>CASBWL010000019.1:0-1450000 GCA_949130495.1 Sambucus nigra | reverse complement strand
AATAGAAGAACACCAAATATAGGCTTGAATCCTCTTCTCCGAGATTTCCCCACTTCTCCCAGTTGCCTCCTATTGCTAAAGTTTGTTTTTCCAAAGATAAATGACTAATTAAGGAGTCATAACCCCTTTTAATATCTCTAATTTCTGCAGCTCCACTTAAGGCCTATTTTCAGGCCCCCTAACGAGCCTGAAATATACATTGGATTAGTCCAAAACTTACCCGAAGGATATACCTACCCCCGGGCCCAACTTAAGATAATAAAATTACGTAATTGAGCTTCTGTGACACTCTAGAGTCCAATCCAAACGACACTACCCACAACATCCTGTAATAACTGCGGCATAAATAAATTATACACTTAATTATTCTATGCATATACATAATCCAATAATCATATAGTTAATATCACCAGTTAATTAATCATATCGTATGCTAAATTTAGTTATCATCTAAAGTCTCTTTTATTAATTTATTTCTCACTTAATAAATAATAATTATAGTTCACGAAAATACGGGGTATCACATTTTATTAGTTTTTATTGCAATTGTGAATATGAATGTTTCTTAATTAAATTTCATGATATGCCTCCAATAGTCCTAGTAGTAATCTTTATTTTCTAGTCTTATTTCTAGGCCTATGTTTCGGTCGGATGGGATCGGAAAATGCCGCTTCAGAAAAAAAAATCATTTTTTTCGGAAATAATTATTCCACTTTTCGATCCGATTTTTTCAGAAAATTAAAATAATTAAGAATTAAGAAAAATCGGAATATCGAAAAAATCAAAAATTCACAAAATATAATAAAAAACCAGAAATTTTGAAAAATCCAAAATTTCGAAAAGCAAATTTAGGATTTTCGCTTACTCGAAATTCTCATTTTAAAGAAACAACGAAAATGGATTATCCGAACATGTAAATACATGATCATTTGATCCATTTTCAATTGTGTAGAGGTTAGGAGAAGAATCTCCTTTTATAAAGACTACTTTGGAACCCTCATCCTCTCCCAACTGTCACAACTGATGTGGGATATGAGAAAGTTTCAAAAAATAGGAAAACAAAATTCAGAAAACTCGAAAATCGGAAAATAATTCAAAAAAAAATCATAAATAATTTGGAAAAATCGGATTGGCATAGTTTTAGAAAAATCAAATCGAAAAAATTGAAAAATCAAAATTATTTATGATTTTCGATCCGATTTTTTTCGAAAAAATAGGAAATCAGAAAATCGAAAATGGAAAAGTAAAATGTCATTCCAAATTCGGAATAAATTGGAATCGAAAATCGAAAAACTCGAAAGTTCGAAAAAACACACAACCCTACTTATTTATATACGTGATGCGTGTGCAACCTGTAATTATAGTAAAACTATACAAAATATATTTAAGGATTACGCTATTCTTATCCACGTTAATTATCCTCTAGTCCAAAATAATTTTAGTGATGGTTTTAAGGGTTTTGTGACACTTTTAGTGGTAAAAGTGCCACGGAAATTGTATGTCGAGAGGGAAGGGAACTAAATGGATGTAGAATAATCATTTTTTAAATTAAAAGTGCAATCAACTTGGAACAATCTACAAATTAGACTCTCAAAAAGAATTTTTCTACCCAATGAGAAAAAAAATGAATGGGAATCACAATCAAACCAAAGTAAAATAGGTATTGTTGAGGGGGATTTCCGAACGAAATCCCAACAATGTGGGATATGCGGTCCTTACTGCCCCCTGATTAAATAAGGAAGGACGACTAGCATGGGTACTTATTTTTTATCGCTGACAAATGTACCAAACCCCAAGATGGATGGACCAATGGTGTGACCCAATAATTAAGAGATCATAGGGGCCTTATCAGCGAACCACCAATAGGCTAGGAAGTCTTCGGGTTCAACCTAAGACTTTCGCTTTGTAGTTCAAGTATATTTAAATCTTAGAAGACTTGATCAAAGTATGTGCTCTCAATGTCTATCACGACTCCTATTATTACAGGAAAGTATCTTGAAGGATGCGAACGCGTGTCGCGTCCAAGTTTAAATGAATTTAACATGTATGCTAAGAATAGGGGATAATGTTGTAATAGGATGTGTATATATAAATCCACACGTAGTGATAGTGAAAGGAAACACCACAGAGAGTGTACTTTGCAACCTTGTATTAATCCCCCATCGATAAAAAGGAAGGCCCCACTTTCCCTTCACGTGTGAATGTAGGTCAAGTTTAGTCGAACCACATATATAAATTTTTCATCCTTACCTATCATCTCCTTCTTCTCTTATTCGGCATTACAAATTTGTTGTGTTGTGTGAGAATATCATTTTGCACTAACATAATTGGTGTCGTCTGTGGGAAAGGCTATTTTCAGAGCCATGAATAAGAACCAGGTTACACGGGCAATTAAAGGCCTCAAAGAGCAATAACTATCCCTCCAGGATCAAAAAGCGGAGTTACCAAATCGCATTCCTCACCCCCAGTAACTGTCAGAAGAATAGGTGGATCTAGATCCCTACAACAATAAAAGTTAGGAGAACAAGATACCGCCACACCACATGCTCGCCTCAATAGTACACAAGGCGTTAGTAGCGAGAGGCATTGGAACCCCACCGACCTAAAAGGTTGTCAAAGATATCAGACAGTAATCGTCGTTCAGGTTGGAAATTATGATCTTCCTTATGCCATCAAATTTCAAGCTCCCTCGGATTGACTCTTTTGACAATGCCTCCGATCTGAGGGACCATATAGACCACTACGGGGAGCATATGGACGTTATGGCCAGCCCCGACCAAATAAGATGCAGAGCGTTCACCACCACACTTAAAGGGTCGACAAGGACATGGTTTAACAGACTACCACCAAGCTCTATCACCTGTTTTAAAGAGCTCTTTGAACATTTCGTTTGACATTTTATCTGGAGAAGAGTCCACCAAAAGACTACAAATCATTTGTTTAACGTTCTATAAACTAAGTACGAGAACCTCAGGGAATATGTCAAAAGGTTCAATGACGAATTACTCCGCGTAGATCATCCCTATGAAATGGTATTTCTATAGGCCTTCTTAAGGGGATTATCCCGTGGTAACAGAATTATTAATTATCCAGTAATCCATGTGGGAACGTGACAGGGCCCATGAGGAAGGTGGAGAATCATATTCATGCCAAAGAAACGTCAAGAAATCGATAGTCGATATACTCTTCTAAAGGCATAGGAGAGGGGAGATACAAAAAGGAGCGTGGAAAGAGAAGGTACGAAGAGGAGCGAGGGAATGGAAGGTACAAAGAAGGAGGAGGAGAATACAATCATCACCGCGAGGATCCCCCCAGGTGCATCAAACTAGTGTTGAGCAGTTTAGTCCTCTTAACACCACCGTAGGGAGGTTCTTGAACATCATAGAGGATCCAAAAATACTGAAATGACCAAACAAGAAAAAGTGTCACCCTATAAATCCCAATTTCAACATGTACTGCGAGTTCAACAGGGATTATGGCCATGACACTAACGACTGCCTTCATCTTAAGAGAGATCAAGGCACTGGTACAAAGTGGATACCTAAGGGAATTTGTCTAAGGGGGTCCCTCGACAGGAAAAGAGGGGCAGAGATAAGTTTGATAAAATAAGAAGGAGAAGGTCCAAAGAAGGATATCGAAGGAGGGAAGAAGGAGAGGGTCCAAAGAAATCTAGCCAAGTAGTTGTGGTCGAGGAGGGAAGGAATATCGACATGATATTTAGGAGATTTTCAATTGGAGGAGAGTCAACCTCGGCCAGAAAAGCTTATTAGAGTTAGAAAATGGAACTGTTGGAAGTGCAAGTCGATAAACCCATAAAAGATTAGGAAGACATAGTTTTCACACCTCAAGATTTTGGGGACCACATAACAACGAAAATATCTAATTATATGGTAAAGAGAATTATGATTGATATAGGAAGCTCGATCGACTTGATGTAATATGAACGTTTGAGCAAATAAATATAGAGGGAGCACACCTGAAGCTAATATAAGGCCCGGTATTGGTCTTCTGCGGAGAACCGATATACCTGAAGGGTTCAGTGGAATTACCATTCATAATTAGAAGGGGCGAATAGTCAGTCACCCTTCAGGTGGAATTCCTGGTTGCCAGATATCCATTAGCCTATAGTGTACTCATGGGGCGAATAAGCCTCAACCCCCTCAATGAGGTTTTATCGATAAAATCCCTGACCATTTGACTCCCAACACTGAACAGAACAGAGAAGGTGTGAGGAAGCCAGTCACGGGCCAAAAATTTCAATTTCTCATCCTTATAGAAGAAATGAGAAACCTTTAATGTCGATGGGAAAGACCTAAGGGTAGAGACCATGGCAGGGTCTCCAATGGAGGATACAATACCAATCCCTTTGTACAAGGGTCGCCCAGATATGGTGGCATATGTGGGCTTATCTCTACCAGATAATAAGAGAGAAAGATTGATCCATTTTTTGAAATAGCACCCGGCTTTTGCATGGAGCTACGATGACATGCCGATTATTGATGCCTAAATAATGACTTGCCAATTAAAAGTATATCCGGCCAAGATACCTATTTGACATAAGAAAGCGATGTTCGCATCAAAGAGGAATCAAGCGGCATACGTGGAAGTAGGAAAGATGTTGGAAGCAAAGTTTGTTAGGGATGTCAAATACCCCGAATGGTTGTCCAATGTGGTAATGATAAGGAAGACAAATGGATAGTGGATATTGTGTGTGGACTACTCCAATTTGAATGATGCATGCCCAAAGGATTAACACCATCACCCGATAATTTATGCCCTTTTAGAAGCTATAGAGGGACACGAAATGCTCTCCTTTATGGACACATACTCCGGGTATAACGAGATCAAGATGCACATAGGGGATGAGGAAAAGAGTTCATTCGTGACTGATCGAGGAACCTATTACTACAAGGTAATGTCGTTAGGATTGAAAAAAGCTAAGGCAACTTACAAACGGTTGGTTAATATGATGTTTAAGGATAACATAGGCGAGACGATGGAGGTTTATGTGGATGGAATGATAGTAAAAATTCTAAAAGTAGAAGAACATGTTGCAGACTGAGAGGGGACTTTCAAGATCCTCGACTAATATAGGATGAAGTTAAACCTCAATAAATGCACATTCGACTAAGCATTGGGAAAATTTCTAGGTTTCATGGTAATATAGATGGGGTAGGGTAGCATCACAAAAAATCCAAGCAGTTCTGAACATGAGGAGCCTAAGAAAAGTGAAGGATGTGTAATCCCCGATAAGAGGGGTGTTGCGCTAAACCAATTCGTAAGTAAGGCCATGGATAAGATAACTTTCTTTAGTACATTAAAAAGGGCGTTCGTTTGGATGGACAAGTACGAATGTGATTTTAAGGACCTGAAAACCTATGTGATGGACATCCCCCCTTCGTTCAAAACTGAAGTCGAGAGAGGATTTGTATGTCCACATCCTAATTTCCTCTATGACGCTCATCTCACTTTTAATTAGAGACGAGGAGGGGACCCAACGTCTGGTATTCAACATGAGGAGGGTATTCAGGGGAGTGGAGGAGGGGACCCAACGTCCGTTTTAATTAGCATTCACTTTGATCATAAAAACCCAAAAGCTACGATCATATTTTCAAGCTTAAACAATAGTGCTTCTAATAGATTTTCCCTTAAGGCAACTTCTCCACAAACTAGAAGTCTCGGGAAGGCTCATGAAGTGGTTAGTGGAATTGGGGGAATTCGATATACGATATCGATCAAAGATGGCAGTAAAAGGGAAGGTTGTTACTGATTTCGTCACTGAATTATCGGATGAATGAAATGAGGATGCAATCCAAAAAATTGAAGAATGCAAACCAATTTGGATAATCCATGTGGATGGATCACTAAACAAGGAAGGATGTGGAGTATAACTAATTATCAAAACACCGAAGGGTGCCAACATGGGATACTCATTACGATATAACTTTATGGCTTCCAACAATAAAATCGAGTACTAAGAACTAATGTAGTTCTCCCTCTCTATCAA
Source organism: Sambucus nigra (assembly GCA_949130495.1). NCBI lineage: Eukaryota > Viridiplantae > Streptophyta > Magnoliopsida > Dipsacales > Adoxaceae > Sambucus > Sambucus nigra. The sequence continues at coordinate 1,443,993 of CASBWL010000019.1, read as the reverse complement.
CACCAATTAGGTGGAGTATTTTTGCGATTAGAATGCGGTGGTCCAATAGATGATAGGAGACTATGAGGTGAAGGGTAAGAATATGATATCATACCGGAAGAAATTCCAACAGATAGCGAAACAGTTCAAGGCCTTCAACAACAAGCACATCCCTATAGAATAGAATGCAAAAGTGGATCACCTTATGAAAATGTCCTCAACCGATTATGGGAACCCACTAGTGGATACCTTGGACAAGCCAAGTAACTATAATAAAGAGGAAAATGTCATCAGCCTCATAGAGCTGGACCCTAGCTATATGAATAAGTAAATGTTGTTCACTAAGGTGGGAGCACTCTCAGATTAAATGTTGTTCACTAAGGTGGGAGCACTCCCAGACAATCCGATAGAAGAACGGAAGGTGCGCATCAAACCTATATAGTATCTAATATATGAGGGGGTATTGTATCACAGGGGATACTCGAGGTCGATCATCCAATGTATCCACCCCAACGAAACGAGAACTTTTTTGGCCAAGTTGCACAAAGGATCCTGCAGGGGGCATCCTGGGAGAAGGAGCCTAGCACAGATAGCCCTCACACAGGGCTACTACTGGACGATAATGAAAAATGGCACCGAAGACTATGTGAGTACCGATAACAAATGCCAAATAATCTCCAATGATATTCATCAATCGACCAAATAGTGGGCAACAATCGTCTCCCCCTAGTCATTCGCATTATGGGGGATGGACAACTCGACCCATTTTTTATCGGGAAAGGTTAGTGAAAATTCTTACAGGTAGTAATCAATCATTTCACCAAGTGGGTGGAAGCAGATCCATTCACCAAGATCGCCTACTAACAAGTTTATTCATTCTTATGAAAAATCATAATCAGTTGGTCCAGCGTGCCTGACGCTATCATCATGGACAACAAAAGACAATTTGATAGTGTCCTCATTGACAAGTTGTATGATAATTTCATAATTAGACACTACTACTCGAATCTGAGACAACCCAGATGCAACCGTTAGGTCGAAGTCACAAACAGAACGTTCCTCCATGAGATCAAGACGGATCTAAGCAACCTCAAAGACCTATGGGCAGATAAATTGGCCTCAGTATTATGGGCATAATGAATAATGATGAGGAGACCAACATGGTCTACTCCATGCACTCTCACTTACGAAACCAAGGACATCATCCTTCTAGAGTTAGAATTCCCAACTTTGAGGACACAATGTTTCTAGGAAGAGCAAAACGAAGAATAGATCCAGAATAATTTGGGCATTTTGGATGAATTAAGAGAGGAAGTGGCACTAAGGGTTGCAGTGACGCAGTAGAAAGTAACCCACTACTACAACAAAAGGATCAAGAATAGGACATTACAAGTCGATGACCTACTTTCATCCTCAGACCAAGGACCTATGGGTTTAGAGATGATGAAGGTCGAGCCCTTATGGGCCCATGAAATGTTGAGAATTTTAAGAGGTATTATCAGTAGAGGATGGACAGAGGGTGAAAGCGATGACAACTCAGTAATTAAAATCTATATTTTATTCCTTATTTGTTTCAATTTCCATTTGTTGTTCTTAATAGACTTTCTCATGCATCTCTTTCTTTTGTGTCGGCCAGGAAAGAGTGTTCGTAAAAAAGACTTTGTCCTAACGATCGGGGCCCGATCGTTCTCGTCAGCAATGCATATGGATAAGGCCCTTGGAAGAGATATTATCTCTACACATTCATTATTTTTTTCCTCATACAGATAGCTAACAGCCTCATAAGGTCCCAATAGGTTACCCTTGGCAGGAGAAGTCAAAGAAGGACCAGACGGGACACCACTAGGGGCTCTACGAAAGGAAGGATTATGAGACCTAGATGGCCTATTGGGTCAAGGGGAATGATATGAGGAAGACTCGGATAGAAGCCCTTCAGTCATTATGATCAGGCCCAATGGACTCCATAATTTCAATCATATTTGTAAGGTCTTTTTTATGTTAAAGCGTTGTTTGCAAGGACTGGCATAAAGAATGGATAAATGGCTGAAGCCACTCCAAATATTGGAATAATAGTGAATGCGAGGATACGAAATCTGAGATGTGATGATTACCCTTTGGGAATTGGGAAACGAAATTACTAATCCTAGTGAAATGGAAAGTAAAGCCAAGACTGAGATAAGATAAATGATAAATGAAAAGAAATAACAAAAAGGAGAAGCGTACCAATTCGAAATGTAGAGTACAGTGGAAGGAATTCTTAAAAAGAATAAAAAAAACATGGCGAAGTGGAAAACTTTAGTTGAAAAGTTGTAGGAAATGAAAATTGGAAGTAAAGAAAACCATTTGAATTCAATGGTCAGATCTTGACAAATCAAATGACCCACAGGCGTCAGGTTAAAGACACGCACCGTGGTGGCATGTGGTGGGTAAGAACGCCCAATGGTGCCTCAAAAACACATGCATCACTACGCGGTGATGATTATAAGCTCTACGTCAGATGACGTTTTGCTTAGAAAAATAGTCCACACCGACTTAACCGTTGAAGAAATCATTATTAGGCCTGAGCAAACATTCAGCTATCATAACCACATTGGGATGATACCAGTCGATGATCATGTGGCATGAGCAGTGCTCAGCTATTAACAAGACTCTTTGTCTCGGCCAACCAACACAAAACATTTGTTCGTAATTGATAAGGGGTATTTTCAAATGACATGTGAACTATGTGGGACATGCCGTACCACCCACTGATCAGATAAGGAAGGACGACTGATAGGGGTACTAGTTTTTGATCGTCGTTGAAGGTCCCAGACCCCAGTATGGATGGACGAATGGTGTGTCCCAATCGGACCACTAAGAGACCGCAAGGGCCTTATCAGTGAACCATCAGCTATCGAGGGATTCTTCGAGTTCAGCTATCGAGGGATTCTTCGTGTATATTTGAATCTTAAAAGACTTGATCAAATTATCTGCTCTCAACGAATATCCCGACCTCTACTATTGCAGGCAAGTATCTCAGAGGATCCAAATATGTATCGCACCCAAGTTTAAATATATCTGACGTTCATGTTATTAATAGGGGAGAACGTTGTAGTAGGTCTTATATATACAGACTCACGTAGTGACAGTGAAAGGGAACAACACAAAGAGTGTACTTTGGAACCTTGTATTAATCCCCCAGCGATAAAAAGAAAGGCTCCCCCTCCCCTTCACCCGTGGGCAAAGATCAGGTTTGGTCGAACCACGTATATACATTGTTCTTCCTTGTCTCCCACCTACTTTTGTTTTTTTTAGGTTTACAAATTTATTTTTTTATGTGAGAATCACATTTTTGCACTAACAGGTATGTTGTATGAGGTCAAGGTAGAGGTTGTATCACGTGGAAATTTGGGTAAGGAGTTAAAAATCAGTATAGTGTTTGTAAAACAGTGATAAGATGCAAAAGATCTACTGTTGCATTGATAAGAGTTGATATGACATTAGTTGCAATGCCCGAATTTTTGTAAATTATTAGAAAACGCGTTATGAGAAATTATGTAATTACTTTAATTAGAATAATCTTATAAACAAAATTAAGAGCGAAAAATATCACGCACCGCGTACGCATGTTAAGTTAAGCATTTTAAACTACAAGAAAAATATCAATTCGTGGCAACTTTATTAGTGGCCAATCATTTATTGCCACTAAAACATATATTTTGTTGCAAAATTTATGTTTTCCACTAAAAGATAATTTATTAGTGGCAACAAATTAAAATCGCCACTAATTTTGCCACTAAATGTAAAAGCGGAAAGAGTTAGGCATTTAACGGGAACACAAAATTCTAATTAGTTGCAAACTTATAATATTTGCCACTAATGTAGGTTCATTAGTAGCAAATATATTAGTTTGCCACAAAAAAACATTTAATATACATCCACTTTACCCTTCATAATTTATTTCTACTAAACCAAAAAACAATAGGAGGATTCCCCCCAAAATACTCCCACCAAACCGAGGAGTCTCCAACACAAATTCGTCTTCTCCCAAGTCCTCTTCATCTCCCATTCATCCCCCAAATTTATCTTTCTCCCAAATCCTTTTCATCGCTCATTATCCTCACCTATAAATCAACCTGACTCCTCTCAAAGATTTGTACGATTGGTGTTATATTTGCTAATCATTTTCTAGGCTTGGAAAGATTTGCGAAATTAGGTTAGGTAGAGTCGCAGAAATAACTGAGTAAATTATTAAAAAACTTTCCTAATATTTCAACTCATTTTCCAAGCCTGTGGTTGACGAAAGTTACTGCTGTTGCTAATCATTTTCACCAAACTCATTTACTGTTGTATTGATTTTTGCAGACGCTTTTTTCGGGCTTGTGGTTGACGAAAGTTACCGCTGATTCTTACAAAGTTCCTGAGGGTGCAAAGGTCAGTATTCTACTTAAACCACTTTCATTCATTTATGTCGTTATGTTTAGATTGAAGCTTATTTTTTCTGTTTTATTTGTAGAGGTAATTTATGGTAGTATTTGTTGTTATTTGCTGACAGGTACATTAGTTTGGGATCAAATGTTTAGTTACATGGTAACATTTGATATAGGCTTAGTTTGGGATGCTAATTTAGTTTATTTTAATCATATGTGTTTATATTTCTATTTAGTGTAGCAAAAACATATTTCGAAATCCAAGATTGGTGCTGCGAGGGGGAAGCGTATCCGTGTCGCTTGCTGCGCAAAGTCAATTCATCTTCTCAATACAACCAATTCCTAGGATTAACTATTATTTATCATCTTGAAGTGCTGAAAAAGAAAGTCAACCGATTTCAACCTCTCTTGTCATACAAAGGGATATGTTTCTAGAAACCCCATTCTCATTTATATTTAAGATTTTTACTTTTAGTTTCTATGTTATATTTGAAAACCTCGTCAATGCACATTTAACTATTATTTATTCCTCCCCCCCGCCCCCATGAATCATATCTATTGCTCTTTTCGTGGCTGAGTGTATTGAGAAGGCTATCTTCTTTGAGTCTCATTATAAATTAAAAACTCTTAAAAAAGAAAAATGAATCATATTTGTTGTTGTGAAGGATATCACCTTATAATTGAAGTTGCAAAGAACATTGTTAATTCTTTCTACTAGGATTAACTGAATATTCCACTTCCTTAGATATCCATTATTGATTAATGAGACCCCAATCTAATTTTTGCTAAATGGTGTCATTATCCATATTATTAAACCAAGTAAATTTAGAGCCAATATACCCGAGATCCATCAAGCAAACATTGTTAATTCATAGAAAGTACGGAAATGAAACGCAATTTCTGGTTGAAAGTGTACCCATATCATTATCATCTTGTATTGTTCGATCACATTCAATTTAACAACCCAACCCAAACCTATTTTCTATTTTTAAAGACCACCATATGTTTGGTAGTATATGGCCGATCTCCATCGTTTGAAGTTATACTAGTAAATTTCACCTTTATATCAGTAATAATTGGACAAAATATATCCAAAGCAAGTAAGGAATGGTCAAGTATATATATCCAAAATAGTTTCTGAACCGAAATGAAGAACCAATATATGCAACAGTAATGTAAAAAATTAGAACCCAAATAAATCTGAAATACTCATGAATAACTGTCATTGAACAACTATCATCAAAACCTTGAAATAGTTTAAAAAAAATGAAGGTGGGGTATTAAACGATTTGAAGTTTACTGAAAAAATTTCAAAGTAATCCATAAAGATAATGTTAAAATAACAAACTAAATTAATCATAGAAAAGACTAAGATCAACACACATTCAAAAGGCAAAAACAGTGTAGGACTAACTTTATCCCTTATATCGTATTCTTAGTGTTAATGTTAGTAAGGATCTTATAAAACATTATCGATGTTTTTATCTTACCTAAGATAACTCTCCTCATTTATATGGATTTTGCGAAATTTGCACCCTGCAACTCTTTATTTTGATCTATATACTTCATTAGTTCATACTTCTTGCGAAAAAATACATATGTCTAAGATAAACCCTAGACTAATCACAAGATAACTTCAATAATCAAAATTTTGAATCAATTGATACTAAATATTCAGTGATACATAAAACACATGTGGAGTTAAAAAGAAAAGATTATAAATAAACTAACCATTCATAGCACATTCTCATTCATCATAAGAGAGAAGAAAAATAAGTACGAGAAGAAGATAAGTGTTCACATAAGTAAATCTTAGATGCTATGTTGATATATCACAATAAAGAAATATGTTAAGGAGAAGAAACATGATATCTTACAATCTTAATTGGTTAAAATATACCAATATCGTAGGCTATTATGTTTCACAAAATTACAAGTACATTTATTGATTAGGTAATCAAGTAGAAAATTCAACTCGTCTAGCTAGCTGTGCTGATACTAGTATAGGATGAAGATGATGCCTCGAGATCCACAATCGGGTTATCTTGAGGTGAAAAGAAGGTTTGGGAGGCATTTGTATCAATTCAACCTCTCCTTTGAGCATGTCAAGAACTTGAATTATGGAAGGACGATCCACGGGCTTCATTTGTATGAAACATAGTGCAATTAAAGTCATTTTTCTCACGTGCTTCATTAAGTCTTGAGTGCCATCTCCCAACTCCATGTCATCTCTTTGATAAATGCGGTCGTAAATCCAAAATGGGAAGTAAATTTGACTTGAGTTCTCAGTAAATGCATTCATATTTTCCTTCTCCCCACTATTGATTGTGATATTAGTGTGATAATAATTGATTGTTATAACAATTGATTGGTATTGTATTGTTTCCTCATTTTAAGTATTTCCTCATAAATCAAAGGTCATCATCCTTGTATTGATCAATGATTGGCAACATTGACACCACTAGGGTGTTGATCTATGATATATCTCAAGTGGCAGCCTTTGACCGGAAGAATGATGTGGGGTTGAGATTGTGAGCAAAGGCTTTTGTTTGTGGTTACTTTGGTATCCATTGAATTATATGTTGTTCCATCATCACATCGTAAATGATCGTTGTTGGGAATGGATTTGTATGTCATAGTAGGGTTATACATGAAACAACTGTTTCACACCTATTTATTGGTGATAACTTCTCAGCATATCTTATTTTGTTATTAGTAGGGTTGTACATGTGGACACCTATGCGAGTAAGCTTATACGTATGCTCATATATAGAACATAGCCCCATATAAAGTTAGTTTTAATGTTTTCTCTTTTCTTTTAAATATGATAAGTTTCAATTGCCAAACGATGAAAATATAAAGTCTGTAGTGATAAATCAACTCATACTCAATTTTGTAACTTTTGATCAAATATGTGTTGTGAACACTTCAAATCACATGGCTCTTTAGAATGAGCTCTTGAGTGTTTTACTGAAAATAATTCATGCGAATCATTTTAATGTTTTGTTGAAAATAAATGTCATATGTCATTTTCAGAAAAGAAGTGAAATTAACTCAATCAATCGATCTAAGCAGCAGATTCTTCTTTGCAGTGGAACAAAAGGATTTCATCAAATGGAGTATGAGATGGTACCATATACTTCTTAAAAATGTTATGTTTGGTAATTATATAATTTTTCTTTGTTATTGGTTATGACACTTTATTTATATTTAAATTTGTATAGCGTGATAAGGAAACTGAAGATCCTGTGCCTATGACAAAGGTGTGGTATACGACTCATTGGAGCAAAAGTAGGGACAACTGGATAACTCCAAAGGCTGAAAGTGTATATGTAAGATGTTTTCAAGTTTTTTTTACTACAAATTTTTTTATAACAACATTATGTTAAATTATACATCGTTTACAAACTGTTAATAGGATGGTGTGGAGTTGGATTATGCAGAAGCATTTCAAAATGCTTTATGGTATTTCTTTGGCTATGTACATGGACGAGGGGTTAGTTCTAAGACCACACAACTGGAAGTTATGAAAAGGTTGAAAGATATTAAGAAGGATAGATAAGTTGTTGAGCCCATGAGAGAGGCTGATGAGGCGAGAAGGGAAGTTGACGAGGCGGGGAGAGAAACAAATGAAGCACAAAGGGAGAACATTGCAATGAAAGAACGAATGGATGACCTTTTATGAAAATTTGAGGAGTCATCTAATCACGTAGCCTGAAATAATATATGAGTAGCAAAAGATATGTATGAAGTATAAAGGATCAATCGTCTTATATTTATTTCCTTTGTACTTATTTTTTTTTTGTTATTTTTGTGAACGGTGAAACGGATTTATCTAATTGGTATATTTGACTTGATTTTGATGTGGAATAGTTGAAATATTGGTTATCACAATGAGTATACAATATTATAAATATGCTTTGATTACTTTGTGAAGCAATGAAGCAAAAAAGTTCTTACTATATTGTCTTAATTATCTTAAGTATTAGATGTGGAAATTGAATGCATTTAGCATTATCGATTAATTATTTTAGACATAAAATATGAAAATTGAATGTAAAAACTATTAGTGGAGGAAGTCATTTTGCTACAGAAAAATATTTTTAGTGGCAAATCTGAATTGCCATAAAACTATCTTTATCTCAAGTAAAATCTTAGTTTTGGTAGCAAATCTTATATTTGCTACAAAAAGAACCTTTTAGTCGCAAATAACATGTCTTTTGGTGGCAGTTTTGATCGTTTTCTATAGCAAATAATTTGCCACTAAAAGTACAACTTTTAGTAGCAAACGCCAAAATATTGCCACTAAAGGTATTAGCAGCAGGTATTTAGTAGCAAAGTGGTGACAATTTTTTTGTTTCCACTAAATGATTTAGTGGGAAATTTTTAATGAATAGTCACAATTTTATTTTGCAACCAAAAGTCTTTTTTTGTAAAGCAATAAATAGTTGAGTAAAAAAATTACATTACATGAAATTTTTACTGTTGTAAACTTGGATTAAAATAAACTCAAAACTAAAATAATAATTCTTTGAGTGACCCAAAAATTGGCACCTACTTGATTAGCCTCCTTTGAACTATTAATTTTTTGCATAATTGAGGGGCAAAGGAAACCAATCCACTGCCGAGAACACAGATACCTTATCTATTGCAGAGTTCTAGGTGCAAATTAACCGTAAGTACTTTTTGTCAGCAGCCGAGTCGGAGATGAGAAGGAAGTTCAATGGGATGGTTCAGGGTGACCTTTCAGTAGCTAGTATGAGGAGTTCACTCGTATAGCTAATTTCGTGCCCGACGAAGTGAACAATGAAGAGAAGAATAAACTAAGTTCATGGATGGACTTGCCTAGAGGATTAGGCAACACTTGATGGGCAACCTAGGATTGAAGAATTATAGAGGTCGTCAATGCCGCACTTTTGCATTATAAGGATCATTGCTTCCATTTGAAGGGAAATAAGAGAGGGGATGAGCCTAGCCAACCGGGTAAGGCAGGTGGGAACGGTTCTAGTGGAGCAATGCATCATCAGTCAGGTAGACACCAGGGGAAAGATTCCCGACAGGGGGATTCAGCCAAGAGGTTTAGATTTGGAGGTTACCGACCCGAGAGTGGAGGTTTTAGGCAGGGTCCTTAACAACAGTAGTAAGTTCCTCAAGGCCTCCAGGGCCAAGGGAACAATAGGGGAGGCCACTAGGGCCGAGGCCACTAGGACCAACAGCAGGGTCAACCTCGACAGGGCCAAAAGAAGAGAGACCTCTCGCGATAGTGTTTTATATGTGGACATACGGGACACAAGAGGAAAGACTACCCACAGCATGGTAGATCACCGCAACAACAGGGTGCCTAGTAGGGGCAACAGGCTTAGTTACCATCTAGGGCAACAATAGGATTTTATTTAATATAGGGGAATCACACTCTTTTATAACTACCAGATTTCCACGAGCAGTCGGTCTATTAGAGGCAGTCGGTAGTCTCCTTATGTGTGCAGATTCACCTTTAGGTAGTGGGTCGCTTATACACTCAATATGTAGGGGTATAGACATTTATGTGGGGATACTATGTTTAGTCGTCAACCTACTAGTGTTAGATATGGAGGGGTATGACGTTAGTTTAGGTATGGATTGGTTAGCTGGATACTGGGTGATGGTATATTGTTTTGGGAGGGCCATAGTGTTCTCTATCCCAGGGCAGGAGATGTTCCTTGTGGCGATGCCTCTTCCTGAGGGAGGATAAAGCAGACACATATATTACATTGAGGATGAGACCTCACAGGAGGTGGTAGTCTATTTGGATTTGATTCCAGTGGTGAGGGAGTTCGAGGATGTGTTCTAAGAGATACTCCGGTTGCCTCCCAATTGATAGATTACGTTTGTCATTGACTTAACGCCAGGTATGAGACCAATTTCCCGAGTGCCTTATCGTATTGCTCCTTTAGAGATGCGAGAGTTGAGGGAGTAGATTCAGCATCTTCTAGGTTAGGTTTTTATTCGATGGAGTACATCATCGTGGGGGGCACCGATATTGTTCGTCAAGAAGAGGTATGGGTCACTTCGCTTGCGTATTGATTATAGGGAGCTAAACAAGGTCACAATTCAGAATAAATATATGTTGCCTCAGATCGATGATCTATTCGACCGGGTGAGAGGAGCAACGTACTTCTCCAAGATAGATCTGAGATCAGGGTATCATCAGTTGCACATTAGAAGGGAGAAGATTCCTAATATTTCTTTCCTGAAACGGTGTCAATCGTACGAGCTCAGGGTGATGCCATTCGAACTCACCAATGCGGCATTAGTGTTCATAGATATTATAAACCGAGCTTTTAGAGAGTTCCTTGACCAGTTCATAATCATATTCATAGATGATATTCTGGTTTACTCTCATTCAGAGGATGAGCATGCAGAGCATCTGCGTTTGGTTCTGCAAACACTACGGGACAATCAGTTATACGCCAAACTCGAGAAGTGTGAATTTTGGATAAAGGAAGTTCCATTTATAGGCCACAATATGTCTGATAGGGGCATTGTTGTTGATTCGAGTAAAGTATCGAAAGTGAAGGAGTGGGGACAGCCCGCGACACCGATCGAGGGTCACAGTTTTCTGGGGTTGGTCGAATACTATCGTCGTTTCATTAAGGGTTTCTCGAAGATTGCAGGTTCATTGACAAACCTGACTCACAAAGGGGTGTCGTTTGTTTGGAATGACCACTATCAGTTACTTTTCGATGAGCTAAAGAACAATTTAACTTTTGCACCTGTGCTTGTATTGCCTCGGGGAGGAATGGAGTACTGTGTTTATACAAATGCATCCTTACTGGGACTTGGGGGTGTACTACAATAGGAGGATAAGGCTATAGCTTATGCATCTCGCAAGCTTAAGCCTCATAAGAGGAATTAAATCATACATAACCTAGAGTTGGCAGCGGTTGTGTTTGCCTTGCAGATATGAAGGCATTATCTTCTAGGGGAGCAGTTTACCTTGTTTGCGGACCATAAATCACTTCAGTATCTATTCACACATAAGAATTCAAATACAAGGCAATGGAGATGGTTAGAGTTCATGAAGGATTACCAGTTTTATATTCAGTATCATCCTAGGAAGGCTAACATGGCGACAGATGCATTGAACCGACGACCCACTGGGGAGATAGCATAGGTTTGGAAGGCGAAGTAAAAAGAACTTCGACATGACAACGAGGTCGCCAGAGCTTGTATCTGTATTTTATTTATCACTCCCAAGATCGTTAGGCGTTTGGTGAAAGCTCGGGCAGGGGATCAGTTTTGTTATGACAGTACGCCAATTGCTAGCAGAGGGGGTAGATGTGACAGCTCGCCTAATTAAATACCGGGTGATAAGTCCTTTATTAAATTAAAAACAGAATGTTCAGTTGGTTCATTCTTAGCATCACTGTCGAAAAAAATTTAATAAATAAATCACCTAATAATTAATTAAGATAGTGCCAAAAAATATTTTCCTTTTTAATATAACAAAATATTTTCCATTTTTCAATTCAAGTAAATAAAATATAATCCATTCACCACACACATGAATATAATAAATACTGAGTCTGAATCAAATACTAAAATAAATGAGACTGGATAAAACATTCCAGCATAGTAATCCAATCCAACTAAAATAACTGGAAAGTAAACTGCATACAATCTCTGATAAAAATGACTAAGGATGGGCGACACATGCCCTAAATGAGAGTCTAGATAGAACTGAATGAAATATAAGAGGCGTCTAATACATGGACCTACAGCTTCCATAATAGCTGCAGCATGCCAAGTAATCCAAGTATCTAAATCTGGTGTCCCTGTGGCTGAGCACATAATATAATACATATATAGCAACAAAGAAGAGCTGCAAGAGATGGGTCAGAGCCTAATGTTTTAAAAATGATTTAGCAAGTATTTAAAACTGCATTAAAGCAAGTATTATGTGCATGTTAGATATCGAACTCCCACATGAGATTCTCACCTCTCATCTACTGTGCACGGCTAATGTACATCTAATTCCACTTAGCTATGCCACCCATCCTAACTAGTTCTAAGTCACACTAATACTAACTATACCCACCCGTAGTATTCTCGTATCGCCCATACAATACGCTATTAAACTAGCCTATGCTGAATAGCTAATTAACATGTTTCTCATTTGTATAATAAATCTATTATACGCTTAAGATTTATATTAGGTATCAACATTCCCATATCTACTAACTACTCACAGTAGAATGATTTACAAGTTTTTGTATATATAAATATAGCCACAGCATCCCTATATATATATACACTAATTATGCACCCCCGAGCTAAGACCCATTAGTGCACCTAACCATATTAATCCTGTACCCCCGGGTTATTACCCATTAGCGCACTCATTAATAGTATTCTTGCACCCCCGGGTTATTACCCATTAGCGCACTTAACAATAATACTCCTGCACCTCCGGGTTATCACCCATTAGTGCACTTAACAATAATATTAATCGATAGGCATACACACATCCTATTAAAATCCATAGGTTTACACTCAACCTAATCATATATTTTCCACATAGTGAAGTCTTTTATTATTATTCGGAATATAATTATTTCAAGTATTCTCTCTCGAATTTATAACATTAATACATCCCACGTATGTCCAAGTCCTACGCCACACTTGCCTTCATATAACATCACTTCAAACCTCAGTGTACTACATTAGGATTCCTACATTACAAGTCCCGAAAGATGTCCTAAGGGTCCACAAATCAATTCTGGAAAAATTAGTAGGGCGGTTCGGACCTATTAAGGAAAATGACCCGGACCCTTTTTTATGAAAAGAGGTCCGTACCTTTTAATGAAAAACGGTCCGGACCTTTTAATAACAAAAAATGATCCGTACCTTTTTATGAAAAACGATTTGGACCTATTAATAAGGAAAACGATCTGGGCCTATTAAAAGGCGGTCCGAACCTCTACCTGTAATAAGGCATCCCAACCCAGATACGTTATATTCACCATTTCAACACCTCTACGGATCATTACCAATCACCAATCATCCATTCTGAATCATCTTCCTAACATGTATGTATGATTTCCACAAATATAACATCATTAATTCATTACAAATCACTAACATAATCTGGAATTCCCAAATAGTTAATAAAACCCTAGTTCTTACAGTTATCAACCAAGAACATAAAATTTCCAAATTTGTTTATCACATAAAATCTTCTATACATGTTTTTAATCTACATACATAAACTGTTCAAACTAAATTAATCACCGATTCAATTCTTGTATATCTAATCCCCAATTTTCATCACTTTTATTAACATTACAAGGATATTCCATTCCTGCACTAACATGAACATGGGTATTGCTAAAGGAAAGTAAGTAATAAACACTTGCCCGATTATTAAGGTTTGATTCATCGCTTGAAATTGGTATAGATGTGTTCTACTGTTTCCGATCTACGCGTTGATGATGTTTTTAGTGAAAGATAACTGGGTTTTGCCTTGCAACTCCTAGGAAACTCTTCTTCTCCTTCCTATGGGACTCTCTCTTTTATTTTACAGATAAAACCCTAACTGTAACTATGTAAGGGACATTAAAGCACTCTAATTTTCGTCCATTAATTAGCTTCAAAAATACAATTTACCAAAATGCTCTCCCTGGATGCTAGTTAGGCCTAAGATTGCCCCGGGACCCAAACTAAACCTTCGGGTACACTATTTTGACTATCTCGGCCCTTTCGAACTCAACGGTGCACTCGAAATGGACATACGAGTTAATAAAATAAATTCTCTTTTTATTCCCATTAATTAGTCCCGACACGACGCACACGCGTGCCTGACTTAAATTATTAATTGTCATATTTCTCACTCTCGACAATTTATCAAAATGCATAATTCCATATTACATATCACACAATAATATTCAATCAATAAGTATTAATCCTGGTACGCTAGTTAATATATATTTTAATTCGGATTAATTAATAATTAAATCTCACATTTTAATTCAATTAATCCAACAATAATAATTAAATCCCATAATTATTTAAATCATAAAAAATCCGGGGTGTTATAGTAGAATCTTATTCAGTTAGTTTCGAGGGAGGCTTGCGCATCAATGGGAGACTTGTGGTTCTGGAGGATGAGGATTTGAGTCATGCAGTCATGACAGAGTCTTACGACTCGAGGTTTGCAGTACATCCCGGTGGAGATAAATGTACCAGGATATGCATAGGAAGTACTGGTAGTCAAGGATGAAGCGGGACATAGCTGAGTTTATCTTGAGGTGTGCTACCTGCCAGCTAGTGAAGGTAAACCACCATAGACTGTCGAGAATGTTACATCCATTAGATATTCCAGTGTGGAAGTGGGAGAGCATTTCCATGGATTTTATTATCGGGTTACCGACATCGCAAAGAGGTCATGAATCCATTTAGGTGATAGTAGATCTTTTGAATAAGATTGACCATTTTAACCGAATTGTATGGATTATGAGATATGGTAGTACGTGCAGTTGTTCATTATAGAGATAGTGAAACTGAATGGGGTTCTGATTAATATTGTGTTCGATTGGGACAAGATTTTTGTGTCCCATTTCTGGCAGAGTTTTCAGGAGGCTATGGGCACAAATTTACATTTGAATATAACATATCACCCATAGACGAATGGGGAGACGGAGAGAGATAATCATATGTTAGAGGATATGTTGAGGATGTGCATACTTGACTTTGGGGGAGGATGGGAACAGTACCTTCCATTGGTGGAGTTTATGTATAATAACTCCTACCAGTTCACCATCGGCATGACACCATTTGAGGCACTTTATAGATGAACCTGTTATTCAATCAGTAGCTGATTAGAGGTGGGGGACAACAAGATATTAGGACCAAAGATGATTCAGGATACTACTGCCAAGATTGAGTTAATTATGGGACATATTTGTATATCTCAGAATAGGCATAAGAGTTACGCCGATGCAGACAGGAGTCACATAGAGTTAGAGATTGATGGCTAGGTTTTGGTATGGGTGTCTCCTATGAAGGGACTCGTGAGGTTCGACAATAAAGGGAAGCTTGCATCGTGGTATATGGGACCTTTTTCGATTATTGAGATGATGGAACCAGTTGCGTACAGGTTGGGCTTACCAGAGCACTTACAACAGATTCACGATGTGCTCTACGTGTCATTGCTGAAGAGGTACTGGAGGAGCGAGAGAGATTTTTGGCATGTTCCATTAGAGGAGATCGACTTACAGCCAGATATCTCGTACGAGGAGAGACCAGTGGTTATACTTGATCGTAGTGAGCTTAAGCTGCGGTCTAAGGTGGTACCCTTAGTTCGAGTTTAGTGGGGGAACCACAATGTGGACGAGTCGACGTGGGAGCGGGATGATGGCATGGGAGAGCAATATCCAGAGTTATTCATAGCATGTACATCCAAATTTTGAAGACAAAATTCTTTTGTAAGGGGGGGGGGGGGTATATAACACCCCGTATTTTCGAGTAATTAGAATTTAATTAATTCGGTTATTTTTTAAATCACATGTGTGTCGTAATTTAATTGAATGGAATATTATTTGATTAATAACATAATAATCGGGAGAGATAATGATTCATATTTTTGGAATAACATTACTAAGTGAGTAGTAACTAATAATTACATGGCGTAGCAAGTGATATCGACGTGACGGTGTTATATCCCAACCGGAAGTCACTTGTAGACTATATGAGTTCGAGATAGAAAATTTATGTAGAGTGACTCGGATAACGATTTTGAGGTTTTCCAAATGGGTCGAAACAGGCAGAATAGTGTATTTGGGTGTATTGATTGGATCCCGATGTGATTTTAGACCAACCCGGCACCACGTAAGGGCGTTTAGATCATTTAGGAGCCTAGCGTAGAAGGAACTCCGAAAATTAGAGTATTATCAGCTCCTTTGATTTAGAGGCTATCATTACAACACTTGGGAGAGAGAGGAGGCCATAGGAGAGGAAAATGAGAAGAAACATAGGCCATTCCACATTGTTTCACACCACGAACACTGCCAGATTCGAGATCGGAGCAAGGAAAGAACATCCTCACCATCTCAAAATAAAAATCAGACTTGTTTAATCAAAACAAGTGTTTATCTTGCATTACTTTGATCATGTTATAATACCCATGTAGTATAGGGTTTAATCTTATGATTTAAATGATGATTCTTAGGATTGGTTGGGTAAATTCATTATTCGAAGTAGGAATTCATGTAGAACAAATCTATGTATGTAGATAACACGAAATCAGAGGATATGGGATTATTAACATGAAAGAAATCTAGGTAAATTGATGTATATGTATGAAGAACACATACTCAAGGTTTTTTTTTATGAACTATGGGTTGTAATCAGTTATTGGGTAGATTTCGTATAGTCTTAATGTGTTATTTACATTAAAAATTATCCCTACATGTATATTTAATGTTTGGATATGTGGGATGGGATTTGGGGAAGTTTCATGGATTTTTGATGAGGTTTTAATGCGAAAAACTCGTAACAGCAATGAAGAAGATGATTCAGTCAGGTGTGAATTGATTCGGTATGCAAATCGATTCGGAATCCCTACCAAATTGATTCGGTTGCCCAAATTTGATGAGATTTTCCTTTTTGTTATACTTCCTCTTGAAATTAATTGTGAGAAATTTTGTTGATAGTTTATTAATTATATAAAGATGTAGAGAATTTTAGTAGACATTTAGTTAGGGTTCGATTAATCTTAATAAGGGTAATCTTTGGATTAGGATCGACGATAGTCAACCGATTGAGATGCGTATCGGGAATTTACAATTTGGGTTACAGGAGGAATAAACCATGACCTGAGGCTAATACCAGTAGTATATTGATGTGTTAACTACTAAAATGACTTAAGGGATAGTTGGGACCCTTTGGGTAGTGAATGATACTCAAAAAATACAAATAAAATACTATATGAGAATCGTTAGTATATTTAGTATTCAAGAGATATAAATACTAAGTACGGGGTAAATTATGAGCTGTGTGTATACCTATACTGAATATATGTATATATAGGTCGTGTGAATAAATATTATGTGATTGGTTATGTGTGTGAACATACCTACGTTGCCTGCTATCACGAGAGGTGCCGCGCAGAGGGCGATCCCACCTTGACGATTCGAGTTAGGTATGGATGTGTGCCCTAGAACATAGAACTTAGGGAGGCTCGCTATTTAAAAGTGTACAGTGGTACCGACAAGTATGTGCGTAGTTCATAGGCTTAGAACTATGTTCCCCTCTATTGTGTGTTATTTGATTTAGGGTTCGGGATGACGTTCCGAACCAATAGTCCTTGATTTGGTATGAGAGGTACATGGATATGATAACAGAGTATGCAAGCATCGCGATGGTCTTTCTAGGAGATGAAGTAGTTGAATATATTATTGTGTGACATATATATACAAGTATGATTATTTTACTTATGTGATAGTAGAAAAGATAGATTGTGTATAACTAAAACTAATTTAAGTAGAGAAACTTAATAAATGATTCAATAATATTATGCGATTAATATTAGTTATTAGTAGTATGGTAGCATATCGTATGGGTGGTAAGGGGTAGCTAAACCTTTTGTGGTTAGTTAGATACGTATGCTCTAGTTAGGCTGGGTAGAATAGATAGGTAGGAGACTTTAGGTGTGCACTATAGTTGAGAGGTCAGGAAATCAAGGGAGTGTATGTGGAACTAACGTGTGTATCTAATAATTGCTTTTATACTGCGATTTAAATATTTGCTAAATGTTTTCAAAATATTTTTGGGCTCTCACCCATGTCAAATCTATTTTGCAAAACATTTTAGGCGTCCAGCCACAGGGATGCCAAGCTTGATGACTCATTCCAGGGATGCGTAGCTGCAACACTTGTGAAGGCATGCAAGATTTGTGTAGATGCTTCAGTTATTCATTCCTAGATTGGATTTATGTTTCAACATTTCATTTGGTAATGTTTCCCCTTTAGTTGATACAGTCTTTTTAGTTTTATTTATCAGACGATGTAATTGGATTCATTTTATTTCATTAGACTTATGGTTTGGATTTTAGTTTTGGAATCGATGGTTTATTCGGTATATATTTATCTATTTATCATGTGATGATTCAGACTCTTGTATTTGTATGGATGGTTGAGTTATACTAGCGCCGAGGTACTTAGGACCATTTTTAGTAATTGAGAGAGTTGGATCAGTGGCCTACAGATTGGGTCCACCGGATAATCTTCAGCAGATACACGGCGTGTTCCATTTGTCATCGCTGAAGAAATATCGAAGGAGCGAGAGGGCTTTTTGGAATGTTCCACTTGAGGAGAATGGTCTACAGCCAGCTGTCTCGTACAAGGAGAGACATGTGGCTATTCTGGATCGTAGTGAGCATAATCTATGATCCAAGGTGGCGCAGTTGGTGCGAATTCAATGAGGACACCATAATACTGATGAGTCGACATGGGAGCGTGAGGATAACATGCGAGAGCAGTATCCACCGCAGGTATGTCCTAATCTCGGGGATGAAATTCCTTTGCAAGGAGGAAAGTATGTAATACCCTGTATTTCTACATATTTGAAATTTAATTAATTCGGAAATTAATTGAAAAAAATATGTTTTAGTTAAATTACACGTGTGTCGTAATTTAATGTGATTAAATAATAAATGTGATTTGTAAATATTAATCGAGAGATAGATACTGATTAATATTTAAGATGAAGTTTACTAAGTGTGAATAGTAACTAATTAATGAGTATTGAATTATGTCGTAACGAGTGATATGACGTATTTTATTATGTCTCAACTGGTAGTCACGTGTAGAATAATTTGAGGTCGAGATAGGAAATATATATTAGGTGAACCGGATGATGATTTAAACACGATACAACATATCCAATCTTTGAAGCTTGGCCACAACGTCTTCATCAGACAATGTTATAGGCTTATGGGATCAATAACTCAAAGTCTATCCTATGACTCAAATAGTTATATGCGAAATAATGTCAATTACATGCAAGGTGACTCAATTGGAAATTTGTCCTTACATGTATCAATAAACAACTTGTTCCGAGCGGACACCATCCTAACGATTCGGTGTATCGATAAACATATTGTCCCATGCGGACACTTCCTAACGATTTTTTGTATTGACAAATATCTTTACCTAAGTGGAAACTTTCCTAACGATTCGATGTATCGATAAACACCTTGTCACATGCGTATATTTCCAAACGATTCAGTGAATCGACAGATACCTTGTCTCATACGGACACTTCCAAATGATTCGGTATATCGACAAACACCTTGTCCGAAGAGGTCACTTTCCTAATGATTCGTTGTATCCACACACACCTTATCCCATGCAGACACTTCCTAATGATTCGGTGTATTGACAAACACCTTGTCCCAGGAGGACACTTTCCTAACGATTTGGTGTATTGTCAAACACCTTGTCCCAAGCGAACACCTTCCTAATATCGACAAATACCCCAACCTAAGTGAACACCCTATAAATAAATTTAACGCGTCACTTCGTCCCTAGTAGATAATGAACATTGGCAAAACATTACCATATCACATCATCGTCTCCTACAAACACCGCTTTTTTTTTTCAAATTATAGTTAAACGGACATTAAAATCCTTCACTATAATCTCCAAACGTCAACTCTTCAAGAGAGTAGTAGAAACACCTCACCGGGAGTAATTAAACTTTGAGACATTTGGAGAACGGGTGTATTTTTTCCTAACATTGCTCGTCCAAAAATAAATTTCACAATGAAGGGGCTCTGTAGACACCCCATTCTGCTCCACAAAGGTAGTAACACCTACCATGGTCTTTTAAAGGCCCCAAAATTATTCCAAGCTCATGAGAACCTCATCATAGAGGTCCAAAGACCCAAAATAACCCACAAGACTGTCCAACAGAGTCAAGCCCGTCCAAATGGACCCAAAAGCCCATGATGAAATGTGTTTGACATGTCGATCAAGCATGCTCATTACCCTTGATCGATTAATCATTTCTCCTAAAAGTCTGCTTATAAAAAAGATGCCTTCACCTACCTGTAACACCCCGTAATTTTGAGTAATTTATTTTAGTGGTTAAATTGCATATGTGATGCAATTTAATATAAATGGTAAATAATGTGAAATTAGTAAATACTAATTTATGAGAATAAGATTAATATATATGTGATAAATTTACTAGCATGTTAAGTAAATTTAATTAAGTCAATTGCAGTGTGTCGTATGTGAGTGGAAACGACGAGAATTGACAAAATCGCAACCGGGGCATTAATGCGGGCTATTATTGGGTTGAAGTAAGGTTTTTATATTTAGTGACTCATATGGTGATTTTGAGTGCACGGTTGATTCGGAATAAGTCGAAATAGTCAGAATTATATACCTAGGGTAGTAATTGGGTTGTGGGGGATTTTTAGACTAGCTCGGGCTCACGTAGGGGTAATTGGGTCATTTTAGTATAGGCCAATAACCTAATTTTGGGATTAATGAATTAAAATATAAGGGTTAGAGATTTGAGGCAGCCATAACATTTATTCTAAACCCTAAGAGATAAGTGAGAGAGGAGGAAGAAGAGAAATCAAAGGAGAAACCTAGAAGAGGCTAATTTGGGAGGGGATTCAAGGATTCTAACATCAAATCTACACACACAAGAGAGAGATCAGACCCTACGAACAATTCAAGGAAAGTAATTAACTTGATTTAAATCAAATAAGGGTGATTCGTGTTCATATCATGGTAGGTTTAGAACAAAAGAAATTTGGAAAGGGTTCTCACATGTAAATGTTTTTTTTTTTATAAAATTGATATCATGTGTAGTTTAGATGATCAATTGATGAAGTAAAATTATTTATGATTTTTAGAATTAGATTATCTTTCAAAATTTGATTTTTAAGACACATAAAGATGGAATCTTATTAGGATCTTGGTCGAAGAACATGAATCTTGAATAACTTAAGGTTTAATTTATGAACATAAGATGACAATTTGCCAGAATTTTTCACATTGCTTTAAACGTATGCCATTTTAATTTTGTTTGGAATTATATTGTGTTCCATATATGTATGGAAATATCTGGGTCTTAGTTTTCTAATGAGCTTTGAATTAGGTCATTTAGAGTTCTGTAGAGGGATAAACCGACTTTTTACTATAGGGTGTTTAATATGTCAACATATCAATATGCTAGAATTTTTTAAGTTACTTTAAACTTATGCCATTTAAATTGTACTTAGAATTTGATTGCGTTCCATATATTTCTATAAGTGTATAGGTATAGCTTTCTAATGAGATTTGAATGAGGTCATTTGGACTTCGGTAGAGGGAGAAATCATAATTTTACTACAGGGTGTTTAATCTGTCAAAAAAATTTACAACATAACTCGGTTACTTAGAAAATGGCAATTTTGTTCGTTTATGTGTAAAACTTGAAATAAATTATTAGAACCATAACTTGAGTAGTTTGGAATTATCAATCGATCGATGAAAGCTGATTTTTGGAGACTTTGGGGATTTAGTTACTGGGTAAATTCCAGGGAGTTCCAAACGAAATTCATAAGCCCTAAAGGTCAGAGAGAGT
The DNA here is from genome assembly GCA_949130495.1 of Sambucus nigra. Lineage (NCBI taxonomy): Eukaryota > Viridiplantae > Streptophyta > Magnoliopsida > Dipsacales > Adoxaceae > Sambucus > Sambucus nigra. The sequence goes on along the minus strand of CASBWL010000019.1, from coordinate 1,421,986 downwards.
TTAGTGGAGTGATTTCAAGAGATTTTATTGCCTAGGGATGAATGGATGATTAAATTAGAATTAGAAATCGTGAGCAAGATAATTGACTATAAAGTTTAAATATCGAATTGATGAGTTAAATTTGGGAATTAATGAATGGGATGGTTGGGTTAAGTCTGGGTGTTTTTATCGAAGTGATGTTACTTGATAAACTTGACTGATTATACGACGGGCTGGTTGGGTAAGTCCGGGCATTTTAGTAGGGTGACGCTAGTGCATTTTAATTAAAGGATGACAATTTAATTAATTAAGAGTCGTGAGATAGACTTAAGATTTGTAGCCTAGTGCTTTGAGCGATATGCACAGGTTAGCCGGGTTTTGTGATTTAATTTATATATATGATTAAGAATAATATATGTGTGTATGGTATTTATATGAAACATACCTATACTAGACGTAATGATATCAAGGAGGTTACGCGTCGTGGGAGGTCACTTTGGCCAATCCAAACAGCGGTAGTACCGTTCCCCAGGGTCATAGGTGCTGTGCACGCCTCTGTGAGTAGGGTTGGAGTACCATGAAATAAGGTGGTGTAGTTATGACCACAGACTTAAGGCCATGACCGCCTCCAATGTTCTTTTGTAATTTTTGGGTCCGGTGGTGAGATTCCGATCCAGTAGCCTAGAATGTGGTGGACATTCCTGGAGCACGATAGCATGCTAGTGAGCTCACTTTTAGAATGTGGAGGACATTCAGAAATGCGATTGCATATATTACAAGTGATATATATGTATATAGTGTCTTGGTGTGACATGTCTTATAAATATATATAGTAGTGAAATAAATTATATACGGGCTTAATATGTTAATGATGAACATGGTTAAATAACTGGAGTAAAGTTATAAAATTGATTAATGATTTACTAAGCTAATGAGAGACATAGATAATTAAGAAGTGAAAGTTAGACAATACTCGAGTCAGAGTAGTTTGCTAGTGAAATTTGCAATAAGACTAGTTAGTCAGGTTAATGTAACTAGGTGGGTTAAAATGTAGGCGCTAGGTGTGCACAATAGTTGAGAGGTGAGGGATAATCTCATGAGAGCGCGACACCGGCTTAAATATGGAAAGTTTAACTGCATATTTATTTACTACATCCTAATTACTTGCTAAATATTTTTAAAAGGTTTTGGGCTCTGACTCGTTTCAAATCTATTTTCAAAACTTTTAGGTGTCCAGCTACAGGGATGCCAAGGATGATTGTTCTTTCTAGGTACACATAGTTGTAGCTGATGTGGAAGATTGCAGGATTCTTGAGTAGCCGATTTCATTCTTGATATTCTAGATTAGGTTCTCTATTCTAGTATGATTGGGCATGTTGCCCCTTTTATTTAGACTTATGTTTTCAGACTTTTTAGTTGGTTGGATTTATTATATTGGATTCTTATCCGATAGTTTATTCGGAAACCTTATTTATTTATCTCAGCTTTAGAATTTATATAGTGTTTCATTTTATTGGGTATTGGTTAATCATGTTATGTATTAATGAAAGATACAATTTGACACTGCTTGTTAAAGTAATTAGGTGGTTAGTAATTAATCATGTTTTGACAGTGATGCAAAGAATAAGCCATATAAGACCAACGTTTTATTTTGATAGAGGGCTGGCCACCCATTATTTTAATAGGCAGGGTGTCACACTACTCGTTCAGGGCAATAAATTCGCTTATTAAATGCAAAATACTTCTCCCATAAGAAGTTTTCTCCCTAAGTAGCCCCGAAGTTCTCTCCATTTCTCTCCAAAAGTTCTTTTAAGCTTAAATCTAGAGTTCTAACTCCTAGCCCTAACTCCTCCTTCATCATCCAAAACCTAAAAGAAAAAAAAAACATTTCTCATCTTTTTTCCTTCTTGAAGGTACTCATTCTCTAAAGTAAACTTAGATCCATCCCCAAAAGAGTTGATTCCAGGATGGAATGATGTCAAAATAGAAAGGAACACACAAAAATTTGCAGGAACTCTATTCTCTCATCCTCTCATTTTGAAGTCTTGATACAAAAGGGTGGTGTTGTGTTGCAACCCCCCCCCTCCCTCCCCCCCCAAGTTACGTTCTTTATGTTTATTTGTTCCATGAGGCTTGAAATCTCTACAAAGGATATCTATTTACTTAGGACATCACCTAACGAATAATCATTGCATTCCAAGACCAAAATTACATGAAGAGAAATTAATACTTTTTTTATTATCTTCTTACTCAAATTTCTCAAAAGCAAAAAGAGAAATCAATAAATAATCACTAATTAAAATTAATTAGCAACCTAACAAAAATTTGATTACTTCAGCTCAAATGAAATTACTTACATCCTTGAGCAGAGTTTTGGGGGAATATAAAAGGGTTTGGAATATTTCTCTTCTTTAATTTTCACCTAAGTTTTGAGAATTTGGGCAAGTGGGGTGAACTATATTTTTCTTATGAGATTTTTGGCATTTGTGCGGGTTGGGGTATTTTCTAGTGAAATGGGATTGTTTTTCCCCATTAAGAATATGTATATATATTTTCATATTGGAAGGGGTGAGCTACGACCCTGATCGGCCCACCCTTAGATCCGCACGTGACTGCCTTCGTCCCAAATTAATAGCCAGTATTTAAAAACAATTGCTTTCAAAAATTTATTCAATTAATGTCCAAGATCAAGACTTTTTTACTATCATTAAATTTGGTTAGTTGATTGCATTAAAAAATAATGAAATATTAATTTGCGAATATGCTAATACACATGCTTTTAGGCCAACTAGGACTGACAATCTGGACAGATGTAAGGATTCAACCCATTAGAGATCCGCAATGGTTTCCTTGGTCAGACTCTTTTAGAAGTTGTGGGTTGAAAATGGGTCGATTGGGCCATCAATGTGGTTTTGTGCAGGTTGAAGACAAACCCATTTTGACTCGCTGGTTTACACGCCTAACCCATATCTGAGAATCCGCCCATGGGCCCTCCTCCTCCATGGACGAAGTTCATATAATTGTTTTGTTGCAACAAAAATGACCTTAGCTCCACCACCCTCTCTTTGCGCGCGCGCGCGCACACACACACACACACACAGACACATATATATATATATATATATATATATATATATATATATATAGAGAGAGAGAGAGAGAGAGAGAGAGATAGAGATGGAGGGGTTCACAAGTGAACTAGGATAATGAACATTTTAATGTACCTAATAAGCCATTAAAAATAACCCTTAATTCGTTGTTGTAATTGGTTCGCGCCAGCGGCAACGGACACGCGTGTGTGAGACGCGTGTTTTTAAATATACACACACGACAAACCTCCCCCCCCCCCCCCCCCCCACACACAACATCTGCCATCAGATAAGGAGCTGCTGGATTGATGTCGCCGAATTTTGGGTTTGGACATATCTTTGGGTTCCGGGTTGAAGGAGTTTTGGAACTAGTTTTGATGTTGGGTTTTAGGTATAGGAGCAGTGAGGAACCGGGTTTTAGGTATAGGAGCAAATAGGTCCAGCGGTTTATGGTGTTTCGGGTTAAATGGCAGGTGGGGATTTAAGTATCCGGGTTGGGTCAGTGGGTCAGATTTCAGCAGGTGTTTTGAAGATCTGGGTTCTTTTTTTAATCGGGTTAATGGGTATAGCTATGGAGGTACGAGTGGCCGGATAAGGGAGATGGTGATCGCCGAAAAGGGCTGGTCGGACTTGGTGGGTTAGAGGACTCCAGTGAGGGTGATGGGTTCGGGTCTAAATAGGTTTGAAAGATTTGAAATGGAGCTTATGGTCCACCATAAGAGATGAGGGTGTGGACAAGTCGACCCAATAGCTCTTTATCTGATGGCAAATGGGTGGGGGGTGGGGGTCGGTGGCGGGGGAAGGGGTGTGTGTATATTAAAAAATACGTGGGTCACACGTGTGTCCGTTGTCGCTGGTGTAGACTAATTACAATAAGGAATTGAGGGTTATTTTTTAATATTTTGTTAGGTTCATTAAAATGTTCATTATTTTGGTTCACTTGTGAACCTCTCTCTCTTTCTATATATATATATAAAAAAATTCACCTACATCATGCTTTATACATCACACCTAGTTGTAGGCCGAGATTTTTTTTTTAATTTTATTAATTTTCTCTTGAAATTAACCTTCCAATATACCAATGTTAAAAAAATTAGGTCAAAATACATTTTGTAGATATTTTTTAAAAATTCAAAAAAAATTGTTCAAAATACCTTATTTATAAGGATCTACGCAAATAATTTTTTGTGATTTTTTAAAAAATAGATACAAAATGTAACTTTATACAAAATCATAAATCACAACATAGTGTAGGCCCACTTTAAACAATGTGTGTCTTTCTCCGCTAATCATTTTCTTGGAAAACCCTTCTCCACTTCACAAAAAGTGTCACTTCCAATTTGTCTTAACATCCAAAGTCAATAAAAAAACAAAAAACAAAAAACGAAGGGTTCTTTTTCTCAAAAATGATCTCACCGTAACACCCAATCCTCTCCCATCAAAGTTTCTCTTTTTAACTTCTCATATCTAATTTCTTCTCCATATCGCTGATCGGGCGGTAAAAGTGTGCGTGTGTAAAGTGCACAATCGTCGTGTGTTTCGCCGCCGCGATACAAAAGAACCTAATATACTACTACACTTAACAAGCAAGTACAGTGGTAAGTCGGGTATCGTAAGAAATCCACAGGGAGTGATTAAATTTTAGATTTTAATTGTTTTAATTACTTCAGGAATAAAAGAAGTGTAAAATAAATAAAAGAAAAGGTGAAAGGGTGGTTGTCGTGAATAAAGAAAAGAATAAGTTACGCTAAACAAAAGTAAAGCGAGGATCGGGATCGCATTCCACCAAACGGATTGAAACAACTACTAATTAGAATTAAGGATCGAAAGCAATTTAATCGAGCATTTTCAATTAAGCATAAACATCACGCAAGAAGGAATTTAACCCAAAGTTGCGAGATAAAACATTTAACTGAAAAATGATCACACGCGGATTAAATTCGGATTGTCGCTATAAACACTAAAGTTGCTTGACAAATAAAGTTAAACGCATAACAATCCAACTTTAATACACGCGGTTTCAATTAAACGCAATTTTACACAAAACCTAATTTTCGGAGCTCGGGGCCCGAAAATGGCGGAAATGAAATCCTGACCCTATTTATCTAAGGATGCATAATGAAATTAACTAAATTAAACTAATTAAACTAGAAAGCAATAATCAAAGCAATAAAACTATCTAGGAAAGCATGATAACTATCTAGAAAGCAAGGAAAGAATGAAATACAACTACATTAATGGAGAGGGAAGATGAATAGTCAATCTTACAACCAATTAGTGTGTCAATCCAAGAAAGGAGGAAGAAAAACCAATCCAAAACCCCAAACCCTAACTAAAATCTAACCTAAAATCGTATTTTTGGCTGCCCCCTATTACAAAACCAAAATTTGGCTTATATAGTAAGTTGGAATAAAAGAAAAGAAGAAAGAAAAGAAAAGAAAAATATCTGCAGAAAACAGGGGATCGATCGATCGACCCCTTTGGTCAATCGATCGATCAAGGCAAAACTTCGACAAATCTGAAAGGTCGATCGATCGATCCTTATGATCGATCGATCGATCAAGCAGGGCAGAAAAATGCAGCAGCAGCCCCTGCTTCTTTTCTTCTTCTTCTCCCTCTCCTCTTTTGCTTCCTTGGTTTTCCTCCGCTGAAATCGCCGTAACTTCTTCGTTATGTATCGGAATCGCGCACCGTTCATGGACACGCGAAGCTAGAGAGGAGGGCTACAACTTCCGTGAGATTTTGGGCCAGGTACCCAAGCTTTGAAAAGACTAAAATGCCCTTGAACGTGCGGTTGCGTACGGAACTTCACCGGAATGCATCCGAACTTCATACTTAGCATCCAAATACCTACAAAAGCTCAATTAACCCCTGCAAAACATGTTAACATAGAAATCCGAGGTTGTCTGGTTAACGAGCATAAATATAGGGATTAAGATACCCGAGGGGGCTAATAACGCGTCGATTAACGGGTGAAATACGCAATATTTACGGCGTATCAATCGCCCATGTAAGCCATTTATACCTCAACCTTCATATCAAACCTCCAAGAAACAAAATCATTTTCTCATACAACATCAAATAAACGTAATGAGTATTCAAAAACCAACTTGGGTTTTCATAATTCAAGTTCTTACACTTGTGGGTCTCGCGTTTTGGCTCTTAATCGTGACTTATCTGGTGATGGGCAAGATAAGGGGCATTTTGGGAAAGAGTTTGGTTTAAGTTCTCAAGAGATTTCTGTTCTGTCTCAGGTAACATGTCATATTTAATTAAGTACAGTTCTTTTTAATGATGTAGTTTGGTTGCTAAGTTGCAGATTGGCGCCCTAATTAAAAAATTCGACAAAGAACCCCCAAAACTATTGAATTTTTACACTCGGGGACCGTTGGGTAACCCAATTCTAAGATTTAGAATTGGAATTGGAAGGCCAATTTCAATTCCGTGGAGTTAAAATTGACCTTCGAATTCCATTTCCATACATTGGAATTGGGTTGCCAAAAGGACCCTCAGAAAATATGCATAAAATCATGTTTTTATCAATTCATTTGTAATGAAAATGTGCTAGGTGTCAAAATTCAATAGTTCCGGGGGCTCTTTTTTAGATTAGGGTGGCTATCTATAAAACCGCTATAATTGAGGGGGTTTGGTGTAACTTATCCTTTTTTTAGTACATCTCAAATTAATAAAGGGTTTTCACCAATTGGGCCCGTTTCCTAAATAACTAGTCAAATAATAGGTTCAAGTGTACAAGTCCCGTGAAAAAATATTTTTGCTCCAATAAGTCCTATTAGAAAACGATAGTGAATATTAGAGTGTTCATGGTCAGGTCCAATCTGGTTTTAAGTGTTTTTTCGGACCGGACCGACTTGGTCGGTCCTTGATAAAAACGTACCGAGTTCGAATCGATAATGTCGGTTAGTCGGTTAACCGACCCTAGTTGGTCCGGTTTTTTATAGGGTCAATCTTGTTTAACCCGTCGGTCCTCACATTAATGAATTACATCATTTATAAAAATAAAAATATATCTTTAGTCTATTTTTTTCCAAATATTAAAAACTAAAAAAATATCAAAATTTGCAGTTAAAGCAAACCTGCTATTGGATTAAACTATAATTTAAACTAATCAAATGTTAAAATATATATTTTACTATTTATTTATCTTATATATATGTAACAATATATTATTTTATATAGAGTCGGTTCGGGTCGATCCTAATAGGGTTTTTGAACTTGTAAATCGTGGACTAGATCGACTTGGTCGGTCCGCTAAAAAATAAACTCGGACCGAACCGATTAATAAAAAAGACCGAAAAAGGGATGAATTCGGCTCGATACGGTTTGGTCCGGTTGGTTTTTTGGACAGTGAATATATGTATTAATAGGAACTATTGAAGACCAGAAAATTTATTTTGATAAGATCAATGAGGAAATGTCTAATGTAAACGGGACTTTTTTGCCAAGATCCCATTAATAAATGACAATTCCATTGTATGCCAATAATTTTATTTTGTCTGTAGTCTAGTGAAACATTTTTTGTGTACTAATACCTTCTTAGGGTATACACAAACTTAACACGTATATATTATGAAAAATGTGCATATACATTGGAAAATTCTACGTACAAATTATAAATTTTTGGGTAAATTACACTACCCCCCCTAAACTATCGCGGTTTGCAGCTAACCCCCTAATGTAAAATACTCGACAAAGAGCCCTTTAAACTATTGAATTTTGACACCTAGAAAATATTGTCAAAATTCAATAGGTTTGGGAGATCTTTGTCGGGTTTTTAGATTAGGGGACTATCTTTAAAATCACTATAGTTTAGGGGAGTTTGGTGTAATTTACCCTGATTCTTTTCCCAAAAAATTACAAAAAAATATATGTATGCAATAGAAAATTTAATGCATACATTATTGAAAAACCAAGTATACATTAACGGTGTCCTTAGGAATTAAGCAAAAAAAGACTGTATTTTTCTATGGACCCAACCCCAAAGTAATAGTCGTGCTTTCTTTTTAATAGTATATATAAAACTAGGTAAGATTATAAAGTTACACATCCAAAAAAATACATGTAAGAGAGAATAATTATCCAAAAGCATGTCTTGAATTCAAAGGTATTTATCATTTTTAGAGTATAGATTTGAAAAGTACAAAATTTTCTTACGGGACGGAGGGAGTATTTTTTTTAAATTACAATTGCACGTTTCACTAAATATATTCTATGAGAACAATAGCCTGTGACATTTGCTTCATATTTTCCTTATTTTCCGTGGAAAACATTTCTTAACCATCTTCAAAGCATTCGATTTGGTGAAAAATATGAAAAGCAAGGGGCATTTAGCATCCCGATTACTCTTTTTTCCAATTTTTTTCATAAAATAAATGTTTTCAATTTTTCTCCCTCCAAATTTATAATTAATCGAACCCTTATTTCTTGTGATTTTCTTGGTAACTATTAAAGACGAAGCAAATTTTCTTTCGTTATGTATCAGCTCTAAATCTGTTTGGTTTTTGTCCGAACGAACCTCGTGGACTTATTTGTTTATGCATACATATAACTGGACTGTTTTATCAATTTTATCTGTTTCTTAAATCATTTTACATTATTCCCTTTTAATGAAAGTAATAATTTCAAAACTTGAAAGAAATTTGGGTTATTTGGCTATTGACCCCCAATTATTATGGGTAGTAAGATGTTGAGACTTAGTTTTTTTTCATAGTATAAGTTTGACTTGCAAAACAATATCCATGACAGTTTTGGTGCCAAACCTATATTATGCAAAAGTTTTGGGTGTCAAATCACAATATGCGTAACTAATGAGGGCCAAGGAAGAAGTTTTATCAAAATTAAGCATTCAACTTTGAATAGTTTGAAAACATGTGGGTAAGTCATAAGGATTTTAAAAACTATTTTAAGCCATAGTGGGCGAATGTAAGGTAGATTGTTTCCTCATAAGGGTACCCCTAATAAGTCATAGGCTGTAAACCGACAGTTCCAAGACCAAATTTTTCAATGTTTATCTTTTGCCCATAAATGATCTCAAATATCTGGAGTAGGGTGGTCAAAAAATGCTTAAAACTTGTCGATCATAAAAAATGAATAGAATGGTGTCGTTTACGCCCTATAGCCCAACCTTCTACTAAGCCAACCTCCTCTGCCTCATGGTTAAAAGAATGGGGGACAAAGGGATCCCCTAGCCTCAAACCCTTGGGGGCTCTAACTAGGAATGCTTCTGTTAATCCGCCGTCTCTATCAAGAAACAAATCCCTGTTTCTCCAGGATGGTGTCTTAAACTTCTAACTCATTATGTCCTAGTCCGAACGACGTCCTCTTTAAGGCCTTTCAACCAATTGATACGACCCCGGAGAGCCGCTTTTGCTAAAGCTCTTGCAGTTTCTTGAAAACTCGCTTCGGATATGAAACTTTGACTATTCAGAGAGAGACGCTATTGTTATTCCCAATAAGATGACTCGGTAACAAATCGCTTCTTCCAAAGTGCGCCCCATTCGTTTCGCTCACAACAATCCAATTAGTTCTCCGGGTGAAAAACTCCCCTCATGTTTTCAACAACCTCGTTAACCACTAAGGCAACGTCTAGGATTTGTGCTCCTTGTAAATGTGCTTTGATTAGGAGAAATGGTGGCGTCTAGAACTGGACTTTATGTTAGAACCTTAGTAAGGATCTTATAGGCACCGAAAACCAAATGGATCGGCAAGTCCCTTACCGTAATAGATCTGTCCTTCTTTTGAACAAGGGTTATAAAGGTAGAATATATGCTTTTGCATAGTTATCATTCATTGGAACAATTAATGACATTGGCCTTCACAACCTGCAAGTTTGAATGGAAAAAGGCCATTGAGAAACCATCCGGACCTGGATCTTTCTAGAATTTCACCCCTAACCTCCTCAAACTCAAAGAGACATTCTAACCAATTACTCAAAGATATAATTCCAATTAAGACCCTCAAGAATAGGATTGTGTTGTGTTGAGTTCTCTTGAAACAACTTTTTATACAAATAGACGATTCCCTCAACAATCAGGAAAAGATCTTTCGCTACCGGTCCATCACTGAACTCTAGTTCCTTAATGTAACTCTTCCTTCTCCTATTATTTGCCACACTGTGGAAGAATTTAGAGTTACAATCTCCCTCTTCCACCCATTTACATTTAACTTTTGTTTTCAGTTAGCCTTTTCTCTAATCATCACTTCTTCAAATTGGTTGTTTAAGTGAGCCCTTCGAACAATCGGATCTTCTGAAAGTGCCATCTCTCTTTTAGCTTTATCAATATCATGAATCTCGTTCTTTTTAGCCCTCAAGTCACCAAAGATCTCATTATTTACTGACCTTAAATTTCTCTTTCAAGAATTTCAGTATCTCCATCAAGACAAGACACTTTCATCTGTCCACATGAAAATCTGTCCACGAATCCCTGATGTTTCTACTGAAGGTATGAAGGTATGATGGGAGTGGGACCCAAAGTAATTTGGGTTCCATTAAAATTGATGGGAAAGCGGTTAGGAATGGGCCTAAAGATAATCTCCTGAATTGGGATATTGGGATACGAAAGGATTACTCCCATATAATTTCAAATAAGAATCGATCTATGCACGTAGCCATAGACCACTCGACTGACACAGATCAATTGAATTTAGCGCTTGCCAGAGGAATATCCATAGGATAGCAATCCCTGATAAAGGTATTAAAGCCCTGCGTTTTGGTAGTAATTTTGAAATTACCATTCTCTCCAACCGACCTAATGACATTAAAGTTCCATATCACCCCCCCCCCCCCCCCCACCCCCCAAAAGGAAAAAAAACATAACTCAGCCAGCGAGGACTACATGGATCGTACATGTCATACAATTCACTGGAGAAATCTGGACGACCATAAACGGAAGTACCCCACAAAATACCCTTTCCTTTGCGTCAAGATATACCAACAACAAATATGTCCCATGAATGACATTGACCCTCGCCGCAACTCTAGTGATGATAATCCCTTCAGAAGCCCGACAAATGGAAGGAATTCTCAATCCTTAGATCTAAGCTTCCACAATTCCCAAACATCGCATTCTCTACGTCCTCTAATTTTGACTCTGGGAAGAAGATTACATTGGGGGCCACCTTAAGCATAAGGTCCCTAATTGATTTCCTCTTCTTCCACTCTCCTCCTCTAGTATTTCAAGCTGCTTCATTAAAACACATTTTTGGCCCAACCCCTCCCTCTCACAACAGCCTCTACAGTTTACTGTCCATGTTCATTCTTGTTTTTACCTTTCTTCCTACCACCTATCGAAGGGGTGGTCTCTACCTTCACCTCCTATCCCAAGGGTTCCACCAGCTTCAGCCCATATGATAAGAATGGTCTCAGGGTGATCTGTATGCTAGGATACCTAAAACTTCATTGGGCAGAGATTGGGTAAATAGCATATTTGTTAGTACTATTTACAACATCAATGCTTGGAGTAAAACACATCTATCTTCATGATCATTTTTTGTTGGTGTGGTGTTAGTTATTAATGAACATATTATTTAGAATCGAATTTATTCTTGTGATTTTGAACAAGTTGAAGTGTGATTGCAATTTGGTCGAGACCTCAATTGGTAGAAGAATTGTCCTTATTCACTTGCTTTGAATAAGATATTGTACTTGCTGACCATTATGGATAGAGGTGTAATTATATGTGTGGCTCAAGTAAAGCCCATATTCTATTTGCACTTGCTGGAGCTTTAGTCTTTTGATTTATCACAAATGCCAACATTGGGTAACAATACATAAACGTGGTGGAAGGAAGCAAATTTAGGTGCCTTTTGTTTTTACTCCGAATGCTGAAAAATCTGCTTTATCTTTATTTGGTTCTAGATACAAGTTATTTGTAGTACCATATTTGTTTATTTTGTAAATAATTTTACGTTAGTGTCATTTAACAAAAATACTAAGTGAAAAACTAGAAAGATATTTTTTTTGGTTTTAGCATTCAATGTTTAATAGATAACTTGCCTCTTACCTAGAATTTTAAGTCTCATTTAGCATTAAAAGGGGTTGGTGACCTCATATAGCTACTGAATGGACTTCCATTCAGTATTGAGAGGTAAAAACAAACATCCCTTAGTTAGTTTATGGCTAATTCGGAGTTATGAACAATTTCAGACATGTTTGCATCTCCGTGTGCACTCATGTGTCGGATCCACCAAATGGATCCATATGCTGGACTATGATGTAGAATACAATTATAATGTTTTATTAGTTTAGGGACTTGAAGTGAATTGGGACACCAATGAGTCGTATCATGCTTCACTGTGCCAGCAAATAATCTCCCACCCTAATTTGGCGACCTAAATAAAATTCCGCCTATATCTCTTTCTTTCCGAAGATTGGTTTCCTAGTAGAAAACCAATTATAAACTTTGTAACTTATTCCCATTATATATGTTGTGTTATGCTTTCTCATACTTGTAACTTGAGTCCAAAATTAAGTATGCCAGTGAAGTGTTGCAAATTGCAATTAATTGATACACCATTATCGAACTATGCTCCATGCTTAGATTTTGGGTCTGACCTTATGTCCATTCCGACAAATCTTAGTTTGTTCACTTCTTATATTTTTCTCGTTCAGTGTTATAATTCATGAATCTACTTTATCTGTCTTGATGACCTCTCTCATATTCTGAAGGGTAATTCAGATCATATTGAAAAGGATGCGTATAAAACTTCTAAGATTGTGACACCTTTTGTGGATACATATGGAAATGGAAGCACAAAAGCCGGGCTTTTTAGAACCCCAATATCCGGGGGAGTGCAAAATCCAACCTTAGCTCATGATTTACCTATCCCAGCCTTAGCGGTCCGCAATTTGATGGAACAGGTATGGTTGTTACTTTGCTTTCAAAATAAAAATATGATTATCAACTTGTTCCTTCGTATCTTTTTTTTACTTACTTTGCTATTTGTCGAATTTAAACTTTGGCACCTCAGCCAACTTTACAAGACACTGGTATTTTTTTCTGTTCTGAATGTAATTTTTTTTAGGCTTTGGTATGTTCAACAATGGAGAAAGTAGCAAAGAAAAAAATTACTGAGGTACCAGTGTAATAATACCATGAGTGATGTACCCAAGTAAAAAAATTCTAAATTTTTTGAGGTATTAATTGTGACCATATTAACTGTTACTTTTCATAAACCAGCCCCCCCCCCCACCCCCCACCCACAACAAGGATCGTATTAGCAGTTACGAGTTTCATATATGTTCTTCACTTCACTAATCTATTTTCTCTCTCCCCCTTGCGCCCTCCTACCTACTTAAATTCTATAATTTAAGGCTAGGTTTGCCCACTAGTGCACGGTGATGTCTCGGATGCACCACCGACGATAAGGATATCCATTTGGTTTCGCTGATCGATTTTGCACCATATTCAATGGGGCGTAAGTTGCTGAAATCTTGTAATTTTTACTATTATCTGGGTGATACGCTTATTCCTCTTTTTAATTTTTCCACGTAATTTGAAATATGGCATTCAAATTATTATGGTCTATATTTGTCATACTGAAAATATAAAAGTTGTTCTTAACCATGAAGACTTACTATCCACTAAGCGTGTCAAACTTTGGTTGATTATGACTATGTGTTGTGGCTTGTGTATGGTGGCCTATGATCCTATTTATAGGCAGGTTGAGCAATTGGTCCTATATGTACACTTGTGGCAATCACAAGAAAGCCATTGAGATTAGTAGAAGGGACAAAGTTGTTACCCTCCGATTCCCAATAAAAATTTCCATGAAGGCAATTCCCAATTAGAATTGGGCATCATCATTGATTCAGATAAGTCAAAATTAACACGTCAATTTTCTCTCTATTTGAGATGTCATCAAGCAAAAAGTCAAACCAATGCGATAACATTGACGCATGCTGGTTCTCAAAGTCATAAAAACATGATAACCAATAATTTAAATATACAATGATACGTAAGGTCAACTCCAAGTATTGGTGAAATTGACTTTTGTTAAAACACAAAGGGGTTGAACTGCTAGCGTTGGTGCCTATATATATGGTGGGGTGGCATTTTAACTTCCTATACAGTCGCTTGGGTAGATAAAATGCAGCCCCAGAAATGAGAACAAGACCAATACTATTCCCTTCCCCCCCCCCCCCCCCAAAAAAAAAAAAAAAGAAGGAACAACCTTGTGGCAGCAAGTCCAATGCTGCCGAGTGATGAATTTTCCAGTCGAGAAATGACAGAAAAAGGGAAATCTAGCAGCAAATATCGGTTGATATATGGTTAAAAGCCATTTTGGCCAATGGATTGGAGATGATCTAAGCCAAAGTCCATAATTAGAGTACATGTCACCATCGAATAAAAGTGATTAAATTATCATCCAAATGAATCTAATAAACCGAGTTACATGTTTTAAATACATGAAAGAAAGGAGTTTTGGGGTCTGAGAATTTAAATCTAAGAAATATGGCGTTGTTAAAAATGGTCGTGGAGATTTCCAAAGGATAGAGAGCTCTAAACATCATTAGGAAATGTATGGGGTGGGTGAGAATGGTTGGGATTCCAAAACAGTTGAATAGGGCGATTGTAGATATCCTCGAAGTTTCTTTCCCATAGAATTGGGTCTTTTCTAAGGTTTGTCTCTTAAGGGGTGGGGGATGGGTCAGATACAATGTTAGCTTTGGGACGTAATATGGGTACCGGTACATGGTAAGTTGATTTAGCCAGTGCGCAATACGACGGGGGTGGGCTTAGTTGTTTTTACTTTATATAATGAGAAGAACTTATTTTTAGCTCCAACAATCTCACAAATCTCACATACTTTTACTTTTTTTTTAAAAATCAACATTTCAATTACTACGATTATTGAAAAGTAAAATTGAATGCTAAAATTGGGGGTGCCACGTCTAAAGATTCGGATCGCGAACCCACCATGTTTTGGGCAGAGTGATCTTGGATACATAGGAGGTGTAGCGATGCCAATAACTATGATAGATATTCAATTTGGGGAAGGTACTCGGGTTCGTACCTGATGTAAACACCGTCAATAGCATCAATAAAAGAATAATCAACAGGCCGAATATCCTTACTATATAAAAAATGTAAAGTGATGACAATGTTTGGCCAAAGGTCTTATTTATAGGTTAAGCTATCTTGCTAGCCAAAGATGACCCTAAAAGGTAAATTACTAACTAGAATGAAGAAATAAAATAAAAGGGAAACAACTTAAAGAGAGTGCAAATACAAATATTACAATTAAACCCATGGACTCTTTTTTCACATCATCTCCCCCACTTAAAGAATGCTCCCTTGAGCTTTAAAAGCTGGAAATGTGTGTAAATTCCAAAAAAAAATTGTAGGCCAGAGAAATCAACAAGTAAATGATGTGTTTGGGTTTCAAAAGAATGGGATCAAATTTTTTGTCTAAACCCAAAGTGTGCTGGTTTTATATTGGGGTTCGATGGGTTGTTAAATCTCGCTTCATTTTCAAAATTAAAATCCAATGCAGCCCTGTTTAGCCCCAAAAGTAGAAAGGTAAGTCCCGCTTCCCTTTTGGTTATGCTGTGGAGTTTTTAAGCCAGCAACGAGTCATGGGCCTCCGCAAAAATGATTTTTTTTGACATAATCCTGTCATGGCTGTATTTGCAGATCCAATATTTTCATTTTCACCATTGGCTATACACACACGGAATTTGTTAGCTGACCCGAGGTGCACACTGGTGGTGCTGGTCAGTGTCTTTTCTTTCGCATGAATTTACAACGTTTTAGCTTTTTGCAACTGGGAATTTATTGAGAGCTGAGTTTCATAGATGCTTGGATGGAGTGGCTTATCAAATGCGAAAAAAGAACACATCCTAATGTCTAAGGGTAGTTCTATTGCCAAAGCAATTTTGATTTTTTTGCCTCAGACGGTGTACAATATTGGAAGGAGAAGTGAAATTCTTCACTGGTATACTTGATTTGGCAATAGGGTCGGGCATAGTAAATGAATTATTGATAGTGATTTTAAAAATTCGCGTTTTCCTTTTTGTGGCCTGTAACATGGCTGTGTTGAAACAGTATTGAGATCCATTTAATATCACTATGGAAATGAAAGGTTTCTCTTTCTCTTTAAAAAAATGAAGGGTCTCTCATAAAGTGGATTTAGGTCATTTATTATTCTGTCATCCTTAAAAATTTGAAACATTGTGCTTCAAAATAGTTATCAAAATCAGCTTCTATCTCTCTCTCTCTCTCTCTCTCTCTCTCTCTCTCTCTCTCTCTCTATATATATATATATATATATATATATATATATATATATATATATATATATATATATATATATATATATATATATATATATATATATATATATATATATATATATATATATATATATATATATATATATATATTATTGTTATTACAAATATGCTGTTATGTGTTGTATTTCCAGGAATGGGCTCATAAACTATATATAGCAAAACATCATCAAGGGCCTTCACAACAGTGGGGGAACTTCCACTATTTCAGGATGCACAATATAAGGTTTGTTTTTAATTGAATAAATAACACAAACTGTAAAGTTTCTTTTTCAATAATATCTATTTTCGTAGTTAAAACGTCATTGTCCTTGATGTTTTCCGCAAAATTTTAACGTCAACCTCATGTCACATTCCTTCCTAATATGTGATTAAAATCGATCAGCTGACATACATGTGACCCAATTTTAACTTATGTAGCCCATTCAAACCCCAGGGTCCCTGTCCAGCTGTAAGACAACCCTTAATAAACATCTCATGAAGCATAAGCCAAGGGTTATTACTAAATAGCTTGTATACACCCTTTTATCTGTTTTATATTCTTATATATTTCAAAACTCATTGAGCTAACCACCTCAGCTAAGAGCCACGTTGTTCCCTCTTGATGTCGCCAAACATTGTATTACAATATAGGAGTTGAAGGTTATCTTGTAATTATAAAGTGTCTCACTCGTACATTTATGTGCCAAAATGCTTGAGCATGAACACAATGTTTGGTTTTCTTTCAGATAATCAACTCAACAAAACATTTTCCTAATGACTTGGGCTCGGCTACGTAAACCTTAAGGAATAGTAATTTGATTCATATATCTAACAAATGAGCCAGTCTCCTGGATCAAAGCACAACAGCTCCATGTCTCCCCAAAATATGATGATCTAGTTGCTTAAATGGGTCAAATTAAATTGGGAGTAATTTTGGGCCGATTTTCCTTTTAATAAAATCAGAAACAACAAGAGTTATTGGGACCAAATCATGAGGAGCATTGGGTTGTCGCCCATGTGTTGCAGCTTTCCACCTCTCTTGTCCAAAACAGGGTTTGTTGGAACCCTAGTCTTTGCTCACAAAAAGGGATTTGGTGCAAGGCAGCCCAGGGAGGGAGGCCAGGAATCTTTTCCGACCGGTGAATCCCACAGGAAACGTTACCACCGAGATCAAATACCTTGCTCTCCACTTGCCAAACCCAGCTTTCCTATGGCCGCTGCCCGGCTCTAAAGTTGATATTAAAGGCCGTCGAAGCATCTAGAGTGTGGCCATCATTAATCCGATGGCTGGGAAGGCCGATCTGAACACTCCTTCGAACCCTGCTTTGTCCAATCTCTTCACATTTTCTCCCATCTGTCTCCAATTAGGGTTTTAATTGGGACAAATTTGACATACAATTGAGGAAATTGAGAAATTGTTTATTGATAAAAGTTTTCGAATGCTTTACAACTAACTAAGATGCTTATATATAGGTCAGAGAATTCAAGAAAAGAACAATTACAATTGGAAAGATTTTATAACAGATCATCTAATTTCCTAACTAGCTAACAACCAATTTTAACTAAAAACTAACTATTCAGTCACACTAACTATTCAGTTCAGCCTCAACTTCAAATGGCTTCAGTTGTTTTAATTTCTCGCATGCCACTAACCAACTTTGACAATTACCCTCCCATCCACACGGATCCTTGTCCTCAACGATCAAAGTGGGGAAACACTCGTGAATGGAATCCCAATCTTCCCTCTTTGCATCCTCCAGAATAGTGTTTGACCACTGGATTAGTACTTGAACGATTGGCCTGTGGCCCTCTTGACTAAAAAATTGTCCTTGATTGTTAATGTTTCTACATGTAATTGACCTGTCAATGGTAACTGTGGGAATGGAATTGCGTTGTGACCAAATTTCTTCTTAAGTTGAGAAATGTGAAATACGGGGTGGATTCTACTCCCAGGTGGCAATTGTAATTTATAAGCAATCGAGCCAATTCTTTCTATCACTGGAAATGGACCCTCATACCTAGTAGCCAGTTTCATATTTCGTCTATAGGCTTATGAAATTTAGCGGTAAGGTTATCGTCGTAGGTACATCATATTACCCACAGAAAATTCCCTTTCAGACATATGCCTATCAGCATACCGTTTTGTCCTTTGTTGTGCCTGAAGCAAATTCTCCCTTAGGAGTTGAGTCATTAACTATTTCTCCTTCATGAGTTTGTCCACTGCCACTACCGTTGTGTCAATTGTTGTATGAATGGCCCATTGAGGGGGTAAAAACCCATACAAGGCTTGAAATGGGGTGGTTTGGAGACTTGAATGGAAAGTGTTGTTGTACCACCATTCTGCCAAACTGAGCCACTTATGCCACCTGGTGTCTCTGGCTGGTCATGTATCTCAGATTGGTTTCTAAACATTGGTTGACCCTCTCTGTTTGTCCATCAGATTATGGGTGGTAAGTTGTGATCATATGTAGGTTGGCGCCTAAGAGTTTGAATAATTCTGACCAGAAGTTGCTAGTGAAGACCTTGTCTCTATCAGAGACAATAGACTCAGGTACCCCATGTAGTTTATAGACATGGTTAATGAACAATTTGGCAGTTTCACGAGCTAGAGTAGGGGTATTTGAGTCTTATAAAATGGCTGTACTTTGAAAATCTATTAACAACAACCATAATGATATCTTTGTGCTCAGATTTTGGAAGGCCCTCAATGAAATCCATTGAGATGTGTGTCCAAGGTTAATAGGCTATGGGTAGTGGTTGAAGAAGGCTAGGGGGTGAATGTGTTCAGGTTTGTATGTTTGGCCGATATCACAATTGGTAACAAATGTGGGATTTCACTGCGGGCCAGAAAAAATATTGGTGTGCCCTTTTATAAGTTGTTTCCATCCCTGAATGTCCTTCAATTGATGAACTGCATTTATGACCATCTCTGAGTGACTCAGCAGTGCCAATGTAAAGCCTGCTACCCTTTCTTATCACTCCTTGCGGTGGAGAGAATTCTGTAGAGCATGTAGGCTCTGTTAGCAATTCAGAGATCAAGATGTCAGCAAATTCATACCCTTTGTAACTTCTCTTAATTTCCTCCATCCAAGTGGGTTGTACAACTGAAAAAAATACTATGCAAGGCAAACAATTCTGAGTCTCTCCTTAAGAGTTAGTGCATCTGTTGCAGTATTGTCTGGTCCCTTTTTGTATTTGATTTCAAAATCTAGACCCAACATTTTAGTCAGCCATTTCTACCGGAGAAAGGTGGTGATCCTTTGTTCCTTCAAAAAAATTCTTGATTTTTGTTTCTTCATGCAATTGGATTTATTCGACATCAAATCCTATTCCCAATTATAATTTTACTCATCAAATTATAAGGGTAACATTAATTGTTCTCAATACAAAATTCATATTCTACATAGGTATGATAACTAATAAAATTTGCAAGATAATACTTGCCTTATATTGAAGTGGTTTGATTTGATCCTCTTTGATGAAGCTTCTCTTTTAATCCTTCCTCCAATAGTGGTTGTGATGCTAAATTGAGCTTGTATTCTCCCAAAACCCTTTTTTGAGCTCCAAGAAAACTCTTCCTCTCCTCTCTACTGGCCCCCACTTGTTTTTAAAACTATTTACCCTTGCCTCACATTACCACAACTATATATAATACTAAAAATCCCGAAATTCCCTTAATCTTAAGTTATAAAAAGACGAAAATGCCCTCTCGGGTTGTTAATTATGTCTAAATCTGTCCCGGGACCCAAACTACATACCCGAGAATACTATTTTGAATGTTTCGACCCTTTTGAACTCAATCGTAACCTCAAAATCATCATCCGAGTTACACATAATTTATTTTATATCTCTACCATACATAGATGTTAAAAGCGTGCCTAGGCGCAACTAGGGCGCTTGGAATGGTGGTAGGCGAGGCGTGTTTGATAAGGCGCGCGCCTGTGGCCCTTAGGCGCTAGGCGCAGTCAGTTGCCGGGCGCTAGCCTAGGTGCACTTCAGCCAATTTTTAGTTGTGTCTTTTTTTTACATAGAAAACAAACCGGGCCATTTTTTTACATAGAAAACAAACCGTATCCTTTATTTTACAAAACCCCAAAAGATAAAAGTATCTCAAAAAACACAAAACCCTATTCTGCACAAAAAAAAAGCCCCGGCTCTTTCTTTCTCCATTCCGACTGATCTCTCCACTCCGGCTCTGCTTCTCTCTTCTCTCCAAACTCCGGCGACTCAGGTATTTATCTTTTTTTATTTTTTTCCTTTATTTCTCACCTCCGACTTATATTTTCTTTCTTTTTTTTCTGTCCAAATGTATTTTTTCTGCCTTTTCCTTTCTTTGTTCCCTGTTATACCTGTTGGAGTATAACAGGTATCTGTTATACCTTTCTTCTCTGTTATATACCTATAAAACATAAAAAATATCATTGATGTCATTAAGTTATCATTGATTTCTTTGTTTTTTTTAGTAAAAAGAAACAAAAAATGTCAGTTGAATTGAAATTAATTCTTTACTTTTTTAGAGAAAATATCAGTCGAGTTGAATTGAAAAATATCAGTTGAATTAAAAAAATGTCAGATGAAAAAATATTGGTTGAAAAATGTCATTTTCTGACTTTTTTGATTATTTTCTGTAAAAAGAAAAAAAAAATATCAGTTGAAATTAATTCATTACTGTTTTCTGCAAAAAAAAAAATATATCAGTTGAAATAAAAATAAAAGAAATCATTACTGTTTTCTGCAAAAATAAAGAAACAATATCAGTTGAAATAAAAAGAAAGAAAAAAAGACTGATATTTTTTTTTAAGAACTGTTTTGCAATTTAAATACATTACCATTTTAACTCTTTGTTTTGCAATTTAATATTGTTTACTGTTTTGATAATTTGGATGACGACTTTGATGAGATTTAGATGATGATTGGAAGGAGATGTTTGTGTCTTTCATTTCATTTTGTGTCTTAACTCTTTGTTAGTTTGTTATTTATTTTCAAACTTAAACTTGATGGCGGCAATGGTTGTCTTTTATATATTTTAAGAATTGCGCTTATTGGTTAAAGTTTAGCTTAACATGATAATATGTTATATTTTGGAATCTTAATTATGCCATTAAGTTTATCATTGATGTCATGATATTATTATAACATCAATATATTGCTTTAATTTTTTTTTTATTTAAAAAAAAGTGCGCCTAGCTTCAATCAAGCGCTCCTCGCCTTGAGCCTAGGCTCCAGAGACACCTTTGCGTCTGGGTGCGCCTTAAACAACAATGCTACCATATTTAATCCCTTCACGACATCCGGTTGAGATATCATACTGTCACGTTACTGTCACTCATTGTGACATCAATTATATAATTACTATTCACTTAGTAATTTATTTAATAATCATTAATCACTTCTCTCCGATTAATAATTAATAATTTAATCAACCCATCATACTTCCATTAAATTACGTCACGTGTAATTTAAATTTTAACTAAATTAATTCATTTTTAATTATTTTAAAATACGGGTTGTTACATACTTCCCCCCTTACAAGGGAGTTTTGTCCTCGAAATTCGGGCGTACTTGCGGTAAGTAACTTTGGATACTGCTCACGCATGTCATCCTCTCACTCCCATGTCGACTCGTCTGCTTTATGGTACCCCCACTGAACTCTTTCCAAGGGTGCCACCTTTGACCATAGTTTACGCTCACTACGATCACGTATCGCCATTTATCTCTCCTCATATGAGATGTCGGGCTGCAAGTCGATCTCCTCTAGTGGAACATGCCAAAATCTCTCATTTTGTGGGTATTTCTTCAGCGATGACACGTGAAACAAGTCATGCATCCGCTGAAGATGCTATGGTAATCCCAATCTATAATCCACTGGGCCCACCCTCTCAATGATTGAAAACGGTACCACATATCTCGGTTCCAATTTCCCTTTCTTGCCAAATCTCATCACTCATTTCATAGGAGACACTCGCATCAATACCTGGTCGCCAACCTCAAGCTCAATGTGTCTCCTGTCTGCATCAAAATAACTCTTCTACATATCTTGAGCTATCCGGATGCGCCCTCGAATCAGCCCAATCTTGGCAGTGGTGTCCTGAATCATCTCTGGTACCAACAGTTTATTATCCCCTACTTCTACCTAAGTAGGCGAACGACAAGGCCGACTGTACAATACCTCAAAAGGTGGCATGCCTATGGTAAATTGGTAGGAGTTATTATACGAAACTCCACCAAAGGAAGATATTGCTCCCATCCTCTCCCGAAATCTAGTATACACATTCGCAGCATATCCTCAACCATCTGATTAACCCTGTCAATCTGCCCATCTGTCTGTGGGTGATACGCTGTACTCAATCGTAAATCTGTCCCCATCGCCTCCTGAAAACTCTGCCAGAAATGGGATACAAAGATCTTGTCCCTATTGGGCACAATATTAAGCGTCTGAGCAGTATCTGTGTCATCACTCACATAAAAGTAGATTGAGCATTGGAGAGGTCAAAAGTCATCGCCGTCCACTCATATAGCTCATCCTTCGTCTTGAAGGCAGTCTTCCACTCATTCCCTGATTTCATGCGAGTTTAGTGGTAGCCGCTCTTCAAGTCTAGTTTGGAGAAAACCCTTTCACTGTGGAGTTGATCTAGCATATCCTACAACCTAGGAATAGAGAATCTATACTTCACGGTGATCTTGTTAATAGCTCGACTGTCAACACACATACGTCAACTTCCATCCTTCTTTGGCGCTAACAGGGCGGGCAATGCACAAGGAGACATATTCTCTCGAATATAGATGTTGTCACAGAGCTCTGTGACCTGTCTCTGCAACTTTGCGTCCTCTGTGGGTGACATGCGGTAGTGGGTATGGTTGGGGAGCTGCGCCCTTGTGATAAAATCAATAGCATGCCATATACCCTTGAGAGGAGGAGGATGGGGGTGTACACACATCGATAGAAGAATTCAACAAACTCTAAACGCGTGGTGGGACAATCACCTCTGGGGTGGCGATGGGGCTAATGAGAGCAAAGCACAACCCTGCCTCCGCGGCCTCTGTGGCTGATTCCTCGTGTGAAACTATGAGGGCGGAAGGTCGAGACATCAGGAATGGTCGCATAGGGTGGAGGAGAAAGTTCTTCCCCTCATGCATAAATGAATAGGTATTATCTCGACCATCGTGCATACTGCGATGATCAAATTTCCATGGCCTTCCCAAACGAAGGTGACACAGTCGCATATCCACCACAATACATAGAACCTCATCACGATAGTCCCCGATGGAAAAAGTCACTTGACATTGTCGGCTAGGAGCTAGAGTGGATTCGTTTCCCAACCATCCAATACGACACGGGGTACGCAATGATTTTGTAGGAAGGTTTAGCTTGTCAACCATCTCTTGCGCGACCAAATTATGACTAGCTCCTCTATCAATAATCAGCGTGCATAGCCTCCCTTTTGAGGTGCGTCGAGTAAAATAAAATACTCGATCGGATTCACGTGTCTTCACTAGGTGGGGATGCTTGTGGATCTACGGGTGTGGTTACCATCACCGTGTGCATATAAGCCGTAGAAACTCCAACACGTTTCGCTTGTTCATGGTAAAATGACTCCCGTCATCGATAAATAGATTGAGCGGGAGGATAGCGGTACATGGGGTGGAATAGGAAGGATTCCTAGAGATGGACATCCTTTGTAGATGGGGTCGGGTTGATCATTTGGTTCTCTGGTGTTTGGTGTAGGGTTTATAGGGTTACGATATGAAATTGGGATTTAATCGGGTGTTCCAGAGGGTCGGGATGGGCTATCGGTTTGGACTGAAGGTAGATAGGGACTGGTTGGGTTGGGTTGGAGGTTCGGCTGGACTGATTGGCTACCGACGGTTGATTTGGATGGGTTTCTTGGGGTTTCAAATGGTTGCGGCTTCGGTCGGCATCCATTAGGGTTGCTTGACCTCCAATTTTGTAATCTGGGTTGAAAATTACTTTCGGGTGGGTCGGTTTGGATATTTGGGTGATGTGGTATTGAATTGGGTAGGGTTTGGATAGATTCGGAAGGGGTATCATTGAATTTAGGTGGTGGGAGATTAGGGTTTCTTGAATTTTCAATTTCTAGGGTTAGGGTTTCATGGACAATTTTGGGAATGTTTCGTGTTTCATCCGGATGAATTGAATCTGAGTCCCAATCTTCGATGAACATCTCTCAATCCAAGAGCAAACCTAGCTCTTATACTAATTTGATGTAATTAAGGGTGAAGAAGCGTAAAAAGAAGAAGTTATCTACACAACAACAACAACTTGGAAAATGGAAGAGGGTTTCTTATTTCTCTCTCTAAGCTCTCAATCTCAAAAATGGCAAAAGTGTTACAAAAGAAGGCCCTTGGCCTATTTATACTAAGCATACAAAATGCTAAAAAAAAGACAACGTAAATGAATATTAAAAAGGACATCCATGTCCCTATGCTCCTGCATCAATTTGTTTTTTGAGACCACTTATCCGTGCATTTTTCTTTCACAATATAAGGTTCATTAGCCTTGGATGTTAGCCCGTAGCCTGAATTTTAATGAAATTCGGAATGATTCTATAATTTCATTAGGGTTCCTTGGTTTTTTTGCATATTTCCTTGGTTGGGGATTGGAAACTATGAAAATTAAATTTTTATATTAATTACTAGAAGAAACATTTACGAAATTCATTGAGATATGTCAATGCAGGATTTGGACTACCAACTCGAATAGAACATTAAAAATTATTTTCTGAATAATATTTCTTGGTATCGCGCCTTTGTTCTTCCTGTGACTACCGTAACCAGCACTACCACCTTAGCTTTGGCCAACCAATACCGTCACCACTCGTACCATCGATATCATAATCATCACCACCACCATTACTACACTATTGGCACGTCTATAGCCATGCTATTGTTATCACTTCCAACTCCATTGGAACCACACCATTTTCAACCATCACATCACCACGATTATGGCATTACCACCACGTTGTTTACGATTTTTCTATTACGACCATACTACTAGCACTTCTGCCACCGTCCCCATCTCTACCACCACTAGATATGTTGTTGCCATCATTATCTTTATAACTAGGGGTATTTTGACTTTACCCACCATGTAGTTATCATTATTTGACTTTACCACCATTTTTGTTTTTCTTTAGACTTTACCTCCCATTTTGATATTTAAATGGTGGCAAAGTCAAATAATGATTACTACATGGTGGGTAAAGTCAAAATACCCCTTATAACTACCATGCCATCATTTAAACATTGACACACGGTTGATTCTTGAACATTGGCATGCAAAATATGCTTACATAAAGGATTTGTTAACGATAGGTTTATTTGTATTGCTTCAAAATTCCTTATATTACGAAATTCCCAGGGCTTTACAAATTGTTGTTCAAATGAACCCATAGGAACTTATATCAGCAGTGCTCTCGTCTCATGAACAAACATGCATTCTGATATTATCTATTGCTGTGTGCATGTGTGGTAGCTTTGAAATGACTCTAATGTTAGATGCTTAAAAACATGATGATCTATAGATATATACTATTAGTGACGAGGGAGGTAGATGATTCTGATCACCTTTTCGTAATTTATCTTCCAAAAGTAAATATATATTTAACTTTGCCAACAGCTACTCTGTAATTTATGGTTGATTCTATGTCGTGTTTGGTAAATCTGCCTCCTTAGCGTGTTGCACTTAACTTTTCCAATCAGCCAAATAGCCCTATGTGCTACTCATGTATGACCTAGTAGTATATTCTTTTCTTTATGCTTGTAATCCGGGCAGGAATGATATTTGTATCCAAATTGAATTTTCCCTTAGCCACGTACATATTTTATGCCACAAGCTTTCTTTTCATGTATTATTACGACGGACCCCTTTCCATAATATGATTATGTTTTATTTCAATTTTTGTGACGTTTTACACGTCTCTAATGCATTTCTCATTTGTATTTTTGGGAAGTCAAAGTTATATCTAGGTATCCTGATTATATCTTTGATCATTTCTGTGTGTATGCTTGCATGTATGTATCTCCTTTCTGTGTTTGTATATGCATGTTATGTATCTATATATCTCCTAGTCAATATACTGGCGTGGATAATAGCTGACCAGACAACTAAACGTGTCAAAATTATAAATTTTTTTGGGGAAAGGGTTCAATATATGCTCGTAATTGGAATATAGTTAGTCTAAACTTGGGACTTGATGTGAATCTGTGTTTGCACATTAATTTTTTTGACATGTACCAGTATAACCTGTCATTATTTTCCATGTTTCATACATCTTATAATATTAATCAATTTCTGAGTTTCCTCATACATCATCTTGGGTGATTCATGGTCAGATTCATCAAAGCATCGTAAGAGGGACAAATCTTAGGCATGCCGTAGAGTTGGATGAAGTTTAATATCTTCTAATGATCTGGTACATTATACAGTGGGAGCTCTGTAAGCATCTTCAAATTGTACATAAAACTGGGAATTAGGGGTTCTCGTGTGATTTGTAAGGTACCCTTTTCTTTCAAGTTAATTTTTTCCACTCCCCCCTAGAAACTACAATGGAATTCATGTCAAGATCACTGACCACTGTAGATGGGCCTCTTTCTATATTTGGTGTTGTATAGTATTGTTTACTCTTGAACATCATTGTTTATCTTCCTTTTACAGAAGCTTTGTACATTACAACTGGTGTAAATACCATTACCAGCAATTTTGTTATCTCAATACAAAAGCATGCATTTTTATATCTTTTCAACTCCTGTTTTCCTTTTAGTTTTCCCTCACATTCTAAATATTTCTACATATTTTAGATAACAAGGAGCTTGTAAATAGAAAATTATAGATATCATCTGTTTGATATAAATTTGGAACCATCTATTTTGGTTGTACTAGGTCATGGGGCAATCCTCTATTCGAAATATAAGACAATGTTATCATACTGTCTACCATGGATGTTTACTTTAACTTCTCACGAATGCAGCACCTATTCAATCTGTTCTTTCGCACATTGCCATTTATTCACTTCAACGACCTTATTTAACCTATTTCTTTCTCATATTCAAATAACTTCTTGAGCGGTATTTTTTTATATAAAGATC
The DNA here is from genome assembly GCA_949130495.1 of Sambucus nigra. Lineage (NCBI taxonomy): Eukaryota > Viridiplantae > Streptophyta > Magnoliopsida > Dipsacales > Adoxaceae > Sambucus > Sambucus nigra. The sequence goes on along the minus strand of CASBWL010000019.1, from coordinate 1,394,518 downwards.
AGCAAAAAAGGGGAATGGGGGGTCGGGGGCAGAACCCGGGGAACAACCAAATACCCTAGCCAACTAAAAAAAGTGGCAACAATACAAATAACACCCCCATACAATTCATTTATTAAGTGAAATATAAAGTTTTTTTTATCCTTTATTAGGTAACCAATAAAATAGTTTACAAATTCTCAATTTAGATCGTCGTTGTTGTAATTGGGTATATCTGGGTCGAGAGAGTGATCCAGAATGGATTTGCCTTCTTGTTAGGTATTCGCGTTTTGTGCACTCTATGTAAGGGCCACTCCATTTGATATATTTCTCTTTTAAGTAAATGCAGAACATCGTCACGAATAACTTTGTTCCATTGCATATTTTCATATGGGAGTTGTTTGTTGGATGGTGCTAACTGTGACGACGGTATATTGTAGTTTCCACAAAACTTGGGAGAACGGACTAGATGTTTAGATATATTGGTTTTCAAACAGATGTTTCTCATCATACCGAGTGATACATAATTCACGTATATGTAGCACCTTGACAAAACCTGGCTACAACTAGGTGTGTCCTTAGAATGGTGACATTGCATTGCAATCTTAATAGAATTCGAAGCAAAATTCAAGGTCACATAACATAACATTGTCTCTAGCCACCCCCATTAACTATAACTTGGTGTCCCTTGCATACACGGTGGGTGGGAGTGCACTACCATCATGTGTATGATATGCATCCGCAACTGTAACGTACTAGGAAGACAAAATTTGACATCGATCGACCAATCGGTTAGAAGGCTAGGACTCTAGGTTAGATCCAAGCTAAGAATCCCACAACTGTTCAAAACAATGTTGGCAATATTTTGCACCATCTCGTCAGCCATCAATTTCTGAAGTGATGAAGTTAAAATTTTCCCCATCACACATATATGGTCACATTAAGTCCACACCTTGTTTAGTAGGACGACCTAAGTTGAACTAGGTCAACCAAATAGTCGTTATAGGCTAATTGTCGTATATTAGGCCTAATGTATCACTGTTACACATTTGCATCCCCAATAACAAACAAACACTACTCGTTTGCGCGCCATTTGTTAACCTATGAAACCACAACTTTGATCATAATTCATAGTTCTACAAGACATAATAATACACGGATCCATAGTTTACTAATTTAAATATTACACCCGGTATATTTTTATGTAATATAGTTTATTCTATAATACATAAAATTTGAGCTTGCATAGCTTTAGCTACTAGACAAATTAGATTGAGTGGCTATTATAACTTAGTGACATTAATGATGAAATGAATAATTTTTTGCCTTAAATATGTTTTGACACTTCTTCATTATTTTTAATCATTTTATCATAAATTTAGTTTTCTTTCAAAAAGGTACTACAATTAAGAATTTACTGTCTTGGGCAATGATATCATTATTGCAGCTTTATGGTACTTTCATGAATAAGTAACTAATCTCACAATTGATGTTCTCATCCCAAAAATCCTGTCTCCCAATATTATCCAGGACTTTCGACCCATTAGTCTTTCTAATTTTCTTTATAAAATAATTTGAGGGTAATGGCAAATAGATCGAAACCTTTCATGTTATCCTTGATCGCCTTATCCAAGATAGTATCTGATGTAATCTAGGGTGCGGAAGCGTAAAAAGAAGAAGTTATCTACACAACAATTAACTACACAACAATTACACTACACAACAACAACAACTAAATTGAAGAAATGATGTAGGTTATTTTCTCTCTCTATTGTAAATATTCAAAGTTAAGTAAAAATGAGGGCCAAGAAACCTATTTATAGGAAGAGTTAGCTTGCTAATCAAGCTAATACCCAAAATGACTAAAAAAGACAACTAATAACCAAAAATGACATATTCGTCCCAAACATACTTGGAAACTAATTAAGCACTAAAAATAAAGGAAAAATGACAATAAACCCTAAACTAAAAATAGAAAATAAAAGATAGTCTTCTCCCGGAGGCACAACCACGCGTCAGTGTCGCTACATATCCCATACACATCATTCTCCCCATCTTCGAAAAAGCTCATCATCAAGCTTGGAGGGTGACTCATCAATGCCACATGAACTCATGCCGGTACAAGTGTTATCTTCCAAAGCAAAGCAAAATCCCAAATCAAATCCAATACGCAAATGGACCAGCCAAACTTCTGTTAAACCCATATAGACCTTCAACAAATGGGCTAATATACCCGAATCTCAACGATGTCTCCTTACAGAATCTGGGCAACTAAAAACTAACGACCACTCTGCCTTATCAACACCATAAGCACATGGTTGCAACTTGGCTTGGTGGACATCTTCGAAAAATCTCAACACCATAAGCACTTGGTCGCAAAGGTGCAGTCGTCGGAGTTGCAGCCTGCGCAGATCTGGCAAGGTCGGGGGCTAAGATTTTTGTAAATCCAGTGAGTTATCAGCGTTCAAGGAAGAGCAGCCCTCATGGAGGACTGCCGTCGAGACAATGAAAGGCTGGAAAGGTGGCCGACCACTTCTGGAGTCCTTTGGGATTTGGTCGGCGCCAGAAAAAGGGGTGGGGGTCTGGCCGGAGGGTGTCCGGAGTAAGGATGGGGTGGTCGGAGAGGTTAGGGGTGGTCGATATATGGTTTGAAGGGCCGGTAGGTAAGATCGGAGGCCTAGGTGGTGGGCTGGTGGAAGTGGATAGGGGTTGCCGAGGGGCTAGGGGTGTTCGACGGTAGGGTAGGTGGACAACGGGGTCAAATTGTGAAAAAAGAAAAGAAAAAAAAAGGTTCAGGAGAAGGAAAAAATTTGGTGGGCCTGTTTTTTTTTTTCGGCCATCGGAGTTGGTCGGGATAGGGTGGGGGTAGGTTTATGGATAGGTTTGTTGGGTTCTTGGTTAGGGTTTATAGGTTCTTGAGCTTTATCAATCTTTTGGGCATTTATCAATCTTTTGGTCCAGATTCTCTTTTGGGCATTTATCAATCTTTCGATTGAAGGGTTGCCGGAGTTGGAATGTCCACTTGTGACCCGCTTCACGGACCCCGATGAACACCAAGAACAAACCAAGCTTTGATACCAATTTGATGTAATCTAGGGTGCGGAAGCGTAAAAAGAAGAAGTTATCTACACAACAACTACACTACACAACCACAACCACAACCACAACAACAACAAAAACTAAACTAAAGAAATGAAATGGGTTTCTTTCTCTCTTTATTCTCTATTCTCAATATTCAAAGTTAAGTACAAATGAGGGACAAGGGGCCTATTTATAGGAAGAGTTAGCTTACTAATCAAGCTAATACCCAAAATGACTAAAAAAGGCAACTAATAACCAAAAATGGAATATTAGTCCCAAACATACTTGGAAACTAATTAAGCACTAAAAATAAAGGAAAAATGACAATAAACCCTAAACTAAAAATAGAAAATAAAAGATAGTCTTCTCCCGGAGGTACAACCGCGCGCCACGTGTCGCTACATATCCTATACACATCAGTATCGTGTTAGCTAACGGAGCTGTTCATTTTATTAAAAATAAAGTGGAGGTTTTTGAGGGACCATGGCTATTAAGTTTAATTCAAACAAAGATTATGATAGGGTGGAGTGGGATTTTCTCATTAACATTTTATCAAAAATTAGATTTTGTTCCTGTTGGATCCAATGGAGTTGGCAATGTATTAACATGGTTAAGTTCACCATTTTGCTTAACGGTGCTCCTATTTGCCACAATATACCTCAACGGGGGATTAGATGTGGGGATCCTCTATCCCCTTATCTATTTATATTCGTGGAAGATGTAATCTCTAAGCCTTAAAAATAGTATCTGACGCTAAATCTCTTGCGGGTATTAATATTTGTAGGGGAAGCCCGGCCCTCTCACACATTTTCTTTGCAGATGGTTATCGTATCTTCCTTAAAAGTTGTCGACTCAAGCATCCCATTTTCTTAATCTCCTCAAGTCTTATTGTCATGCATCGAGTCAACCTGTCAACCTTAGTAAATCGAGTATTTTTTTCTCACCTAATATCTTGGAAGAGACAAAAGTAAGTGTGACAAATATTCTTGAGTTTCAAACTATGGGTCTTGGTGCAAAATACCTCGGGTTGCCATCCGTTTTTTTTTTTTTTTTGTGGGGTGGGGGGTGGGGGATTTGAATGAGGAGGGTTTCAAATTTCCTATGAAGCATCGACACTCTCCCGGAAGCCACGAGTCAACTTTGACACTAGTCCGACACGCGACACGCTCCGACATGTTTGGACATATTGTCGACACGTTGTCCGACACACTGAGACACGTAAAATGGACACTTTTTTTAATTTTTTTTATGTGATTATGATTCTGCCTTATTTATGATTTTTAATGTTAAAGTGTGTTTGAATTTTGTTTTATATGGTCCATTTTCTTAATTTCATGTTAAGAATGCTCTAATAATGTATTTTATGGAAAAAATATGTTTTATTTCATTAATATATATATGTAAATATATATTATATATTATACGTATCCTAGTGTGTCGTATCCTAGTTTTTGGAAAAATCACGTGTCGCGTGTCATGTCGAAACACGTATTAGGTGTCGAGTCCATGCTTCATAGCAAATTCCTTACTGATCATATGAGAACCAAAATTCAAAATTAGCAACATTCGTTTCTTTCTCACTCCAGTAGAGATGTCCTCATTAAGGTCGCGCTCCAAGCCTTTCCATCTTATGATATGTATGTTTTTCTCCTTCAAAAATCTTTGTGAATGAAATTTAATTATTATATTAATAGATTTCATTGGGGTCACAAAAGTGGTATATATCCTATTCATTGGAAGAGTTGGGACTATATTTCTATAAATAAAGATGATGGTGAGTTGGATTCTTAGGACTTCCACTGCTTGAATATGTCCTTTCTTTGCCGAACAATATTGGAGGCCTTTGACATGTCCTAAATCCCTTTGGACCCGTATCCTCAAATCAATTTACTTTCACACTTCTTTCCTTGAGGCCACAAACAGGTCTAGATCACCTTCTGTGTGGAATGTTTATTAAAAGGAAGGGATCTCCTTATTAAAGGGCTTTGTAAGAAGGTGGGGGATGGTTGTACTATATTTATTTGGAAGGATCCTTGGACTACGTTCATTAAGGGATTTAAATTGGTCACCGTAAACCTATGGGGTGTACTTTAAATGTTCTGAATGATCTCATCGCACCGGATGGGGGTGGTTCTATTTCCAATGTGATAAGAGAAATGTTAGAGAGGAACACAACAAAGGACATTTTCAAAATTCTAACTAGGAAATTAATGACCAGATATGGATTTATGTGGACTCCATCCAGAAATTGTATTTATTCGATCTTATTGGGTTATAAAGAAGCCATTCTTGTTAGTGGAAATTCATCAAATACCCAACCCTCCTCCTCCTATCCTCATAAATTAATGTGGAAATGTATTTGGTCCCTTTATATCCCTCCAAAGATTCGATATTTTTTTTTTATAGAGGGCATGTTCGGATGCCTTGGCTAAACGAGGAAATCTTTTTTCTCGAAAATGTGCACCTTCCCCCTCATCTCCCCAGTGTAATAAGGAGGTGGAGACCGTTGAACATGCTATTTTTGGATGTTAACATGTTGCATTTTGGAACTTTTTAAATTTGTAATGTAATATTGATGCTCCAAATGATGTTTCTTTGATTAGGTAGTCTTCGGTAGACCTGGAAAAATGAGACACGACACGATAACACAACATGAACCGACATGATGTTATAAGTTAATGGGCGGATCCTTAATAGTTTTGGGTCATATCAGTGCCAACCTGATAAGACACGATAATTGACGGGTCGGGTTAGTGTTGACCCCTTCACCCGTTAGTATCGAATAAGACCCATTAAGAGCCATTATAGGATTTATAAAGAACTTATGTAGCTTAATTTTGATTTAATCATAACAAATTATACGAAATGAGAGAGTTAGTAATATCAATTAATTTGTAATAACCCTCTCTTTTGATAGCCCATTTTATATTTATTTTTACCGGGTAGGAATTTATTTTATAAGATGGTAGATGTTGAGTAAATATTAATTTGTTATGACGAGGTCAATATTTACTAAATGTTGTATAGTTACCTCGTGAGTAGATAAAATGTTCATGTGGTAATTTATTATGTCATAAAGATTTAAAATGACATTTTGGTTTATTATGAAACCGGAACTAAAATGAGTTATAAAACTTCCAAATGATAATTTGGATAGTGTAGTTAGTCCCGGTAGGTGTGAGACAGCCAAAATAAGTGCCATATTGTATTTTGGCATTTTGGGGACTTTTGACTGGTTTTGGCTTGAATAGTGTAGTCGCGTATTAGTATATCGCGTATTAGCATTTTTAGTTGGGCTTTTAGACTTAAGCCCCGTTTTATTTTCCCCACCCCTATTCCCATTCTTCCATTTTACACATTTGAGCCCTAGAGAGAGTAGAGAGAGGAAGAGAACTTGGGAGAAAAGAGAGATTGGAGCTTGGATTGTTGCCTCCTTCTTCATCAAATCAGATTCTTACCTTGAGGCAAGTAATCTACTTGCAAATTTATGATTTAAGTAGAATAAATTGCATTGATATTTATGATTTAGAAATGTTAGGGTTTTGGTGGAATTTTGGGTATTTAACCCCCTTGAGATTGATTTGGATGATAAACATTACAAATAATGGTAGTTGGGTGTATTTTTGGTGTACTAGTTCCCTTGAATCAATTGGGTTTGGCTGGTTTGGGTTTGTTTAGAATTTTGGAGTTCAAGACTCCATAGCCACTCTTGGCATTTTCGCAGGGGCGAATCGATTCGGCCCCTTGGGCGAATCGATTCGCATAGATGCAGAAACCCAGGTCTGGTTGTCCGAATCGATTCGGATTTAGACCGAATCGATTCGGCAATTGCAGAAACCAAGTTTTATTGTCCGAACCGATTCGCTTTCGGAGCGAATCGATTCGCTGGGGCGAATCGATTCGGCCCCTAGGGCGAATCGATTCGGTTCCAGCAGTTTTTGGGGGTCTTTTTCTTTTAATTTTCCTCCTTATTCTTTAGGATTAGGGCCTAGGAAACTCCTTTAAAGAAGTAAACTTAGAGTCCTAGAATAGTATGGAGTTTGGTCGTTACCCTGGACTAGAAATGGGTTCATCTGGGGTTTGTTTCGGGGAGGTTTAAGAAATGCTAAGGCATTACTTCTTTTATCCAAACTCTTAGAAGTTTGGAAATTAGGTACCCTAACTTGGAGACTAGAAGGGCTTGTCAAGTCAAGTTACATAGGCCTTGAAGATTTGTAGGATCATAATGATCATTTGGAGAGTTAATCGGGGATTGTAATTTGAGGTATAAATGATGATAATATTCGATAGGAATTAGGTTCGCATAAATGAACCCATAGGTGTTTAAAAGATAATAGGTTCAACTAGAACGAACCCCGTTGTTTAATGATGTTAGGGTTAATAATGAAGAACCAATCACACGATTAATGGAAATGGATTTTTGGAAATAATATGATGATAAATGTAAATGTTAATTTACTGTTACACACCTCTCTAAATGACATCATAAGGGAAGTTCGCTCGTGAGGTAAAGCCCCCTGGCTAATGAATGCAGGGTGGATATAGTCCTAGGCCATGGGAGCGCTTATTGTTATTTTTTTCTGCGATGGGTAGGAGATTCCGGGTGTGGTCTTGACTACCCCGCAGGCTCATGGCCGCTTCCCGACGTGTTCCGATAGGTGCCCAGGTTGTCTTATGTGAGGCCCTGGAAGATGATGGTCATTTAGGGGCGCGCAAAGTGGGGAAACCCGGACGGGCGGTCTTAGATATCGTTATATGTACATGTATATAACTATATTTTCATCAAGTTGGACTTGATGGTTGATAAACGCCACAAAGAGCGTATGAAATGCCATAAAGAGCATGAATATGTGCCAGGAAAAGCACGGGAATAATATGTGTGCCATAAAGAGCACTTGATGTAAATGATATTCCTAATAAGGAATGGAAAGATAAAATGGGAAGTTTTAATTAATGAATAGAAATTATAACTTCTTGACTTAACCGAATATATGGTTTTATTCCTAATAAGGAATGTCTGAAGGAAATGGAAAATGTATTAATAAGAAAGGGTTTTAAATTAAAATGCTTTACCTTCTATCTTTGCTTGTAATTGTAGCTAGCATGTCATGTGATCATCCTCATTATTCATGCATAACTGTTCATATCTATCATGCTTTTTATTCTTCTAGAAATCATATAGAACCCGGCCCTGACCGGTTTACTTTCTTGTTGTATATATATAATTGTATCCGCTCAGGTGCTCCACCGCAAGGACACCCGACTTGACTTTCCAAGTTCCTTGCACCTTCGACGAGCTGTAAGACTTTGCGGGTTATTACAGGATGTTGCATTAGACGCTTTCATTCTTGTTATTCTAGTTATGATCGGGTTTTGTCCCTCGGGCGTGTGGCCCAAACTATTGTATTTGATTAATGGTTGTACTATGTAAGATATTTTATATTGTGGTACGTTGTCTTATGTAGCTGTGGACCGACAGCTTATTCGGTCCATTTGTATACATTCGTTTTAGTTATATTATATGTTATCTTTTGGAATTCCACTTGCTCGTCAGACTGGGTTGTTAGTTTAAATTTTCATAACCGCATTTTTAAAATTTTACACTTTTTGGCAACCCGTTTTCTGATTTATTGGGTGGTTTTCCCGTATACTCAGTTTATTATTGTGATGCTGAGAATGATATCCATCCATGATCCCTGTTACGTTTGAGTATCGGGCTGGCCACCCCTTATCTCAGATTTCGGGTTGTCACAGATGGTATCAGAGCATCAGGTTCTAGAGTACTAGGATCTGTGTGGACTTGTCTCGTTCTACCGTAGCGTTCTTTGATGTAGAGCCTAATGTTAGGATTTCTTTGATGCTTATGTTTACGATCTTCTGCAAGATAGACTGTTTTAATTAGTATTCTAATACTATTGTTCTTCCATCTCAGATGCCGTCTAAGAGAGGTCGCCCGGCGAGACGTGTTAAGGTCTTAGTGAAGGAAGTAGGTCCTCCACCGCCACTACAAGGGACGGTTAATGTTGCGGATGTAGCAAGCATAGTGGCTGGAGCGGTTAATGCCGCCATGTCCGTAGTGATCCAACAATTGCCATGGGCTCCAGGTGTTCAAGCTCCTACGGGACTTACTCCGTGGGAAAGGGTTAGGGAGTCCTTTCTAAGGGGCAATCCCCCGGAATTCGAGGGAGGTGCGGATGTTATTAAAGCTAATCAATGGAAGAAAGACATGCAATGCCACCTTCGAATGATTGAATGTAGTGAGGATAAGAAACAAGTCCTTACCACCTTTAAGCTTGTCGGATCTGCGTTACACTGGTGGGAGACGATGACCACCCCAGAGCAAAGAGACACCATGTCAATCACTGAGTTCTGGACTTTGTTTGATCTTAAGTATTTTCCTCCCTCTGTTCAGAGGGAGATGAAGAGGAAGTTGCAAGATGTAATGCAAGGGGAGAGGTCTGTAGCGGAGTATGAAGAGGAGTTCGCCCAGTTGGCGAGTTTTGTACCAGATGAGGTGACTCCGGAAGAGAGGAAGATCTCGAAGTTTATGGGAGGTCTAAACTGGAGAATCCAAAAACACTTATTGGGTAACCCAGCTTTCCAGACTTATGGCGAAGTTATAAATGCAGCCTTACTCCATTGCCAGGAACATCGATTGTATATGCAGGGTAGCAAGAGAGATACTGAGATGAGGAAAGTGGGGAAGCTTGGAGAGTTTATTGCGAGGGGCAATAATAGGCACGAACAAGGTGCTTTACATCAGGCAGATTGGGGTGGCCCTGGAGGTAGAGGTCGTCCGGGCCGAGGCTATTCCCAGTTTAGGAATATCGGAGGTTGTGGTCGGGAGGACATGAAGGGACGGTGCTTCCATTGTGGGGAGGCAGGTCATTACAAGAAGGAGTGTCCTCAGATGATTGGGGGTCAGTTTCCTCGGGCTCCGCAGCAGCCATATGTTCTGTTTCCACCTCCGGTACCTATTATGGTTGTTCCTCCGCAGCAGGGGCAACTACAGTATAGGCGTGGTTGTCATGATCGGGAGGCTATGTTTCCTCCGGCCCTGCCGGAACCACCCGTTATTGAGGGTAAGTTTTTCTCAGAGATACGTGAGTTATATGTTATTCGATGCGGGTGTTACGCGCTCATTTGTTTTACGAGATTTTCTCAGATTACAGATTTCATAATATCTGCTGAGAGTATTTTCATTAGTATCGAGTCCTATGCGAAATGGTTCGCTCTTTTCTTTTGTTGGTATGTAAATAGGAAGTTCTCTTATTAGATTGTGCTTGAGGCCGATTTACTCGTCCTTAACATGGTCGAGTATGATGTGATATTGGTATGTGATTGCTATGCCTTATCTCCATGACCAACAAGTTGAGTGGTAGCGTATAGGAGGGGTTCCTTGTTTGGATTCCGCTTCTGCGGGACACTCCACGCGCGAACCTTAACGACGTTGGGAGTGGGGATATACTACCTTTCCTTTCTTTTACCTTGTGTGTATTACGCTCTATCTCCATGATCAACTAGTTAAGTAGGCATGTGACGGAGGGGTTCCTTGTTTGGATTTCGCTTTGCGAGACACTCCGCCGCATGAACACTTAACGATGTTGTGAGTGAAGGTATGCTATTCTTCCCTTTTATTATATTTTATTTTGTTACTTTATTGTTGGAAGTGGGATTTGATAGTTTAGCCGAAGGTCACGTACTAGAGTGATTGATGGCTATTATAGTGCGACTTAGGAGCACTGTATATAGTTCTCTCCTCTGATGGATATGAGGGAGACCGAGGTACGAAGTCGAATTGAGACTTCGGGTAATGCCTTTAAATAGAAGGCTATTTATTGAGATGCACATGTATAGGGTATATAACCCTAGGGTTTCACGAAGGGTCAGCTTTGGATTGTTAACGTTCTTTCGATTAGTTAAATAGTTAGTGCGTAGCTGTAGAATCTTTTGGTCCCGAACATGTGTCTTAGACCCGTACCCCTCGATGACTGACAACGCGAGGTAGTAGTGTAACGGGAGGGTTCCTTGTTTGGATTTCGCTTCGGCGAGACGTCCCACGCACGAAACTGAGCAATGTCGGAAGTTGAGAAAGGTCTTGGACACTAGGGATATACTTAGCATTAGGTGTGTACGACTCAGATAGGGTATAGGTAGATAGACTTTAGGTTGTTTAGGCGTAGGGCTTTTTAGTATGGGGCGTAAGTTTAGGAATTGCTGTTGGGAGTTGACCATGAATAAGTCATGCGTAAACTCTAAGAGGGATTGGATTCATGTTATATGAAGTGGGAGGATTTCGAGAAGTTGGTGGTTAAGGCCGAAGGTGATGAGGCCTCTCGTAATGGAGTGTTACGGAGGTAATGAAAGGGTGAATTAACTCTTACCTCTGAGCCACGTGGTTAAGCTCGAAGGTAGATTCTATTAGCAAAGCTCTGTCATGACGGGGAGTGATGACACTGGAGTGTCGATTTATTGTGGATGCGCCTCACAAGTTTAAACTTGTAAAGAGTATTATCCCCCATCTAAATTAAAGTCCATCTTGAGGGTGGGGTGCGTTCCCTTAAGAAAATTTTGTTCCGAATGCAAGGGACTTAAGTTTCGCAAATCTGGAGAAATCATGCGGTTCTAACGTTTTGGTGCATCGAGGTAATGATGAATCGTGCCGAGTTATATGACGCTAGTACTATTGGCTGGGCCTGAGAAGGTTGTTGTACTGAATCAAGACTCTCGTTTCTCATTCTTGGCAAGGTTCCAAGAAGTCATGGGAATCGAATTATGGTTAATCACTTCTTATCAATTTCCACAAGATGACCAAACCAATAGAATAAACCATATGCCGAGGCATATACTCCTTACCTGCGTGCCTAACTTTAAGAGTAGTTGGGAACGATGCTTCCACTCGTTCAATTCGCCTAGGTAAAAAAAAAAAAAAAATTGTGGTTGGGACGGCGCTTTGGAAGAGGCCTTGTATGGTAGGCTTTTTAGATCTCCTGCTTGTTGGTTAGAAGTGCGAGATGATGAGTCTCTCGTATAACCGAGACCGACAAAAGAGCTCATGCGATGCGAGAAGAAGGCATCTGGAGTTGATATCATTAGACCAAAGGTTGTGGTGAGTATCTCCTGAGAAGGGCGTTATGTGTTTCGAGGAGAAAAGGAAGACTTGCACCGCATGACGTTGTACCTTTTCTAGAAATGTCGCGGTGGGTTCGGTAAACTATTCGCTCGCTTTGTTGAAACATTTTGCGGCAAGTTCATAATTTGTTCCTTGTCTCTCATGCAAGGGAGTACGAAGGATACGATGGTGCCTTTAGGCACATTCCTTTCGAAGTAGGTGCAACTTGACGGTTCTTATTAGATGTAGTCGGTTGCTATCTTAGAGCGTAGAGTTACGTTGGTGTCGCCGATAGTACCTTGGGGGGGATGAGTTCTATATATTAAACTGAGTGTCGAGAAATCGACATAGGGGCGCGAGGATGACTTGCGGGCATAGTATCCGCACTTCTTCTTGCGACGTATATCCGAATTTTGCGGGCAAAATTCCCTCTTAAGGGGGGGAGTATGTAATAACCCTCTCTTCTGATAGCCCATTTTATACTTATTTTTACCGGGTAGGAATTTATTTTATAAGATGGTAGATGTTGAGTAAATATTAATTTGTTATGACGAGGTCAATATTTACTAAATGTTGTATAGTTACCTCGTGAGTAGATAAAATGTTCATGTGGTAATTTATTATGTCATAAAGATTTAAAATGACATTTTGGTTTATTATGAAACCGGAACTAAAATGAGTTATAAAACTTCCAAATGATAATTTGGATAGTGTAGTTAGTCCCGGTAGGTGTGAGACAGCCAAAATAAGTGCCATATTGTATTTTGGCATTTTGGGGACTTTTGACTGGTTTTGGCTTGAATAGTGTAGTCGCGTATTAGTATATCGCGTATTAGCATTTTTAGTTGGGCTTTTAGACTTAAGCCCCGTTTTATTTTCCCCACCCCTATTCCCATTCTTCCATTTTACACATTTGAGCCCTAGAGAGAGTAGAGAGAGGAAGAGAACTTGGGAGAAAAGAGAGATTGGAGCTTGGATTGTTGCCTCCTTCTTCATCAAATCAGATTCTTACCTTGAGGCAAGTAATCTACTTGCAAATTTATGATTTAAGTAGAATAAATTGCATTGATATTTATGATTTAGAAATGTTAGGGTTTTGGTGGAATTTTGGGTATTTAACCCCCTTGAGATTGATTTGGATGATAAACATTACAAATAATGGTAGTTGGGTGTATTTTTGGTGTACTAGTTCCCTTGAATCAATTGGGTTTGGCTGGTTTGGGTTTGTTTAGAATTTTGGAGTTCAAGACTCCATAGCCACTCTTGGCATTTTCGCAGGGGCGAATCGATTCGGCCCCTTGGGCGAATCGATTCGCATAGATGCAGAAACCCAGGTCTGGTTGTCCGAATCGATTCGGATTTAGACCGAATCGATTCGGCAATTGCAGAAACCAAGTTTTATTGTCCGAACCGATTCGCTTTCGGAGCGAATCGATTCGCTGGGGCGAATCGATTCGGCCCCTAGGGCGAATCGATTCGGCCCCTAGGGCGAATCGATTCGGTTCCAGCAGTTTTTGGGGGTCTTTTTCTTTTAATTTTCCTCCTTATTCTTTAGGATTAGGGCCTAGGAAACTCCTTTAAAGAAGTAAACTTAGAGTCCTAGAATAGTATGGAGTTTGGTCGTTACCCTGGACTAGAAATGGGTTCATCTGGGGTTTGTTTCGGGGAGGTTTAAGAAATGCTAAGGCATTACTTCTTTTATCCAAACTCTTAGAAGTTTGGAAATTAGGTACCCTAACTTGGAGACTAGAAGGGCTTGTCAAGTCAAGTTACATAGGCCTTGAAGATTTGTAGGATCATAATGATCATTTGGAGAGTTAATCGGGGATTGTAATTTGAGGTATAAATGATGATAATATTCGATAGGAATTAGGTTCGCATAAATGAACCCATAGGTGTTTAAAAGATAATAGGTTCAACTAGAACGAACCCCGTTGTTTAATGATGTTAGGGTTAATAATGAAGAACCAATCACACGATTAATGGAAATGGATTTTTGGAAATAATATGATGATAAATGTAAATGTTAATTTACTGTTACACACCTCTCTAAATGACATCATAAGGGAAGTTCGCTCGTGAGGTAAAGCCCCCTGGCTAATGAATGCAGGGTGGATATAGTCCTAGGCCATGGGAGCGCTTATTGTTATTTTTTTCTGCGATGGGTAGGAGATTCCGGGTGTGGTCTTGACTACCCCGCAGGCTCATGGCCGCTTCCCGACGTGTTCCGATAGGTGCCCAGGTTATCTTCTGTTAGGCCCTGGAAGATGATGGTCATTTAGGGGCGCGCACAGTGGGGAAACCCGGACGGGCGGTCTTAGATATCGTTATATGTACATGTATATAACTATATTTTCATCAAGTTGGACTTGATGGTTGATAAACGCCACAAAGAGCGTATGAAATGCCATAAAGAGCATGAATATGTGCCAGGAAAAGCACGGGAATAATATGTGTGCCATAAAGAGCACTTGATGTAAATGATATTCCTAATAAGGAATGGAAAGATAAAATGGGAAGTTTTAATTAATGAATAGAAATTATAACTTCTTGACTTAACCGAATATATGGTTTTATTCCTAATAAGGAATGTCTGAAGGAAATGGAAAATTTATTAATAAGAACGGTTTTAAATTAAAATGCTTTACCTTCTATCTTTGCTTGTAATTGTAGCTAGCATGTCATGTGATCATCCTCATTATTCATGCATAACTGTTCATATCTATCATGCTTTTTATTCTTCTAGAAATCATATAGAACCCGGCCCTGACCGGTTTACTTTCTTGTAGTATATATATAATTGTATCCGCTCAGGTGCTCCACCGCAAGGACACCCGACTTGACTTTCCAAGTTCCTTGCACCTTCGACGAGCTGTAAGACTTTGCGGGTTATTACAGGATGTTGCATTAGACGCTTTCATTCTTGTTATTCTAGTTATGATCGGGTTTTGTCCCTCGGGCGTGTGGCCCAAACTATTGTATTTGATTAATGGTTGTACTATGTAAGATATTTTATATTGTGGTACGTTGTCTTATGTAGCTGTGGACCGACAGCTTATTCGGTCCATTTGTATACATTCGTTTTAGTTATATTATATGTTATCTTTTGGAATTCCACTTGCTCGTCAGACTGGGTTGTTAGTTTAAATTTTCATAACCGCATTTTTAAAATTTTACACTTTTTGGCAACCCATTTTCTGATTTATTGGGTGGTTTTCCCGTATACTCAGTTTATTATTGTGATGCTGAGAATGATATCCATCCATGATCCCTGTTACGTTTGAGTATCGGGCTGGCCACCCCTTATCTCAGATTTCGGGTTGTCACATAATTAATGGGTCTAATTGGGTTTAAAAATGAGCTAATATATTAGTTTCTATACTTCAAAATATTTTATAATCTTAATGGGTAATAACGGGTCGGGTGAGACATCATTTTTTCACACAATAAAAAAGTCACCCGTTTGGACAACTCGATAAAACCCGAACACGATAAAAATAGACATGAACATGACTCGACACGACCTTTTGCCATCTAGTCTTCGGATTTGGTGGCAAAGACGGTTTCTTTGGCCCATACAATGAACATCCTTTCGAATGTTGTTTGGCTGGCTTGGGTTGTGTGGAAGGATCGCAACACTGATTTTTAAAGGCCGATCATCTGCGCCATCAATTATTTGGGATTCTTTTATCTCTTATCCAGAGAAGTTATTGGTGTTAAACTTGAATGTTGACAACAACCCTGTTTTGGAGGGGGGTGGGTGGGGTGGAGTGGGGTGAAGGGATGATGATGCTCATTGGTTTCCACCTCAGTCGGGCTGTTTCAAAATCAGTAGTGATGGATCGTTTGGTAGGTGTTCAAGCCAAGGCCGCCATGGCGGTGGTGTTAGACAATCATGAAGGGAGGTTATTGGATGGTTTTGCAAATCATATTGTTGTGGTTTTAGCGTCTAATTCAAAGGCGGAAGCTATTAGATCAACTTGGATCGATCCAAGATTGGGCCGTAATGATCCGTCAAACTGGAGCTGCTGAGTTTCGTCCCAAAGTCATTAATGGCCCCTGAAAACCCCATAAAATTCATTGTAAAGCCTATAACCATAAAGCTACGAATTAATGTTTTAAACATGCTTCTTAATGAATTAAAGCGATTCTAACACAGTCAAGGGTTCAAATCTTTATAATACCAATTTAAACCTAACTCATCTTCTTCATTCAATTGGGTCAAACTAACATTCGATTTAAAGTCCGTTTCTCAAATTAACATAGGCTTTGATTATCACGAGTAAATTGGTCCTAAATATTGTATCTAACATTAGAATCCTAAACCAATATGGATCAAACAAAGGTTCTCTACAAAATTCCCAATTTTGAAATCAGATTATTAACCCATTAATAATCCAAAACATTAACCCGCATTTACCCAATACCAACGCAATTAAATAGAAAATTCATAACCTAAAAATGATTCTAATCCCAAATTAGATTAAATGACATGAACTCATAAACAAGTTACAAATTATGTGATGATAATAGATTTCTTGCCTGAACAATAAGAACGAGTGATTCTTTCTCTTTTGATCCCTCGTTCCTCTCCAAAGTTTTCCTCAAGTTCTCCCAATTCTCTTAGGCTGTTAGGGTTATGATTTGTATATAGTATTTAATTAATGAGGGTTAACACCCCATAAATAACTTTAAATTTTCACGTCACTAAAAGGCCTAATTTTGAGTCTCAAATGAGTTTAAAATACCACCAAAACTAGTCCAAAAATTAGCCCAAAGGTATATCTCCCCCTAGGCCCACTCCAAAGCAATAAAAATACATCTCGGGGCCTCCATATCACCTTAAAGTTTGGTCTAAACGGTAATACCTCATAACGTATGGTAATATCTCAGAATGTAAAATAAAAATACATACTTATTTTGTGCTTAACCGTATATAGTCAAACCTTATATAACCATCAATTAATTATTTATAACAATAGGCACAAAAATCACATAACATGCAAAATTTAGTTATCATCTAAATTATGCATTTTGTTATTACCATATCACATAAGTAATAATTAATCCCATTTATTAATTTATTTTTATAATTGATAAATAATAAATAAATGTCACAAAAATACAGGGTATCACAACATCACACATAGAAGAAGACATCCCATGGTGTATGATTTTTATTTATGATATATTATTAGTAAAAACTTCAAAAATGCATAACTATGATGGACGATTTGACAACATTAAGTGGCAAAATCTGTCACGACAAATATGAAATCTTTTGGATTAGATATCTTTTTGGCATGTTTGACAGACATCAATTGCGTTGGAAATTTTTTCCACCTTACACGAAATTACCACAAGCCAATGCACATTGTGATGGTTTACCATGATAAAATTTTCATTGGGGCTTGGTATGAAAAATTTTCCCATGCAAATTTGTTCACCCCATGCTATCAAACAAGCCTTAAGATTAAAAACTTGGAGAAAGAACCAGAAGAAATGGATTGAATATTTATAGAACTAAAACGAAGTATATGGATGTAAACATAATAATGATGCAAATGATAATATAATGATAAAAATTAAAGAATAATTGATAAAGTTTCTCTATGTAGGTTCAGTAGTGCAAAGTGATCGAGAATAAATGAGGATACAATAAATAGAAAAATAACATAATGGATGAAATGAAGACAACTAATGATATCTTATGTGACAAGAGGTTGATCATAAATCAAAAAGTAAGGTTTATCAAACGATCACTAGCCTATCTACCCTATATATGGAGCAGAGTATTCAACATTAGAAAAAACACGTGCAACATATGCATATAGGTGAGATGAGGATGCTATGTTAGAAGATATAAGATTAAAAACTAATAGGTTAAAGAAAATTTAGGATTAACTCACATTAATGGTTAGATGAAAGAGTATACTTAAATGGTATGGACATGTATTGAATAGGCCATTAAATTCATCAATACCAAAACGATGACTAATTAAAATATAGGTAAAAGGAAAATTTATCATCCGAAACCACATTGAGAAAAAATTATAAAGAGAGATCTTAAAGAATTAACTTTAGTTGACAACATTTATCATAATAAAAAAGAATGTAGAAAGAGAATTCAGTTGACAAATTCCATGTTATGTGATTAAAACAAGGATGATGATGATATATAGTTTTAAAATAATACTATATCTGAAAAGATAAAGTTACCGCGAGAACTTGAATGCCGTGGGGGGATCCTCTAGTTGCGTTCCAATTTCTGAGGGAACAACTCATAATTGCAATCGTCCGCTTTATCTATCATCGTGGCACTTTCCCCATTAAAGTACCACAATAGTTTGAATGTGGTTTTAATTTTCGGTAATGCATACGCTAGGCCTATATGTAGACGTAAGTAAAGTGCTTGGAAGTAAATATACTAGTTCTTAACTCACTCAACTAATCCAATCCATTGATAGCAACTCGGTTCAGTGTATTAAAAAGGGGAGAGCAGAATATAAAGTGTGGGAAAATGTATCATTTATCTTATTTAGAGGTTAAATTAGAAAAAAGGGAAATAATTTTGAGTTTTTTTAAAAAGTTTTAATGAAAATTATGTCCTAAACTTTCTTGAAGAGAAATTTGAATTAATGAATTTATTTTCCTGAACTTTTTACCCGTAATGAAATTTAAAATTACTATAACCGTTAAAATGGATATGCTTAGTTGTTAACGTATAATGGTAGTTTGTATTTTTTATTTTATTTTAATACATTACTAATCTTCGATTTTAGACTTTTATACAACTAGTTTATTCGACTTTAATACATTTTTCGTCACTAACTGTGAAAATTGTGCAATTAAAAGTTATCTTTAGTGACATTTAGCGACAAAAAATGTCACGAAAGTTTAATAAAAGAATAAAGTTGTATTAAAGTTTAGAATCAAAGATTAGTAATGTATTAAAGTAAAAAAAACTATCATATTCTCCTTTCTTTTCTTCTCACTTTTGAATAAGTTTCCGAAGTGGGAGAGGCAGGCCATTTTTAAATCTGCATCCTCATGGATTCTCTTGCCAAAATACTAATCAAGTTATTTATATTCCTTCTTTGGATGGTTGAGGCATGAAAGAAGCGGGTGTTCTGATCGCCATGTTTCAGCCAATCAACTCTAGATCTTTGGAGCCTGAAATTTTTCCTCCCTAGCCCAAGTCTCATCCATCTCCTTCAAAAGGTGTTTCTAAAGGTCAACATTGGAGTTATCTCGTGATGCACTTTGGACCGCAAGAAGCTTGTCGTTAAGTTCCTTAAGTTTTATCTTGTTATTGCAGAAATGTTCCTTCCTCCAAGTTTGTTAATTTTGGCACACTCTCTCTAACTTTTTGGACACCCGAAACATGCTAGATCAACCATCTTTAATGGCCTCTTCACATAATGGGGCACCAATCCACATAGACTCAAATTTGAAGATGGGTTTTCTAAATTTTGTAGGGGGGAAGATAAAGAAGATGAGACGGCAATTATTAGACTCTCGAATAGACTCGTGCATAATATTTGCCTGTGGGAATTGATGGAGAAAATCGAGATTAACTAAGGCTCTATCAAGTCTTTCTCTGATAAGGTCGGAACCATCTCTCTTATTACTCCATGTGAATCTAGGCCCCTTGAAACCCACGTCGATAAGGTTGCACTGGAATAACAGGTTATCATATTCCTCAAACTTTCTATTGGTATCTTCATTCCCCCCCCCCCCCCTTTTCCCCATAGTTTCCAATAATATTAAAGTCCCCAATAACCATTTGGGCTGATCCCTCCTCAGAAATGGCTAGCTCCAATCCTTCGCACAACAAAAATCTCCTTTTGTCATTATTAGGGGCATGGATAAAGGAGGACATGATAGGCTAGTTATCCCCAAACCCGATTTTATAATAAATCCACCATGGAGAGTATTTTTCGATCTTCAAAATATCACCATACCACTATAATGCAAGACCTCCCGATTGGATCAACGTAGAAAAATGACTCCATCTTTATTTACTTCTAGATCCACTCCATTTTTTTTGTTTGTTTTTAGTTTCCATTAGAAAGATAATGGAAGGACGATAGGAGGCTACAATCTCCTTCAATACGATAACCGTCCGGGGTCGTCCAACTCCCTGACAGTTCCACACCATAACTACCATTGGAACTGCGGCTGTTATGGGTCAGCCACCACCACCCGTTCACCTTTAGCATCACCCGCTAATTCTTCAATTACAAATGTATTCTTAATGGGGACTTCCACTAAATTCTCCTCTTCGAACACTGATTATTTTGAAACCTCGCTTAGTGAATAGGGGGTTTATGCGTTTCCGTAAACAACCTCTCTTCTTTGAGTCACCACCTCGACGATAACCCATTCCGGGTTGATCCTCCTTCTCTACAGTTTTCTATTTTTCCGGTCACTTCCTCCATGGGTCTCATCTTCGTCAGCAAATGCGCGTTTGAGGGATAGAGCTTCAATACTTTCAATGAGCTGGGCTGGGACTTGGGGGGTTCGTTATAGACGCTGAGATTTACTGGTTCTTGGGCATGTCCGTTTTGGGGTTCAAAGATATAAGGGTGTACCACTATGGCATTTGTTAACTCAGCATCTGTTTCGGAATTAACTGTAATGGTATGGCTAGTTGAGGTGTGTAGACTGGTATTGGTTGTTAGTGGGTTAGAAATGACACATTTATTGGGTTGGGTTTTGTCTTGTTGGTACACGAGGGTATTCTCTAGGGTAGGCCCATGGGTTTGTGGGATTGTGTGTTGGTAAAGTATCGGTTCTGGCTCATTTTGTATGGGAACCTCCTTAGACAGTTTTTTACTACAATCTGCAAAGAAGTTGATTATCTTACCTGGTTTAGCTCGCATTCCAGGGCCCAGCTTGCTTTGAATCTCTGTTATGGCTTTTTCATGGTGGCAGTCTTCAGTTATACGTCCTATCCGGCCACAGTCGTAACAAAATGTACCCAGCCTCTCATATTTCAACTCTATCCATACTCTATCACCATGGTTGTCCCTAAAAAAGAACCCCGCCTTGAGTGGATGTTGCACTTGAATGTTGGATCTAACCGTTAGGACATTTCTGCTTTTTATTTCATCATCAGTTTTTGCTTCTGTTTCAATGAAACCACCCAACAATGCTCCTATTTTCTAGAGGTTTCCTAGTTTTTTTTTTTATTTTTTGGGAGGGATTAGAGTCGTCATCGATGGGATTAGAAGTAACATGTTGTGACATCTCCGACGGGATTAGAAGTAACATGTTAGACGATAACTTTAATCCTATCTGGGCATGAGGTAAAGTTGACGTCTCCGATGGGATTAGAGTCGTCAATGGGCTCTAGAAGTAACATGTTGCCCATTATATTCCATGGTCCCTCCTTCAACACTTTTTTCTATCTTCTTCTATGGAAAACGTAAACATGAACGTGTTCTCCCCCCAGCCATACATTTTAAAACCATTCCTTGTTCACCAAGCGTTCTGCAGAATAGATCTCACAGCTCTATTGTTTATATTTTTGTAGCTCAGAATCTTCACCGCTAATGAGAGTCCAACAGTTGTTATATTGTCACAGTCATCCAGGTCCAGAATATCCATGTTAACCAAGAGAGTTGGGATATAGAAATGCAGATGGAGCTTAGGAGAGGGGAGGGCAGAAATAGAGGGGGGTCAGTAGGCTAGGGGTAACTGGGGCATAAAAAAGTTATATGAATGAAAGTGAGATGGGTAGAACTCAGTAGATACCCAAGATCATCGACTGATAGGGGTGTAAGAAGGAGAATGATCAATGTGAGTGGAGGTATTAGGATACTACTGAAAGGCGGCTAGGGTTACTGTTTAGACTGTTATTGAGTGGTAATGTTGGAGGGCCAACGGTAGGTAGGGTCGATAGCCGTCGTGTGCATAGATTTCTGGGGGAATATTCCTTCTGTATGGATAGTGGACAAAACCACAGGTACGCTATAAGGGGAGAGGAAATGGCTTAGAGAGAGAAAACTCTCTCAAGCAGCTGCTATGTGTGAAAGAATTCCGTGGAGGGTCCTTAGGTGTGGGCAATTGACTGGCAAAAAGGAATATCTCAAATAATCATCTTCCACACACCCATCTAGCCAGTCAATGCCCTTAGAGCTGCCATTGCAATATTCAAAACTTTTCTATATTCTCAGGTATAACCTACTATTCTCTTTCTGAAATTGTATATAGGTTCTCATAGATTTAAAAAACTACATCATATAAAATGAAATTAATGATAAAATGATGTCCATATGCATTCGAAGCAGTAGAAAATTGCTTTAAGGATGTGGAGTAATTGAAGTAAATGACCACACCTGAATATTGAGGATGGGAGGGTTGGACTAACATTAACATATATTTTTTTTGTATATTCAGGGATTAAGGATTTTCAATATGATTTTTATTACAGACAGCCCCTATTTTGTGTAATGACACTTATCCCTATCAAGTGAGATAAAATAATCACATTTCATATATATGAGATTGTTTACTCATACAAGTAATTATTTGAGAGCTTTACTTAGGATACATAAATACAAAATATGAGATGAGAGACATTGTCCTATCCAATCTTCAGATCACACGCAATAAACCGTGGGTATAGATTTTATGTATTCTTTTGTGTTTCAGCATAATAAACATTTATGCTATTCCGCTTGAAGTCTTTGAAGGAGAGTTACAATTTTTTTATTATTTTGAACTTCAAAAGTTTCGCTAGAGGATTGTAGATCCATTTGAATAAAGATACATAACATTGTTTTGAATGTTAAACAGCATCCACAAGCACATCAAAAGAGGAAGACATAAATCAACTCTACATTTGCAATCTCCCAAGGGCTATTGGTATTTCAGATCTTCTTCACATGTTCCAATCTTATGGAACTGTTGAGTTCGTTCACGTTTCAAGGAATATGGATACGGGCATAAGTCGAGGAAATGGTCCCGTGACCATGAGCTCTACTGATGAGGCCAAAGATGCTGTTAGTGCTTTGGATGGTTATGTATACCGGAGAAGAAAATAATTACTAAGAGAAGTTGTGAAGCAAAATGAGTCTTGACTGGAATTTCGTAAGTTACTATTGAAAGTTAACTATAATGTTTATGAAAATTACAAGTGAGATAGTTTGGAGCAACTGAGAAAAATGAATAAAAAGATCAGGTGTGTGGCAGTGCAAATGAGGTGAAAAATGTATCTGCTTCTGAAAGGAATTTTTAACATATACATGATTTGATCTTGAATGTAAAACATCATCATCAGGTGGAAAAAAAAGTATGTTATGCATCGTTTTATAACTTAATTATATGTACTCCTATGTTTATTTTCTCTACTTATTTATTTATATGATATTGTTATGTTTAGATTTTTGGATTCAACTAAAATTATAGTGTAATTGAGAACCCTATTTGATGGTTTGAAAGCGAAATTAAAAAAAAAGCATTTATTTTCAATTTTAACAATTTAAAACTAATAAATTACAATTTTAAGGCATAAAATTGGTGTTTCAAAAATATTTATTTTTTCACTACCCTCGAAAAGGTCTTAGTAGGCACTCTTTATTATATATTGTTCTTTGTACATGTTGTGCTAGGATTCTTTGTAACTAATTATAATGCGCGGGTTTCATGCTAGTTGATTACAATATACAACTAAAAAAAATTAAAACATAAAAGTGACTATAAATAAATCTTAAAAAATATGACTAAATACTTAAATTCCCTAATTTTTTTTCTTTTATTGAAAATAACTCATTTTTCTCTATTCTCCTAAACTCTCAAACGTAATGTACAATTTAAACAACTAGAGATCCAATGTGTACGAATGTTTATTTTCTTTGACCTTTGACCCATTGTTACTTATTGATTCACTCAATTTGGGCAGGTGATTCCATGTGTTATTTCCTTGTTTACTACACCTCAATTTAGCATCTTAAGATGTCCACTTGTGAACTTTCTTTAATTATTTAGTACCACTCCCTATTTGTTAATGTTTAAATGGGTAAAGAAATGGGCATTTCACATGGAATTTCTTGTGTACCATCTTCTCACAATCTTTTAAGTAACTCAAATCTAATAAACAAGCACAAAATTTGCAGGGGGAAGTGAATAAAAAAGTGCCACAAGTCAATAAATAAGATTAAATAGACATCAAGATGTAAATAACAATACAAAAGGCAGGGAGTTAAAGTATTTGATGTGTAGCAGATCCCCTTGGGGGTTTGACTGTTGAGACAGTTATTGTAGCTTAAATAAGTTATAAGTGCAATCAAGTTTTGTAATGGATTCTCATGGAACAAATTTAGCTTCCCATGATGCAAACACAGTTACAAAAAAAACACTCTACATAGAGAGTATAGAGAGGGAGAGATACTTATGAGACATTTAACAAAATATAAAAAATAAATAATTTTTTATTATTTTAATTTTTAGATTAGTATATTTTAAAAACTAAGGGTAAAATTGGAGTAATAATAAGGTCGTTTCATTGTGACTTGGAGGTCACAAGTTTGAGTCAAGAAAATGCTGAGGTAAGATTGCGTACATCTAACCCCCAATATCCCGTAGTGACAGGAACCTCCTTCACCGAGTTTGCCTTTTTGTTTTATATATATTTTTGAAAACACTTTTTAGTTTCTAATAGAGACATTAACTACATGTCTAGTTAATGTCACTATTCTTGTGCTAATATCATTAGGGACTAAAATTTTAGTGGATAGAACATTTCATTTTTGAAAAAATGCAACATTTCTTTAGAACCAAATAATAATTTAGTCTAAATTTATATATGTATATGTGAGGTACATGTGAGGTTGTTAAGTGAAGTCTTTAAATGAAAACCTCAAGTGTAGATCATTTTTTTTAATAATTGGAAAAAAAAATTAAAATTTGCAATTTTTTTGGCAAATAATCTCCATAATTAGGAGATAAGCTATAAAATAATTTGACAACAATTTCAAATTGAAAATGGGTTAGATGATTATATAAATATTAAACAATTGAAAATCAGATGTAAATATCAACTTTGCATTTCACCCGCTTCCTGATTTAATTTTTTTTCTTGTTCTTGTTGAAATTTGCAGATGATCTTCTCATTATATGGATATTATCGCCAAATAAAATGAATATTTTTTTTTATAATTTAAAAAAAATTAGTCCGCATTTGAGGTTTTCAATAAAGGATCTCGTAGTCAAGCTCTCAACTGTATATTTAGATAAAAAAAGAGAACCGATCTGACCAAATGTTGTCCACATATTCAACAATATAGTGAGCTATATATGATCATTAAAAGTTATAAAGGCAGAAAATACATGTCTATATATTAATTTTGAATTTCACTCACCTCTCAATTGAATAATTAATAGATATTTGTAAATATGATTAGCTTATAATATTGTTTATCAAGACAAAAATTGATCAAAATAATCAATCATTTACCCTTAAAGTAAGAGGTTCTTCCTCTATATTTTTCTCATAATTCTTTTGGTTCTGCACATGAACCTAACTACACTAATATATATACACAAATAGAAATGAATGTCAACTTCACAAAACCATGAGACTCTCCCCAATCATAGATTAAAATAAATACATACAAAACCCTTTTATCAGTTGTGATTTTTGAGCAGTTGCATCAGCAACCAGCTATTATACAATAAAGTACATGTCAAATATTATATTTGTTACACCAAAAAATATTAACAACTTAGGGAATCCCAAGCAATCCTAAACACTATAAATATATTCTATCACTATCACTTTCACATTCACACAAAAATTCAAACCAACCTTACTTTTTTTCCCTCATCATGGATTCAAAAAAGCCTACAAACAAGATTAGAGAGATTGTAAGGCTACAACAAATCATCAGGAAGTGGAAAAAGCTTGCCACTAAGCCCACGAACAATGCCAACAACAAAAGCATTAAGTTTCTCAAGAAAACCCTTTCATTTTCGAATCATAGCGACTGGAACCAAAACGACGTTGTTGCGTTCCCTAAAGGGTTTCTCGCGGTCTGCGTTGGAAGATCGGATGACGATGAGGTTAAGAGATTTATAATCCCAACTAAGTATTTAGGTCACCAAGCATTTGGGATATTGTTGAGGGAGGCTGAAGAAGAATTCGGGTTTCAAAATGAGGGTGTACTTAGAATTCCTTGTGAGGCTGGTGTGTTTGAGAAAATATTAAAGATGGTGCAAGAGAAAAGAGATGTGCTTTATTTGCATAATTCAGATGAGTTGGTTTCTTCACCAGATTGTGACCATTGTCTCATCAACCTCAAGTTTGTAGATGAATGTCATGATGGGGATAATTTTAGTCTTGATATTTTCTATCTTTTGCCCTCGCCCAAGGGAGCAACCTCTCTATATACAGATGTAAGGCTAGCCGACATCTGTTTGGGATCTTTCTCTCCCAGACCTTACAGTTAAATGAGAGCTTTATGCACTGGGTTCGACCATATTTCAACTGACTACCCTATTTTCTTCTTTAGTTTGTGAAGAGATGCAATGTATTGGAGAGAAAAAGAGTGAGACTATAGTAGTTTAGGGATGAATATGAAATACTTTCTTTTTCAATAAAACCAATCAAGAATCCAACTGTTAGTTCTGTACAATTTATATCCCTTTTATATGTATGTTTACATTTTGGGTCTAAAATTTGCATTTTTGTACTTTTTGTGCCATTTACTTTCGTGACGCTTTTCAACATTTTGTGACTTTTTTTAAAAAAGCATCACAAAAAGTGAAAATGGGACCCAAAGTGCAGATGCAAAATTTTGGATTCAAAATGCAAACAAGAATAACTGGTGGGTCCCAAAACGCAAATAATTCTTATACGAGTGATATTATCTTTAGGTTAAATGGCTCAAAGCCTCTCCACCTTTCAGCGAGATTAAGTACACAATGTTACATTTGGAAAATGAAGTTAATTTTATTTTAAATTCTATGGTATACATATTCTTAATAGGTCATACATATTCGTAATCAACTTTTTATGTATCAATTTTCACAATGTTCCTCATCTACATGATTAAAAAAATTGCAAACTTCTCTAATACAAAATGAAACTTCCATCTCTTCAATATTCAACCTGATATGTAACCATACGAATGAGAAAACTATTACATGAAATTGGGTGGTAGATGTTCCATTATTAAATTTTCTAGTTTGTTGTTTATTTTTATCGAATTTCAAATGCATGTTAACACTTGAACACATATTGTGATATTGCCAAACTTTGCAACTCAAACCAAGATGATATACACTCGCATGTTATCTTAAACAAGTCTGAAATTCAAATTTTTAGAAATTGTGAAATTTCATACTACCTCGACCCCAAATTAGTAGTCAAATTTGAAAATGACGGGTTTTAAGGATGTTGTAGCGCCCCAAGGAGCCATATTGTAGGCATCATTGCATATCCTTTTGATATCCCTATTTTTCTGTTAATAAAAACACATCATACCAAAAATATATAGACTTATTCACCATCATGTAATTTGGTTATTACGTCCATAAAAAAAAGTTGATTATTAATTTGTGATGCTACAAAAAGAAAATCACGACAATTAATTTGGAACGAAAGTAGTAATATTTTATATTTGTACACTTGGGCGAAAACTCTCTTGTGCCAGGCCGACAACCTTATTAAGTTGAGGCTAGGAAAATTAACTCGACCCAAATTTTGTAGGCAATAAATATTTTGGCTCCAGAAGGGCCGAGGTCTATATAGAGGCCAGGGAGCAAGAATTGTGTTCTTTTGGAATATTTTAGGCCTATGAAAATTTGTAAAAGTGGTCATATTTTGGGAAATCCTAGGAACATCCCTAGCATTATAATATAACCTATGTCTCATACCACAAAATAAAATATAAATAACCCCTAACTTTTAAGCCTTATTCCACAAAACAAAATATAAATAAATATTCAGGCACGGCTATTCACACTCCTTCAATTCTTATAACACTCCACTTTCAATTCTGTTGAAAACAGTTACTAGATTTTCACTTAACATAATTATAATAATGTGATTTGTTTACGTAATAAAACAAAATGTTAGAAATTGGGTGTCAAAAAGGGCTATATTTTCACTTAACATAATTATAATAGAAAGTGGAGTGTTGGAAGAATTGAGGGAGTGCTAATAGCCATGCCCTAAATATCCCGAACATTTAAATGGGATAGAATCGGTATACATAAAAAATACATTTGGAGGACGATTTGAGGGATTTTTTTGGTATTCATAAAATTACTCATTCTAAAAAAGGAACTCAATGGTCTGTGGGAGAATTTCATTATAATAGGGTCGTTTATTAAAATTTAATGTCAGTATGATCTATTTTTTTTTCTTTTTTGCATTCGAGCAATGTAAATATTTGACATTGGTAACGAAACCAGTATTTAAACTTTAGGGGGGGGGGGGGGGGGAAATATATGTAATTTTTTTATATTCTTTCAATTTTTCTTCCAAACAAACTAACTGACCGCCGGGAATAATTTTCAAATGTATTTAAAAAATCAAAAGATTTCTCAAATCGATCCAGAAATTAGGACTCCAAATAACTCTCACTAGAGGCACTTGAAGGAGAACATGACCGAAGTTCCAAATGGCTCATACATCGTGGATCAATTCAGTGTATTATTTTGGAGGTGTGCAAAATAATATTAGCCCATGCTTATTCATGAATAATAGAATATATGCTCATCAACAAAAGGCAAAAATAAAGAACTCCAGGATTTAGTTAGCACACAATAGTGTTTATCGACAAATCAAATTTTTAATAAACATGAGCAAACAAATACATTTTCCTAGGAACCAAATATTATTTGCACCTCAAGATAAATAAGGGAAAAGGATAATTATAATAAAGTTAAAATTCAGTATTTGAATAGCCAATATCCAATTCAGTATTTGAATAGCCAATATCCAATTAAAATTCAGTATTTGAAAAAATAATGCCATTATTAAAGTGTACAAAATCTAGATGTGAACATATTGTCTATAAGAGATCAATAGGTCTAATATTGTACCTCCAAATGGGCAAAGCGTATTATAAAGCGCGGTTTGAATGTCCAAGACGATGGGACCCGTGCTGCTATATCCGAACAGCTGCATCAGCATGCTCTTTTGACTAGAAAAATGAATTCTATGAAATACAGTAGCAGCAGCGATGATAGTAGCGATGAAGATGATGACTTTTCAGCAGATTCAGATCAAAAGGGGGCATTAAAGTTGTTGGAGAAAGAAAAAGAGAAGACTCTCAAAGTATTAGGAGATGATGAAATGCCTGAAATAATATGAGTGCTTTCTTTACCTTTCATGATCAACGGGTTGAAAAAGAGAAAACAGGCAGCTGATGAAGAAGCTACGATTGCTCTTGAAGAATATGAGTCATCCTTGAAGCAGTTGGAGGATAGGACTGAGGCAGAAAGTCTAAAAAATGGTAATTCAAGTGGTAGGAGGGTTTTTGGTGCACCAAAGAAACAGGTTCAAGAATTCAGTACTAGAATAAAATCAAATCGTTCTGCTAATACCGATAGTGAAGATGACTTTGAGGTCCAAGACAATGACAATGCTGCCCTTGGATATGGAAAGAGAAATTATATGCACAAAGATGTTAATGTTGATCCTGATTTAGTTCGTGAAGAGTCTGAGATTGGTTAGGATCAGTTGTTCAAGAGTTTTGATGATATTGTTAAAGACCCGGGGCCCAAGACATCATATGAAGTTTCTCTATTCACATCCAACTCCTGGAAAAAGAAGAAAAATTTACCGAACATGAGCATATGAAAAAAGGAAAGCAAGTCCGTGCAAATGTTAAAAACCCTTGTCAAGCTACTGAAGCATTGGATGACCATGGTATAGAGGAAGTAGAAGATGAGAGCGATGATACAGATGACGAAGCGCAGGTGGTGGATGGGATTTTATCTTCTGGGACTAGGTTAACTTATGAACTCCAATCCCAAACAAATCTTGCGGGTGATGACGTGGAGGAAGTTTTTGAGAAGAACAAACATGATATGTTGAATGAGGAAAATCCAGAACCAGAGAAGCCCGTTTTACTCCCCGGGTGGGGCTAATGGACTAATATACAGAAAAAGAGAGGGCTACCTAGTTGGATGCTGAAAAAGAGAGGGCCATCCATACACGTCTAATGAAGTTTTTGAACAGAGCATTCAGATGCCTATTGGTCCTGAATTTAACCCTACAACAACAATTGGATCTCTTAATCGACCCGAAGTTGTGAAGAAAGCAGGTGTTATCATAAAACCGAATTTATGTAGGTGAATGCCCATGAAAGAAAAGAGGAGCATAAGCAGAGTGGACATATACATAAAATGACCGGTGGCAAAGCTTCGAAAAAGATGAAAATGAAGGGAATAAAAACATTGTTGAAAATGTGTTTTGGAATTTGGATTTACTTTTTATTTATGGTTATATGTCCTTGGCAGTTTTGTGGAATAGCGAAGGGGAAATAAGATTACTCCTATTGTGAAAGCAGAATGAGCTTTCGAAAAATTAAAGGTTGCATGTTACAACCAGTCAATAGTAACTGCCTTGACAGTTGTACATTGCATTTGACTATGTGAAAGAGTGTTATATTTATGTTTTAACTTAATGATAATTAATCACCTCACGTGAAAAGGACGTGATACATATATTTAAAAAAAAATACATATTTCATTCGATTTTATGGAACTAACAAAAAATATATATCACAATGGGAAATCGCCTTACATGCATAGTGTGTGTCTTCCCACTGCTTGTAACACCATAAGCAAAAATAGTTCCTGTGTTATCAAAAGTCCTAGGTTAGCTCAAATAGCTACTACATCAATTCAATTTATCAAACGTGGCACCAAGTATACTACAATAACTACATACTGCAGTTAAGAAACTTCACAGCAATCCAACAACTCATTAATTTAAACAGTTCAGCAATTACGCTTTTGTGAACTGTTCCTATCCAAAAAAGCTCAGTTCGTTTTACAGATTTCAATTAGGCCCCAATATACTACCATATCAAAGTATTTGTGAATTTTAACGAAGATAGATGAGCAGTTATGTGAAGCATAACACTACATGAGTTTAGCTCAACACCCTCTGTGTGCAGAGCTTTGTGCACAGGGTATACCTTTTTCATATAAAAATTAATTTCATTTGCTAGAACTATGGAAAAGTAAACAAGAATAGAACTAAAAAGAATAATATAAGCTTAAAATATCCATGGAAGACTAAAATTAGACGACTTAAGTAATATTGAATGCACGTATAGCTAAATGATCTAGCCCGAAATAACAATAAAATCAAGTGCATTCAGGATGCAACACTGTATTTCAGATGTAAATGAATTACAAACATGACAATATGATACTAGTAACGACACGGACCATGATAAAGGGAGATTTCTGAATTCAGTACTAAGAACAATCAAAGTCTCTTTCATATTTGTATAAATAAATAAAAGCTTCTGGTGATAAAATGCCTAAGCTGTTGAGGTAACTTATAAGCTAGCTCGTAAAATTAATAGTTTTTAACTCTGTTTATTTTAGGGGGTTTAATGGTACAACAGTGATGAATTAGATCAAGAAGTGGTGTCTCTGTTTTCAGACTCACCTCAAGGTCATTACATTTTAAAATTTTGGTGGGGGAGAAAGGAAGATCTTAAGTTGGCGAAGTTTTTGTTGAAAAATGCAAAGGAGGAAATGACATGTAATGCAGATGTAGCTCTCCGAAAGCAAAATTGAGGCAGTGTCCCAAGAGGAACTAGGATTCGAATTCCTCAACTAAAGTCGATGCCGCGACCCTGGTAGGTACTGAGGAGTCTTCCTCTTTTGTTTGTTGGAACCTATGGTGGATGTGGGATAATTAGTAGGCGGTTAATTGAGGAACCGTTGCCTCTGTTACAACTCAAGGTTGAACTTAAGATTTCAAAGATAAGTCACACCCCTTTATTCAAATTTCATTCACCTTAAATAGGTGCAGAACACAACAGAGCTTCCATAAACAAAGGAAATCTGCCAACAAGAACAAGAAATTCTACCAACAAACAGAAATTAACGTTAATTAGCAACATATCAGGAGAAGACTAATTCTCTCCTATTTATTAGCCTTATATCTAACAACCTAAGACTCTTTCAATAAAGAAAATTAAAAAATGAGCCACGTAACTACTCCTCCCTCCTTAAGAAAGAGCCTTGTCCTCAAGGCTATGATCTGGAAATTGCTTCTTCATAGCCGAAAGTTCTTCCCAGGTTGCCTCTGCTGGAGATAATCCTTGCCAATGGATGAGAACTTCCTCCTTCCTCTTGTGGAAATGCCGATCAAGGATTGCTTGAGGTTTAGGACAGAGGAATTCATCATCATTTCTGGTCATGGGCAGCTCAGTCTGTACTGAAATTTTATCGCCAATCTTTTTTTTTTTAACACCGAAACATGAAACACTGAATGAATTCGAGATTCCTTCGGTAAATCCAACTTTTAGGCTACAGCACCAATTTTCTTAAGAACTTGAAATGGTCCATAATACCTCGGAGATAACTTAAATTTTTTCCTCATGGACAGAGATGCTTGTCGATATGGTTGAAGTCGCAAATAAACCCAATCTCCTTCCACAAATTCTCTTTCCCTGTGATGACGATCATACACCTTTTTCATACGTACTTGAGCTTCCCTAATGGTGACTCGCAAGTCTTTGATCATCTGATCTCTATCCATCAATTCTTTCTCCACTGCTCCAACCTTAGCCGTACCCGGAATAGATGACAGCAACGAAGGTGCTGGCCGTCCATATACCACTTCAAAGGGTGTTGTTTTTATTGTCGAATGCCAGCTAGTATTGTAGCAGTACTAAGTCCAAGATAGCCACTTACTCCACTACTTAGGCCGTGAACTTGTAAAGCATCTCAAATACATTTCCACAGTACGGTTTACTACTTCACTTTGACCATCGGTTTGAGGATGATAAGCCGAACTGTAATTGAAATCAGTGCCATTTAACTTAAATAATTCTACCCAGAACAAACTCGTAAAGGTCGGGTCTCGATCACAAACAATCGATCTCGGCATCCCATGTAACTTGAAAACGTTATCAAAAAATATTTGGGTCACTCCAACAGCTGTGTATGGGTGCGATAATGAAATGAAATGTGCATATTTAGAGAGCCTATCAACAACGACGAAAATCGTAGTCTTTCCCTTAGACGTAGGGAGACCATCAATAAAATCCATAGATATATTTTCATACCTGATTAGGAACTGGACGTGGCTGGAGGAGACCAGTAGGTGCACATTGTTCTGACTTGTGTCTTTGACATACATCACAAGCCGCAATAAATTCCCGAACTGTTCTTCGCATTCCCGTCCAATAGAAATTTGCTCTTATTCGTTGGAGAGTTTTGTGGTACCCCTCATGCGTACAGTTATGAAATTGTCCAATAATATCAAGAATTAAGGAAGAATTTTGAGCAAGATAAATTATATCCTTAAAAAAAATTACTCCATCTCTGAATTCCCATGGCCCCACTGCTTCTTCACCTAGGATACGTTGAACCAGTGCTTGCAATTCAGACTTTTCTTTCACCTCCTCCTTGATAGCCTCTACCCAGTTAGGAATGGGGTGGCTAATAGCCGCAAACTCCCCTTCACATTTACTACCCTGTTCTTTCCTCGAGAGAGCATCGGCAAGAATATTTTCTTTTCCCTTTTTGTACTTAATAACAAAGTCAAAACCCGTCAGCTTGTATAGACATCTTTTTGCTGAGCTGTAGTAGTGATTTTTTGATCCCATAAGTACTTCAACCTATGCTGATCAGTCCACACCAGGAATTGTCGCCCCAACAAATATCGACGCCACTTTTGTACAGCCAACACCAAAGCTAGCATCTCCTTTTCATAAGTGGACAATAATAAGTTCTTTCCTTGTAGAGCATGACTATAAAATGCTAGGGGTCGATCTTGCATTAAGACAGCTCCAACCCCTGAGCCACTAGCATCACATTCAACAATAAACTTTTTTGAGAAGTCAGGTAGAGCTAGCACTGGAGCCTTCGTCATTGCTTCCTTCAAAAGTTGAAATGATTCTTCAGCAGCCTGTGTCCACAAGAAAGAATCCTTCTGCAACATTTTAGTGAGCGGAGCAGCTATTTTACCGAAATTTGAATAAACTTTCGGTAGTACCCCGTCAATACCAAGAACCCTCTCAACGCCTTCAATGTGACTGGTTTAGGCCAATGTAACATCACAGAAATTTTATCAAAATCCACAGCAACACCTGCATCTGAAATTACATGGCCAAGGTATTGCACCTGGGTTTGGCCAAACTGACATTTTTCTCTTTTTACAAACAACTTGTGAGATCTTAGTAATGCCAAGGTAATTTTTAAATGCTGAAAATGTTCATCCCAGGATTTACTATATATGAGTATATCATCAAAAAATACAAGGATAAATTTTCGCAAGTAATTTTGAAATACCTTATTCATCAAAGCTTGGAAGCTGGAGGGTGCATTAGTCAGGCCAAATGGCATTACTAAGAATTCGTAATGGCCGTGATGTGTTCTGAAGGCTGTTTTAGAAGTGTCCTCTGGCACCACTCGAATTTGATGATACCCGCTTCGCAAATCAAGCTTTGAGAATATTCTGGCTCCGTGTAATTCGTCCAACAATTCATCAATAATGGGAATAGGAAATCGGTCCATGATGGTGATCTTGTTGAGGGCGCGGTAGTCCACGCACATGCGCCATGATCCATCATTTTTTTTTACTAAGATAACTGGAAAAGAATAAGGACTGTTGCTTGGCTTGATCACACCACTAGAAAGCATTTCCTTTACCAACCTTTCGATTTCAGCCTTCTGATAATGCGGGTAACGGTAAGGTTTGACACATATCGGTCCCGTTCCCGGTTGCAATAGAATTTTGTGATCATGGACTCGTGGAGGGGGTAGACTCCGGGGTTCATCAAACACGTCCCGAAACTGATCCAGAATATGCTGCAATTGGGGAGGTTGGTGTTTACTCAACCCACTAGTTTCCAGTGGTGCCCTGTGTGCCCAGTACAATGTCGTAACCTTCTATGGGAAGCAAATATAGATCCACCAACATAGGTATTCCCTGCAAGTTTATTTTGACATTAGTGCACATACCGGGATTAGATAACCTTTCGCCCGAAGCCACCATAACTTCAAATTGTCCTCCTTTTTCAGGTTGTAGGCCCACCTTCTTAGCAAGAACGACACTCATAAAATTATGAGTGCTGCCCGAGTCTACTAAAACGATCGTTGATATATTCCTGAAGCCTCCTTTTACCCTCATAGTCTCTGCCACTTTGGTGCCAGACATAGCATGCAAGGAAATTTCTGGCTGTACCTTGGCGTCTTCATAGATAATCTCTTCTTCGTCCATCTCTACATCTATGTCTTCATCTCCATTACAAACTTCAATGAGGAATAACTTCTTACAGCGATGTCCCGGAACAAACTTTTCATTACAATTGTAACACAACCCCTTTGCACGTCTCTCTTGCAATTCGGTTTGTGACAATCGTCGAACTGGAGGGACCGAACTGCTGGTTGATATCTCCTTAGTTGTTGAGAAATTCTTCTTTGATTCTCCCGATGTAACCATCCGCCTCTGTGATGAATTTCTGGCTTCATACAGATGAGCTAGCCCAATGGCAGCCGAAAGGGTGCTGGGACGTCCCGCTAAAACATCCGCTTTAATGGTATCCCTTAAGCCATTAATAAAACAAATTATTTGCCGAGGTTGGGGAAGATGGCCAACCTTAGTTAGCAGCTTCTCAAATTTGGTCTGATAATCATGGACGGATCCTTCTTGCTTCAGCTTGGTTAACTCTCCAAAGAAATCTTGGAATTGGTTAGGCCCATATCGAGCATGTATGCCATCACAAAAGTCCTGCCACGTAATCACACCGCCATCCGTTTTCAACAGCTGGTACCATAATTGGGCATCTCCCTCTAAGTGGAAGGATGCCATCGCCACACGCTCTTGTTTGGGTGTTTGATGAAAGTCGAAGAATTGCTCCACTCTACATACCCAACTTGTCGTATCTTCTTCTCCGTTAAAACATGGAAAATCA
Organism: Sambucus nigra; assembly: GCA_949130495.1. NCBI lineage: Eukaryota > Viridiplantae > Streptophyta > Magnoliopsida > Dipsacales > Adoxaceae > Sambucus > Sambucus nigra. The sequence continues at coordinate 1,358,224 of CASBWL010000019.1, read as the reverse complement.
AGTTTAACAACCCTTGGAGCATAGGAGTTTTGTGACCCACGATTGCCTTCGGTGTTGACTAGTCGCTTCCCAGCATTATGAAGGGTAGCCGCTGAATCTTCTCCTCCTTCACGATCCTAACGCAATGGTGGAGGCAGCCTTTCAAAAATTTCAGTCAGCTTCTCCATAAGATTTTGTTGACTAAGAGCGAGAGAACTCACATCGGCTTCCAGTTTCTCCACTCTAGTATCCATGCCTGTGCTCTGATACCACTGTGGTAGGTACTGAGGAGTCTTCCTCTTTTGTTTGTTGGAACCTAATAACCTATGGTGGATGTGGGATAATTAGTAGGCGGTTAATTGAGGAACCATTGCCTCTGTTACAACTCAAGGTTGAACTCAAGATTTCAAAGATAAGTCATACCCCTTTATTCAAATTTCATTCACCTTCAATAGGTGCAGAACACAACAGAGCTTCCATAAACAAAGGAAATCTGCCAATAAAAATAAAAATTCTACCAACAAACAGAAATTAACGTTAACTAGCAACATATCAGGAGAAGACTAATTCTCTTCTATTTATTAGCCTTATCCCTAACAACCTAAGACTCTTTCAAATAAAGAAAATTAAAAAATGAGCCACGTAACAGACCCCCTTGTGAACCGCAACTCTGCTGGTAGGAGTAATAGCCACAAGATTTAAAAAAGGAGATGACCGTAGAGGTGCTTGGTTGGTTAAATTTTCCAAAAAATAAATAACATCCACAAGCTTTGATCTTGATAACTATCTCCTAAACTGAATAACTACCACGACTCCGAATGACGAACCCAGTCCCTTGTTATTCTGTCCCAATTCTCCTTGGCAAACCATCCACCATCCAATTCTCAACTAAACCCTACACTTCAACACCTCATAAATACATCTATCATCTACCAAATCAAACCCTAGGTTACTTACGTATGATCTTTATATAACCAACTGAAATTTTTTATAACCAAATGAATTCGAATGTTGGGTAAATTTTTTTGAAAAATGGCATTGTTGATTAGCTGGAATGAACGTAAGAAACACATTGACAATCGCAGGCTATCAATAGGCATTTTATCACCAGAAGCTTTTATATGAGATATTGAAATCTAGTTCAGACATTTTGACAAACATACAACATATAATTCAAATTGTCAAACTATTTTAAAATCTATACTACTGGACACATCATAAAAAATATTGAATATACTAAATCTATATCACAGATGCATACACCAGAAGCTTTTATATAAGATATTGAAATCTAGTTCAAAATTTTTTACAAACATACAACATACAAACATATATTTCAAATTGCCAAACTATTTTAAAAATATATGCAATTGGACACAACATAAAATTTTTGGAATAAATACCTTACTTTCAAGTTATACGCCCTTAGCAGCAGGAGCAAAGAGATCGGTATCAACAGAAATACAGAGTTGAATAGGTGCTATGGAGCATACATGGTGGTGATGGAGATATAATTAGTGTGGTTGATTTTTTAGGTGATTAAGACATGTTAACTTCAATATACACCTCAAAGCATTAAATTTCATTTACACCTCTAATACTATCGTATTAGATGTAAAATATAGATGTGACTGAAAAATAACAAAATCAAGATCCCCAGACCCAAACTCCACAATATGAACAAAATTCGATAGTAAAAGTACCAAAAAGTAATAAAGTTGAAAAATCATGATCCATTATTCTTCATTTAGTTTTGTTTTTAGATGCACTCCCCTCCTCTGTGTTAAGAAACCAAAATCAGACGAATTAGGGAGAGTTTTTTGCAATTCCACCTAATTTGATAACAACTGAGTATTCTAAACAGTTAGTCTTGAACTCAAACAGGTTTCTACATGGATTCACTTGTCCAAAACATGATTTCACCATTCATGTCTCAGGTTTTATAGAATTCCAAATTGATGCAACTTCTCTGTTTAATTAAATAGGAGCTGGAGTATTAGAAATTACAAACAAAGATGCTTCAAACAATGCCACCCACCTCTTAGACTACTAACATTTACTCACAGCACAACCCAAATCACTCCAATTATTCGAAATCTAAAATCAAAACAAATAACCTATAGACTGAACAAAATGTTTGGAACCCAAACAATATCAATCAGATATAAAACATATACAAAACAAAATCAAACATCAAAATCAAACTTAAATGAACCAAAACCAGGATTCAAACTTTAAGGGGGGCAAAAATGTATGGAATTTTTTTATATTCTATAAATTTTTCTTCCAAACAAACTGACCACTGGGAAGATTTTTAAAATCTATTTAAAAAATCAAAAGATTTCTCAAATCGATCCAGAAATTAAGACTCCAAGTGGCCCTCACTAGAGGCACTTGAAGGAGAACACGAACGACGTTCCAAATGGCTCATACATCGTGGATCAATTCGGTGTATTATTTTGGAGGTGTGAAATGGTTCTTGTGATATTAGCCCATTCTTATTCATGAATAATAGAATATATGCTCATCAACAAAAGACAAAAATAAAGAACTCCAGGATTTAGTTACTACACTAGTGTTTATCTACAAATCAAATTTTTATTAAACATGAGCAAACAAATACATTTTCCTAGGAACCAAATATTATTTGCACCTCAAGATAAATAAGGGAAAAGGATAATTATAATAAAGTTATAATTCAGTATTTGAATAGCCAATATCCAATTGCCTTGTGAATGGCGAATATAAGTACAACAAATTCTGTTGAACATTAAAAGCTGGAGTTTCTTAAAACACATTACCTCTATAATATGTATACTGCCACATTGATTTTGAAAAGTTTGGAGGGGGGCATGGCCCCCTCTGCCCCTTGCTAGTACTAACCTCTAATTTTTACATATGTGCTGGGAATTCTCCTAAAAAACATAGTATTATGCAAAGAAATTACAAAAAAAAAAAAAAATTTAAATCACTGCTCCAGTTTTTAGATGTATCTTAATCAAATTTGGTAAACATTGAGCTAAAGAGCTAAATAACAGCAACAAAATGACATAAAATATATAGCTCAAAAGATTTAATTACAGTGATCCTCCCAAGCCTTCAAATGGTATGAAAATATTAAAACAATGTTGCTGATAGATTCACTTAGATAGTTAAAGTCCACATGTGTTTGGATAAACAAAATCATTAGCCATCAAACATAAACAGAACATGCTGTAGAAGCAAAACTTTAGGGTCAAATTCAAAATGGAATGGTAATAGAAAAAGGTACTCACAAATAGTCTCATACTACTCTTCCTCAAAGTTAAACAGGCATACATTCTACAGATAGTAAATTGGTTCTGTATAAAACAATGTCCCTTTAATGAAATATTAACACTAGGCAAATAATTTTACACTGAATTGGTAAAAAATTGACCACAACCCGGAGAAAGCATTACAATCGATAATGATAATTTGCGATATCCAACCAACTGTATTTTGATTAGTCATTGCTCTTGAACAAAATCCACACTAACATTATAAACAAAAATTCCCTTAACAAAGTGAATTTTTTAAAACAAAAACCCTTAATTGTGGATGCATTTGCAAGGAGTGATTTTATGTTATTTGGAACATAGAATTTTAAAAACTCAAGGGAATTTTGAGCACAAAAATTAGTTACTTCTAGGAACGTATAAGACCAAATATTTGGATTAAACATTGAGCTAATAAATTGACAATGGGATATCATAAACATAAAAAATACACTCACAATTATGGTTTAGAACTAAGGAAACACTTATAATTATTTAGGAAGTACAAATCCAAACAACTTAATATGATTCCCTTGGCACTATTGTGAAGTTTATTACTGTAGTATCTAAAAGAAGAAGAAAAAAAGATACTTGAGATATCAAAAGCAGAGACCCTTCATGTATAAGAGTTCCCCAATCTTCACATTGGTAGCAGATTCAAGTTTTCCCAAATGCCTTAGTGAACACTAAAATCCCTATTCAGATTTTTTTCCCCTTGTCCTTCTTTAAGTAGATATCATACCACTTCTTCTTCGGCTCGTCCCTTATTATTCCCTTATTCTTTCTTCCACTACTGCTACACTTAATTGGCTAAACACTTGTGTAAGATGCTTGCACTTCACTTCTTTTCTTAAAAAGCTCGTCAATTGTTTGCATTTCTTGCGCTAATCTACAAGACATCTCGTTAAATTGTGCCAAAACCGCGTAGTATTCAGTTTCAAACTTGGATATTTCCACCCTTTTTGACAAGATTTGAGCTTCGACACGTCTAAGATTCTCCTTTACTTCCTTATAACGTGCAGCACAAAGAGCTTCGATTGTGTAGCTAACACTTTTGAAAAAATTATCACCATAAACAGCAAATACATGAGTGCCTGCTTTGAGTTCAGTTATTTCCAAAGGCTGAAACGATTGTAGTTTTTTGAAGAACGTAACGTTGGGATCGGGATCCTTCACCGATTGGTCGAAGTGGTAAACAGGGAAACCGAGAAAATACATCCCATCAGACGTAACCTTTCCTGTTTTTGCACTATCCTCCCGCAGGGCAAGGCTTAATCCATCATTTTCCTCTTGGTCGAAGTACAACAACTTGAATTTGCTTTTGTCCGCTGATTGGACTCGACACACCAATCCGGATTTTGCTTCCTTCTCTGTTATCGTAACGGAATAAAAGTGAGCACATTGCTTTTCGACCTTACTATAAATGGGTTCCCCCAGCGAGAGTGGACAGACGTGTACCATGCCATGTAATGCATCCTCTAAGACGACGGATGATACAGTGGTTTTTATTCGCACGCCAAGTTTACTACAAAGTGCTACAAACATGGTCTTCATGGTTCCCAAACTTGAAAGATCGAACTCTAAATCTTGGGTTTCAGATTCAACGGTCTCAAAGCCATTAGTGTTGTATCGACGCCGTTTATTTGGATCAGACAAAATGTTGTACAAAAATGTGACTTCCCTAAACATATCTGCTGCTTTAGGGTCATTTGCATTCTTGTCGGGATGGTACTTCAAAGCCATTTTACGATACACACTCTTGATTTCCTGATCCGTGGAGTTACGCGAGACCCCAAGTACCTCGTATGGGTCTCTTTGACGCGGATTTGTCCCATTGTTCTTCTCCGATTTTAAACGGTTAGATGCCATTTTTGGTCAATGTATCTAACACAAATGAGAGAAAAAATTTAATAACTATAGGGTAACTCTGGTCATTAGTGTGCAAATCAATAAAAAAAATTTGCAGCTTATTAGTTTGGCAACAATAAAATCACATTTGAATGTCTTGTGCTTAAGAAATAAACTTGAATATAAAATGATATTGAAAGCTATAAATATATAAGACAATGAAGGTAACTTTTAAAAAGAAAAATATCATAAATAACAAAATATGTGGCATTAATTCGAGAAATATTCCATGATATTTTACAATATACTTGTAGTACAAAATTTCCAGAATGAGAAGCAAACACGTTTTAGATTCATGATGAGGTGACATGTATGCTAGGCTTGCTAGGAATATAACCATACCAACTTGCCTAAAGGATCTAATAGATTGAGATCTAAACATGCATTCAATCAGAAACAACGAAAAATGCAATTTTATTTTGACTAAAACTTCAGTTACAAAATATGAAAAATACTAATTAATATTGACAGATATAATTTCATGGCCCTTTGGAAGTTTGTGTAGAGTTGAAAGTTTGGTTCACAGATTTAAAATCTCAGTTTGCACATGGAAGTTTGCAATTGATTACTTGACAGAACATTATAGCAAAAATTGAAATTTGACCCTCCATAAAAAAAAGTCCCTTTTGATAAAGGTTTTTGGCAAATGGCAGCGTGCACTGTCTATACAGCTCATATATTTATTAGTTATCATGAAACAGTCTCAAAGGAGAATTCAAAATATACTTTCATTTGGATTGTTTTAAAACAGCTCATATTCGTAGTAACTATCATTTGGATTGTTTTAGGTAGCATATAAGCTTTATTATTTTTCAGCACTTAGTATTGAGGTATTTAGTTTTTTTAAAATATACTCACAATGGAGAATATTATGCGAACTTTGTAGCATATATCAATTCTTTCTTGTTATTTCTTCTACTCTTCAAAACAAAAGTGGGATGCAAGATTTGGAAATAACCTGTTTAAGGAGAGTCTGGACCAGAGTTTATATAGGGTCTTTGGTGGTGGGTGACAATTGTACCCTACTTTTATGAATTATTACAATTATACCCCTCCTACACATTCGTTCTCATGTAGAACCTCGATAGCATTTTAATAATGAAAATCAATATTTGCAACACATCAATAAAACACAATGTTTTTGACAATCCACTTTCATGAACTAACACAAAAGGAGAATTCAAAAAGTAAATCCAATAACAATTCTTATAACTATACATATTTTTTAGGGGCATTTATTCTTACGCCCTTACCTTTCAATTAGAAACTTTTCATTCATATTAGAGTTACTAATGTCAAATTAGAATATATTTTTGGCATTTTAGGCCACAATACATTATTTTTTTTTTTTTTTTTGTGTGGAAGAGGGACTGTACGCCCACACTTATTATTAAAAGGGAGAAAAAGCCTCTCCAAGCACTACATGCTGAATAAATTTAAAGGGGCACAAGGCCCAAAGCTAGAGAAAATAAAATTGGGATTTTATACTAATCCCATTACAAAGCCTCAAAGTTTAACTAATCTAAAATAAAAGAAACTAATCTTGTCAAGCATGAAAGCTCCTTTGACCATCTGTGGAAGATCCTTCACATCCTCATAGGTTTTAATCCCTTGTGAATTAACTCCAACATTAGCTAATCTATCAGCAACCATATTTGATTCTCTATAGCAATGGCTAATCGAATAATTAATACTTCTAAGCTCTGACAAAATTTCTTCAGTTAGAATCTTTAATCGCCAAGCCGGTTTCCACTCTCTTTTGATCAATTTTACCACAAACAAAGAATCTGACTCGATATCAACTTCTGAAAAATTCTTCTGCATACATAACTTAATACCAAGACTTAGACTTTTAAGCTCCATAACAGAGTTAGATTCAAAATCTTCTTCTTTTGCAAAAGCAAAAACCAATTCTCCTTTGTCATTTCTCAAAATACCGCCTAAACCCCCTTTTCCAGGGTTGCCTTTGCATGCCCCATCAAGATTAAGCTTGAGTCTTCCACTGATTGGAGCATTCCATTTAACTTTAACACACTGCATCATATTTGAGCAAAAATTCTCTCCAAACACCTCAATGTATCCTTCAGAAAAACTATTGCACCTTCTCTCAAAATAATGGCTTTTGCATATATTTGAAATCAAATTAACAACTTGATTCTTAACAAAATTCAAATTGCATTTAATTCCTTCATATAAAGATCTATTCCGAGCCTTCCGAATTTCCCACATCACAGCCATAGGAATAATTTTACTCAAGAACTGATCTGCATCAGACCTCCCAGCCTGCATCCACCAACTAAGAATAACTGTTGACACATAATTCCTATCAATCTTAATACCCATCAAATTCGAAAAGTAGTCCCATAGTTGAGAAGCAACTGAACAAGAAATAAATAAGTGAGCGTCATTTTCTTCATTATTAAAGCAGATATGACATCGCGATCCCATTTTAATGCCTAACTGCTTCACATTTTCGCCTGTAGGAATACACTTTTGAATAATTCTCCACACTGTAATAGAGATTTTGATAGGAATTTTCGAATCCCATAATCTACTGTGAACAAGAGATGTAGATGAATGAACCTTTAAGCACTCATATGCTGAAGATAAAGAGAACACACCAGAATTTTCAGCCTTCCAAATCAGATTATCATTCACTGAAACCATCTGCTTTGAACACTCTTCCTCCACCTGCTTCATATGTCTCCAAGACAGCGAACCCCCTTTTCTAGTGTTCCAGTTTTTATACCTGTTAGCACAATATTTAGACCACAATGAATCTTCAAATTTAAGCTTCCAATACATTTTCATTGAGGAAGTCTTAGAGAGAATTCCAAAGTCTTTGAAGCCCAAACCTCCTTCATCTTGATCTTTACACAAATCTACCCATTTCTTCCATTGAAATTTCCAGCCTTGATCTTCATTTCCACCCCAGAAAAATTTATTCAACATCCCATGAATCTTATTAATCACCATCTTCGGAGGATATATAGCAGCTAATAGGTAGAGAGGAATGCTCTTCTATCTATTTTATTACATTTTGCATACACTACTGCCACACACACCTGACATTTTAGACCTGGACGCATCACCTTCACAACCAGCAATTGGTCATGATCCACAACCACCTGGGCCTGCATATTGAATCTCCAAAAAAACCAGATTTTACCATTACAGTTACTAAATCCTCCTTCGAATCCCCACTTCATTTTATACATTTCCACCTTAACTTTACCAACCATGGGCTCTAGCACAGCTAACACAGGTATTTTGTAAATTCTGCAAAGGGACTTTATTCTACGAGAAGTTGATGATTTCCTTGCACCTCTAATATTCCATACAAGGAAGTTTAACATTGGTATTTGGAAGGATTGGAGCTTCTGCTAACTTTGGAATGGGATCTAGTACATCTGATGAACATTGGATCTTGTTTTTTCTTTTTGCTTTCACCTATACTGCCACTGATTATTAATTCTTTGATTTGGATATTCTCCTCCTTTCTCCCCCTGCTCCTTTTAATCTTTTGTTCCATCTTCTCAGAAAACATAATCAATTCCTCAATCATAGGAACATGATAATCATAATTTTCTTCCCCTGCAGACAAGTACATTTTCTGATGATCTGTATTATGTTCTTCATCTAAATTTTCAGCGCTACAATTTGAAAAACAATCAGTGTCCCCCACATCAGATTCTACTCCTAACAGATCTATACCTCTCTTCAAAATATGCAGCCCTTTCTTTTTCTTTGACTTTTTCTGATAGACCCTCCATTGAGAATCTTCTGTAACTATTGGATCCTTGATTATTAATTGTCTCCCTTCTTCTACGAGATCATCGCTGACTTTATCTTCTGCATCATATTCAGTAATTTCTATAAACTGATCACCATTTTTAGATTGCACCTCATTAACTTTGATAAAAACTTTATTTGAATGAGTTGAGTTGATTTTCTCATTTCCTTCCACAATTCCTTTGGAATCTACATTTATTCCATCTTTGTCAACCTTCTCTACAACATGCTCTTTATTCTTTATCCGATACTCAGCCTTCTTATTCCTTAAAGTGTTGGATTGCTGCCCCATATTTTCAAAGCCATCTTGCATTATACCTCGAGCCTGATTCACTGGATTAACAATGCAATCCATCTCCATATGACCTTTCTTAAAACAAAAATTACAATATTTGGGCACATTCTCCACATGAATTTCTTGCCAAAATCCCTTCTCCCCACAACCTATCCATACTCTCTTAGAGATTGTCTGCGTAACATCCACTTCAACACATACTCTTGCAAGGCTTGGTCTGTTGATTTCTAGCGTCGACGTATCAATTTTTAGCGGTTTACCAATGAGTTGAGCTATAGAATATAAAGCAGGTTTAGAAAAGAAATGAATTGGGAGTTGTGGGAGAGAGATCCATATAGGTGCAATACTACTTTCAATATCTGGCCTGAAATCAATTGTCCATTTAAAAACCCTCATTGGATGTTTCCCTATGTACCATGATTCTCTTAGCCACATGCGAGAGAAATCTTCTTCACTATTCAGCCGAATAAGAACATGTTTTTGATCAATCAATCCAATACTAAAAGCTGTTTTCAGAGAGAAAGTGTGAAATACCTTTCTTATGACTTCCATTGATGGCCTTCCATGAGAAAACTTCCCTACCAGGGAAAATTTGAAGGGCTGCGCCAAAGATTCAATTTCTTCTGGAGTGAATAGGATCGCTGGTTCACCTTTAAAAGTTGATGGAGATTTCATAGAGACTTGCACTTCAGAGGAAGAGGAATTTGCTACCACCGATGCAAAGGACTTTTTCCATATATTAGGTATATCAGGAGGTTTAGGATCCACATTTGGAATTCTTGATGATGAAGCCATGCAAACCCTAATTAGGGTTTACGTAATATTACAATCAGGGACAACACACAATCACTTTAAAAATCAAGAACCACACCCACCTTAAGGCCTTTTCACAAGTTAAATCTATTTTTTACAACTTAAATTCTACTGAATAAAAGTAGAGGGTACTATACTAATGAACAAAACCCAAAAATATATGACATATCAAAAACAGAAGAAGCTGAACTTTGAAATGGTAATTTAGACAGATACCTTAAAATAACAAGGCAAGGGCTGGGTGTGCATAAGAAACTGTAGAGCACAAACTTAAAAAACACAAGAAAATATACAATCATGCAAGTATATATAGAGAGACCTGCATAGAAAAACGTTAAAGTTGAGGTAAAAATATAACCAACCTTTCATTACTCTATTAAAGAACAACCAACCTTTCATTTCTCACTTAATGCAAATCCTCTTGGCTTTCCTTATTACTCTTTTATATCTTTTAAATGATAAACTAACGCTCCATTTCTCAATATTACATTTCAAAACACACGGCAGCAGCAGCAAACAAAACAAAAGAGAAGTTCCTCATGTTATTACTTAAAGTCTACTTAACTGTTAAAGTAGTTAATTAGTTTTTCCTTTGTTAATTTGTTATTTAGTGATTATTAGTTAATTAGTTTAGTAAAGTAGTATTAATTAGATTAATTTCCCTACATGATTTAACTGTTCTAGTAGATTAGTTTAGTAGTTAATTTTTATTAACTGTTAAAGTAGTTAATTATTAATTGTTATTAACTGTTATTAACTATTAAAGTAGGAAAAATGACAAATTTTAATTCTTTTTTTTTGTGTTGTAGAAATATGGTGCAACTTTTGTGTTATTAACTGTTTTGTATGTGGTGCAACTTTTGTATTTTGATGGTGTATATATAAGATATTGTTGGAAAAAATGTTTATGGTTAATATATTTTTAGTCCTAAAATATTGCATAAAAGTGTAAATAACAATCCTGGTAGATTGTCGTCCCCCCAACATAAAATCCTGGCTTCGCCCCTGGCATGGATCCCGCAATGTATACTGCGAAGAAATGTTAAGACAAATATATTATTTACAATTTATTATGCATATTTTACTAAAAATGTTCATAAATTAATCATATTCGTTTATTTTACATCGCATGTGCGATGCACGGGCAATGTACAATAAATAAATATAAAGATAATTATAAAAATGAGTATATGTCATAAACTAAATATCTTATTTTAAAGTCATTATAAAAGGTTATATTTTTTTATAAATAAAATTTCTATGTTATTTTTGAGTGTTTTTATTATATAAAAACTATTGTTTAGAAATAAAGGCTTTAAAAAAGGTATGTATTTTATATAAAAAAAATATACATATTTGTTTGTTTTCAGTTTAAAATGTCATTTATAGCTAAAAACTTAAAGTTATTTTTATAAATAAAATGTTAAAAATATTTTTATAACCAAAACCTTTTTTATTTATATAAAAAATAATTTTGAAATTTTTTTTCTAGAAAAAAAATGTTATATATATGTAGTAGTATTAGTAGCATTGTGTAATGTAATTTGAGTGTAAAATACATTTACATGTGCTCAAATCAAGATAAAAAAATATGAAATAATGCTTTGAATAATAAGATCCGGAGTGAGGCAAATACATCAAATTAAAATACATAATTTGAAATTATATTGAAACACACTGAATCCAAAAATCTAAAGAGAAAATAGAATTTTATTACATACGTTCATACTATGTATCTACTTTTTTCTAAGAAACCAAAAATATATTATATTAAGTATCAACTCGAATCTGCTTACAAACTTATTAACTTCAACATCATCCAAAAATTCCTTCTGAAAACAAAAACAAACAAACATACAAAGCAAGATGCAAGCTCCCACTATAAAAGTCCAGTACTACAGTTTTGAGTATACCTTCCTCCCCAAACTTAGATGTCAAACTAAAACAACAATACCTTTATCAACCATGTTCTACAACTGCTAAAAATCATACACAACAAAACTTTAACATAAAATTATAAATATGCAACCATATTATCTGAGTCAACTTGGCCATCGTTTATTAAACTTTGTCCATCATAACCAGAATGTGTGAGAAAAATGCACCACTGTGTTTGTCTGCGAAAAAGAATAAATAAAAAAAGAAAAATAGTCGTTGCTTTATAGAGTAGATAAGGAGGTGAAATATAACAACATTTGTAATGGAATACTCTTTTGTTATTGCAGTGTGAATGGCCTTTGAATGGGTCTTGCGCAACAACTTGTTTGAATGGTTCATATCGGCTTGTGTGAATGTTTGAATGGGTTATATCACCTTCTGAATTAGCATGTGCTCTAACAATGGGTTCAGGTTATATAAAAGGGAAAGGTCAGAAGAGGACCAGGTGAGAGAAAAAAGGAAATGAATGAGCAAAGGAAACAAAGTGGTTGACCATAAATGTTACCTTGAGAGTTGCACACCTATTAACTCCACCATATTAATTTCTAATTCTATCGTTTTTAAAGTATAATATAGATATAGATTATCGTGCAACCCGTGTGATGCACAGGCACCTTGTAGAATAATTTTTGGATAACTTCTTATCTACATTTCTTAAACTATAAATTAAAAATTAATACAAAATGAAAGGGTAACCAATGTTTATATATAAGATGGAATAAACTACAAATTGATCATTCAGGTTGAATTATAAAGACTCGATGTGATCAACATGCAAGCTGATATCACTTTACATTACACTTTCTCATCTATCTACCTGAACATCTTAATGTTGTGAACAAAATGATTTTTCTTAATGCATATATGGTAATAGCATTATATTATCTAAAAACAACAATACCAAGATCTCTATATATTATCATTAAAATACTCTCAATAACCACATATAATCCCATTTCAATATTTAATTGTAAGTGAGGTCGAATCATAATATTTTATTCAACAACCAAGATTTAAGAATATTGAAAGAAACTAAGGGGAAAAAGTTAGGTCGAATTACAAATTTTTATACAATTGCAGGCATTCAAGAACAATGAACGAAATGAAGGGAAAAAATTAAAGCAGTCAAATTTTTTAACAAAATAAACATTAAAAAGTCATTTAAGAGAAAACTACATTATTTGGGCTGTAATTTTCTTTATAGTGGCATCAAAATGTTATCAACACATAAAAATAGAAATAAACACAAACATATAAACAGATGAGACTAAGATATTGTCGATAATGAATAATCATTGCGTGAGAGGATTAATTGACTCTTCACATATGAAAAAAATAGATAGAAAGTTTGAAAACTTTACAATGCCTATTTGTAAAGCCTTATGTGAGAAAGCCTTATGTTTTCTGATCTTTTTGTTTAAATATCCTTAAATCACAACAATATAAAATATGAACGGTGAAACGGTAAATACGTAAATTACTATCAATGAACCCCATAAAAATACATGGAAAACAAAGAAAATGATAAAAATTAAAAGCACCGATGCAATGAAAAACCCAAACCCAAGTTCCATGTCTATAAGCTTTTGGTGCTTCCCTCTCGTATTTAGCAGTCCTCCTTCAACACTTTAAAACCAACCTGTAAAAAAATTAGTTAGTATTTTTTTTTAATAAAGGTAATGTTTTTATAGTATACATACTTATATATTGGCAAAAGTAAGGTGTTTATGGAAGATTCCAGAGGTTTATATGGCATGCTTGGAGAATAAGTCACAACGGATTTCGAGAATGGCCTGAACTCCTTTTCAGACTCAGAATGATCATTAGATCCTAGATCTGTCTCAAAATCAGAACCCATTTCTCCGTCCAATTCTGCAACAGCGACTTTAACTGATGTTGAGACTGTTGCAGGGTGAAAATTTCAGGCTACAAAGAAAAGAAAAGGCAGTGAGTCGAAGGGCCTTGTTTCCAGGTGACCTTTTTCTTGCGGTTGATTTGAATGGTTAGGGTTTGTGGTGGTGGTTGTTATTGCGTTGGAGATGGGTTTTGTAAGGTTAGGGTTGTGGTGGAGGTGTATGGTTTTTAAAGGACCCTTTAACTTCCTCCACCACCTTTTTATATTGATAACATACCTCCTCCTCTCCCTTCCTTTAAAATATAAAAAGATGAATGGTTTTGTTAAATAATAACATTAATTAAAATTGTCCATGTGGTGATCTGTAGAAGCGACAAATATCGTCACTGGGTTTTGCTATCCATTTTAGTTATATACTATAATTCATCAAATCATTTTCCCCTCTAGAAAGTTTTGCTAATTGGTTAATTCTGCATAGGATTTTGTGAGAGGTTTTGTAGCCCTTAAACCGCTAGAGTTCACTTTTTATGTTAATTTTTAAAACGCCATTAGGTTAATTAACATGCAGTGTTTAAAATGAGTTGACCAAGTTCGATCAATGGACGAGCTAAGAAACTAACACTTTGCCTTCGATAAGTTACTGAGGGTGCACTCAGTGGCGGAGCCAAAAATATTTTTTGGGTGGGGCACTGCTATGTACTGAGAAGAGTATGCACTTGCGTTCAAATGAGGAAATTATATATTAAACACCTTTTAACCCAAACAAACACTAAACATGCAACAATATGTGATTGAATAAGATAATGAACTAAGCAAGAACATTCAAACACATGTTTGTGAGGAAAAATACCCCAAAGGGGCAAAATCATTTATTTTCATTATAATATTGTAACTGTACAATTTCAGATTACAATGAAAATACAAGTGACTAAGAATTACCCTCAGGTATCGGATTCTGTCGTTGGCGGCTGGAAATATCCCTTTCTAGGAGGGCTGCAATGAAGAAGATTGGCACAAAAATCGGCAATGATGTTCTCTTGAAAAGTAATGCCGCAACGTCTTCAACTTTCACTTGTCATAGGCTTGAAGGATACACTTGAGCAATATCCTATGACTTAAATGTTTTTGTCCAGAATTGAGCCAACACTACATTAAGACTCAATCGGAGACTTGTGTCCTTACAAATCTCCCCCTTTGGCTATTCCGAGACAAAAACCAAACAAAAATCCTAAAGGGCCGTCAAGCTCACTAGACTCAAAAACACTGTCCCACCCAAAATAAAAATACAATGCTTGACTCAAACAACCCAAGGATCAATATCTTTGCCGATGTTGAATGTTGCCATTTTGAAGTATTCCTGCACACTTAAGCAAACTATCAAATGCATATGGAATATCAAAATATTAAATGCAATTAAATAATTAATCCCCCTAAATTAATTTTCCCCTTTATCAAACAAATGACATACTTAGAAAGACGTCTCCCCCTAAGATAAATCTCCCTCAAACTAAGATACGATAATAATAGGATTAAATACCATTTCTTCCCCTATCATTCTCCCCCTTTTTGTTCAGGAATAGACAAAGGCTAAAGCATAAAAAGTAACTTATCTCCCCCAAATAAAGCATATACACCCTCTAAACTAAGCAAGGGATAAAAGGATGGGATAACAAGCTAAAACATGTAATTGTCCATATAGTGATGAGAACGTTAAAGCATATGGGAAACAAAAATTCAACTAATCCAAACAATAACATCGGATACCAACTATGATGCAATAAAATGATACCAATATGATATATAAATTATTAAGCATGTGATATCAACAAAGAATGCAATAAGATGGATACCAAGTATGAATTAAAGCATATATGGATTAGAAATCAAAGCAACGACTAAACAAAAATATAAAATATATGTATACATAATATATATCAAAGAGACTCATGTACCCATATATAAACACACAAATGACACACACAAAATATAATAGGAGTCTTTCACACTCATATGGAAAAAATGTGTCATATGGAAATGGAAGTGTTGGGGTGTGAACTAGTAACGATTAAATTTAGACCCAATCACTTAAAACATGTTCACGGAGTTCTCAATTGATTGCAGACTTCATCACATTTGAATATAACCTCATGTGATAATATAAATTGAACTCAATAAACAAACATACACAATGCATATAAGCCTAGCATATTGATGATTCTACAGACCAATAGAGTCATGACATGAGATACGCAACTAGGATAAATGGACATTGTGCAAACCGTTGATATACCATCCAATCTCCCTCAATAAGCATTTATATTGATTTTGAATGAATATATCAACCAAACATAGGCCTTGGCAATTATTTTTCTTTTTAATGCCATATTTTCTATTTTTAGGCCTTTGGACCACGTATTTCTTTTAGGTCCAAACAAACGGTGGCTTACTATTCGCAAAGGATAATAAATCCTTTCGGAGCCCTTCCCCGTGCACATTTATATTTATCATTTTTTATTTTTCACACAAATCTCACGTGCAACGGATTTTGACATGCACTAGTCCTCCTAGGTTACAAATATGTAGATGACAAGATTGGTAAGAGAACACCTCACAAAGCTCAAATATACATATGAAGTTAAAATTTCAAAGAGCTCGTGCATGTGTGAATAGAGGCATATAAAAATAGAATCCATTTAATCAACACAAAATCCAACTACTCCATGTAAGCATGGTAAAGAACATAATAAGGATTGACAATCTAAACCAAAAGTTCTAGCCACATGAAAGCGTAAAAGATGGGATTCAAACACAAGTGTATGCCACATAAAGTGTGTCAAACTAAAATACACACAAAATAAAATCTTTTTGAGTTTTTGAAACTTTTAACCAAAAATAAAAAAATATATACTCAAAAGATAAACAAAAATCATTTGAATTTTTCATTAAGCTTAAATAACCAAGAGATAAAATCCAAATGATAAACAAAAATCTTTTTGTATTTTTCATTTAATGCAAACAAAATGACGGAAATATAATACAAAAGATAAACAAAAATCATAATTCTATCATGTGATAAGCACGGAGCATACACTAGAAAATGATTAAACAAGCATACATTTAGCATGTGAATATAGCATGAAGTACAAAAGCTAAAGTATGCAAACACTAACAAATTCATCCTTTAGATTTAGCAAGGGAGGAAGCATGTGAAAGTAAATGAGAATCAAAAGCCCCATTTTCCAAGGCAATTAAGTCGGATTTTCTAACCCAAATTAATGAAGAATGACTATCTTGGGGTGTAGGAATTTTAACTACCTTGGTTGCTTTACGTTGGGATTTTCTAGGAATACATTTAAGATCAAAGCAAAATTTCCTAAGATGACCTTTTCGACCACAATGTGTACAAGTAAAAACATGCCGAAAAGATTTACCTAAGAAGTGATCTATAAAGACTTTCATAGTACATTCTCCTAAAACATTGGTTTTGGCGTTATGAGTAAATTCATTACAAGTATTGAAGCCTAAACCACAAGTGTCATTTTTAATTTGGACCGTTCCTAATATTTTATCTAATTTTTCCGAACGACACTCCAAATCAAATTTGACATTACTAGAGTCTTTTAATTTATTTTGCAATTCTAAAATATTAGACTCTAATAAAACATTTCGCTCTTCAAAAGCAAGATGCTCCTTTTTCAAGGATTCCATTAAACCCCTAAGGATATCTCTCTCGCCTTCTATATATTCAAGCTTCTCTAGAAGAGCTTTCTCTCGTGTCCTAAGGTCTTCACCCAACATGATTATCAACGACCTTGACACGTTCTTTCAAACTAGCTTCTAACTTCAAATTAGCTCTTTTCAATTTAATAGATTCTTTATAAAGTTCTTGAAAAGCATTTTGAAGTTCACTCACATTAACCTCTTCTTCATTTTCACTCTCTCTTTCTTCTCCACTCTCACTATCATCAAAAACAAGGGAATAAAAAATTTTGACCTCGGAAGTGTCATGTGTTAAAGTTTCATCAATCGACGAGTTCTCACTATCACTCACATGACTAGCCATAAAAGCCACAAAGTTGGGCTTAGTGGGGGAATCGGGTCCCTCTTCCTTATCACTATCACTAAGGGTCGCATTATATGAAATGGGTCGCTTACCCTCTTTCATTATTTTAGTGGGGCACTCAAAAGCCCTATGGCCATAACCCTCACAACCAAAACACCTATTTGACTCGTCCCTATTTAAATTTTCTTTAAAAAATTTAGGGATCTTTTCGGCTTTGTCATGCTTAGAAGTTTCAAATTTCTTAAAATCATTTTTAAATTTACCTTTGTTAAATTTAAGAAATTTTCGAAATTTCCTAGCAAACAAGGCCATATATTCCGAGTCACTATCACTCTCGCTCTCTACTACTTATTTGACCTCTTTTCGGGCTTCTAAAGCAATGCCCTTTTCAATTTTCTTTTCAGTTTTAGAGGGAAACATGTCTAGTTCATAGGTTTGTAAATCAGCTACGAGCTCTTCTAATTTCATAGAGGCTAAAGTTGGTAAAGAATTTAAAACGGTCACTTTTGGAATAAATCTATCGGGTAGGGACCTTAGAATTTTCTTTACTACTCGGTTGTCGGGTATTTTCTATCCCAAGTTAAAAGATGAATTAACAATATTAGAAAGTCTAGCATAAAATTCATCAAAAGTTTCTTTTTCATTCAATTTGATAGTTTCAAATTGAGTGGTGAGGTTTTGAAGTTTCGAAGCTTTAACGACACTAGTACCTTCATGAGTGAGTTGCAAAATATCCCACGCTTCTTTAGCGGTCTCACACGTCATAATGCGTCGGAATTCATCCGGTGTGACAGCGCTAAATAAGGCATTTAAACCTCGGGAATTAAAGTTAGAAAGTTTAAATTCACCCTCACTCCATCTATCGGCGGGTTTGGGAACACGCTCATTATCTACTAAATGAGTAGGTGGGGACCACCCGTTAACAACAGACATCCAAACTCTCTCGTCGATAGATTTTAGTGCCGATTTCATTCGCACTTTCCAATACGCGTAGTTTGAACCATCGAAAATAGGAAATTTTGAAAATGGGGAAAATTCCATTTTAGCCAAAAATTATTTAGAGGATCTTTAACGAAATAATTTATCGCTTTGGCTCTGATACCAATTTGTAGTCGCCCGGAGGGCTCCCTTTTTAATTTCTTTAAGAAATAATTTTTCTTTTTTATGAAATTGATGCGGTAAGATGATTCAATTAGATGGTTCACAAAATTAACAAACACCAAATTTTAATTTCTATTTTAAATTAAAATTAAACCAAGTGAAATAAGATTAAATCCACACAAGTTGATTTTTCACTTAAACCAAATATTTCAATTCAAGTCCTAGAAATTTGCCTAACAAGAATAATCCATTTTGTAAATTAGGCCAAACCAAATTTTACCAAAATATATTATCTTTGAATTGAATTAATTTCAATTTCACCCAAATATATTTTAACACCAAAGAACATAAGTGTGATAATTAAATCAAATTCTATCTTGAATTACCTAAGCATGCATCTACGTGATTTAAGCAAGAAAAAATTAAACAATATCACACGATGCGTCGATGTACGAGGAAAACCCAAATGGGAAATACCTCGGACGGCCCTAGCCACGAATTCACTAAGTATGGTAGTTTTTACAAAGACTCGACACAAGAGGACTTACACAAACTGACTTGAGTGTGTCCAAGCCTTGACGCGCTCCTTGGTCTTCAACCTCCACCTAGTGTATAACCGTGGACTCCTCCATAGTCTCGAACTCCATCGATGGGGCTATGGTCACCGTCAACTCACATGCGAAGCCTTTCTTCGAGTGAGAACATCGCAATAAACTTTTCTCCTTTTTGGGGTGCAGAAGAACCCAAACTCTCTTCTAGTTGGTGTAAAGAAAACCAGGTGCCAAAACTCTCCAAGCAATGATATATCAATAGGTACTTGGAATAAACTAAACAAAATGGGTGTGTATGTGTTTTTTGATGAGTTTAATCCATAAAAATCAAACACAAAACATATAACTTTTTCTTCAAAGTTTTGCTCTCAAAAGACTCTTAGAATGTGAAAAAGTTTTTTTAGAAAATGTCTTTCCCGTACTATGTAAAGGTGGTGAAAGTTAGTGGGCAAAGTGGGAAGTTATAAAAAAACTTTCAAAAAAAACTGCTCGAAACTGAAATTTCGTTAGAAGTTCGTTCGAACGAGTTTGAATTTCGTTCGAACAAAACTTCTAACGAGAAAACAGAAACAATTTCAGAATCTCGTTAGAAGTTCGTTCGAAGGAGGGCATTCGAACGACTTTTCTAACGAGATTACAGGCCATGATTCTAGATAATTTCGATACGAACGCGTGGCCGCCAGTTTCGTGTTGTTCTGATTTTTTTTGGATTTGATATGATTTTTCTACTGAAAGGTGTCCGAGAACAAAATCTTTAGAACTATGAATTCAAAAAAGATAACAGAAAAATACAAACACCCAAAATAAATTTCCATGCTCCTATATATATATATATTAATACATTTATACCTTTAGGAGACATTGGAATCCACATGTTGATGACGTGAAACTTGGCACAAAAATCGGCAATGATGTTCTCCTGAAAAGTAATACCGCAACGTCTTCAACTTTCACTTGTCATAGGCTTGAAGGATACACTTGAACAATATCCTATGACTTAAATGTTTTTGTCCAGAATTGAGCCAACACTACATTAAGACTCAATCGGAGACTTGTGTCCTTACAAATCTCCCCCTTTGGCTATTCCGGGACAAAAACCAAACAAAAATCCTAAAGGGCCGTCAAGCTCACTAGACTCAAAAACACTATCACACCCAAAATAAAAATACAATGCTTGACTCAAACAACTCAAGGATCAATATCTTTGCCGATGTTGAATGTTGCCATTTTGAAGTATTCCTGCACACTTAAACAAACTATCAAATGCATATGGAATATCAAAATATTAAATGTAATTAAATAATTAATCCCCTTAAATTAATTCTCCCCTTTATCAAACAAATGACATACTTAGAAAGACGTCTCCCCCTAAGATAAATCTCCCCCAAACTAAGATACGATAATAATAGGATTAGATACCATTTCTCCCCCTATCAGTGTTGAACTTATTATGTATTTTTGTTGATTTAAATGTTGCTTGAAAAAAATGACAGTAAGATAATTAGAGACCATTCGGTATCGGGATACCGACAACGAAGAGTTTTTTTTATATCTTAATACCTAATTAGATATATTATTTTTTTTGTGTGAAATGTTCATTCATCACCTCATCCCCGAATATAGTCCGTCTTCGTCGTCATCAAGATATCGAATCAACATTTTTTTTTTGAAGAAATCTTCATTCGTTATATGTTCCCTGAACTTGGTCATTACAGGTTGGTATCTCGATACCGAATCTATTTAATTTTTGTGCATTAGCTTTTATACGCCAACTTATGGACAAAAAAGGTTCGTCACATTCAGTAGACTAATAGTGAATAAACATTTTTTTTATTAAATAAATATTAACTCGCCGCATGATCCCTGAACATGTGCATTAATGTTTAATATCGTAATTTCGAGTGAGCTAGTATTCATTCGTTACCTCTATCTTGATTGCAACTGTCAACCCTCCTTTTTGATTTTTTATACCAACTTATAAAGAGTTGGTTTTGGATATTCATCAATAATCCCAAATTTGTAATTGAATCACACATTAATATTTCCCAGGATCCATGGATTTAGTTCAACTGAGTTCTTTTTTACAAGGCAATTTTTGAAGGAGATAAAGAGAAGAAAAGACGAGGATGCTCTCAATATTGATGTTAGCAAAGATTTTTTACAGATCAGGTTTGTTCAAATACACTTAATCGAAGTTGATGTATTCTACACTTAATTGTTTTATTATACACTTAATAAAAGTTGTTATATTTTGTTTCAGGTATTTGCTACATGACATAAGTTGGTTGATTGGGCTCAAAATTAGTGCGCCTGTATTATGTTTTGTCGTACCTCAATTTACTTTTTACGTTTCCAGGTTGTTATCTAATTTACGTTCTTATGTGCACTATAATAGTTTTCAATATGATTTGGTAACTTTTTCAAAGCGATTTAGTGAGCTTTTCAAAGGGATTTGATAATTTTTTCAAGGGATTTGATATTTATAAGGGAGATTTTTAGTGACTCTAAATGGCCTAATATTCACTATTGGGTCCATTTTTTATAGTTTAATTGAAAAGTGTTGCAGCTATTATCTTCGTGGTTTTTTCTCTCTTTGTTTTGTTGAATGATTTATAGATATGTTCCTTTGTCCAGTAAATCACCCATTCAAAGTCAAGGATTTGATAGAAGGTATTGGGAAGGTTAAAGCAATGTCACTTAGTTGACCTCTTCACCCATCCCGCTGACCTTATATGCCTGAAAGAACTTAAAGAGCAGAATACCCTTTTGTAGTCTCTTTGTCTTCTACCATATGTTAATAGAACTGTATAATCCTTTGTTTTTTGGATGTTTTGTTATGAAGTTTGATAGTTAAAATAGCGTGTTTCTAAGGGCACCACAACTTTTATTTCAAAATATCACCAAAAAAAAGATTTTTTTGCTAAGTGCCACCACATCATATATATATATAGGCCCTCTCCTGTAAGGACTCCTTATGTTGCAGACCCCAGTACATACCATTTTTTTTAAATAGTAAAAAAATGAATTTTTTGATGAAACTTTATGGATATGATCTCCACAGTGAGAAGATCATCTCCAAAATTTTTCATCCAAAAATTCAATAAAAAGCCCGTTGAGATGAGGTGATATGTAAAAAAATTGTATAAATATGCATTTTCGACCGTTGAAATATTGGCGATCATCTCACCCACATATTGATTAAATTTTTTGATGAAACTTCATGGATATGATCTCGATAGTGAGAAGATCATATCCATGAAGTTTCATCAAAAAATTCAATCAATAAAGCGGTTGGCGCCGACCCAACATTTCAACGGTTGAAAATGCATATTTAGGTAATTTTTTTACACATCACCTCATCTCAATGGTTTTTTTATTGAATTTTTTGACGAAAAAAATTGGAGATGATCTTCTCACCGTGGAGATCATATCCATAAAGTTTCATAAAAAAAATTCATTTTTTTACTATTTTGAAAAAATGGTATGCACTGGGTATGCACCATAAGGAGTCCTTACATGATATATATATATATATATACACACACACACACACTATTTTCAACACAAAATACCACACATTTTCTCTCTCTACATTATACTCCAAACTCTCTTTTTCTTCTCCAACAAATCATCTTCAACCAATGATCTTCATCATTATTAAATAACTAGGGTTAAACTCTCCCTTTATCTTCTTTAACAAAACATCTTCAACCAACCATCTTCAACATTATTAAATAAGTAGGGTTTGTTTTTTAAATATTCAGAAATCAATGGATGTTCCCATAAAAGACAATGACAACACCTCAAAAGCAAATGAAAATCCCCCAAATCAAATTTTTCTTCTAAACTTTGGGTCTCATTATATATATATATATATATATATATATATTTTTGTTATTCATAGGGATTGAAAATATGAAAAATCGCAGAAATTGTCCAGTGGTTCAGGGTCAGACCCCAGAAAAAGATGATAATTTTTGGGGTGATTATCCCGAATCAAATTAAAAAAAAAATTTGAAGAAAAATTTTCATTCAAGATGATTATGCCGAATGGAATGCATATATTCGGGGTGATTATGCCGAATTAAATGCATATATTTAGGATGACTATGCCTAATGGAATGTATATATATATTTTTGAAGAAAAATTTTCATTCGGGATGATTATGCCAAATGGAATGCATGTTTTCGGGGTTATTATGCC
Source organism: Sambucus nigra (assembly GCA_949130495.1). Taxonomy (NCBI): domain Eukaryota; kingdom Viridiplantae; phylum Streptophyta; class Magnoliopsida; order Dipsacales; family Adoxaceae; genus Sambucus; species Sambucus nigra. Next base: position 1,334,429 of record CASBWL010000019.1, on the reverse strand, counting down.
AAATTAAATGCATATATTTGGGATGATTCTGCCGAATGAAATTTAAATCCAATTTCTCATACCATATTTGGTTCGGGACAAACATGATGAATGCTGGTTCTTTATTCGAGGTCTTTATACCGAAGCACTGGGTTATCTACTAGGGTTTTAAACGCTAGGGTTTATTATTTATGTGATGTTTTCTCAACATATGAAGTGTATTAAACGTTCTTTACACAAAAAATTAACACATTATTATTGTTCAGCATATTTTTAGTATGTTTAACATGTTTTTCAAGGGTCAAGTAATAAAGATGACATGGGCATAAAAATGAAATGGGTATTTTGTTCGTAACTTTAAAAACTTTTGGAATTCTAATGAATATTTTTTTTAATGTACTTTAACCTTTAATTAAAGTAGAATGAACTTGAAGACGAAAGGTTTGGAAGTTGAAGAGGAAAGGTTTGGAGGTTTGAATGTGTAGAGAGATAAAGGAAAAGTGTGTAAATAAATGTTAAAACTTTAAATATGTGGTGGCGCTCTATGTGGTATTGGAAAGTAACTATTAGGGTCCATTTGATTCACAAATTTGTCATGACAAATGTCAAATCAATGGGCAAATATGGAATTTGCCCACTTTTTGGTCGGTTTGATAACAAAATTTGCCTACAACCCATTTGCCTATGTACAACACCTTTAATGCATGAAAAGTGGGCAAATTTTGCTTAGGTATTGGCGAAGAATTATTTGCCAAACAATTTGTCACTTCTTACAAGTGCTTTTTTTATATTTTTATGCTAAAATATTTTAAAAACTATTTTAAGTAAAAAATGGTTTTAGAAAAAATGTTTTTAAATTGTTTTAAAAAATGTTTAAAAAAATGTTCTAATACTGTTAAAAAAATGTTTTAAAAACTGTTTAAAAAATACTTTGAAAAACTATTTTATTAAAAAATCTGTTTTAAAACTGTTTAAAACAGTATTTTAAAAGGTTTAAAACTGTTTTGAATAATTAAGAAATCTGTTTCGAATATTGTAAAAATTGTTTTATAAAAATGTTGTAAAAAAACTGCTTTAAAAATTATTTAAAAAACGGTTTTAATAATGTTTTTATAAAAACTGTTATAAATAAAAAAAAATGTTGTTTTATAAAAAATGTTACAAAAATGTTTTTTAAATGTTAAAAAACTGTTTTAAAAAAGGTTTTAAAAAATGTTTTATAAAACTGTTTTATTAAAAACTTGTTTTAAAACTATTAAAAACACTATTTTAAAAGGTTTAAAAATTGTTTTGAATAATTTAAAGACTGTTGCGAATATTGTAAAAATTATTTTAAAAAACTGTTTTATCAATTTTTTTTAAAAAAAAGGTTGTTTTAGATATGTTTTAAAAATTGTTTAAAATTTTTTTTATAAAATATTTAAATAAACTAATTGGATTGACTTTAATTTCGCCTAATTGTTGTTTGATAGATTCGTGTGAAAAAACTAGGTAAAATGCAAATTTTACCCATGAAATTTTTTGCCCACTTTTGAATCAAACAGACCCTTAAATTTAAGTTGTATTTTGTAGTAAAAAAAACTTGTTGTATTTTGAAGCAAAAAATATGATTTCCTTAGAAATGCACTTAAAATAAGTGGGCATTAGTCAATTATGTTAATGTAATTGTAATAAATTATTTCCATTAATTCTCCAACTAATTTGTGAAGTTTAGTGGTTATGAGATTTAAAGGTCAAAATAAAGCTTTACATTGTTTTATAGGTGTCGCAGAAAAGATTCCCCAAAAATTTGGGGGTGGACAAAAAAGTCTTCTCAACTTCTTTTATATTGATGAAGTTGTAGGTCACGCCAAGATGATCTGAGCTGCGTGAACAAACTGCGAGCGGGATGATCTCACAGTGGAGAAGGTCAAGTTTAAAAGATATTATTCATTTATTAAGGTTGAACTTTTGCCAACATATGGAAATGTTTTCTTGAAGATATTATTTTGTTGTTTGGGTCTTGAATACTCAGAAAGGTAGTAATTTTTTAAAGACCAGTAGTATAATGGGAAAGAACAGGTCCCAGTTGCTCATTCTTAGTTCAAGTTTAGTCAGATACCAGCAAGACTAATTTTACCTTATTTACTATATGTATGATAACCCGTTTGATGATCGAATGTAATTGTTAAAACTACTATAGTAGTGGATCACCATAATTTTATAGCAAATTTTAAGATTCGAGAAATGATAATAATATAAAGAGGTACTAAGCAAGTACCCAATTATCCAAATTCTCCATACAACTATTACTCCTGCTAAGAAAAGTAATTAATAAAGACGAGAAAAAGTAGATGCTGAGCGTTTCAACCTATTAAACAAGACATTTTGACGACTTAAGAGAAACACATTCTTCAACTGGGTTGACTATTATATTTTCTTGGGGCGCACCCATTAGGATCACCAAATCTGTTGGCTCTGGAGACCTGGAAATGAAATAGGTTGGAGATATAGGCGAAGATACTGGTACGGAAATTGAATTCGTATGTTTCATCTAGGTCGTCGTCTTCTTCTTCTGTTGGTTCAGGAGATGTGAAAAATAAAAGGTTTGGAAAAGGTACAAAAGTTAAGTTAACAGATTCCTTAGTCACTTGTGGACAATAAAACATTAAAGGTTTTGAAAAAGTAAAAATGTTTGCCCATGCTCATTTGTGTGTGTTCTACATGCACATGCATAGTGAAGAATCAAAACCAAAACCAGTAAACCCAATGGTCTCGTTTTCTATGCTTTTTCTTTTGAATGTAAAAGAGTGCTCCTAAATGCACCCCAAAACTTTCTCCTTGGCACCACATAATGCATAAAAGCATTGCACATTGTGTTTAAAAAACAGTTTTGTGGTTATGGGTGTCGTTAACAACACCCAGTGTGAAATATGAGTTTACACGTCAAGCGTCTACTTGTGAAGACATGCTCTCATAAGCCTTTTCAATTACAAGTAATTATTTATCATACGCACACTTGAATAATTTAGCCAGTGGCGGACCTAGGATTTTGAGTCAATGGGTGCGAAAAGGTTTGATGAAGTCTGGGGGTTCGGGCGCAGGAGTCCCCGAGGCTAATTTTTATGGTTGTTTTTACTTCTTTTTTTTAATTTTCAACCTTAAAAATATTGAGGTATTAATTACAATTGAAGTTGTATACAAATTTGAGCAACAAATTAAATTTCAGTAAATAACTATTTCAGCAACATATTAAATTAAAATTTGAGCAACACATTAAATTTCAGCAACTTAAAATTTGAGCAACAAATTAAATTTCAGTAACAACTATTTTAGCAACAAATTAAATTAAAATTCAGCAATAATATTTTTTTGGGTAAAATGCAAATATATTAGAAAGGGCAAGGCCCAAAACGAAGAGACACCAAACAAAAAAATCGAAACAAACCGGCTAACCAAGAAAACCTCTCAAAACTCTACCAGACCACTTGGACACACAATCAGCCCAAACAAAAAACAAACAACCAAGCCCAGCAAAAGTACACAAGAAAAACCAAGAGCTCCATCCCACTTTTGAAATGACAAACTTTAACGTTCGAAGGAAAGAAAGACTCCAGCTCATATCACACGTGTCGATCTAACACAGAAACCTCCAGCCACGCGTCTCACTCCACCTTAAAACCATTAAACACAACCCTCCCCATCTCAAAACCAACCCACAATAGTCTCAAATCTCACAATTCAGACGGAAAAAAACCACCTCTACCAAAATACCCCATCTCAAATCTGAACCACCCCATCAAAAACTTCAACAAATCACCAAAATGATCTGACTGCAAATAACCAGGAAACTTCAAAACTAAAACAACAGATGCAACAGAGACTCTACATCACTTAAAAGTTTTACAGTTTTACACATAGGTCTATTTTTTTTTATAGTATAACCAGTAGTAGAAATCTCGGAAAATGTCATGGGTGCGGCTGCCCCCATTCGAGATGGGGTGGGTCCGCCCCTGAATTTAGAGAGGGGGCAAGAGAAGAGAACTGCCCAGACAAAAGACATAATAAATTAACCTCAATAGATAGGTCAGCAAAACCATCAAAATCCATATTAAACCTCCATAGAACTCTAGTTTTATGAATGGCAAAGGAAAGTAAACCCACCTCACGCCCTTCTTTGCCCAAGCCTCTTCCTCATGCTTATCGCTTATTAGCTGAGAACAATTGGCAAAACGGGAGATTATAACCCTTATAAATACAAGAAAAAAGAAGAGAGTGTTGAGAGACAACAAGAGTTTTAACACTTACCGAATTTGTTTGTAATGCAAGTCGATCGATGAGCTAGTAGGACAATCACCAAAAAGAGAGGAAAACAATTAAAGGCAACTTTAATGAGAATCATTTTGTAGGTTACACAGGAAAAAGGCTTTACTGTATATTTTTTATCACAACACATTTTATTTTTATTCATAAATAACAGTGAATAACTACAAGGGTAAAAGGTGGTGGACAAATGCATCTTGAGGAAGCCCTGATGTTTCAAAATATATGTCATAGGGTGTGTTTGATTGTCAACATTTGCCTCGTATTTATTATCCCAGTTTTCCTACAATACAACCTGATAGTAAGTATTTTGGAAATATACCATGGAAAATTTTCTTTTGGGACATGGAAAGTTATCCACCTATTCCAATCAAACACACCCTATCAAGTGATCAGATCCTTCCATTTTAAAAACAGAAATGAGGGGATATCTTAATATAAAGACAATGATGAACATAATGATGCTGAAAATTTACTGCTCTCCCAAAAATTAATCATTTCATTAAATGATGTTTCCAAAGCGATGCGCATTTCATTCTAGCCACACCAACAAGAAGTAGTTAATATAACCACATCTCCGATGCATATTCTCTTCCTCCTATTGCCATAAGAAACCATTCCCACTATAACAACCCCATAGGATGTTTTGTGCAGTTCCAAACTCCACCACCTTTGGCTTTTGCTACCAACCTACTCAGCACATCAAGCATCAATAAAAAACATAAAATAGAGAGAGAGAGAGAGAGAGAGAGAGAGAGAGAGAGAGAGAGAGAGAGGTAATTGATTTTCTGTCTTCAGCCCAGTATGCTTCAAATTTCTCTCTTGCACTACCATTGATAAAAACCAAGTAAGTTAATCGAACTCACATAACCTCTCATCCAAGGCCTCCACTTTCTTAATAATAATTTATTATAGCCAATCCCATCTACTTATCCTCAATAAAAATCAAAATAAACCTTGAACACCATACCTTTTTTTTCTGCCAAGTCATTTGCTGTCAGCACCAAATACATTATCAGTCAGTTCCAAACAAAAGCTCCTTGAAATAATCTAGGACTTCTGCCAAAATATTGCACAAGCTAAACAAAATCCAATATTGTCTTTTCTTGAGCCGAAAAAAATGCAAGTCTCATCAGTACAAGAATTTATTACTCCTTTCTTATAAAACTCACTGAAAACTTCTAAGATACTTGTGTTCACCACATCCCAACCTTATTATTAGAAGGCCAAAGTGTATCCCTCCAACTCGACCAAGATATTTATCTCCTCAACACTCCCAAATGGCCCCTATTGATCTCTTCTTCCTCAAATATCCCAAATGGCTTTATAGAATTACTGTCCCATCCTCAAATTCGTTTAACTGTCTTTTGTCTCCATGAAATTCCCCCCCACACTGTCATAAAATTTAATGCTCAAATCCTCTCCATGATTTTATGAGTGGTCCAAAACTCTCCTCTCCTCTACATCAATCCAACCATTTCCAAAAAACATCTTCTTTTTTTCATGTAATGAAGCTAACCAACGTCTCACTTTCACGGACATCCAACCACATGCTTAATCTAAAGGGAATGGACCCCACTTATATGGGTAAAAGTCTAAGATAATTGGGCAATAATATGAGACTTTACTTGAAAGCAACTTCTTGCTCAGAATTAGGGAACAACTCTTCCAATCCCTAGCAACTTACGAACTTACCAGTACTCACCCCACTATTTGTCCAAGTGAAGATTCCATTAATTAAACCAAATACCTCTCCAACTAGTCTCTCCTATGAAGCAATCTAAGTCATTCATGCTCTTTGTTAATAACATGAACAATGTCAAGGGCACTCAAAAGAAAATTACCAAAACAAGAGACTCTAAAATATCCAGTACCCTGGACCTATCTTGATTAAGATAAAAAAATCCATCTAAAGTGGGGACCAGTTTAGATTGGCAAACAAAAGAAGGAAAGGAAAGTAAGGAATAATCATTGATTGATTTTCCCGAAATGAGCTAAATAGGTAAGAGAGGTCACGAGGGCATAGTATTATTTGGTTTAATTGTAGCATTTTTAATTTGTGTATATTATTATTTCCTTCGATTATAATTATTACGATAAGTTGAGGGCATAGCTCAAAATATCAGCCGAGTTGACTCGGTATCGGCCTAGGTAACTCAGTCTCGCAGCTTGCCGATCTGATTTCGTGAGGCAAAATGAATTCTTTGCTACATCGGGGTGAATCAAGGTGACTGGACTAGATAGCGACAAATCCGATTTGCATCGCTGAAATAATGGTTAATATATCCGATACATCCAAAATCTCGGTGAAAAAGTAGAAAGGAGAGTCACTAGAACTTTATCTGCTATCGTTGTCTCGTCGGAGACCTATGTTGTACCAAAATCCTCTTTCGTTGTCACCGTGAACTATCTGCCCAGTTCAATTCTTTTTTAAAGCTTGCACAATATGGAAGTTGTTTTTTTCTCAAGACTACATGTACTAGAGGTGGAGTCCATCTTGGTTCAACAAAAGGGTAACTTCTTGGACTCCAACTGTCATGTCTTATCATTATTTTTTTATTTTATTTTCTTTGTTTTGAAAAAGTCTATTTTGAAATAGCCGAAAACTAAAAATATTTGACAATTATTTCCATTAAGAAAATGACATTTTGAAAATGAAAAAAGTTTACTATAATTTTTATATATATTACAAAACTATTGGCAGCTTTTTAAATATTATATAAAACAATTATCAATAGATTTTTGTTGGGAAACAAAAAGTAATTTTACTTTCCTATAGATAAGTAGTTGTATTTCTCGTTTGTTGTAAAAAATTATTTATCGTTTCTTACAAAAATAATAAATTATTTTTCAGTTTTAGAAAAAAAATCAAGTTTCTTATAAAGATATAAGTAATATTATTTCATTGTTGTAAAAAATAATATTAGGTTCTTAGAAATATAGTATTTTAGTTTTGTAATAGTTTCTAATTTGTTGTAAAAAATTATTTTAAGTTTCTTATAAAAAATATAGTAATCCTTTAGTTAAAAGGTAATAAGGCAAGTCTTTAGAGTTTCGAATGATAAATTGTTCTCTCTGTACATTTAACAGTTGTACACTAGTTTAACAAGTGTACATTTGTTAATTGTGCCTTTAAAATTTTAATGAAGTAATAAAGGATAACCTGTACAATGTTGCTGCCACTTTATCAGCTCTAAGTTTCTAAAGTTGGGCAAATAAGGAGGACAAATATAGCACAACCAAAAATCTTATTATATGTAAAAAAAATGGTATGCATACTTGTTGAATGTAATATATGATTATTTTATATTGCATAATTTGTTGTTTTAAATAGCACATGACATGACCCTAATATTCCCATAATTCAAATAATATATCTAGAATTTCATTTTTTTAAACTGTTAAGATATGGTTATTTATATCTCCTTAAAATGTATTGTTATTTACTTAATTAAGTATAACTATTTCCCATTTAGGAAAATATCTAATATAAAACTTAATTAATAACAAGTATATTGTTACTTAAATAAACTATAATTTATACTTTTTTCTTTATGACTTCCAATGTACCTTCTTTATGAAGTTGTCTCTAATTAAATCGTCCGCTTATTCATTATTGAATAATTATGAAATATTGAAGATGCAAGAGCGACAACGCGTCAGTTTTAACCTTTAGACAATGCTATGTATATTAAATTATGGTTTTAAACTTATCTAATTGGTCTAAATTATTAATCTTATTTTTTAAAATTATCCATATCTTTTGCAGAAATTTTTAGGCTCTCTAAATAGTGTAATGTTGCGTATCGCTCGATACCGCGACAGAGTTAAAAATTAAGCGTTCGAGACAAACCACGATCGAGATTTTGAACCATGGTTGAGGGTGACAATCTTTTGGATATTTTTGTATTCCCTCTTTAGTCTTTTACCATTTTTAGGTTATCATGCCTAGCAAGAGACCTTTACCCTATAAGGCTATAAATAAGGCCAATGGACTCCCGAGACCTCGAATCCATGTTAGACTCGAGTCGCACAGATTCTTAGGGGATACATCCCCACACGCTCGGTTATGCGAGTCAAACAGCATCCTTTTTGTTAAATTGAGGGACACGCTCAACTTGTAAAACGTAATAGAATAGGAAAAGAGGTCACAACAAGGGTTTCGTCTAGTCCGGTCTAGAGCAAGGATTCACCCAGATCTAGCCATCTAGATCTCGTTGCAGCAAGCGTTGGATACATTTAAAAAAAGAAAAGAAGAAAATGAAAAACAAATAAGAAAGTAAAAGAGTAACAAAACAAACTTTCTTTTCGCTGTAATTTCTTCCTTCAAGTGATAGCTCAACTGCTCAGTAAAGTAAAAAGCAGAAAAAGATGTGTTGGTGAAATGTAGTAGGCTCACATTATTGGAAGACAACTGAAAACCATTTTAAAAACTATCCCAACAAAGCTTTGTCTGTAGTGGAAAACTTTTGTCCAACTTTTATCACTGTTCTAAAAAACCCGCCTAGGCTTAAGGCTTGGGAGAAACGCCCCGCCTTAAGTTTTTTACACCTTATTCTGGGTAAAACCCTTAAGGCGCACTTTTTTCTAAAAACAACAATGCTTTAATGAAATGATATCGCCTTTTAATGAATTTTTTACTAATAGGACCATTATCTCATTCAAAATAATCAAATATTATTTTAATTTGTATATATTCAAACATATTTTTATGATATGTTCAATTTTAATATTTTAATAGCCTTGTTATGATTAAAAAATATTAAAATATATTATGAAGGCCTAAACGCCTTTTCACGCCTAAGGCCCGCCTAGGCTTCTAAGGCTTAAGGCTTGACCTCCACGCCTCGATCACGCCCTGCATTTTTTAGAACCTTGACTTTTATGTATCAGTTCAAAGTTCAACACATGGCTATATATTAAAAAAGACATCTAATATTATTAGTATGGAATTTCAAAATACTAATGATTTTTATTACATTAATATTTATATACATATATAAACATTATACGTATCCTAATCTATCCATATCCTAAATTTTGAAAATCTCGTATACCGTGGCCCCCTAGGTCGTATCTCGTATTGCGAGTTGAGTCCGCGCTTCATAGACCTTGGCCAACCATTGTAATCACTTTACCATTGTAGAATGAATGAATGAGAGAAACATTTTCAGTACTAAATCATGTTATAGTGATTTCGCTCCCACTCACAATTTGTACTGATGTGTAGGTATGAGAGGAAGTGATTAATTTACTACATAACAACATTTTGGTTATAAATTTTCTCTCTATTGAACATCTCCACAAGTAAAGTGATGAGTAGAAAAGGGAAGCTAAGGGCCTTATTTATAGACATAAGTTAGCTTGCTAGCCAAGCTAAAACTAAAAGGTAGAATGACCAAAAAAGGTAAAATAAAATAAGGAAATAACCTCATGACCTATGCTCCTGCATCACCCCCCCCCCCCCCCCCCCCTTCTCTCTCACCCCACCCCACCCCACCTATACTAGCTATAGAAATATATTAAAATAACAAAAAAAAACAAAGTTCTTGATTCGCACCATTATTATTAAGTCACCTTATACATCAAGTTCTTGATTAAGGGGCATCGAAACGTAAGCCTCGAGGCGCATTGAGGCGTAAGCCTCAAATCAACCGTGAGGCTTAAACCTTAAGGCGGATTTTTAGTGATTCGCCTCAAGTGATTTTTAAAACATTGATTTTAGCTATCATAAGTAATAATGCAACTTTTGATTTTATAAATGAAATATGAGGACAAAAAAGGGGATTTCCTAGCAAAATTTAGAAGAACGGTTTATATATATATTTTATTTTAATATATTACACTGCACAAATCTAATGGCATATATTTGTACCAAGTGCACAAAACTCCCGAGGTCTAGGTCCTCTAAGAGAGGTGGATGTCGGTTAGCCTTACCCCTATGTCTTATATGAAGAGGCAGCTCCATGTTGCGACCCCGAGACCATCCATAATTTGGGCGAGGGCACTTGTCATTGCATCAAGATACGACATCCATAAGGTATCAAAATAACCTCAGCAATAGTAATAAAACATTTTGTAATTTGAAATATAACCAACAAGCCTACCCCCGTCATACCATGTACCGGCTATATCAACGTACCACGAACCCATAGTTGTACCATGTACCAAAGCGACCTACAATTCACGTAACATTGGGTGCTACCCTTGACCTTGGATTAAGCATTCTTTCAAAGAGTAATGGCTATGTTGGTTACGGATTTTTTTTGTTAAACAACAAAAATAACGAGTGGTGCGACAAGGCTCTTATACCAATTGGAGTAAAGTATATTAATTTCACTCGACGAAATATAAAACAACTTTAAAATACCCAATATCTTAATTGATTTTCACCAAAAAAGGATGGAGAGTATATATGTAAGGGTGAGGATATGTTATAGAAGGCATATCCTATCCACTAAAGGAAGATTATGGGATCCATGTGATGTCATAGGTGACATCACTAGAGGATGGTCCCTCTATATGATGACATGGCCTAGTATCTTCTAACTTACACAAAGGTAATAAAAATACCCTCAATACCTCCAACTCGTAATAAATGGCTTCAAGACGAAATCACAAGAAAGGACAAAATAAATGTAAAAATTCCCGATATGCTCTTGCATCCAATTCACATCACTTACCCTATCCCTCAAAAAAATTCCATTTTCGTGTTTGTCAACTACACAAACATTGGTCTAAGTGGTCACCACATTGCATTTTAGTGAACTCGTGCTCGCACCATCAAAAAAGGACTGTTAACATACCACATAACTACAATGGAAATCTTGCACTGATGGAAATTAAAAGAAAAACGATTCATGACATATCATAGCATGAAGTTTAATTACTCTTATAAAACAAGACATTTTATATAAATTTAAAAGATAATCCTTAACCGATATATGAAACGTTTTTACTCCCATACCTTGTTAAAGGAAATCAAATAAAAAAGATCCATAACAACTTTGGATGAAATTTCTACGTTTCCAGTCTGATCTATTTTTTTTAACTGAAAACAAACACGACTCCTCCCCATTCTCACCTAACAAGAGTGAAACCAATGATTTCATAGCCGTAATGCACAATTTATAATAAAAAAAAATGACTGCAAAAGAGAGAAATATAAAAGAGTGGTACTCAGGCAATATGTAACAATGCTGCCATCTATGCGCAAGAACATCCCATCTTTGCTCAAACACATGACATTAACATAACGGGGAATATTTGCGCAGCAATCAACTGTGGAAAAAATAAAAGCATAAGTTTCTAACTCATCACCTTCAAGTAACGCTACATATTATCCAAAACAAGCATCAATTGTGTTCATCATTCTCTAATTAACATTCCAAAAAATTAAAAATTAAAATATTGAGATTTTATATAACTTGTGCTCTCAAAAACCAATTTGTTGAGATTTTTAGTAGGACATGAATAGAATTTTAAGAAACTTGTTCGCGTGACGACACACCCCTCATATTAGTGGCTACTATATATGCTAAAAAACGTGAATAGACCTTTCCTTTAGATAAAGCTCATAGAATTTCAAGTATCCCTGATTGCATTGTAAAATTCGAGGCGTGGTGGGATATTGTGTAGTTAGCTTAAATACAAAATTTTGGACAAGTGAGTCAAAAAATAAAAGTAAATACAATAGCTTTACACTTTCTAAATGAGCTCAGAAACCAAAGAACCCTAAGATAATGTTGTATTTAGGGATGCCCCCAAGATGTTCATTAATTAAGACTTCCCCACCCCCACTCCCATGGGCATCAACCCACTTGTACCGTATACATCAATCTTCATGTACCTAATGCACGTACGATTTTTTTTTGGGGGGGGGGGGGGGGGGGGGTGTATGTCAACTTCGTAGTAAAACAAGGGTAAGTATAATTATGGCATTATCCAAGGGGGCAGTGTTAAAAAGAGTAGTTAAGAGGTTAATTGTTAATAAATAAATTAAAAATGTTTACTTTTATTAAGATCATTAATGTTTGCCTTAGGATGTGTCGTGAGAAGCAGAAGCAATTTAATCTAAACTACACAACAACAATAACATTGAATAAGGGGAAAATGTCAATTTCTCTATGATTCTCATTCATCTCAATTTATAGGCCAAGTCATCTTGGCTAGAAAGATAACCCTAAAAGGTAAGATTACTAAAGAGGACACACTAAAATATTCTAACGGAATATTAACCTCAACCTATTATCTATAGTACTTAAAATGGTGAGGAGGAGATGTTCGGTTCGTACCTAAAATACCAATTTTAACCTTTTGATATTACTTATTTTATCTTCACCCACCACTAACTTGAAAGTTTTCTAACTTTCTTTTCAATTGCATGTAGTTTTTAACCTTTTGAAGTTGGCATGCATACAAGTGTGCGCCAAGGTTACTAGTACCAAGTCAAAGAGAGAAAATGACCAAACAAGTAAAATGAGTAAAAATACAATCAAATTCCAGAGCCACTCGTATACATCATTCTCCTCCACTTAAAAATCTCATTCCGATTGATGGAGATTTGTGGAAATGGACCAAAACAAACATCAAGGTGCTCCCCCCACGTGAAAAGGAAGTCGTCTTCAGAAACTGCTGGCGTAACGGCTCATAGAAGGTTGAGGGCAACTGATCAAAAAGCCCGACCAACGCGATGAATATGAACTGGCCCATGAGAACCGATGCTTGCCATAATGATAATCGAAACCCCCAATCCTCAAAAAAGGCCAATAATGGCAAATGTGGGATGAGTCACCCATGAACACTCTCGAAGCTAGCGTTGCAACTCAACCTCTGAACGTGCCTCAAACATTTCCCAAAATGGGTCCACATACCCCCAATTAATCACAACAGCCCACAACAATTAATCGATGTGCAGATTGACTCCCTGAAGAAACAATCTCAGCCGCATCATCAGCGTTCCTATGAAGTGGGAAGAAATCGCCGATATAATATGGCTCTACCACCCAGCAAGGAGTGCACGTCACCCAATTGATTTCCATACAAATGTGAAAAGGAATCCCCGACAAAGAACCAACCTCTTCCTTCCCAAGTATAGAAAAGAAGTCCCTCATTCAAATATGATAGTTTATCATTGTACATCTAACATTTCTAATAGAGTAAAGTACCATAATTGCACCTAAACTATTTGAGTTTGGCCAATTTAGTCCTTAAACTACTAATTTTAGCCGATTTGGTCCCTAAATTACTAATTTTGGCCAATTTAGTCCCTCAAATCTGTTTTTAATAAATATAAAATAATTTTAAATATAAAAACAGTTTTAATAAAATACAGTTTTAATTAAAAAAACGACCTTTTATTAAAAAAAACATTTTTAACAAAATACAAATTTTAATCAAAAAACATTTTTAATTAAAAAACTATTTTAATAATGGCAGTTTTAATTAAAACTATTTTAATTAAAAAAACAGTTTTTAAATTTAAAAACAAAGTTTCTTTTAAATAGGATAAAAAACTGTTTTATTAAATTTAAAAACAGTTTTTAAGTAGGATAAAAAACTGTTTGTTTTTTTAAATTTAAAAACTATTTTTCTTTATTTAAAAACAGTTTTAACTGTTTTATCCTATATAAAAAACAGGTTTTATGTTAAAAAAACTCTTGTTTATCCTATTTTTGAAACTATTTTTATTCTATATAAAAAAATTGTTTTTTTTCCTATTTAAAAAGTAAAAACTCTTTTTATCATATTTAAAAACAGTTTTTTATTCCATTTTAGAAACAGTTTTTTTAACCTTGAAAAGAAATAAGAAAGTTTAAGGACTAAATTGACTAAATTATTAGTTTATGGACTAAATTATTAGTTTATGGGCTAAATTGGCTAAATTATTTCAAGCTATTTAATTTTTTTTCCAAAAATAGTCATTTTTTAAAGATAAACTTTAAAAACAGTTTTTTTTAATCCTAAAACTAATAATTTATCTGTTTTTAAAAAAAATGTTTTTTAAAGTTTATCTGTAAAAAATGACTGTTTAAAAAAAACAAATGTTTATTAAATTAAAATAGCCAATTTATCCCATAAACTAATAATGTAGTCCAATAAAAAACTAATAATTTAGTCCATAAATTGTTTCTTAAATAGGATAAAAAAATAGTTTTTTTTTTAAATGGGAAAAAAACAAATTTTTAAATAGGATAAAAGAGGGTTTTTTAACTATATGTAGGAAAATGTTTTTTAATAGGATAAAGAGGGTTTTTTAACTATATGTTGGAAAATGTTTTTTTAATAGGATAAAAGAGGGTTTTTTTAACTATATGTAAGGCTGTTTTTTTTAATTAAAACTATTTTTATTAAAATTGTATTTTATTAAAATTGTTTTATATTTATTAAAAAACAGATTTGAGGGACTAAATTGGCCAAAATTAGTAGTTTGGGAACTAAATCGGCCAAAAATTAGTAGTTTGGGGACTAAATTGGCCAAAATTAATAGTTTAGGGACTCAATTGGTCAAACCTCAATAGTTTAGGGGCCAAAGGGGTAGTTTAATCTTTCTAATACTATAGTTGTTTATCATGTTAAAGGCCGAAGACAAAGTGACGAACCAAACTAATAAATTCCGCTATTTAGGTTCAGTGATACAAGGTAATGAGGATGTTACGAGTAGAATAGCAACTAGCTGGATGAAATGAAGACAAGCAAGTGGGGTGTTATGCGATAAGAGGATAACTAATAAAGTAAAAGGAAAATTTTATTGAACAATTGTTAGGGCAGTGATCCTCTATGGAACGGAGTATTGGGCTTTAAAGAAAAAACGTGAGTAATGTCTTTATTTTAGTGAGATGAGGATGCTATGTTGGATGATTGGAATTACTAGAAAGGACAAGATTAAAAACCATTATGTGAGAGAAAAAGTTAGGAGTGGCAGCCATTAACGATAGATTAAGAGAAAGTAGACTTACAGAGTACGGACATGTGTTGCGTAAACCTGTATCTCGAAGATTATTAGAAATAGAGGGTAAAAGACAAAAGGGTTGTCTTAAGCTATCTTGAGAAGAAATCATTAGGAGAGATCTTAAGGAATTAAATTTGAATGATAATATTGCTTATAATAGATTAGACTGGAAAAAGAGAATCCATATGGCCGACCTAATGTGATGGGATTAAGGCAAGCGTGATGATGATGATGATGATGATGATGATCTAACATTTCTAATAATATATCTTTGTATAAACTTGCATACATCTTGTAGATCAGTCGGGACCTCTCATCTAAATTGTTTAATTTATCATAATATTTCTAGAACTGAAAATATCTCTAGTTAGATCGTTGTTTTGTTGAATAAATAGATGTAATATCTCTCCTACGAATCTGAAAATGAAAGACGATTTAAACTTGTTTAAAGTATTATGTAAGAATCTAATATTACTTAAGATCTTTGCAATAAATGTTGTTTAAAACAAGTTCTTGGTATTAGTTGTACTATATTGTATACTAGCATCCAGGCCACGCGTTGCGTGGCCGTTTGAGCAAAGCAAAATATAAACTATTTCGTAATTCGTACTCCTCCAAATATATAACAAAGAATAAAGTATAAGAAACGCAAAAAATATTCCTGAATTTCTTAACATTACTACAAATAAAAAAAATAGCAAAGCAAAATATAAATTATGTCGTATTTCGTACTCCTCCAAATATATAACAAAGAATAAAGTATAAGAAAAACAAAAATTATTCCTGAATTTCTTAACATTACTACAAATAAAAAAAATCTGAAATAAGAATAAAAAAACAATCTTCAACATGGATAGATGTTTTGCCCAAAATATTCTGTAAGGGGGAAGAGTGACACTGGCTCAGAACTTTAAAAATAAAAGAATAATGAGTAAATTGATGTTTGAGGAACTAAATGAGCTAAACAAAAAATAGGTGTCCTTTTAAAAAAATATGTATTTATGTTGGGGACTATTCGGGAATTGATTGAATAATTAAAACACAGAAAATAAAAACTAAAAACGGAAAATGCATAAAAAACCCAGAAATTAATTAAAAAATCTAGAAAAAGAATAAAAATAAACAAAATTAATTAACAAAATCCTAATACATGAATATACCAAAAATGAATAAAAAACAGAAAACAATATTAACCCCATAATGAATTAAAAAAAACAAATATAAAAAAACAAATAAATAAACCCAGAAAAAATGTATTAAGAGTATTAAGAATAAACAGAAAATGAATAAAACCCAAACCTCAAACGCACCCCCACCCCACCCATACCCCCAACAGTTTCGTCCCCCCCCCCCCCCCCAAGTCGCCAGATCTATTCTTCTTTTATTTATTTTTTAATTTTGCCTTGTTTTATTATTTTTTTTCTTATATTTTTTTATTAGTTATCTAGGGTTTTTATTCATTTCCATTTTTTTAATTTATTGAGAATTTTTTATTTTAAAATAATTCTGGGGTTAATATTTATTTCTGTTTTTCAGTCATTTTCTGTATTTTTTTAATTATTTTTTGGTTTTTATTCATTTATGTTTTTTTAATTTTCTGAGCATTTTTAATTTTCTGTTTTTTTTCTTAATTAATAAATTTATGACTTTTTAAAAAAAATCTGTTTTTTTTTTAAAATTATGGGGTTAAGACTTATTTTCTATTTTTAATTCATTTTCTGTATTTTTTTCATTATTTTTGGGTTTTTTATTCATTTCAGTTTTTTTGTTTTCTTTTATTCTTTGCTTAATTAACAAATTTCTAACTCTGTAATAAATTTCTGGCTTTATTTTAAATTAATTTTGGCGTTAATATTTATTTTTCTATTTTTTGTTCATTTTCTGTATGTTTTTTCATTATTTTTGGGTTTTTATTGATCTTTTTTTTTCTGATCTTTTTTTGTTTTCTGTTATTTTTTTCCTTAATTAATAAATTTCTGGGTGTTTTTTAAAATTAATTATGGGATTAATATTATTTTCTAATTTTTATTCATTTTTTGTATTTTTTTTTTTTATTTTTAGGATTTTATTGATATCATTTTTTTGTTTTCTGAGCTTTTTTTTATTTTCTGTCATTTTTTCTTAATTAATAATTTCAAAATTTTAATAAATTTCTGGGTGTTTTTTTAAATTAATTCTGGGGATAATATTTATTTTCTGTATTTTTGGTATTTAAAAAAATATTGTTGAAATTATAAAGAACTCACTTTAGAAAATACAGGCCTTCAAATAAAGCAAAGAATATGTAATTATATAATATACATGCATGCATACGGATATACGAAAACAAATGGAGTTGTGATTTTTCATAAAATCCTGAAAAGGGATTGTTAGGAGATGTTTAATCGCAGTGTTGGGAAAGAGGGTTCTCCAACAAACAGAGAAAAAAGTTTACAGTAGACACAACATAATATGAGCAAATCCATTACCATGCCCAATGAAATGTATCCAAGGCTTGATCAGAGATCAAATCAATGAAACCATGTGAAGAAGACAAAGCATGAGGCCTTCCATCAAGCATTGTTCTAAATATTATAGTTTGCAGTAGTTCATCAATAGCACAAAGAATATCACTAATCATAAAAGGAAGAAAAACATGGATAAAATGGAGGAGAAAACATCCCTTTAATGAAGAGAAATAGAAGGTGACAATATTCATGGCCAATCTTATTAACCCCCAAATGATAAACCCATCCAAAATACTCTAACAATATTCATGGCCAATCTTTCTCCTCCGCTCCACTCTCTGATCCCGATGAACCCCTTTCATTCGCCACCATTTTCAAAATTAAAGACGCCATTTTTATATATTTTCAATCAAATCGAGAGAGAGAGAGAGAGAGAGAGAGAGAGAATGGAAAATGGGTCTGAGGAAAAATAGGAGAATCTAATTGTAGGATGTGGTTGGGCAGGGCGTTGCTTTGTGTTTGGTGACGACTTAAGACAACAACGTGGATTGGGATTGGGTTGGCGTTTAGACTGGACTGAGGAGAGATAATACATATTAGAAAGGAACAGGAAGGGAAAGAGGTTGAGAGAAGATATGAACGGACATAAAAAAAATAAGGGGAAAGAGAAATTTGGAATTAATAGATTAAGAAAGCTGCCATGTGTCTGCTCTAGAGTAATCCTATAATTTTATATATGCATATAGTCATAGATGCTACACTAGTTTAAGACTATTAATAAGATCACATTCTAATTTCTTTAACTAAGAAGTTTCAAGAATGCAAACAAAAACAGTTTTGTTAAGTTTCAAATTTTAAAACTTAATTCCACTTTTGCATACATCATTTTGCAAGTTTCACAAAAATGGCTAGTGATACCTTGTCGTTGATGTTACTGGCCTCAACATCTGAGAATGAAGGTGAGGAGAAGATCTATTTTATTACACAAAGGGGCTGACCACAGTGACCTAATCCACACGGAGAAGATCTATTTCATTACACAAAGGGGTTGACCCCAGTAACCTAATCCACGCGGACTTGAGCTTTAGGTATCGCTTTGCGTCGTTGTACTCTGTAAAGTAACTTATGTTCTAATGAAAAAAATATATTTTGTGGAGTAAAGGTCACCGAGGTTTTTCCCAGTACGCAGGTCTTCCTCGTTAAAAATAGCCTATGTAATTTACTTTTCTTGTTGCGGTGCGGTTCCTAATCCATATAGTAATATTACCTTGCAACAACAGTCTACAGAATTAATCAAGAAGTTGACTGAACTTATGTCACTAAACAAGAGTTTTAAAAGTTCAATGTTATACTCTCTCTAAATGTATATATTTCTAAAGCAACCTGTCCAGTTTTATTATCTTACATTGCAGGGGTTCTACACACACGGGATACAAAATCAGTATTACCTCATAAAATTTTGTTTTGCAAATCATGTTTGTGAAGACAGTTTGAATAAACTTTCAGATTTTTGTTGCCAATATCGGGACTATATGGCAACTTTTCAAGGGGGCAGTGAAGCAGGAGAATGAGCTCCATAAGGGTATTTTTGTACTATATATTTGCAAGAGTGTAGTCCTCATGAGCTGGGGTATTTCAACACAAATGGAGGCGTAACCTCTTTAGAAATCGCAATAAGTCACTCAGACAGGGTATTAACAACAATGATGAAATATACTTCTATTCAACCGTCTCAAACTCTTGTAATGAACTCACATATCACTCGTGTATACACACTCAACAAACAATAACGAACAATAAATGAACCTCAGAAGTAATTCAATCAGAGGGAGAGAGAAACAAACACTCTTTGGTACATCCTAGATAGGGAGCTCAAACACCAAGGTAACTAATACTCATAAAAGCTATGGAAATGAGGTTTAATAGCAGTGTGTGGGAGCTCCGGTTTTCAATAACTCTATCTTGCTCTCTCTCTCTCAATCTATGAAAATATCAATGAACGTCTAAAAGATCTCTCTCTCATTTGGAGCAGGAATGCCCCTAAATAGCTAAGACTCCACTCGAGTGGTCTGATTCTCAAAAATGTGAAAGGACATCCTCATACCTTCTCTGCCACTGCCATTAAATGCAATATTGTGCTAGCATGACCCTATGTCATAGGTCATTAAATGCTGGCGAGCAAGGGTGAGGTGATTGGTCGTTTTATAGGGAACTGTTACAATAGTGGCAGCCACAAAAATATTGGAGCTCACTCAAGTTTGGATTAGACAGGAGGTTGGTGGCACATGACGTCACTTAAGTCATATGTTATTTTGGTTATGGTCTATTTGGCACTAGGCCCAATGAGAAAAGGGGCTCAGGGTTACTCTGGACATGTTATCTCGGTACATGCTTCCTCAGTGTTCCTCGGTGTTTGGTCAAGTCAAGACTTAATGTTATATTGCTTCTCAATCCTCCAAACCAGTTCCCTATGTGGTTTCCGCGCTGAGGTTGTTCGATAGAGCATGACATCTCTCCCACGTCCTGATCCCTCGCATATACCGATGGACCTCACTCACACCTTACAATAATTCCTTACAAATATTCAAACTTAAACTAAGTGATAAATACAATACAAGGTAGGGACAAATGACTCCTTTGAGAAGCTCTCGCAGAATTCTTCCTCCCCAATTCGAACCAGCTTGTGTGGTTGCTCGCCTGGCCTTCAAGGCCCCCTATATTTCCCCCTACGTGGAGACATTTGTTGTGTGATCAAGAAATGTTTGCATGAAACATCTTAATCAAAAAAACCTTCAATCCTCCAGCTCTAATCTCGAGTTTTAACTCTTTGATATGGATCATGTGAAAAAAATTTGAAATTTTTTTAATGAACAGTGTTCTCCAAAAAAAATAGGTACGAAATGTGTTTCTTTGCTCCTAAGTTTCTTTTTTTCTCTCTTTCTTCATGCGTACCATCATTAATTGTGCACGTCTTTTAAACTGACAAACATGCCGCCGAAGTGCCACGTGGCAAGTTGGAAGCATTCCAGCCTCCTTTGGTAATTTAAAAGCCATCATTGGTTATTTGATTTCCTAGGCGTGGGAAATTAAACGTCCTTTCTCTCTCTCCTCAACGGTCATCTTCTCAAGATATTTAAACGTTTTGTCTTTCATTTGCCTCTTACGTTTACATTTCTTCCATTGGCAATTTTCAAACCATTAGCCTTCTAGTGAGAAAAAAATTCAGTTTGCCTTCAAAAGTTGTTCATCTTCTTCCCGACTTCCTCAAAACTTCACCCGCTCTTCCTTTTTCCTCCATTTTGGTTGCCTGAGCTCTCTTTTTGCCCCTTGTCCACCATATTTTCCTGTATCCAAACTTTATTCATGGATTTCCATGGCTTCTTGCAGTCAAACTCTAGCTATCTCCAGCAAAATCTCCCCGGAGTTAGTTGCACGTGTTGAGCAACAGATTACTTACCGTCGTGTGTAGCAAGAGTGGAGGAGTATACTTTTATGTCAAAAGACGGGTATTTGAGGGAACATAATATGCACTGAGGGCTTAACAGATCTCAACGACCGACAATGCTAAGTAGTAGTGTATCGGTAGGGTTCCTTGTTTGGATTTCGCTTTGCGAGACGTCCCACGCATGAAGCTTAGCACAATATTTGGAGTGGGGAGATGATTAGCCATTAAGACATGGGTTTAGTACATTTGGTATTATTTGTTTATAAAGTTATATCGAAGGGATAGTAACTATACGATAATGAGAGGCTAGTGGAGCCAGGTACCATCGGTGAAGTTACGAACATTTATAGGTTATATGGGGCTCCCTGGTTGGTGGAAATGTTTATATCACCCGCAATTGGGAGGGGTAGAAATAATTATGATGATATTGAGAGTATGGGATTCAGGATAGGTAGAGACCTTGGAGTACATGCTTGTTCAAATTTCGAGGAAAAAATTCCTTTGTAAGGAGGAAAGTATGTAACACCCCGTATTTTTGGAGAAAATGAAAATAATTAAATTGATGACCTAAGAATTTATTTAATTGGGAGAGATTATTTAGTTCGATGATTCAGATTTATTTAATTCAATCTAAGCTTAATTTCACACGCGGCGTATTTGGAGGTAAAATAAGAGGATTTTATAAAGTGACTCGGATGGTGATTTTGAGGTCACGGTTGGTTCCGAAGGTGTATAGTTTGGGTCCTAGGACGATTTTAGACCATCCCGACACTGTTTAAAGAGCATTTCGATGATTCAGGAGTTTGGAATTTAAAAAACTCCAAAAATTGTAAATGTATATCTTCCCATTAGAGAGAGGGGCTAGGGTTAACACAAATCAAAAGGGATAGAAGCCATAGGAGAGGAAGAGGAGGGGAGAATCAAGCTTCCTACACAGTTTCTCGCCCCGAATGCAACATAATCGAGAGCGGAGCGAGGGGAGAACCAACACACCATCTTATCAACGAATTTCAGACCTGCTATTGAGAGGCAAGTATTTAAATATCAATTTATATCAATCATGTTATAGTGGGATAGGGTTTGATTTCAGATTTTGGGAAGTTTTATATGAATTTGGGAGGGTTTAATTCATAAACTAAAGTAGGAATTCATGTAGAGATGCTCCTTAATGATGATAATATGAAATTAGTGGGTTTGGATCGATTAATAAGAGAGAAATCTGAGTTCTTGATTAATAAAGTTGATGAACATGAGAAAATTAGGGTTTTATGTTAATTTAAGGAGAATTTGATTCTTGGGTTGAATCTTTGATATTTTTGTGTAAACTTTTCATTGGAAATTTATCTCAATGTGAAGATAAAGTTGTATTAGAATATATTTTATGACTAAGATTGAATCTTGATGGGTTCTTGATTGAAGAACATGAATCTTAAATGACTTAGGGTTTAATTGATGAACACAAGATGTCAATCTGCCAGAATTCTTAATGTAACTTTAAACGTATACCATTTTAATTTTACTTAGAATTAGAGTGAGAGTTATATATTTCTGGAAAGATCTATGTCTTAGCTTTCAAATGAGCCTTGAATCACGTCAATCGGAGTTCTGTAGAGGGAGTAATCGATATTTTACTATAGGATGTTTGATGTGCCAGCATGGTAATCTGCAGATATTTTTAACGTAACTTTAAATATAGAGTGAGATCCATACATTCCTGGAAATCTCTATGTCTTAGCTTTCAAATGAACTTTGAGTCAGATCAATTGGAGTTCTGTAGAGGGAGTAATCGATATTTTACTATGAAGTGTTTAATTTGCCAGAAAATTTCTAATCGATTCGGTTGCCCAGTTTTGGCCAATAATTTCCTTTTTGATTAGGAGCTTTGGAAATAGTTCGGAATTCATTTGTGGGATTTAATTTCTAATATATGGTAATTATATTGCAAAACCAATAGGCCTATTTTTGGGTTTTAGGCGTGGCCTATGAGGGAAGTTTAAGGGCTAAATTAATTTGGATTAATAGAGAGGAAAAATCTAAATTGAAGGATAATTTGAGTTAAGAGAATTCGAGAGGAACGAGGACTTAGACCAGTAGGGGGTGGAGAGTTTACCTTCTGATATTAGATGTGGAATAAAGGATACCCTTCGAGTAGTGAGAAATACTTGGGAACGTACAGTAATAAACGAAGTTATAAATTATGGAATACGTAGAATATTCGAGATATAAATATACTATGTATGAGGCTTGTGATATGGAATGTGTGTATGCCCTATTGTTGTTATATATATATAGGTGGAGTGAATACCTATAACATGATTAAAGTAATAATACATTAATACGTGGGATATTCGGGATATAAAGATACTACGCATGAGACTTGTGATATGTGATGTGCATATGCTCTATTGATATTATTGATATATACGTGGAGAAAATATCTATAACTTGATTTATTGTGTGTGACATACCAACGCTGCTTGCTAACGAGTGGAGGTTGCGCGTTGTGAAAGATCAGGCCTTCATGGGCCTTCGGGTGGGATATTGATTCAGACCACAAGAGCATAGAACCTAGGTACGGACTATCTGTGAGAATGATAGTGATGACGGCCGTAGGGTTGCGTAGGTATGTGCGTAGTCCATTGACTTGGAACTATGTTCGCCTCCAATATTTGTGATTTGATATATAAGGTTCGTGAGAGAAGCAGACCCAATAAGCGAGAGATGTACCCGAACATGATAGCAGAGTATGCATGCACTGTAGCTGTGCCTAGGGGTGTCGTACTAGTATTATATAATGGATGATAAATATATATACCTTTGATATTTTTTACAGTATGCCCCGCAACTGAGTCTGGGAGGTGCCGTGTTATATATATATTATAAGTGTGAATATATATATACTTGTGATACTATCTACTGTATGAAATTAGTAGATGAGAAAGATAGTGAAATCTGATTTGACTTATGTGAACACTTAATCCTAAAATTTTAAAAACCACACCCATCTTAAAGAGAAATGGATATATATTTAATAAATGTATTGCATGGAAATATGGGTGGACGCTATGAGTTATGGATATCAGTATTATGATTTCAAACTGGTTAGTTGTGCGTATCTAAAATAAAATTAATCTGAATATTGGGGTCGAGGTAACATTTCGAACCAATGTATATGGAATAACTATTGGGGTCGGGGTAACATTACGAACCAATAGCACTTAATGTGTGATATAGGGATATAATAACAGAGTGTGTACTTATAATATATATGGTGTGTAAAATATATATACACAACTCGAATAATCTACTTATGTCTGCTAGTAGAGAGACGAGATAATATGTATGTAAAGAACGATTAAATTACTAAAGAGTAATTAGTAGGGAGCTTAGATAGTGTAAATTTATATAATGATGAAGCTACTAATGTGAATAGTAGGATGATAGTGAATATCTAAAATAAAGTTTAAGTAGAGAAACTTAAACGGTAAAGCTTAAACAATAACCTACGTAGAAATGGTAACTGGGGTTTAATAATAACATAAGAGAGATGTTAATTATTAAGGATATTCGATAGCGTACTGTATGGGCGGTATGGAGGAGTAGATTGATTTGGTTTTATTAGATACTGGTTGCCTAGTTAGATTGGCTATAATTGATTAGGTGGGGTTAAGTAGCAAACGTTAGGTGCGCATTATAGATGAGAGATGAGTTCCACAAGGGAGTGTTCGCAACCTAACATGTGTTCATTTAAACTGTTATTTAAGTACTTTAAGCACTTGCTAAATGTTTTTAAATGATTTTTACTTGGGCTCTGACCCGTACTAGCAAAACTTTTTCTCAAAACCTTGTAGGTGGATGATCTATTCTAGGGATGCGTAGCTGGAGCACTTGTGGATGCCTGCAGGATTTGGACTTAGACGATTCAATTACTTCACTCCTACTGTAGGGTGCGAGGCAGTATTTTATTTGGGCATGTTGTCCACAGTTATTTCATTTATGACGGTCAGACTTTTATTCAGGTTGGACTTTATATTGGATTTTGTAACCGATGGTTTATTCGCTATTATTTTATTTCAGTCTTTTATATTGTGGAAGGATTTATATTACTATTGCATGGGATGTATTTATGTAATAATGTTCTGTTGTTGTTGATTGTTAAATAAAAAGATTAAAATTTTGACATCGATTTTTTGAATACTAGGTGGTTAGTAATGTTTTAAAAAGTTTTCGACAGTGATGCTGAGAATGAACCGGATGAGAAACCTGTTTTAATTGGATATAGGACTGATTACCCGATATTTAATTATGCAAGGTGTCACAAAAAATCTCCCAAATCAAATGTTTTCGGCTCACGAAAGTGCATGCGAGTCACACAACATCCTCATCAAAAATATCAAAAAAATTCTCCAATGCACAATCCAATTTCGTATTTTCTATCATTCTTGCAATCAACTAACTTGGTAGGGGAGCTTTTATCGTTGATTTGACTCGATTGGAGGATTGAGGGAGGAAGAATGATTGGATGAAGCAACCAATCTTGGACTAGTCGTCGACAATCTTGAATTGAGCCTAGGGGTGAATCGGGGCGGAAACGTAAATTTTTTTATGATTGGGGTTTGAAAATTGGGTGGTGGGTTTTGGGATTCGGGTTGGGGGTGGAGGAATTTTGTAGAGTTGGAGACTAGAATTTGTAAATTGAGGATTGGATTGTAAAATGGTAGGTGAAACCCTAGAAGTGTGTTGTCTTGGATCTTGAATGGAGGGTTTATGGAATGGATTTGGGTTTGAGGGGAAATTAGGGTTCAAGATTTGGGTTTTCGAGGTGGTGGATTTGGTGTAGAGAGTGGAGTAGGGCAGGGGTTGTGTGTAGGGATTTCTTAGGTTAGGGTTAGGATTTTTAAAATGGGTATAGATTTGTTGTTGTTATTGTACCCTCTCTTGTTCGTTTTTTAATCTCCTCTTTTAGTTGTTTAGATTTCTCGGGGGCCATTGAAGAGTAGTGCACGAATTTGATACAAACTACACCGATACACTAACACCAATGTGGAACTTCACCCGCTCTGATACTGATTTTATGTAAACCACCTATCAAAAGGCTCCTAAAAATATCTAACACACAATTCTAGAGAGAAATACCCTTTTCAATATTCAAAATCAAGGTCTACCTCAAATGAGACTTACAAGTGGGTATTTAAAGGGTAGGAGTAACTTAGGCTCCAAACTAAGGCACTAATTACAAAAATTCCATTACCACTCCTTACCTCTAAACAAGAAAGAAAAATACAATAGCAAAATAAAATAAATTACTAAAATCCCTAAAATAGGGATCCATTTCCATCACATCTTATATAGTAAAAATCCAAGGCAATTTGATATGAAGATAGCCCGTAACGTGAGACTCCATCCTCAAGTGTCTTACTAATAATCTCTCAATTGGCCTGTGCTTTTCACCTTGAGAGTTCCAAAAGAATTTAATAAGCCTAAAGAATTGACAACGCATATATGGGAATTGCACATAACATAGCTTGAATTCTAGTATAGCATTGTGCACCGATTGACATGATGAAAGTTCATAGCACTTTACTAAATTCATTATACCATCTACTGATTTATTGGCTCCATTGACAAAAGGGTGCATCTCATCGGCAAATAGAAAGTAGAAGATGGCCTATGTTAAATCCAGCATGAGAGGCTCTATAAGGCATGACCCTTGGTTGATTCAACAAAAAAATCATTTTTTCTAAGAAAACATCCTGAGCTAGGATAAAAAATATCGCAGGGGAGAGAGGATCCCCCACCTCACCCTCTAGAAGATTGGAAACCTATTTAAATTAAATAAGACATGGATTATCGTGGTTATTAATGGTGGGATCTTTATCTGATAATCGTATGTAAGGTTTTGTTTGGGTAAACATCAGGTGTAAGGTTACTAAAAAGCAATCAAATAGTAAAAACAAATAGAAAATGCTATTTTTACAACTTTTTGTACGTACAAACTGGTGTGGCAGCCTGACATATAATAAATGAGGCCCACATTACTAATGTTCGAGGAGTGCCTACACTTGCGCCTTATTTATACAACTTTTTTATACAAACTGATGTGGCACCAATCAATAATCCTGTGGAACCGCAGTTACAATGGTTGACATTACTTCTCTCCTACATTAATTGGTATCACATCAGTTTGTACAAAATAATTGTAATTAGTTATAATAAGCCTAGCATTGTCCCTAATGTTTTGTGCTTTTTGCCTCCACTCACTGACTGCCATGTTAGTTTCTCTAAAAAGTTTGTACGAAGGAGGCTATAAGTTTAGCATTACTCAACACAAAATTACAGAGTTTGGTTTAAAGAGACTAAAAACACACCATCTATTTCTTCTTGAGAAGGAACAATCAATTTACGACTTGCTTGTTGCTCAATTGTTTCCTGAATAGAGAATTAGAGAATTGTCAAACGACATAAATTTAGTTTAACACAATGTGAGCTAATTATGTAGTATTAGGAATTACATCAACATACCATAAAAAGAGAGATAAGTGAAAGGAAAATCGTAATTACTAATCAATTGTAGAGCAGGAGTGAAGAAGACATATCTATATAATAAATTAGGTCACTCTCAGACTTAAGTTCCCAACTGGTGGCCACGATTAAATGTAGCTGATCCAACAATCCTAAATGCTTCAACAAGACAATGACATTTTAAAAAGTAACACTTACAAATTGGGTATTATTATTAAAAATGGTTAACTGCCGAATGTGATTGTATAATGTATATGCCCACCGAATATTTAAGGATGGGGGGTGGGGATTTGAAATTTGAAAATTTCACAATTTTAAATTTGAAAATTTCACACCTTGAAAAAAACTCTTACACACTCACTCACCACACCTCACATCATTCAAGATCTCCCTCTCACCAGTTGCCACCGACCGGGCTATAATCTCTCTCTAATTTATTTTACGCCAACTAAATTGCAACACCGCCTACACGACCCAAATTCATGCCTCAAAAATCAAACATGCGTCTTATTCCTCCACATATCTCCACCGTCGTCCACAATCGAAAAACCATCTACATCAAACTCTCTACCAAGACAGGTAGGAGGTAACTATTATATTCTGTGTTTGATGCTTTAACTTGATGATTCTAACACACACACATACAAATATACACAAATACAAACACACTTACCACGCCACCTTCAGCCCCTCAATTTCAGTGGTGGTTAAAACTAAGATTTGACATTTCCACTATTTATCAATATGTGCGCCCGTATTATGTTTTATATTGCCTCAATTTACATTTTATGTTTCCGGGTTGTTATCTAATTCACTTTCTTATGTGCACTATAATAGTTTTCAATATAATTTGGCAACTTTTTTAGAGGGATTTAGTAATTTTTTCAAAGGGATATGATAACTTTTTCAAAGGGATTTGATATTTACAAGGGAGATTTTTAGTGACTCTAAATGGCCTAACATTCACTATTGGCTCACTTATTTTATAGTTTAGTTGAAAAGTGTTGCCGGCTATTCTCTTCGTGGTTGTTTCTCTCTTTGTTTTATTTAATGATTTATAGCATTGTTGTTTAAGGCACAAGGCGCACCCAGGTGCAAAGGGGTCTCTGGAGCCTAATTGAAGCTAGGCGCACTTTTAAAAGAAATATCAAAAAAAAAATTAAAGCAATATATTGATGTTATAATATATGAAATATACTATAAAAACAGAAAAAATATGCAACAATACAAAAACTAATTTAAATTCAGCAAACAACATGAAATATACTATAAAAACAGAAAAAATATGCAAAACAATAATTAAATTGAAATTGCAAAATAGTAAACAATATTTTCAAAACAGTAATTAAATTGAAAACAGTAATTAAATTGCAAAACAATAATGAAATGGTGTTGTATTTAAACTGCAAAATAGTAATTAGTTAAATAGCAAAACAGTTAACAAAAAATACTTAAAAAAGTCATTTTTTTTTTCTTTCTTTTTATTATATTTCAACTGATATTTTTTCTTTTTTGCAGAAAATAAATAAAAAAGTCAGAAAATGGAAGAAAAAAGAGGCAGGAAAGGGAAAAGGCAGAAAAAGTTCCCGAAAAAAGAAAAAAGAAGGAAAAATAAATAAAAAAATCAGAGAATACATTAAGAGAAGAAATGGGCCGAAAAAAGGAAAAAAAAAAGAAAACAGAAAAAAAGAAAAGAAAACAGAAAAAAAATAGATACCTTTGAAAAGAGCAGACGTTGAGAAAGAATAGCTGCCAAAGAAAGCACAGAGCAGCTGGAGAAGCACAGAGAAGACGGAATAGAGAGAGAGAAGAGCCGCCGGAGTTTGGAGGGTTTTGTGAGACTAGGGCTTTTCTTTTTTTGATATTTCAGTTACGTTTTGTTAAAAAAAAGGTGCGTTTATGTTTAAAAAATAAGGGAACCGGGTTTTTACCAACAAAAATGCGATGAGACACCTGCTTAAAAAAGGGGGGGGAACAGAAGAAGCGCGCCTGCTGCCCATAGGCGTGCGCCTAAGTAAATGACCCTCGCCTAACCCCCCTCAGGCGCCCACCCTGCGCCTAGGCGCGCCTTTAACAACTATGATTTATAGAAATGTTCCTTTTGTCCAGAGAATCTTTCATTAAAGGTTAAGGATTTGATAGAAATGTATTGAAATCCGCAGGTATTGGGAAGGTTAAAGCAATGTCACTTAGTGGACCTCTTCATCCATCCCGCTGACCGTATATGCCCGAAAGAACTTAAAGAGAAAAATACCCTTTATGGTCTCTTTTTCTTCTAACATATGTTAATGGAACTGTCTAATCCTTTCTTTGGGTTTGGGATGTTGTGTTATGAAGTTTGATAGTTAAAAAAAGTGGGCATTAGTCAGTTATGTTAATGTAATTGTAATAAATAATTTCCTTTAATTCCCCATCTAATTTGTGAAGCTTACTGGTTATGAGATTTTAAGTGTCAAAATAAAGTTTTACATTGTCTTATAGGTGTCGCTGAAAAGATTCCCTGTAAATTTTGGGGTTGACAAAAAACTCTTCTCAACTTCTTTTATATTGATGAAGTTGTAGGTCATGCCAAGATGTGAGCCGCGGGAACAAACCGTGAGCGGGATGATCTCATAGTGGAGAAGGTCAAGTTAAAAAAGATAATATTCATTCACTAAGGTTGAATTTTTGCCTAAATATGGAAATGTTTTCTTGAAGATACTATTTTGTTGTTTGGGTCTTGAATACTCGGTACGGTACTAATTTTTTAAATATCAATAGTATACTATTAATTGACAGGAAAATGTCCCACTTGCTCATTCTCAGTTCAACACCAGCAAGACTAATTTTACCTTATTTACTATTTGGATGATAGCCCGTCTGATGATCGAATGTAATTGTTAAAACGACTATAGTAATGGAGCACCATATCCAAATTGTTAAAATGAGACAATCATTGCACTAATTAAATTACTAGTTTCAACATTCACATAATTTATAAATATGATATTATAATCAGTACTAAAAAGTGAACTCAAATCGCAGCCCATCAAACTGTTTAAACAAAAAAGTTATATGCTTCACAACAAAAATATATTAGTGGAATAATTTGAAGAAAAAAAAATGGGTGTCACATAAATTATTATCAATAACATTTTACAAAATTGTATCAATAACTACTTAAGTGTTGCTTTCAAAAAATTCCAAAATTTTCAGAAATATAAAATCTAAACCAATACAAAAGTGTATTTTATTCAGAGAATCAAATTTGTGTGAAACCCCACCCCCCACGACCACCCAGCCAAAAAAAAATATTTACTAAGGTAAAGCAGAAAAAAATTCATAAAAAAAACTTCAACAATAAAGAGTTTTTTTATATAATAAATTATAAAAAAATAATTTTAAAAAATGAAATGAACAATTAATTATGTAGTTTTGAAAAAAAATGTGTTGAACAAATATAGCTTCGGAAAGAATAAAAATAGGATTATTCGGGGTTTGAACCCAATTAATTGTTTGTAATTGAGGTTCAGTCCGGTAACTTTCATTTCTTTTCATTTCTTGGGGCCTGGCCCCAAACTTATTTTTACCAACGTAAAAAGTGCCATAAAAAGTTTATCAACCATTTCGGCAGCCCCCTCTACCCACCCTCACCACCACCAGCCGTTCACCCCCCTCTACCCACCCTCTTTACGTCATCCCCCATCCTCCAACCCCCACCCACCATCAATTCTAGTCGAGAAAAACACATTGACGCTCCACCAACCCCCACTCACCATTGATTCCATCCATACCTTAACTTGAAAAACTAAAGAAATTCGCAAAACTCTGTTGTGATGAAACCCTTATTTTGGTGGTAGTATGTTGGGAGTGGAGGTGGTGGTGGTTCCTGGTTAAGGCGGGGTTGATGGTGTGTAGGGTGGGAATGATGGAGAGGGGGGGGCTTGCTGAGGGAAACGATTGGGTTTTTTTTCTCTTTTAGTTTTTTTTTATTCTTTTTCATTTTTCAAATTGTCTTTATTTTTTTCATTTTTCTAATTTTTTTTTAATTATCAAATGTTTTTAAATACTTTTCACAATCATCTCCCTCAGCAGTGCCTAAGCGGGGAGTAGGTGGTAGAGCGATGTCTGCCGCTAGGCACAACCTCAGCTAGGCCATACGTGGGGATTTTTAGAACATTGTTGGCTGGTTTTGAGTTTTAGATGTGATACTAAAGTTGTGGTTACTTGCATCTCAACTAAAAAAAATAAGACACATATAGAGGAGCAACACAATAAAAGCATACTGACATAATGGAGAGAAAGTAATCCGATCCTTTCATTTTGTTCTAATGTTACAAACCAGGATCTAAAGTTACCCAAAGTGAAATAAACACCTTGGTTTAATAACTTCTTTCCTTTTCTTTTTTTTTCTTTTTTTGTATGTGTGTACAGGATGTGTGGGGGGGGGGGGGGGGGGGACTAGATAGGCAAACCTAATAGTTTCAGTATACCTTTGGTGTTGGAGGTTCCATTCTCTTCCAAGACAACCAATGTATCCATTCAACTATCATAATAAAATCATAAACAGATGTTAAGGAAGTGAAATGAATATTTGCAAAAGATGTTTTCTTAAAAATATCTATTTGATGTGGCTATCTATAGTAAGCATGTTTAGGTAACAAATTGTACGTAAAAGGGTGATTACAGAAATATAAAAATTATATATGAGAAGGGGGAAGTCCTTGGTTTTGAGGACCCGTGAAATTGGAGCTAAAAGCAAAATTTTTGTGATTATGCTTACCTGGAATAAAGATTTCCGCATCATCTCTAAAGACCACCCATCTTTCCCCCGACACTAATACATCAAGAAAAATCATATGTTATACTTGCGTGAGAAATAACATAACACCGCATTCACATAAATTACAAAAACTGCAAGAATCCTCTCATCAATTTCAAAAGCATTCTAGACCAACTTGGAATTGTTTCAGTTCACGTTCAACAGGTTCCACAGAGGGAAAAGGTATCATTTCAACAATTAGATTAATAGAGATAAGATCGTATTCATAGCCATAGTCGAGTTGGAAAAAAACATTTGCAATGTCGAATAGAAGTGTACGACAATATTACTAGACTAGTCAAAATGTGGCAGAACTATGTGAACTTTGTCTATAGGCATCGAGAGCCGTATTAGGCATAAAAATTTCAAGCACTATTGATGTATGAATATACTTTTGCACCATATATTTGTAACACCCATTATTTTTAAAGCTTTTAAATTATACCTGTTCACGTAATTAAATTAAATTAAAAAGAAAAATCGGACTTAAATTGATATTAATTAGCGTGTAAAAAGGATTAATATTTATGTATGTGTATATTACTTGTGTGATAATGCATTAAAAATATGTTACGTCGTCGGTGAGTTAATACTGCGGGTTATCGGTATTTTATTCGGAACACAGGGGTTAAGTCGTGTCAGATGTGAAACATACAAGTAAATGGAATTTGAGGTTAGGTAACTCGGATGGGGATTTCGAGTGTGCCGCTGGTTTGGAATGGGCCAAAATAGGTACCGGGTTATAGATGGGTCCCGAAAGCTTTATAGACTAAATAGACATCATAAGGGGCATTTAAGTCATTTTAACAATTAGGCCTACATTTAGTCCAAAATTATAACCTTTAATTAAAGTATTGAATGAAGGTAGGTGGGAATAACCTCCATTAAACACTTCGGGGCTGCTAGGGTTTGTGAGGAGCAAGAGGAGAAGTGAAGGGAAAGGGTAGAAGAAGATCTCTGAATTTAAATCTCAAGCTCTCAACTTGTAGATCGGGTCAAGAGGAATCTAATTAGCACAAGAAATCTCATAAAACCTCAACCTCAAAGGCATTTACTTTCTTTGATACTTTTTGTAGTTAGATGCATTCATGTTCAAGCTTTATATGAAGAACATGCATAAACAATGAGTTTGTCTTGGGATTTCAAATTAAATCTGGGTTTTTATGGCTTCAACTAGTTAAGGAATAGATTTCCTTGTGTTAATATAGTTGATCTTATATAATTCTCTGAGGAAGATGAAATCTTGAAAGGATTAATGAAGAAGATGAACTAATTCTTGAAGTCTAGGGTTTTTGATAAATGATTAAGGATTTGGTAGACCTTGGAATAATTTAGACTTGTTTTAAAAGGATTCTTACGTTGGAAATGATATAATTGCGTTTATAAATGAATTAGACATCTTAGATAGGGGTTTGGGTTAGGATGGGAACCTTTGGACTGAAGATGGATATGAAAACTCGTCATGAAAACAAAATTTAGGCAATCTGTCGACTTTCGAATCAATTCAGTTTAAAGGTGGCGAATCGATTCGATAAGGCAAATCAATTCGACTTGTTAAGCAAATCGATTCGATTGGCTTGAAAACACTAGTTTGTTGTTTTGATATATGTTTGAAGTCGACTTTGATCTAGGAATTTGACTTTGGTTCCGGCAATGATAATTGGCTTCAGGGAATTCCGAGTAGGGGTTAGAATCTGTGACAGACTAACCGGGAAGGTGCTTCAAGTAAAATATTTGCGTAGATTTCTAAGTATATGTTTACGGTTTAAATTCGAGGACTTGGAATAGGATTTCGGGATTGATTAAGCTAGTGATTAGCGTTGATGGCATGTCGTCCAGAAGTGGAAATAAAATAATCAGTGAGCTATGTATAAAAAGTGAGTAAACACTTCGGGTTAGACTTGGGGAATCAAATGAATTGTACGATAAGAGATGTACATAGGGTAGTGAGTATTATATAGATGTATACGTATCGAGTGTGACCAGAATATGTATATTTTTGTGCGTTTGATTTATGTGAACATACCTACTCTGCTATGCGATTGAAGAAGGTTGCGCATAGTGGGCGGTCCCATTTTAGCGATTCCAATGGGGTTTGGATTGTTGGCCCAACTCATAGTGTTGTGATTTGGCCGCTAACCGTGTGAGTATGGTAGTGTTGGCTCAGTCAGTTGGGTGTGTTATGGTATGGTCGTGACCCAAAGGCTAAGGCAATGACCACCTCCATTATGTGTATACGTTGTGGGATTGGTGGTGAGATTCCGACCAAGCAGTCCATGTGTGGTATGTGAGGTACATGGGCCCGATATTATACTAGAGGTGCATCCGTATGGTCCAGCTCGGGGATGCAATATTCGTATATAGAGTGTCATATATATACGTATGTGTATAAGTAGTTGTAGTTAGTGTATGGATACATCGTTTATAAAGTAATATGAAACCTTTTAGTGATAGCTAATGTATTAGCTATGTATTATATGGTATGTATCTTATGAGTGATATAGTTGGGCTAAGAGATTAGCGGAATATAAGGTTGAGCTGTTTAGACTAGTTAGGCAGGGTAGCATAACTAGGGGTAATTAAAGGAACTTGTTAAGTGCACACTATAACTGAGGGGTAAGGATCAACCCATGTGAGTGCCACGCTAAACTAACATGAATAATTGACACTACTTATTTACCATTGTAATTAAGTACTTGGAAACTATATTTCAAATGTTTTTGGGCACTGACCCGTATCAAAATATTTTCAAAACATTTTAGGTGAGGGGTGAGGGTGAACTCATGTGAGTGCCATGCTAAACTAACATCAATAATTGACACAACTTATTTACCACTGTAATTAAATACTTGCAAACTATTTTTCAAATATTTTGGGCACTAACCCGTATCAAAATACTTTTAAAACATTTTAAGTGCTCAGCTATAGGGGCACCACGGATAGCGGTCTCACTACTGTTAGTCATTGTTGCGGCAGTTGTGGATGCCTACAGGATTTGCTTAGCCGCCTCATTTTCCATCATTCTCTTTATCTAGCATTCTAGTTTAGTATTTTCATTTGGGCGTGTTGCCCGCAGATAGATGGAATCTTATTAGACTTATTTATTTTATCAGCTTTACTTTTGGGATGATTGTACTATTATTTTATCGGAGATTCTATTCGGTTTATTTATTTATTTATGCTTTCGGTTCTTTTTTTACCATTGTTGCAGTTGTGGATGTGGTGTAATGGATTTTATATTGCGTGTTTAAAAAGATTTAAAATTTGACACCGGGATAATTAGGTTATTAGTTAATTAATTAATTTTTGACAATGATGCTAAGAAAGAAATCAGATATGATTCCCATTTAATTTAGCAAAGGTATGATCAACAGGTATTAGAATAGGCGGGGTGTGAGAGGTAGTATCACAACATCAAATTCTAGTGTCCCTGGTATCTGTGCGGACTTACCGCATTTCAAACGTAGTGTTATTTGACATACAATCCTATGACTAGGATTGTTGCATTCTCATTTATGTTCTTCAACTACATTGTTTTATTTGAACTGTGAACTTATACGAATTCAATTTGGTTTCAGATGCCAAATAGTCAAAAAGTACAGCCGAGGAGGGGCTGCCAAGGAGGCTTGGCATGAGCCAAAGCCACAACCACAGTCGGCCAAGGGATAATGACCATAGATAAGGTCGCAACCATAGTCGCTCAGGCAATTAATGCTGCCATGACATCATGTGCCAAGCACATGACACAAGCATCACCATAACCACCAGAGGTGATGCCCGACGATACACGTGTTGCCTTCGGCCTGGGACAGAGTCAGGGAGGCGTTTCAGAAGAGCCACCCGCCCGAATTTTAAGGTAGCGCTGATGTTGTAGTCGCATGCCAATGGAAGAAAGACATCTAGAGGCATCTTCATATGGTCGAATGTAGCAACATCCAAAAGCAGGTGTTGGCCAGATTCAAACTAGTTGGGGTCGTATTACATATGAAGACGATCCACGAGTTTTGGGTGATTCGACCACAAATTCTTTCCTTAAAGCCATTCAAACGGAGATGGGGAGGAAGTTTCATTTTTTGGTTCGGCATTCTGTTAAGGATATTATTATGCCCCAAGATATTACTTCTACTACCAGCTAGCCGTTTGCCGATCCTTGTAAGAAGAGAAAGGCTCGTCGACAGGCTTCCGGGTTGTGAAATCCCTCACCAGCTTTTCGTAAGCATTCCTTTCCGCAACCTCCGCTAGCTTCCTTAAACGAGCTTTCAATTCCTCGCTCTTCTCTCTGGGCTTGGGGCTGGTAAAGACGAAATGGGAACCGGAGAGGAGAGCGGGGAGGTGGGCGCAGGTTGACGGGTCGGATAATTCCAAAACTGAACGAAGGGTTGTTAGGAGAGCTCAGAGTCAAGGAGAAACGAGTGGATGGATTCGATATTGAATATGATAAGACCGTCGGAGCTGATATTTGGAGAAGCCGAGTCGTTGTTCATGGTTTTGGTTTTCATTGTGTTATTTTGTCGTTCCACCAGAAATGGAGCAGATTGAATAATAAAGCCACGTGGTATTTGAGAGGAATGTTTATGAAGAGATGGTTATGGATATTACCCCTAGGAAGCCTGTCGACGAGCCTTTCTCTTCTTATAAGGATCAACAAACGGCTAGCTAGTACCAGAAGTAATATCTCGGGGAATAATAATATCCTTAATACATTCTACTTTGTGGATTTTTGGGAGAACAATGCTTTAGTGGGAAATTTCTAAAGTTGTGAACATAGTTTGGTGCTCATGTGGAACATGGATCCCCCCCCCCCCCCCCCCAATGCAATTAAGGTGGTGAATGAATGAACCAAATCTAGAAGTTACTTAGGACACACAAGAGTCCATCCAATTGTGTTTGTTGTTTGCGTATGATATAGTTCAGACACTTTTTAGGATGCTTTAGCGATGAAAGTTGAAACTTGGAGAAATGCTCTTAGAATCTAAGGGACTAAATATCGGTATAAATAAAATTAAGTATATGGAATGTAAATTTAATAATGATGATTCAATTATAAGCATAATGATAAAATTGCATACAATAGATTATGATAAAAAATGGGAATCCATGTGGTCGGCCCTAAGTGATGGGATTAAGGCAATGATGACGATAACTTACGTAGTTATACGAGGAAAAAAAGGAAAAAGGATTGATGTAAAATAAAAGATGCGTGAGCATAAAATTAACTTACGCAACAACAACAACAACTTAAAAGAAAAGTTACGGAAGTTTCTCAATCTCTCTCTAAATAAATGAATGCCCCAAAATAAGGATACTAGAGGGGTATATATATAGGAGTAGGGGTAAGGTTCTAGACTTGGGCTATAAGAAAGAACATATTTACTAATATGCCCTTACTAGTCTTAATCTCCTTAAGTATAAAAATATCTAATAAGCAACTAGTCAACTAAAAAAAGAAAGTACATCAAAAAGAGAAAAATAACAAAAATGCCTTGCAAATTATGCTCCTGCATCACTCTCCTCCCCATGGACCAAGCCCATAAGAGTAGCCAAACAAGCCTAAATAAATGAATCAGGCACCCGACCCTAATTATGAGTCGTCAATAACAATTAGAATAAAGATGTGACCGAGTCTATCCCCAAAAATCTCGGAGAGATATTCAAGGGATACAGGGCCAATGTGTTAGTTACCAACAACTTTCTCTTAACTGAATATATATTGCAACCAGGCCCGGGGAATAGGGCATGTATAAAAAAAACATCTCGAGAGTTTCTCAATCAAAACAGTAGACTTCTCTGTGGACGTAGGCAAGTTGATGAACCATGTAAATTACTGTGTTGTGATTGTGATTGTTTGCAGATCTTATTTTCTTGGTGATTGTTTTCTTTCATTATTATTTGATTTGTGATTTTTGTCACTACACTCCTTATATTGGCGGTAGAAATTCAAGTCATTGTGCTGCAACGTCGCCTCGATAATTCAGGAGTCTTCAGCCTCGGGTATGCCTACCCAACGAACTAAATAATGGGTATAATCACCGGAGGATGATGAGAAAGGTTCTTAATCATGGATCTCCACGACACGATAAACATGAGATCGAACTGGATGGATTGTGACAGGAGGAAGGGGAATCGGAGGAGCATGGGTGCCCATGAATGAAGAAAGATCCGCTACATTAAACGTATGATGCATATGGAATTCCTTAGGGAGATCCACTTCATAAGCATTCGGTCCGGAAGCCCGAGGAATGGGGAATGGGCTAAAGTGTCACATGAAGAGTTTGTTGCCTTTGTCCTGTCGCCGCGCTTTCTAATGGTACACCATAATACAAAATGTCCGTGCTCTTCTTCAGTCTCCTTATAGGAGACGTAGGTGGTCTCAAAGATGAGCACGGACATCTTCTTGAATGGAAGTCAAGTAAGCGGCAAGCTCCTTAACGGAAGGACAAGTAGGCACCCGTCGAACGTTGCTCAACAAGGTCCAAGGGTATAGAGGGTGACATGCCCAATACAATCTGAAATGGGGAGAGACTGGTATAACAGTTAACAACATTGTTGAAGGGAAATTTGGAATGTGCTGTCACAACATCCCATCGCTGCTGCACCGTAAAAGATCACGAACGCTCCGATTGACCACCTCGATCTGTTCGAGTGGAAGGTTGTGAAAAACTGCAACTCTGTACGTAATAGCCTCCATAAATTACGTGAAAAGGCCTAGTGAAACGTACCTTTCTGTCTCCGAGGAACCCCGTGGAGATGAACGACCTCACAAAAATACAATGTGGCTACATGGGAAGCATCGGTATTATGAGTACAAGATATGGAATGGGACATTTTAGAGAATCTATCCACTACCACGAGAATAAAATCATGCCCACTAGATGTGCAAGGGAGCGACAATAAAATCCCTCAAGATGTCCTACCATGACCTCTCGGGAATCGGCGTTGGTGTGCTACCCTTGGTCGTCTGACATGTATTGATGTAAATCTTTAAATGCAAAAGCGTTAATATTACACTACACAACCACTATTACCTACACAATAACGACAAATAATTAAACTAATGAAATGAGTTCTTTCTCTTTCTATTTTCAATTCTCAATATTCAAGGTTAAGTACAAATGTGGGCCAAGGGGCCTATTTATAGGAGAAGTTAGCTTGCTAGCCAAGCTAATACTCAGTGACCAAAAAGGACGACTCCTAACTAAAAATGACTCATTAGCCCAAAACATGATTGGAGATTAATTAAGCACTAAAAATAAAGGAAAAATGATAATAAACCTTAAACTAAAAATGAAAATAAAAGATAGTCTTCTCTCGGGGGGCACAACCACGCGCTATGTGTCGCTATATATCCCATACACATCATTCTCCCCGTCTTCGAAAAAGTTCATCCTCGAGCTTGGAGGGTGACTCATCAATGCCACATATACATGAGTCTCGCAACCATTGTTAGCTTCCAAAATAAAACCCATATAAATCCAAAATGAAAATGGACTTGCTAAACTTGAGTTAGATCCATATGGACCTTTAACAATTGGGACTAATATACTCGAATCTTAACGATGCCTCCCTACGGAATCCGAACAACCAAAAACTGACGATCATATGTGCTTTCTTAACTCCGCAAGCACTTGATTGCAACTTGGCTAATGCCAGCTACACAAGTAGAACCTAGTAAACAAGAGATAGGAAGTAGTAGTAGGCTAGAAGATGCTGTTAGACTTTTTAGTAAACCAATAGGAATAAATATTCCTATATACTCAAGCACCGTAGTTAAGACTAAGCCTAATTATATAAAAGACTTTCCAACTAGTGACAAGAGTTTTACTCATGTTAAGACTATGGCAAGCCAAGCCATAAATCCAGTAGGTATATACCTTAACCTAGACAATGTTCAAGATAGGAAGAAGGCCTTAGATGAATGGCGTAATCAGATGGACATGTGTTTTGCATCTAATGAACAATGGGATGCAAGTTCATGTAAACAATATGCTGAGCAATCCATTAGAGGTATTGCAAAAGATTACTTAGATAGTTTAAGAAAGGCTATAGATGAAGACTCCTTAGTTAAGGTTGAGAAGATGATAGAAAATTTAGAAGAAAGATCAATTGAAGAATATATTCAATTGTTCACTTCAGAATTCATTGGAGCTGGACATCTAGCTCAGATCAATGAACAAGACCTAGCAAAAACTAAGTTAGCCCTCCTTAGCATTTGCAAATTAGACAAGATAAATGAATATAGAAATAATTATGAGCAGCTATATTGCCAAATTAAAGAATTTGGAGAGACTTTAAAAGATAAATACTTTAGAAAGATACCTGCCACAGGACAAATCCTAATTAATGAATGTAGGAATTGGCCAGGAGTAGCTGGAGTTAAGAATAACTCCCTTGGTGAAAGAATTAATTTTGCCAAAGATTATATCATATCTAAAAGACGTAATATAACTCAAGGAAAGTTAATAGAAGAAACTTTCAAGCAGATCCCTCCCATCAAAGACGAAAGAGATATCGCTCCAATCCAATGGGGATGTGGAAGTGAATCTAAGAAATTCAAAAAGAAATTAGAATGGAAACATAGGAAGTTTAAGACTAGACCTTTAGGATATCCAAAGAAGTATAAATTTAGACAATCTACTACCTTTAGAAAAAATGATCCTAAGACTAAGAAAAATAGATTTAATCAAAGAAGATATTTTAAGAAGAATACTAGTAAGTATAAGAAGGTTCCTAATTATAGGAAAGAGAAAGACGTAGCTCAAACTAAGACTGCCACCAAAGAATGTTGGACCTGCGGCAAAGAAGGATACTTTGCTAAAGACTACCCTAATAAGAAAGATAAAAAAATTATTAAGATTATTAATACAATATTAGACTATGCAGATCAAGAAGAGTTATATATCCTATATGCTATAGAAATATCTGACATAGAAGATAATGACAATACGAGTATCTATAGTGCATATACAGATAGTGACTCAGAAGACTATAATAGCGATACTGATGAGTACAAAAACTCTCAGGATACTTTAGACTTGTACATGATGCAAAGTAATCAAGACGATTTAGATAATGAATATATAGACTTTGAAGAAGCTAGGTATAAGTGTGTATTAAGCCCCTTTTTAAAGAAAAGATGGACAATTAGTAATCCTGAGTTACTAACCTATATACCTAGATGTTACTTTGATGAAAGACATTATTGCACAATTGAAATGAAATATTGCAAGAAAGACTTTAGATGCGTAGAATGCTTTGAAATTATACAAACAGAATTATTTATGGTTTGTGTTATTTGTCAATTACACTACCATGAAGACTGTTAGAGAACTAGATTTAGAGCAATTTATACTAACCAGTATGATGCTCAAATAGACTTAGATATTAAAACATATTATCAAGACATTGATAAAAATATAGCCAAAAGGTTGCAAGAAAATGAAGACTTCAAAGGAAAAGGAATTTCCTATGATTTAGAAGAATACCATTCTGATAGTAGTTCAGAAGACAAAATACCCTTAGATTTTATAGATAAACCTCAGAAAGGAAT
Source organism: Sambucus nigra (assembly GCA_949130495.1). NCBI lineage: Eukaryota > Viridiplantae > Streptophyta > Magnoliopsida > Dipsacales > Adoxaceae > Sambucus > Sambucus nigra. The sequence continues at coordinate 1,292,435 of CASBWL010000019.1, read as the reverse complement.
ATCTATTTTAGAAAAGAACAATTTAGGAATTTCTAATAAACCACGTGCTTGTTTTGTAGAATTATTTGTTCAACATAAAGACTATCCTAAAAGACTTTCAGCTTTTATAGATACAGGGTACTCTCAGAGTATTTGTAAGGCTAATGCCTTCCCTGAAGACTATTTTTTAGAAAGTACTCAAGAAATCTATGGTAAAGTGGCTAATGGAGATCCATTTACCTTATATTTCCAGACTATTCCTATTTGTTTTAAATTAGGAAATCAGACCAACAAAATCGTTAATCATCGGTTTTGGATAATGGATCCTTGTCCTAGTTTCACAGGAAACATTATTTTAGGACACGACTTTATTAGTAAATATCATCCTTATACTCAGTATAACGATAAGATATTAATTAGTGATCAAGAGGAATTTAATATTAAAGCCCCTCTAATAGATCATAAGACTGCCTTTGACCTTATGCAGGTCAAACCTAATTATAGACCCATAAAACATCAGAGTTCTTCAGCTGAGCATGGTGGACCTAGACCTACAACCCAACAAGAAGCATTAGAAATTACTAAACCCTTACAAAAAGAGTGTAAGTGTCCAGACCAAAAGTGTTATAAGCAAATAGCGCTTATACAACATGACATTTTAGATCAAGCCCAGCATACCTTATTACAGGTTCAAGCTATATCCAAACAGAAGAAAATGGATATAGAAGTAGAAAAGGAAAAGATTAGGCAACTAGCAGAGCCTACTTTAGGAGAAAATCCCATCGCTAAGTGGGATAAAGACCAAAGCTATTGTGAAATCATCCCTATTAACCCAGATGACACTATTAATGGTGGAACCTATAAGAAAGGATACTCACAAGAAGATAGGGAAGAATTCAAGAAAGACATAAATGAAATGCTTAAGTTAGGCATTATTAGAGAAAGTAAAAGTATACACAATAGTTTAGCCTTCTATGTTCAAAATGAATCTGAACGTAAAAGGGGAAAAAGACGTATGGTTATAGACTATAGACAAAATAAAATAAGAATTGTGAATTTGATTCTTATAAGACACCAAACAAGAATAATTGATTAGAGATAGAATTATATTCAGTAATTTTGATTGTAAATCAGGCTTCTGGCAAATTAAGATGCATCCAGACATTATTACTTGGACAGCCTTTAGTGTTCCCCAAGGAAAATACGAATGGCTAGTAATGCCATTTGGATACTTGAATGCTCCTCAAGGTTTCCAAAGAATAATGGATAATATATTTAGACCTTATTCAGAATTTTGTCTTATTTACATAGATGATATTCTTGTAGCAAGTAAGACTGAGATAGAGCATGTAGACCATCTTAAAAAGATTATTTTAGAATTAGACAAGCATGGTATTGTTATTTCCAAAGGGAAAATGCAATTATTTCAGACTGAGATAGACTTTGTGGGAATGCATATTAATAAAGGAAAATTATCCTTGGCAGAACACATAACTAAGACGATTCTTGAGTTTCCAGACCAACTTAAAGATAGAAAACAATTACAATCATTTTTAGGATTGCTTAATTGTGCTGTAGATTTTATTAAAGAACTTGCTTCAAAAAGACAAAGCTTAACAGCTAAATTAAAAGGAACAGACAAAACTAATCCCTTTTATTAGACTAAAGATGATTTTGAAGTAATAAGACAAATTAAAGATGTTGTCAAGAATATTCCTTTACTTGAACTGCCTAATGCAAAAGACCAGTTTATAGTAGAAACAGATGCCTCTGATAAACAATGGGGAGAAGTATACTTTCCCATTGATCATCAGACAAAAAAGAAGAAACTTTGTAGACATAGTTCTGGAAGTTTTACAAACCCAAAAACAAGATATACTGCCCATGAAAAAGAAGTTTTAGCCATAGTAAGGGCAATAGAAAAATATATGTGGTTTTTTAGACCTAAACATTTTACTGTGTATACTGACTCATCTTATGCAGTAAAATTCAGAGATTTAGACTTGTCCAAATCAAGAACTAATAGACTAATTAGATGGCAACAATTTCTTAATGGATATGACTTCTCTGTTATAAATATTAAGGGAAGTAAAAATACCATTCCAGATATTATATCAAGAGAGCCAATGTTTGCTAACACTAATATAATTTCATGTTTTATGTTGCAAACAGAAGACTTAGAAGACATGAGTTCCTCTGGAACAAATAGACTGAACAAAGAAGACATTGCAAACTATCTTAGACGCGTAAGACCAAATGCTGGTGCAACGCAAAGGCAGACTCATATTCAAGACTCTCAAGAAAGACCAATCCTAGAGAACTTTGATGATATCTTAGTTCCTCCTAGAAAATCTAGACAAGAGATTATTGCTCAAAATAGACTCATTGGGAAAATGTATTTTCCCCAATATAGACCTGATCAAAGATATCCAGACTTGATCAAATTTAGACGAGAATTTTCAGAAGATGAAAATACTCTCATAGACGCTATATGGTGAAACATCAAGAATAGACTATGGATTGAGTTCAAACAAAATTTGGTAGCCATTGCTAGATTTATGAGGACTCAAAGACTTGTAGTTACCCAGCTTAGTGGTACTGCTATGCCTAGACCTCAGATTCAGACTTATGCTCAGACTCTAGGAGAATCCTCCAAAACTAGACCTACTTATTTCTGTTATCAAAAAAAGACTTTTAAGACTAAGATTGTTATACCATTTGGTCATAATAATCTCCCATTAACAGAAGACTTTAAAAAAGAATCTAATAACATATTGATCATTTTAATATGTTATTATCAGAAATAAATGGAGATGCCTTAATGATTAAGGTTTTCTTCAAAGACGTCCTAAAAATATATCTTTTTGGAAAATCAGACATGGCTCATATAACTCTTGCAGACCACAGGTTCATTGGACTCGTCCAGATAAAAGATATTGTAGACTTTATTGCTCTTGAAAAAATAGTCCATGAGTATGTTAAGAAAGTAGAAGACTTCCTTCCTCTATTTGCTAGAATCTACCAGATTGCTCCAAGTTCCTGTAGAGGAATGAGAGTTGAATGATTTAGACTTAGGAGATTTTCAAATTATATATTCGAAGACGTTGAGATTTTATCAGAAGACGGGACTAAAGATTTAATTGTCGATAAGTCCAAGATCCAGATTGCTCAAGCCATGGAGACCATAGAAATCATGGAATTATTGACAGGAGAAGATAGGTGGTACGCTGCCTACCACAAAGAAGACTTGATAATCCAAGATGATGAGTCATTCAATGGAAGGCTCAAGAAGGAATCCAAAGAAATGGTAGAGATAGCTTTGCCAGTTAGCCTTAGAATTGTAGGACTCATTGATGAATTTTTCAACAATATCCTACCAAAGAAGAAGACATAGAAACAACAAAGGGCCCCTCAGTAGTGGAAGAATTATTGAAGACAGAAGACTCATTTTCTTAGACTCTGCTTTCCATAAAGCAAAAGGATGCATGCCCCACTTGAGCCACCAGACTGATGAAAAAGGCGAAGACTTTGTTTGATGATCTTGTATTATTACAAAACGACAAAACTCATGATGAAGACTTGGCAGGCCTTTCTTTTCAAAAAGAAAGAAGTCCCCCAAATTATCATAAGACGTTAAAAGCTTGTAGACGCAGCTGCTTTAATAATTTATATTTTTTAACCGGATCTCTTTTAGTAGCCGGTTTCTAGTCATTTGTAGTGCCCTTGTACTATAAAAGGGAGCGTCCATTTGAGTTTTAGACATGAGTGATAGAAGTGAGAGAGTGATCATTTGTTAGACTTCTAGAGAGAGTAAGCTTGTAATAGTAATATGTACATGAGTGAGTAAACCTCTCATAGTTAGGGGAGAGGGGAGAGTTGTAACTACTTATGCTATGCAATAAAAGTATTTTCTTTCCCAAAAATCTCTTATGCTAAGTTGTTATTATTGTCCAAATTGTCTCCAATTCTCTGTTCATAGAGGACTATTGTGTGGAACCTCTGGTGTAGAACACAAGGTGTTATACCGGTGAACCGCCGTCAGGTGCCGATTATCCGTGAGCCGTTAGCTAGGTGGGCGTTAGGCGTGAAGGTGTACAGGCAGGAAACGGGTCAACTGCCAAAGTAGTGGATTGAGGTGCGACACATAAAGAGAGATTTGTAGGAGGTCGAGACCGGAGAAGAATAGTAACAAGGCTAAAGAGACAAGGGGAAGAAGGTAAAGATATTGCAGACCAGAAGGAAGGTATAACTTGAACCAAACCCTTAACTATTTTACATATTATTGTTTTAAAAGAATTTTGTATGAGCCTACAAATCACTAAAGACTTTTTAGAATTTGTTAATCAAACAAGTTTAGACTTAACTAGAGAAATCCAAGATTGGACTCTTATAGACCCTAAAGATAAAGAACTTATAGAAACTTCTTTAACGTATGCAGGTGGTACTTTTAAATATATAGACCAGATTATTGAGTGGTTAGGAAGAGAAGTACCTAGAATAGAAATAATTAGAACAGGGATCCGTGATCTCTTTAGATAAAAATTAAGAACTGAAGATTTTGCAGAAGAACTATAAAGACCTGAAAAATACCAAGAATACACTAGGATACTTGAAGACAGTATAGACGTATTCAAATTTATTAGACGAAAAAGGTTAGCTGAAACAAAGGCTATTTTAATTAGAGCCGGAGGAATCTACCCTCTTCTTAAAAACGTAGAGACAACTTCCCCTAGAACATACCGTAGATTTTTTTCATCTTATGGTGATAATAATTTAGACGAATTTATAGATAACGATATAATTGATATTATTAATCAAATATATAAAGAAACTAGACAGATAAACCCACGATACCGTATAAGGTATTTAAGACTAGAATATTTTCCATCAAAACCTATTGCAATTTCTAGACTCCCTGAAGAAACTATTTTTATAGATAATCCTCGCTATTCAGAACTCCAGTACGATAGTGACGAAAGAAGCTTAAGAAGTAGCAGTAGCCCTGAAACTTCTACACTTAGACGTCCAGATTAATTAAGCTCTAAAATAAGCTTAAAAGACCTTAGAAATCATTGGGGTAGAAATTTATATTCCCAGAAACCTTAAAAAGAGAAGGTGGTCCCTAAGCGGTCCATAAAAGACAAACGCGGTCCTAAAAATCATTTGGACGGTAGCTAATCCGCATTCTATCCTCATAGAAAATCCGCATAGGACCAGACTCTCTCTCTCTCTCTCTCTCTCTCTATATATATATATATATATATATATATATATATATATATATATATATATATATATCTGTGTGTGTGTGTGTTTGTGTGTGTTCGGTGGGGGTAATAGTATTATGAAGTTTTGTGCCTTCAGTTTTGTGAAATGGTGTCATTTGCTCTGTTTATCTTGTTTTCCACTTGGAGGTTAAGTATATTTTTTTCATATATATTTTTTTTTGGATTTTATATATTGGATCAACATCAAGAAAATCCTTTTGAATCCTTGATAAAACCATAATTGAAAACATGGCATTTCCAAAAGGATGTAAGGCCATAAATTTGACTAAAAAATGAACCACCCGACTGATAATTCATATGATTAAACAATGGTTAATATATATGATGAAAAAAATGGTTGGAAGTATTCCATATGATTTTTACACAAGTAGCATCTACATGTCTATTTAATACATAAATCTTAAAATTTCATAAGCTTAGATTTGTTCCACGACGCCTCTAGAAATTAAGCACTGTTGAATTTGAACCATTGATGTAATAGGTTGAATTATGTCATTGATGTTATAAAGCCCTTTTCAGAGTTCATGTGTTATTTTAGCCAAATATTGAGGCTATGTGATAGATTGAATCATTTACAACAATGGTTGGAGGAACAATATTAACATTGTTGAAAACAAGTGGTACTGTGGGAATTATCTAAAGTATATAACTATAATTAAATCAAAAATAATATGGTCATTAGATATAACTAATTAATGATGATACAATATCAGGATAACTATTTTTTCTCTCCTCTTGATATGTGTCCATATATTTACGAAAAAACAAATGGGAGGCACTACTCCCCCCCCCCCCCCCCCCCCAACCCCTTTATGTCCTTTTACTGCAGAGGAAGTCCCCTGTTTTGCACATATTAAGTCATTAGCCTTCAAAATGTGATGTGTTCCTATTTTCCTACAATACGGATCTAATGACATCGAAGCCCAGCATATTATTTATTCTTTACGAGACGACGATATTGACCATGATTTGGTTGTTGATGATTTGAGGGTATGCTTTTGGGTTTCGAATGCAGATATCGTTGGAAATAAGATGCATTAATGCGTATTTAGAGGGCGGAGACACTCGGACAATATATTCACCGATGATTTTACCGCCAAGCCTCACAGATGGACTACTACCACAGTGATGGCTCTCAAGATGGTTCCCTGCCTCATGCCACCTTACAACTTCCTATACATGGCTTGAGACATGTGACCAATGATATGGCCGATAAGAAAGACTGTGTCATCATCTTTGTAACCCACCTCATTGATATCAATTTTTTTATTGTTTGTTATCGTAACGGTTCATTGCGTAAAGACTCTCTTTTGTTCTTGCACGTTTGAACTTTTTGGATTCTGGAAGCTCTTTACACGTATACAATGCTGAGTTCAAGGAGATTGATCTTCACCATTTCACACGCTTGCATTACTTTAGATGGTATGTTACCTCTCTCTCTCTCTCTCTCTGTGTCTAAGTTATTTAAACATTTCAGGGGCCTATAAAAAATAGATCAAAATTAATTTTTTTTTCTATTTTAAAAAAATGGTCAGACTATTTTGAGTCGGTATGGTTGCTGATAAAAAAGTTCTTAGTTTTATCAAATGTGTTGTTTATGTTTTCGCTCGCATGTGAGTGAAAAACAAAATATGCCCATTATCTGAAATGGGTGGGTTTCACTATTTCTGGGTCGTCAACTAGTTTTTTTTGTGCATTCAACTGGCTTGTTTTTAATTCTCTCTAATTTGAGTTAAGAAACAAACAAATGGGTATAATCTAAAATTGTTATTATGTTTCTACCTTTGAGGCTTGGGCTTTAGTGGATTTTCCTCTGTGTGTACATGGATTACAGATATATTGTCATAAATATATTTATGCCCCATTTCTAAAAATAGTTAAATCACACTAGTTGGATTCTGTAATAACAAACTCAATATTTACTATAAATGTTGAGTTTGAACTTTATTGTAAATATTGAGATTGCACTGTAATAACAAACTCAATATTTACTATAAATGACAACTACTGATATAAATAAATTAGGTTTCATTTTCTAAAATGAACTTAAAAGATGATGGAAATGAACTATGAAGTGTCGCTTTTATTTCAAGGACGACAGATGTGAGCCAAACTCTATGATAGAAATCGGTCAGTTATTGGGATGTTATAAATGATTGAGTAGTTATACTTAGTTGGAAGTTTTAAATGATGTTATGTGAAAATCCCATCTATGGCCCGATATAACCGGAATTATACTTGAGAGTTACTTCTTTTAGATGAGTTATTTTGAAAATAAAAAGGTGATAAAGCTTCAGGAATTCGAAATGACTCTCGACCTTATGTAATGGAATATATATAGAGAGAGAGAGAGAGAGAGAGAGAGAGAGAGAGAGAGAGAGAGAGAGGAAGGCTCGCCTACAACATGCACTATACATCACACCGTACATCACACCTAATTCTAGGCTCTAGAAAACATTTTTTTTCAAATTATATATTTTCCCTTGAAATTAACCTTAGAATCAACCCAAATGCAAAAAAATTAGGTCAAAATACATTTTGTAGCTATTTTTAAAAAATTCACAAAAACCTGGTGGCGCAGACCCTTAAAAATAAGGTATTTTTAGCAGTTTTTTGTGGATTTTTTAAAGGAGATTTTGGAAAAAGGTCCTCGTAATGATCAAAATGTATAAAAATAGGACACTCCCTATAATTTTATAAATTTAGTCCCTGTACTAAAAATACCATGAAAAATGGTGAAAAATAGTGCCGCTGGCGCGAACCAAAAAAATAAAGGCTATTGTACCACAGGGACTAGATTTATAAATGCTATTGTACCACGGAACTAGATTTATAAATTTGAAAAGCATTGTCCTAAAAATCCAAATATATAAAGGAACATGAACTTTACCTTAATTCTCTATTTTTTAAAAATAGCTACAAAATGTATTTTGACCTAATTTTTTCCATATAGGTTGATTGGAAGGTTAATTTCATGTGAAAAATATAAAATTTGAAAAAAAAAAGTTTTTTAGGACCTAGAATTAGGCGTGATGCATGGGTGATGTATAGAGCATGATGTAGGTGAGCCTCCCTCTCTCTTTCTCTCTATATATATATATATAGTAAATCCGTCATTTGGGTCTGAACATAATCGGTGCTGTACACACATATATATGTATAAAATCGTTCCGAGTGCATAATGCTCCCGCTCTAGCAGATCTAGGAGAGGTACATGTAGGATGGTGTTACCCCCATTTTTAGAGAGGCTGCTTCCAAGAATCAAACCTGCGATGTTACGCTATGGGCGGGAAAGCACTTGCCATCACACTAAGTCGGACCTCCTATGTGTGTGTGTGTGTGAATGTAACAACCCTAAAAATTTTGAGTCGCTACTTTGATTAAAAACTAAACTAAAATCCTCGATAACATAAAAAGAGCATCCAAGTTACACCAATAAACTAAAGTGAGTCACCAAAATAAAATAGAATAAATTAATTACACCAAATTCTAGTGTCTCTCAATAATAAATAATTTTGCAATTGTTTATCTCCAAAAACTACACAATTTTTACTATACTAAAAATAATAAAAATCTCTATAAATCCATAATTATTTTGGCCAATAATAATGTGTATCTCATGTGACACCCAAATATCTCCATCACGGATACCGTTCCAAATCTATTATCACCTGCCACTAAAAATAAAAATACGGGAAATACATAATATTACAAGAATAGATGCTCAATGCGATAATGGTAAACAAAAAATATGCAATAATACGAACACCGTATACGAGTTTAATGGGACAAACAAGCATTGTACCAATTTATTTCTCAGTAACACATCAATGGGTCATCGGGCCTCACCTCACATAACTCTCCATGCCTTATTTCGAATATTAAACTTTTGGACTTTTGGCGGGTGACCATTCTCAATGTCATATAAAAATTTTATGACACCATGTCCAAATAAAAAAATACATAATATTTCAATCGAATGACACATGTGATTTCAATAAATGTGATATATTAAAGATGAGTGCAAATAAACGAGGAACAAAAATAATACCCTCGAGATATTTAAAGGAGCATAATATGTAAGTCTCGTAGCTTAAACCATAAAAAGGATATAAATGTCATCATCTCTTTTCATTATAACTAAGATCTTCCACCAACTAAATCATTATCATCACACAATCACCGAAACCCAGTACAGTATACCAACACTATTTTCTTTTCACGTCATCATCTTATTTGGCATCCAAAGAGGTGTTATTTATAGCATAATAATGCACAGATAAAGAAATGCATGAAGGTGAAGAACTAGTGGGTAATTTGTTTTATGTGTAGGCGCCAAGAAACAAAAAGTACCTACAAATTATTTATCTCTCTCCCAGTAGAGACCCACGTTTCTTATATTTGCTATACCCCCAAAACAAACAATCCATAAAATTCGTAGATGGTTAAAAGTCATCATTTTTTTTAAAGGCCCGTAAACATGAGATTGTCCATACATATACTATTTTCACTAGACCTGTCAACGGGTCGGTTTGGATCGTGTACGGGTCGGGTTAACGGGTAAAAACACCCTTAAACCGTACACGACCCGTTAAGCCTAACGGGTCTAATAACAATACCCAAATACGACCCGTTAATATTAACGGGTACACGACCCAAACCGTTAACACTCATTAATATTAACGAATCATTTTGGGTCGAAATGGGTAACGGGTTGGGTGACCCTATAATACCCGTTAGTCTTCAATACTATAAAAATAATGGATTTTAATTGTAATTTTTATTGGGTATAGATTGGGTGACCCTATAGCACCTGTTAGTCTTTAAAGATTTAGAAATAATGGGTTTTAATGGTTATTGTTATTGGGTACGGGTTGGGTGACCCTATAGTACCCGTTAGTGTTAACGGGTGTTAACGGGTAGAAACGGGTTAAAACGGGTACAGGTAAATTTCCAAACCCGAACCGTTAGTGTTAACGGGTCTACCGTGTCAACCCGTTAATGACCCAAACCCAATAAGGGTAAACCCATTAACTTATAATTTCGTGTCGGGTCGTGTCGTGTTAACGGGTTATCGTGTATTTTGACAGGTCTAATTTTCACATTGTAAACGTCATAAATTTTCTAGTATAAGGAGTCATGGTTATAATGCATAAATGGGATCATAGTTATAATATATGGATGACAAAAAAAATTTGTTAGCTTATTACATAAGATAAAATAGTCTAATTCTAAAAAAATTACAATTAAAATAAAGAACTAATTTATTATACCAACCATAATTTTGGCAAACTATCGTGTTTTATTATTAGATTATATTTGTTTATTTTTTCCCCTAAAAATTACACTTTAGAAAATGCCTTGACTCAAGTATTAGATCATGCTAGTTTATTTTTTTCCCTAAAAATTTAAAGATTAATCATTTAATTTCATTATTAAAAAGTTGGGCTATTACAATTTACCCTCTTGAAGGATTTTCGTCCACAAAAATTATGTCCAATTTGTATTCAATAACTATACAGAATCTTCGTCCTCAAAAATTTTAAATCACAATTACGTATGCGATATCATTTCAAATTTAAAAATCTTTCATTAGTAACATATATCCTATTGTTTGTCGAGCATATCTAAACACTATTAAAATATCGTGGCTCAAGGAAATGTAGAATAAATAATAGAGTAATGTTTTTGGAATACATAACAATTTGTGGAAATTGGACTTAATCGGTAAATTTAAATTATAAATTGCATATATGCAATTTGTTATTAAGTCATAATTATGTGTTGTTGATTTTGTATGTGTATGGTTATAACAATTGCATGTGTTTAGAAAATACATAATTGATGTGTGACATAATTAAATTAATCCAATGTTGGGATAAAATTATTCTGGACATATTTTGGGGAGTATATGGTCTCGTTTAGATGTTTTGAACATTTAAAAATGGTCCCGGGCCATGGGTATATAAGTTGGGAAACGTTTTGGCTAGTTTGGGTATGGATTTGGGGGTCCAAAGTTGAGGTTTTTAACCAAACTAGGGATTTATAGTTAATAAATGTTTAAGGAAAGATAAACCACTCCCCACTACAAATTAGAAACCTACACCTAACTGCTACACCAAGAGATAAGAGGACAAGAACCAAACTGGGGAGAAAAGGCAAGAAATCAAAAGGGAATCAATGGGCTTTTTTCCACAACTTTTAAAGGCAATAATTCTCTTGCTCAATTTAACTTTCAATGTATTTCTTGATGCATTATAATGACCGCCTGGGATTTCTGGGTTTTAGGTTAAATGATGATTATTAGATGTTGAAGAATTATCCCATGCATGTAGAGGACTGATTTTAATATAGAATTGTCACCCATAAATATAGGTATCGAGTTCTTGAAATTTATCTTAGATACCTTAGGGTTCTTGAGGTACATTGGGATGAATCTTGAAATTTACATGTAGAGGTTTTAATGGATGTTCATACTCAGGAGATTATGACCTTAAATCCCCGAGCATATTGCTCACCAATTAATTTACGCATGATTTATATGGCAATAAGAAATTTGATGTTAGGTTGTAGAGTAACCACTTATATTCTTGAAATTGGAGAGGGTAGTTGAGGTTAATGTACAAAATTGATCACCCTAAGGTGATAAACTAAGGCTTAGTATCATGCTAGTATGTTTTTACAATGGTATAAACAATTTGGTTGGACTTGGGGAAGAAATTTGGAAGGTTCGTGTTTAAGGAAAATAGCATATCAGGGCAATTGCTGCATTTCAAATCGATTCGGCCTTAAGGAGAATCGATTCGATTAGGCAAAATTGGTTTACTGCCGTAATCCGAATCAATTCGATTTTGGGGAAAATCGATTCGATTTGGCAGTGAATCGATTCAGCCAAGAACCGAATCAACTCGAACCGAGGGCTAAGTGAGCTGGGTATGGGGTTTGGATAGGGACATTTTTATAAGTCCATGTGAGTTAGTGGGAATGCATTTAGGCCAACGGAGAATTTCTTAAAAATGTAAACGTGACTACATTTAATTGGAAAACCCCATTTAACTAGGTGGTTTAATAATCATTAAAGGAAACGAAATTTATAATTCACCAAATGGTAAATTATTGATGATTATATATTTTGGAACATTATGTGGATTTATTTTAAGGTAATTACAGAGTAGTTACCTATACATATTATAAGAGATAAATAATATGTATTTATGTGTATTTGTGTGGACATACCAAGGTTCGTGGACGGTCCTATCGGCTTGGAGTTTCATGCGTTCGGACTTCGTAGCACACATTGGCACAGGTGGGATAGATGATGTGTAGGTCATTTAGGTACTATTTAGTGGCGCCATTTATGATAGGTAGCTATTGACGATTGTAGCCTTTGTTACCGCTAGGTATGGGTCGTGAACTGGTATACTGCGTAGGGACCACCCCCAATTTATGTTTGTTTTGTGATGTCCGTTTAGGATAAAATATTCCTCTGGACTTGTTGATAGAGGATGAACGAGATACCAACGGTAGATTCATTTGTGTGCCGCATATATGAAAGGACGTATATATAAAAATTACCCTAAATTTAATGAGATTAATTAAATTGTTTGAGAATTGAGACATAACTTATAGACCCTTATCATATTATGCATAATAGATGTTTATGCAATTTATGTGAGACACATAAGACTGGGATATTTTGGAATTTGGTAATTAAATGTAGTCGGTTCACTTTAGAAATTAATTATCGCTAAATTCATTGTTATTTAATTGACACATAGTCACATTTATTATTTGGGACTTATTGGTATGCAGGTAATATAACACTTAGCTGAGGGGGTGAGATGTTAATCGCATGCGAGTGACGAGGGACATGTTTATTTTGCATCAACTGTATTTACTGCATCTTAAATTGATTAAACTAATTCTTGCACAACTAGGGCTTTGACCCAAATTTAAATGTTTTCTCCCCCAGGTGCTCCTAGACATGCATAGCGAGATTGTCCATGTATCAGTCTTATGACCTCTCTTGCTTACTAACTTTTCGGAATTATTGATTCTAGCATAGGTTCTTTTCTGCTGTAGTTATTTATTTCATTTGAGAAAATTATAAGGGCATAAGCTCGAGATTTCTTTACATTATGTTGGGTTGAGATATTTACTATCCTGTCGGATTTATTATTTACTTGGTGTTGGTTTAGATTGAGTTATTATTATGAAAATATTCATGAACCTCAACTGTGAGCCTTTAATATAATTCTTTATATTAAGTTTGTGCTGAGAATAGTATTGATTAATAGACAAGCCCCATCTTCGACGTATCTTGTATGGTTAACCTTTACGTGAGAAAATGGGGGTTGTTACATTAATTTAATACCCTGTATTTTCAGAATAAAACAATACAACATAAATAAAGTAAATAATTTCGAATTAATTTTGGTAATAAATTAAATCGGATGGATTTAAATTAAAATAAATATGTTAATTTATGTTATTTAATCTTCTAAGTCGGATATTGGAAAGGAACCATTGCTACCCCCCACCCCACCCCACACACACACGACTCTTACCTCCACTCGCACGACCTTACCCCCTGAGCATCCCCAGGACACCAACATCTACTCTTACCCCCATTTCCCATACACATCCCTACGACCCGATACCTTTACCCTTAAAATTTCAAGGCGTCAAGGTATGTATTTGGGTGAGACCAAAGGTGGACACCCACATCCTCACCCCGACCCGACCCCCATCACGACCCCCCAACTCGCCCCCACATCCACCTCTTCCCCCACAGCCATGAGATCTTTATCCTATAAATGAATTAGTTATGATTGATGGATTGGAACCTCCATCCCCACCCCCACCCCACCACTCCTACCTATATCCATGCCCTTACTCCCATACTCATTCCCACGATCGCCACCTTCACTACTAATGCCCCCATACCTCCACCTCCATCTCTACCCCCATGTCTCCCATACCCCCCATCCCCATTACCACAACCCCTTTTCCCACTCCCACGACCCCCACCTCCATAACTTTCCCCACACCCACCGGCAACCCCATGACTCCCAGTCGACCTCCATGGGCACCCCTACTTTTATTCTCTCGACATCCACCCTCACTTACACAATACTATCTCCACTCCCACTCCAACAATCCTTATCCCCAAGGACACTACCACTATCATCACAGTCACTCCCATTGCTTCCACCTCCATGGGCCCTCCTAACCACATGATCCTTTCTCCATGTCCACCCCCACCCCAACAGACACACCCCTGATCTCATCCCCAAGATCCCCATGACCCCCACCTCCACTCCTTACCATCCATACCACGAGCCCCACTAACACTACGAGTATGTTCACTATTACCACTACCACCAACATTACCGTTACTGCTTCCATTACAAAATACACCGCCACTATCACTCCCAGCCACAAGACAACCATTACCACCACAACCGCTACTCTGACATATACCACCACGACCACCCTCTATGCCACAACCGTTCCCATGGACTGGACCACCATCATGGTCATCCTCGTAACCACTTCCACCTCTAGTGCCACGATTGCTAAGACCACCCCACACATTTCACAACCGTTATAATCATCCACAAAGTCCTTACGATTCTCATGGACACTACTACTACCCATCCTCTTACAATGGTTGTAAACCCTCTGAGAAGAATAAAATTCGTTAACCCCAACTTTATTAAAATATGAATAATTGTTAAGATTTATCATCATTATTATTATAAGAGAACTTAGTCCTCTATGAAATCTTACAAAGGATAAATGACTGTAAATATGTTAAGGGAAGATCATATTTTATTCATGTCGAAAAATTAGAATATTATCAATATAGAGTAAAGGGAAAGGGAATATGTGAATAGAACAAACAGTAATTACACATAAAGCCTCTTATTTACATCATACCATGTCCTGAAGAAGAGTTTGACCACACACTCAAACTAGAAATTCATGTATCATTTGTTGGAATATGCTCATGGTGAAAACATCTTGGTGGCCTTAATATATTCATAAGTTCCATTAGGGGTACTTTGTGTCTCAGTGCATAAAGTGGATAAATTCACAACAATTGAATGTGGTCGGAATGCAAGTGTTATCAACAAACTTAGTTGGGCAATGTCTTGAGGGTGCTTCTCCAATTCATCCCTCTCAGAGTAATCCTCCACTTTGATGTTATACTCGATAGCATGCTACACAACCTGCACTCTCCCACAAGGCCACTCAATTGTATGAAAACTGAATTACTTCATTTAATCTCATAAAAAAGAAAGGGATTGATGGAGTTATTGGATGCAAGCAAATATGTTGCACTTACTTTCCAATGCTTCTTGCATCACATGCGGGGGTAAATAAGGTAGACCATGATAGACATAGGTTCAAGGACATTGAATATAAAGATTTTGACATGGATGAGACTTAGTGGATACCATTATTAGATGAAAAGTTAACATATATGTTTAATGGAAAGTAAGTTGGTTGGTGAGAAATCTAGAGAAATAGAGAATACATGTTTCAATTTAATGATACAAGGAAGCATAGGCATATGATCAAAGTTGGAATAACAGCCGATAATAACCTTAGAAAATGCGATAAAATTAAACCTTATATTATGTGAAAATATGACCAATATTGTTAATGCTTCCGCACCTTAATCCAATTTTTAGAACAAATGGATGGATTAATTCAAGAAATACCCTTAAGTGATTAAATCTATATGGGAAGATGTGAGAGGGTGTTTGGACGATATGGTTTACAGATAGAAATGATGGTGGGAAGTTTATCTTAGATAGCCTATAATCATATACTAGTGAGTATATGTTTTAAAAAGGTTGAACATTTAATAACTTTGAAAAGCGGAATAAAAAAAATTCAAATAGACTCTTTCATTACTAGAAAAGTAATTAGATTTACATGTATATAATGTGAGGTTATTTGGAGAGATTCTATCCTCGCAGCATTGGACTAGAAATAAACATTAAGAAGATTACGAGTTAAGAAGTAGAAAATTAACCTACAAATCTAAGTGGTGGGATTTAAAAGTAAAGATGAGGAGCTTTGGGATGAATCGAAGTGGATATATGGTTTATATAGACCTATTTTATGCATGGGCACGGATTGCAACTGGATTAGTTGTGCATTAGAGAAATAGAGGGTAGGTTGTCACTTGTAGTATCCGCGTTTTACACATTTTATTTGCTATATACGAACTTTTATTAATTTTTAAACTTGATATATTTTTGTTTCCCGTGGGTTTACGGATGTGAGATAAGTAATAAGGCATAAATTTACACCTTATCGTTTTCATCTTAAGAGGATACTCAGTTTTATAAAAAAATAAAATAGATTGATAAAAAATGACATTAATGAATAAAAAAGGGTGTGATCTAAGGAAAACATCTTAAGGAAGAAAGGCCATGGCATAAAATGTAAATGCCAAATGGATTAAATAATGGGATAAAATTAATGTGAAAAAAAGAACTTGATTGTACGTTTGATTCTTTAGTAAAGATGGAATTCAAAACCAACTATCAATTATAACCACACAAGAACCACTACATTGATCTTTCATGCCTGATATTTCAAAGTACAATCAAACAAAAGACAGTCTTAGATTGGATATTTTTGCAACTATATAGTATTTCTTTAGTTTATCGAAAAGAAGTTGTTAGGTCAATTTAGACGACTTATTAGGTTGAAAGGTTTCCCGTACCCAAAATATGAGTACATCCATTACGAACTCATGGAGGCATACCATGAATTAAGGGAGGATATGAAGAAATAACTTCTATTTTATCTCTTATTCACTACAGTGGGGAATAAGCAAATTAAAAATATTTGTATTCCTTTTTCTACTATTTCCAAACGAATAAATTGGAAAAAGGGAATAGATATTTTATTATTAAGCGAAAGGACAATGTGGATGAAGTTTTGGGGCTTTATGAAAATTTGTTCTCGAAATAGATATAAGGATGTGAGGATTGGAGTAAAATATTGTTAAATAGGTTTGGGCAGAGAGGAGTGGTTAGAGAAGTGTTTGAGATTTGAGAGATTATGAATGTTGTTTAGGGTTGTTGTGGGGATAAGTCTCACGGACCAAATGGGTTTACAAGGAGTGTTAGGACATTATGAAAAAGGAATCGATAAATTTTTGAGTGAGTTTTGGGGTTTTATGAATTTTTTTATGCAAAATGGGATATAGGGATATGAGGACTTACAGAGTAAAATAGAGTTAAATAGGTTTGGGTAAAGCGGAATGGTTAATGAGGTGTTTGATATTTAAGGGATTATGAGGGACATTTGGGCTTATTGTGGAGATAAGTCTCAAGGACCAAATAGGTTTACAAAGAGTGCTGGGATATTTTGAGGGTTGTTGTGGTAAATTCTTCTTTATACGAGACTTGCGTATATATTGAGAATTTTGTCAAGATTAAGGACTTGAGGCCCATTACGTTGGTCATAAGCCTTCCTAATGTATTAGACATAATAAATTAATGTGTAAGTGGACACAATTTTGGAAGCAATAGTTAAATTTTGGACTTGGATTAGATTGCTAACGGGATAATGGATTATATGGAGAGGGAAATAAGGGTTAGTGTTTAAGGTTGATTTCAAAAAATCCTACACAATCGTAAATTAGAATAATTTGACTTTGTTAATAGAAAAAATGTCTCTTAGGCAATAAAGAAATTTGATTTGGGGTTGTTCTATCCATGATATCATCAGTTGGTGCCCATGGGGTAATTTTAAAGATTCTAAAGGTCTTATGATAGGGGACCCAATGCCTCACTTTTTATTTATGCTAGTTGCTGATGATTTATGTTGAATAATGAACAAGGCAAGGTTGTGCAGTGCAATGAAGGGGTTTAAAGATGGTAATGGGGATGTAAAGGTGTCCTGTTTATAAATTTTGTTGATGATTCACTAGTTTGTTTCTTCTTAGTTATCCTTTTATTTTGTAAGATGGCAGGGCTAAAAGTGAATTTGAGTAAACGGTGAACGTGGGAATAATTGTGGTGCCTTCTGATTTGGACTTTTTGGCAACAAATTCGAGTGTGGTGTGGATTTTATATTCTTTGAATACAAATTCTTCCGCTGCTTACCTCTTTGAATTCATATACTTTTCGTCTTTTTGATTTTATCCTTTCATAGAAATTTGTATGAAAGGGATGTCTCAAGTTTTGCTTCTTTGTCTGGGATTATTAATGGGGCTAATCTTTGTTTGGGAGAATAAGGTATTAGGAAATGGAATTTTATGAGTAGTGATACAAGAAACATGCATTCGATAAAAAGTCAAAAACTATTTTCTTATTTAGTAGTTAATGAAGAGGTTAATACTTTGGACTCGTTTTAAATTAGAAGACCTTTCACATATCCATCCCTTTTTTGGTGTTGTTTATGCAAGGCAGGCGGTGAAAATGTGAACTATTTGTTTTTACATTATTTTTATTAGATTTTATGGACGAAAGTCTTTAAAGAAGTTTAAGATGATGAGGGTTGTTCCTTTCACACCCCAATATTCACTTCTTTAGGGTTGAATGGTATGGGTTATGAGTCTTTATTATTTAAGAAAATTTGTGGTCTTGGAAACCTTTTGGATAACATGGATGAGTGGAATAATGATATATTTGAAGATAAATAAGATTGTATTAAGGGGCATGGGAAGGAATCAAATTTACTAGCCCTATTTGGGATTCCATGTCATAATTTTTTTGAGATGGTTTTAACTCTAATCTATTTTGAAATGAAGTTAGGTTGTTATAGAGTAGATGTTGATAGTGGTAATAGTTTGTGGTCGATTGCTGAAGGGTGATGAATTCTTACTCCTTTGTATTTGAATAATACAAATTCTCCATTTCTAAAAACCATTGCAAATGCAAAGAATATTTTGAGAAATGCAAGTGTGATAAGTAAGAATCTAAGAAAGCACGAAGAGATGCTCAGTTTAAGGCATATGATGGTCTTTATACAACACTTGGAAAGTAAAAATGGGAAACTGATATTTATATTCTTGCAAAACTTAAGCATATATAAACAATAGATTTTAAAAAGGTTAAGTGTATTTATAAGTGATAGTTTTCAAGAGTCTTAGTCCCTGATGAAGAGCTTAAGGAAAGTTGAAAACGATATTTTGAGAAGTTACTAAATGTGGATAATGTGAGTGGATTTGACAGGAGGAACTTTACAGATTGGAGCAATTATGTTTTTTCATTGAATTAACGTATTGGAGGTTAGAGTTTCTCTTAAAATATATGAAAATTGGAGGGGCAGGGTTTTAGGATAAATGGTATTCTTATTAAGGTTTGGAAGTCTTTAGGAACGAAGGAATGTCTTAGCTAACAAAATTGTTTAATAAAAATATAATGGCAATGGAGAAAGAGTGTTTTATTACTGATTTATAAACATAAAGGATATATATAAAGTTTTTCAAATTATGATATTATTAAGTTAATGAGTCATATAATTAATTTTTCGAAGCGAGTGAGCAGTGAGATTGGAAACATCAATATCTAATAGTCAATTTGGGTTTATACTTGGAGGTCAATAAGGGAAGAAATCCATCAATTGACGAGGTCCATAGAATGGTATTAGAGAGGAAAATAATTATTTTCATTGGGGAATTGGAGAAGATGTACGTCGTATGATAAAGTAGCTAGTGATATAATATGGTGATTCTTAAATAAAAAGGTTACTAGTAAATATAATGGTGTGATTAATGATATATTTGATTGTGTCAGGATATAAATAGAACAACATGAGAAAGTGTTTTATTTGCAAATAAAATCATTTTAGTGGATGGAACTAAGACACGATTAATGATAGATTGTGAGTTTAAAGAGACCCTAAGAAATTAGATTTTAGATAAGTAGAGATAAATCATAGCGTGTAGAGTGAAATTTTCATAACAATACAAGAACGGATAGGGGTGATGTAGAGCTGGGGTTAACAGATTCTTTAAATTGAACATCTTTATTGTTTAGACTAATCATCTAAAGATAATAAAATATGAGTGATGTTGATACCCATATAATTGAAGAAGGTTGGATCTAGTAGAGAAGTTCTACTTGGTGTGCTACATGATAAATATGCAGCTTTGACTTTAAGCGAAAGTTATAGACGATAACTATTGGATCTCCCATCCTATATGGAAAATACTTTTCGGAAACTAGGGAGCAACATGCATATAAATGATTCTAGCAGAGATTGATGTCTGGAGAAATTCAAAAGTATAAAATTAGAAATCAACATAACTCATAAAAGATAAACTTAGAGAAATATCAATAAATTATTTGGAAACATTAAAAATGTAAACTGAAAAATGACCATAAAGAAGAGTGAACTTACTTAATATTGATGATAGTAAGGGTAGGGTAGAGGCATACCTCAACAAATTGGAGAGAGATTGTAAAAAACAAAATATATGATGTGGTTTAGTCTAGGACATTGTTCTTTATAGAACAAAATGCCAAGTTTAATTATTGTAGGTTATATCCAACTCCAAATAAGTGAGAGAAGTCTTTATTGAGTTGAGATTAAGGTTATCCACCACTCTTTATCTAACTTTTAGAGTTTTGTGGCTACTAGTATCACAC
The DNA here is from genome assembly GCA_949130495.1 of Sambucus nigra. Taxonomy (NCBI): domain Eukaryota; kingdom Viridiplantae; phylum Streptophyta; class Magnoliopsida; order Dipsacales; family Adoxaceae; genus Sambucus; species Sambucus nigra. The sequence goes on along the minus strand of CASBWL010000019.1, from coordinate 1,271,542 downwards.
ATTTGATACTCATATTGTTTTTGTACTGACACACTCTACATAGTATTAGGTCAATTGGCCAACACATTGAGATCTGTGTGATCATACAATGTGGGATGTTAACTGGTAAATCACTCTTTTAAAGGATCTTAGAATCACTCCCCTCATCATCATCTCATCATCCTCATATGAAATATCAAAAAATTTCAAGAGACACCGATGTGACACCCCGACTAATTAAATACCGGGTACCTACTCCTTTATTAAATTAATACAAAATGCCAAGTTGGTTCAGTTCATAGCATCACTGTCGAAAAACGTTTTAACAATAACTAGCCACCTAATATTTAAAAAGTGAGTTATCAATTTTAATTGAATCTGATTAACATGCAATAAGTAAATCATGAATTGCTAACATAACCACCACAACATAATGACAATAGAAAAACCATAAAATGGTAATGAGTCTGGAGGAATACTCCTCACAACTATCAAAATACTAAATTAAACAAATACCAAGTCTGCGTCACTAAATTAATTACAACCCAAAATCTGAAATAACTGAATAGATAGAGTGTCTATAAAAGGAAATAGGGCGACATGCCCAATAGATGAGAAGATCTGGATATATAGAGTCAAGACTGAAAGTGGAGGCGTCTACTGTCAAGGTTCTGTAGCTTCCACAGCAGCTACAGTACTTCACCTGAATGGAACTCCTATGCCTGGTGTCCTTGTGGTTGGGCACCTAAAAGGTTTTTACAAGAAAATATATTTGGAAGCAAACGGGTCAGAGCCCGATAGTGAAAACAGTTTAAAATATATCAAGTGTTTTAATGACAATAAAAACAATGAATGCAAATACATGTTAGGATGTACTCTCGCATGAAATACTCACCTCTCGACTAACTGTGCACTCCTAACGTACCCGTACCCATTCTAGTTATTCCCATATCTAACTAGTCCGAGATAAAACCTAACATTACTATACGATTCACGCTTTAATTCCGACATCTTCATTTAAATAAAGAGCTTTACATTTATTCTCATTTTCCCATATTAGTAATATTACTTACTAGAGGATTTCCACTTTTATCTTTACAAACACGTTACTATTATTTGTATTCGCATTTATACATGACAGTGCATTTCAATTTAACCGTATATTATTCGCATCATAAATATACAATATTAGCACCCCGAGGCTAAGGTGCGGTGCACACATACTCTGCTATCCAATCCCGGTACATCACGTACATAAGGGCCACGCATTCCGAATCTCTCAGGAATCGTTCTCAAATACCAACAATCATAAATAATGGAGGCGAACATAGTTCACATCACATGGGTCACGCACATACCTACTCTCCCATGATCAGCAGACTTATTAACTTCTCAATAAGTCCTTCTCTGACCTATGTCCTAGAGGTAACAATCTAAATCCCCCCGTAGGCGTACAAAGATTAGATGGCCCTCATCGAAAGCCGACCTCCCATGATAGCAAGTATGGTAGGTATGTTATACACAAATAACCACATATACTAAACATTCACACTTCTCAAATATCTCATAATATTAATAGAGGTATACTTCTCGTCCTTATACCATCATTTTGCGTTATATATTAACAAGCCCCCGATTTATATGCATTAAAGTTATCAACTCTTCTCACGTCGTAATTTGGTACTCGTTTTCTAAACCATAAAGGTCATCCGGTTTACTACAAGATTCTAAATTTTACTCCTCAACGTACCCCAATCTCCCAAATATACCGACTAGTCAATAAGGGAAGGTTATAATTCCATTTAAATAAGTCTCCAGGATATTTATAAAATCAGGCCAAAAAGGCGATTCTGTCAACTCGTTAGAAGTCTCGTTCGAACGAGTTCGTTTGAACGAAAGGCTTCGAATGAACTACCAACTCTTTAGAAGGGATACTGTCATCTCGTTAGAAGCTCCTTCGAATGAGGTCGTTCGAACGACCTGGGCAGGTCTTCTAACGAGATGGCAGAACACGCCCAGAAATCTGCAATTCCGTTTTTCTACCTTTTTCTCTTTTCTAAATCTATCCTATGATCATCCAAACTCAGTTTTAATGTGTTTAAACTACACTAAGTCCTCCTAGGTCACTCTTTAACATATATATGGGGTCAATACCTCCTAAATCAACATGTAATCATCAAAATTCCCAAATCTTTTTCCAAACCCTATAAATATGAACACGGAACTTAATGTTTACAATTACTCCTTATCAATCCATTTTTACATCATCAAAAGTTATATTTTGGATATGAAATTCATCCATAAACATTCTACATGAATCCCTATATAAGATTATGAGTTTTATCTCCAATTTCATGGGTTTTCATCAAACTTCCAATATAAGATATGTATTCAATTCTAAGCATGGAGGAAACATTCGCTTGAAATTATGTAATTAAACCACTTGCCTTAGATTCGTTTTCCAGATTTGTTGTCATTGATTCTAGGTTGAATTTCCCTTTTTTCGGTCACAAATCCTTCCAGAATGGTGGTGATGGGTGATGGCTTTAGTTTGGCTCTTGTAACCTCTCTCCAACTTCTCTCAAAACTCCCGTAGTCCACTCTCTTATATTTTGCTGGTAATGGACTTAGTGGCCCCTTTAAAATTATAAATATAAACTCTAATTTTCGTGGGTTTTAATTCCCTAATTTTTAAAATTACTAAACTACCCTTTTGGGTTGCCGGTATGGCCTAAAAATGCCCCGGGACCCAAACTAAACCCCCGGGTAGTGTTTTCCGACTATTTCGACCCTTTCGGACACGTTGGCGCACTCAAAATGACCATTCGGTTGATAAAAATAAAATTCACTTTTTAATTCAAATATTTTCGTTTCTAACGCGACTGACACGCGCGTCCCAACTAAATTTTCAAATTGCCATATTTCGGTCTCGCGATAATTTTAATATTTCCAATACTCATGAAATTTTCAATTTTAACATCATAATCAAATACTAACTCACATCTTGCTAGTATTTATATCCGGATTAATTCCCAATTAATTCTAATTTAATTTAATTAATCCCTTAAATAAAAATTAATAAAATTACGGGGTATTACATACTTCCCCCCTAATAACAGAATTTCGTCCCGAAATTCGGAACTAAAGAGTACCTGGTAAAAACAACTCTGGATAATGCTCGCGCATCTCATCCTCGGGCTCCCATGTGGACTCCTTGGCATTATGATGCCGCCACTGCACACGTACTAATGGTACTATTTTTTACCTCAGTTTTTGCTTGGTCCAAAATAGCAATCAGCCCCTCCTCGTAGGAACTATCTGGCTGAAGATCGATGTCCTCTAAAGCAATGTGGGTATGGGCCAAATCATCCCTAAGGTATTTCCTTAGCGAGGAAATATGGAACACATCATGAATCCTATGCAAGTGCTCCGGTAACCCAAGTCTATACGCAACTGGTCCAATCCACTCGATGATAGGAAACGGCCCCACATATCTCGGTGCTAGTTTCCCCTTCTTCCCAAAACGCATAATTCCCTTCACATGAGATACTCTGAGTAACACCTAGTCCCCCACTTTAAATTCTCTGAAAAACCTCTTGGCATCAACATAGCTCTTCTGCCGGTCCTGAGCTACCCGAATGCGACTCCGTATCAACTCAATCCTTACCGAAGTGTCCTGAATCACTTCCGGTCCAAGGAGTTTGTTATCCCCCACCTCTAACCTCATTGTTGGGGAACGACAAGGTCTACCGTACAATGCCTCAAAGGGGCCATGCCAATGGTGAACTGGTAGGAGTTATTAAAAGCAAACTCCACCAGTGGAAGGTACTGTTCCCATCCACCTCCAAAGTCTAGGATGCACATACGCAACATGTCCTCCAACATCTGATTTGTCCGCTCAGTTTGCCCATCAGTCTGCGGGTGATATGCCGTACTCAACCGCAACTCCATACCCATGGCCTTCTGGAAACTCTCCCAAAATCGTAAAACAAATATCTTGTCTTGGTCAAACACGATATTTAGAGGCACACCGTGAAGTCTCACTATTTCCGTAATGAAAATCTGGGCATACTGTCCCGTAGTGTAGTCTGTCCTCACGGGTAGAAAATGAGCAACCTTGGTCAACCTATCCACAATTACCCATATGGAGTCGTGACCCCTCTGTGACGTAGGTAATCCCGTGATAAAGTCCATGGATATGCTCTCCCATATCCACATCGGAACCTCTAATGGCTGTAGAAGTCCTGCCAGTTTCTGATGATCCACTTTTACTAGCTGACAAGTGGCGCATTTAGAAACAAACACGGCGATATCTCTCTTCATCCCGCTCCACCAATACTGGCGTCTTATGTCTTGGTACATCTTATCCCCACCAGGGTGTACCGCGAACCGCGAGCCGTGCGACTCCGCCATTACCTCGTGTCGCAAGTCTTCCCCTTCCGGAACAACTAATCTCCTATTGAAGCGTAATCCCCCGTCTGAACTAACGGTATAGGACTCGGCTCCCTCTGCTAGTAATCGAACTATCTGCTCCAGACAGAACGAGTCATTTGCCTGGGCCTTTATCACTCTCGTAACAATCTGTGGTGTAACAGTCATCACCGACATGAACGATCGGGCCACTGCATCCTGGTGTCCCAACTCCTTCCACTTAGCTTTCCACACCTCGGCCACCTCATCTACTGGCCTATGGCTCAACGCGTTTGCTACCACGTTAGCCTTTCCCGGGTGGTATTGGATATCAAACTGATAATCCTTCACAAACTCAAGCCACCGTCGTTGACGCATATTCAGTTCCTTCTGCGTGAAGAAGTATTGTAGAGACTTGTGATCTGTGAACAATCGAAATCTCTCCCCCAGGAGATAGTGTCTCCGAATCCGAAGAGCGAATACGACTGCCTCTAACTCCAAGTTGTGGGTGGGGTAGTTCCTCTCGTGAGGCTTAATCTTACGGGAAGCATAAGCTATGGCCTGACTCTCCTGTTGTAACACACCTCCAAGTCCTTGTAAGGACGCATTGGTGTAGACTAAATACTCAACTCCCGGTCTGGGCAACGCTAGCACACGTGCTGAGGTCAACTTGTCCTTCAACTCATCGAATGCCAACTGACAGGCATCGCTCCAGATGAATGGCACACCCTTGCGAGTCAAATGTGTCAAAGGACCCGCTATTTTTTAAAAACCCCGAATAAACCTCCTGTAGTATCCTGCTAGGCCCAAGAAACTACGGATCTCAGTCGGTGTCGTGGGTTGTCCCCACTCCCTCACCGCGAATACCTTCCCTGAATCAATAGATATCCCCCAGTCTGAAATGATATGCCTCAAAAACTGAACCTCCTTCAGCTAAAACCCACACTTCTCATACTCTGCATAAAGCTCATTTTGACGTAGCGTCTGCAAAACCTGTCTCAAATGCTCGGCGTGCTCCTCTTCTATCTGGGAGTAAACCAGAATGTCATCAATAAAGACGATGACGAACTGATCTAGGAACTCTCTGAACACCCTATTCATCAAGTCCATAAACACGGCTGGAGCGTTGGTCAAGCCAAAAGGCATAACCCGAAACTCATAGGAACCATATCTTGTTAAGAAAGCAGTCTTCGAGACGTCCTGTTCCCTGATACGCAACTGATGGTATCCCGATCGCAAATCAATCTTTGAGAAGAAGGAAGCTCCTCTCAGCTGGTCAAATAAGTCAACGATTCTGGGAAACGGATACTTATTCCGTATCGTGACTTTATTAAACTCCCGGTAATCTACACACAACCTCAACGATCCATCCCCCTTCTTTACGAACAACACAGGGGCACCCCACGGTGAAGTACTCCTTCGGATAAACCCCTGACCCAACAACTTCTCTATTTGATCCCGTAGCTCTCTCATCTCTGCTGGAGCCATACGGTAAGGTGCGCGGGCAATTGGCTGAGTGTCCGGCGCCAAATCGATCACAAAGTCTATCTCTGTACTCGGAGGTAGTCCAGGTATATCCTGAAATACATCAGCAAACTCCCTAACAACTGGAATCAAATTGAGTGGTACTACCACTTCCTTAGAGGTCTCCTCCTCTATATAGTACAAATGAGTGGACGATCCTCCCTCGGGGTGAGGCATTGCCACTAAAAACATCTCCTGCCCGGGAATGGAAAAAATGATACTCCTACTGAAATAATCAATCATGGCTCGATACACAACTAGCCAATCCATACCAACAATCGCATCATACTCAGTCATATCTAATACTAACATATCAGCGGGTAAAGTAAATCTCCCGATCTCTATACCCACACCTCTACAAATAAGTGAAATTACGGAACCCTTACTCAACGGTGAATCTACACAAGTAACCGTTCTCTCTGCGGTGTCTAACAACCTAATAGTGCGTGCAAATCCCATGGCAACAAAATAATGTGTGGCCCCCATATCAAATAAAATATGCCCCAAAGTCCCTTGAATAGAGAACATACCCTCAATAGAAGGTGGATCCTGTGGGACTGCGACATGTTGAAGCTGATACACTCTCCAATACTGAAGCTGTCCATGCTAGAATGGGTGGTAATGCTGCCATCTGTGGTGGTGCTGGGAGGGCGGCGGGAAACATAGGCCTCTGTGGCTCGTGTCGAGCACCCTGCTGCTGCTGCTGCTGTGGGCCCCTTCCCCTATCAGGACAATCCTGGCGCTTGTGGCCAATCTTTCCACAAACGAAGCACTTCCTCGGGAAGTTTCCCTCTCACTGTCCCTGCGGCCCACGGCCCTATTGGTCGTTACCATTCCTACCCTGACCATGCTGGCCCTGCTGAAACTGCTGCTGCTGGCCATTCTGGCCCTGCTAGCCCTGATGGTCGTTCTGACCCTGATGGCCATGTCTGAAACCTCCCTGACCATTCCTGAAACCCCCAAATCTGAATCTCTTAGGATCCCCCTATTGGGAACCCTGATCACCCTGCCTGTGCTGACCCTGAGCAGATTGTGCCCCGCTAGCGCTATTTCCTCCGGTCCTCCCCTGATGGCTGGACTCTCCGGATCTCTTACTCTTAGTCATATGAAAGCGGTGATCCTGGCAGTGTAGCAGTGCTGCATTAACCGCATCAGAATAAGTGGCCAACGAGAGGTTTCCCAACAAGTGCTGATGGATTCTCCAAGTCAATCCATCCATGAACTTCTGAATCTTCTTCTCTTCGGTTGGAATCTCATCGGGAACGATGTTCAAGAGATTTGTGAACTCAGCCTCATACTCGGCTACGATCTTTCCCTCCTGTTTGAGGTTCATCAACTTCCTCCTCATCTCAGTGTGAACAGTTGACGGAAAATATTTGCGGTCGAACCGCACCCAGAATTCCTGAATAGTGAGGGCGTCCTTCTCCTCCACGGTGGTAATGGACTCCCACCACTACAACCCTGATCCTACTAGCTTAAAAGTATCCAGTATCTACTTCTAAACATCCGTTCACTCGTACATCCTTAAGTGCCTCTGAATGTCCTTCCTCCACTGACTGAACACGACAACATCGGAGCTACCTGCAAACTCCGGAGGGTGTGCTTTCTGAAAAGCATCACGAACGTGTTCCCAAGCAGACATGAATGCATGATCCTGAACTGGCACGACTACCGGTGCCTGGGGTGGTGCCTGTTGTACTACTGCGAGGGCGGCATTCACCGCTTGGGCTACAATGGCTACAACCTCTGCGACATTCATGGTGCCCGGAACTGGTGCAGGTTGTGGCTTGGGCTGAGCATCCCTAGGAACTCGCTGTGCACGTCGTGGAGGCATCTGAAATGAGAGTAAAGTCTATAAGTTCGTAGTTATTATCTCAAAATAGCTGAAGAGCGAAACATACACAAAAGAATACAACAGTCCTAAAATATAGGGCTCTACATCAAAGAAAGCTCAGCAAAAACATAACAAGTCGTATAGATCCTAAGGACACTAGAACCTAATGCTCTGATACCACCTGTGACACCCCGACTAATTAAATACCGGGTAGCTACTCCTTTATTAAATTAATACAAAATGCCAAGTTGGTTCAGTTCATAGCATCACTGTCGAAAAACGTTTTAACAATTACTAGCCACCTAATATTTAAAAAGTGAGTTGTCAATTTTAATTGAATCTGATTAACATGCAATAAGTAAATCATGAAATGCTAACATAACCACCACAACATAATGACAATAGAAAAACCATAAAATGGTAATGAGTCTGGAGGAATACTCCTCACAACAATCCAAATACTGAATTAAACAAATACCAAGTCTGCGTCACTAAATTAATTACAATCCAAAATCTGAAATAACTGAATAGATAGACTGTCTCTAAAAGGAAATAAGGCAATATGCCTAACAGATGAGAAGATCTGGATATATAGAGTCAAGACTGAAAGTGGAGGCATCTACTGTTAAGGTTCTGTAGCTTCCACAGTAGCTACAGTACGTCACCTGAATGGAACTCCTATGCCTGGTGTCCTTGTGGCTGGGCACCTAAAAGGTTTTTACAAGAAAATATATTTGAAAGCAAACGGGTCAGAGCCCGATAGTGAAAACAGTTTAAAATATAGCAAGTGTTTTAATGACAATAAAAATAATGAATGCAAAATACATGTTAGGACGTGCTCTCACATGAAATACTCACCTCTCGACTAACTGTGCACTCCTAACGTACCCGTACCCGTACCCATTCTAGTTATTCCCATATCTAACTAGTCCAAGATAAAACCTAGCATTACTATACGATTCACGCTTTAATTCCGACATCTTCATTTAAACAGAGAGATTTACATTTATTCTCGTTTTCCCATATTAGTAATATTACTTACTAGAGGATTTCCACTTTTATCTTTACAAACACGTTACTATTATTTGTATTCGCATTTATACATGACAGTGCATTTCAATTTAATCGTATATTATTCGCATCACAAATATACAATATTAGCACCCCAAGGCTAAGGTGCGGTGCACACATACTCTGCTATCCAATCCTGGTACATCATGTACATAAGGGCCACGCATTCCGAATCTCTCAGGAATCGTTCTCAAATAACAACAATCACAAATAATAGAGGCGAACATAGTTCACATCATATGGGTCATGCACATACCTACGCTCCCATGATCAGCAGACTTATTAACTTCTCAATAAGTCCTTCTCTGACCTATGTCCTCGAGGTACCAATCTAAATCCCCCCGTAGGCACACAAAGATTAGATGGCCCTGATCGAACGCCGACCTCCCATGATAGCAAGTATGGTAGGTATGTTGTACACAAATAACCACATATACTAAGCATTCACACTTCTCAAATATCTCATAATATTAATAGAGGTATACTTCTCGTCCTTATACCATCATTTAGCGTTTTTTATTTACAAGTCCCCGATTTATATGCATTAAAGTTATCAACTCTTATCACGTCGTAATTTGATACTCGTTTCATAAACCATAAAGGTCATCCGGTTTACTACAAGATTCTAAATTTTACTCCTCAACGTACCCCAATCTCCCAAATATACCGACTAGTCAATAAGGGAAGGTTATAATTCCATTTAAATAAGTCTCCGGGATATTTGAAATAAAATTAGGCCAAAAAGGCCATTCTGTCAACTCGTTAGAACTCTCGTTCGAACGAGGTTCGTTCGAACGAAAGGCTTCGAACGAACTACCAACTCGTTAGAAGGGATACTGTCATCTCTTTAGAAGCTCGTTCGAACGACCTGGGCAGGTCTTCTAACGAGATGGCAGAACACGCCCAGAAATCTGCAATTCCGTTTTTCTACCTTTTCTCTTTTCTAAATCTATCCTATGATCATCCAAACTCAGTTTTAATGTGTTTAAACTACACTAAGTCCTCCTAGGTCACTCTTTAACATATATATGGGGTCAATACCTCCTAAATCAACATGTAATCATCAAAATTCCCAAATCTTTTTCCAAACCCTATAAATATGAACACGGAACTTAATGTTTACAATTACTCCTTATCAATCCATTTTTACATCATCAAAAGTTATATTTTGAATATGAAATTCATCCATAAACATTCTACATGAATCCCTATATAAGATTATGAGTTTTATCTCCAATTTCATGGGTTTTCATCAAACTTCCAATATAAGATATGTATTCAATTCTAAGCATGGAGGAAACATTCGCTTGAAATTATGTAATTAAACCACTTGCCTTAGATTCATTTTCCAGATTTGTTGTCATTGATTCTAGGTTTAATTTCCCTTCTTTCGGTCACAAATCCTTCCAGAATGGTGGTGATGGGTGATGGCTTTGGTTTGGCTCTTGTAACCTCTCTCCAACTTCTCTCAAAACTCCCGTAGCCCACTCTCTTATCTTTTGCTGGTAATGGACTTAGTGGTCCCTTTAAAATTATAAATATAAACTCTAATTTTCGTGGGTTTTAATTCCCTAATTTTTAAAATTACTAAACTACCCTTTTGGGTTGCCGGTATGCCCTAAAAATGCCCCGGGACCCAAACTAAACCCCCGGGTAGTGTTTTCCGACTATTTCGACCCTTACAGACACGTTGGCGCACTCAAAATGACCATTCGGTTGATAAAAATAAAATTCACTTTTTAATTCAAATACTTTCGTTTCTGACGCGACTGACACGTGCGTCCCAAATAAATTTCCAAATTGCCATATTTCGGTCTCGCGATAATTTTAATATTTCCAATACTCATGAAATTTTCAATTTTAACATCATAATCAAATACTAACTCACATCTCGCTAGTATTTATATCCGGATTAATTCTCAATTAATTCTCATTTAATTTAATTAATCCCTTAAATAAAAATCAATAAAATTACGGGGTATTACAACCGACCTCAATCCATAAATATCTATAATGTTTATAACAAGATCCTTCCTTTCATGTGAGACCCCTGTGGGAAAATCATTCATGAGGTATCCTTGACAAAATTTAATTAAGCATGTATGTTGTTCCAAAGGGATAAATGATATATCTTCGGGTTGGAATAGTCGTATTCGACTAACATTTGAAAGAAACTCCTCTTTGTTCCTCACGATGAGTACGATGTGGATCGAATTGATGCTTGTTTGAGAAGTGATAGGTTTGAGGCGGGTTTTGACGAAAGGCGGTGGCACGAGGTTTGTGGTGAATTAAGTAGACCTTACTAAATTATCCCCTAAATTTGATGAGGGATGCAAGGGTTTGTGACTTAAAGCTGTAAATGGTTAAGGGAAACGATATAGGATGCAGTGGTTAGGGGTAATGATGGATGGATCACACTTGGTGGCGATGAGGCCAAGAATCACTCTCAAAGGAGACTCAATGCCTCCTTCATCATTGACATCCTCTTTTCCATTTCATCCTAAACATCCTCTTCTCCATTTTATTCAGTTAGATGTTCTTCTTTAGTGCCATCGAGATATTATAACATATTTACACACAACAATAATCTACGTAATTGATGGAACCTAAATCTGAATCTAGACCTGATAACCAAATTTATGTATACAGTGGAACATTTGTGCATGACAAAACCTAAAAGAATCTACAATTTTCAAATCTCTTTCATAATATCATTAATGAAAAATGTACTAGTTATTACAAAGTAAGGACTACGAGCCTTTTATACACTAAGATGTCTAAATTAGGGTTATGCTCCAGCATTACTTCTTTCCTTTTGAAAAGTTAGTCATATACTCCTGATATTGGGGAAGAATTTGTGATCATCATGTTCAAATGTGCCCTCAGATTCTAGTGTTTTATGTTTCGATTTGACGATATCAACTGATAAGGAAGCATGAACGTGGACAAAAAATATTGTAAAGGACCTATGATGCAATGACGCCCTCAATGCGGTCAATATGGAAACGGATAAGATGAGAAGGATCAATTGGTAAAGGAACCAAAGAGGGATAGAGGGATATGTGTTCTCTTGAGGGGGGGAGATCTACATCACATGGTAAAAGAACCATATGATATGAATTCAACATGAAGATCTACATTATTCCAAAACTTCGAAGTAAGGGGAGCACCGATCACAACACATATTACATGGAGCCTCCTTCAAGTAGACAATAACCTAATCGGTGGTTGAAAGTCAAATTGGTGGTAATGAGGGTATACACTACCTTTATAATAGACATTCATGCATTAAAAGAATTTACGAACATCTGAATGAATTGAAACCAAATGAGCATTGCACTGAGATTGAACGGGACACAATGATCGTTGGTGGGAAATAAAAAAAATCAGTAGACATAAAGGCAAAAGATCTTAGTTTGTAACGAATCTAAGACATTTAGAAGGGTGTGAGACCAACATATTAGTTCACCAAAATTTTAAAAGAAACCTCAGATATGGAAATGTTATCCCAACTCTTTTGGTTATCAACAAAGAAAGTAATTCATGTTACAATAAATTTTGCCCTGGGACTGCATATCGATCAATAATGATAGGATTTCGGGGGTTGGTGACATTAACAAATGACTCGAGGAGTTGTTGAGGGTCAGAAGTTTCTTGTCTAAGGGGTATAAAGTGTGATCACCAATGCATAGCACAAGCCCATCTATTGGGCTTCGACCACGAGGGTTGGGTAAGAGACTAGAGTAATGATAGGCGATGGAGGACCCAACTAATGAATTGCCTGGACTTGATTCGATGCACATGCATTATCAATCCGGGGATATATATCATTTGACATAAAGTTTAAAATCGAACTCTCGATGTAAATAATGGGGCCCACATAATTTTCTTTTATCTCGTTCCCATATTCCCTTTCCTTTTAATAAATATCAATAATTTTTCTTTTTAGGCATATTCTAGAAAGGGATATTCGCTTGAGATAATTTTAGTTCTCTAGCATCTCTAGGGTTTCTAAGAGGATTGGGCTTTGTTTAAGTAACTATAATGTAACACTTTTTTAACGGAATGAAGCTGGAGAAAGTTGTCTTAACCTTAAATCCTAAACCCAATTTTTTTTGCCCACTACCTTTTAAACTATTTACTAAGTAGGTGGTGAACCTGAAATTTGAGGAGGAGCCTATATATGCCAAGTATTATTCCCTTTTTTATGGGAAAATTGGTCCGAGTCTAATTGGGAGGCCCGTTAACTTATATGGATTCCAGAAGGTGCTTGAGATGTTCTTCATTTTGTATACTTTAATGTTTATTGATCATCCAAACTTCTTATCTATTGATAATTTCATCTAATGAAACAATATTTTGGTTTCCTACTTCTTTTTATATGAAGCTTTTATATCAGGTTGGTCATAAAAGTGTTATATAGTGGCTTGGAGTTGCGATTAATTGAAGAGTCACTTATTGAAAGTCAATGTTGTGAGGGTTAATGCTAATTTTAGTTTTATCGATGGTCAATATCGGAACTTAACTTATTACTCTATCATTGAATTTATATATTGATTTTGAAAGGGTGTCATGTAATTTTAGACGGCCCAGAAAGCACAATGATTATTAATTTGAGACGGGGAGGATTAATTTTCAATTTTTCTATTTTTTTATATGTTTAAAGCCCTTTGTTTCGGCTTTATTTTGTTATTGACTCTTTTCTTATTTGCTCCACCCCTTCGCAGGCTTTATCTCTTTCACAATATTATTTTTTCTCATGTATGCTCGACTTTATTTTTGATATGGTAATATAGACCGTTGTCTCTTATTATTATTGTTATCTTTTTCATTGTTGTTCCATAGGCTTACTTCTGGAACTGACTAACAAGGGACAATTTATGCATTGTAAGATCCCCTACAAATATAGGTGACAACTATGATTGTGCTAGAAATTTTGGTTATTTCGATAGTACATATTAATACACATAAAATTGTTCGTGAATCTCTATTCAAATATCATTTATGTTGTAGTTATTTAATGCTACTGAACCTCTAAATAATGTTCTTTCTCTAAAATTTTCATGATTTCCTTGATTAAAGAAAAGTTATATTAAAATGACAACAAACTTGGTCCAATTGTAATCACACCCCCAATTGTACATTTGCATTTATACATACTTGTATTATTATTTTGATAATTACACATTTTTATACTTTATAAAGACTTGTACTATTATTTTGACAAGGTTCTTGCTATTTCAATTTCCACAAAAGTTTGCATAAGCAATTATAATGTATATTACCCCTAGGTAGGTAATTAAGAAGACAAGAGAAAGTGCAAATGCCACAAAACTGTGCAATTTGTATAAGAACCCCCCAAATATTTCTATGTGTTTTTTATAAGGGTCTTGATAACATGTGTCCCAAGGGCACACATTAAGATATCAAAAATAGTAGGAATAGAATTCCGACATATATTTTATAGGAAACAGATACTCACGTGAAACTTTAATACTTACTATTTTAAAGCTCAAAATATGTGCCTTAGGACATATGTTATCATTTTTCTTTTTATAAAGGCCCAGAACGGTGTCTTTGACATTAAATAGTGTCTTTGACAGAACGGCGTCTTTGAAACATAATGCACATGTAATGATTTTTTGACATTAAATAGTGTATGGGCTTCGCCTGCATTACGCTTTTCAATAAAAAAATTAATGCGTGAAATCAGCCTCCTTGGTATATGTTCTCGGCCATTACGCCCTTCATTAGAGATGGACCCCTAAATCCCCGGAACTACAAATGGTGCTATAGGTATTGTTTGTAGTGCTCAAAATACTGTAAAAACAATTTCAATTTCCAATGATGCCCCTGATGCTACTGTCTTCTCTCATTTTAGAACCCTAGGTTCCAATAATTGCATAAGCCGCTAAGTACAGAACACTAATCATAATCACCCTCTTATTTCCTCAATACCAATTTTTGCATTAAAGCCTTGAAGTCGTGTCTCTTTTAAATTTGTCCCACAGTTGTCAGTACTTGACCTTATCATGTTTGCATTCTTTATTGGAGTTACTAGAAAAAACTGCTAGATGGCCTTACGTATTGTTATGTATCGTAATATTGTACTCTTCAGTTACAGTACACTAAAATTAGGAATATATTTTCCTTTTTCTTTACCTCAGGTTTGTCTTAGTGGATGAAATTGTTTTAAAAGAAAAATGTAATGTTCGCCTGATGCTATCTAAGAATAAATAAGATGAGTTTTTTTAGAAGAATAATCACGAAAAGGTAAAGTGTATCAAACACAATCTAGGTCTCTTCATTATTTAGAAGAGTAGTTGTTAGCCAATATATCCGAACTTCTTTTTTTTTTTTATCCTTTTTACCGTTTCTCATTAGAGAACCATTTTCCATTGATATTCTTGTATAGGTAACCCCGTGATTTTGCTCGCTGAGGATGTTCAAATACTAAGTTCTTTTCCCAATTACCTACCTTCATATGAGTATTTGATAATTAAATCATATGTATTTATTGTCACTTACTGATTGTTAATTACCCCCTACTAACAAATTCATCATAATGTGTTTACATAAAACAATGAAGAATGCTATATATATTTATTTATTTTGCAAATTTCTTGGGTTAGTTTTACTCCAGACCACGATCTCTTCCCCGAAGGCTTATATATAATATATACATGGCTAATGTAATCAGATGGCTTGGATTTTAATGTTAATTATGTTTTGAGTGTAGCGTTACAATCTAAACATTGGTGGTAGTAATAGTAGTGCTCCATCTGTAGGAAGCTAAAGAGAACAAGAATGCAAAGATTTTGAAATACCTTTTCCAACTGCATTGAGAAGGTAAGTAAATTTGAAGTTTGTATCTTAACTTTTTTATTTTGTACCTATGAGTGTTCATATTTTATAAATAAAATTGAGTGATTTTTTTCATTTATAGCTCCAAGTTAGCTGCCTATGCAGAGTTGGCTTTGAAGCCATTTGCCATTTATTTCTGTCAGTAATTTCCTGTTGCCCTATATATGGTTGGACTCCTGGCCTTTTCCCTTGTCTCCGCGATAGCCTTCAGGCTACTTCATTGGCAGTTGGGTCCAAAGAACTGCAGTTTTCTTTTCCTATTGGTATGTATCTTGTTCAACTCCTTTTTTCTTTGAGCTTCGCAAAAGATGATTGGATTTTGGTGTAAGAGTAAATTACACGTCTCGTATCTTGTTGCATGATCATGGATTCCTCCCTCTTTGTTTCAAATATAAAACTTGTGCTTATCCTCTTAGGTTAAATATGTTATATGCCCCCCTCTTATTTGTTTCTAAAACACTCGTTACCCCCTGCTGCATGCAGTGGCGGATCCAGGAATTTGATTCAAGTGAGGCAAAATTTTGTGACGAAGGCCGGGGGTTTGGGGGCGGGAGCCCCCGAGCCGATTTTTTTAGATTTTTAACTTTTTTTTTTATAATTTTTACCTTTAAAAATGTTTGAGGTAGTAATTAACTAAAGTTGGATTCCTACTTTGTTCGTCGATTTTGTTTTTTATAATATTACCCTAAAGGGTTGTGTGTTGTCTCCTCTTTTTCGTTTAAAAAATTTCTCCATGACTTCGTATTTAAAAAATACCACATATTTCAGACTACATAAACAATTGCTATTACAAAAAAATAGGCTACAAAAAAAATTAGGCTACATAAAAAATTCTACACATTATCACATACAAAAAATTAAACTACACATCATCACATACAACAAAAAATACCTGAAATGAATAGCTGGACTGGACAGTGGTGCCGAGAGGGAGGGAGTCGAGCCGCTGCTTTGTTGGGAGAGGGAGGGAGGGAGGCACAGGCGGAGGGAGGGGGGGAGGGGAAATAGGTTTAGGGGGGAAGGGAAGGGATGTGATAAATGAGATGAGAGGCAGCCGCTACTGTGGTATGTTTGTAGGTTTAATATATTAGGTAATTACAATCTTACACCCTCAGTTTTGTAAATAATTAGAGGTATACCTTGAAGTTTGGAATTTTACCAAAAAATCCTATAAATTATTATTATTATTATTTTTAAATCCCAATTGGGGCGACCGCCCCAGTTCGTCCTATGCTCCATCCGCCCCTGGCTGCATGGTTAGCCATAGGTAGTAAGTGTGCAAATAATGAAAAAGAAGGGTAGGAATTGTAGTATTCAAAACTAGATAACGAGTTATATATAAAACAAGTGGGAGGTATTGGTAATTATCTCTAACAACCAACATCAGAAGGTTAGTGTAATTTACCTGTATAAGATAGTAAATATTGATTTCTAGTTTCTCCAAAATATGATACCTTAGTAAGATGTCTGGATTTGGAAGAATGGAATGCCCGTGTTGAGTGCTCTTAGAAACTTGGCGTTTGGGACATTAGTTATCCAAATAAGGAAAGATTCATTTGTACTTACGTACTGGTAACACTAACAAGTTGTTCACGCAATTGACACGAATTAGAAAAATTGCACATTATTTTAGATTATACTACTAGTGTACATGGTTCCTTTTAATATATCATGTATAGAAAACCCCTTTCTCCCTCCTCCCTCACGGGAAAATTTGACTATTCGCGCTACTTGCCGTATTATATTTTGATTATTTGCACCCTACTATATATTAATTGTTTTGATCCTTCCGTTATTTCAGGACATACATATGACAAAACATATTAACATAAGGTGCAAATTAAAAAGTTCTTATATGATCTTTGCATTTTGCACCCTTTGTTATAACAACAGGTTGCGAATATAAAATTTTAAAATGTGGTTGAAAATACAAAAATATGGATAAATAAAATAGGTTGGAAAGCCATAATTTTCGATGAGAAAAAACTAACAAAAATCTAAACGGTGACAACAGGTGAGGAATGGAGATAATACAAAGTTATGTATTGTTTTGTGTATAATCTCACTATGTGTTCCATTTTTGTTTTTCTGATGATATAATTATCATTTATTCATACATTATTAGTCATACAAGACATGTTTCAGGGTTTCATTGTCCGCATCGAATGCCTTAAAAATAGTGCTACCCTACTCCTACAACCCATGATATTTCTGATTTGTGACTGTCTTTCTGATTTACCTTCATTATCTGACGTCGATTCTTACAAGGTGACGTATATTTTATATATTAATCCTATTATATTATCTTCGCTTTGGTGCACTATAGTTGTCCTCTTGTTACACCTTTTACTTATTTTTTTTCAGGTTTATATTTGATCTATTTTCTTCCCATATTATATAGGATCATCCACATGCCAAGGTTTTCTTGTATCTTCTATCGTTCTTATGCTTACCTTACTGCTGAACTAAAAAGCATATAATAAAAAAATATGTAGCTTACAATTATTTGTCCTCTCATCAACCATTATTGTTAAAAGAAAGGATTTGCATATGCTCTCAAAAGCGCTTGAAAGTTGTATAGGTGCTACTAATTCAGATAGATGACAAAATGTTATTAGAATAAACGTAATTATTTTCGGCTTACTTGGTGAATCCTTGTATGCAACTCCATTTCCCTTATATGTCATTCTAAGACATTTTCGCAATATTTTTGGATGTCTGATAGGTGAGCAAACATTTGATTAATTCCTAGTTACTTCGCTTTTCTTGTCAAATGTTTGTTCACCCTGCAAGTAGAGGGAATGTTGATTTGTTAACAGATATTTCTTGCTTTGTTTTAGGAACAAAAAAAGGTTGATGGCTGAAGATTCTACCTTGTTTTTTTCATATATATTTAAATTATCTAAGGTATGTTTATTTTTTCTTATAGGTTTGTAAAATAATCTTGACATGTACATATAACTTATTGGTTTTTATTTGTCTACTTGTTCCTTTAATCTTGAAATTTTCCATAAGTTGACTAAATTAGGAAAACCGTCGACGTGCACTTCTGTGTGTTTTCAAGTGGTGTGCGTCAAGTCACATGCAATTCAAATTGGTCTTTATTCAATTTTTTTAGACCTAAATTCTGGGTGGTATTATTGTTTAATAAATTTAGGAATTTATTCAATTCAATGTACAAATTTTGGTATATTAAGAATTAGTAAAGGACGACCCCAAGTAATTGAGAAAAAACTTTGTCGAGTTGAGTTGATTCCTAAATCCTTCGATCATATCATCTCTTGATTTAAAGTTTTAGAAATTTTTTTATTTTCCCTTTCATCGTAATTAAACATGACATTCAATTTGTAGTCATCATAACATGAAATGCTTTATGCTAGTTAGTGTATATGACTAGATCTCGATCTGCACTAAGATCCTTTATGAGGCTTGTGAGAACAGTATTCATTGTTGTATCCTTTTTTGTTGTGTGTTGAGTAGTGATTAGACCATGTAGTCATCTTCTTAACTCGATGTTATTTTCAACAACAGTTGGCTTTTTCTTTCCTGGTTCTAGATGAATTTATGGAACATTAGTAGTTAGGGAAGATAGTGCGAGTGTAGATTCCATGTAACACATCTTTAGGCTTTGTTTATATGTTTTTTTCTTATTATTATTCTTGTTGTTAGCTAGGTAAGAAATAAACTAATTGAGCATATGATAGTTCACGGTGAGAAAAAGATGGACCCATATTTGGCAAGTTATACACTTACCTTGAAAGGATCATTAATTTGAATTGATTATCTATTTAAATGGTTCACTAATTAAAGTCACTGAGTTTAGATCCAAATCAGTGTTGGTGCATGTTCAGTCCAGTTGTACATTGCTTAGCCAGTTCGCATTTTAACAGTGCGAACTGGACATGTGTCACCTGACGGTGAACCCAGAAAAGAGAGTGAGTGCACCTATAATTTAGGCAATAATTTCTAGGGTCATCGCTAGGTGACACATGTCCGGTCCGCACTGTTAAAATACGGGACAGTCCGTACAAGATCATCATCATCATCATCATCATTATTATTATTATTATTATTATTATTATTATTATTATTATTATTATTATTATTATTATTATTATTATTATTATTATATGTTTCCATCTGAGTATGCTTTTGATGTTAGTCAATAATAATATGGAAAGTATTGGCTATGTATAAATATAAGCTTTTGATGTTAGTCAATAATAATATGGAAAGTATTGGCTATGTATAAATATAAGCTGCTACTCATTAATATGAAATGAAATTGTTATTTAGAGTGGTCATGTAACATTATTTCATTTTGCAACATCCATGAACATTAGTATATGCAGAAGTTTGGGCACTTTATCGGATAACGAGTTAATAACGGAGAAGATTGAATGTTGTAAGGGTGACTTAGTTGCAGTTACTATATGCAAACTCATGTGAATGTCAAATAATGACTTTGTGGAACAAGTAGTTAGTGTGGTTTCATTTTCGGGACAGTTCAAACAAATGATCTTAGCACATATTCTCTCCCCTTCTTCTTTTATAATTGACTTTCGTGAACATGAAAGTTCTCAGTTACCTAGTATTTGATCCTTCTACATTTGTCTTGACACGGGATATTGGCCGAGTATCTAGGTGATGATCATATGCTTGTAGTTGTGTGCAAGTCCTATGTAACAGCAAGTGCTCTCGTGAGATATGAACAAAATGGAAATATAAATGGTCTATTGGCCTGCATAAAGTGGCAAGAGATAATGTAAAATCTATTCATGGTTGTCATCTTGTCACAAGTTTTGAGAATATCAGGTAACAAATGTTGGATGCTTCGAATCCTAATCTGATTACCTTATCGATCATAGTGTCTTACGGAGTAATAAGATTAATGCCTACTTCTACTCTTTTGGAGTTGGAGGCTCCATCAATGTATAGAGTCCAGTCCTCAGATGGTGCTTCCTTACTTTTTGATTGCTCTATTTTCGATTGATCAATTGGTTGACCGCCCATAAATTCGGTAATAAGGTCTTCTAATACTTACCCCTTAATCTCCGTTCTTAGATGGAAGTGGATATCCAATCTCCCAAGCTCTATCGATCACTTAGAGAGTTGTCCGGAGAGATCATCCTTCCTCATAATAGCTTTGAGAGGGTAGGAGTTGATTGCAGTTATTGAATGAGCTTTAAAGTAATGCTTCAGTTTGCTCAAGGTGACTCCCACCGCATAGGCGAGCTTCTCTAGCAATAGGTACCATTGTTCAGCCTCCAGAAGTATCTTGATGGCATAGTAAACTGAGTGTTAACATCCTTCCTTTTCATACACTAGGGCAGAGCTTACAGCATGGTCTGATACTGCCAGGTAAAGATACAATGGGTTTCCATCATTGTGAATCACCAGTAGGGTGTCTTGTTAAGGTCAGATTTGATTTCTTCTAATGCTCCCGTACAATCGTCGTTCCATATGAGGCCTTTGTCCTTCTTTAGAAGCCGAAAGAATAGTCAGCAATGTTTAGAAGACTTGGAGATGAAGTGATTGAGTTCTGCAAGCAATCCAGTAAGCTTTTGAACATCTAGGGAGGATGGAATCTAGTGGTAGCATCGATCTGATCTGGATTGGCCTCAATTACCCTTTTACTGACTAGATAGCCTAAGAAATTTCCTGACTGGACACCGAATGAACACTTACTTGTGTTAATCTTCATTCGATATTTTCTGAGGATCTCGAAGGTTATGGATGTGACACCCCGACTAATTAAATACCGGGTGGCCAACGAGAGGTTCCCCAATAAATGCTGACGGATCCTCCATGTCAATCCATCGGTGAACTTCTGGATCTTCTTCTCCTCTGTCGGTATTTCATCCGGAACAATATTCAGTAAATTAGTGAATTCGGCCACATACTCGGCCACAGTATTTCCTTCCTGTCTGAGATTCATCAGCTTCCTCCTCATTTCCGTGTGAATAGCTGACGGAAAATACTTGCGGTCGAACCGCACCCAAAACTCCTGTATCGTGAGAGTATCTCTCTCCTCCACGGTGGTAATAGACTCCCACCACTGCAGTGCAGATCCCACTAGCTTGAAAGTAGCTAGTACCAGCTTCTGAACGTCGGTGCACTCATACATCCTCAAGTGCCTCTGAATGTCTTTCCTCCACTGATTTGAAACCACAACATCGGAGCTACCTGCGAACTCCGGTGGGTGTGCTTTCTGAAAATCATCACGTACGCGTTCCCAAGCATACGGGAATGCATGTGCCTAAACTGGCGCGGCTACTGGCGCCTAGGGTGGTGCCTGCTGTACAACGGCGAGAGCGGCATTTACCGCTTGGGCTACAATGGCAGCAACCTCAGCGACATTCATGGTGCCCTGTACTGGAGCTGGCTGGGGCTCCAGCTGTGCATTCCTAGGAACCCGTGGTGCACGTCGTGGAGGCATCTGAAATAAGAGTAAAGTCTATAAGTTTGCAATTATAAACTTAAAATAGCTGAAGAGCGAAGCATATACAAAAGAATACAACAGTCCTAAAGTATAGGGATCTACATCAAAGAAAGCTCAGCGAAAACATAATAAGCCGTACAGATCCTAAATGACACTAGAACCTGATGCTCTGATACCACCTGTGACACCCCGACTAATTAAATACCGGGTAGCTACTCCTTTATTAAATTAATACTAAATGCCAAGTTGGTCCAGTTAATAGCATCAATGTCGAAAACATTTTAATAATTACTAACCACCTAGAATTTAAAAAGTAAGATGTCAAGTTTTAAATTAAGTCTGATTAACATGAAATAAAAAATTATGAGGGAATAACATAACCATTCACCATCAAGAAGCAATAGAATAACCAACAAATAATAATAATAAGCCTGGAGAAAAACACTCCTCACAACAATCCCAGAACTGAATAAAATAAAACAAGTCTAAATCCTGAATTAATTACAATCCACAGTCTGAATAACTGAAATATAAATGTCTCTAAAAGAAATGGGCGACATGCCCTACAAATGATGAAAACTGAATAGAGAGTCAAGACAAAATAAGCGTCTACTAGCAAGGCCCTGTAACTTCCACAACAGTTACAGCTCGTCACCTGAATGGAAATCCTATGCATGGTGTCCTTGTGGCTGGGCACCTAAAAGGTTTTTACAAAAAGTAGATTTGAAATCAAACGGGTCAGGGCCCGAAAGTGGAGAGTATTTTAAAAACAGCAAGTGCTTTAATAACATTAAAACAATGAATGCAAAATACATGTTAGGACGTGCACTCACATGAAATGCTCACCTCTCGACTAATTGTGCACTCCTAACGTACCGTACCCATCTAAGTGACATTCATATCTAACTAAACCGTTATAAGTTCTACCCCTTTCTACTCGATTCCCATTATACATTCTAACGTTATCAATTAAATAGAGGGCTTTACTTAAACTCGGATTCTCAATTATTAGTAATACAATTCACTACAGGTTATCCCTTTTTATTTTCTCAATGCGTTACCATGATTATACTCACAATACCAACATGAAAATTCTCATTATTTAATCGTATATTATTCACGTCATAAATATACAATACAAACACCCCGAGACTAAGCTGCGGTGCACACATAATCTGCTATCCATCCCGGTACATCACGTACATAAGGATCACGCATTCCGAATCTCTCAGGAATCGTTCTCAGATAACAACAATCACAATCAATGGAGGCGAACACAGTCACATTACATGGGTCACGCACATACCTACGCTCCCATGATCAGCAGACTTATTAACTTCCCAATAAGTCCTTCTTTGACATATGTCCTCGAGGTACTAATCTATATCCCCCCGTAGGCACACAAAGAATAGATGGTCCTAAGCGAACGCAAACCTCTCGTGATAGCAAGTATGGTAGGTATGTCATACACATAAAATCATATACATATACTAAGCATACACACATCTTAGTAATTACCAAAATTTATTAGTGGTATACATCTCATTCTTATACCAACTTATAATGTTACACAATTCACATATCCCCGGTAATTACAAATATTTAAGTCATCACTTGTTCTCACATCATAATAGTCACTCACGTCCTAATCCACAATTTTCATTTGGTTCAAATCACACTTCTATGTTTTACTCCTCAATATATCCCAAATATCCCAATTATATCAATTAGTCATCAAGGGAATGTTATCTCTACAAATAAACCAGGTTACGGAATATTAGAAATCAAATCGGGCCAAAAAGGCCAATCTGTCAACTCGTTAGAAGTCTCCTTCGAACAAGGTCGTTCGAACGAGAGTTCGTTCGAATGAAGTGGGCATCTAACAAGATCTCGTTCGAACAAAAGGCATCGAACGAACATCCCACTCGTTAGAAGTCAAACTGTCAACTCGTTAGAAGCTCGTTCGAACGAGCTCGTTCGAACGACCTGGGCAGGCCTTCTAACGAGGTGACAGTTCGAGCCCAGAATTCTCCTATTACGTTTTTCCCAATTTTCTTCACCTCTAATCTCATCTAAACTTCATTCCAACAGTATTTCAAGGTTTCTAAACATTCCTAAACATACTTAAATCGTATTACAACATTTATATGGGGTCAAATCATCCTAAACCACATCTAATCATCAAATCTCCCCAATTTTCCCAAATCTCATGAACATGAACCCTAGAAATTTACAGTCATCAATAGACATAATTAAATCCATTTTTGTGATATAAAAGATGTATTTCTATCCGAATAATTACCCAAACACAATTCTACATGCAATATCCTTATCAAAATGTGAATTTCTAATTCCAATTCAATGGGTTTTTATCAATCTCCCAAAACAATGCAATTTTCATAAATGTCTAAGCATGGAAGAAACATTCGTTGCAAATAACGAAATTAAACCACTTGCCTCTAATCTTTCTCTGAATTTGGTGTTGAATCTTGGATGTAGGTTGCTCTCTCCTTTTCTCCCAAGGTTGAAGGTTGAAGATGGGGTTAGGGTTCTCTCTTTGGGAACTTCTCCTAACTTCTCATGAAACCCCCGTAGCCCTCTAATCAGTTAATTGCTGGTAATGGGTTAGTGGGTCATTTAATTTTCTATTTTAAACTCCTAAAATTCGTTAATCATAAATCCCAAAATTTCAGAATTACCAAAATAC
Source organism: Sambucus nigra (assembly GCA_949130495.1). Classification (NCBI taxonomy): domain Eukaryota; kingdom Viridiplantae; phylum Streptophyta; class Magnoliopsida; order Dipsacales; family Adoxaceae; genus Sambucus; species Sambucus nigra. The sequence goes on along the minus strand of CASBWL010000019.1, from coordinate 1,246,711 downwards.
CCTTTTAAGTTGCCGGTATGGCCTAAAAATGCCCCGGGACCCAAACTAAACCCCTGGCTAGTGTTTTCTGACTATTTCGACCCTTCCGGACGCGTTGGCGCACTCCAAATGACCATACGGTTAATAGAAATAAAATTCACTTTTTAATTAAATTAACTATTTTTTCTGACGCGACTGTCACGCGCGTCCCAACAAAATTTCCCAAATTGCCATATTTCTATCCCACGACAAATTCAATATTTTCAATATTCATATAACGTCGTATGTACACATTATAATCAAATACCAACTCACATCTCGTTAGTATTTTATCCGGATTAATTTCCAATTAATTCACATTTAATTAAATTAATCCCTCAAATAAATATCCATAAAAGTACGGGGTATTACATACTTCCCCCCTAATAATAGAATTTTGTCCCAAAATTCGGAACTAGAAAGTACCTAGTAAGAACAACTCTGGATAACGTTTGCGCATCTCATCCTCGCGCTCCCATGTGGACTCCTCGGCATTTTGATGCCGCCACTGAACTCGTACTAATGGAACTATCTTTGACCGCAGTTTCCGCTCACTTCGGTCCAAAATAGCAATCGGCCCCTCCTCGTAGGAGCTATCAGGCTGGAGATCGATGTCCTCCAAGACAATGTGAGAATGAGCCAAATCGTCTCTAAGATATTTCCTTAGCGAGGAAATATAAAACACATCATGAATCCGGTGTAAATGCTCCGGTAATCCAAGTCTATATGCAACAGACCCAATCCGCTCGATGATAGGGAATGGCCCTACATATCTCGGTGCCAACTTACCCTTCTTCCCAAATCGCATAATCCCCTTCATAGGAGATACTCTGAGTAAAACCCGGTCCCCCACTTGAAACTCCCTGAAGAACCTCTTCGCATCAGCATAGCTCTTCTGCCGATCCTGAGCTACCCAAATGCGACTCCGTATCAATTCTATCCTCGCCGAAGTATCCTGAATCACTTCCGGCGCAAGTAGTTTGTTGTCCCCCACCTCCAACCAACATGCTGGGGAACGACAAGGTCTACCATACAACGCCTCAAATGGAGCCATGCCAATGGTGAACTGGTGTGAGTTGTTGTAAGCAAACTCCACCAGTGGAAGATACTGCTCCCATCCACCCCCAAAGTCAATGATGCACATACACAACATGTCCTCCAACATCTAATTTGTACGCTCGGTTTGCCCATCGGTCTGTGGGTGAAATGTTGTACTCAACCGCAATTCGTGCCCATGGCCTCCTGAAAACTCTCCCAAAACCGTGAAACAAATATCTTGTCTCGGTCAGGCACGATATTTAGGGGCACACCGTGAAGTCTCACTATTTCTGCAATAAAGAGCTGGCCATACTGTCCCGTAGTGTAGTATGTCCTTACGGGTAGAAAATGAGCGACTTTGGTCAACCTGTCCACAATTACCCAAATGGAGTCGTGACCTCTCTGTGACGTAGGCAACCCCGTGATAAAGTCCATAAATATGCTCTCCCACATCCACATTGGGACCTCTAATGGCTGTAGAAGTCCTTCCGGTCTCTGATGATCCACTTTTACCAGCTGAAAAGTGGCGCATTTAGAAACAAACACGGCAATATCTCTCTTCATCCCGCTCCACCAATACTGTCGTCTCATGTCTTGGTACATTTTGTCCCCACCGGGATGTACCGCGAACCGTGAGCCATGCGACTCTGCCATCACCTCGTGTCGCAATTCCTCCCCTTCCGGAACTACTAGTCTCCCTTTGAAGCGTAATCCCCCGTCTGAACTAACGGTATAGGACTCGGCTCCCTCTGCTAGTAATCGAACTATCTGCTCCTGACAGAACGAGTCATTTACCTGTGCCTTTACCACCTTCGTGACAATCTGTGGTGTAACAGTCATCACAGACATGAACGATCGGGCCACTGCATCCTGGTGTCCCAATTCCTTCCACTTTGCCTTCCACACCCCCGCCACCTCATCAACTGGCCTACGGCTCAACGCGTCTGCTACCACGTTAGCCTTCCCCGGGTGATATTGGATATCAAACTGATAATCTTTCACAAATTCAAGCCACCTTCGCTGCCGCATATTCAACTCCTTCTGCGTGAATAGGTACTGCAAGGACTTGTGATCCGTGAACAATCAAAACTTCTCCCCCAAAAGGTAATGTCTCCAAATCCGAAGGGCAAATACAACTGCCGCTAACTCCAAATCATGAGTGGGGTAATTCTTCTCGTGAGGCTTAAGCTTACGGGAAGCATAAGCTATGGCCTGACTCTCCTGCTATAATACACCTCCAAGTACTTGTAAGGACGCATCGGTGTAAACTAGATACTCAACTCCCGGTCTAGGCAATGCTAACACAGGTGCTGAGGTCAACTTGTCCTTCAACTCATCGAATTCCAACTGACATGCATCACTCCAAATGAACGGCACACCCTTACGAGTCAGATGTGTCAAAGGACCCGCTATCTTTGAGAAACCCCGAATGAACCTCCTATAGTATCCTGCTAGGCCCAAGAAACTACGGATCTCAGTCGGTGTCGTGGGCTGTCCCCACTCCCTTACCGCGGATACCTTCCCCGGATCAACAGATATCCCCCGGTCGGATATAATATGTCCCAAAAACTGAACCTCCTTCAGCCAAAACTCGCACTTCTCATATTTTTCATACAGCTCGTCTTGACGTAGCGTTTGCAAAACCTGCCTCAAATGCTCGGCGTGCTCCTCCTCGGTCTGGGAGTAAACCAGAATATCATCATTGAAGACAATGACGAACTGATCTAGGAACTCTCTGAACACCCTATTCATCAAGTCCATAAACATGGCTGAAGCATTGGTCAAACCAAAAGGCATAACTCGAAACTCGTAGGACCCATATCTCGTTAAGAAAGCAGTTTTCGAGACGTCCTCTTCCCTGATACGCAACTGATGGTATCCCGATCGCAAATCAATCTTTGAGAATAAAGAAGCTCCTCTCAACTAGTCGAATAAGTCATCGATTAGGGCCAACGGATACTTATTCCGTATCGTGACCTTATTCAACTCCCGGTAATCCACACACAACCTCAACGATCCATCCCTCTTCTTTACGAACAACACAAGGGCACCCCACGGCGAAGTACTCCTCCGAATAAACCCCTGACCCAATAACTGCTCAATCTGATCCCTTAACTCTCTCATCTCAGCTGGAGCCATACGGTAAGGTGCGCGGGCAATAGGCCGAGTGCCCGGCTTCAAGTCGATCACAAAATCTATCTCTCTACTCGGAGGTAATCCAGGTATATCCTGAAATACATCGGCAAACTCTCGAACAACCGGAATCGAATCAAGTGGTATCACCACTTCCTTAGAGGTCTCCTCCTCTATATAATACAAGTGGGTGGACGATCCTCCCTCAGGACGAGGCATCGCCACTAAAAACATCTCTTGCCCGGGAATGGCAAAGATAATACTCCTACTAAAACATTCAATCATGGCTCGGTACGCAACTAGCCAATCCATACCAATAATGGCATCATACTCGGTCATCTCTAACACTAACATATCCGCGGGTAAAGTAAACCTCCCAATCTCTATACCCACGCCTCTACATACAAGGGAAATCACTGAACCCTTACTCAACGGCGAATCTACACAAGTAACCGTACTCTCGAGAGTGTCTAACAACCCAATGATGCGTGCAAATCTCATAGCGATAAAATAGTGTGTAGCCCCCGTGTCAAATAAAATACGCCCCATAGTCCCCTGAATAGAGAACATACCCTCAATGGCCGGTGGATCCTGTGGGGCTGCGGCCTGCTGAAGCTGATATACTCTCCCATACTGAAGTTGTCCCTGCTGAACTGGGACCGCTGGAATGGGTGGTAATGCTTCCATCTGTGGTGGTGCTGGGAGTGAGGCGGGAAACATAGGCCTCTACGGCTCCTGTCGAGCACCCTACTGCTGCTGCTGCGGGGCCCTGCCCCTGTCAGGACAATCCTGGCGTTTATGGTCGATCTTGCCACAAACGTAACACTTCCCCGGGAAGTTCCCCCCTCTCTGTCCCTACTGCCCTCGGCCCTGGTGGCCGTTAACATTTCTCCCCTGGCCCTGTTGGCCCTGCTGAAACTGCTGTTGACCATTCTAACCCTGCTGGCCCTGATGGCCGTTCCGACCCTGATGGCCCTGCCTAAAACCTCCCTGTCCGTGCCTGAAATTTCCCGATTTGAACCTCTTATGATCCCCCTGCTGGGAACCCTGGTCACCCTGCCTCTGCCCCTGAGTAGATTGTGCCCCACTGGCACCATTTCCCCAGTCCTGCCCTGATGGCTGGACTCTCCTGACCTCTTGCTCTCAGCCATATGAAAGCGGTGATCCTGGCAGTGCAACAGTGCAGCGTTAACCACGTCAGAATAAGTGGCCAACGAGAGGTTCCCCAATAAATGCTGACGGATCCTCCATGTCAATCCATCGGTGAACTTCTGGATCTTCTTCTCCTCTGTCGGTATTTCATCCGGAACAATATTCAGTAAATTAGTGAATTCGGCCACATACTCGGCCACAGTATTTCCTTCATGTCTGAGATTCATTAGCTTCCTCCTCATTTCCGTGTGAATAGCTGACGGAAAATACTTGCGGTCAAACCGCACCCAAAACTCCTGTATCGTGAGAGTATCTCTCTCCTCCACGGTGGTAATAGACTCCCACCACTGCAGTGCAGATCCCACTAGCTTGAAAGTAGCTAGTACCAGCTTCTGAACGTCGGTGCACTCATACATCCTCAAGTGCCTCTTAATGTCTTTCCTCCACTGATTTGAAACCACAACATCGGAGCTACCTGCGAACTCCGGTGGGTGTGCTTTCTGAAAAGCATCACGTACGCGTTCCCAAGCATACGGGAATGCATGTGCCTAAACTGGCGCGGCTACTGGCGCCTAGGGTGGTGCCTGCTGTACAACGGCGAGAGCGGCATTTACCGCTTGGGCTACAATGGCTGCAACCTCAGCGGCATTCATGGTGCCCTGTACTGGAGCTGGCTGGGGCTCCAGCTGTGCATTCCTAGGAACCCGTGGTGCACGCCGTGGAGGCATCTGAAATAAGAGTAAAGTCTATAAGTTTGCAATTATAAACTTAAAATAGCTGAAGAGCGAAGCATATACAAAAGAATACAACAGTCCTAAAGTATAGGGATCTACATCAAAGAAAGCTCAGCGGAAACATAATAAGCCGTACAGATCCTAAAGGACACTAGAACCTGATGCTCTGATACCACCTGTGACACCCCGACTAATTAAATACCGGGTAGCTACTCCTTTATTAAATTAATACTAAATGCCAAGTTGGTCCAGTTAATAGCATCACTGTCGAAAACATTTTAATAATTACTAACCACCTAGAATTTAAAAAGTAAGATGTCAAGTTTTAAATTAAGTCTGATTAACATGCAATAAAAAATTATGAGGGAATAACATAACCATTCACCATCAAGAAGCAATAGAATAACCAACAAATAATAATAATAAGCCTGGAGGAAAATACTCCTCACAACAATCCCAGAACTGAATAAAATAAAACAAGTCTAAATCCTGAATTAATTACAATCCACAATCTGAATAACTGAAATATAAATGTCTCTAAAAGAAATGGGCGACATGCCCTACAAATGATGAAAATTGAATAGAGAGTCAAGACAAAAGAAGCGTTTACTAGCAAGGCCCTGTAACTTCCACAACAGCTACAGCTCGTCACCTGAATGGAAATCCTATGCATGGTGTCCTTGTGGCTGGGCACCTAAAAGATTTTTACAGAAAGTAGATTTGAAAGCAAACGGGTCAGGGCCCGAAAGTGGAGAGTATTTTAAAAACAGCAAGTGCTTTAATAACATTAAAACAATGAATGCAAAATACATGTTAGGACGTGCACTCACATGAAATGCTCACCTCTCGACTAATGGTGCACTCCTAACGTACCGTACCCATCTAAGTGACATTCATATCTAACTAAACCGTTATAAGTTCTACCCCTTTCTACTCGATTCCCATTATACATTCTAACGTTATCAATTAAATAGAGGGCTTTACTTAAACTCGGATTCTCAATTATTAGTAATACAATTCACTACAGGTTATCCCTTTTTATTTTCTCAATGCGTTACCATGATTATACTCACAATACCAGCATGAAAATTCTCATTATTTAATCGTATATTATTCACGTCATAAATATACAACACAAACACCCCGAGACTAAGCTGCGGTGCACGCATACTCTGCTATCCATCTCGATACATCACGTACATAAGGATCATGCATTCCGAATCTCTCAGGAATCGTTCTCAGATAACAACAATCACAATCAATGGAGGCGAACACAGTCACATCACATGGGTCACGCACATACCTACGCTCCCATGATCAGCAGACTTATTAACTTCCCAATAAGTCCTTCTTTGACCTATGTCCTCGAGGTACCAATCTATATCCCCCCGTAGGCACACAAAGAATAGATGGTCCTAAGCGAACGCAAACCTCCCGTGATAGCAAGTATGGTAGGTATATCATACACATAAAATCATATACATATACTAAGCATACACACATCTTAGTAATTACCATAATTTATTAGTGGTATACATCTCATTCTTATACAAACTTATAATGTTACACAATTCACATATCCCCGGTTATTACAAATATTTAAGTCATCACTTGTTCTGACATCGTAATAGTCACTCACGTCCTAATCCACAATTTTCATTTGGTTCAAATCACACTTCTATGTTTTACTCCTCAATATATCCCAAATATCCCAAATATATCAATTAGTCATCAAGGGAATGTTATCTCTACAAATAAACCAGGTTACGGAACATTAGAAATCAAATCGGGCCAAAAAGGCCAATCTGTCAACTCGTTAGAAGTCTCGTTCGAACGAGGTCGTTCGAACGAGAGTTCGTTCGAACGAGGTCGTTCGAACGAGAGTTCGTTCGAACGAAGTGGGCATCTAACGAGATCTCATTCGAACGAAAGGCATCAAATGAACATCCCACTCGTTAGAAGTCAAACTGTCAACTCGTTAGAAGCTCGTTCGAACGAGCTCGTTCGAACGACCTGGGCAGGCCTTCTAACGAGGTGACAGTTCGAGCCCAGAATTCCCCTATTACGTTTTTCCCAATTTTCTTCACCTCTAATCTCATCTAAACTTCATTCCAACAGTATTTCAAGGTTTCTAAACATTCCTAAACATACTTAAATCGTATTACAACATTTATATGGGGTCAAATCATCCTAAACCACATCTAATCATCAAATCCCCCCAATTTTCCCAAATCTCATGAACATGAACCCTAGAAATTTACAGTCATCAATAGACATAATTAAATCCATTTTTGTGATATAAAAGATGTATTTCTATCCGAATAATTACCCAAACACAATTCTACATGCAATCTCCTTATCCAAATGTGAATTTATAATTCCAATTCAATGGGTTTTTATCAATCTCCCAAAAAAATGCAATTTTCATAAATGTCTAAGCATGGAAGAAACATTCGTTGCAAATAACGAAATTAAACCACTTGCCTCTGATCTTTCTCTGAATTTGGTGTTGAATCTTGGATGTAGGTTGCTCTCTCCTTTTCTCCCAAGGTTGAAGGTTGAAGATGGGGTTAGGGTTCTCTCTTTGGGAACTTCTCCTAACTTCTCATGAAACCCCCGTAGCCCTCTAATCAGTTAATTGCTGGTAATGGGTTAGTGGGTCATTTAATTTTCTATTTTAAACTCCTAAAATTCGTTAATCATAAATCCCAAAATTTCTGAATTACCAAAATACCCTTTTAAGTTGCCGGTATGGCCTAAAAATGCCCCGGGACCCAAACTAAATCTCCGGCTAGTGTTTTCTGACTATTTCGACCCTTCCAGACGCGTTGGCGCACTCCAAATGACCATACAGTTAATAGAAATAAAATTCACTTTTTAATTAAATTAACTATTTTTCCTGACGCGACTGTCACGCGCGTCCCAACAAAATTTCCCAAATTGCCGTATTTCTATCCCACGACAAATTCAATATTTTCAATATTCATATAACGTCGTATGTACACATTATGATCAAATACCAACTCACATCTCGTTAGTATTTTATCCGGATTAATTTCCAATTAATTCACATTTAATTAAATTAATCCCACAAATAAATATCCATAAAAGTACGGGGTATTACAATGGATAAGTGGGTGAGGTGGTCGCCCTAATCCTTGCTCTTGACTAGCATGTCGTCGATGTAAACCTCCATCGTTTCTCCTATCTGTTTGCTGAACATCCTAGTGACCAACCTTTGATATGTTGCCCCTACATTTTTTAGGCCAAATGGCATAACCTTGTATTGGTACAACCTGATGGGGGTTATAAAGGAGTTCTTATCATGGGCGTGCTCGTATAAAAGAATCTGATGGTAGTCAGAGTAGGCATCTAGGAAGTTCATCCTTTCATGCATTGTTTTAGCGTCGACTAACTGATCTATTTTCGGGAAAGGGAAGTTGTCTTTAGGGCATGCCCTGTTGAGGTCAGTAAAATTGATACAGACCCTCTAATTACCATTCCTCTTGGGTACTACCACTAGGTTGGACAAATATTTTGGGAACTAAACCTCCTTTATGAATCCTGCATTCAGTAGATTCCTTATTTCGTTCTCTACTACCTTAGCCTTCTCTAGGGCTATTTGGCGATCCTTTTGAGTGATCGGTTTGAAGGTTAGATCGATGGGTAGGTAATGGCAGGATACATTGGGATCGATCCCTGGTAATTCATGTGGTTACCAAACAAAAATATCTAGATTGCTCTTGAGAAATAAAGCCAAGTCTTTCTTCTCTTAATCGATAAGAGTGGCTCCGATAAAAAATTTCCTTTCTGGCATGTTGTCATTGGCTCCAACTTCTTCCAGGTTTTTAATGACCCTATCGACGGGGTGGACCCTGGTCTCCTCCACCCCTGGTCGGTCTTATCGTAGTTGCTATTTAGAGGTATAACCCCCTCCCGGGCTTCCTCCTGAGAATCCTTTACCTTTTTTTTTCTTTTTTGGGGTGAATGGTTGTGATAAAGCACTTTCTGGATGTGGCCTGGTCGCCATGAATTTAGACCATGCCCCGATCGGTAATGCACTTCTACTTTGGGTGGTAGGTGAATGGCATGACCTTCATAGCGGGGAGCCAACCTCTGCCCAGAATGGCATGATATGGGGACTCAATGTCCACCACCAAAAACGCAATTAGTTTTTAGATGTTTCCTACCCTGACTACCAGGATTATCTTCCTCATCGACATCGTGATCCTTCCTGCAAAGTCGAGCAATGGAAAAGTGGCTTCTTTGAGATCGAGGATATTCAACTTTAGTTTCTGGAATAATTCCAGGTACATCACTTCAGACAAACTCCCTTGGTCCACAAGTAACTTGTCAACGTCCCAATTGGCTATCCTAAGGTGATAGCCAACACGTTATGATGTGGGGTCCTCACGTCGACCAAATCTTCTTTGGTGAACATGATATGCTTGGTGTAGTCGATGTCCTCTAGTCGTCGATGCTTTCCAGTCTGGGTTTTGGCAGGGTCAATTTAAAAATCTTCCATCACGATAATCACCTTCTTAAGTTCCATTCAAATGACGTTCCCCTGGATCTGCTTAATATCTGATGCCCCATGGATTACTGCAAACTCATGTACCGTATCATCATCGAGGATATTGTCTAGCTTCTAGTCTCCATTGGTTGCAACTGTATCTACTTTCTTCTCGATATATTCATTAAGGTGCCTTGCTTAAGCTAACTCTTCCAAGTTTTACTTCAGAGCATTGCAATTCTCGATTCTGTGATCGCCTTCCTTGAGGAATGCACATCTTAGTGCACTGTTCCCTTTAGTCAGGTCGCCACCCATCATCTTGGGCCATTTAATAAATGAATCGTCTTTAATTTTGTTGAAGATCTTGTAAATGGGTTCCTTGAAGACTGTGTTAATAGCCTGGAATGCCTTGGATGGGTCAACCTTGTTCCCATTCTTAGAGCCATTCTTGCCCCCATTATTATTTCCTTTTTTTTGGGTGCCGCTCTTCTATGTTCCCTTGTTCCCCTTTGTTCGACCATTTTTTCCGCCAATTAAGTGAACCATGTGTTCGACCTTGGTGTATTTCTCAATAAAGACCATAAGGTCATCAATGGTGTTATCTTCCTTCTTAGTGAGGGACTGGTGCAATAAAGAGGTCGTTGGTAGACCAATTTTAAAGGATGCTATGACAACTTGCTTAAAGCAGTCCTCGATCTCATTGAAAACTTCCTAATACCTTTTGGTGTAATTCTTGAGGTTCTCTTGTGGATTTTTCTTCATCGTAAGCAGTGCATCCATACGCTTGGGGTGGGAGCTAGTGGTTATGAAGCAGGCAGTGAAGGCCTCTGAGAGAGATGTAAAGTTTCTGATAAACCTATGGAACAACCTCTTGAACCACTTTTATGCTACATTATGTAAGATAGAAAGGAAAATTTTTCACATTAGTGTAGGGAAAATTAGGCACATTAGTCCATCATTATGGCTCCATAAGGTCATTGCTTGTCAGTATTGCCGAACATGATTGATGGGATCTGTCTTTCCATCGTAAATCTTGAATCTGGGAACAGTGAAATTCTTCGAGGGCCTCCTCTTCTTTGACTGCCCTTGAAAAAGAGGATTTTATTTGATTGTTGAGAGCCTTTCTTGCTAGCTCTCTTATGCATCTATCTCCCATATGGGCTGGATGTTGATCCATTTCTCAATGAACCAGAGTTTTGATCTCGTGGTTCTCTCGATCATTACTCCTATGGTGTCTCTCTGGCTATCCCCGCTCTGATCGACTATGCTTTGATCAATCACATTCAGTTCTTTTCTCGTCGCGCTTTGAGTTCCTCCCTCAGTTGTGAGTATTACTCACTTGAGGACTAGGAGTTCTGCCACGATGCTTCCTAGTTTCTCTTTGGATATCTCTCTCCACTCTTTCTAGGTGCCTTGGAGGCGAGTATTTTCTTCTTCCTAAAGGCGTGTGGCTTCATAAGCGTTAACCAAGCTAGAGATCTGCATAGACCTAGGTGGTCCTTGGCTCTCCTAAGTAGGATGCCTATCCTAGATAAACCTAGGGTTCGTATGTTTGCGAACATCAGACTTGACCCTATGAGGAATAGGGTTCTCTTTCACATCGCCAACTTGAGGAAGGTTGTTTCTTCGGTGAGACATCACGGGTTTTGTGTCAATGAATATTTTTGCAGGAATAGAAATCAATTCCCACAGACGGCACCAATTGTGAGTGCAAAAAATATCAAAATAAGGAAATCTACGAAAAGTAAAAATACCCCTTATATTTATGTAAGAAATGAAACATTAGATAAAGGTTTTACACCACCTATTTAGAAATTTGATATAACAAATTCACTCATCAAAAATAAAATAATATGGTCAATAACTTTTAATTTTTTTTCTTTCATGTAATTCGAGCTGACGAAAGTGAATATACTTTTGTACGATTCTCCTTGTAACCTGTTAAATTTGAAATGGTAAGAATTATCCCCCTTCAATTTTTACTTGACTAAAATAAAAAAAATGCTCAATAATTTGAAAATTAAGAATCACATCACTACCACCATGTCATTCTAATTGATTGAAAAGGTTTCATACAATCCAATATTGTACCTAGTGGAATTTAAATTTTAGTAATTATAATTCTTCAGTAATGAAAATTTAGGAGAAAAAATTATTTACTCTATTCCTTAAAAAGTATAAAAAAAATATCAAAGTTGTTACAAAAAGAGAAAATAATTTCAAACATAAGATATATTGCTAAGTAGGAGGTACTACATGAGGAAAACATGTACAAAAAGAAGATTCCATTCAAAAGACTTATATTTTTATGGATCCGTCTATTAACACTTCGCATTGGTGCATTATCACTCCAAAATTACTTTTTGTGACACTTTGTGAAGACTTTTTGTTTTACACTTTTGAGACTTTTGATAACACAAGTGGGATGCTATAGTAACAAAGGGGAGTATTAATATGTGATACCCCTTATTTTTTAGAATAATGTACACGATTATTTAATTATTAAGCAGATTTTACTCGAATGATTTAACAATTTATTTATTTAAACTAATTGGTTTGGATTATTAATCGAAATTAAAAAGAAAGAATTTAAATTATTTGTGAAGGACTCGTTAATTTAATAACACAATGGTGATTTATTTTATGTTATGGGTTTAGTATCTTTTGAATCGGACTCTAGGGAAATAAAAATGTCTAAAGTGGTATTTTTAATGTGCTAAATTGGGCCCTAGGGATCGGTGCCCCTTGGGGCAAAGTTTTAGAAGCATCTCCTTAGTATTTTTTGGTCTATATGTTTTTTGGGTGGGGGTGGGGGTGTCCAAAAGTGGGCTTATGATGGACCTTTGGGATTAGAGTGAAAAAAAGATAATTGAACTTAACTAATCCTAGTAACTCATCATAGTCACCCTTTCAGAGAAGAGGCGAACAATCAAAATGGTTCACATAGGGTTCCTTTCTTTTCTTAACATAAGAAATATTATATTGCTTACTTATGATTTCCAATGTTATATATAATATAAATTGGTTAGGAGCACGCTATTAAGATTCAAATGTGATTTCTGAATTGTAAAAACTAAACTTCAAACATGACTATTGTAATTTGAATTGATTAGATGATTAAATCCATGTTTATGTAGCGAATCATGTTTAACTTAGAACTATATGGCCTGTATTATTGACAACCCCTAATATAGTTCTTTTGAATCATTAGTTATTGCAAATATGATTCATTTTATAGTTTAAATTGTTGATTAATGTGTAATTACATGTTTAATGCAGGTATTATTGTTAACTAAATGTATTTAACCCAGGGAGTGTGGTAGAGCGGAAGGGGCTCTTCCTCCCTTAACCAAGTGTCGGGGGTTCGACTCCCGCCTTGGGCATGGAGCAGCCTTAAATCCCTGGGCCAGCTATCCCACCCATCGATGTGCCTACAAATCAGCAAAGAGATTAGTCACCAAGTCGCTAGTGGATACCCCGGTGTAACAAAAAAAATGTATTTTGGGTTTAAAAGTTGAATTAACTTAAAATTATGTTTAATTGATGGGTTTGTCTCGTTTAGTAGATTTAAAGCCTATATTATAACATAATAAGTTGGGTTTAGATTTAAAAGTGACTATATTATTATGAAAAGGTGTTTTACAATTGTTCAGAACTTTGGAAGGTTCGTTAATGGTGGGCTAAGGTTTCAAAACTGCTATCTTGGGGTTTGGGGAATAAGATACTCGTCATAGATGAATTTTGTGCCCGCTGGATCTGTTCGTGACGTCATGTGCACGACTGTAAACTAGACCCGTGCACATAGATATAGGCAATGAATTCTAGATGGAGTTGGTGTGCGCACGTCCTTAAAATAGGCCCATGTGCATGGTTATCGAAAATGACCATAAATGAATGGTTTTCATTAAAAGTTTCTCGGGAAGGGTTTATGAGTTGTTTTGGGATGATTTTGGAAAGTGTTTTGGGGTGCTGAGTTTTTTCTACCCGATTAATAGTAATGAGGGTTGTGTCCAATGAGTATATTTATATATATGGGTTATGGTTATAGGTTGGGTTCTCTCGGATATATATGTTGCAAATTATATGGTTAGGTTGACACGAGTTATATATATATGGATATAAGTATACACAAGTTTTGAGGATTTTTTTATAACTAATTCGAATATATATATATGTATGTGAAACGTAAATCAAAAGGCATAAATAGAGGGAGAACAATGTTAAAATGCATAAGGTTGGTGGGTCAATCATAGTGAACCAATAATGATTAAAAGTATAGGATTACAGTATGCTCCTAACTTATGGATTGTTGTAGAGTAGTTAAACTCTCAATATGGTTTCGGATGGGGCCTGAGCTGATTGAATGCTCGGTCATAGGACGGTTCGTAGTTGGTTTAATCATGCTAATGATAAAATAAGTAAGAGTGGATTGTATACTCTGTTGTGGATACTTACGTGAATATGTGGGATGGGTCAATGCAATATGGTTACTTTTGTGAATGTGTGAGTTGGGTTAACTCTATATGGTTCCCATTTTGTGTATGTGAGGTTGGTTAATTTTCTACAAAAACTTGTATGAGGTTGTTCTCTATGGTATCACATATGTTTATGGTGGTTTAAGATGTTGGGTAATATCTTAGGGAGTTTCTTACCATGGATTTAGACAAATGAATCAACTATATAGAAGAGTATTTAGGGGGGGGGGGGGGGGTCCTCGTTTTGATATTATTTCTGAGATGTCCGATACATGGAGTCAAGTTTTGTTGGAGCTATTGGGGCGGAGATCCTTAGGAATACCGAGTGATATAGTCTTGTTTTTTTATATCAATATTATGATGACATATTGAGTCTCGGGCCAATAGATCTTAGTGAACAACTAAGACAAATAGAAGTGTATCAATGGAATTACTTGAATGGGTTTTATTTATGGTACATCCCACACAAGTAGTCTAGTAAGGTTGAGACTTGAGAGACGATGGGTAGTTAGGACATATGTTATTTTTATGTTGTAAATCTTAGGTTTAGTATCTAGTTGTATTATTAGACTTGTTTCTTTTGGTTATCTCATGAGAAGTTACTATACATTGACAGCCTTAGTACGTAAGCCAAGGATGAATACGATTAGTTAGAAATATATCATGTTAGAGGAGAGGTGATGTATTTGTGGTATAAGAATCAACAAGGGACGAAATGGGGAATAAATGTGTTAATATTACTGTTAAGTAATATATAATTCTTACAACTTTCGGGCGTTGACCTAATTCTATTAAAAAAATCCTCAAGTATTTTTATACAGGAGAAGCAGGATTGAGGAGTCAAACTTGTATTTGCTGGTTATCTAATTCGTCATCACTTGAGAAGGATTGTTGTTCCATCTCAATTGACATTATAGTATTATTATTCATGGATTTATTTATGGGTCTAGGTGATTCCATTTTATTTACTTTGTGTCTGCTTTGTATTATGAAGTTCTAGTATAGTTGGTGGATTTAATTTTAGTTGAAATTATTTTATGTTATTTCTATTGTAGTTATTTTCCTTGTTCTTTATTATATTGTTATGGGTTATTTTTATTACAATATTTTTAGCGTTGATAACAAGAATGGTATAATTTAATAACTCACCTTATCTTTGGATTGTCTGTCTGATCAACTTTATGTGGGAAAATAAGGGGTATTATAGTTGGAATAAGAATATACCACATTCTATCGTCCGTATGATCAATGATGTGCTAGTTAGGTTTTCCATGTTGCATTATTTTTTTATTAGAGTGCTCGATTTCTTACGTGAAGTTTAATTTTAGATGAAAAATACTCAAGGTAAGAGAGGACAAATATTTCCACCATGGATGCCAACTGGGAGCATGAGTCAGATCAATAGCCCCCATAATAGGTGCCATCGACACACAAGCTGGTTTGGCTCTGATCGTTTCCCAGGCAATCATAATTGAGTGACCGCTGCACTACACAACTTTGAATAGCTCTAATAACTACGATCGCGGGTGGTTGTGCCAGCTCAAACGTAGTTGTTATTTGGGAGAGGGAATAGGGGACTTTTAATAAGGGTAAATAAATGAATTTTATGGGGCCTTTTCGATGGCACATTAGTGGATGAAAAACCTTTAATGTAACATGAGAATGTTAGAGTGAACAAATGTTCAGAGATAGATACTTCTCAACTTTAAGCTATTGGGTGAAGTAATATAATGGTAAGAGTTTACCGACACTATCAAGGGGATGCAAGTTTTAGACATAAATGAATTCTCGATGAGGTTTGAGTAAAGTATTATCCACCAAAAATTAGGGAAACAAAGGAAATGGAAATTGCAGCATTTGTTCAGAGTCGTACGTTGGACCTTGTATGAGCAGAAGTTCAAAAATATCTCTTTTATCACCTGAGGAGATGAGTATTAAAGAAACACACATCTGAATTTATATATGAAGGGTTTGACTCAAAAAATGCGTTAAGTATTACTAGGGAAACAAACATGCATGACATATACTCAGGTGGTGAATGTCGCGCTTATACATTGCCAGGAAAATTTAACTTTTAAAATTTCAAAAATGGGAGGTCAGTAGACAAGGATATTGACTTTGAGGGAGAAAAAAGGGTGGGGAAAATGCAGGACAAAACTCTCATCACAGTACGAAAAAAATAGCACAAAAATAATCAACAAATGGAGTATCAGCCATAGAAGAAACATAAGGGGAAATAGTGGGCCAACAATAAAGGGTTTACTATGGGGTCTTTTAATGGAATTGTTATGGATGTGAAGAGGAGGGTCATGTATCCAAGAGGTGTTTGAAGGCCAACCTAGCGAAGTTTGATAACGAGAGTAACAAAATTCTTTCACTTCAGATGTTTTACCGACACTTTATTTGCCAATACTGAATCATGTTCTGCTATAGCTTCTGGCACTACCAGATCTGAAGAGAGAAAAATTCATTCTCTATAAAGGTTTTGGATGGTTTAGGAATGTGTTTTGGGAGTGCTGAGTTGTTTCCACCCTATCAATAGTTATATTGTCTTTATATATATATATATATATATATGGTTATCTCGGATATATGTGTTGTAAGTTACATGTTTAGTTGGAAAGAGTTAAATGCATATACGTATGCATATGCACAGGTTTCGAGGGCTGTTGAGTAACTAATCCAACTATATTTATATATGTGAAATGTATATCAAAAGATTTAAATAACGGTCTAATAACATTAGAACGCATAAGCATGATGGATGTGAGTAGAAGAATTATCACAATAACGAGATCCACGAAAAGAACTACAAATAACAAAAAGTAAAGATCACACACAACAATGATGTATGTGGTTCACCAACTTGCTTATGTCCACAAAGAGGTTATGGTTTTATTATAGTGTCTCTTAATGCTTGAGATTACATCCCTTTTCCCTGGGTTACGGTGTACAATTTATAGGTACATGAAAGTAGAGTTTGAGTTATACAAGGAACTCAATTAACACGTTGAATATATTAAGGAGCACCTGAATATCTCCTCAGAGAATATCGGTAACTGATTTGATTATATCCATAAGTGTTCTAGTATATTTGAAATACTGTGTGAATTAAATCATGATTTGGGCCGGGCAGAACTTCGATTAATTTGGATTAGTCGGCCACTCTCATGGGCCTTGTTAAATAGGTCCCCACAATTGCGCCTAAATATTTTGGGCCATGTGAACCATGGGACAATAATTTTTAGAAGGTCCATAACCTGAAAACCTTCATGTTCTGATGGCATTCTTGTATATATGAAAGAATTGCAGGGGTACACTCATCCTGAACAAATCTCCATGTCATACTTGTAATTCATTATAATGTGCAAGGGGCTGTTATCCGACCTGACATTTGAACCACAAAAAATCATTTAGGAGATTGCATTCATCACTGACATCGGGTTTTAAATCGGAGATATAGTCCCTCTCATCAGTTCAATTCAGTTCACTCTCTTACTTGCTTGTTAAGCTTTGTAAAGTTCACCTTCTTCAGTGTTGTCTTTTCTCCCAAGGCTCTATTAATCTTTGTAAGTCTATCTCTTCCCTCTCTTAAAGTTTTTCTTGGAACTTATTGTGTAACTGTAGCTGGGGTTCTGCTCATTTGATTATGGTGATGCTAGATAACAGAATAGTAGCTGAGTTTAGTAGGCGTCGCTATAATATTCACGATTGGGTAATCATCAATTATGCCCCCTTTCCTAGAAATGTTCATGACATTCACTACACCAAACCTGCCATATTGTCACAGTCATTGACCTTGACAAGTTGGACTTGTCAAGGTCAATGATCGTGACAATTCGGGGCGAGATAATTTTTTTTGTCATTGACCTTGACAAGTCCGTTAGAATTATCACGGTCGTGTCAAGGTCATGGACCATGACAAGTTAGTCACGGTTATTAACCGTGACAAACCCGTGACAATATTTAAAAAAATTATCACGGTCAAAGACCGTGACAAGTCCGTGACAAGATTTGTCAAGGACTTGTCACGGTCAATGACCGTGACAATTCTGGGTAGAATTTAAAAAAAATCTGTTGGGCAGTATGGCCACTGCCACTGCCCAGCAGTATATTTGTACATGTTATAGCAACGTTGTACCTGTTCAAACATCATATATCCAAACAAACTAAAGATAATGCAAGTATATATTCAAAATAGAAACTATTTAAGAAGAAACAACATCACCATCAATTATCTCAAACTATTTAGCTGAAAACGAGATTTTGTACCGCGACGCTCGGGGACACCTCCTTATCCTTCCCTTCTGGTCCGAATAGCCACATAACTATCGAGCATATGTGGCCTACCCTCAGGGCCACTCCCTGTCCTCTGAATTAAAATAAAGTAAAATTAGTATCCATCCCGCAAATATAGATAAATATAAATCGAAATTGAAATCGAAATCGAAATTGACATATAAATATAAATACATTACCTGTAGTGTCACCCAAACATCTAACTTGAGCTCATATGGCACCTCCTTCCAACTAATGTACCCCGGGCAATCGTGTCAAATATAATTCTCTTCATATCTAAACACTAAGAAATGCCATAATCCTATGGAGTTATGCGCTGCAAATTCCTTCCAACCGTTGTGTAGCAAAAAATTAGCAGTTGAAGTTGTCAATTCCACCTTTCAATAGTCTCCAATGTTTTGCTAGAGGTTCCAAGTGGTGGGGTATGGAAAGTGGAATTGACAACTTCAACCGGTGATGTTTGGCTACATGACGGTTGGGAAGAATTTGTAGAGCATACTCCATAGGATTATGGCATTTCTTAGTGTTCGGATAGACGAAGAGATTCAGTCTCCTCTCCACAAATAGGACACCCCAAATAACTATGTACTAATCACCTATTAAAGGTAAGAAGCATATATCCATGGATTAGTATAAAGAAAACTTAGATGTAGTTAGAATATTTATGTATTAATCTCCTCTCCACACACGCACACCACACAAGAGTGAAAACGATAAAATGAAAATCAATTAAAAGCATTAAAAATGGATATTTCAGTACAAATTGAAATATTTATTACAAATTGAAAAATTGTTTCAAATTCGGATTATCATAAAAAATGGATTGATATTCGGTAGGAGCAGCCAATATTGAAGGAGGGCATTGGATTCACACCTTCTGATAACACCCGGGGGGGGGGGTCTGACATTTCCCCCAAACCTTCTTTTCCTTAGATTTTCCGGAAATACTTTGAAATAGTCCCCGCCCAATTCGACCCTAATGTATGGAAAATAGTAAATGGGGGACATAGAATTAATACTCTGTATGGGTCTTGTTGAGATCTGTTGGTGCTATTTCTGGTCGCGAACCACATATGGCCTCTTGTACTTGAAGACCAGGAAGGCTAATCGAGTCCTGGTGGTGAATCTTCAAAACTCACATAAATATTATTGGGACCATGATTTTATTGGCAGAAATTGGCAACGTCTTCCTTCTCATGAGGGCGAGAGACAAGGGGTCCAGTAATTTCAGACTTTGGGGAGGAGTGCATTGTCACACCCTGCTTATTAAATATAAGGGTGGCCATCCCAATACTGAAATAAAATAGGAATCTCAAGTGAATCATTCTCAGCATCAACTGTCAAATATAAACATACGAGTAACCACCCAATATTAATTACACGGGTGCCAAAAAATTTTCTTTTCAATAAATAAGATGCAATTGTCATTCGTCAACTCCAACTACAAAGCATGATCATGATATAAGCAATGATGAAATATGAGCACACACATATATATATATATATATATATATATATATATATATATATATAGGAGAAGGCTCACCTACATCATGCTCTATACATCATCCATGCATCACACTTAATTATAGGCCCTAAAAAACTTTTTTTTTCAAATTTTATATTTTTCCCTTGCCTTTTTTTATTTCTACTTGTTGGAAAACAATAGAGCTAAATGAGAATTTAGTGAGGGCGTGGGGAAGAGAATAATGCAAATTAATGCTTATGATTCTACTTAAGATCAAATGAACTCCTCCCTTCCCTATGATGTAAAATGGTCCTACGAATTGTATGATTAATGAACTCAAAGAAAAATTCCTAATTCCATTAATATATTCCCTCCAGGCCCTTTTTGGATTGAATAGATTCTCCATCTGCATTAAATACAGAAGTTCTCTAAGACTATCACCTTTCAGTAGTGTAAAACCATGTTAAAATTAATAATGCTCTGAAACTACTTTTGTATTTTTTATTTTGAGTCTCTCTCCTTAGATTCCTCTCTGGATGGTTCCCACTTTTGTAAAAAGTTGTCCAAACTATGTAATGGCACAACAACTTCTGAGAATAACTTCTCCCTTGCTTTCTATGTTCTCTACAACATCAAGTGCTGGACTTCCTTATTTCACTTATTAATCTATTATTGTTCTCCTCAAAAACCCAACATAGCTCTGCTCAGATCAAAAGGGATGTTCGTGATTTCTTTTGTGGAAACCTAATCCATCAAAAAGTGATAGAAAATTTATGGCAAGTTCAAGCAACCAGATGCGTACACAACAGCATTTCATTTCGATTTTTGATGGAGAGAACTATGATTTCTGCTATGTAAAAATAAAAATCATTTTCTTTCATTTGATTTATGACAGCATGTTGAAGATGGGTTTGATGAACATGATGATATTGTATTACAATTACTTATTCTGGTATTCAATGAATAAGATTAGACTTGCAAGAGTACTTTGATAAAAAAATGCATTATCTTTCAACAAT
The DNA here is from genome assembly GCA_949130495.1 of Sambucus nigra. Classification (NCBI taxonomy): domain Eukaryota; kingdom Viridiplantae; phylum Streptophyta; class Magnoliopsida; order Dipsacales; family Adoxaceae; genus Sambucus; species Sambucus nigra. Next base: position 1,225,862 of record CASBWL010000019.1, on the reverse strand, counting down.
ATGCTTAACCAAAGTTTATATCTAGAAAAATGAGCCTTACCATTCTCAATTACGATTCATTCTGATATGAATAACCCAATTGAGTTGGTAACATGGGTTAAAAAGCCTATTTTATTTTATTTTATTTTAACTTTACCCCCTTAAAAGACAATTCTCGCTTGAGAGATATTAGGTGTGGCAATTCAAGTCAACGGATCGTATTTGGACCTGACCCAACACAGTATGACTTTATTTTACCCGATGCAACACGACATGATATCGTGTTTTTTTTGTAACAAGAATATGACCCGTTAAGAACATGAAACGACACGAATAACAAGATAAATCAATTTCGTGCCAATTGACATGATTCAACACGACCCAGCACGATAACCAACTTACTTTTATATATAAATATTAATTTTTGATTTTATATTGAATGAAATATAATAATTATTAAGGGATGGTGATCAGGTCAAATCGGGTTGTAATTGGGACAAAATGGACCAATTTTAAGTCAATTTCGTGTCAAACCTATGGCACGAACACGACACGATCCGCTATCAGGCCAGAATATCCTGCCTGAACATGACAGACCGTGTAAATTTCGTATTGGGTCATGTCGTGTTTTCGTATCGCGTCAAAAATTGGCACCCCTAAGAGATACCCATTTAAATATTCAATCATTAGACTTAACTCTCATTATGCATAAAGTACAAGCGAGTCAATGCATAAGGTACAAGTGTGACGATAAACATGTTTGTGCGTGTGTTGTTGTTGGGGTGGGTGGGTGGGTGGGTGAGAGGTTAAGTTTAATGTTTTGAAAAATGGAGGGTTATGTCCAGTTACGATATTATCTTACGGACCAAAGTAAAAAACTCCATAACCTATTTAATATGAAAAATCTTGAAGTATAAACACATTTTTCAAGTGGGTTCTTGGCAAATCTTTCATTTGAGTTTGTTTTTCAAGAGCGTTGCCACCTTGACACGACACATGAATTGCAATGCAAATGGTAGATGTGACTATTAGTCAATGGCCTGTGATTAAAGTTACACTAGTTGATGGTGCACACGCGATGAGTGTGCGACGTGTGATAATAATTAAATTAAAATAAGTATTTAACTAATATATATTGTGATATTTAAATAAAAATGTAAAAAAAATGTCAATAGGAAATGTCAATGTACGTACAAAAGTTTGTTTAATTTATTAAAAAAATGTTAAAAAAGTTAGCCTAAATCTAATGTACGTACAATTAAACTTGATATTATAAGTTGAAATTTAATGTTAAATTTCAACATTTTAATTTTTGCCAAGACCTAGATACCAAGATACACCATGTGACATCCATGCACCTTTTTAGTACAAATTTATTTAGTTCATAAAAATTAATATATGTCGGTACAGGATAATGTAAGTAAATAATGCACTTTTTACTCTAAAACAAAAAATTGAAAATATGAGGATTCAAAAAGAAAACTTAACATGATAGCTACTTTTATTTAATTATCAAGCACATTTTCAAATTTTTTAGCATAGTTACTTCATTATTATGTTATCTTCAAAAGTACCTACATTCTTGAATCCTAGGCGAGGGAAAACTGAAAATATTCATTAAGCATATTTTCAATTTTTTTATGCATGGGCCATAAAATAATTAACTTATCCTCCTATCCCAAACTATATAGTCAGGGACGGCTCTATAGTTTTCGACGCCCAAGGCAAAAAAATAAAAACCGGGGGCCTTTTATATAAAAAAAAATCAAATCAAAGAAAATGTGTTCTTCTCGCATTTTTTGATGCAAATTAATTTTCATATACCAAACCAATTATAATATACTAAAATCAAAATTACAATATGAAACATCCGTACAACCTAATGTAAACCAAAATCGAACCGTACGGTTTGCAATAAAATCGAATTTTTTCGGTAAATTCCGAAATAGCCAAAAGAAATTCATCAAGCAGAAAAAAATAGCAAAACAAAAAATATTTAAAAAAAAAGCCAAACCGAACCGTGCGGTTTGGCTAAAAAGGATTAACGTACGATTTTTTTTAAATAGTAAAAAGAAAATTGAGCTGAATTTATTTTATGGGTAATTAACATTCCAAGGTAACCTTCAAAAAATTTTAGATCAAAATGAATTGTTTTGCTATTTTAAAAAATGGATCAAAAAGCTGTCAGTTTATAACTGACATTTTTTTAAAATCTAATTTAACCTAAATATTATTTTTAGTCTTTTTTCACCAAATTAATAATAGAAATCAATAAATTTTAGGCGACACATGAACCGACTCATGATTTTCATGTGTCGAACACGACATGTTGGCATGATGAGTCGTGATTAGTTAGTGCCGCTGGTGCGAACCCACATTCATAAGACACTTATTAATCACAACCACTAATTAATCCCAACACATCATGTCAACGTGTCGCGACCGACACATGAAAATTATGAATCGACCTAGAATTATTCTTGTATAACTTCAGTGAATAACAACTATGAGTGGTTTACTACGTGGGTAGTTGAAGTATGCATGGGATGTTAAATTGTTTGTTTTGTCCTTCTGCCATAATGTATCGAATGAGTATGAGCGTAAAATAGTATAAAGAGTATGGTCACTTGCGTTTCCAGTTTTCTACGAGTTAGTTTCAACTTGTTAAAGTACTATGTAGACCTTTTAATATATCTGTTGGAATAAGGCTCTCCAATGGGCCGGTCTTACTCGACCCGTTTTAAGAGTGGCCCATGGGTTGTGGCGACCAATCTTGGCAAGGTGGTGCTTCTTAACAGGTCGGATCGGCTTAGCCCGTAACATAAATATTAATGCCCAAGTCCTACTTGGTACCGGGACTATATAGGGCTAAATGGATGTGTCGAGCTAAATGGACCTAACGGACAGGGCCTAATGAGCCAAAAATATCATTTTTTACATATAAATGTGAATTAGTTTATATACCTATATACTATAAGTGTATATTAAATACTTTTATGCATAAAATAATAATGAAGAGAAAAGATTAGTATTTACAAGAAACAAATAAAAATAAAAAATTTCTTTACATTTAAACGAGCTATAAATGAGCCGACCTAACAGGCTTAATAAATGGATTGGCCAAACCCTACATGCTAAATAGGTAAGGCATGGAGCCCATTACCCTACCCATTAGGGGATCGGGCTACCCATGTCCCATTTAATAAACGAGTTGGGATGAATTAATCCCGTTAGTGCTGAGTTGGGCTTACCAGGCCAATTGGCTTGTGGGTTTTTTGGAGAAACTTATGTTGGGAGGGTGTGAATGGGAGAATTGAGTTGGATAATATTGATATGTGAAAAATTTAATAGGGCTTAAATTTTGAGGGATCATCCGAGAGAAACATTGTTTTATGTAATATTAATGCGCACGAGCTTTTTTTTTCCAGTTTTTTCGCGGGCACTTTTTTTTGTTGTGGAGAAGTTTTTTTAAAAAGTTTTTGACGAATGTTAAGGGTATTGTGGGGACCTAAATATAACTTAGACCCAATTTAAGACCCGCCGACCAGGCCCAATAGCATGTGGGACACGCTCAACCCATCCTATTAGCAATAATGGATTATTGACAGCATTTATGACATGGATAATTATGAACATATTTGCATTTACCATCAACTCACGCTGGTCACCTAAAATCTCGGACGAGATATTTAGGGAGTCATCATGCACGCTTATCTCAAGCCAAGGGAGTTCCTTGACTGGTTTAACCTCTACAGTTTTACACGACTATAAATACAACCCACACTCCAGGGCCAAGGGTATGTAAATTCAAAACTTTGAGAGAACTCAATAAAATACAGTAACCTCTCCATGAACATAAACAATTTGCCAAACCACGTATATTTTTGTATTGTGTGAATGATATCTTACATTTTTTCTTTAATTGATTTATGGAATCCTTTTAATTGTGATTAATTTACACTCACAATTAGCATCATATGTGGGAATGATTTTCCTTCCACGAAAGTAATTCCTTCAAAGAGTACTTACGATGTGTAACAACCATAATTTTATCTGGTAATTAATTAAATTAATTCAAAATTCGAAAAGCTAGCTTAAAAGAATCCTAATATGAGTACATAAAAGTCTTGGATCGTTTAGAAGAGTCCTTAAAGCATAAAACTCTCTAGTCAAAAAAATAGGGCCAAAATAAAAATTTCGCTTCAAATATTTGTCACAGGCTTAAACTGTGACTAACTGTTTCTCACAGTTCTAGAGCGTGACCAACATGCGAACTGTTTTAGTTTTAATAGGATTCTAATGCCATTTAAATTCTCTAATCTTTTCTCCACTTAAATTAATACGGGGTTATGACTTTTCAAACATATTTTCACAACCTTTAAGAGCAGTAGACCCTTATAATTTTCATATTCTTCCTCCTACAAACTCTAGCTCCATTTTACGCAACTTACAACTCGAGATTTGTCAAAACAAATCGGGTTTCTCAAGATGATTCAAGAACTAATGTTTGTCACCTTTTCGCAAGGAACACAACTTTAAAATAAAAGATCTTCAAATATATCTCAGGCATGGTTACCTCTATTACTTTTCCTTAGTATTATGTGTAGTAATTATGGCTTGCACACTAAATACATGTGTTTTCTTAAAAAAAATTAAAGATATTAATTAGGAAAACTGGAATATAATTCGGGACTATTTTTTATAATTTTTCAATATGAATGAAGACTCAAATCCTTGCATGTTAGAGTAGAGATTTGGGTGCCGTAGATGTTAAGGTATTCGCATGTAGATTTTTACGTAGGAATGTCTCTTGATAAGTTTTATGACGTTAAATAATGGAAATCTTGTGGATGTCGCACCATAGTAAATTCTTGCTGTATAAATTCTATAAACATGCATGTGATATTAAATCGAATAATTTGATGCGAAACTATGGTTTAATTAATTATATAATTAAACGAGAATTAATTATCTAATTAATGGTGTGCGAATTAAATTGGTGAATTATTGTGATGAATGGAAATTGAATCTCATGAATTTTTTTATATGTTCGACATCGCGGGAACGGCGGGATTGTGGCACCTTTATTTATGTTGCTTTCTAGGTATGTGACTAGTTAGTAGACCTTTGGGTAGTTATCGCTTTCTAGGTATGGGACTAGATAGTGGTGACGGTTCACGGATATATATTTCGAAGTGGGGCTGTTTTTATGTTGTTCCTTGGATTAGAGAATCTAAGGGTGTGGCTAAGTGGTGTTGGTAAGTTGGCTTTCTTCCTAGATGATAGGCTAGAAAATACTTGTGTGTTAGAGACCTTTAGGTATGGAACTAAGGTCTTTTTGAGGATATATGTCGATTATAAGGGTGGGGCTAATTTGAGATAAATGAGAAAAACTTGATAAATTGAGATTAATACCTAAGATGATAAAACGGGTATTAAAATATATTGGCGGCGCAAGTATGTGCAGGGATGACAGTTTAATGGGCCAACTGTCTATAGCGACGTGTGTGTGTGGAGTCATGAGTATGTGCAGGCTAACTATAAAACGGGCTGATGGGCTATAGTGACGTGTCGTGCGTGGAACCTCACGAATGTGTGCAGAGCTGACAGTGAACCGGGCTGATTGGCCATAGTGAAGGGAATGGGTGTGGTGTAGAATTAGTGACTAAATAATGAAAGATGTTAAGTGGGAGTCTCGCAAATAAAATGATGTAAACCTGGTAGGAGTCCCACAACTATTATGGAATAAGACCTGAATACGGGAGCACCATAGCTGATGTTAGTAGAATGAGAAAGATAATCAAATTGAGAAATAAAAAAAATAAGAAAAATATAAGTAGTTGATGGAGATGGTATATTGAGACTTGGATTTTGGGTAGACTCTGTTGTGGGTAGTTAATGATTCATTTTATTCGTTGATTATTATATCTCATTTAATTTAAAATATTCCATTATCGTGTTTATTACGTATAATGATTTTGTCTGGGTTCAATGACCCTATTTGAGAGGAGTAGCTGGTATCCATGTGGTGGAATCTGACCCATTGCGTTGACTAACATTTCAGGTACAACTTTAGAGTAGCTGCATAGGAGTTATTGCAGATCATTTTGGAGGTGCAGCTGCAGTTCATTTATTTATCCACTTTACTAGTATAGGTTTACTTTCATTCAGTCGTTTTATATTATGAGACTTCGTTATGGATTTTATTAGGCCATTCGATTCCAAAGTTGTCTATGGTTTCCGTCTGTTACTTTATTGGATTAATTCATTTGGAGTTTAATTAAATTATAAAGTTGAATTATTTGTAGTTTAACATGGTGATGGATTTTATTACTGTATGGATCATTAATTAATTGATTATTTATCTTGTGGATGAAAATTTTATATGTCTCATATCTGTCACATGCTAAGAATTGTATTTAATTTAGTGACGCCCGACATAGTTTTGGTGGCAACCTATGCCAGAGTTACGTGGGGTGTTACCCGATGTCTCACCATCCAAACAACGCAACCCAACCTGGAGATGTGAGAGATGATTTGGCTCTATTGAGGGTCAGGTATGAGGTTCGTCAAGATGAGAACCTAAGGTTTTGACCAAAACAACAACCTTTAGAGGAAAGCCACTAGTAGCTTAGGTTTACTCAAATATCACGCCTGGTCAACGCCTACGAAGCAATGCTTTAACAGTAAGAGGAGGCAGCTCGCCTTCAGGTTGAAGATAATTCTCACCTCAACGACTAGAAGAGATGGAGAGAGAACTCCACCAGAATCAAAAGCATTATCCTTGGACTCCTAGCCCCCAGGCAAACAAGATTCACAATCGAGGAAGGAGCACCAGGCACGACTAAGAACGTTCAGAGCATGGAATCCATCAAGGCAGGTGCCACAGAGACGAACAACACCACAAAGATGACATAAGGATTTTGGTTCGAAGGTAAATAGACCAGCAACCAACTCATAGAGGGGCGAGGTCAACAAAAGAGCGAGTGAGGAGAGCCCTTGTAAGGACACAATTTACATTATTCAGGTTTACATTTGTGTATGTTGTATACCACTAAAACAATCAAAAATTTATTCAATATAAATCCTTGCATCGAGACGGATCCGAATTTCAACATTCTTCAACTAAAAAGCCTTTACGAGATAGATTTTGGTAAGGTTGTGTTTTGATTTTTTACGGTTCATTTAAAGTATTAGGATATTTTTTCTAAGTGTTTGGAAATTTTTTCCACACTGTTTTAAGTTTGTTGATGCACTATTTTTCGTCAAATGAATTTTTTTCTAAGTGATGAGGTGAACAAAATTTGACGCTCCGGTCGTTCGAGCGACTTGTGTATATCGTTCAAACGACATATGTATCTCTCTCAAAGCTCATTTGAGTGACAACTTTCCTCATTCAAACGACATAAGGACTTAGTTTGAGCGATTTTTCGACTCAAGTTCTTTATATAAAACGTGTTAAATGAATCTTAGTTTCTAAATAAGACCTGACATTTTTCATTCTGTAAAAAATGCAAAACGACAAAACACGTTGTCTTTTTCAATTTAGGGTTCAAACATTTGTTTGTCAATTCATAAAAATCCCAGTAGTTTAGTGAATTGCTTTGGAACCCAAGATACATCTTTCCTGGAGTTTATCTTAGAGGGAAGATTTCCTACTGCTAATTAGGTGCCACTTGTGGGAGGTGCTGGGCTGATGAGTGACTGTGTGTCATAAGGAGTACTCGCGGGAGTTCCTGGGCTAATTAGACTACACGTCCTGGTGAATCGTCTGCTATCGATTCATTGCTGATTTAGGTTACGACCTTATGGGTATCTGCGAATATTCATTACAGATTTCATAGTGTATGGAAGTTGCGATTTACCTCTTCATAGTGAAATAAAAGGTTTTACCCGAAATGATTTTTTTCCTTAAATTGGTGTTTTAAATATTTAATCTTGTGATTGTTTAATTTGCATATTTAATTCAATCAACATAGATGCATGTTTAGGGCTGAATTAAATTGATTAATGAAATTTGGGAAATTGTCACATAATTAAAATTGGATTTATTTGAGAAGTATGTTTATTCCACTGTAGCACCCTCAAAGTTCACTTTAGAGGATACATCTAAGAAGGTAGGAAAGATGATCCTCGGTCCCGCTTTGGGTAATGTTGAGAGACTAGGAATAGGTCATGATGATGCGTCCACTTCCCATGTTGCACCCGAGCCAGTTTTCGAGTTTGTGATTGATCCATATGGATCTCAACCCAACCCATTTAGGCATCCCGTACCTGAGAGGAAAATGCACCGTAGACGTTTTGAGAGAGGTGTTCCTAGGCCCGTGTATGTTTGCACTCATTGCAATAAAAGATGACACCTTAAGGAATTTTGCTTTAATTTGGGTGGTGTGTCGCATAAAGTTTTGCCACCTGTTCACATGCACGCACCTTCACATGATACTCCAGATGATTACGTGAGAGTGTTTCCATCTCAATCATGTCTTTGAAACAAACCAAATGCGATAAAACTTGACAATGAAAGTAGTTCATGTAAGAACCATTGTCGTGAGGAATTTGTTTAATATGGAAAAATGATGAGCGTTCATGGAAAGGGCTACGAGTGAATAATACTCATGTCGTGAAAGTCACCGTTTGAAAAGAGCCCAAAAAAATTTAATGGCAATAAAAAGATAAATACGCCAAAAAGGGGCCAATAAGTTTTTAATCACCTTAAAAGAAAAATAAATGATATATTATTTATGAGGGTGTTAGGATGGAAAAGTAATCAACGGTTTTGCACATCCTGATAAAGTCTTGAAAAAGCATTACATAGTTTTAGACGTTATTGGAGCGGGAATCATTTTAAACTTTGATGTGTCAATTAGATTGAGTCGATGTCCTATGCGTTCATTTTTTTGACCCTTAAGGACGATTTTGAGATTATTCGTTAGGAGTATACTTATTCATCGTGTACATATGTTATGTTTGATTGCTTTGATTTTTCTATCGACTTTTTTCACACCCATTCATCCCGTTTCCACCATTTGGTTATCTTAGTGTAAATTCATGTTGTGTGCTTTTTGTAAAATTATTTTTGCATTTGTGTTTAAAAAAAATTAAAAAATTAAGAATAGTAGGTGGATGCTTTTGAGTATATCCACGATGAGCATAGATTTTGATTTGCTTGTCGTGACACTCGATGTTTATTTTATTTATTATTTTCCTTGTCTATTTCGAACAAATAAAAAGGGGGAGAATGAATTATGATTTTATGGGGGAGTTTTTAATTATGGGGGAGAATTGAGATTTATGCTTTGTTATGAGTTATGTTTATCTCATTTCAAACTCGATACATCAAAAGGATATTTGGTTCTTATCTCATGTGTATAGGAACAAATATTGAAGATCTATTTTGCATACCCTGATGATGAAAAAGAAAAGCAAAGTGATTTGAAGATTTGAAGTTGAAGAAGGAAAGTTTTAAGACTTATAATTTTAGTACCTTTTCAGTTTTGGGATTATGGGAGGGAATTAGATTTGTATAGGCATTTTCATTTGATAATTCAGATGTTTTTAGTTTGTACTGGCATAGACATAGGGGGAGATATGTAAGGACATAATTTACATTGTCCAAATTTACATTAGTGTATGTCATATATCGCTACAACCATCGAAGATTTATTCAATATCAATCCCTGCATCTAGATGGATCCAAATTTTAACATTCTTCGACGGAAAAGCCTCTACGAGATAAGTTTTGGTAAGGTTTGTTTTGAATTTTTACGATTCATTTAAAGTATTGGGATATTTTTTCTAAGTGTTTGGAAATTTTTTCTAAACTTTTTCAAATCAATTGAGGCACTGTTTTTCGTCAAATGAATTTTTTTCTAAGTGTTAAGGGGAACAAAATTTGACGCTCTGATCGTTCGAGCGATCTGTGTATGTCATTCAAACAATATATGTATCTCGTGCGAAGCTCGTTCGAGCGACATCTGTCCTCATTCAAGCGACATAAGGACTTAGTTTGAGCGATCTGCCGACCCAAGTTTTTTATATAAAGCGTGTTAAATAAGTGTTGGTTTTTAAAGAAGACCTGACATTTTTCATTCTGCAAAAAATGCAAAACAGCAGAACACTTTGTCTTCTTCAATTTTGGGTTCAAACCTTTATTTTTCAATTCAAAAAATCCCAATAGTTAACTGAATATCTTTGGAACCCCATATACATCTTTTCTAGAGTTTCTCTTATAGGGAAGATTTCCTACTGCTGATTAGGTGCCGCTTGAGGGAGTTGCTGGGATGAAGACTGTGTGCCATTTGAGAGTACTCGTGGGTGATCCTTGCTATCTTGTAGAGTTACTGCAGAATTCCATTGTTGATTCAGAATTGCGTATTCTTGTGAGTATCTGTGTGATATTCATTACAAATTTCGCTTGCAATCTTGTAAGTTGCGATTTGAAAATTATTAGCGAAATAAAAAAAAGGTTTTTCCCTTTTTTTTCCCCTGAAATCTGTGTGTCAGTAAATTTATTTGTGATGGTTTAATTTTACCCACGTAGTTGCATGTTTTAGGGGTTAATTAAAATTAGTTTAAAATTGACAATTGATTAAATATGTTTACAATTGGAATTTGAAAATTCATTTAATCAATATCACATAATCGGGCATTCTCAGCCCTTATCACCGAGATGAAGTCTCCCTTCTCAAAAACTATCGAGGAGAAGGAACCCCCGAAGAAGTTTGTAACATCCAGGTTTAAGGTCTACGATGGAAAGACTAACCCCATCTATCGTGTTTAGTAGTACAGTCATACTATGACTTTGTGGAGTCTTAACGATGTGCTGATGTGTCATATCTTTCCTTCCATCTTGGGTGACGTTACTCAAAAGTGGTTCGAGAAGCCGCCTCATAGGTCTATAAAGAGTTGTAAGGTGCTCGTACAATCTGTCACTACTCGTTTCATCACCAACAACTCTCATCCTAAAGGAATGGACTTGCTGCTCATAATGAAAAAGAAGCCAAAGGAGTCCCTGCACGAATGTGCCAAACTCTACTGGGAAGTCTTCAGTGAGGTAAAAGATTAATCTAAGCAAATTGTCGTGGCATCCTTCAAACTAGGTGTACCCCCATGTCAATGGTGTATCGATCCCTTACCAAGAAAGAAGTTGATACCATTGACGATCTCATGTCACGCATTAAGAAATATGCCAAGGTGGAGGATGTGTTCCACATGGCTCAGGTTAAGACTGGTCGTACCAAGGCAAACAAAAGGTGCAACAAGGTAACAACCCCAAGAAGGGGAATAAGATAAGAAGAAGAACGGTGCCAATAATTGGGGAATAATAGATTCCTCTTAATCTTTCCAAGCCATCAACACAGTTTGCAAGAAACCAATTTATAAGATTTTGATGATGATAAAAGATCAACCGTTCCTCACGTGACTTAAAAAGATGGAAGGTGATTCCGTCAAGAGGAACAATGCGCTCTAATGCATTTTCCACAAAGAGAACGACCACAAGACTTAGAATTGTAAGTCACTCAAAGCTCATCTAGAGGATTTAGTCCAAATCGGGCATTCGAATGAATACATTGAGAAGAATTCTGACCAGGTCATCTCTAATTGCGATCAGAAACTATACAGCATCTTAGATGATGAGATATGACACGAGTTTGTGATCATACATGAGGCATTTGACCTGAAGCAAATTTAAGGGAACACTATTTGGATGTATCTCAAGAAGGTCACAACCATAATGGAGGCCTTCCAGATTGATTCCGCCAAAAGCCAGGCAAACAAGCACCGACGACTATAGGATGTCGACTACAACAAGCATATTATTTTCACGGAGGAGAATATGGTTGGGATAAGAAACCCTCACCACGATGAACTGGTAATCACTCTTAGAATTATGATCTAGGATATGGATAAGTTACTGGTGGATAAAGGGGGCTCTTTCAAGGTGATGTACCTGGAGCTGTTCCATAAACTCAAGCTCAAGATATCGGATCTTAAAGAGGCGACAGTCCCTCTGGTCAACTTTGTAGGAAAGATGACCATGACCTTAGGAATGGTGATCCTGCCAGTAAAGGCAAAAAATATTTTGAAACTTATAGAGTTTTTGGTAGTGCATATTGATTCTCCCTACCATGCCATCCTGGGCAGAGGATGGCTTGATGCTATGAAACCTATCTGTAAAGCGTAGAGAGCTTGTCTAAGTCAAAGCTCTGATACCAATTTGTAAAACCCCGGGTATTTATTTTCCACAATTAAAAATATAATTTCCCTTTTAAACTAAATCTCGAGAGATGCGTAAGCGTTAAATGATGATGGCTCAACTAAAACAAACGAGTTACCAAGTTTTAATTTTCTTTAAACAAATTATAGATTAAGCAAACACAAGTGAGAATTAAACAAAACACACACGAGTATTAAATTTCACTTAAACCAAGTTAATTCATCCAAGCCCTAGAAATTTGCCTAAGTCATAATTTTCATTATTCTGAAGTTAGGCCACACCAATTTTAGCAAATGACTTGAATTAAATAACTTTACACAATATTTAATTTAAGTCCAAATTAAATTGAGTGTGATAATTTAAACCAAATTTTATCTTGAATTATCCTAAGCATGCGTTCTAAATTATAATGCAAGATAAAATAAATCAATCACACTACGCCGCGATGTACGAGGAAAAACGCAAGACGGGAAAAAACCTCGGACGACCCTAGACACAAATTCACTAGATACGGAATTACAAGTACAAGAAAAAAGACTTACAACACACGACTTGATCCCTCTCAAGCCTCGATGCTTCTTCTTGTAGACACCTCTTCCTAGCGAATAACCTTGGAACACCACCGCGGTCTCGAAATCCACCGATAGGACTTTCTATGGTCACCGTCACCCGTACATGAAGCCTTTCTCCAAGCGGGTAAAACAAAGCAAACAACATCTCTTCAATTCGGTGTAGAGAAAACCGGTGCCAAACTCCAAGCAATTGATATGTATATATAAGAACTTGGAATAAACTCAATTGGGTGTAAACACTAGAGTGATGGATATTTTTCTCTAAAAATCTCACTCAAAACTAGAACATTTTCCTTAAAACAATTTGCTCTCAAACTCTTTCTAAGAGATGAAAATAGAATGGAAAAGTTAGGAAAATGTTAAGTTGGAAAATGCTCTTCCCGTACAAGATAAAGTCTGAAAAAGTTGGTTAAAAACTAAGTGGGGAAATGGGTGAAAAACTTCCAAAAAAACTGCCAAAAACTGTTCCCGCCTGGCATCTCGTTCGAACGACATTTCGTTCGAACGACATTCACGTTCAAACGAGTCTTCTAATGACGCTCCAGTATGGATTCGTTAGAAACTCGTTGGAAATCTCGTTAGAACGAACAATCTCGTTCGAACGACATTTTGAACGACGGACCAGTATACCTTAGTGGGAAGTCATTGGCAAACTTGTTCGAACGACATCTGGTTCGAACGAAAAAACTCGTTCGAACGACATATCGAACGAACTTCCAGAAATTTGGAAAATTCGATTTTAGCCCAGAAAACTTTATAAACTTATTTTAAAGTTTTAATTAATTCTTTCTGAAAATTAAAACACAGCTTTTATAAAACCTAACACCCAATAAACTTGTTCCAAGCTCCTATATATTAAATATTGCATTCATACCTTGGGAGCATGGAACCATATTTGATGACGTAGAAATGAGGCACGCAAACCGGCATATTGATGAAGCTTTATACTCTTTGCCGCTACGTCTTCAACAAACACTTCATAGGATTGAGAATATTGTAATTAAATACTATCCTATGAATAAATGTTTTTGTCCGGAATTGAGCCAAAACTATATATGGACTCAATTGGAAACTTGTGTCCTTACAAATCTCCCCCTTTGGATTTTCCGGGACAAAAACCAAACAAAAATCCTAATGGGCCGTCAAGCTCACTAGACTCAAAACATAACCCACCCAAACTTGACTCAACCCAAGGATTAAGCACTTTGCCATTAAAGGATGCCGCTTTAGAAGAATTCCTGCACACTTAAGCAAACTCATCAAATGCATAGGGAATATCAAAATATTAAATGCAATTAATTAATTACTCCCCCTAATACTTCTCTCCTTTATCAAACAAATGACATACTTAGAAAGACGTCTCCCCCTAAGATAAATCTCCCCCAAACTAAGATACGATAATAATAGGATTAGATACCATTTCTCCCCCTTTTTGTTCAGGAATAGACAAAGGTAAAGAATCAAAACATAAAAGCATGTTGAAGCTTAAAGTGATAAGACATGGAAGCATATGGGCAAACAAAAGCAAGGCAAAAGCAAAACAAAATATCATATTTATATGTACTAGAAATATATCAATAATGCACACGCACATATGTATAGATATAAACACACACATGACACACACAAAATATAATAGGAGTCTTTCACACTTGTATGGCAAAAAAGTTTCATATGGAAACGGAAGTGTAGGGGTGTGAACTAGTAACGATTAAATTTAGACCCAAACACTTAATAAACGTTCACGGAGTTCTCATTTGATTGCAAATTTCATCACATTTAAATATAAACTCATGTGACAAGATAGATTGAACTAAATGAACAAACATACACAATGCATACAAGCCTAGCATATTGATGATTCTACAAACCAATAGAGTCATGACATGAAATACGCAACTAGGATAAACGGACATTGTGCAAACCGTTGATATACCATCCAATCTCCCTCAATAAGCATTTATATTAATTTTGAATGAATATATCAATCAAACATAGGCCTTGGCAATTTATTTTCTTTTTAATGCGATATATTCTGTTTTTAGGCCTTTGGACCACGTATTTCTTTTAGGTCCATTTAAACGGTGGCTTACAATCGCAAAGGATCACTTAGTCCTTTCGGAGCCCTTCCCCGTGCACATTTATATTTATCATGTTTTCATTTTTCACACAAATCTCACGTGCAACGGATTTTGACATGCACTAGTCCTCCTAAGTCACAAATATGTAGATGACAAGATTGGTAGGAGAACACCTCACATAGCTCAAATATACATATGTAGTTAAAAATTCAAAAGAGCTCGTGCATGTGTGAATAGAGGCATATAGAAATAGAATTCATTTATACAACACAAAATCCAACTACTCCACAAAACTATGGTAAAGAACATAATAAGGATTGATAATCTAAACCAACAGTTCTAGCCACGTGGGAGCGTAAAAGATGGAATTCAAACACAAGTATATGCCACATAAAGTGTGTCAAACTAAAGACCACACAAAATAAAATCTTTTTGAGTTTTTTGACATTTTTAATAAAAAATAAAAAATATATACTCAAAAGACAAACAAAATCATTTGAATTTTTCATTAAGCTTAAATTACCAAGAAATAAAATCCAAATGATAAACAAAAATCTTTTTGTATGTTTCATTTAATGCAAACAAAATGAAGGAAATATAATACAAAAGATAAACAACAGTCATAATTCTAGCATTTGATAAGCATGGAGTATATACTAGAAAATGATTAAACAAGCATACATTTAGCATGTGAATATAGCATGAAGTACAAAAAGCTAAAGTATGCAAACACTAACACATTCATCCTTTAGATTTAGCAAGGGAGGAAGCATGTGAAAGTAAATGAGAATCAAAAACCCTATTTTGCAAGGCAACCAAGTCGGATTTCCTAACCCAAATTAATGAAGAATGATTATCTTGGGGTGTTGGAACTTTGACTACCGTGGTTACATTACTATGGGATTTTCTAAGAATTCGTTTAAGATCAAAACAAAATTTCCTAAGATGACCTTTTTGACCACAATGTGTACAAGAAAAAACATGTCGAAAAGATTTTCCTAAGGAGTGATCTCTAAAATCTTTCCTAGACGATTCTCCAAAAACATTGGTTTTGGCATTATGAGTAAATTCATTACAAGTATTGAAGCCTAAACCACAAGTGTCATTTTTAATTTGGACCATTCCTAATATTTTATCTAGTTTTTTCGAACGACACTCCAAATCAAATTTGACATTACTAGAATTTTTTAATTTATTTTCCAATTCTAAAATGTTAGATTCTAGTAAAACATTTCGCTCTTCAAAAGCAAGAAGCTCATTTTTTAAGGATTCAATTAAACCCCTAAGGCTATCTCTTTCGCCTTCTACATATTCTAGCTTCTCTTGAAGAGTTCTCTCACGTGTCCTAAGGTCTTCTATTAAAGCATTTTCATCAACGACATTGACACTCTCTCTTAAACTAGCTTCTAACTTCAAATTAGCTTTTTTCAATTTAATAGATTCTTTATAAAGTTCTTGAAAAGTATTTTGAAGTTCACTCGCATTAACCTCTTCTTCATTTTCACTCTCTCTTTCTTCTCCACTCTCACTATCATCAAAAACAAGAGAATCATAAACAATGACCTTGGAAGTGTTATGTGTTAAAGTTTCATCAATCGATGAGTTCTCACTATCACTCACATGACTAGCCATAAAAGCCACAAAATTTTTCTTAGTGGGGGAATCGGGTCCCTCTTCCTTATCACTATCACTAAGGGTCGCATTATAGGCAATGGGTCATTTTCCCTCTTTCCTTAGTTTAGTGCGACACTCATACGCCCTATGGACATAACCTTCACAACCAAAACACTTATTAGACTCGTCCCTATCTAAATTTTCATTACTAGGTTTAGGGATCTTCTCAGCTTTAGGTATATTCTCGCCTTTATCATGTTTAGAAGTATCAAATTTCTTAAAATCATTTTTAAGTTTATCTTTGTTAATTTTAAGAAATTTTCTAAATTTACGAGCAAATAAAGCCATGTCTTCCGAGTCACTATCACTCTCGCTCTCTACTACTTGCTTGACCTCTTTTTGGTCTTTTAATGCAAAGCCCTTTTCGATTTTCTTTTCAGTTTTAGAGGGAAACATATCTAGTTCATAGGTTTGTAAATCACCTACAAGCTCTTTTAATTTTGTAGAGGCTAAAGTTGTTAAAGAATTTAAAACGGTCACTATTGGAATAAATATATCGGGTAAGGACCTTAAAATTTTCTTTACAACACGGTTGTCAGGTATTTTCTCTCCCAAGTTAAAAGATGAATTAACAATATCAGAAAGTCTAGTATAAAATTCATCAAAAGTTTTCTTTTCATTCATTTTGATAGTTTCAAATTGAGTGGTGAGGTTTTGGAGTTTTGAAGCTTTAACGACACTAGTTCCTTCATGAGTTAATTGTAAAATATCCCAATCTTCTTTAGCGGTCTCACACGTCATAATGCGTCGGAATTCATCCGGTGTGACAGCGCTAAACAAGGCATTTAAACCTTGGGAATTGAAATTAGCAAGTTTAAACTCATTTTCAGTCCATCTATCGGCGGGTTTGGGAACACGTTCATTTTCAACAAGATAAGTTGGTGGGGACCACCCGTTAACAATTGACATCCAAACTCTTTCGTCGATAGATTTTAGTGTCGATTTCATTCGCCCTTTCCAATACGCGTAGTTTTAACCATAAAAAATAGAAAATTTTGAAAATGGGGAAAATTCCATTTCAGCCAAAAATTATTCAAAGGATCGTTAACGAAATAATTTATCGCTTTGGCTCTGATACCAATTTGTAAAGCGTAGAGAGCTTGTCTAAGTCAAAGCTCTGATACCAATTTGTAAAACCCCGGGTATTTATTTTCCACAATTAAAAATATAATTTCCCTTTCAAACTAAATCTCGAGAGATGCGGAAGCGTTAAATGATGATGGTTCAACTAAAACAAACGAGTTACCAAGTTTTAATTTTCTTTAAACAAATTATAGATTAAGCAAACACAAGTGAGAATTAAACAAAACACACACGAGTATTAAATTTCACTTAAACCGAGTTAATTCATCCAAGCCCTAGAAATTTGCCTAAGTCATAATTTTCATTATTCCGAAGTTAGGACACACCAATTTTAGCAAATGACTTGAAATAAAAAACTTTACCCAATATTTAATTTAAGTCCAAATTAAATTGAGTGTGATAATTTAAACCAAATTTTATCTTGAATTATCCTAAGCATGCGTTCTAAATTATAATGAAAGATAAAATAAATCAATCACACTACGTCGCGATGTACGAGGAAAAACCCAAGACGGGAAAAAACCTCGGACGGCCCTAGCCACAAATTCACTAGATACGGAATTACAAGTACAAGAAAAAAGACTTACAACACACGACTCGATCCCTCTCAAGCCTCGATGCTTCTTCTTGTAGACACCTCTTCCTAGCGAATAACCTTGGAACACCACCGCGGTCTCGGAATCCACCGATAGGACTTTCTATGGTCACCGTCACCCGTACATGAAGCCTTTCTCCAAGCGGGTAAAACATAGCAAACAACTTCTCTTCGATTCGGTGTAGAGAAAACCGGTGCCAAACTCCAAGCAATTGATATGTATATATAAGAACTTGGAATAAACTCAATTGGGTGTAAACACTAAAGTGATGGATATTTTTCTCTAAAAATCTCACTCAAAACTAGAACATTTTCCTTAAAACAATTTGCTCTCAAACTCTCTCTAAGAGATGAAAATAGAATGGAAAAGTTAGGAAAATGTTAAGTTGGAAAATGCTCTTCCCGCACAAGATAAAGTCTGAAAAAGTTGGTTAAAAACTAAGTGGGGAAGTGGGTGAAAAACTGCCAAAAGCTGTTCCCGCCTGGCATCTCGTTCGAACGACATTTCGTTCGAACGACATTCACGTTCGAACGAGTCTTCTAACAACGCTCCAGTATGAATTCGTTAGAAACTCGTTGGAAATCTCGTTAGAACGAACAATCTCGTTCGAACGACATTTCGAACGACGAACCAGTATACCTTAGTGGGAAGTCGTTGGCAAACTCGTTCGAACGACATCTGGTTCGAACGAAAAAACTTGTTCCAAGCTCCTATATATATAATATTGCATTCATACTTGGGGAGCATGGAACCATAGTTGATGACGTAGAAACGAGGCACGCAAACCGACATATTGATGAAGCTTTATACTCTTTGCCGCTACGTCTTCAACAAACACTTCATAGGCTTGAGAATATTACAATTAAATACTATCCTATGAATAAATGTTTTTGTCCGGAATTGAGCCAAAACTATATATGGACTCAATTGGAAATTTGTGTCCTTACACTGTCCCTTCCACCCTCTACTTGATGCTACGAAATTTTTTGCTTCCACGTACCACCAGAAGCTCAAGTGTATCACCGATCGGGGCGTAATGGAGATCAGAGGCGATCAAGCTATTGCTAAAAAATTATACATAGCAGGAAAACAAGAAAGAGAAGAAAGAGAATGAGGTTATTTCAGAGGCAACCCAAAATAGGGCTACTCTATCAAAATAATAATCACGACAAGGCCGATTAGGGGTGGAGGAACCAGGATCCATCCTGCTAACAGGATCATTGAAAACTTGGAGGAGGTTATTTTTAATAAGTCTCGACTAGAGACAAAGTTTTTTTATCGGGACAAGCATGACCGACCTTGAAAGAGAGGAGTTAATAGATAGAGTTTGGATGTATGCGCATGGGAGCATGTCGGGGTTCAACTCTACGACTGCCTAACATCGGCTCCACGTGGATCCAACACTTAAGCCAATCAAACAGAAAGCATGTCGAATAGACTTAGAAAAGGAAAAGGTATTGTATAAGTAAGTACAGTAACTTCTGGAGGAAAGATCCATCAAATAAGTTCAATTCCCAAAGTGTCTATTAAACCCCGTTGTGGTCCGTAAAAGCAATGAGGGTTGGAGAGTTTACATAGACTTCACCAACCTCAATAGGGCCTGTCCCAAAGATAGTTTACCCTTGAAAATATAGACCAATTGGTCGATGCCATAATGATTCATGAGCGAATGAGTTTCTCAAATGCTAACCCAGATCTGATAGATGCTATGAGAAAGGTCCAGCTTCCAAAAACGTTGTGCTAGGTCCAAAAGCTGACTGGGATGATCGTAGTGCTCAACCTCTTTGTTTCAAAGTAATTTGAGTATTGCCAACATTATTCTAGTTACTCAAGAAGGTTAAAGGCCTCACCTGGACTGACGAGTGCTCCCTGTTCCTTAAGGAGATCAAGTCCTATTTAAGTAAGTCCCCTTTGTTGGCGATCTGCTATCAGGGGGACCCTCTTTACCTTTATCTTCCAGTATGAAGTCATGGAGTGAGTTTGACTTTGGCCTCTGAAAGAGAAGCTAAGAAGTTCCCTATTTACTATGCTAGCAAGACGCTCTTGGATGCTGAGCAACACTAATTGCCTCTGACAAAATTAGTTTATGCATTGGTAATCGTTTCACGGAAGCTGAAGCATTATTTTTAAGGCCACTTAATTACTCTGATCAGTTCCTTCCCCCTTAAGGATGTCCTTCGTAACCTTTCTGGGCGAATGTCAAAGTGGTCGATAGATCTTGGGAGGTTTGACATTCGCTTTCAACCAAGGACAACAATCAAAGGGAAGAATTGGTTGATTTTATTGTATAATTCATTAGGGATGTCCCCATCGACCAGTAGTTGGTCGCTCAATTAGAGATGCACTAATAGGCTCACGACAAAAGCTGGACGTTGTATGTCAATGGTGCCTCTAATCCCAAGGGGAAGGTATGGGCATTGCCCTTGTGACTCCATAAAAATCTATGATCGAGCAAAAGGATCAGGCTAGAATTTAAATCCTCCAATAATGAGGTCGAGTACAAAATGCTTATAGCTAGTATAAACAAGGCCGACTTACTCAGGGAGAGATTACTCAATGTTTATTGCGAGTCTAAAGTAATGTCTAATCAAGTAAGCGAGGATTTTAACACCAAGGATGATAGGATGGCATCCTACCTCGCAGTTGTATGTGAGATGGTTACTAAATTTGGGGAAATTCACATTCAATAGTTCCCCCAAGGGCACAACAGTCACGCCGATGCTTTTGAAATCCTAAGCTCAGCAATGGACTCAGATCTCAAGACAAAAATCGGAGTAGAATTCCTCACCAAGCCTAGTATTGATAAAATAGTAGGATCCGAGCATGTCCTCTCAATCGATAAATTTCCTAGTTGTATGGACAACTTTATAGCATACTTGCAGAACGAAACACTGCTGGCTATTAAGAAATTAGTCCATCAGGTCAGAGTGAAATCTATGCATTTCTAATTGAATAATTGGGGCAAGCTTTACAAGAGATCCTTTACGGGCCCTACCTATAGTATGTGCACCCAAAGGACATAGAGCAACTTATTTACGAACTTCATGATGGAATATGTGGAATCCATGCAGGAGGAAGATCCCGGGCATTCTGAGCAATCAAAGATGGCTACTGGTGGACGTATATGTATAGCGATGCAAGTGTTTATGTTTGAAAGTGCAAAAAGTGCCAAAAATTCTCTCCCATTTCCCATCAATCATCTAACAACTTGAGGCCCTTGAGCAACCCATGGACATTTACACAATGGGGTTTAGATATCATGATACCACTAGCTATCACACCTGGGAATCATAAGTACTTGTTGGTCACCATAGACTATTTCACAAAGTGGGTTGAGGCAGAACCATCGGCCAATATTAGAGATACGATATAAAAAGGTTCGTTTGAAGGAACATAATAGCATACTTTAGGGTGCCAAGGACCATCATAACTGATAACAGCACACAATTTAAGAGTGGACCTTTTCAGGATTTTTGCTTTGAGCATAAATTCAAGCACCACTTTAGTTCTATAGTGTATCCCCAAAGCAACGGTCAAGCGGAGGCCTCTAATAAAAAAATGCTCGATGGCTTAAGAAAAGGCTGGAAAGAGCAAAAGGCACTTGGGCGGACGAGCTTCCCCATATTTTTGGGTATATTATGCCACACCTAGGAGACCAACCGAGAAACATCCTTCGTACTCACATATGGAATGTAAGCTATCATACCACTTAAAGCAGGCCTCCCGACCATGCAGATAAGGGTGGCCGATCTTGGACTGAATGACGATGCCCTACGTGCTAAACTTGACCTCGTCGAGGAACAAAAAAAGGAAGCCATGATCTCCGGCCTCATACCATTAGTAGTACAACAAAGGGGTCAATCCGAGGAAGTTCCAATTTAGAGATTATGTCCTCATAAAAGTTCTCAGTAGACCCATCTTAGCAATAGTAAAGTTATCCCCCTATTATCATATATTTTATGAAGCGTTATCGTTAGTTTAAAATGGTCATATAAATCCTTTAGCTA
This sequence comes from Sambucus nigra, assembly GCA_949130495.1. Taxonomy (NCBI): domain Eukaryota; kingdom Viridiplantae; phylum Streptophyta; class Magnoliopsida; order Dipsacales; family Adoxaceae; genus Sambucus; species Sambucus nigra. The sequence continues at coordinate 1,203,653 of CASBWL010000019.1, read as the reverse complement.
ATAGAGTACTGTTATTGTTATAAGGTAGTCCCTTATCCCATTCCTTCCTGAGTCAAGAATGGCGGGACGAGAAATAACAGATCAAAAGAAAGAAAGGAAGTCAATGAACGTCCGGGCTCCCCCTCTTCAGGAGGTGGATCCCTTCACTGTTTCACATTCCGTTCATCAAGTTGGGGCCCAATTGGGAGGTACCACTCAAAGTAATTAGAGATGATATATAGGGAGCTTATCATTTAGATACTATGGAGGGCAAAGAGATACCCAAAGAATCGAATGATAACAAACTCAAGAACATTTACTTTTATTCTTCTTTTTACTTTTCAGCACTTAGTTTATGCAAATTTTCATTTCAAAACTTATATTGCTGCAAATTTGTTATTCTTGTTATGAATAAAGGCCCTTTTTTTCATATCTCGCTCAAAATTTTAGTTTATTCAATCACTTTACATTGTTTCTTAAGTAGCAAGCTTATAATTGGCTCTTAGTCTTTCAAAGCGCCGACCAGGCTTTGACTTGATACAATGGCAGTTTTGCTAACTACGATTAAAATTAAAGTCCACATATCCTTGTCATAATTGACATTAGCGACTTCATGACTTGCCCAAGAAAGATCAAAGCCTTACGGGGGATCACTAGGCAATAAACTAACTTTTCTTGGTCGACTAAAATTCTGAATGAGTGGATTTCCCATAAACCAGGTGCATTTTTTCCATTATTGTTTCTAGGCCCAAGGGAGTGTGACGACACGACCTAAAAGGTAAGAAATGCGAAATAACACATATAAGGCATAATTGACTGAAAAATGCATAAAAATTGGTATTAACTTAATTCATTTGACCGTGATCGATTACAAAAAGTACTAATTACATAATAATTACAAAAAGTACAAAGATCTACAACGATTTATGGTTAGCGAGCCAAAAACTATTTCATTCGCTTCCTCCGGCCATCATTGGGGTTTGGCCTATATTCGTCATCAATGTTATGAAGTTCTAGATAGCTCTCGACAAGTTTAAGGCGAATGGCGTCTAAAGGATACATGTCTCATCACTCCCAAAAGGAGGTCGATTGTACGCAGGGCAATCATCTTAGTACATGTACCAAAGCTGAGAGTCCCGGGGTTCCTTAACATCCCTCAGAATGTTCAACCAATCGTGCTGGTTGGCATTGTCTTGAGACTCACTAGGGAATCTTGCTAGCGCTCATTATAACTGGTTAACCACGCCTCTTGAAAATACATCCTGAATAAATATCAAAGCTTCTTGTTGTCGTGACTTAGTCCCATCACCATGACAATGTTCCATTGAACTTGCTCCTCAGCTTCAACAAGTTTCTTCTACAAGTCATCGTTCTCTAACTGGACTAGAGAGCCAACCTCACCCACGTCCTTAGATTTAGACAAATGGGCCTTTAAGTCGTTTATTACTTTTTTCATGGAAGCACTCACATCTTCTAAGTCTTTGAGGTTGTCCTTCAGCTTGGCGATCAGGGTGGAATGGTTCTTGTATGCCCCAGTCCTTTTTCTCAAAGCCTTACAGGCAGTCAGAATTTCTCAGTGAGCTTGAGCTCTACCGTCTCATCTGAGCACGATCTAAGTACTGAAAGAAGGAATATCCTCAGCAACATGCTACAATATCAAGGCAAAATAAGAAATAACTTATCAAGAAATGCACAAATTGGTTATTCAAAGAAATAAAAATAATGTTTTCATTAATAACAAAAGTAGGCAAGGCCATTACACTAAAACACCAAGAGAAAACAAAAAAGATTACAAACTATAGGAAAAAAAAGAAAAACCCTAGAGACTATGGGTTTCACTCCTTTAGCTCTCCATCTTTAGTTCCTTTCTCCTCGGTCGCCGCCTCCTTCGTCTGATCGGTAGGGTGTAATACCCCGTATTTTTATAATAAAATAAAAATCATTGGAATTAAATTAAGTAGATATAATTTAATTAAATTATTCGTGAATAAATTGACTATTTGCTGTTGCATGTTATGCAAATTTGTTTACGCATGTTAAAAGTTCTCGTAGAAAATTATTCTATAATTAATTTATAAATTATATGTGATATTAAATTCAATTGAAAATTGAATATGTTGGGTAAAGTAATTCGGGAGCGCTCTGAGAGGTTTGGGGGACTCTTTTGGATGTTTTAGTCCTCTAAAAATGGGCCTGGGGTAGAGGTGTATCATTTGGGGATCTATTGTGCTATTTCGGTTTGGGTTATGCTTTTCGGTTTGAGCTCGGGCCCATATGGTGGTCTAAAATGGGGATTTAGGCTTAAATATGGATTTGGGGATTTTATAAGTTAATTAGGAGGTTAATAAAACTCATATCACTCATATAAAGAGAACCTTAGCAACCCCTCCCCTAGAGAGAAGTTATCAAGGCTCAAAAAAAGGAGGAGACAAAGGATTTGAGGGAGATTGCTCAATCATTGATAGCAGGGAAGAATTTTCTTGCTTAAATTACTGTCCAATGTATTTTCTTAATTCATCCCAGTAATATCCCATATAATTTTTTGGTTGAAATATGATATTGGTGATAAAATTATAGGATTCAGTCTCATGTATGTAGAGGAAACTAATCTGCATTTTGTGTTTTAGACCTAGAAATTTAGGATGATTGTAATCTTGAATTGGATTATAGAATTCACAGTCTAATTTCTTGAATTGATAGGTTATCTTAATCTATATGTAGAACAATAGAACCCATGTTATTGAATCTGAATTTTATAAGAATCATGATCCATGTGGAATGTCAAAATCTGATTAGAATATAAATGGATTATGAGGTAAAAAAATCTATTTTTTATAGAGATGATTATTGATGTAAATTTTGGGTTTTTGGAAAAGATTGTATGTCACCTAAATGATGTACTACGTCATGGGGAACATATTCATATAATAACATAGATGTATGAACCATTAGAATGGGATTTGGAGTACAAATAATGATTTATGTATTGTGAAATCATAGCAGATCTGGGCTTCTACCCAGATCTGAATGGGATCCGTGTGATTTTTAGGAACCTATATGAGTCGATGGGACGATGTTTGGATGAGTGGTTGATAAGGACCAAAAGTGTATATTTTATAACCCAAATAGTTGCTTTTTAAATCCTAGTTCCCAATAAAATTGGACTTATACTCGTATTTGTTCAATGTGACACCCTCTCAATTAAATACCAGGTGATCATTTCTTTATTAAATTAAATCAGAATATCCAGTTGGTTCATTCTTAGCATCACTGTCGAAAAACATTTACTTTATTTAACACTTACTAATTAATTAAGCTAGTGACAAAAAACATTAATCATACTTATTATCTGATAATTTAAACCAATAACCACATTAGCCATACTAGTGAATAAAATAATAATAAATGGGAAACCATCTGACTGAATAAATAATACTGAAATAAACGTTCTAGTTAAATGTATGAACACAAATAACCGTATAATTAATCCAAATTCCATCAACTGAACTAAAGAGTACAATATCCCATAAATGAATGATAACTAAGAATGGGCAACAAGCCCTAAGTGAAATAACTAAACCAGGAACTGAATGGATAATAGTGGAGGCATCTAATAACAAGGACCTTCAACTCCCATGATAGCTGCAACACGTTAAATAATCTAATAGCCTACGCTTGGCATCCCTATGGCTGGACACCTAAAAATAGATTGCACAAGGAAAAATAGATTTACAAGAAATGGGTCGGAGCTCGAGTGAAAAATAGTTTAAAACAGTTTAGAAAGTATTTAAAATGATTTAAAGTAGGTATTATATACATGTTAGTTATGAGGGCTCTCTCTTAAGGAATCTCACCTCTCAACTTGTGTGCACACCTAACGTACTACTAAACCATTCTAGTTACTGCTGTCATGCCTAACTAGTTCAAGCTAATTAACCTTCAAATCTATTATCTCATAATAGTTACCCGTATTTTCCACGTAATACGTCAATGAGTATTTTCACATCTTCTATCTTGAGTGAGAGCATTGTCACATTCAAGGTTAAGTGTTCACGCACTTAAGTTGTTTTATATTTCACTATCCATCTTATCTACCAAGTTCACACAGTAGAATATAATCACATCTCTCTCTCTATATATATATATACACACACACATCACTCTATTATATATATATGGAACCCCACAGACTCAGCTGCGGTGCATGCATACTCTGCTATCATGTCCAGGTACATCTCGCACTGTATAAATGACTGTTGGTTCAGTGTCTCCCTCGAACCATAAATACAAGTGACATATATTGGAGGCGAACATAGTCTCCGGACAAATGGGTCACGCACATACCTACACACCCATTTAACTGTCGAAACCATCATACTCTCGAATAACATGTGTCCAAGGTCCTATGTTCAGGGTACGAGTCTAAAATACTCTCAGTGGGCTCATCAGGATAAGACCGTCCACAATGTGAAACCTCCTCCCGATAGCAAGCAGCTTAGGTATGTCATACACATAATAAATCAACCAATAAGTATTCACACAACCTATATATATATACACACACACACATATATATCAACAGTATAGGCATACGCACATCCTATATCATATATCTTATACATGGCATATGTATGTCCCAAAATCCTACGTATTAATAATTTATCACTTTACTAAGTATCGTACTCTTCTGAGTATTTCTCGCCACTCGAAGGGTAAACTTTATTCTACCCATAATATCATTAGGTAAACTCCCTATACCCTACTGGTCCAGTATGAGGTTCATTTGAGCTTTTCTGTGATACACTCCAATGCTTGTGCCTTCATTTAATAATAAATAAATTCTATAATTCACTCACATTTTATATGCCCCACTCCAATTATTATGATGTTAGGTCATAACATCATGCCTTATAATGTCTAATCTAAGTCCCTTTAGTTTGGAGGAAGTTTTGAAAGTCCAACCCTTTAAAGATTTAATCAAAACAAGTTCAGAACAATGCAGGTCCCCCGAACCGATTTGGGGGAACATGCGAACCGGTTCGGGTTGTGCATGAGAATTGGTTCGAGGGGTCAGGCGAATTGGTTTGAGGTACCTGGTTCATCTTCTTCGCTGTCAACATTTTTACACCATTATTATCCCTCCAAAACTCTTTTATAACATCCAAAACTCCCAAAAAATTACTTCAAACATTATACCAACATATATGGATGATTTATAACGTACAAGAATCGTGAATTCATCAACAATCATCCGTTAATCAATTTAATTCGAATTAAATTCTTAAAAACCCTAATTTAACACTTTCATCCAAGAACCAATTTAAAACTTAGATTTCTTCATCAAGATTCAATGAAATTTCGTGGTTTTCATGTTACATATATGGAGGGTTCAATCCTATATCAATTTCCAACACAAGATTATGATTTAATTCTACCAATTTAACCCAAAGTATACTAATTTCTTATATGATACATCCTATACTAGGATGGATATCATACATGCTATAGTTTTGCAAGATTAAACACTTGCCTCAGTATAAAGGTCTTATCCTATGAAGAAGATGGGTATATTGATGTTCCTCTCTTTTCGATTTACGCTCCGGCACTGTCGGTGGTACAAAAGGTGTAGGAACGGTGGTTCTAGCCTTTGGACTCCTTTCCTCTTCCTCCTATGGCTTCTATGTAACTTTTGTTTGTTTCTCCCCTCTCTCACCCAACTTCCCTTCTCTTATCAGATATAATTTTCTTAGGAAATTCGTAGGTTAAATTACCCCAAAAATACAAATGACCAAAATGTCCTCTCGAGATTCCGGTTTGGCCTGCAATTACCTCGGGATCCAAACTAAACCCCCAGGTAGACTTTTCTGAATATCTCACTTTGGCTCACTCAAAATGACCATTCAGATGATTTAAAAATTAATTATTTTCTATCTTATTAAATTGAGTTCAGACATGACTGACACGCGCGTCCCGACTTAATTATTGTAACTGTCATATTTTTTGCTCGCGATAATTTTAATAAATTCATAATAACATAATACTTTGTTCACTAAGTAATATTCAATATAATTCACATCAATAAATATTAACCCTCATCTCTCTAGTTAATATACTTTTTAATCCAGATTAATTATCAATTAATTTCTCACATTTAATTTTAATTAATCCCACATTTAAAAATCATTAAAAAAATACGGGGTGTTACATACTTTCCCTTTATAATGAAATTTCATCCCGAAACTCGGAAAATAAAAGCATATCTGGTAAGAACAACCCTGGATATTTTTCGAGCATCTTATCCTCGCGCTCCAAAGTAGACTCCTCGACATTATGATGTTCCCACTAGGCACGAACAGGTGGAACTACCTTCAACCTCAATCTTCTCTTTCTATGGTCTAAGATAACTATCAGTCCCTCCTCATACGAACTATCAGGCTGTAAGTCAATCTCTTCCAATGTAATGTGAGTGTGGGTAAAATCATCTCGTAGATACCGTCTCAGTAAAGAAATATGGAAAACATCATGAATACAATAAAAGTTCTCCAGCAACCCAAGTCTATACGCTACCAGTCCAATATTCTCAATGATTAGAAATGGCCCCATGTACCTCGGTGACAACACCCCCTTCTTCCTAAATTTCATTATCCTTTTCATAGGAGTTACTCGCAGTAACACCTGATCCCCCAATCAAACTCTCAAAAGTATTACTTGGTATCGGCGTAGTTTTTTTGTTTGTCTTGGGCTACCCGTATACGACCCTAAATCTTCCCAATCCCAGCTATAATGTCCTGATTCAACTTTGGCCCGAGTAACTTGTTATCCCCCCACCTCTAGCCAATAAGAAGGGGAACAACAAGGTCTACCATACAATGCCTCAAATGGAGCCATGCCAATAGTGAACTGATAGGATCTAGTGTACGCGAACTCCACCAGTGGAAGGTACTGCTTATAACCTCCCCTAAAATTAAGGATACACATCCACAACATATCCTCCAGAATTTGATTCTTCCCCTTAGTATACCCATCCATCTTCGGGTGATAGACTATACTCAATTGTAACTCTATGCCCATGATCTCCTGGGAACACTGTCGAAAGGAGACATGACGATTTTTTCTTGTCGGACACGATAATCAATGTCACCCCATGAAATATTTCTATCTCAGTTATGTCGTTCTGTTGTTCCCATCATATCTCTACTAACGATATCCTTCGGTCCGACGGTCTTCCCATACTGTCCCATCTAGTGACTAATTCTCTTTAGTCATAACATTATAAAATGTTCCATCATTTAATCTATCAATTCCCCTTGGCACCGTATAACACTTTGTGATTTCTTTCCCTTCTATCACTATTATGAGCCTCTCCACTCATGGATAACGTATTCCCTCTAATGGGGAAAACCCTATCTGCAACATAATAACTTATTGTTGCGAAATATATTTTGCTCTCTCCCCATCTCACGACCATCTGACTATCCCCTTCCTCTACCACCGCTCACGGCCTCCGATTGGTTCCACCTGAAGCTATCTCCAGATTAGGTAATTTTCTCACTGTCTCTCTCACGCACGCACGCACGCACACGAACACCTACAGACGCACACTAATTTTTATAGATCTGAACTGATTCTAGTTTGCACAACATAAAACATAATGTTTACTGATTATTTGTCTTTGTTAGGATTTCGTTGGGATTGGTAAAGATAACTAAATAAAATGCTTTGATCTCCATTTTTTGTCTTTGGTTATGAACACTGATTCAAACTAAAAGCCCAAATGCTTTTAGGGGAAATTACTCTTACGCCCCTCACAAACAAATTTTAAACGCTAAAGGAATTTTGACAAATTTTAAACACTTACGTCCTCTAATTCTCTTCTTGTAGAGTTCATACTAATGGCATAACAAGTGGACCTAATAGTAAATTGTCCTTAAATATTTAAAAATTGTGAACAAGGGACCTAAGTGTAATTTGCCCAATGTTTTTATCCCATTTTTTTTGTTCATTTCATATGTAAACTTGAAATTAGGATTTTTCCCTTTTAGCTTTTTAAAGAATTTAAAAATTATCATCATGGAATTTTAAAAAATTATCTGTATTTAGAAATTGTCCTTATTAACTGCAAATATTTTTATATTTTCATTAAAAACTAGTTTGATTGTAAAAATTAATGTTTAGGTTGATTTAGTTTGTGTTGATGGTTTTTTGCCGTACCTTGTATTATTGCATGGAGCATGTGAGATTTGGTGTTGAGTTTTAATTTGACGGAAGAAAGTTGAGCCTCTCATGTTGTGGCCAAAACGGTTTTCTTTTCTTGATTTCTTTATTTGGGATATAAATACTTGAAGATAGAGCTTCAATATAAGAATTTCTTGATACGCAACTAAATTTTAAAGTGAGAAGAAGTTCCGTATGTATTCAAAAGTTCAAAAACTCATTGTGATGTGGTAGCTTGAAAGATTTAGTGAAACAAAAAATAATATGTTAAGTAAACATACAACATGTGGAGAATTTTACATGCCACCTATTTCATTTTAATAGGTGAGGAAAATAGGAAATGATTTAGAAGTACAAGCCAGAGACTTGGATTTTAAAACCTCGTAGTATTTATTGCAATTAGTTGTTTGAGGTGCAGCAATATGAAACTTCAAATAAGATGTAAAGTATATGTACTCTTGTGGATAGTTTTTTTGTAATTTTGTAACTTTTCTACATATGTAAAACCTTGCAAATTGGCGGTTTTAACTTGCGATTAAGTATTTGGTCATTATATTGTAAACAAGTAAGCATGAAAATGGGTGTTTTTCTCTTTTAGCCTAGTAATACAAATGCATATTCTTTAGTTTTAGTTATGACAATGATGTTAAGAATGTGAGGTTGGTTGTGTAGAAAATAAGTTTATTGTTACATAGTTATGGTTAATACTAATGTATTTTGTACCAGGTCCTATACATGGCCGTTTGTCTAAGTAGAAGAGAAACTCACAGTGGAGTGTTGTGCGGATACATTGGAGTAAAGCCATAATAGTGTACATCAGAGGTAAAGCCATGATAGTGTACATCAGAGGTAAAATTGCTTTCTTGCCATTGGTATGGGTTATTTGCTGCTACATTCACACACATGTATAGAGAGAAATATTTTTCTAATTACGCATGTATTTTGTCATATTTGCATAGTTATTTTATTTTTAAATATATACGTGAGGGAGTGTTTGGTAGGATATTTGCATCGAGGTTTTCTTCCCTAGGATATATTGTATATATTTTTATATTTTCTGGGCGGAAAATTCTCCTTTTTTAGCTATAATCTGTATTAATGGGTTCTTGCGGCCATTGTGGATTTATATTGGGAGTCGGTTAGACTTGTACGGAGAAAGCGTAAGATTGTAGTTTAGTACAAATTTTAAATCAAATAAAATACATAGGTGCAAAAACGTAAAATGGTAACTAAATGGCAAAGAGGGAGGCAAAAACAACTCATAGTGGGCCAGGCTGAACGAACCCTCAGAGGACTCTTGATCAATTTTTTACAAAATTGCATGTTTTTGGCCTAAATTGTAGGTGTTAAAGTGCGAAAACGTAAAATAATAAGCAAATGGATGAGAGTGCCAAAAACGCTTCGCACTCGTGCCAAAGAACTTGTAGGAGCTGAACGTAAAATAACTCGTTGGACTCTTGGGTTAAGAATTTGATGAAAAGATGTAAGTTTAAGGTTTGAAAATTAGGTCTTAAAGCGTAAAAACATACAATAACAACCAAATGACACTTAAAGAGGCATGAAAGCCTCACACAAGACCCCATAAACATGTAGAAACTGAGCGTGTCATCGTCGAACTCCCGCATTGGGGTGTTCGCAAAAAGTTGCATCTTAGGCTCGAATATGAGTCATTACATACATAACATGACAACTACATTTCAAAGAGAGAAACACAAACAACTCGCCATGGACAAAAGTACCTTGTAGGAACATAACTCTTACTCACCGTGCTCTCGGGTTGGAAGTTTGATGACAAATTCCAAGTTTTAGGTTTGAAACTTAAGTATGAAATACTCAAAAACTTTAATAGCAACCAAATGGTCCCAAAAGAGGGACATACGCCTAGAACGGGACCAAAATAAGTTTTAGGACTTGACGGTTTCCTTATTGCACTCGCAGGTTGGAAGTTTGACGATAAGTTGCAAGTCTTAGGTTTGAAAGTGCGTCGTTAATGCGAGACAACGTAAAATAACAACTACATGTGAAGACAGAAGAACAAATACCTTGCACTAGACTAAAGTAACTTTTAGGAACTGAACATGTCTTCACTGGACTCTCAATTGAGAGTTTAACAAAAACTTGCATGATTAAGGTTTGTAAATTAGGTGTTAATATGCGTAAATGCAAAATATAACCCAGATGGTTGAGGGAATGGCAAAAACGCCTCATATGGGACCGAAGAAACTTGTAAGAACTAAATGAGCGCTCAATGGACTCCCGAGTTAAGACTTTGATGCCAATCTAGCTCGAGCTGGATTGGTGTATCAATATACCATATTTTTCATCTAGTTTTCGGAGATTTAATCAGGAAGGTGCTCATGAATTCCTACAATGATTTTTTAAATAGACTTGACGACTGTTGTAATGATTCAAAGATGAAGGACATGAGTTCCTCTTACAAGATGATAACTTTGTTAAGCAAAGCTTTGGTGGTCGTCTAGTTAGCAAAGTAAGAATTCAACGCTTGTTTCTATTACGCTACTGCCATCTCATATCTAATGTTTTGATGTTAACTTGATAATGCATTCATATTTTTTTATAAGTATTTTTGGAACGTTTACTAAATAATTAGCAAATTCTTGTGATTATACACTACTCGTGTTTAAGGTACTAGCCGAATGACCCATACCCATACGGGCTCTCAGTCCATTTCTGGGTCATTTTTTTATGTTTTAGTAAGTTCATGAGCTAAAATATAATTTCTGAAAGTTAGATATACGTCTAAGAGGAATGTTTTGGTGGTTATCATAATACAACTACACATGTATGTGTGTGAACTTTTCTATGTTATAGTGAACATATCTTACAACATATTAATACTTATATGTATAGTCATAACTATAAGTAATTCAATGATTGTCTAAGAAATATACTACCAAGTCTTAATTGTAGAGAAAAATAAATTCAACATTACATTATATCAACGTGTGATATATGCGCATTGATTTGTATTTCATGAAATATTTCATTATATCAAGTTGTGATATCCGAGCTCTATTCTGTGTGCAGTTTGTATACACATCCGCTCTGTTGGTGTTTAATTGTCTACTTTAACTTTTTGTTTAATTGTTAAGTGTGGGCTATTAGTTCATTTTTATGAAGTATTTTTGATGGGAATCCATTTTATTTTTCGTTTATTTTCATTGTATTTTCTATTTTTAGTTCTTTTTTGGCCTATTCCTTCCTTAATAAATTTCCAAGCATGTTTGGGACTAATTAGGCATTCTTTTATTTCTCAGTTGGTCCTTTAGTCATTCTTTTATTTCTCAGTTGTTTTTTTAGTCATTTTAGCTATTACTTGGTTAGCAAGTAATATTTCTCATATAAATAGCGCATGTAATCTCATTTGTACTTAGCTTCCATTCTTGAAATATAAGAAATTCTTTGTTTCTCTCTCTAGAAATCATTTTGTCTTGATTTTTACGTCATTGACGTGTCGTTTACGTCAATTTGGTATCAGAGTGAGGTGTCGTTCCCCAATTGGTGTATTGGTGTGTTGGTAATCAAAATCGTACACTACTTTTGATGGCCCCAAAGAAGACGAATCGTTTTCAAGATGAGAGTAATCAAGAATTGAGAGAGCAAATGACAAGAATGGAAGAGAAAATGATCAAAGAGAAGAATTGACACGAAAACAACAAGAACAATTTGTAGCCCTAATGCAATAATTCTCCAAGTTTCAAAACCCTAGCACCACTAAAATCCTGTTGGAATCCCTTCAATGGTCCGGAAAGGGGATTCTACCGGAGAATTTGAACCAAGGAGGCAGTAGCGGCGCACCACCAACCCTAGGAGGAATTCCCATCGTCAGCTTAGCCCCTCAAGATGGAACAACTCCTCTCCTCTGGTCGGGTGACATTCCTACCCATACAGACTGCACGATCATTTGTACAAACCCATCCACTGTTTTGAACAAACTCGATAATATCTTTGATTGTTCAAGAACCATCGTAAGACACCAAGAACTGTTTCTCCCAATTGTTTGACCAAAATACAAAACCGGTCCACTCTCGATGGGAGGGCAACTTCATCTGCACCAGATAAATTGACCAAAATACAAGATCAGATAGCCATTCGACAAAAAAAATCCAGCCGATCAGAAGTCTTTGGCCAAGTACTACCAGAAGGTGGTCCCATTGAAGCACCAAAACAATCTAGAAACATGAAGAGTTCAGCCTTTGGAACGGAACCTGAGCCACCTGGAAAAACCCTAAATCCAATTAACCTACGAGGGTATCCACCTCTACCTCCTGAAGTACCTGAAATGTCCGAACAAATACTGAATCAAGAACCAACATAAAATTCTAATTTAAATGGGAACTCCGACTTCCATTCACAGTTGCCCAATTCCGGCCCCATCCGACCATCCGTTTTTTTCCCCTTTTTGACCACCAAGGGCAACACCTTATGACTCCGACCTTTATTTTGATATTTTTGGTTCGCGACACCTTGATCCACGCTTACACACTCACCAACCACCATGTATACCACCGCCCACCCACACACCTTAACATCATGATCTTTCCCTATTTTACAACGATTCTTCTTCATCCACCGACACCGAAGATACCCACCGTAGCATTCTGGTGAATTCCTCCTCCCCCGCCCTCACCCGGTGGTCCTCGCTACGTACAACTACGAGACCGTCAGTGTTTTTATTGCGGCGAGTATGGTCATCTGATTGGTACTTGTCTCTACCGCGGTCCCCCAGCACACCGATACCCCCACATGTTCATCCTCTTCATCCACCACCTGTTCAGATGCCACCGATTCCAGTAGATTCTGTTGCACCTGTGCCGGGTGATGTGATGGGTCTATCAGGATGGAGACCCGCTTTCATTAGCACTTCAGATTATTTCTTGGAGTCTCCATGGGGATGTCCGTATAGATATTCCTATGTTCGATGGTAGATTATCCTTGGATGATATGACCGATTGGCTCGCCGCCATGGAAACAGTTTTCGATTACAAGCGGGTTCAGGGCCTCTCATGTGTTCTTCTAGCTGCCACCAAATTTCAAGGTTTTTCTCGAGTTTGGTGGAATGACCTTTGCTGTCGTAGGACGGCTGCAGGACTCCCTCCTATCCAGGACTGGCTCGATCTCAAGGCCGCTCTTCAGGCTTCCTTTATTCCCTCGACATACGAGCGAGACTTTTTACGCGCATTCAGTCTTTTTAGCAGGATACGTCTTCAGTAGTGGAGTATACGAAGCAGTTCCAGTTCCTCTGCACTAGAGCTCGACTGCCTGAAACTGAGGATCAACGGATTAACCGCTATATTCTAGGACTCCAGTCACATATTCAGCACGACCTTGGATTGAGAAGGATACTGACCTTTCTCAAGGCAGTAGAGTATGCTACCAAGGTCGAGGCCTATCATGCAGCCCTGACAGCTCCTCCAGCATCCCGACCTCCACCTTCCTTGAGTTCTGTTACCCATGCAATATCAGCTAGGGGTGGCCATGGGCCGGGCCTGGGCAGGCCCGGTCAAGCTCGGGCGCGCTTATAAAATTATGAGCTATCCCAAGCCCACCCAGGCCGGATCGGGCTTTATTATGTAATCCCAAGCCCGCCCATATTTGAAAGCTCTTTACCCAGTCCCGTTAGCCAAGCTTCGTTACTTTTTTTAAATAAAAAAATATATTTTTTCTTAATAAAAGGCATTTTTTAAATCAAAAACCTGCTTTTTATTAATAGATATTTAGTTGGTAGTCCTATTTTTTTGAATTTATAGATTTTTGGTCCTATGCCATTTTACCCTTTGTTCGAAGTGCCAAAATAGTTAATATGTCTTTGCATTTTTGGTAAAATATCTCCGTAGTTTGTAAAATGACAGTGATAATTTTAAAAAGTAGGACCTCCAACTAATTACAAAATGATACTGGCTCCAAAAAATTTAAAAACTCAGACTTGAAAAAAAAGATCCTTTTTTTAATCAAAGGTTTGCTTTTTATTCAAAGACCATTTTTTGTTAATTATTTTTTTTTAGTCAAAGACCTATTTTGTTTTTTGATTAAAAACCTGTTTTAAACTTTATATATTACAACGTCTATATATAAAGTTCCTCACTCTACATGAAAAGACTTGGTATACATTTTTATATTTATAAAAGCTCCCCACTTTATATATTTATTTATAACTTTGCAGTCTTAAACTTTAATAATAACTTAATACACACACACACACATATATATATAGGGGAAGCTATTGGCACTCCTTCAAAATCCTCTAGCACTCCAACTTGTTAAGAAAGGACTACAATACCCTTATGATCATGTTATCTCTCCCTTACTTCTTACATATTCTGATCTAATATATTTATTGTGCTAACTCATGGAAATATATTCACGATCGATTCATAAAACTGTGGAAAAAATTGCTATATCACTGATGAAGAGTTTTCTATCTTAATGCCCCTATAAATACTATAAAAATTCGATTTTAGTCTTTAATCAATCAAGCCATTAATACGAATAATTTTTTTTATTTAACACGAATACGACCTTATTTAAACACGACACAATTTTTGAAATATACGTAGATATTTAAAATTATGTGTTAAACTTTACTTTACTTTTATGTAGGTGTTAAAATTATGACTCGTAGGTTAAAATATTATTTTTTTAATTAAAAAAAAAAACACATGGGTCGTAATTTTAACGCATCAGTTAGCGTGTCGTTCATAATGTGTCGAAATCACGAGTTATAAAGTGCGACGTGGCATGGAGTCATATTAAAAAATTACATAATGCGATTATGAATATTTTATTTTTTAACTAACACGATCACGATCCAAATAAAATGCGACGTGGCATGGAGTCGTATTTTTTTCATTCCGCTGACACAGACCATTTTTTATTATTTAAAAAAAAATGGTTCACGCCAGCGATATTTATAGACAGTCCGACCACGTGTATATACCGCTGGCGCGGGCCAACATATTAGATAAAATGGTTCGCGCCAGCGATATATATAGGTGGTCGGAACGGATGTGCATATGATTTTATGTGTGTCGCGCCAGCAGTATGATTTTTTAAAACTTTGAGTAATAATTATTGACAACTTAATCATATCGTGTCGCATTTTAATTCAGTTGTGTTGTGAAATCTTTTTTTTTACAAAAACTGAAAGACGACCAAATTAAAATGACACAATACGAAATCATTTTTTTTACCAAAGTGGCCAAGTTAGTAGCGCCGGAAGACTTGTGTGGAGCGCTAATAGAGCCTCCCTTTAAGAAATAACGAATCATCCGGAAATAATTTTGGTACCCACCATATTTGTACAAGAATCATCTGGAAATAATTTTTAAAACTATATGGTTTTATTTAGCAACAAATAGATGATAAAAGTTCCAATTATTTAGCAACGAATGGATAATAAATGTTCCAATTATATGGTGTTTGCGCCAGCAGTATGTATAGGAGCTTCGACCAATTATATATATACTGTTGGCGCGGACCATTTTTGTATGAAAGGGTGTACGAGACCAATTATATATACTGTTGGCGCCAACAGTATGATTTTTCTACGAAAAGGTGTACGAGACCATTTTTGTTCAAGTTAGGGATAGAGACTTATTCCAAGATATTAATGATAGTGTTATGAACTTATATACGCAGTTAAACCGGGATCGGTTCGTGATATGGTGATGACTTAAAGTACAAGTTAACTATATGAACAAGATGATTTATGTGGGATTATTGAATGAAGATATATATATATATATATATATATATATATATATATATATATATATATATATATATCAAAAGATTGGGATGTACCTAGATGAGTGGGGAATATTGAAAGGGCACATAGGTGATAAAAGCTTAAAAGATAGGATGATAATTTTACAATTTAGACCAGGTAAGTTTAAATAAAGGAATTTCTTATTAAAGAAATGTCGAATGCTCGAGAATGTAATTAATGGTTAGCTTCCTCAAATTATTACCGCATACAGATACTAAGTAGAAATGCACCCTAAGCCTAGTGGGCTAAGTTTAAATGGATAGTATCGGTTATGATAGTAGTTAGGGTGAAACTACTTATTCATATTAGTGGATTCCTTCTATATGTATATATAACCCTTATTCATTTAGTTGAGTCCTTATATATGTACATATAAACTTGTACCTATGAGAACAAAATATGGGGAGTAATACTTAAATTGAAAGACGTAGTATGGGATAACTACACACGTGTATACGGTGAAGTAAATAATCAAGTAAATGAATAAGTGAGCTTCTGAGGCATTATATGGGACTTAATAATTAATGGGGGAGTAGTCGTAGGATAGCAACTTAATAATGGGTTATGTAATAACTTACTAAAACGTTATATTTAAGCCAAGAACGCTATATTTATATGGATAGATATCTCTGGGGTAAAAGTAGTTATAAAGTAATTGCTTATACATATTGAATGATAGTATGTATTATATTATTTTGTGCGGACATACTTGGGTTCGTGGACCTTCTTATCGGTTGGGGTTGCGCGCGAGTTCGGGATCGGAGCACACGTCGGCACAGGTGGGCTAGGCGTAGTGTTAGGTCATATTATAGGTACTACATAGAAGCGCCACTTACGAGCGGTAGGTGTTGATGCTGGGATCCTTTGTTACCGCTGCGTATGGGCTGTGAACTGGTGTACTGCGTAGGTACCGCCCCACTTGCTTGTGTTTTGTTGTTACTCGCTTTAGGATGAGTGCGATAGAGCACGAACAAGATGCAAAAGATAGATGTCTTCGTGTGTCATACATATATTTGCGGACATACGTATTCATCTATATAAACATTGTGGTGTGCCTTATATGGGATTGCATTCTCATAGTCTATAGATGTAGACAATACTTGATGATAATAAAGTCGGATTAAAATAGTAATATGAAATATTGGTAACGAAAATAAGTTCTAATTGTCTAATGCGATAGACAATTATTAATGAGAATAATAATTAGGAAGTCTAAGAATGTACACGGTAATCACAGAAAATGAAACTTATAGTCTAATTGTGTAGACGATAATTAGTATGAATTGAAAATTAAATAGTCTGACGAGGTTGACTAAAGTAGAGGAACATTATGTTACATAAAAATACGCACTAAAAATTTATATGGAACTTAGTGGTGGGCAGTATTAATGAGTTAATCCGGGGGATGGGATGTTAAGCGTAAATACTCACTTTTAGTTGATGCATAGCTAGATAGCTTTATCGTTGCATGTCAGATTGGATATTAGAGTTCATAACTGGTATTTGTTTGAGGATACGAGTATGATTGCTTCTAGATGAGAGGTGAGATACTTGATACATGTGAGCGCCGATGGAGAGACGTGAAGTATGAGTTAGTTACATTTTGCATATTTATTGGTGAAGAATCCTTGCAACTTTAGGGCTCTGACCCAAAATTATAAATATTCCCCCCTGGTTTTCTCATAAACAAGGATAGTAGGACTGACGATGGATCAGACTTACAGTTGCTTTGGATGTAGCAAATTATGTTCCATTGATTCTAGTATAGGTTGTACTTCTTCATTTGGTTATTTTATTCCATATAAAAATTGTATGGGCATAAGCCCGAGAGTTTATTTATATCATTTTGTACTTATCTTTACATTATGGATGTTGTATGGTGATTGAGTTTTGCATTCATGTAATAATTCAGTTTTGGTTCAGATGTTTTTATTTATTGTGAATTTTGGTAAAGAACAAAGGCTATTTCTATTTCTCAGTGTTGAGAATGGTATAAATTGTTGACAAGACCTATCTTCAGCATATTGTGTCTGGCCAAACTTTATGTGAGAAAATTGGGGTTCTTACAAAAAATGATACCTTAAATGGGATTCTTCTTTTCCACATAGATTTAATAGAAAGTTTTATGTTTTTCACAAATTTCTAAGTCGAGGGTTAACAAAAACGAGTTCGTGTATTTGAACCACTTGGGTTTCTTATCACTTAAATTAATATATTGCATAACTTTATAATTCTGAAGACATTCCATATCTGGGGGACTAAGAAAAAAGTGTTGTGTCAAAGATATTCGTAGTTTAATATATTAATTCAGCCCAAATGTCATTGTTTTGGGAGAGGCGCCACCATACTTTCGGAATGAATAATGCTAGGGAGACACACATGGGGACACATTTTGGGAACACTGGAACACGTGTCCGCATATGATTAGTGGACACCTTAAGTGGATATGTCCAACTTAACGTGTCTACTAGTCAGACAAGGACGCGTCTGACTTCCCCATGTGTGTCTCCCTAGAACTACCCTATCAGAATATAAGCTTGCATATCATCGCAAAAAATGTCTTAGCCCTATACCACTCTCCCTTGGGCAAAAAAAATTTGTTCCCAATTAATTTGATTTCTTAGCCCTATACCACTTATGGGAGCCCATTTAGTATAGTCCGTGAAAGTAGCCGACCAGTTCAGATGGATTAACACGCTATCCGGTTCAAATTATGACTTTATTTTCACGCGAGTATTTTGGATATATAAGAACACTTGCCGATATAGTTAAATCAGGTACTAACAATCTTGGAGGAGATATTCAGGTACTCCTTAGCATATCTACGTGTTATTTGGAGTTCCTTATTCAACTCAAACTCTGTCAGAATTCACCTATAAATTGTACACCCTATCCGCGATAAAGGGATGTAATCTGAAATCTTAGAAGACACTTAATATAAACATTAACCTCTCCTTAAATGTAGGCAAGTTGTCAAACCACGTATATCGTTGTTGTGTGATCTTTACTTTCTGCTTTTTGTGATTGTTTTCGTGGATTTCTCTATTGTGATATTTTCTGTACTCGCAATTGGCACCGTCTGTGGGAAATGATTTCCATTCCTACGAAAACATTCATCAACAGAAAGCCTGTGATGTTTCACCACAACAACAATATTCCCCAAGTTGGCGATGTTTGAGAAGATCCAGTTCCTCCTATGGTCAAGTCTGAGATTCACCAGCATACAAACCCCAGGTTCCGCCAGGATAGGCAACCTTCTGAAGAAAGCCAGGGGCCACTTAGGTCTACGCAGATCTCTAGGTTGGTCGACGCTTATGAAGACAGGCTTCACGAACAAGAGGAGGTTGCATGCCTCTAGGTAGAAGAAAATGCTCGCCTACAGAGGCAACTTGAAAGAATGGAGAGAGATCTCGAAAGGGCTACTGGAAAGCGTTGTAATAAGGCTCCTAGTCCTCAGGCAATCAACACTCGTAGCCGAGGGAGGAGCTCCAGGCATGACCGGGAGAGAACTAAACATGACAGGTCAGAGCGCGGACGATCAAAGCGTGGCCAGCCAGAAAGACGCCACAGAAGCAATGATCGACAAAACGAAAACATAAGGATTCTGGTTTGTAGGGAGATGGACCAACATCCAGCCCACCGTGGAGCCAGATCCACCAGGGAGATAGCCAGAAGAGCTCTCAACACTCAAATGAAATCACCTTTAAGAGATCGTAGAGGAGGAGCCCTCGAAGAAGTTCATAGCCCCCAAGTTCAAGATCTACGTTGGGAAAACAAACCCCATAGAACATATTAAGCAATACCGACAAACAATGACCTTATGGAGCCACAATAACGCATTAATGTTCCGAATTTTCTCTTCTATCCTACTCGATGTAGCACATAAGTGGTTTGAGAGGCTGCTTCATAAGTCGATCAGAAACTTTGTAGCTCTGGCAAAGGCCTTCACTGTTCTCTTCATAACCAACAACTCTCATCCCAAGCGGATGGATGCACTGCTCACAATGAAGAAGAGGCCACATGAGAACCTCCGAGATTTAGCCAAAAGGTATTGGGAAGCTTTAAATGAGATCGAGGACTTCTCGGGGCAGGTTGCCATAACATCCTTCAAAATTGGTCTGTCGACCACCTCTTTGCTGCGCCAGCCCCTCACCAAGAAAGAAACCAGTACAATTGACGACCTTATGGCCCGTATTGAGAAATACACCAAGATGGAAGATGTGGTACACTCTTGCGCATGAGACAATGGTCGAGCAAAGGCGAACAAGGGAACATAGAAGAATGATGCCCAAAAGAAGGTAAGTAAGAATGGGGGCAAGAATGGCTCCAAAAATGGAAACAAGGTCAATCCTTCCAAGGCATTTTAGGCTCGTAACACAGTCTTTAAGGAACCCATTTATAAAATCCTGAGAAAAATTAAAGAGAAGACATTTATTAAATGCCCCAAAAAGATGGGTGGCGAGCCAAGTAAAAGGAGCAATGCACTGAGATGCGCATTGCACAAGGAGGGCGGTCACAGAATCGAAAATTGCAAGGCTCTGAAGTCATACTTGGAAGAGTTGGCCCAAGTAGGGCACCTCAATGAGTATATCGAGAAAGAAGTTGACTAGGTCGCAACCAATGACGACCAAAATTCAAATAATGTCCTTGACGAGGATACAAGACATGAGTTCGTAGTCATCCATGGGGCATTAGACCTCAAACAGATACAAGGAAATGCCATTCGAATGGAACTCAAGAAGGTGACTGCCGTTATGGAAGCTTTTCAGATCGACCCCACTAAAACTCAGGCTGGAAAAACGTCAGTGACCAGAGGGCGTTGAGTACACAAAGCATATCGTGTTCACCGAGGAGGATTTGGTCGGGGTGAGAACCCCACATCACGTTGTACTCAGGATAGCCAATTAGGAAGTCGACAAGTTACTTGTAGACCATGGGAGTTCATCAGAAGTAATGCATCTAGAACTATTACACAAATAAAAGCTGAACCTCGCCGACCTCAAAGAGGCCACAGTTTCGTTGGTCGGTTTTATAGGAAGGATCACAATGCCGTTAGGGAAGATAATTCTCCCAGTCAGAGCAGGGAACATCTTAAAACTCATCGAGTTATTAGTGGTGGACATCGAGTCCCCGTATCATGCCATTTTGGGCGGAGGATGACTCTATGCCATGAAGGTCGTACCATCCACCTACCACCAAAAGCTGAAGTGTGTTACCAGTCGGGGCATAGTCAAAATCCATGGCGACCAGGCCACAGGTAGGAAGTGCTGTATTGCATCCATTCGCCCTAAGAAGGAAACAAGATGGTGGTAAAGGACGCTTAGGAGGAAGCCCTGGAGGGGACTGTACCTCCAAATAGCAACTACGGTACGGTCGACTAGGGGTGGAGACCAGGGTCCACCTCGCAGACAGGGTTGTTGAGAACTTGGAAGAAGTTGGAGCTGATGACAACCTACCAGAAAGGAAATTTCTGATCGGATCCACACTCTCCGATCAAGAGAAGAAACTGTTAATTGTGGTCCTCAAGAGCAATCCGAACGTTTCTGCTTGGGAACCATGTGACTTACCAGGGATTGATCCCAGTATAGCTTGCCATCGCTTGCACGTCGATCTGGCCTTCAAACTGATCACTAAAAAGCCTCTCCGAACATCTAGGAAGCTTTGCACTTGGAATATAAGATCCACCTCAAGATGTTTGAGTGGAATGAGCTGTTATTACGTGATAAAAGGAGGTTGGATCAACGCTTTCCAAAAAATCTGTAGGAAAAAGAGGCATTCGAGCACTCAGAGCAGTATGTGGAGGGTTTGTTAGAGATTGTTTGCCAAACGTTGTACTTCGAAAATCTCTTTGAAGCGATAATCAAGAATATAGGGAATCCCAGAGGTTTCATTCCATATGGTGTGGTAAGGTGGACCAATGATCTCAAATTTACGTCAATTAAGAGATGCAACGTGTTTTTGGTGACTGGAATGGGAAGGTACGGAATGTACACCGAGACAGTCACACCAGGAGGTTAGGTGGCACCAATTGTTGGCGACAACGAGAAATAAGCCGAATAAAGAGGGAATTTAGGGTAATTTTAGTAATTGTATCAAAGGAAATAGGAAAGAAGTGGGGTTAGCAAAGGAGGGTGAATTTATAGATTATATAAGAAGGTGTATTACCCAAGATGTTTGGGCTTGGGATGGAGCAGGCCCAAGCATGCTTCATCTAGTTTCTGGACGAAGACAGCTGAATCAAAACGGTTGAAGTTGGCGGGCAGTTTTAAAATGAAGGTGACTGATGCTGAAGTAAATACAACGGAATCTAATACACACACAACTAAAGGAAATAAAAAAATAACTCTCACCCATTCTCGTATACACTAAAAAAATGGGTCAAATATTTGACAGTTTATTGACGCATTTTCTTAAAATACCAAAACAAACATCTTGAGTTGATTTTTATAAAGTCCCCTCAAATGTTTAAATCCCACAAAATAAAAATAAAAAATGTTTTTTGGAGTTAAAAAAGAAATCCCGTATGGGATCCCGTAAGTAAAGCTCCCTCGTGGGAGCTTGACTCTCTCTCTCTCTCTCTCTATATATATATATATATATAAAATATATATATATATATATATAAAATATATATATATATATATATATTATATATATATATATATATATATATATTATATATATATATATATGGGACAATGATGTTATGAATAGTAACTTATGCATGATAAACATGTATGATAAACATTCATGGCATTTTATGTGTTGCATGCTTGCATGGATACACATGCATGTATGCATGCATACATATATACATTATTATTTTTTTAATCATATATTTTTTTTAAGAATAAATTTTTTTATAAAATTTTTTTTTTTTTAATATTTTGTAAAAAAATACTTTTTTTAAAAGTTTTTTTTTTTAAAAAACGCTGGTTATTATGGGTTGGATTTTATCACGGGGGCAAATTTATCGCCGTGCCCTCAGGCACGGGCATCCGCTAGTATATATATATGGGACAATGGTGTTATGAATAGTAACTCATGCATGACATTTTATGTGTTGCATGCTTGCATGCATACACATGCATGTATGCATGCATACATACATAGATTGTTATTTTATTATTTTTTTATTAAAATATTTAAAAAAAAAATATTTTTTTAAAATATATTTTTTAAAAATAATATATTTTTTAATTAAAAAAAAAATGGGTTATTATGGGATGGGTTTATCACGGGCCGTGCCCTCGGGCACGGGCATCCGCTAGTATATATATATACTAGCCCATGCCCGTGTCTATGGCACGATTTAACCCAGCCCAATTAAAAGCCCAACCCACTATTTGTAGCCCGACCCAATTAAAAGCCCAGCCCAATAAAAGCCCAGCCCACTATTTGTAGCTCGGCCCAATTGAAAGCCCGACCCAATTTTTTAGCTCGGCCCAAATATAAGCTCGGCCCAAATATAAGCCCGACACATATTTTTAGCCCTGCCCTATTATAAGCCCAACCCAATTATTATAGCCCGGCCCAATTAAAAGCCCAACCCATTTTTTATAGCCCAGCCCAATTTTTATAGCCCAGCCCAATAAAAGCCAAGCCCATTAGCCCAACCCATTTGTTATGTATGTATATATGTATGTATATCATGCATCCATGTATATGTATGTTATGCATGCATGAAGCACATAAAATATCATACATAAGAAAGCAAAAATGTCATGCATACATTTCCGGCAGGGTGGCTGTATTTAAATTCAACTCTTAACCCGCCCTATTTAACAAACGGATTTTTTTATAAAAGCGCATACCTGCTCCTAATTCATTAATCGGGTTTTAAAACCCGCCTTATTCGGTTCGGTTCGGGTCGGGTCATGTCTCCTATGTGTTTCAATCTGCGAGACAGTCCCCCAATTGTCAATTCATGTGTCGACATAGATCTTTTTCAAATTAATCAAAACAAATCTTAAAAATACTCAAAACAGTGTGTATATATATATATATAATTGTAACTAACATACATATAAATGATATTTATGTAGGCATAAGTTATATGGGGCGGGGCGGGCGTTTTTTTTAAGTGAATTCCTGATCCTCCCCATTTAATAAAAGGGTTTTATTTTAAAACCCATACCCACTCCTAGTTCATTAATTGGGTTTTAAAACCCGCCCCATTAGGGTCGGGGCTTTTACGGGTCGAGTTAAATTGCCATCCCTAGTGGCATGATAACACGACATGAGCCGATACATAAGTATTAGTTAAATGGGTGGACCCTTAATGGTTTCGAATTATGTTAGTGTCAACCCGATAAGATACTATAGTTAACGAGTTGGGTTAGTGTTGACCCTAATGTTAATTTATTCATAGTGAGTATTATTGAATGAGAACTTTAGTAATGTAATAAATAAATTGGTCTAATCGTTTTTACATGCGTTTCAAAATTATTTAATATCTTAATGGGTAATAACGGGTAAACACGACAAGCCACATTAAGGTAGCGGGTCGGGTTTGAATATGATTTTTCCATGCGATAAAAGTCACCCGTTTAGACACGAATCCGATAAGACCGTAACACAAAAAACCCGACACGAACACGACTCGACATGATCCGTTGCTAGGTCTAATTACGAGGAGGGAAATAAAGAAGCTCAATTTTGACTCTCTCACCCCTATGGATATTCTAAACTTCACCAACGACCATTTATGAGACCCTAATAACGTTACAGCAGCAGATATATGAATATTTAAGTTGGGCCATAGTCATTTTTTATGTAAAAATGCCAGGTGTGATTCTGTTTTTTGCTTTCTTCATGTGGGGTGCGATGCCATTTAATTAAGTCGCTTAATTTAATGTCATCTGTATATACTTTCTTGTTTTAACTTTTGCTCGAGGAATGGTTAATATATTTTCTATGAATGTTTTGAAAAATAAGGCCTCTTCATCCATCATCATGTTTGAATGCATTGCTGTTTATAACAATACATCCCACTTGTCGTAGTCCACTATTTCTTTTGGTCTACTGTGGCTCTGTATTTGTGTTTTCAATTTTTAGGTTATCGCAGTGGTTTATGCTATCACGGCAACAAGATCATTGGACTTGAACTGGAAAATGAGAGCACTGCCAGTTTTGCCAATGTTTATTTTGCTTCTATCTTTCTTGATTTATTTAACACTAGTAAGCTTTAACAAGATGCCTAAGTATCTTAACCTTTGTTATGTGGTTATATTGTTCAGATAGTTTCTTTAATACTTTAATACCATGTATCTTAAACATTGTTACTTGGCTTTATTGCTAAGATAATTTCTTTATTACTTTAACTCCATGCATGTATTTTAATTTTTAATCAGAAAGAAAAAATTATCAATATGACAAAAATATATACAATAGTTGGATGGACCAGGGTCCATCAAGTATAGCAACAGTCAAAATATGAGAAAAATAAGTCAAAAACTGCTTCTCAGATATCCAGCAATGCGTACCAATTGTAGCACTTCCCTCGGTCAATCTTGTGCAACTAGCCACCGATTCCAAATTCAGCTGCCCCTACAATACTTGTGCAGACCCCTAACGCCTAACCCCATTATAAAAGATTTTATGCCAGAACCCCACAAGAAAGCTAACCACATGCTTCATCATTTACCGTGTCCCTTCTTTCTCTACTGACTTTCCTAAAAATGTGATTAATACCGTCCCTCATCATATTCCACATCAGTGATAGAAAAGCACATTTTCTTAAATTTTTGCTTGTAATCCCCCTTCCCTCTACTAACTCCATAGTCCCCACACACAAAGTACCCAATTATATTTGTTAGGGCTCCAACCCAACCATCGTGAATTTTTAGAAAACCTCGCTTCATAAGGAGGAAGAGTAATGGTGATTTAAAGTTCCGTTACTCCCGAATAAGGAAGTGTTAGGTGACATTAGAATGGAAAAGGCGGCCATAATAAATAGAATTAGAGCCATTCATGATTTAGAAAGTGAGGAAGGGACATTGAGAAATGAACTTTAAAACAAACTGGAAGATTTAACTTTAAAGGAAGAAATTTCAGTGAATCAAAAAAGAAAGGTGCAAGCTGAGGGATATTAAGGATGGGGACAATCTCACCAAGTTGCCATAGAATATTAATTGGTAGAAGATGCAACAAGTTTCTAGATTAGGATGTGGAAGGGGGAGAGTTATGGGAAAGTGAGAATGAAATTATTCGAGAAATGGTTGAGTTTTTCTCTAATATCTTTATTGTAAGAAGGAAGAGGTAAGCTTTTTTGTGGAGGGCCTTGGAAAGGAAGATGTATTCTTCTATTTTTTATAATTATAATTAAGTAAACAATAATATAAATTACGTATTTTCTTGGATCACCAACAAAATCTATGGATCTTCACTTGCGCACACATAATTCTCCTCTTCTTTGTGAAAGCTCAACCAAGAGTTTAGGCGAAAACTTAAGGATCTTGTGCCACAAGAACATATATTTAGAATATTTTTGCCACATCAATTCTGTCTTGAATTGAGTTTTACCCAAGTTGTTGGGCCCAATAATTAAATTTTCGAAGAATCGAAAATTTGGATGCACCCAAAACTCTCCATCAAAGAAAATCCATTTTTAAATTACCGAGGTCCAATTCTTGCTCACAATCTCACTATTAAAACCCACCTCTGTACCTTGTCATTCACGACCCCACTCCAAATACCAACCATATTCCTTATCCACCTAGAGTCCACATTTCATCTAAATCCATAATCACCTGGTAACCCTCAAACTATAGGTCCGTGACAATTAAGGTCGCTACTAGTTCTATCAAAACAACAATTGCTTTGGGTAGTGCCACTAGATCTTGTGAGGTGTCTGACACCATATCAAACTCCACCATATCTTTATCCAAACTTTGTTCAATGATGGCATTCAACTTCATCATTGCGCTTCTCACACAATTCCCACCTTTAATTATGGCCACTGTTCACTCACATGGACCCTTTGTCATACCCCACAACATCTTTATTCAAATTGTGTTCCACAGGACGAGCATTTTTCCCGTCGCTAGTACATTGCTCGTTGTCGACTTCACCATTGCTATCCTTTATTGTCGCGCGTTCTACACAACTTACGCCTTCAGTTACAACCACTATTCACTCAAACATACCCTTCTGGAAGAATTAATCTTGCTGAAAGGTCTTGTTAGGATTGCGTCAGACTGGCTCATATGTGACTTTTTTCATGACCCACAACGCTGACAAAACTACACTACTACTAGTACTACACAGTTATGAGCAAACGTAGCTTTGGAACCAATTTGTATACTCACGGAAGAGTACACACACTACACACAAAATAAGGGTTCAACTCTTTGGATTTACACATTATTCAAGTAATTGTCCAAATTAAAAAGAAAGAAAACGAGATATTTATAGGTAGGAGCCAAGGTACTTGGGCTCCAGAATATTCATAAGCAATATTCGTGTATCCTTGATATATTCTAAACAACTAAACTACAATTTAGATGGTTCATCTTCTTGAATCATCAACTATGAACCCCATGGAGTTTGACCCGTGCCTACATCATAGGCACTTCAAAGTAAAGTTGAATTTATTAAAATTTATATTTGACGTTACCCGTGGAAAGTTCATGGGTTTCTCCAGAATGTAGAAGGCCATCCTCCTATTGTTTCGACTAGGCAAGGTATCATACCTTCGGTGCATCATCCCAACTCTGGTCGAGGTCAGTCACCCTCTCAATGGTCTACACAGAACTTGTTGGTCACCAAGAGAGCCCAACTGCTCTAGGATGGAAGAACAATGGCACTTCAAAACCAGCACAATCCTCGACCGCCTGGGAAGTAAAAACCCACAATGTCTTTTTTGTTACTTTTTACACCTGTACAATGTACTCCTTTTGAATAGAAATTGTTAGTACTGTCTTCAGTTCTAAGAAAAAATTATATTTGTATAGTTGTGGGCCCCTACAAAAATTGATATATATTGTTTGCCCCCCTCCCCCGGCCACTGGTCATAAAGATATATTGCCTCTTCGACCTTAACTCTCTGGCAATACAAGGCACTTGGAGGAGTCATTTAAATGAAGCTTTGGGTACCTAAAATACATCTAATAAGATACCCAAAGACCCTAGCATCTCCTTCCTTATACACCGATCCTTGTGGTTGGTCATCTTGATTAAGTTCTCTCAAAGGATTGTGTTTCTATTCTCCAGCCCATACCTTCCGTTGGTCCTTGGGTGATATCCTTGTCTCACTTTAGTGGGCTACGCCTACATCCTTATCAGCATTTATACCCCATATCACACTACCCTTCTACACGGCATATTTCCACCAGGCTACATGCCACATGCCACCCTCCTGGACATAGCTACCACTTTGGTTTCTTCGAGACGGGCAAGTCAGTTCCAAGGATGAAGAGACAGTTTACAACAATTCTCTCACCAAGGTCATTTAACCCTCCCATGCCAAAATACAATAAAAGCTCCATCAGGGGAAGTCACAATTTAAAGTTTTTCTTTCACATATTACTCCTTTTCTACCTCATTTCCCCTGATTTTAAACCTTGTAATTTATGGAGCTTTTTAGGTCTTTTAATTCCCCGTCATGCTACTAGATAACAACTCAAGTGATTTGACACATTCCTTCCCCCTCTCCATCAATTCTCAACCTTTTATACGACAGGTTTAATAACTTGTTGCAGTAAGCAAAACTAGAATTTAGCCAAACCTCAGTTTTCTCTGGTGAGACAAGTCTCTTACAGATACACCATTCCGAGGCCTCCTGTTTCCACTTGCCTTCCTGTTCTTTAAACTCTAAAGCTTTCTTAGATGCATAATTATAATCTCTACCCATGCTTGCAAGAAATGGGGGATAAAATTTGAATTACAGAGATAGAAACTTTGTAGAATTCTTCACACCTGTGCAAAACACAGTCACTGGACATACATGTTTCAGTTAATGTTGCATGTTTCTTCTCCATTATTTTGTATACAATATCATGACAATCGGTGTGAGATTCTTACCTTGCCTTTTGAAACAAGGTGGTCTTCCTTTATATAGATAGGGATAACAATGATACATTCAATAGGCAATCGTTGATGGCGATAACAGAACCGGTAATGGTGTTAGGAGGTTGTAGAAGCGGCAATCATGTATTGACCTTTTTGTTGTTGTTGCTTGGGGAGTGGGGTGATGAGTGATTTGAATGGTCCATTGTCTTCCTCCCACTGTGCACTTGTTTGGTTGGGACTCTGTGGAATTCTAGTTAAAATACACATCTTGTTTGGAAAAATTACACAAGTAGTTTTTTTTTTTTTTTTTTTTTTTTTTTTTTTTTTTTTGTGCTGGGGGAGTGGGGTGATGAATGATTTGAATGGTCCCTTGTCTTCCTCCTACTGTGTACTTGTTTGGTTGGGACTCTGTGGAAGTCTATTTAAAATACACCTCTCTTGAAAAAATTACACATAAGTGGTTTAAAAAAAATTACATTGTACACCATGTACGTACAGATAAGTCCGTTTTTATTTAGAAAATGTTAGTTGCATTAACCTATTTGTTATGCCTTTAAATTAATCTAATTTGTTGTTCTTAGTTGTAAAATTTTTCTGTGATTTGGATATTTTTTGAGATTCCCATGTAGCATATGTTAAATTTGAGAAATTACTGAATATTTTTTTATCTCTAAGAGGGAGTCTCTCCCTAATTTGTTATGGTTTTTGGGGTTTCCCTATTTTTGCCGCCACCATGCTTTCCTCTCAACCAAGCTCTCCCTCCATGTCCATTTTTCTCTTCATCGTTCATCTCCTGGTGTCCCACTCTTACTGCCTGAACCGCTGCCTCCGCCGGAGTCGCGCCGATGTGATTGGTTTTTCCTTCTTTAATTCTGCTCTGACGCATCCTTTCGTCCACTCGATTTTCCTGATCAGGTTCTTAACGGGTCTTAGTCCAATATGTTTTTTTAATCTCAATTGTTCCTCCTTTGAGATGGTCTTTGCACAATCTTTGGTATTACACTTGTTTTCTAAGGCTCCCACCTTAGCTTATGAGCCATCTCTTGTGAATATGAAATTCAGATCTCACATTAGTCCCTCCTGTTTGCTTCAAGCACAATCATTCGGCGTAGTTTGACCTCTGTAGATTCTGTTACTGTTTTCTTTGGAGCTACAATTGATGGTTGGAAGGACTATATGTCTGGATTAGGAACAGGAGAGATGTTTGTTTAGCTGCTGATGACTCATGTTGTGGCTTTTCCCGTAAGTGTTCACAGTTTTTACCTTTACAATGCATGCGACTCATGGTATTAGAGTTGTATGCCTTCCTGTAAGTCTCTTTCTATTGTCTATCCATTGTTGGTAGTCATCGGTTCGTCAATTACAGATCAGTTTGATTCTTGGATGAGTGGAACTTCTTTGAGACGAATCATCTCTACCCGGGTACATAGCTTCATCCACAAACCATGGATCCACGAATTGCGGACTCACTCGAGAAAAGAGCTTCGTAGTTGGGAGCTCTGAGCCGATAGGTTGGATATGTCCCGAATCCTGTAATTTTTCATTTTTACTTTTAGTTTGTTCTAGTTTGTTGTTGGTTACATAGTGTAATCCCATTTAGGATGTTAAAAAAAAAATAAAAAATAATCTAGCATATGTTCTCTTATTGACCTAAACTGTATCAGACACCGATACCGAGGCAGAAATTGACCCACCGATATGGTGATTGATACCACATATTTGAACCATACCAATCTGCTTCCTCACCGATTTCAGAACAGAGAACAATGACAAAAATACGGTAGGAAAGATAGAGGGTGTTAATTGTGGCCAATCTGCCATCTTTCAGAAGGAGTAACTCTTCTGACCTAACCTCCATTCACACATCTACCGGTTCTCAGAACAACCGTCTTTCAAAGTATCGAAGAAATGAAAACACAAGTGCGGTCATAATTATAACTGTTCATATTCTTATTGTTTTCATGAGGAATGTTTCTTGTGTTAAATATAATTTATACACTATTCTTGTCCCCTTTTGCTTATTGGTATGTTAAAAGATACTAACTAAAACCAGTCTGTCTGCCTCTTTTCAGGGTTTGATATATCAACCCTCACCCCCTCCCTCTTTTCCTTTCATTTTGGTAAAAGTCAAGTGTGTGTGTGTGTAAAGAATCGAACCATTTTAACTTTTGGTGAAGTACCATGTGGTGGCACTTTGGTCAGAAATGACCTTAACTAATTAGTGTTTTTCGTCGTGATCTGATAGGTGATTGTAAAGACCAGAAAAGTTTAGAGAGGCTTCGGGCAAGAAAAAATTAATAAGCTTAAAGAGAAGACTAATTATTACACTACGCAACAACTCATTCAGGTAATTATTGGAAGCTACTCTTGATTGTACTCTTATTAGATTGCTTCTGCTATTTTTCTACTTTCTGCATTTGTGAATACTACTTCTGGTTTTTATTATTAGTTGATGTTTCAAAGGTTGACCGCACTTGCTAAGTCTTAAGAGGATGAACCTTGAACATATTGTTTCAATATAGATAAATTAAGGGTAGATTACACGAATGAATACTTTGATTAACTATCTAGATAATAAAAGATTTTAAGTTATCAGTTAAAAAAACAATTTGGCTCAAATCGCGGCTTAGATAAGCTGATATTGGTCTCATTTAGTAATTGGAGCCTGATTTTTCTTCAACATTCATCCGTTTTATCTGAAAAAGTGCTAGCTAATGAATTACTTGTTGACTATGAAGCACTGACACTCTCCCAGAGGTCATGTAACCTGTGCCTGACACGTGTAGGACACTGACATGTTCCCACCCACTGGGACACCTTTCAAACTCAACTAGAGAGCGTATTAAATTTATTTTTATTTTTTGACATGCTTAGACACATTAGGACATAATTACATTTCAGGGACTATAATTTATTTACCCTCGACATAAATGGGCTCAATTAATTTTTGTTGGTTGAATTTTGTTCTTTAGGGATCAAAGTATAAATTTTCTAAATTATTGGAAGAATTTTATTTTTTTCTTTTAGTGATAAATACAAAAGTATAAACAATAGTTTACGTGTTCCCGACTTGTTCGTTTTCTTCACATTTAAAAAACATTGTGTCTGGAAGTCAAATCATGTCCGGTTGCGTGTCTTGTGTCTGTGTCAGTGCTTCGTACTTGTAGGTGTGAAACTAATAGTGTGCTTACTCTCAAATCTTTGGCGCAGAGATATGACCCTGACCCATCAGCAAAAGCAGCCGCCGCATCAGTCCTTGCAAGTTGGGTGAAGATTCTGGCTTGAAAGTGTGCTTGTTAGACGAGCCAAATCTTAAACCCACTACAGGAAAGAGCAACGATGTTGAACTAGTGCAATCCAGTGGTCTCCGTAAACAGAAGCAATTGCACACCTTGTCCTTTAGCACAGAGAACACTGTACTGCATCAATCTGATGAAGAATTGCATAATTATGTTGGATCTGAGGGGGCAAGAATAATCAGATGGTTGTTAATCATCATCGTCATACAGGTGATAATGCGCAGATGGTGGGTGGATTGCTAGAATGCAGCGTTGCTTGTGGGAGAGGACCCAACACAATCTTTTGCGCTTATATGCGGCAACTGCCACATGCACAATGGTAAATGGACTGGAGTGGTAATATACTAGCCTTGTCTTTATCTAGTAGTGGCAATTCATGTGTAGAGTCGTGTTCAGGGTTCATATTATTAGTCAGCCCTAACCTGACGTGTTAAACTAATTATGTCCAATTGGCTAACACTTTTTTTTAGAGACAACTCTGGACGAGTTGACTGAGTATCGCAAGGCTCCCAACCAAGTTTAAGTTACGAGTCATGAAATGGACGAAATATTACTAACTTGGTCTAACTTGGCCTATTATGCTACTCGGACTAAATATTATCTTCCACTCGCACCCCCTCGTTTTTTTCCTATGTGGTTTCTCTAGCTTGATTATAGATGTTTTAAGTTTTAACTGCTGATATGTTCTAATTAAGTTAAAATTCTGCATATAAGCTTATAATTTGTAATTCATTTTATAAATTCTTATATAATTAAAATATTTGGAGATTTTTGCTTATAACTTTTGGATCAACTGATCCATGTTATTATACTTACTTTTCGAACCTTCTCAATGTTTTTTCCCCAGAAAACTTCAGCCTCTGTAAATAAAATATATTTGCGGAATCGATGCCGATATCGAGCTCAAAATTGGGTGTCCGAGTCATAAGATCGTGACTTTGAAACTAAGACCGTGACTTTGAATGACACATTATAATTCATGGTTGGCTTGATTGGACTAAGAACATGAAGTGTCCAGGCTCCGTTTAGAAAAAAAACCAATTGGTGCTATATCTATGATTCCTACTTGCATCGTAAATTATTCCTTTTTGTTTGTAAAGAGATCCTATTTGTAAATGGAAAGATAAGCGATCTCAAACTCTAAATCAGTCGAGTGATATGAATGAATACATCAAATATTTGGCATCAGGCATGAATTGAAAAGAAGGGAAGTCATAACAAAAAAAGTGGTAATGGGAGCATTTGTCCTATATGTGCAAATCGAAATTGGGCAGATCTTTACCCGGACCTCCAAAAACTAGAAATTTGTTAATTCTAAATACTAGAAGTACTTATGTAAAAAATATCTAGTTTTAAGAAAACTTATACAGTAGTAGCGGATGAAGGTAGAAAAACATTACACGCTTTCTTCATAGAATTCATTTAAACAATGTTTACTCTTGTCTTGTCATTTATGGGTTATTTGCGTTTGACACTAACTCGACCCATTTATTATTCTTGGTGCTGAGTCGTGTCATCTTCAAGTTGTCTCAAGAAATGATCAACCCTAACCTGCTAACTTTGTGTCAAATGAATTGTATTCAAACAACACTATGCGTTGGTCGTGTAATTTTGGTTTTTGTATCAACAGTTAGTCTTGACACGTTTAACTAATCATGTCAAATGATCTACCCAAAATTGATTATTGACCATGTTGTATTTGGGTCAACAAGCACAACCCATAAACTACATCATAAAATTATGCTAATCTCTCTCCCAACCAATAATTACCACACATTCGACTCTCCATAACTGAAAGTTTGTTAATTCTAAATACTAGCAATATATAAGTAAAATATAATTTAATCTTACAAGAACTTGTAAAATACCAGATCTAGATATAAACGGTATTAAACACTTCTTTTCTTATAATTCATTTAATATGTTTATTATTGTCATGTTTGGATTATTCGTGTTTGACACTAACTCAACCAGCATCCAATTGTCGTTTTTAGATTATTTGTCTTTGACAGTATCTAAACCCATTTATCATTCGTACTGTGAGCCAATGCCAAGAAATGATCAACCCTAACTTTGTGTTTTGTTTGAGGAGTGTAAAAAATTGCCAACCAAAAACTAAACTGGTTTGTTTCTTGCGGGGTTGTGAGGAAAGAGGATATCCCTTATGTAACTTACTATAGAACACACTGCAACGCCCTAAATAAGCCAAAACTGGAACAACAAGCTTCGGGTACCACCTCCCCTAATATGACCGCCTCAATAACCACCGGTGATGTTAACAATGCTAGTGGATTCGTGACTGGAAGGGTACTCCCTAGCGCAGTCTAGTTGCAGCTGTTGTTGTAAACAAAGAAGTGAAGGAACAGTGTTTCGAGAGTCCTGTTGGTTAATAGCAAGCGAGCTCTAATTGGAATTGCATAAGATTTGTCTACCGTGGAGATTATTATGGGTTTGCTGTTTGCTTGGTTATGTAACTACGAACTGTTGCATATCTGAACTGTGGAACTTGTGGTAAATGAATGATTTATACGTAGGTCATGTAGAGTGTATTTGCAACCGTAACTTGCCTTTGTATTGCTCGGTTCATTGTGTTTTGTTGTGCATTGTGAGGTTATAGAATTACATAGGTCACACAAGATTTTCAACAACAGAAAGAGGGTTCTCTTTTCTTTTCTTTTCTTTTCTTTGTGATGTTCTGTTTTTCCTTCTATATATTTACAGTTTTAAGGGTAATTTTGAGGGTGGAGATTGTTATGAGTTTTATTTTGTAGGCTGTGATACAAAGAATTGTTCACATCTCAACTGCCGAAATTGTGTGAGTAATTCTAAACTTGCAACATTTTCCATACTTTTATGTGGCCCTTATCAAAGTATAAAAAAATGCTTTGAATGGTATTCGTAATTTACACGGATCCATAAAAACATCAATCGATACATCTTTTTACACATGAGAGTCGGCAAATGTTGTCGATTGATACGACGTGTTAATTAAAAAGACGAGGAAAACGTTTCCATTCTCCCTAATTTTTTTTTCCAAAAACAGCTACCTTTTATTCTGGTGAAATATATTGGGTGAATTGATTTCAGCTTTGCTGCTTTTGTATGAATTTATGTGATTGAAAAGCTTGTAGAGATTTCTCGGATCAATCTCGATGGATTGACCAAAATACCAAAAATTAATCATATCATATATCTATTACAATAGAGTAATGTGTTATAAGTACCAAGAAAAGTTATCGTCTTCTGAGGTGGAAAGCGCTTATTCTCCCTCCCCATTTCTCTATCCAAAGTTACATGCTGCATATGTTGGAGAAAAACAAAAAAGACCGTTGATGTATAATTCCCTTAGAAGACCCATGTGGTTCTATACCCATTATGTCGCAAATTACATTACTTCCGTAAAACATATTTTACATTATGTACAAATAGTTTTTTAATTTTATTTTAATTCATTTCAAGAACCTTACTTAAATGCATAC
This sequence comes from Sambucus nigra, assembly GCA_949130495.1. NCBI lineage: Eukaryota > Viridiplantae > Streptophyta > Magnoliopsida > Dipsacales > Adoxaceae > Sambucus > Sambucus nigra. The sequence continues at coordinate 1,167,882 of CASBWL010000019.1, read as the reverse complement.
ATAATGTTTTAACAAAATACAAATATGACGCAATCAAAATATGACAAATACAAAATTTTATTTTTTATTAACATAAATACGACCCAAGTAAAAATGATACGACACGAGACATTTTTTTTTTGTATATACATTTTACCAAATACGATCCAATTAAATGTGACACGATGCGAAATCTTATTTTTTATACTGAACATAACACAAATAAAAGCAACATCACATTTATTTGTATATTTAACACCAATACATCCCAAATAAAAGTGACACGGCACGAAATTTTATTTTTTGCATTTTTTAAATTAAAACAACACGATACAAAATCTTAGTTTTTATCTAACACAAACATGACTCAATTAAAACGCGACATGTGACGAAATCTTATCTGTTTACCTAACATGAACACTACCTAGTCAAAATGACACAACATGACAGGGCACGATAGAATTTTTTTTTAATTACCAAACACGAATATGACTCAATTAAAATGCGACACAACTCAAGTCAAAGCGAAACGACAGATAATATTATGTTGTTCTTTTTTTCATCCAAGTTTTTATTTATTAAAGATATAACAGTATTTTTTTGTTCTTTTTTCTTCCCAGTTTTTTATTATTAAAAATTTATTTTTTTAATAAATAAAAACCAGATGAAAAAAGAGCAATTTTTTTTTAATAAATATAAACTGGGAGGAAAGAGAGTATAACGTATTTTAAAAAAATAAAAAATGAGAAAAATGTGAACACAAACACAATTTTCTTTTGTTTCTTTTAATAATTAAAAAGCATAACCAAAAAATATATTTTATCATATAAAAAATCGTATGATAAAAAGAGCAAATTTTTTTTGATTTTTTATAAGGAAAAGTGGGAGAAAAAGATATCTTTTTTTTTTTCACTTTTCGTATCGTGTCATGTCGTGTTGTATCACCTTGATTGGGTTGTATTTGTGTTAGATAAACAAATTAGATTTCGTCACATGTCGTGTTTTAATTTAGTCATGTTCGTATTGGGTAAAAAATAAGATTTTGTATCGTGTTGTTTTGATTTCAAAAATATAAAAAAATAAAATTTTATGTCGTGTCACTTATATTTGGGATGTATTGGTGTTAACTAAAATAAATAAAAGTTTGTCGTGTTGCTTTTATTTGTGTCATGTTCAGTATAAAAAATAAGAATTCGTCTCGTGTCGCATTTAATTTGATCGTATTCGTGTTAATATAAAATAAGATTTTGTTTTTATCCTATTTTAATTGGGTCATGTTTGTGTTTTGTTAAAACATTATATACGCATTTAACTAGGTTCTTGACGTGATTAAAATAAATTATAAAGACAATTTATAAAGAATGTTAAATATATTTTACGAAAGTAAAATTATTCGTCAAATATACATCAATTGTTTTTTTTTTCTTTTTTATTCTCTAACATATGTGGCATATATTTTTGGAACGAGAATGAGAGAGAATGAGTGCTTTCCACCTCACTTGGTATATATTTTTTTAACTTAGGTATATTTTTTTTGGTACATGTAGAATTAGTCATTACAATATAGTAAAATGCAATATTATCTCATTATGCAACGTGTCAATATTTGAAGCGCTCAAGTTTTATTATTCCCACCTATCTCTAGATGTGGCAATTCGGGTTAGTCAAGTCATTTTCGGGTTGTGTTGATTTTTATTTGAGAGATAAGTTTTGAGTACTCTTAAATCTATACAAGTTAATCGTGTCACTTTTGGATTATTTCGGGTTATTACCATAAACGGGTTATCGTGTCAAAAATTGTCAGCCTTGCCTATCTCTCTCTCTTTATTTATATCTTTCATCTTCTCTACCTTCATTTATACATCTCATTTTATGTCCAACTACTATTTTCACTCCATGCCTTTTAATTTATGCTGGATTGTCTAAAAAATACCTATTTCTTCTCCATGTCTATTAATATATGCAATTTTTTACTTACACATTTATTCATAACTACATTTGTCTATTAAATTTTAAGCATCCAAGCAGTCCACGTCGCATCCGATGATAACTCCTACTAAGCCTAATTCTACATCGATACATAATTCAAACATATTTTTATAGACACACTAACATGTCAGTATTGATTATTGTTTGAAATTCATTCATTATCATTTAAATCAATAATCAATGGAGATAAAACAAGTTGATATATCTACCAAAATCCTAATAAAGCTTTTATGCTCTTTCTCATTGTCCTTTCCTATCCCGCCTTTTTTTTTCATATCTCCCCATATACCTACATGTCCGTTCTTTTCCCCTAGCCTAATTTCCATTCTCCACCTATATATATATATATACACACACACACACACATTATTCAAATCTCAGCATAAGCATGCACTTTTTATTCTTTTCTGGTTGGAACATATTTTGGGTTTAGTTAGTAGTGTCTCATGGCAATTTGCGTGTTTAACTAAATAAAAAGCAACTTCCATTTGTCAGTCAATTTTTTAAGGAGCAACAAAAGTAGCTTTAGGGCTGTAAAATGAACCGAGCTACTCGAGTTTGGCTTGTGTTCGTTCAGAAAAAAGTTCGTTCGAGACAAGCTTGTAAAATAAATGAACCAAGCTTGAACATATCTTTGAGCTCATTATCTTATTGAGCTCGGTTTGAATTCAGATCGATCACCAATAATCGTATCAAGCTATTGTAAAATATCCAAGTTTCTCGAGCTCAACTCGTAAGATAAACAAATCAAGCTTGAACATATTTTTAGGTTGGTTTACATTTACAAATCAAACTTGATCAACCATAATAGCTTGAAATATGTTCAATATTCTTTCTAAAGAAAATCCAGATAATAACCCTCCATTCCCCCGATCCGGCTCGTCTACAGTTTCAATTCAACAGCACAATTTAGAGTTCGTTGAATCTCAACCCCTCATCTAATATTAACGATCCAGATTCTTCAACCACCAACACTGATTTGGTTGATACTACACCGTTTTGAGCTTTTCCTTCATGATCATTTTGCCATAGTCTATAGAGCACCTGTATTACAACAAAAAAAAGAGCACCTTTTGATTAAATGCGAAAAGTAGAGCGTGTAAAGACGCTAATCGTTGTTTTCGTTTCGCCAACTCAATACAAAAACCTAAGTTACAACTACACTTGCGGGGCAAGTAGAGCGGTAAGTCGGGTATCGAGAATCCACAGAGACGAGTTGTTAGAATTTATAAGGTTTAATATTCCGAAATAAAAGTGGAAAAGGTGAATTACAAACTAAAAGAAAAGATGCATGAAAGGGAAAGATTAATCTAGGCGAGGGAAATTAAACTAAATTAATAAAGAGAATAAAAACTATAGGTTGCGTCGAATATCCCTCACCCGAGTTAATTAGTATAAAATGGTTACATGGGTCGACGAGTTATTAAGGTTGCGTCTCGTTTCGACAGTTAAGTAAATCAAGGGTTGTCACACCCCTAAATTTGCATAAAAGCCACATACGATTTTGGTGTCAACAAATACCCCGGAAATTACGCGCGAAAGGTCGTAAGCACGGGACATACATGATATGCCCCGTCAAATCTCCTAGGCGTAATAACTAGGACAACGCACCCGAAATAGACCCGTAAACACCATCACCAAAGCAAAGCAACATGTCAACCCGAAATGAGTTCAATCCGACACAACCTAGACTAAATTAGCCACTACACATAATTAATGACATTAATTAAACTAACTAATTAATTAAAGCAACTAATTAACTAATGAAAACAATAAATAACAATAATTAAACAAACTACAAAGTATGGAAACTAGCTAACAAAGAAAGAAAACAACAAAGAAGAGAATGAATAGTAGAGTTCTTACATAAAATGGGTGAAAACCCAAGTGAAAATGGAGGAGAGGGTGAGCTCCCAACAAAACCCCCAAAATGTCTTCTAACCTTATCTAACTAAAACAAGATATCTCAAAGAAAAGCCCCAAACATTCATTTAATACCCCAAAATAAACCCCCAACAAAACCAACCCAAAATAAGTCAATTTTCGTCCATATCTGATGGGACCGGTCGACCTCATGTTTGGGACCGGTCGACCGCACTTTTGGAATTTGCCTTGGGCTGGAGGCAGCCCACTTTTCCACTTTGAACCAATTTTGACGCGTTGCACGGAAATGGCCATAACTCCCTCATACGGAATCGAAATGAGGCGTGGTCGGAACCGACGCGAAGCTAATTCAATTCTCTACATGATTCTGTTTTGAAACCCTCCAAATTATGCAGTATGAAATTACCAAAATGCCCTTGAAGTAGAAGAAAATACCGAAACCTTCCGGAAATGGGCATAACTTCCACATACGGAGTCAGAATGACGCACGGTCAGTGGCCACGGAAAGATAATTTGATGATCTACATGTTGGTAACTTCATTCCATAAAAAATAGTGAGTTTGAAAAGACCAAATTGCCCTTGAAGTAGCATTCGACGACGGAACTTCTCCGAAATGCAACCGAACCTCACTTTTAGTGTTCCAATACCTACAAAGGCACAAATAACCCCTGTAAAGCATGTATATATCCAAATCCAAGGTTGTCTGGTTAATGAGCATAATTATAGGCATTTAGGACCATAAAAGAGCTAGAATGCATAAGGATAACGGGCGGATATATACAATATTCGATACGAATCACACCCCCTAACTTACACATTGCTAGTCCCTAGTAATGAAACAAAGAAAACCAGACCACAGAGGGCGGTACAAAATGTATATATGCATCGAAATATAATTGCCACTTTCGTAGGGAACACGATTGCATTTAGCATATGCAATAAGCCGTTAAACCCCTAGGTTACCCTAGTGGACGAGTGTCGTCTCGTGAGGGTTTTCAGGGATGATACCCACAAACATCACATGGTTTCCTCAAAATATGCCCAACCCAACATGCGACAAGCCCAACAATGGCGAAAAGGATTTCATACACATTATTAGCACATTGAATGAATTCAAACAAAAGTCTAAATCATTAACATTATCGAATGCACCTCATAGAATTGAAACCTTAAAATGTGGGAGGGGAGAGAGCACATGCAAAGTGTGATTTGGCAAAAACTTAAATAAATCGGATACTAAATTAACGCAAGCATATATTCAATCCTCACGGGCATTACACTCATCAAGCGAATTCACTCGAAACAGGGAGGTAACACACGGGACATGCGGGCTAAAGAGTAAATGTAAATGGACACTAGGCCGCACACATGTCACAAATGAAGAACGCTATATATAAACTAAAAAACTGTAATCTCAATGAAAGGATACCGCACACTAAAAGAGGCGAAATGCATTTTCACAGATTATCACAACTATTATGACTTTTGAATTACATGCACCTAAGATCACATAGGACTTTAATAGGGTTATATTGTAGGTTAGGCTAGGGTATGAAATGAAGGAATGTATGTACGGATTCAAAGTGTTCGGAATGAAAACTCGGGATAATGGTAAAATGCGGGAAATATCAAAATTGGAAAACAAGTTCCAAAACGGCATTAGATATATCAACGGGGAGAGTAATCAAAGCTTATTGAACTATATACACAATATTTACAACTTTCTCTTTCTTTTCTTTTCTTCTTTTTCTCATTTTTCTTTTCTTTTCTTTTGCTTTTTGCTTTCTATTTTATTTCACTTTTTCAGTACTTTCTTTTCTTTACTTATCAAACTCTCATATGCCTAAATTTCAACCGACATCACAACAACAACATTCAATCCCAAGTAACATTCCAAACAAAGGTATGGAAAGTGCATGTATGGTTTATAACTCCAATTTAGAGTTGGTTATGGGAATTGGGTTATGAAATGAAAGGCTATATTTAGGCTCAAAGAGGTTAACGAGGGTAAACATATAAGGGTGAGGTCAAGGCTAATATGGGTGATATAACAAAGGGGGCCTATGATCATTTCACAAAGTTTACGCAATTCTCGAATCATAACAATATATGAAAATCATGCTCAAGTAACACATTGAACTCAATTAATGAATGGTCAAATGAAAGAATAGCGAGATTACCGACGAATTCAACGTTTTCAATGAGAAAAGAAAAGTGTATACACTCACAAGCGACGAAAGGTACAAAGCTTACTCGGTGTAAGTATATACAATGCAACAAAAGATTATCGAGTTATAAAAATCTTAAACCAAATCAATATAACCATAAAAGTGCATGTGCTCATGGGATTAAAGTTTTAATTCATGAAGTTATTCATAATATGAATAATCAAGACTAAAGTCTAATAACTTCTAAAATCGAGAACATGCGTCATTGGGCTGTCTATTGGATCGGGCAATTATTGAAATTTATCATCGGAAACAAAGGCAAAATGCCCAAAAAAGGAGAAAAAACAAAGAAAATCTTTTTGAAAATTTTGAATTTTTCTAAGAAAAGCATACTAAGTAACTAACATGTGAGCAAAAACATGGACTAAATGAAGAAATGGATAGAATATCCCACACCCCCTAACTTAAAACTTGACATTGTCCTCAATGTGAATTAAGAACCAAGTCAAAGAGAGGAAAATAGCGATATTACCCAAAATTGGAGCGATCCCCATAAGAACAAGTCCCAAGAATCTACAAAACAAGTTAGTACCGAGTATAGCAAAAACAAATAACAAAGAGTTAACTAATTACACTAGACTAAATTAAAAAGGAAAGAAAAAAAAAAGAAGCTAACTATATACAACCTACTATTTAGGCTCCACACTAACTATACACTAGAAGTCTAAATAGCTGAGGGTCCACCATAAGAACGATTTGACTTTGGAGGATAACCGGTGTACCCTCACATACAAGCATGCCCTCCGAAAAATATGAATTCCGTTTTAACAACGGAAGGCATGTGTAAGGCGAAAGAAATGAACCATCGCCAACTAAAAGTTTTGGTGGGACGATGGGGGGTTTGGATTGCACGGGTGACAAAAACAAGTGGGGACCGAGAAAAACCGAATATCCTCCCAAGGATTTTGAAGTTGGAATGGGAGGCGGCGCACACAAAGGCAAAGATGCGATCGTGGAGGGCGACTCGAGAAAGTACTCCTCATCGGCGATAGGGTTTAAAACATTAAAGTTCGAAACCGAATCATCGGGTACTTGTTCCGGTGGGGTAATAGAGAATGAAAACGGGGATGAAAGAAATTCAAACTCATGAGATGAATCATCATCGCATGAAGTTGGAATTTCAAAGGAAATAATATCATTTTCAATGAAATGTTCTTCTTTGGGGGCCAAAGAAGAAATCATTTCGTTGCAAATAGATATTACGTCATTATCATCCTCACTTTCAATATCTATTACGCAATGGGCAAAGTCTAGAATGGCTTGTTCCAAAGTAGGCACAAGTACCTCATTTGGTTCAAAACATTCGTCGACCTCGAAAGTCTCGGAAGCAAAATCGTCGTCGGACTCAAATAATAAATCCAACTCATGTTCCCACGAACGATTTTCTTCCTGATAACGATTTTCAATTTTCTCATTTTCATACATACGCAAACCCTCAAAAAAGTCATAGGTCGAGGTGCGGATGCATTAGAATGGGAACTTTGAAAATTACCATCGGACTTAAACGAAAACTCATTATTATAGGAATTTTGAAAACTATTGCAATTCGTTTCAAAATTCCTATTATAAGGAGGTAAAGGCCCAAAATCATTGTCATCATCATCAAAATTCCAATAACCTAAATTTTGACTTTCGTTATACTCGCCTAAGGTAATATTTGAATTTGCAAATTTTTGGGATTCTAAGTATTCACCGAAAGTCATAGGTTTGCGAGAATTTTGAGAATTATAACAAGGATTACCGAAAGAATTGGAATAAGACATGCTTACCCCCCAAAAAATGGCTCAAGTGGCGAATTCCACAAAATAGGTGCGCGCGGAAAGAATTCGAGCGTTTCTAAGTGCTCAAATGTGGAAGTCCTGCAAAATATTAGCAAATAATACAAATAGAAAGAAATAATATGAAATACTAAATCAAATAAAGTCTAAAACAAACTAGTCCCCGGCAACGGCGCCATTTTGATTAAGTGCGAAAAGTAGCGCGTGTAAAGACGCTAATCGTTGTTTTCGTTTCGCCAACTCAATACAAAAACCTAAGTTACTACTACACTTGCGAGGCAAGCACAGCGGTAAGTCGGGTATCGAAAATCCACAGAGACGAGATGTTAGAATTTAAGTGATTTAATACTCCGAAATAAAAGTGTAAAAGATGATTACAAACTAAAAGGAAAAGTTAATCTAGGCAATGTGTTGAAACTAGATTATGAAAGTGAGTAAAAACTATAGGTTACGCCGAATATCCCACACCAAAGTTAATTAGTGTAAAATGGTTACATGGGTCGACGAGTTATTACAAGTGCGTCTCGTTTCGACAGTTAATTAAATCAAGAGTTGTTACGCCCTAAATCATCATAAAAGCCTAATAAGATTTTGGCGTCAACAAATATCCCGGAAATTACGCACGAAAGGTCATAAGCACGGGACATACATGATATGCCCCGTCAAATCTCCTAGGCGTAATAACTAGGACAACGCACCCGAAATAGACCCGTAAACTTCATCACCAAAGCAAAGCAACGCGTCAACTCGAGTGAGTTCAATTCAAACACAACCTAATTTAAATTACCTAGAAAGCATGTTAAAAACGCGATAAATGGAAAGCGGTAAATAAATGCGGTAAATCTATACTAGAGAGCGTGTAAATCAAAGCATGTAAATAAAGCAAGAAAACCTAAATTAGAAAGCTTGTAAATTATACTACAACAATGGAAACAAAGGAAATACAACTTAAATTAAATGGAGAGGATGATGAATAGTCAACTTACACCACAAATGGGTTGTCAAACCAAGTATAAATGAAGAAGAACCATCCAAAACCACCCAAACCCTAACTACCACTCTCTACAATCTATTCTAACTAAGTATCTAAAATGAAATATATCCTCTAAGAAAAGCCCCAAACATTCATTTAATACCCCAAAATAAACCCCAAACAAAACCAACCCAAAAAACCCAAAATAAGTCAATTTTCGTCCATATCTGATGGGACCGGTCGACCTCATGTTTGGGACCGGTCGACCGCACTTTTGGAATTTGCCTTGGGCTGGAGGCAGCCCACTTTTCCACTTTGAACCAATTTTGACGCGTTGCACGAAAATGGCCATAACTCCCTCATACGGAATCGAAATGAGGCGTGGTCGGAACCGACGCGAAGCTAATTCAATTCTCTACATGATTCTGTTTTGAAACCCTCCAAATTATGCAGTATGAAATTACCAAAATACCCTTGAAGTAGAAGAAAATACCGAAACCTTTCGGAAATGGGCATAACTTCCACATACGGAGTCAGAATGACGCACGGTCAGTGGCCACGGAAAGATAATCTGATGATCTACATGTTGGTAACTTCATTCCATAAAAAATAGTGAGTTTGAAAAGACCAAATTGCCCTTGAAGTAGCATTCGACGACGGAACTTCTCCGAAATGCAACCGAACCTCACTTTTAGCGTTCCAATACCTACAAAGGCACAAATAACCCCTGCAAAGCATGTATATATCCAAATCCAAGGTTGTCTGGTTAATGAGCATAATTATAGGCATTTAGGACCATAAAAGAGCTAGAATGCATAAGGATAACGGGCGGAAATATACAATATTCGATACGAATCACCTTTGTAATCTCTTATACATTTAACAACCAATCTCCTCACCTTATACTAAAATACAATGTTGAAGTTGATATGAAAGTTTGTAAAAATTTAGAGTTTGTAAAATAACTCCGCCTGTGTCGTGCTTAACTTCTTATTTTTTTGACACTGCCCGTCCCAAGCCCGAAAAAAGGAGAAGGGTTACGTTAGGTAGCTGACAGCCAACGTTAAACTTTGTCAGATCCTTATGAACATGAATCCCATGAATATACGTGCTAATGCTAGGGCATTCCCCTTAAGCGATGCGTTGCGCCTGCCACCGGGTGTCTCGAAAAATAGGCAAGGGGCATTGCGCCTGCCACCAGGTGTCTCGAAAAATACGCAAGGGGCGTCGCATCGGCGCCCGAATGCGATGATAAATACGCAAGGGTTCCTGCAACAAGCTGGACGTGTGCGGGTAAAGAAGCTAGCCCAGGATACTAGACTTAGGTTGGCGACTTGGAACATAGGGACTATGACAGGAAAAGGGATGGAGTTAGTAGATACCATGATAAGAAAAGTTAACATAGCTTGTTTACAAGAAACTAAATGGATCGGTGAGAAATCTAGAGAAATAGAAAATACAGGATTTAAATTATATTATACAAGAAAACATAGAAATAAGAACGGAGTTGGAATAATAGTAGATAAAAACTTTAAGGACGATATCGTAACCGTTATTAAAAAAGGTGATAGACTTATACTTGTAAAATTGGTATTAGGTGAAAACATAATTAATATTGTTAGTGCTTATGCACCTCAAGTACAATTTTGAAAACAAATAGATGAACTAATTCAAGAAATACCCCTAGGTGAGAAAATCTATATAGGTGGAGATTTTAATGGCCATGTAGGAGAAGATCGTGTAGGATATGAGATAGTGCATGGAGGACATGGTTTTGGAGATAGGAACGACGAGGGAGAGTCTATCTTAGATTTTGCGATGGCTTATGATTTTGTACTAGTAAATACATGTTTTAAAAAGAGGCTTGAACACTTAATAACTTATAAAAGTGGAACACATAAGAGCCAAATAGATTTTTTCATTACTAGGAAAGGAGACCGATTAACGTGTAAAGATTGTAAGGTTATCCCGGGAGAGAGCTTAACCTCACAACATAGGATAATGGTGTTGGATATAAATATTAAAAATCAATCACGAGTGCGAAAAGTGAAGATTAACCCACGAACTAGGTGGTGGAATTTAAAATGAGAGAAATTAGAACTATTTAAAGATAAAGTATTAAATGAAGCAACATGGAATAGTGAAAAAGAAACTAACATAATGTGGAATAAGATGGCCACATGCATTAGGAGAATATCAAAAGAAATTCTTGGAGAATCAAAAGGCAAAGGGCCACAGTCTAAAGAAACTTGGTGGTGGAATGAAGAAGTACAGAATATAGTAAAAATTAAAAGGGAGTGCTTTAAAACATGGCAAACAAATAGAAATGAAGAGAATTTTGAGAAATATAAATGGCTAAAAAGAAAGTTAAGAAAGTGATAAGAGATGCTAAGTTAAAAGCGTATGATGATCTTTATACAAAATTAGGAACACAAGAAGGGGAAAAAAGTATTTATAAGCTTGCTAAACTTAGGGATAGGAAAACAAAAGATTTTAATAACGTTAAGTGCATCAAAAGTGATGATTCGAGAGTCCTAGTCAAAGATGATGAAATTATGGAAAGATGGAAAAACTACTTTGAGAGGTTATTAAATGGAGATAATGGGAGTAGATTAGATATAGAGGAACTTAGGGAGAATCGAGAAGATATATTTTTTCGTAGATTAGGACAACAGGGGTTTGGATTGTTCTAAAAAAGATGAAAACAGGGAAGGCTTTAGGACCAGATGGTTTTTTTATTGAGGTTTGGAAGTGCTTAGGGGAGGATGGAGTATCATGGCTTACAAAATTATTTAATAGAATTTTAATGACTAATAGGATGCCCGATGAATGGAGAAAAGTATTTTGGTACCTATTTATAAAAATAAAGGGGACATACAAAGTTGTCCAAATTATCGTGGTATTAAGTTAATGAGTCATACAATGAAACTTTGGGAGAGAGTGATTGAATATAGATTGAGATTGAAGACAACAGTATCTGAGAATCAATTTGGGTTTATGCCTGGGAGGTCAACAATGGAAGCAATCTATTTATTGAGGAGATTAATGGAGAGGTATAGAGAGAAAAAGAAGGATCTTCATATGATTTTTATAGATTTGGAGAAGGCGTATGATAGGATACCCAAAGATATAATATGGTGGGTTCTACATAAAAGAGGAGTGACTCGCAAATATATTGACGTGATCAAGGATATGTATGATGGTGCGAGGACTACAGTAAGAACATCAGCTGGAGAAAGTAGTGAATTTTCAATTACGGTAAGGCTACACCAAGGTTCAGCATTAAGTCCTTATCTCTTTGCTCTTGTTATGGATGAGTTGACTGGAAAAATACAAGATGAGGTGCCATGGTGTATGCTATTTGCAGATGATATTGTTTTAGTCGATGAGACTAAGATGGGTACATGTTAGGTTGGAATTGTGGAGAGAAACTTTAGAAATAAGAGGATTTAAAATAAGCAGAACTAAAACATAATATATGGAGTGTAATTTTAGTAGTAATAGGAGGACAAATGGAGATGTGGTGAAATTGGAGGGTCAAGAAATACCTAGAAATGATCATTTTCGTTATTTAGGATCGATTATACAAAAAGATGGAGATATTAGTGATGATGCTATGCATAGGATTAGAGCAGGCTGGGTTAAGTGGAGGAGTGCGACCGGCGTTCTGTGTGATAGGCATATACCTTTGAAGTTAAAAAGGAAAATTTTATAGGACGACCATTAGACCCGCCATATTATATGGGACAGAGTGTTGGGTAACCAAGAAGCAAAATGTGCAGAAAATGAGTGTGGCGGAGATGCGAATGCTAAGATGGATTTGTCGTAAAACTCGAAAGGATAAAATTAAAATGAACAAATTCGTGAAACGGTAAAAGTAGCTCCTATAGAAGATAAATTGAGAGAAAACCGACTTAGATGATTTGGACACGTTAAGCGTAGACCAATGGATGCTCCTGTAAGGAAGAGTGATTTAGTTAGTAATATGGTAACCCAAGGGATAGAGGTAGGCCTAAATTAACTTGGTGGGATATTATAAAACAGGACATGATATCATGTGGTTTAACCGAAGATATTGCACTGGACAAAATGGAATGGAAAAATAGGATTCATGTAGCCGACCCCAAATAATTGGGAAAAGGCTTTGTTGAGTTGAGTTGAGTATACTGACTGATAGTGAGTCTTATTAAACTTTATTAATAGAAAAATATTTATTTTGTGAGTAAACATGTTAGTAAAGTTTAGTAATATAATAAATACAGATAAAAGTTTACTATTATAAAAAATACATACTAGATAAAAATTTTGGCCAATAAGGATTTATTATTTATGTAACATTTGACGATAAAATTGCTAATGGTCAATATAGTGGTGTTAAGGTTGGACTGATGGAGTAAAAATTAGATTTTTAGTAAATTGAGTGTTTAATAAAATTTATTATTATTTTTTTAATTTTTCTCTCACAAATACCGTAATTAAGTATTTACTTTGCAACACTTTTAAGAAAAATAATATCACAAAAAATACTAAAATCTGTCACAAAAAGTGAAAATGACCTCAAAAGTGCACATATGCCATATTTTGGACCAGACTACAAGTATCCAAAATGCAAACAACGTGTCTTATTTTATTTTAGTGTATTATGACCACACAAATTATATATGACACGACATGACAAGTGTTTTTAGACACGAACATGACACGACACGAATTCATATTTTTTAACTGACACGAACACTAACCAAATACAACACTACATGAATCGAATTAGGCGATTTCTTAAATTTTACTCTTAATTAAGCAGAAATAGACCCAATAACCAAACTAAAAACACGATAACACGACTCATAATTTTGACACGATGTAACACCCCATGTTTTTAAAACATAAAAATATGTTGGGGAATTTAAAATTTCGGGTAAAAATAATTTTTTGGAAATTAATTATTTTTTATATTTAAAAATGTTGATCTTGATTTATATAAAAATGTATTTTTATCGGAATTGAAATCGGGTTAAAAATAGGCGAGTTTTGCATTTTATATAAAAGGGGGGAAAATTTGGATCTTAAGGCATCCGAACCGGTTCGCATGGTGGGGCGAACTGGTTCGTTTGTACAGTTTTGAAAACTTAAAACTCTTTAATTTTAGAGTTGTGTAGGGCTCAAATTGTTTTTGGGATAAAAACACAAAGTGACGGGTTTAGGGTTTTTAAAACGTATTTTAGCCTTCTCCAAAAGCAAGAACCTCCCATAATTTTTATCCTCTCTTTTCTTCCAAACATAAATCGTTTAAACTCAATTTTCAACTCAAGATTTGAAGAAATTAATCAAGATTTCTCAAGATTGTCCAAGAACGCGTCGTTCTTATTTTCTCGAGAGGAACGCAACCATCAAATCAGATTCTTCAAATGATTTTTATAGATATGAATGCTTCTATTATTCCCCTTTGGTATTATGCATTTTAAATGTTACCTAAACACAAATAATTATTATTTTTTAAAAATCAATTAGAAAGACTAATTAGGAAAATTGAAACTAAAGTTTGGTACTGATTTTATTCAAATCTTTAATACGAATTAAGAGTCAAAACCCTTACATGTTTGGATTAGAGGTTGGGATTCCGTTAAAATTTATGATTTTCGCGTGTAGAATAAATCGTAGGGACGTTATAAATTGATTTCGACATGTAAAACCACATTCATTATGTGCACCTAGTAGAGTAGAAATTTATTGTTGTATGTTCTAAAAAATATGCATGTGAATATAAATCGTAGAGATGTTGGTAACGCTTTCTAAATATGGGACTATATAGCGTGGATTTTTACGAGTGGATGATTCCGGGGTGGGATTGAATTGTACATCATTTCCGTTGGATCGTTAGCCTAGGTGTGAGTCTAGGTAGTAGCTATTGGTATGTATTCGTCCTAAATGATAGGTTAGGATATACTTGCGTCTTGGAGACCTAGATGTATTGGAGTAGGGGTAGTTTGAGGAATTTATGCTCGATAAAAGGGTGGGGCTAATAGAAAATAATGAGTGTAGACACCATATTCTATGACCCTCCTAGGACTCCCCTTAGGTCCTTAGCATCTCCCCAGTCAACACAGAACCTATGTCTCACTCCAAGTATCAATCTAGAGACCATTGAGCGCTCCCGGGCCCCATTTGACTCCAGCCAACTCTATCGTCAGAGCGAAAGCTCGATGAATCTTCGAAGGGATCTGAATCCCCTTTCCAACGGTCTGCCCGTGAGCGAATTAGCAAAATGGTTCGGATGAACAAACTATTTTACTATCGAAAACCAATCTGGAGGTCACCGGGCGCTACCGAGTCCCGATTTGACCCCAATCAACTTTGTCATTAGAGCGAAAGCTTAATGAATATTTGAAGGGTATTGAATACCATTTCCAATGGTCTACCTCGTGCATGAAACTGCATAACCATACGGAAGAACAATCCATTTTTCCCCGAAAGTTGATCCGGAGGCCACCGGGCGCTCCCGGGCTCTGTTTGACCAAAGTCAACTATTTAGCTCGAATGATAATGAATGAATATTTGAAGGGCACTAAATACCATTTCCAACGGTCCACCCTGTGTGCGATTAAAACTTACGGTGTGGACAAATAACCCATTTTACTCCAATAGGGCCTCGAGCATTTTCGGTCCCCTTTTGACCAAGGTCAACTTACCAAACCAAGCGAATCTTTTTGGAATGTTGAAGAAAATATCATAACCTTTACAACGGTCCACCTAGTTCGTGATTCTGACTTACGGTACGGATGAATGATCCGTTTCCGTCTGACGATCTCTCGTCTAAGGGACCGACAAGCGCTTCCGAGCCACATTTGACCCAAAGTCAACCCCTGAACTCGGGAGCAGTCCAAAGGACTCTTAAATTTATCTGAATTATCTTTCTAACGGTATGCCCTGTGCATGATTCGGATCAACGATTTGCAGTCTACAACCATTTTTTTTAGAAAATCTGCACAGGACTACGGAATGGCAAGTCCATATTTACCTGTCTATCGGTAGTGTACCTAGGGTGACTTGTCGATTGACAGGTCTAGGGCTATGCCGATTGGTAGTACCCCTACCCTATATAAAGGGGAGCATGAGCTCACCTTAAGGGGACTAGTGATCTCAACATCATTCTCTTGCGATCAATAAAGTTTCCTTGTATCGAAATTCTTTCCACTTTTCACTCCCATCATTTTGTTATCTAGTAGAAATCCTTCAACATTCTTCACTTGCACGAAAGTTCTATATCTATCAAGATTAACCATTAAAGTCTTAAAAGAAGGTCCAAATATCTCCCCATCTTTTAAACACCTTTATTTTTCGCATTAGTTACATAAATTCTCAATTTAGTGTGTTTTTACTTTAGATCATCATACGCTAGAAATTAGCAAAGAAGAATGTTGGGACAATTGGTTTTGAATTTGGTGAAGAAAAAATGAGAGTTATGTAAAATGAAAATGGTGAAAAACGCATGAAACCAGCTAAGAAGATGAACTCGTGCTTTTCGAATCGATTCGTCCCAGGGGCGGATCGATTCAATAAGGTGAATCGATTCGGCCTCCTCGCGAATCGATTCGGTTTCCCAGAAAACTTGGAATCTGTATTTTTAGCCTAGAACTTCTAAATTGTAACAGGGGAAACTTTTAGGACATTGATACAATATAAAGAGAGACTTATATTTATGGAAGTAGGCTTACGTTAGGCATTTACGACATAGTCTTATCGAGATAATTAAGACGGGAAGTAAATGGGATAAAGTGGGTCATAATTGATTCGAGAGGATGATAATGGATTACGGATAAATGAGTGAAATCTTATTAATTAGATGTAACACCTCATAATTTCTGGGTTATTATTTTTATTTACTTAATTCAGTAATTAATAATTCACTTGTGTATTAAATTAGTGAAAATTAATTAATGGGAATATTTAAAAGTAAATATATTTAAATAAGTTAACGGGTGAGAGTTAATTTTAGAAATTTATTTCGGACGGTAATTTTGAGCGCGCGGTAGAGTCCGTTAGGATCGAAATAGTTCGAAAGAGTGGTTATATGCATATAGTGGGTATTGGGGCCTAATTAGACATATGTGAACTCCACATAGAAAGTATGGACCCTTTTTATAAGGCCTATAGGCCCAAAAACGTGAATAGGGTTTTTAACCCCAAATGTGTAAGGATTATGCAACATTAGAGCCAAAGAGAAGAGGAACTTGGGGATCTTGGAGAGATTGATTCAATTCCAATTCAACACCTTCATTCAAAGCCTTGGATCTTCATTTTTGAGGCAACTAGTTTAAATTGTGATTATTGAATTGCATTTACATTTTCATATTAAAAGAGGTGGAATTCAATTAAATTCTAGGGTTTGTTCTTGAGCAAATTGGGGATTTCTTTTAATATGAGTTATAAATTTGTAGGGGATTTGATAGTTGAGTATATTGATGATTTATTGGGTGAAATTATTAGGGATAAATTTGTTATAACAAAATAATGGACTTAGGATGGATTTGGGGACGTTTTAATGCAGAATTCTGTACATAATTGAGGTATTTACTCTTCTAATGGCGATTCTGTGCGCATTGCCCTGTAGAAAATCGCGTTTTCTAACTTTTGCTCTCTGATACGTTTTCTCCAAAATGGCTCCAAATTTCCCCGAAACGGCATTTTAAAAAATTGGGCAGATTCGTGGGACAAATTTTAAGAAATATTTATTTAGTTGTTATTCCGTTGGAGATTGCCTAGATTGATAGGTATGACTAATTAACCTTGGATTAATTATAGGATCAATTAAATTGGAGAGATTAAGGTTTATGATTGAATGATTGAAAGATTAAAACCTTGTTAATTAACTTCAGTGGGGGGAACTTAATTGGATGACATTGAACATCGGATTGAAAATATTGAATTTCGGGCCGAGAGAGAGAGTCCGGGCATAATTGGTAGGGTGACACCAAAATAATGATAAATTAATTAGTGTTTAATTAATTGAAATAAAGTTGGAACATAGAATTATATGTTTTAGGCTTGTGTATGGGCATAGTATACCGGTAACCTGAATTTTTAAATATATATGTTGATGTGTAGTATATATATGATTTATAAATATTGGTGTGAATAATATTTATAGGAAAGTATACCCACCCTAGTGCTATCAGGGGAGGTTGCGCGATGTGGGTGAATCCCTTGGCTTGAGGAGTAGGGCGAGTATAGTCCTTAGGTCATAGAATTCAGGTTCAGGAATGATACGTTTTGGGTATGATTCGGTCTCATTACCGTGGGAAACTATGGCCGCCTCCACAACATTTGTACATTTTTCTGAGACGGGGAGATAACCGTATCAGGGTTTCAGGTGGATGAGAATACCCGATTATGATAGGATCTAGAGGATATAAGATGAGTGCCTACTCGAGGGATAGTATATATCTATGACATGTATATGTGAATGTTGTAGGATTAGTATGTATATATGGTATAATTAAATACGGGATAATGCCGGATGAGAATAGTATAAATAATATAACTTGTGAAACGGTTATATAGTATTGAATTGGAATTGATTTAAATAAGTTCACAATACGTGATGTGAATCGTATAAGTGGTATAACCCGTGAGAATGTTATATGACAATTAAATAAGAAATAACTTAAATAAGTTAATGAGATTAATAACTTATAAAGTATACTAAACCTGCGAGGGATGAAGTAGTGGGAAATCGTGGGATATATGTGACAAGACTAGTTACGGAAGGTTAGCTAGATGGGTCATTTATAGTTTCGATAGGCATGCACATTAGTTGAGGGGTGAGGTAAACTAAAGGGAGTGCGCGGAGGTAATTTAAATATGGAGAGCATTTTCATTTTAAATTCTTGCATTTAAATACATTGGCTAAATATTTTCAAATGTTTTGGGTTCTAACCCTTGCTATAAAATATTTTCAAAAACATTTTAGGTGTCCTACCACAGGGGCGCCAGTCTTGATCTTTCCTATATGGTGCGCAACTGCAGTTTATGTGAATTGCTGCGAGATCTTTGTTTAGAAGCTTTCCTCATTCTATCTTTAGGTAGGGACTTTTCCACTTGTACTATTGAGTTTGTACTCTTATATTTCGTCTTGGCATGTATCGGTATTCTTTTATACTTGCACTTTGGGGGTGGCCTGTAGTTGATGGTGTTCGACAAACTCTTGTACTTACTTTGTGGCATGTTTAGTTTCCTTTCTTGTAGTGGTTAATTTATTTTCCTAGTATGTTTCTTGAGTTTAATTTAATTCATAAGATAAAATTTGACATTAGCTTAATTTAAGACTAGGTGATTAGCAATTAAAAAGTTTTCGACAGTGATGCTAAGAAAGAACCAGATGAGATTCCTGTTTAATTTGGTATAGGACTGATCACCCGGTATTTTATTAAGCGGGGTGTCACATTAGACCAGTAATGTAAGATTGTGTTAGCTACTGAAATTAACTAATAGGTAACAAAGGGCACTTAGAGTGGTTAATCAGACTTAAATAAATATGATAGTGGGAATAATCATAAGTTAATGAGTATGGTGAATATGCGAGAGATATATACTACGTACAAAGTTACAATATTCAGGTATATCTACTGATTATTATGTAGATGGTGTGAATACCTATTGGATACTTGATTGTATATGTGAACATACCCCTACTTGTTATCACGGGGGTTGTTTTGATAAGGTCCATTCCTACCTTGGCGATTCCAGCGAGGTTTGGATATGTGTCCAGGGCATGGAATTTAGGGTTGTTCACTATGTGTCGTATATTAGTGAACTTGGTAGGTCGTTTGGGTACATTTGGTATGTGAGTATCCTAAATACTTAGAACTATGTCCACCTCTACTTGCTTGTGATTTGATTTTGGGGTCAAGGTAACATTCCGAAACAATTTTCCTTAATGTGTGATACGGGGACTTGATAGTAGAGTATGCACTTATAGTATATATTAGTGTGTGAAACATATACCAGATGGATAATCTACTTACGCGTGACAGTAGACTGCTAGATGATGTGCAATTGAACAGTGAAATTAAGTAGAGAAACTTCATTTAATGATTTAAAAGATAACATCTGAGCAATGTTACTTATGATGTTAATAACATACGAGAGATATTAATTTGATTAGAGTACTGTATGGGTGGTAAGGGAACTTAGATGTGTTGAAAAGTTAAGATAATTACTTACGTCTAGTTAGCTTGGGCAGTATAGCTAGGTGGGCTAAGTAGTAACATTAGGCCTGCACAATAGATAAGAAGTGAAGAATCTCAAGAGAGTGTATGAGAACCTAACATGTGTAATCAATAACTGATTTATGAACTATGATAAACACTTGCTAAATATTTTCAAAATTTTTTGGGTTCTGACTCATGCTATAAAATATTTTCAAAACTTTTTAGGTGTCCAACCACAGGGACGCCAGACTTGACGTTTCATTTCAGAGATTTAGAGTTGCAGCACTGTGGATGCTTGTGGGATTTACTTAGACGCTTACTTTATTCATATCTAGTGTGCGATTTCATTTTAGTATTTTCATTATGGACATGTTGTCCTTCGGTACTTACTCGGTTATTCAGTTTCGGACTTGTATTGGTTTCCTTACTCATTTGTGGAGTTATTTACCTTGGTTTGGATTTTGTAGCCGATGATTTATTCGACACAATATTTATTTATTATATCTCATGATGAATTGGACTATTATGGTGAATGGTTTAATTTAGTATTCGCATGTTTTACTTATTGTTAAGATAAAATTTTGACATCCGCATAATTAAGAAATAGGTGGTTAGTAATAAAAATATATTTTGATAGTGATGCTGAGAATGAACAAAGTATAAATCCTGTTTAATTTAATAAAGGAGTGATCATCGATATTTAATTGGGCGGGGTGTCACAGATGGTATTAGAGTATTAGGTTCTAATGTCTATAGGATCTGTACGGCTTACTACGATTTCAGTGTAGCATTAATTTGATTTAGATCCTTATTATTAGGACCTTTTCTTTTATCTTAGCATACTTGAGATATCGTACTTCTGCTATTAATTGTTGTATGAACTGTGAACTCATACAATTTATTTTTTATTTCAGATGCTGCCCATAAGAGAGAGAGAGAGAGAGAGAGAGAGAGAGAGAGAGAGAGTAGAAAGGGAAATTGAAATTGCCAGAGAGGAGGTGAGGGAGGCTCATCAGGATCCATAGGCACCGCCACCACCTGAGATGATTTCAACTGCGCAGTTGGCCGAGATAGTGGCCCAGGCGGTCAATGCAGCTATGACACCTATAGCAGTTCACTTCTCTCACTCTCAGGCACAACTGCCAGTAGAACCCATGTTTCCAGCCCAGGAAGAGCCATCTACTTGGCAGAGAGTCAGGAGACTTTCCAGAAGGGCCACCCACCAGAGTTTCAGGGTAGCTATGATGTTGTTGCGGCTTGTCAATGGAAGAAGAATATACAGCGCCACCTACGCATAGTGGTGTGTAGTGAGACGTAAAGCATATGTTAGCGACTTTCAGGCTGGCACGAGCAGCATTACAGTGGTGGGAGTCAGTTACCACCGCTGAGGAGAGAGATAGGATGACTATTATTGAGTTCTGGGTGCAGTTCGATCGCAAGTATTTTCTTCCAGTAGTTGAGGTCGAGATGCGAAAGAAGTTTGGGGAAGTAACTCAGGGTGACCATTCAATGGAAGATTATAAGGAGGAGTTCACCCGTTTGGATAATTTCGTGCTAGATAAGGTGAGCAACGAGGAGCGAAAGAAATCAAAGTTTATTTATGGTTTAGCCTGGAGGATCAGGCAACACTTGCTCAACAATCCCGCCTTAGTGACGTATACAAATGTATTTAATGCAGTATTATTACATTTCCAGGACCATCACTTCCATCTAAAGGGAAGCAAGAGATCTAGAAATACTAGTCCGTCTGGTAGGACTGGGCCCAATAGTAGGCATGGAGACAATAGAGGTAGGATTCCCAACAGGTGGATCAGGCCAAGAATTTCAGGACTGGAGGCTATAGACCTGATGGCCAGGGTTTTAGAGAGGGCCAAAGGGTGATAATCCGCAGCAGTAACAGGTTCCCCGGGTCCTCTAGGGCCAAGGGAATAATGGAGTTAGCCAACAAGGTTGTGGTCATCAGGGATAGCGACAGGGCCAGAGGCAGAGACCATTTCAGGGGTAGTGCTTTATCTGTGGCCAATAAGGTCATAAGAGGAGGAATTTCCCACAACAGGGCAGGGCAAAACAACAGGGTACCAAAGCAGGCTCCGTTATCTCCAGTTCCAATACCAGCATCAACCCCACAATAATAGCAGGGTTGATGCACTATCGGCATGTGTATAACGTCTGGGATGTGCCTATGCCTCCAGCACCACAGGCGCCTCTAGCAGTAGAGAGTACATTTCTTATCCATGGGGCGGGGGAATCGCATTCTTTCATTGCTAGTAGATTTGCAGGAGCTGACGATCTTTTAGAGATAGTAGGCACTCACCTTATGTGTGTTGAGTCATTGTTGGGTAGTGGGTCACTCATTCACTCGATATGTAAAGGTGTAGACATTATGATTGGGAGACTGAGTATAGCAGCATACTTCCTCGTGTTAGATGTGTAGGGGTATGATGTTATCCTAGGCATGGATTGGTTGGCAGGTTACCGAGCGATGGTAGATTATTACGAGAGGACTATAGTGTTATCAATTTCGGGACAGGATATGTTCTTAGTGGCGATGCCTCTACCTGAGGGAGGGTCACGCGCCCACTTATACAACATTGAGGGGGAGACCTCACATGAAATAGTGGTTTATTTAGACTCGATTCCAGTAATGAGGGAGTTCGAGGATATATTTCAGGAGATACTCGGGCTGCCACCGAGCCGATAAATGGAGTTTGTTATCGATTTAGCACCGGGTATGAGACCGATTGCCAGATCATTGTATCGCATGGACCCTTTAGAGATGCGGGAGATGAGAGATCATATTCAGCAGATCTTGGGGCAGGGTTTCATTCGACGGATCACATCGCCGTGGGGTGCACCTGTGTTGTTTATGAAGAAAAAGGATGGTTCACTCTGCTTGTGTATGGATTATAGGGATCTGAACAAGGTCACGATGTGAAATAAGTATCCGTTGTCGAGGATCGATGACCTATTTGACCAGTTAAGAGTGGCTAAGTACTTTTACAAGATTGATTTTAGGTTAAGGTACCATCAGTTGTGCATTAGAGAGGAGGACGTGCCTAAGACTGCTTTTCTGTCCCGATACGGGTCGTACGAATTCAGAGTGATGCCGTTTGGGCTTACCAGAGTGCCAACAATGTTCATGGATCTCATGAACAGAGTATTCAGGAAGTTTCTAAACTAGTTCGTGATCGTATTCATATACGATATTCTAGTTCACTCTCGTACTGAGGTGGATCACGCCAAGCACTTACGCATGGTTCTGTAGACGCTATAGGACCACCAATTGTATGCCAAATTTAGAAAGTGTGGATTTTGGCTATAGGAGGTACAATTTTTTGGCCACATCATATCAGATAGGAGTATCGCCGTGGACCCGAGTAAGGTATTGACGGTGAGGGAGTGGGGATAGCCCATGACACCGATTGAGATTCGCAGCTTTTTAGGATTGGCCAGATACTATCAACACTTCATTAAGGGGTTTTTGAAGATTGCGAGTACGTTGACGAATCTGACTCATAAGGGAGTACCTTTTGTGTGGGGTGATCATTGTTAGCTATCCTTGATAAGTTAAAAGATAAGTTGACGTCAGCGCCGGTACTTACATTGCTCAGTGGAGGAGTAGAGTATCAAGTATATACTGATGCATCCTTGCATGGACTTGGGGGTATATTGCATTAGGAGGAGAGGGCTATGGCTTATGCATCTAAAAAGATTAATCCACATGAGAAGAATTACCCCCCACACGACCTTGAGTTTACAATGGTTGTATTTGCTTTGAGGATATGGAGACATTTTCTATTGGGAAGCAGTTTATACTATTCACGAACCACAAATCTCTTCAGTATCTCTTCATCCATAAGGATCTGAACATGAGATAGAGGAGGTGTCTTGAGTTCATAAAGGATTATCGATTTGACATACAGTACCACTCCGGTAAGGCTAAAGTGGTAGCAGACGCATTGAGTCTATGACCTACGAGGGAGTTAATAGAGGTCTGGAAAACGAAGTTAAGCGAGCTTCGACATGATGATGAGGTCGTCAGAGCATGTATGTCAGTTCTATCTATCACTCCCGAGATTGTGATGCTGGTAGTGAAAGCACAGGCGGAGGATCAGTTCTACCAGGATAAGGTACATTAACTATTAGCTAAGGGAGAAGTGTACTACTCGATTAGTTCAGAGGCTGGCCTATGTTTTAATGGTAGGCTGGTTGTGCCTGAGGATGAGGATTTACGACAGGCAGTTATGACTGAGTCTCACGGTTTGAGGTTTGAGGTATATCCCGATGGGGATAAGATGTATTAGGATATGAGGACAGGGATGAAGAGGGACATAAAAGAGTTTGTCTCGAAATATATTACCTATCAGTTGGTTAAGGTGGACCACCAGAGGCCTTCAGGGATGCTACAACCTACAGCCTTTAGAGATTCGCATGAGGAAGTGGGAAATCATTTCGATGGATTAAATTACGGGACTGCCGACGTCACATAGAGGTCACGATTCAATTTGGGTGATAGTGGATCGACTGACCAAGGTGTCCCATTTCTTGCCAGTCTGCACCGATTTTGAGACAATATTGTATGCGCAGCTGTTTATAGTAGATATAGTTAAACTGCATGGAGTAATAGTCAACATTGTGTCTGACAGAGATAAAATATTCGTGTCTCACTTCTATCAAGGTTTCCAGGAGGCCATAGGTACAGACTTGAGGTTGAGTACGACATACCACCCATAGGTAGATGGACAGACCAAGAGGGTTAATCAGATACTCGAGGATATATTGAGGATGTGCATCCCAGATTTTAGAGGAGGTTGGGAGCGATACCTTCCATTGGTAGAGTTTGCGTATAACAACTCTTAGATATTTACTATTGGCATAGCACCGTTTGAGGCACTGTATGGGAGACCTTGTCGTTCGCCTGTTTACTGGTTAGAGAAGTGGGACAACAAGTTATTGGGGCCAGAGATTATACATGAGACTACTGCCAAAATTGAGTTGATTCGTGGGCAGATCTGAATAGCTCAGGATAGGGAAAAGAGTTATGCTGACGCATACCATAGACACGTTGAGTTAGAGGTTGGTGACAAGGTGTTAGTAAGGGTGTCTCCTATGAAGGGGATCATGAGGTTTGACAAGAAAGGGAAGCTAACACCAAGGTACGTGGGGCCATTTCCTGTGATTGAGAGAATGGTATATGTGGCCTACAAATTGGGTTTACCATAGCATCTCTAGCGGATACATGATGTGTTCCGCGTGTCATCACTGAAGAAATATCGGAGGAGCGATAGAGCTTTTTGGCATGTTCCACTTGAGGAGATCGATTTACAGCCAAACGTCTCATATGAGGAGAGACCCATGGCTATTCTAGATCATAGTGAGTGTAATCTGCGGTCTAAGGTGGTACCTTTAGTGAGAGTCTAGTATGGACACCACAACATTGATGAGTCGAGCTCGAAGCGGGAGGATGATATACGAGAGAAGTATCCACAGTTATTCATCGCAGGTATGTCCTAATTTCAGGGACGAAATTCCTTTTCAATGGGGAAGTATGTAATACCCCGTATTTCTGCATATTTGAAATTTAGTTAATTAAGTGAATAATTAATTAGTTTTATGTTAAATTACACGAGTGACGTCATTTAATAGAATTAAATAGTGATATCATTATTAAATATTAATTGAGAGAACGATAATGATTAATATTACGAAATGAAATTTACTAAGTGAATAGTAAATATGTTACGATAATTATAACATGTCATATCGAGTGATATTGACATAGTTGGATTTTATCTCAATCGGGAGTCGTGTGTAGACTAATTTGAGGTAGAGATGAGAAATATATTAAAGTAGCTCAAATGATAATTTCGAGGTCACAGATGATTCTAAAAGGGTCAAAATAGTCGGAATAGTATACCCGGAGGTATAGTTCGGGTTCCGAGTCAATTTTAGGCCAAACTGGCACATATTGAGGGCATTTCGATCATTTGTAAAAGTAGGGTGAGGAGACCTACGAATTTCTAAGTATTGTATTAGATGATAAGAGGTTAAGACTAGGTTTATAAAGGTACAAAACCTAAAGAAGCCATTAGAGAAGGAAATAAAACAGTTTTTGGAAGTTCTGGAGAAATTCTTGGAGCTTTCAACTTGATCTTGCACCAAAAATAACTTGGGAGTGAGATTGGAAGAGGAGACCATCAATCCATCATCTCAACCACAAAATCTGACCCGACTAATTAAGGCAAGTGTTTATTGCAAATTCTTTTGAGGTTATAATACCCATGTTGTGAGGGTTTCGTTATAGTTTGATTAAAATGATATTCTTAGAAGAAAATAGTGATTCAAATGCATGTTTGAGTAGGAATTGAATGTAGTATGATTGAGCATTTGTAGAGAATATGAAATATGATATAAGGTGTTAATAATCATGAATTAAATCTGGGTTTAGGTTGGATATTAATGGAGGATATTTAAACCTAGGTTTTTTGATGATTTGACGATTTAATATTTTCTTGTATGGGAATTGAAATGTTTTGATGTTAAATATACGTTAGAAATCCGAAGGATTATTTACATCAGATCCATGCGATGTAACTCAGTTGTTCTGACCATTTGTCTGTGCTGAACTCTCCTCCTAAGAGGTATGCTAGGCACGTACAGATCGTCGGATGCTTGAATTTGTTCGAACCGAGTCCACATGTTGGTCAGTTATACATTAAGTGTTCCTGAAAATACCCTGGGAGGTTTTTTGTTTCCCCTAGGTCCCAGACGATTAAAGGGTGAAGCTTTGCTTAGCTTTTCCAAGACACTTGGCCTTTTAAGAGAAAATGAATGAACGTCATAGGGTTCTGTAAACATGAGTGATGAACTCGATCCTAGGCAATAAGTGTAAGAGGGTACATTAGATTATAGATGGAGGCGTAACCCCTATTCGAGTATGGTAATGATAAGTTAATCATACAAAACCTTGGATTAATGATAGGACACACAAACACAAACCCAATGGAGGTAAACTCAGTTTAAACTCACAAATATCTCATGTATAACTCAGAATGTAGTAATGAAACTTAGAAGTAACTTATCTAGAGGGAGAGAGAAATAAGCACCCTAGATACACCTTGGTAGGCAGGTAGAAACACACTAAACACCCTCAAGAATCTCTGTCAAGTATTAAAAGCTTCGTAATAAATAACAATGGTGAGTGAGTAAATCCCTCTAGTTTGCAATAACTCTCTCTGATGTGTATATTCTCTAGTAATAACTCATGAACTCTCAAAAGATCATCCTCTCCTCAAAGGTGGTTGGGGTCCTTAAATAGCCCCCCACACCACCCCCGAGGCAACTCAGTCATTAAAGACTGTGAAAGATATCCCTCATACTTTATGTCACAACATTAAATTCCTGATGCACTAGTTGTCTCCACATCATAAACATTAAATGCCAAGACATGACTTTTGCCCAACCACTCTGTGTCAGGGGGCTGTTATCGCAGAGGTGGCTCACCAACTGCCTGACATCCCCAAATACCACGGTGGTTTACTCAAGTGCAGGCTTGACATTGTTTATCTGGCTAGTGACATCACCTACAGTATATGTGACATTAAGTATAGGGTTGTTTGGTTCACAACTCAACGGCTGATGGAACTCAAAGCTGCTCCGCCCGAGGTTCCTCGATCAGGGTCCTTCAGTGTTTTACCAGGTGCATCTAAGATGGTTAGGACAAGCCCCAACCTTGCCTCACTTCTCAATCCTCCAAACCAAGTCCCTCTAAAGTTCCCACGACGAGGTCATTCGATAGAGCATGAAAGCTCTCCTAAGCCCTGCCAACCCTGGTCTCTCGCGAGTACTGTTTGACCTCACACTAAAACTCGTTATTAATCTCGTTACAACATTACAACCGTTATAGCTTACAGTCAACATAAACAGAAATACAATATGATTAATACAATAAGCCAAAGTATGAGTTTCCACGCTAAGCTGCCTCGCTGAGTTTCCACGCTTGAGTTGCTTCAGTTACTTAATCTCAAACACTTTTGCTAATTAAGTAGTTATCCCTAATCTCAGGATTACCTTCAAGCCCCCTCTATATTTGCCCCTTCGTGGAGAGATTTGTTGGAACAAGAAATTTTTGTACGAAACTTCTCAATCCGATGAACCCTCTCTGCGTCAAAAAATTATGGGTACTCTCTTCGTTAGAACCTCAGCGTTATAATCCCCTGGAAAAAGTAAAATTCTCCCCGATGTACCTGAGCCGAAGCGCTATAATTTTTTGGAGCTTGGGCGAAGGGACATCGCCACTTTTTCCTCATGCTGATCCTCAATTGTTCTTGCTTTACTATTTGAAATTCTCCCGAAAGGCCTACTAACCTTCTCAAATACTCGTTTGGACTCGTGGTAAGTGAAATTCTGCCCCGTGATGCTTCGCTATGTTCAAAAAAGTAGAAATTATCCTCGATGTAACTGAGTTAAAATGTAAACAATGTTTGGACCTGTGGCGAGGGGACATCGTAGCTTTTTTAAACCCTTGGGACATATTTGCCGTTAGGCATTGATGGATAAGTCTGACACCAATTTGGCGCCAAAACATAAACTTAGTTAGGAAGGCAACCCTTTCTATTCCCCAGCCGTCACTTCATATTCTTCGTAACGTTGTCTTTTCAGCTGTCGAGACCATTCCTGATGTGCCACGTGTTTATTTGGAATGATTATAGGCGGCCCTTGCACGTGCGATGGTGGGAAACTCCAATCGTCGAGTTTGATACCCTTCAAATGTCTCTTTTATTTCAAACCCTTTGATATCTTCATCTTCTATATCTTCTTCAAGCTCCCCGCTTTCTTTTTAGAGAGACACTCTGTGCGAACTGTGTGCACCCTCCATTATTTCCCCCTTCTTTACCCAGTCTCCTCCTTCTCTCATCCTTTTGCACCACCATTTGCGGTTGTGCTCCTCTCTCCTTGTTCTTATCCCTCCTTACCCGACTGTACCACTCATCGTAACTTTCTCATGGCTTCTTTAAGTATTTCTAAGGTTGCTGCCACTACCCAGCCAGGTTCCCCTCTGCCGCTGTTGGTGCTGCCACCGCCCTTAGTGGCACTTCCCTGGTCACTGCTTATCAAGAGCAACTACGGTTCTATCGTTGGGCACCTATCTTTGAAGAAGAAGATGATAAATTTTCTGAGTCTTGTAAAACCCTCCATTTCTCATCCAAGTTCGATGCATTACTGTTGGGTGATAAAGAAGTGGATTCGTCAAAGTAGGGCTATCTTCCACCCGAGGGGACTCTGCGCTTCCGTCTGGACCGTGGTGACTTTCCCTGGGGGGGCACCAGCCCATTTTACTGCTTGGTATACACATATGCAGAGCTCCCACGCTGCTGCTCTTGCGAAGGTTGGGCTGCATTGAGCCTAATGGTTTGGCGAGTTCACCCTCTCAAAGCAGAATGCGACACTTCAAGTGCTAGTCTCCCAATGGAACATCACAACCCACACCTTCTTTGCTGCGTGGGAGGAGTTTACTGTTACGTTGGAGGATGTCTGTGAACTTCTTGAGTTTGAGCCCATGGGCGAGTTCACCTATCACGACGAGCCTCTGGACGCCGAAGAGGTTACTGATCGGGTTGAGCTGGATCGGATCTGCTGCAGTTTCATCGGTCCCTCAAATAAAGCCACATTTGCCCCCCTCATCAATTATTTTTTTGAAGCTCCGACGCCAAAGGATGCTAGTGATGTAACGGGCCGTCATAGAGGTACCTCCCTGGAACTACCGGCCTACATACTCATACTACTTTCACGCTTTTTTCTGACTAAAAAGCCCAATGATCATCCCATGAGGGACCTGATAAACATTTTCGTTCGTTTGGCTAGGGGATTCAACCTACCTTTGGCCGCCATCGCCTTGGGGTCCCTCTACACCTGGTTGGATCGAACCCATATTGACATGGAGTGATCACTGGGCCGTTACAACTTGGCGAATTTCACCAACACCATCATATTGACTGGCTTCCTCTGTACCCGCTTTCCTGCTATCACTGCGAAGTTAGTTTTCTTGCCCGCGAGCGAAGGTATTAAGCCCCCACGCCTCCTGTGTTTCCACAAGAAGCAAAGTTGAAAGGAAATAATGGAGGTTTTTGACCACCTAGACTCCTTCGTAATGAGGTCATATAGTGAGTCCACTTTTGCCCATAGTTGGGACTTCTTTTCTACTGTAGCCACAATGATCAGATTTAACCTGGTTGTAGAAGATCCCTCACAAGCCGTAGTGCTTCTTTTTACCCCGGGGTTCCTCCACTCTTATAGTGAATGAGGATATAATTCTGAGCCTTACAACCCTGATGGATGCGGCAGGCAATTCAGGTTCGACCAGGGGGCCCTCGACCTGTGTTCCAGGACAGCCATTTTAAGGCCACCTTCGTTTAGGCATGCACCTTCTACACTGCCGCTGCGATTCTTGGTGTGACATCCACCATTGATGGGTGTGTCACCCTTCTGAGTGCTACTAGGAAGGGAGAGGTATCCACATCCTTTGCCACGAATTTCCATCTGGAGCAGTTGGCCATGATTCATGAGTACATCGAGTCCCCCCTCGATATCCCCCAGTCCTTTTATTTTCTTCTTCTGAGCTGGGTCTAAAGGGGAACTCCGTGCTTGGGTTTGAGTTTCCCTTAAGTAAAACTATTAAGGAGTATCCTCATGAACTACCCCCTCATTTCCCAATGATCCCAACTGCCACCCCGAAACCCAAGGCCGCTGCAACCCCCAAACCATCTGTCCCCACGGCCGAAACTGCCATGGGAAAAGGGCCTTCTGAGCCACCTGCCAAGAAAGCCAAGAAGTCCAAGTCTAAGAAGGATAAGGTCAAAGGTCAAAGGTCAAACGCAAACTCCATTGGAGGCATTCCCAATTGCCTCCGTTCCCCCTCCTATGTCTCCGGAACTGGCTGAAGAGATGAGGAGGGGGTAGAGGCCGAAGTTGCCCGAATAAATGCTGAATTCCAACGACGTGCAGTTACCGTTCCTCCTCCGGGTACGTTCCCTGTGATTGTGGTTAATCCCATAGAGCCAACAGCAAAAAGGAGGAGAAGGTTGAAGGTACCTGAAATTAGTGGTGCAACGGGCTCCAGGAAGAAAACGTTGGGTACTAAGTCCCAGAGGAAAGAGATACATGAGAAGACCTCCTCCCCAGTTCCTTCGGCTGCTGCCCCTCGCCACGTTCACCGATGGTCATACCCTCTCGTTCTCCCTCCGGATCTGAGGTATATGTGAATTCTTTATTTCTCGTTCTTCTTTTCTTGACATAACGCCTTTACTTATTGCATGATATCTTTTGTGTAGGGAGTTGAAGAAGTGAGGGTCAGTCCTCCCAGTCCCCCCAGTCCCCTAGTGAGTCGTTTCATTGGGGGACGTTGCAGTACTCCTCCATCCACTGCCGCCCTTCCACGCTATCCGTTAATAAGCCTTACCTATTCACGCCGTTCCTCCTCCCACCAGTCCAAAAATGACACCGTGAGTGCTGCTGAGTTATCTGGACAGCCCGAGGCACCTGTTCCAGCTTCCCCTGAGTTGCCCTCGGTGCGAGAGGTCTCTCTGCCCCTGGTTGTGGTCGAAGAGAGTGTCCCACAGGTAAATGTCTTTTCTAGCCTCGCATATTTTATTTGTCCCATTGGCTTATTTATCAATTCTAACTCGTTTGGCTACTGTCGGTGGAAGTGGCGTCGCTGATAGCTAACATTCTCCTTCCTCCTGTATTGTCAAGACCCATCACTGAAGTTCCTCTCTTTAGTGCCATAACGGGGGTAAGCTAAGTGCATTTATGTCTCTTTTCCCTTTGTGATTACTCCTTTCATATAACATTTGTATTTACATTTGTAGCTCTCTCCAAGTCTTTCTCCGCCTTTTGCGTTGAGTGGCCTTATCCTTTCTCAGGCCTAGGTTGGAGCAGCTGCTCTCGTTGGGGCATCTCTCAAAGGTCCAACATCTCCTTCGAATGATGCGCCCGTGTTGGCCATAGTACCCTATGCGGACAAGGGGAGTGTTCCTACCTTTGAGGATTCTACAGCCTGAGGCTCCTTTGAAGCTGATGAGGTAATGGGCCCGCCTCCCACGGTTTATAACATTATGGCTCCCGTGGTGACTACCCCTATGGCTCCCGCGGTGACTACCCCTCTCGCTCCTCTTGCTACGGAGGAGGTACTTCTCTAATTTCTCTATATTTCTCATCTTCTCGAAATCCACCTGTATGGGTGACTTTATCAATGAAAACATTTATTTAAGATTGTTTCATAAACTCAAACCTGTAACGGCGTCTTAACAATGAAAACACTTGTCAAGGGTTTTTTCACAAACTCCACCTATAACGGTGACTTAACAGCGCAAACACTTGTTAAGATTTTTCCATAAACTCCACCTATAACGGTGACTTAACAATGCAAACACTTGCTAAGATTTTTCCATAAGCTCCACCTATAACGGTGACTTAACAACGCAAACACTTGTTAAGATTTTTTCATAAACTCCACCTATAACGGTGACTTAACAACGCAAGCACTTGTTAAGATTTTTTTATAAACTCCACCTATAATGGTGACTTAACAACGCAAACACTTGTTAAGATTTTTTCATAAACTCATTATCTCTCCTGCATGTTCTCAGGTTGCTTGGGAGGACTCTCCACTAATTCCTTCTCCCATTGCCTCGCCACCTCGTGAACCTATCTCATCCGAAGAATCTAGCCATAATGATCAAGGTTCCACGACAAGAGTTACGGTGGAAAGTGAATCTGGGTGCGAGACTCCCCCACCTGACTTGGCTCTTCACGCCTTCTGCCCGATGGTACTCCAGCGTTCTCCCCAAATAGCCGCTAATCATCATTTGGAAATTGAGAAACTTGTGAGTTATCATCCTGAAACCTTCACGGTGGACTGCCTTCGTTCAAACATCTCAGTTATGAGCTACAAGCTTTGAGGCATGGCTATCGTTATTGCTGATATTGCAAATACTCCAACTGCGAACGTGACCAGACCCCTCCTCAACCAGTTCTTGGGCTATCTGAGGGAGTTGGGTCGTGACGGGTTCTGTTTTGACTGGGTCATCGTACATTTGAAGACTTTGAATAGCCAGCGATTGGACAGCTAGAGGGAGCTTTTACGAAAACATCAGGAGGGTCAAAGGGTCGAGGAAGCCAAGCTGGCTGAGCTAGCACCTCTCATCAGAGCTATTGATAAGGAGGTGGAGGACCTCGAAGAAGCTCTGCATTTGTCAAAGCTAAAACGAGAAAAACTTCTTATCGAACGTACACAAGCACAGACTAGGTTGGAAGTTTCCATTAATGCCCAACGGTCTTTCTTAGAAGCTTCTTCGGGCCTTCCTGGAGATTTTTTCTCTTCCCCCGATTTATGGTTCCTCCTGGGCCAATGAGTTTTTGTATATGTATTTTCCCTTTCTTCTCATGTAATTCTTGGGCGATAGCTCCCAA
The DNA here is from genome assembly GCA_949130495.1 of Sambucus nigra. Taxonomy (NCBI): domain Eukaryota; kingdom Viridiplantae; phylum Streptophyta; class Magnoliopsida; order Dipsacales; family Adoxaceae; genus Sambucus; species Sambucus nigra. Next base: position 1,134,370 of record CASBWL010000019.1, on the reverse strand, counting down.
TTTTGTAATGCCCCAAAGTATATGAATGGAGAAAAGATCCTTATTCCCATGCCATTTCTTTGTGTTATAGCTATTTACCTAGATTGTGAAATATGAAGTTGTGTAATTCTTTCATCTCTTCTTGAATTAAAATAAGGAGAACTTGCATACCCATCATAAGAAAGAACTTGTGTATTTATAACAACAGTTAATTACATCAGTGGTCAAACATAATTGCCTACACATGATAAAACTTTAACCACTTATTTTTAATCTTGAATGGTTTATCTTCTTCTATTTTTGAAATTAAGAAATAGCCTGAGTCATGAGCCTCCTTTATGATGAAATGTCCCTCCCAATTCGCTGTAAACTTAGGTTGGGGAAGCCCCCTAATATGTTTCGCTGCTGCCTTTAATACGAGATCTCCCTCCACAAATTTCCTTGGTCTCACCAAGTTATCATATACCCTGGAGAGCTGCTTCGTGTATATTTAAAAGTGTTGCATCGCATTATCTCTGTGTTCATCCAATGCTTCCAACTGCACATGTCTATTTTGAGGGAGGATGCTGCTTCGCAAAGCTTATCGATCCGAGGGAACTTCTAACTCCACCGGGAGAATTGCCTCAGCCCCATAAACAAGAGAGAACGATGTATACCCCGTAGGCTTCCTCTTAGTCATCCGATAGGCCTATAAAACGATTGGTATCTTGTCATCCCACGCTCCTGGGAAATCCTCCATCGTTTTAGCCAAGATATTGACCAAAGTCTTGTTAGTCGCTTCGGCTTGACCGTTCCCCTTTGGGTATGCCACCGTCGAAGTGTGATGGACAATGGAGTATTTGTCTGTAAGCATCGTTACCTCTGAATTGACGAAAGGGGTTCCGTTATCTGAAAAAAAATGAACTTTGGGATCCCAAAATGACAAATAATGTATTCTCTGATGAAGTTACTCACCACTCCTGCTATTGCCCTTCTCAGTGGTACCACTTCGGCCCACTTTGTGAAACACTCCGTTGCCACTAGTATCCATATCTTCCCCCTCAACGAACGGTATATTTCCCCTACCAGGTCGAACGCCCACGTGTGAAAAGGATAAGGCGTTGCTAGGGAGTGTAAGTCTACTGACGGGGCATGGATCATATTTCCATGAAGCTGGCAAGCCTTGCACCTTCGAACGAACTCAGCAAAATCTTTCTCCATCGTCGGCTAATAGTACCCCAAAGTCATCGACTGGTCATACAACTTGGCTCATCCTATATGAGCTGGATCGTGCGCCTGTTTGAGAACCTCGACTTCTTCTTCCTTCGTGATGCTACGTAACGACCTATTAAAGTACCCCCTTCGATAAAGCTGCCCTTCTTGGACGTAAAATCTCGGGGCCCTTCGCCGGAGTCCCATCACATCAATTTTCTCTGTTGGAATAACTCCATCTTTAATGAAGTCAATATAGGGTTATCTCCAGTCAGGCTGAGTCTCTACGAAATGACATTCTTCTGCCTCGAAGAATAACTGGCATTTATCGTACCTCTGTTGTAACTCGGCTGCATCCTGCTTCATGCTAGGCCAGAAATACCCTTCACTTTGAATTCTTCTATAAAGGGGGATCTTAGTCATTTTTGCAGTGTTCTTCATGCATTTTCTTCAATCTCTGCCCTGCTTTTTCTGGGCCGATGCACCTTGAGAGCCATCCTCCTGCGTTTCTGAAGTAAAGGTTCCCCTGGTTTGTAAAGTACTGGGCCAATTCTTTGATCCCATTCGTTCCTTCACCAGACTGTAGCTGCCTCTTAATCTCTCCCCTCCAGTCTGCATCCTCCTCCATCGGTAGAATCGACAGTACCGTCGAAGGAGATGTTCTTCGCTGGATTACAACGATAGTTGTATCACTTCTCATGATTATCTTCTGGGCAATGGTAGTATAAGCGTCTGGATGTCGGTTCATTGTCATAGGCTGCCTCTTGATCTTGGTCTCATGTGCTTTAATGCGTATTCTCCATTCACTTGCTGAACCACCAAAGTGAACGGATCCCTCTTCGAAGAGCCTCTAGCAATCCCAACACCAATGCTTCATACTCTGCCTCGTTGTTAGAGCTAGGGAAGTCTAATTTGTAAGAAAGGAAAATCTCCTCCACTCCTTTAGAAAGAATAACCCCTGCTCCTCCTTTCTTTTCTGCTGATGACCCATCGAATTGCACCGTCCATTCTTTGTCCACTGCGTCTAGATGGTTGGCCTGCAAATTGTCTCCCGAGATATCTTCTTTGGGTGGCTCGAAGGTTCCCGAAGGGAAAATGGCCAACATATCAGTGTATGCTTGGCTTTTAATTGCCTGAGGAACCACGCACTTCAAGTCATATTCGGAGAGGATAAGGAACCATTTAGCTGCCCTTCCAATCAATATAGTTCTTGCCAGAAAATACTTAATGGGATCACATCTAGTTACAATATGAATTGTAAAAGACAACATATAATGTCTAAGTTTTTGCGCTATAAATACTAAGGCTAAATAATGCCTTTCCAAGATACTATATCTGACTTCTGGCCCATGGATGATCTTGCTGAGGTAGTAAACTGGCCATTCTTGCCCATCGATCTCTTGTGCCAGCAAAACTCCCGCGGACCTTGTGGTGGATGTGAGGTATAGCTGCAACGGTACTCCTGCCCTTTGTGGAACCATGGTCTGTGGTGAGATGAGCAGCTTCTTCAGTCCGTCAAGAGACTCCTGGTGAATTGCCTCCCATTTGAACTTCGTGTTCTTTCACAACAGCTGCATCAGTGGGTGTGTTATCTCGACTAACCCAGGCACGAATCTCCTAAGGTAGGAGACTTTACCAAGGAAACTCTTCAGCTCCTTCGTCCTTCTTGGACATGGCATTTCTAAGATGGCCTGCTGCTTATCCTGATCCATCTGCACCCCTTGTCGGTCAACCACGAAGCCTAGGAACTTCCCACTTGTTACTCTAAAAACACACTTCAATGGATTCATCTTTAATTTAAACTTTCGATAATGGGAAAACACCTTCCTCAAATCGCTCAGATGGGACTCCTCCTTCCTCGACTTGATGACTAAATCATCCCCATAGAATTCCACAAATTTGTGAAAGAAGTCGTGGAAAATGTCCATCATTATTCTTTGGTAAGTCGCCCCTACGTTCTTGAGTCCAAACGGCATCACCTTATACATGAAGTTGCCCAACGGGGTTCTGAACGTTGTTTTCTCTGCATCCACGGGGTCCATCTTGATCTGGTTGTACCCTACATACCCATCCATAAAGCTATACATCTCATGACCTGCCGTTGCATCTATCAGGCTATCGATGGAGGGCAGAGGGAACTCATCTTTAGGACAAGCTCTATTCAAATCTCTAAAGTCCACACAGATCCTTATTTGGTTTTTATCTTTCTTTCCCACTAGGACAATGCTAGATAGCCAGAGTGGGTGTTGTATTGATTTGATGAAACCTACCATTAGTAAGCGTTGGACCTCTTTCTTAATCTTTAGATCCAGCTCGAGCTTGTACGTTCTTGTTTCCTGCTTTACTGGAATGGCTGAAGGCATTACGTTCTACTTATGGCAGCTCACCTCCTCATCCAGCCCTTCCATCTCCGTGTATTTCCATGCGAAAACATCTGTAAATTCCTGAATTAACTCGACCAAGGCCTCTCGTCTCTCCTTGTTGAGATCCTTCGAGATGAAGATGGGCCTTGGGTCTTCTTCTTCTTTTTCCAGGTTCAACTATTCCAACTCTTGTGCCTTGGGCTTGGGTTGATCTGCCATGTAATCTGGTTCTTCGGTGACTTCCTCCATAAATTCATGTATGCTGAAATTGTTTATCACCATACATTGCCCCTATCGATCCACCAAAAAGCATTCATTTATAGGGTCAACCTCATTATCATCTTCCTCTGCCTCCCTCTCACACCGTTACAATCGATATACCACCTTTCCTTTTTCGGTAATGACTTTCTTGCATTGTCTACTGGTATCGACGACTGCCTTCCTCGCCTTCTCCATAGAAGCCTCGACCATATAATCGGCTCAGCACACTTTATCGTTAGACCTCATGCTCCATCGAATCCACTCTGGCCCTCATCCTGTCTCTAAGCTACTCCGAGATGATTTGGGGTCGATGGACCACCTGGTGAGCCTCTTCGGCCATTACCTTCGTGCTACATGCAACCTCTTTACTTTTCTCATTCACGGGCCCCATCCTTTCTCTGATCGAGGGAGCCCACGCACCCTCATTCTTATTGTTAAGACCCGGACATCTTCCTCTAACTCTGTGTAGAATGCTGCGTCTACCAAGTGAGCTTCTTTGACCGTGAAGGGCCTTTTCGTTGCCCTAATGGTCATTTTTGTTCCCTTGATATTCACCTTAGTGCATTGGTGGTACGTAGAAGGAACTAACCCTTGGCTACGCATCTACACCCTCCTTATTAGTAGATGATAGGAAGTTGCACTCTCTATCACATGGAACTTGATATGGGAACTCAGATTTCCCATCACAATCCCAACATTAACGTACCCAATAGATTTGGAAGATTGGCTATCATACCCTAAGATTACCAGAGGCATGGGGACCAATCTTTCTTCTGGAATATTCACTACATGGAAGGAGTTTATTGGCATGATGTTGATGGAAGCTCCTTCATCCATAAGAGTCCACGCAAAACTAACTCAGTTGACACTAGCAATTACATACAACGGTCTATTATAAGGGAACCTTACAGCCCTATCTGCATCACTGAAGGTCACTTCTGACAGGAACCTCCTTACCAACCTGGCCATGGGTACCTTCCATCTCAGCGAAGGGACCGCATTTTTCCTTGTAATATCAAGTATTGCCTGGGTTATCTCCAACCTACTCTCTCTTGGAATCCCCATATGGTCGAAGAACCAGGTGAACTTCGGGGATTTTAAAACTGCACAGTATTCTAGGTTCAGATATGCTTCCTCGCCTTCAACGCTGTACACATCCTCCACGTCTTTGGTGTTTGCTTCATCGTAGGCCAAAACTACATTAGTCATTCCCTTGGTATAGGTTTCCAAAGCTGCTTCATACTCTTATCTTTCTCCTCTCTTCGCCTCTTCATCGTAGGCCACCACGAGATTGGCCCCATGTGCTGGTAGTGGGTTTCTATTAACATTCTGTGGACGGATTTGCAACGTCCCTGCCTTCACGTATTTGTCGATGGTTCTTCTCAGTGTGAAGCATCTTTCTGTTGGATGTTGAATCCTTCGATGAACCTGGCAATACTTCGGATCCGCCTTCGTTACCGCATCAGGCTCTCCCGTGGGTACGTCCTTTGGCTCATAGACCGTTTCCCATTGGACCATCGCATTGTAACAACTGACAGCTTCTGCTACTGTATAAGGCAATGATGGTGGGTCTTCCCTGCCTCTTTCGAACTTCCTTTTATTGTCCTTCTTCGGTGCTTTTCCCCTGTCTCCCTCTTCGGTGTATCCTACCCATGGGGGTTGAGACCTCCCCCCCCCCCCCCGCGGGTTGCATCGGGTGCCTAAACATCATGGGCACCGCCACCGGGTTGGGTAGCACCACCAAAGAGATATTTCTCGCTGCTTTTAAGAACGCCGCAAAGGTCCCCTCGCGCGTCTCGTTAATAAGATGGCAGATGTACTTAGGAAGCATCCCCTCAGCGCAGATCTGCAGCAACTTGGATTCTTTGGCCTCCTCTCTCACATCGAGGGACCTTTCTCTGAACCTTCGAACATAGGCCACCACTTCTTCCCCAAGTCGTTGCTTCTCCCTACCCAGTTAGGTCAAAGTAAACTCATCTTCCGCCAGAAAGAACTTCTGGATAAACAACACGTGCATCTCTTCCCATGTAGAAACGTTGTTGGGAACCAAATGGGAATACCAGGTATATGCCTTATCGTTCAAGGATTTAGAAACCTCCCTTAACCTAAGCCTTTTATTGTTACAATGCGCCCCCAAATGTTCAACAAAGCGCTTAATATTCTCCTTCGGGTTCCCACTCTTTCCTGTGTATTTTTCAAAGATATGAGGAATATAGTCCTTTGGGTAGGGCTCGTCTTTGTATTTTTGGGGATACGGTGTTCAAAAGTCATCAAAAATCAAAGCTACCTCGCCAGTAGATTGCGAGGAAGCCTGCATGAACTTCAGCATCTCCTTTTTCACCTCCTTTCTCATTTCCTCCATGGGTGATGCTACTGGGGCAACAACCAATGGTACCACGGGCTGAGCGCCCGTTGCAGCTGGAGCAGGCACCACGGTTGGGGCCACCGATGCTCCTGATGTTCCCCATGCTGGATTCGCAATAGAGGGTACGCTCGCTGGGACTGTTCCCACTACGCCCGCACCTGGCGGGGACGTTGGAGCTACTCCTAGTGTTACGAAGGCATTGGCCTCCAATCCTCCTAGCATAATTGAAGCTACTGGATTTTGCAAAAACTCATAAAACTTTCTCATGAGGAGCGCGACCTGAGTGGGTACTAACCCCGCACTCTTGGAAGCTTGTGTCACCCCCAGAACGCCTAAAGTTATCGTAATCGGAGGTATCTCCACTCGAGGAGCCACATCCCTTAGGGCCTCTGGTTCTCTCGCAGCTTGTTCTTCATTATGCTGGATGTCATCAAAGTTGAGCCTTCGATTAACATTATCTTGTGCCATACTCCTTACTTAAAAGAATGCCTCCCCAGCGGAGTCGCCAAATATAAGAGGGTACTTTAGATTATAGATGGAGGCGTAACCCCTATTCGAGTATGGTAATGATAAGTTAATTAGCCAAAAACTTAGATTAATGATATGACACACAAACACAAACCCAATGAAGATAAACGCAGTTTAAACTCACAAATCTCTTGTGTATAACTCAGAAAGTAGTAAGGAAACTTAGAAGTAACTTAGCTAGAGGGAGAGAGAGGTAAGCACCCTAGATACACCTTGGTAGGCAGGTAGAAACACACCAAACACCCTCAAGAATCTCTGTCAAGTATTAAAAGCTTCGTAATAAATAACAATGGTGAGTGAGTAAAGCCCTCTAGTTTGCAATAACTCTCTCTGATGTGTATATTCTCTTGTAATAACTCATGAACTCTCAAAAGATCACCCTCTCCTCAAAGGTGGTTTGGGTCCTTAAATAGCCCCCCACACCACCCCCGAGGCAACTCAGTCATTAAAGACTGTGAAAGATATCCCTCATACTTTATGTCACAACATTAAATGTCTGATGTACTAGTTGTCTCCACGTCATAAACATTCAATGCCAAGATATGCCTTTTGCCCAACCACTCTGTGTCAGGGGGCTGTTGTCGCAGAGGTGGCTCACCAACTGCCTAACAGCCCAAAATACCACGGTGGTTTACTCAAGTGAAGGTCTGACATCATTTAGATGGCTAGTGACATCACCTATAGTAGATGTGACATTAAGTAGAGGGTTATTTGGTTCACAACTCAACGGCTGATGGAAATCAAAGCTGCTCCGCCCGAGGTTCCTTGATCAGGGTCCTTCGGTGTTTTACCAGGTGTATCTAAGATGGTCAGGACAAGCCCCAACCTTTCATCACTTCTCAATCCTCCAAACCAAGTCCTTCTAAAGTTCCTACGGCGAGGTCATTCGATAGAGCATGAAAGCTCTCTTAAGCCCTGCCAACCCTGGTCTCTCGCGAGTACCGTTTGACCTCACACTAAAACTCATTATTAATCTCGTTATAACATTACAACCATTATATCTTACAGTCAACATAAACAGAAATACAATATGATTAATGCAACAAGACAAAGTATGAGTTGCCACGCCAAGCTGCCTCGCTGAGTTGCCATGCTTGAGTTGCTTCGGTTACTTAATCTCAAACACTTTTGCCAATTAAGGAATTATCCCTAATCTCAGGATTACCTTCAAGCCCCCTCTATGATAAGAAGTATTGCGTGAAGTTCTGGAATAATTGTGTCTACTGGATCTTGGAGGTGGACGTGATATTTCTCTCTGCCTGACTTGTAATGATGGAGCCAGTTGTCTCTGGTGGAACAAGTGGAGTAGGCGGGTTGCCTTCATTCCTGGTACTAGGCTCAGGATCATTCATCTTATTTGAAAAAGGGTGTATGAGAATGAGAACAGTGCTTAGAAACTCGTTCCCACAGATGACGCCAATCTATTGATGTAAAAAACTAGACTAGATCTAAATATTTAATCACATATAAAATATGTAAATGCAACGGTAAGTAAAGAGAGAAAGAGAGTTTTTAAAGTGGTTCAGCTATGTAAGAAAGCCTACATACATTATTATTTTATTGATCTTTATGGCTACAGAAAGATAGATAATCTTGTATGTAAGGATACCTAGAATCCATTATGCCTTACCCTTGATGAAAGGGATACAATGTATTTATAGCGACCCGAAAGTCAAGGGTTGGAATGTCAATGGATGGAGTGATTTTTTATGATTAAGGATTTACATCCTTACATAATGTATGTGATTATTAGTTGTACAAACTATGGGTAATATGACTTTTGATATGTTGACCCTTTTACTGATCTTGTTGGTCGGCCTTCTCATTACTTGGTCGGCATTCCTTGTGTTGGTCGGCATTCCTTGCTAGACTATTGTCAAGTGATCGAGGGAGGACATATGTTTATTTATGATTGGTCCATGTAGATGGATCATTTTTGGTATCAACACTAATAATTTTCTAGTAAAAATCACCCCGAAACAACATTTTATTCATCCAACAACGAATTAAATCAAGAAGTCATACTCTATTAAACCCTAGTGTCAAAATTTGATATTTTCTTCTTAATTCATCCTAGAATTATCTTTTATAATATATTTACGTCAGATTCATCATAAAAACATTCTTATTTTCATCTCCTATCATTTATTTAATTTAAAACTCGAATTTCCATAGTTTTTCCCACCCTAAACCATGTTATTATACACCAATGTTACATGAATAAATGATACTGCACAAGGATATAAAAGCAAGTAAATACTTGCCTTAGAGATGACGGATTCTAAGTTTTCTCTTATAAAATTCCTCTATTGATTATGATCTTCACCCGAAAACGATAGCCTTCCTTCTTGGATCATCTCTTCCTCATTTTTTTCTCACTTTCTCTCAAACCCTAGCCTCTTTGGGCGGATAGATAGTAGTCCTCCTACATCCCCCTTGATTAAATATAAACCTAAACCCTCTAATCTTGAAATAGGATCAGTCCCCTTAATTAAAATGATCGGTATAGCCTCCTACGGCCCCCACTTAGTCTGAAAATCCCTCAGAACCCAATTGTAACCCTCAAGTACATATTATGGAATATTTCGACCCATTCTAGACCATCTGTGCGCTCAAAAATATCATCCAAGTCACTTGTCATAAAATTTCATCTCATGACCGACACGACTCTAATCTCATGTCTCGAATGAAATATAATAAACTCGCCACTTTAACTTACTTACGACGTAATGTAATTCAATACATTATTATTTACTTATCACACAAGTAAATATAAATATACATAAATATAAATCCTTTTTATTCACTAATTAATATTTATCTTAGTCAATTTATTTTCGATAAAATTAAAATTATGAGCACACGTGTAATTTAAAATGTTTTAAATATTTAGGGTGTTACATACTTCCCCCTAGTAACAAACTTTCATTCCCAAAATTCGGACATACCTGGCAGAAAGAGCTCAGGATACTTTTCCCACATGTCATCCTCACACTCCCAACAGGACTCATTGGCATTATGATTGCCCCACTGAACACGAATTAACGGTACCACCTTCAATTGAAACTTCCTCTCGCTATGGTTTAAAATGACAACAAGACTCTCATTGTACGTGATCTCTGGACGAAGGTCTATCTCCTCTACCATGATGTGACAAAATGCCAACTCATGCATGAGGTACCTACGTAATAAATTTATACGGTACACATCACGAATCCTCAGTAAGTGCTCCGATAGTGCGAGCCTATAAGCAACTGGCTCTATCCTCTCAATGATCGGGAAAGGCCCCACGTACCTTAGTGACAGTTTCCCCTTCTTTCCAAACTGCATAACTCCCTTCACGGGAGACACCCATAGTAACCCTTGATCACCCACATCAAACTCCAAGTGTCTTCATTTTGCGTCAGTATAACTCTTTTACATGTCCTGAGCTATACGTATATGGACCCGAATAAACTCAATCCTTGCAGAAGTGTCCTGGATCATTTATGGCCCAAGAAACGTATTGTCCTCCACCTCTAACCAATAACCGGGAGAACGATAAGGTCTACCACATAATATCTCAAAAGGCGTCATGGCTATCGTGAATTAGTACGAGTTATTATAGGTGAATTCTCTACCAGTGGAAGGTGCTGCTCCCAACCTCCCTTGAAATTTAATATGCACATCCTTAGCATGTCCTCCATGACTTCTTCACCCTCTCTGTTTGCCCATCGGTCTATGAACGCTATGCCATTCCCAAACACAGCTCTGCCCCCATCACCTTCTAAAAGCTCTACCAGAAGTGGGACACAAAGATCTTATCTCCATCCAAACAATGTTGAGCGGCACTCCGTGCTTGCTTACTCTCTTTTTATATTGAAAAGTTGGGTACACTGCCCGATTCTGTCATTCACTCGAACTGGCATGCCAATACCACCTCCTCATATCTTGGCACATCTTATTCCCCTGGGATGCACTCAATTTTTTTACTCGTGCACCTTGTCCATAACTGTGCATCGTAGGTCCTCATCGTCTAGGATAATCTACTTTCCATTAATGTGCAAGCCACCCTCGAAACCGATTGAGTAAGACTCCGCTCCACCAGCCAATAACTATTAAACCCTCTCCTGATAAGACGAATCCCTTGCTTGTGCCTTCACAATCCTTAGAATGAACTCGGGTGTGATGCTCATCACTGCTATAAATGCTCAATTCGTCTCTTCTCCTAACGTTGCTCAGTTCACTTCACCATTCCAAAAATGCTGCTAACTGCCCTACAAGTATACGTTTCTATGCATTTACCTCTACATTAGCTTTTCCCAGATGATACTGAACATTGAACTGATCAGGGTGCCCATACACCTTACACCACATGCATACACACACAGATACCATAGATGCAACCTATATACATAAAAATTTATCCCCATATGACTTTTATGATAATACAGTAAATGTAGACTTGATTACCCGGCTAATCGCGACTCAATTCTTCTTAAGATTGCCCCACCTATCAACTAATGGTACAAATATCCTCTTGTGCTTTATACATAGCACTACCTGGATCCGCTGGCCTTAAATCATATGCTTTCTCTCTGATCAAAGTGTTATATATTCACACATCTACTGACTAACGTATTAAACCACTGCCCAAAACGTCTCCCAACTCCCGACGCTTACTAAGGTTCATGCGTGGGACGTCTTATAAGAGAAATCCAAACAAGGAACCCCCCCCCCCCCAATGCCCTACTACTTAGCTTGTTGATTATCGAGATCCATAGGCCCAAGACACATTACCGGGACACTAAAAAATCCTTCCCCTAAAATTCACTAAATCTAATTCGTAACTCCCATATCTCTAAAGAAGTTATACAATACGATGCTCGCACTATCGCTAAATCAATCACAACTCGGTCTCTCAACTCGGTTGTAAACCCGATATCCTCTAAATCACATTAGTAAACTCCCTAAACATAGGGATTGCATCTAATAAGACAACTATGTTATCTGAAGTCTCCACCCCAATATAATATAAATACGGGTCGACCCTCACTCAGGACGAGACATCGCAAAAAGAAACAGATCCTGCCCTGGAATAGTGAACACGATAGCCTTATTGTAATAGTCCACCATCACTCTACACAACGCTAATCAGTCCATACCAAGGATAACATCATACTTATACCTCTCCAAAATGAGTAGGTCCACTAAAACATGACATCTCAATGTCCTCACTTGCTCCCCTGCAGATGGAATGAAAGAGAACCCCGTTACCCAACGATAAATATTCACTCGTAATAATAACTGATGTTATATCCACTAAAGTCATCTCACGCACGAATGTAGTGCTAATAAAAGAATATGATGCACTCGATTCACATCAAACTCGACCTATGTATGATCGAGCGGTAAAAGTGTGTTCGTGTGAGGACACAGTCGTTGTGTGTTTCACCGTCGCGATGAAAAAACCAAAGCCACAACTACACTTGCGATACAAGTATAGCGGTAAGTCGGGTATCGTAAGAAATCCACGGGGAGTGTTGTATAGATTTTAATTGATTTATTATTTCAAGAATAAAAGTGTAAAAGGTGATAGGATGGAAATGGTAAAAAGGAAAAGATAAGAAGTTAACACTAAATTATAACTAATTAAAACAAGAGTCGGGATTGCATCCCGCCATGGTCTAAACACGAGAAATTAAAATTCACTACACCAAAAAGGCCAAATTGGCACCCTTTAGCCGGCCAGCCTTGTCCCGATCATTGACTGTGACAAAAAAAACACGCATTTTTGTCACGATCATTTACCGTGATAAAGCCGTGACAAAGGCTTGTCACGGTCATTGACCGTGACAGGTCCGTGGCAATGTTCACAGTATAAAAACCCTCCCCCTCCTTTTATTTCCCATCATTTTGGTTTCCCTCCCTCTTTCTCTCTCTAAGCGACTGCTCTCTCTCTCTATTTCCCTTCCATTTGTATATGTGTGTGTATGTGTGTGTGTGTGTGTGTGTGTGTGGTGAGGGGGCAGGGGCTGGGGGTGGGGGTGGGAAGGAGGTGTATATGCGTGTGTGTATATGCGTATGTATATATGTGTATGTATATATGCGTGTTTATGTGTATGAATATATGCGTGTATGTGTGTGTGTATGTGTGTGCATGTGTGTGTGGGGGAGGGGGCGGGGCAGGGGGCTTGTTAATTTTTTTTATTAAATTTTTATTGGTTTATTAGATATTGCCCCTCATATGCAAGTAGTGCCCCTTGTAAAGGAATTGATTGATTATTAATTTTTTTAGTAAATTAATAATTAGTGCCCCTTTCATATGCGAGTAGGATTGCCCCTCATTGTAAATTAGTAAATTAATAATTGTATACTTTAATTGCTAGTTTAATTGATGAAATGAATTAATTGAATAGATGAATTAGAAGGAGTACGGGATACACATTTGTTGTTGCTATTGCGGTTGGATTACAGTGGATCGATGTTCGGTTGGTTAATTTTAGAAGTGGCATGACCACTGGATTATTGTCCATATGGGGGTGGGGTTTTTTCAACTTTTTTTTAAATTACTTTATATCACGAACAATTAATATATAAAGTATGATAATTAAATGAAACATGATTTAAATTACATATAGTGCGCATAGATACTTGCCTTCTAGTTCTTATGGGTATACATTCAATAGCCCTTAGACCTGTTCGAGAGTCATTACCCCTGTGATGAGATCTCTCGAATTGTCCCGTTTGGACAGTTTGGGACTGCGTAATTTCTGTGTAATAATATTCTTAGTGGCTCAAAGTTGTTACTTTTGAAGGAAGTTCTGCAGCCGTATCCTAATGTTCTCTGGGTACATACTAGATTGGCAAGTGTGAGTATTATTTCAATTTATCAATTGAAATAACACTCACACTTGCCAATCTACGTCGTGTACTTGAAGAACTATGGGGATATGCTGTCGAATTTTTCTCAAATCGTAACAATGTGCATGAGCTGTTGAGTATAATTCAGAAATATGCAGTCTTGAATGGGATAGGACCACTCGCCCTTTAGAGGAGATGGAGGAAATAGAAATTTCTATTATAAATTGAATTTGAAATTTAAAAATCGAATATAAATAAGACATAATTAAATGACAAATACTATAAGCCTCAGTTTTGTTTATACTAATCCAGGAATATACGCTTCTTACCTTTAATAGGTGATTAGTTGTAGTATCTGTGATGGGATAGCCTAAACACAAAGAGTGGATGGCTGAGACAAATAGAATGAGGGATGTGTTTCGCAGAGGTGCTAATGAATTTGTGAAATACGCAAAGAGATGTCATAATGATGAAGAGTTTCCATGTCCGTGTGCTAAGTGTAAGAAAGGTAAGGTGTTTGAGTGGAAAAGAGTTGAACTACATTTGTTAAGATGGGGTATGCAAGAAAGTTTTCTATTTTGGGGTTTTCACGGTGAATTGAAAGTTCCTTTTGTCCCCTAACAACCTTCACAACAACCTTCAACAAGTAAGATAGATGTAAAAGGGGACGACGTAGATCATAATATGTTAAAGGATTTAGTTGATGATGCGTACGGAGTTTATGAAGCGGAGGAGAATGAGGTCATTGATGATGTACACGGGTCAGGTGCTCGTGAAGATATCACGATAAACCTTGACGATGACTACCAAAGTTTAAAATTTAAGGCGACCCAACCGTTATACTCTGGTAGTGAGAAAGATCAAACAACTTTACATGCCATGGTTGGTCTGCACAGTTTAAAGAAGCAGTGCAGTTTGTCTGGCAATATCGTGACATGAATTCTGAATTGGGTGAAGGGCTTACTATCCAAGGAGAATAAGCTTCCAAATAGCTATCCTGTTATGAAGAACAGTTTGAAAGGTTTGGGAATGAAGTATAAATTGATTCACGCTTGTGTGTATGACTACATACTATACCGAAAGGAGCATGAAAATCTCGATCATTGTTCGGTATGCGATGAACCTAGAGATGTCCAATCTACTGATAAGGAAGGAACAAGCTCAAACGTGCCTCAAAAAGTGTAGAAATATTTTCTCGTTGGGCCTAGATTATTGAGATTTTTCACAGTACCATGGATAGCGGAGGCAATGACTTGGCATGCTAGGGCAGAAGTAGGGGGTAATCTCATGTGTCATCATATTGACTCTACAGCTTGGAGGAGGATGAATCATGGGTATCCCAATTTTGTTCAAGAACAGTGCAACATTCGTTTGGCTATATCAACATATGGTTTCAATCCATTTGGAAATCGAAGCACCAATCAGAGTGTATGGCCAGTGATTCTAGCCCCACTCAACCTCCCTCCTTCACAGTGTATGAGACCTGAATTTTCGATGCTGTCTTTGTTGATACTTCGGCCAAAGGCACCAAGTGATGACATCGATGCCTACCTGGCTCCTTTGGTAGAAGATTTAAATGAGCTGTGGGAAGAGGGTGTGCAAGCTTTTGACTCTTTTAGAAAATAAGAGTTTACGCTAAAAGCTATATTAATGTGGGTAATTCATGATTTTCTAGCTTATGGGACATTATTCGATTGTGTAGTACATGGTTATTTGGGGTGTCCTATTTGTGGAGAGGAGAGTTAATCTCATCGTCTCTCCGTTAGCTCAAAAAATGTATACCATTGCCATAGGAGGTTTTTACCCCCGGCTCATAGTTTCTGATTTGAGAAAGGTTTTAATTTTCTATCGGGCGAGGTTGAACATAGGTTACCACCGAGAAAACTTTCAGGTTCAGAAATTGAAAGTAAATCTTCTGACTGTGGCCCTAATATGCCAGGTAAGAATCCCAAATTTAAGAATGTCAAGCATAAGAAGACCCCAATTGGGAATGAAACTGAGATAAGAAAGGCATGTCTTAGGAGGTCAATTTTATTTGACTTGCCTTATTGGAAGAATAACTCGGTGCGCCATGTATTGGATGTGACGCATACAAAGAAGAACCTCGTTGAACATATTATGGGCACTTGCCTTGGGAAAGTCATTCGATGGATGGAGAAAATGCACGAAAAGACCTTAAATCGTTGAATCTTAAGCCACAACTATGGTTGAAAAAAGATAATAGAGGAAGGACAATAATTTCCCTTGGTGCGTTTACTTTGACAAGTGGGGAAATGAAGGTGCTTTTAGACACAATAGTTGCGAGATAAAACATTTATTAAAAAATGGTCACACACGTCTTAAATTCGGATTATTGCTATAAACACTAAAATTGCATGATAAAGAAAGTTAAACGAATAATAATCAAACGTTAATACGCGAGGTTTCAATTAAATACAATTTTTCCCCAAAACTAACTTTCGGAGCTCGATGCCCATTAAGGGCGAAAACGCAACCCCAACCCGAAAAGCTACCGAACTTCACACTAAGCACCAAAATACCTACAAAAGCTCAATTATACCTCGTATAACATGTTAACGTATAAAACGAAGGTTGTCTAGTTAACGAGCATAAATATAGGAATTAAGGTACCCGAGGGGGCTAAAATGCATAAGTATAAGGGGTGAAAAACATAATATTTGTGTCGAATCACACCCCATAACTTACACATTGATAGTCCTTCACAATGAAGTACAAAGCAAGAAGAAAAACAAGTAAACCACATAAAAAAAGATATGTACAAAGGGGATAAAGGCCACTTTCGTGGGTGAACAATTGCATTCAGCGTATGCAATTAGACATTAAACCCCTAGGTTAGCCTAGTGGATGAGAACCGTCTTTTATTCTGCATTTAAAAAGGAAATTAAAGTGTGAGTTTTAAAATTTGGGGTTTACGTGTTCCAACAGAAGTGTGGGTAGTACTGTCATCCCATGGATGCTCGAATATGAGGTAAGAAGTTCTTCACGATCCTGACTTGTTCCTCCTCATATGGTATGTTGGTCATGGTAGAAATTTTTTCTCTCCACCTTCCTATGAAGCTACTAACTTTTTCCCTAGAGTTCTATTTAAGAAGCTTTAGATAACGACGTGTAACCTCTGGCTCCTCATTGTACTTATATTGTGACATGAATTCCCGGGCGACATCCTCCCAAATATGAATTTTGGATTCTTCAAGGGACATAAACCAAGGGAGGGCGCTTTCTTACAAGGTTTGATGGAACATCTGGTCCATTATCTCTTCAGAGGCACCAAGGAGGGTCATGGCTCAGCGATAGATTCGAAGGTGAAAAATTGGGGGTCCGTTTCCCCCGAACTTCTCGATGTTTTGCATATTGAACTTATCTAGAAGTTTGGATTTGGGATGGGGAGACATGTGGGTGTAGTCCATATAGTTTCCTGAAATCTTGATTTGGTCAAACTTATTTGACAATAGCTTGAGGTCTTACTAGACCCTCTTTAGTTACTCCTCCTTAAAAATTGCGAGTATTGACAAGTTAGCCCCTAGTTGGGAAAGGCTCGAGATAGGGAGCTGATCTGGCGGTAGCCCATTGGAAAGCGGGGTGTGGGGAGCATGTTGATACTCTTTTGGGACCCAAACAGGCTCGGGAGCGGGTGGACCCATGGCACAAGGAAACAGAACCTCTAGTTCTTCGAGAATCTGGGCTCGGTGAGGTTGTATCTCATGGACCTCGGTTAGAAGTTATCAATCTCGACACTGAGTTGGGATAAAATAATCATCAGATCGGGTTGCACATTCGGTGCTTGGTCTCTCCATGAAAATCTTGTGAAGGTAAATCCCAAAATCGGATGAGGTAGTAAAAGAACCGATAGAGCTTTGGGGTAATTTGACGAAAGATCGAAGCCAATAGAGAGCCAAGCCAAAATTGAGTATTCGATCGACCTAAGAGGGAAAATGGTTCAAATTTATTTTTGAAAGAAGGGGGGATAATTTTTTGGATATTTTGGAAGTATGAGAAATAATGTTTTTGGTATATTTGGAAAAGGCGGGAAAAAGGAGAGGAATCTCATCATGATTATTGTTATTGTTATTATTAGGTTCTCACTTGTATTAGGTTTGCCCAAATGTAAAAAAATGTTGGACAACACCCGAGCATGCAAAAATAGGGTTTGAAAAATATAAAAGACATGGTTGGACTTGTTTCTAAGCTCATTAATGGGGTCCTATTTTAAAAAGGGGGGAAATTGGGCGAAAATTCGGGTGGTATAGCGACCCAGAATTTCGACAGAGTTTCGCATGGTAACCAAAAAACTAAATATGAGTGTCCTAGGTTTGATACCTATATGAGGTTTATGTAATTGTTGGGTTAGTGTAAGGTTTCCCCCCTTTGGCATGACTTCCACGATCTACTTCTTGCCTATAAGGGCAATCATTCATCAGTGCGTGTGGATAAGCCATTTGATATACTTGGATGTACGTGAATTGCCTCACTATATACCTCGTGGGGATAGTACGTATGAGAGCAAATTCGATGTACTCGACATACGTGAATGAGTTCCATGCTATATACCTCACGTCATGTGTTTGGTTAAGCGGTATGTTGCAGGAGGAACCCTTCGATATACGTCGAAGGTACGAGACCAACGGAAGGTGAGAGTCATATCGCTTAGACTAACTGTGACTCGCAGGCCCAACGCCCATCACAAAGTGACCCCCTAATACGGGATTAAATTTTGGTCAATATAGCCATGCTCTTGGTGATGTAGTGTGCAAAAATGCATGAGTCTTAATTGACATATTATGGAGAGAGAGTATTTATTTTATCATTTTTTATTGGAATGATGAGTAAGGGGGATGCTACACTAAATAAGGAGCATATACAAGTAAATCTAACATGGAAACTACACTACGCCTAGATACATGTGAGTTAGTAAGTGATGTGGGAATATATACAAGTAAGTGTGTGGTAGTGATCCTATACATGGATAAGCTACAGGTGGTGTGTGACATGTGTAAGTGAGCATATATGTAAGTGTAGGAAGTATGGTTGTGTGCTAGCAAAACCTAAACATGGATATTCTAAGTGGTGCGTGAAGCATGTGAGTGTAAAGTGAAGTTAAGTGTAAGTGTGTGAAGTGTACATGGAGAGTATATACAAGTGTGTGAAGTGAACATGTGAGTGTAAAGTGACATATACATGAGAGAGATGTATACAAAAAGGTAACTAGAGGAGAAAAGTGAACATACAGGCAGGTGCATACGTACACATGCATAAAAGAATAACGCCCATGAAAAAATAAAGTCTAGTCCTCTTATAAAAATCCCTAGCAGAGTCACTACTATGGCCATCCCGAGGGGGCACTACGGAGGTGGATCCCTCCTTCCTTCCCCTTCCAATGTGCACACAGGATTGTATCCTTTATCGGGGAGCTCGATCGTCATCGATGTGGAGTGATAAGTAGAGATAGAGTCTCCAGCCTATTTTGCACAAAATAGGCAAAATAAATTTTGCCTCCTCGAGAGAACGACATCAAGGAAAATACTGATGCTTGTAAAACTAAGTAGTTTAAGTGTTCGGAGACTAAATTATGGAATTAGAAGGTGTTAGGCAATCATCCCTCCCTTTCGGTCTCTCATGGGAGCGTGTTAATCTTCTCCTCTATAACTCAATTATGTGTGTGCTTATGTGCATAATATAAATGGAGGATGGAATCACTCGACTCGCATCATGAATAAAGGAAAAGCAAGGTCATCCTTAGGAGGGTTTCCAAAATAATAATTAAAAATATAATGTAAGTGTTTGTCGATTCACAAGTCATTATGAAGGAACAATTGCATATATCGGACAAAACATAAGAAAATAAGCATATAAAATGTATATATCATGAATATATGATGAGAATAAAGTAACAAATTTATGTGGGAGGACTCGAGTCAATGAATTTACCCAAGATGCCTACATATCCCGGTGGAGATCAAAGTTCACGTAGTTTGAAGACAATATGAGGTGGGGTTTAACCCATAAATCCAATCCGGGACCGTATTTATATGTGGGTGTGTGTGTGTGTAGAAAAAATGTGTTTTAGGGTGAAAAAATGTGATGAGAAATCCCCGTTTGGAATTTATAAGTGAAAAGTTTGAGTTTAAGATGTGTGATGTAATGAAGTAAAGTACTAAAGAGAAAATTAAGTAACTAATGCAAAAATAAGAGAATTTAAAGACAAATGGGAATAAATAGACCTTCTCGTGAAGACTTGAAGTAGATCTTAATTGTAGATGCACTAATATCAAGATGAAATAATTGTGGTTTAAGGAGGTGGGTGGGAATGTACTCAAATAAGTAGGAAAAAGATGGAAGGAATGTGGGAAATGGGCTTTTAAGGAAAGAACAACTCTGAATTCAATGGAATTCTCTCCGAATTGCAGAGGGATGTTCAGGGGTGCCTTTCAAAGTGAGGTCATGGCCTCTATTTATAGGTCCAATGGGGGTGACGATCGACATGGTCCTAGACCTTCCTATCTACATAGAACCCTAGACACACTGTCGATAGGCAGGGTCCTGGGGTTGCCAATTGGCAGTCGGAGGCAGGTTTTTAGAAACAACGACCACAAAACGCAAACCGTAAGTCATAATCGTGCATGGGGTGGACCATTGGAAATGGTATTTAAATCCCTTTAAGAATCCATTGAGCCACTCCCAGGTTCAAGAGTTGACCGAAGTCAAATGGGGATCGGAAGCACCCATTGGTCACTTAACAGGAAATTTTCAGAGGAAAATGAATCGTTCGTTTGAACCGGACCATTGGAAAGGGTATTCATGTGACACCCCGCCTAATAAAATACCGGGTGATCAGTCCCATATCAAATTAAAATAGGAATCCCAGTTGGATCATCCTTAGCATCACTATCGAAAACTTTTTTAAAACTTACTAACCACCTAGTATTCCAAAAACTGGTGCCAATATTAACTTTTTAATTAAACAAAACAGTACATGCAGAATTGGAATATAAACCATTCACACATCTGAATGAAAATAAACTGAATCATAATTACACAACTTTCCGAATAAATCACCGGCCACCAAATAAATAATCCAATACAAATATTCAACACCTGAATAAATTACACCAGAAAACTGTACCGAGAAGTCTGGGCGACAAGCCCTAAATATAACTGAAACTGATACAAGATTCCAAATCTAGGAATGAACGAATGATGCTTCTAATCCAACCTCCTGCTAGCATCCACATATGCCGCAACTCCGTGTTC
Source organism: Sambucus nigra (assembly GCA_949130495.1). Classification (NCBI taxonomy): domain Eukaryota; kingdom Viridiplantae; phylum Streptophyta; class Magnoliopsida; order Dipsacales; family Adoxaceae; genus Sambucus; species Sambucus nigra. Next base: position 1,113,571 of record CASBWL010000019.1, on the reverse strand, counting down.
CTGGAATAGAATATCAATCCTGGCGTCCCAGTGGCTGGACACCTAAAAGGTTTTGAAAATAGCTTTATAGCAAGGGTTAAAACCCAAAACATTTTGAAAATATTTAGCAAGTTAATTAACTGCAGTAATTTAAAATACATGAATGCTCTTCATATTTAATTTAGTGTCACACTCCCTTGTGGACATTCTCACCCCTCCACTATTGTGCACACCTATCGGTTACCTTAACCCCACCTAGTTGTACTACCCCGTCCAACTAGTCCTGGTATAACCTTCCCTTGCCATACTACTCTAACCCGAGTATAATGATTCTTGAATTATAAGTTATTTTACAATTAACTTAATTAATTCCTCTTAAATAGTAGCATATAACCGTGTCACAAGTTATATAAAGTAAATACATCACACACTGTATTATTCCCACAAATGTTTAACTTAATTAATTTCTCATTAATTAACAGCATATAATTGTAACCCGAGTTATTTAAAGTAAATACACCATACACTGTAATATCACTACAATTGGTTATCTTAATTAATCTCTCATTAATTAACAGCATATAACTGTAACCTGAGTTATATAAGGTAAATACACCACACACTATATTATCACCTACATATAATATTTACTACCATATTATACGTACCTTTACTAACATCCACACATATATCATACGTGTATCCATCCTTCCGAGTATACTCTCACCGGATGATTCACTCTAAAATGCTATCTCACTAGGTGTGCTCACAAAACCTAGTTACCCAAGTTGGAATCGCTCACTAACTTGGCCCAAAATATAAACGTAGTGGAGGCGGTCATATTCTTTCCCTGAAAGTGAGATAAATCCCTCACCCATATATACAGGACGCTATGACCTGGGGATATACCCACCCTACTCCTCAAGCTAGGGGATTCACCCACATCGCGCAACCTCCCTTGATAGAACTAGAGTATATAAATTAAATAAATATCTACTCACTGATATTTAATATCATACACAATATATGCACGTATATATAGACTATCATTACACCGTATATATATAATATAAACCCGGCTTTATCGTGTACCCAAAAATTCCGTACACTGCCTGTAAATTAAATATCACACACAATGTACACACGTATATATATATATATATATATATATATATATATATATATATATATATATATATATATATATATATATATATATATATATATATATATATATATATATATATATATATATACTATCACTATACCGTATATATATAACATAAACCCTGATTTTACCGTGTACTCAAAATCCCGTACACTGCCTGTAATTTCCTGAGTCTGTGGCCCGACTCAACATAATAAATTTTCTCACTAATAAAATTATCATTATCCCGAGTCTGTGGTCCGACTTTAATATATTTAATTCACACCTTAATTAATATAATACTTTCCCCGAGTCTATAATTCGACTCTAATTAAATTAACAAACACACATATTAATTTAATACCTCCCCGAGTCTACAATCCGACTCCATTTAAATTAATTTACACACCTATTAATTTAATACCTCCCCGAGTCTACAATCCGACTCTAATTAAATTAATTTACACACCTATTAATTTAATACCTCCCCGAGTCTACAATCCGACTCTAATTAAATTAATTTACACACCTATTAATTTAATACCTCCGCGAGTCTACAATCCGACTCTAATTAAATTAATTTTCACATTAATTAATCAACACAAATCCCAGTCTGTGGTCCGACTCTAATATAATTAATTATTACTCTCATTAATTTAATCATACCCGAGTCTACAATCCGACTCCAATTAAATTAATTATCACTCTTATAAATTTAATAACTTGGTGTCACCCAATCACTATCCCCGGACCCTCTCACTTGGCCCGTACCTCAACATTTCCCGAGTCTATATTCCGACTCCAAACTAATTACTTTCTCTTAATAATAAATTTAACACTTTGGTGTCACTTAACCAACATACCCGGACTCACTCACTTGGTCCATGTTACATCTCAAAATTTCGTTCTCACATATTCTCCCACAATATGCCACACATTTATCTTCATAAATTCCCCAATTATAATTACCTATAATTACCAACATACCCGGACTCGATCACTTGTCCCGAAATTAAATATTTTCCCGAGTCTATATCCCGACTCTAAATTAATTAGTTTATCTCCAAACTTAATTCACTACTTTGGGGTTGCTTGACCAATATACTCGGATTCACTCACTTGATCCGTATTTCACTATTTTGGAATAAAATTTCTCAAATTCATCCATTAAGTGCCCCACATAAATTCATCCTAGTCCCAATTACTTTCTCCCATAATTGTTAGGAAGATTTGTTTCATAATTATTTATCACTAATTAATGTATGGGAATTTAATTTCTAATTAATTTCCCCCTTATATACAAACTGGGCGAACTGCCCAGAATTCTAAATCATCGATCGATCGAACCCCCTTGGTCGATCGATCGATCGTCCCTGACTTCATCTTCTTCGAGACGCTCTTCTGCCATTAATGAAAACCTCCAACTCTCATTCTTTTCCCTGGACTAACCCAAGCCCAATCAACCCTATATCTACATGGGAACGGGATCAAAGCACCTTATGGAACATTAAAGTGAAATCAAATTTCACGATTTTCTACTTTTTCCCGATTTGGGTATTATCCGGGTTTCAAATCTCCAATACGAATTTCATTCATTTTATCAGTAATTAACCATCTACTCTTACTGGTTTTAACATCTGATTCAGTTCTCTACGTTCTAGAATCATAAACACAATAAATCCTACCCTTAATCCCATTAAGGTATATTAAATTCCAAAAACCAAATTTAAATTTTTTAGTCACTCACCCAAAACGAATTTTCATATACACATCACCATGATATGAATTGATTATCATAAATTTAGAATCACAACAGTTAACCACTTGCCTGTAAGTGTTCGTAGTGTCTGATCCGTTGTTGATGTCCCTTAATTTGGCTCCAATAACCTCTAATTTGCTCTTGATTTGCTTTCCCCCAAATCCCCTCTCAAACCCTAAGTTTAGAGTTATGTTGGCTGCCATTCCTTAATCTCCCAATTAGGTTAAAACCCTTAATCCCGTTTTTCACCTAATGGGCTTAATTAAAGTGGCCCAACTCACCCTTTATGGGCCCGGCTATGCCCAAAAATACCCCGAGATCCAATTACTACCCCCGGGTACTCTTTTCTGACTATCTCGACCCATTCGGACGCAACTGCGCACTTGGAATTGCCATCCGAAATACTTTTCGACATCACCAAAATTCGACCTCAAAATGCGACACACGAGATTTTGAACCATTAACTTAAAAGTCGCCAATTATAAATAATTCGACTCACTCAATTAAATTCTCCAATTCGTGAATTTAAGTTTCTCCAATTTAAATATTTTTATAACTCCCAAAAATAATTAAATATTAAACTCTCAAAATTACGGGGTGTTACAATTCAATGCCCTTCGAGATTTCATTTAGCTTCATTCTTTTTGAAGAGTTGAGCTAGATCGAAAGCGATCGATGACTGTTCGAGGTAAAATGAGTCGTTTGTCTGTACTGTAAGGCTGATTTGCGAATGGGGCAAATCGTTGGAAAGTGTATTTAGAGCCCTTCGAAGATTCATTCAGATTTGTTCAAATTGAAGAGTTGACAAGAGTCAAACAGATCCCAAGACGCGCATGGCCTCCAGATCAGTTTTTGAGGTAAAACGGACCATTCATTCGAATCATAAGGCCAATTCGTGAACGGGGCGAACCGTTAGAAAGGGGGTTAAGAGAACTTTGAAGATTCATTGAGATTTCACTCAAGCGAGAAAGTTAATCGGAGTCAAACGGGCTTGAGAGTTCTTGGTGGCCTCTAGATTAATTTTCGAAGTATGACCTAGGGTTTGCGATGAATGAATGAGCACTAGGGACCTAAGGAGGTTCTTAAGAGGGTCCTAGGATGGGGTGTCTACACCCTGGTTATATGCTCAATTAGTTGGCTTTTCAATTGCTTAAGATTATTCCAAAGTAATAGTTTCACAATTAATTAACTTTTAAATGTCGATCAGACTTTAGCTTAATTACAGTGGCAACCTTGCTTATTAAAATGAAACTTAAGGACTTCAGATTTTTGTTATTATAAACAGAAATGATATCATGAATTGTCCAGGTAAGAAAAACTTTCATGGGGGATTCCCAGGCATTAAAATAACTCGACTTAGTCGAATAAAATTTTGACGGGTGGACTACGCTTACACCAGGTGCATTTTTGTCATAGTATGTCCTAGGCCTAAGGTAGTGTGACGATACAACCTAAAAGGTAAGATGTGATAAATACAACGCATGCGTAGCATAAAGGAATGAAAAAATGAGTGAGATTGGTATTGAGTGAACTTTACTATAATCACAAGTTATAAAAGTGTCAATTACAAAAGATCATTAAAAAAATGCAAATTACAACTGTTTATGGTCGACGATCAAGAAACTCTACATTTGGTCTTCTTCGACTGTCGTTGGGATCTGGTATGTACTCTTCGTCACTTTCATGGGATCCCAAGTAACTCCTGGTGACCTAAAGAGGAACAACATCCAAGGGAACCCATTTCTCCTCACTACCAAAAGGAGGGTACTTGTACGCCGAAAACTCAAATTGGTAAATATACCAAAGTTGAGAATCCTTCGGAACCTTTAAAACCCCTCAATGCATTCAACCACCCATGTTTGTATGCCACACTCTTGGCATCCTTTATCTTGACTGGAGCATCCGACCAACCTTCATCGTAGCCTACTGACCAAGTCGTTCGAGGACCCATCTTAAACATGTAGCGAAGCTTAGTCACATAATAGTTGAGTCTCATCACCATGACTTGAGCTCTTTATCTACTATTTTCTACATCAGCGAGCTTCTTCCCGAGCTTATCATTCTCGAACTGTAGAAGGGCACTCATGTTCCCAATATCCTTTGCCTCAGCGAGTTGAGCCTTCAGGTTGTTAACCTCCTTTTGTATTAGGGATCCAACGTCCCCTATGTCCTTCAGGTCATCCTTCAATTTTGGAACCAAGGGTGACTGGTCCTTGTAATCACCGACAATTTTCTTAAATGATTTACGAATAGTTTCAAATGCACAGTGTGCCTGAGCACTAGCATTCTGACTAAGAATGATGTTGAAATAGCCAAATAAGGACTGATCTCCCTCAACAATAGACTACATAAAGCAACATAAACAAAGGGAAAACTTCAACAAAGATAGTCAAACAACGCTACAATTAAAGAGAAGTCTTTTCATTAATATATTCCAAAATAGGTAAAGCCCATACAAGAAAAAAAGGAAAAGGTACAAGAAATATAAGTCTTAGACTAGCACTCCTAATTCTTCACTTGCCCCTCAACTTTTGTAGATTTACCCTTGGATGCCCCATTCTCGGTCTGGTTGGTAAGGACACTGGTAGTAGCTTCCTCTTAAACCCTTGGTGGAGAGTCAGGAATGTGCTTGTTGCAGAGGTCGGACTCAACTGGTACATTGGTCCTCACCAAGGCTGCATCCCAGCGTTTCTTAAAGCTGAATTTACAGATGAATATTAGCTGAAGTTTTGCGTCATCGTAGGCTTCAGTGAAGACTTTTCAAAACTAGCCTCTTTATCCATAGGTAATTCCTCCACCTCATTTATCAATCGATATTTCTCGGGCTTCTGTTGAGCATTCTCAACGTTCAGCTGGTCGACCTCGATCTTCAGCCTGTTTATGGCATCACTGGTGATTTTTTTCTCATTCTCATACGCCTTTGGGCATTAGTCATATCTTCTTACGATTTTATCAAAACCTCGCTGAGCTTATAATTGATCTTGGACTGGTCCAGATGACCATCTAAGAGTTAGACAAAATATGCCATAAACTACTAATAGAGAAATAAGGCAGGTAGAAGAACTAGTGAATAGGAAAGAGGAAGGATAAAATTTCTTACAAGTGACAGAGTTTAAGCAACATGAGTTGAAAGATGCTTAAGGGAAAGCTGCTTGAGTTGCTCACGATCAGTTGAGAGCATACCCCCCCCCCCCAAAAGGCCATAATCCAGGGAAGGCTTCCTAGCCACTGACATAGCCCATGAAGTCCTCATAGAAGGAGGAAGATCCCCGTTTTTTAAAGGCTAAGGTACTAAGGGTGCCTAGTCCTTATTATTTTTCTCCCGAATGGCCAACTCTGAGTCAGTGGCCTTGGGGCCTTTAGTATCAATCCTCTTTAAGGACTTCGTCTTGGGGGAGGAGGCCCCAACCTCCATGTCATTATCATCAATCAGTATAACCCTCTTCCTGGGCGCCATGGAATCCTCCCCATCAATAAGGATGGAGTCGACGCCAAGGGATTCAAAGGAATAAAAGACATATGTTTCCTTATTCGATAGAGAAAGGTCATGGATGTCATCTACTGGGAGAGCAGTGAAGCTGCCTGTAATGTTCTTATATTCCAAAAGGAATAGGGTTGAATAAGAGCAATCACCACCAGTAAACGGATCCAAGCCTTAAGTAAATCTTACCCGTTCATATGGGCAACATAAAGTTCTTTCTTCTTCGAGTGAGCTGTTAAATTCCAACAAAGAAAAATTCCATCAGTAAATATAATTTAAAACATGAGAATCAAAGAAAAGTTTACAAGGAGTAAGTTTTAACCTACGTCACCCCCCCCCCCCCCCCCCCCAAGTTGGTCACATAAACCCAGTGGATTCTTCACCCTCGGGGAGAGGCTGATGCAGCTAATTCCTGACAATAAAACCTTAATACTATTATCCTCACTCAATCTTTCGGGCCATCGCAAATCTTTATTGAGTTTAATTTCTTCTAAGATATGGTGGATGTTGACCGTCATTGGAGTATATTTTCCATACTTTTTGAACTTATCATTCTTCTCCGGTTTCTACTCCTTTCGATCCTTTTTCTCAAGCTTAGTGGCTGGAATCTTCTTTGAAGCCATTGCTTCCTCAGCGTTCAAAATTTTTCCTTCCTTAGCCATGGGCTCAGTCATGTTTTTGGGAGGATCCTTGGCTAGTGCATAGTATATCTTTTCTGGAAGAAATCCACTCAGTAGAGCGATGATGGTTGTTTTTTCCTCGTAATCAATCACTTCCAATTTGTCGTTATTAAAATAATTGATATACTCCCTGATGGTTTCCCCTACTCACTGCCTGACGCTCAAGATATGGGCTACTCTCTTCACTTGGTTGGCCCCAAAACATAAGTTGTTGATGAACAACTCGTCAAGTTGATTGAAGTTAGTAATTTATCATCGGGTAAGTTATTACACCATAGTTGGGCTGACCCATAATGGTGCTTGAAAAAGCCCTACATCTCATCTCATTAAGGACTGAATAGATGTCGACTGCAACTTGATACTGCTCGATGTGTAAAATTGGATCAGTTTTACCATCATATATCCTACATCAAATCTGTGTGAAGCTGCTTGGTTTTTCTGACCATGTGTTTATGCTGAGCTATCTTCCTGAGAAGTATGCTCGGCACGCATAGATCATCGTACATTTGATTTAGACCTAATTTAGGCTTCACATTGGTCATATGGGTGTTTATTAGCTCTGGATAACTCTCTAAGAGGGTTTCTATGTGCTCAGGGTCCCAAACGGTCAAAAGTAGAAGCTCTGCTCAATCTTTTCAAAATGCTCGGTCTTTCAGGAGAAAAAGAATGGCCATCATAGAACTCTGTGGATCTGATTGATGAATCGATTCCTGGATGGTAAGACCTATCACGTTAAGATCTGGAATAACTATGTCGGCTATGACTAGGAGGTGGAGGTGGAATTTCTCTTCTCTAAAAAGGAGCCATTTTCAGCTTGGAGAGAGATATAGACCTGGATTGTAATGATTGAGCCAATTGTCTCATGGTGTCTTGACCCCTGGCTATGCTGGCAAGAATTCCATTTAGGTCGGTTATTGTAGGTGGAACAAATGGAACGGTTGGGATGCCTTCATTTCTAGCACAATACTAAGGATCATTCATCTTCCCTTGAAAAAGGATATACAAGATAGAGAACGGCAATTTAAACACTCGTTCCCATAAACGGCGCCAATCTGTTGATGTAAAAAAATGGACTAGATCCAATTTTCTAATCATAGATAAAATATAATAAGATTATCAAATAAAAGGCAAAGAGTTTTTAAAGTTGTTAGGTTGTGTAAGAAACCCTACGTCCACTGTTATTGTATTATTTTGAGTGATTACTAAAAACTAGGTACTCTTGTTAAGAAGAATATCCTATAATCTGTTCTAACTTGCCTTTTGTGAAAAGTATACAATGTATTTATAGTGACTCGGAGATCAAGGGTTAGAATGCCTTTACATATTCAAGCATTTACACCCGTACATAATGAATATGATGGTTGATTGTCTAGACCACGTGTGGAAGGACCCTTGTTTATTTCTCCCATGTGGTGATTGTTTGTTTACTCAGATGGTCGACATTCTTATAGTTAGTCGGCCTGCCTGCCGAATAACTATGTTTGGGGATAATGAGGTGGGTGTTAACTAGGACTGGTGCCACGTAAGGAGATAAGTGTTAATTTTTTATTGGACCATGTAAGTGGATAAATTTTTGGTATCAACAGGTACCCTGAAATGTTTAAAATACCCAAAAAAATTAATCAAAAAAATAGTTTTTTCAACTAAGTCCATACGGTGCAGACTCATAAGTAAGTTATACACACAAACACAACCAAGCTATCCAACATACCTCACCTAACGTACCTATGAACATACTCATTTTTATAAAATAGTAAAAAAATATATTTTCAGCCAAATTTGGCATACATAATCTACATAGTAAGGAGATCATCTACAAAAGAAACATAAAAATTTTCAACCCAAAAGTGGGTGACATGATGGAAAACATTTGAACGGTCGAAAACACAATAATAATACTTCTTACAAACAATGGAATATCCTTCAAATGCCACTGGCACGGACCATAATAAGATAGGATCTATTAAATATGGAGAATATATATATATATATGATATAGAGTACACGCATAGTTCATAAAAGTACCTTAAAATTGGATTGAACCAAATCAATTTCAATGTGCGTGTAATTTAGGACATATACAAATACAGGACCTAAATTCATAAAGTACAAGCACTCCTAAATAAATGTCGCTAGCGCGGACCATAATAACATAGGAACTATTAAATATGGATATTACATATATATTATATAGAGTACATGCATAGTATATAAAAGTAGAGGCACATTGGATTGAACCAAATCAATTTGAATGTGCCTGTACTTTTTATGAAATTGCTTGTACTGTTTAAAAGTACACACAAATTCATAAAGTACATTCAGATCATACAAGACCTAAATTCATAGAGTACACATAATCCTAAATAAATGCCGTTGGCACGGACCACAATTAATATAGGACATTTACAAATACAAAGATAATGTACATATTCCAATCATGTATATATTCCCAGTCCTCAATAAATGATGTATACAAGAGGAAATGTACAATGATGAAATACATAAATGTGCATTCCTCAACATGCAAAAAACGTGTTTTGCAATTAAAATCAGGGCAACAAATGTATTTTCTCATGAACAAGAATAATGTGATTTCATCATTCCATGTATAATGTCTACAAATTTAAACACATGAGAACACAAAATACATAATAAAATAAGGAAAAATTTATATAAAACGTGAGGATAGAAAAATAGTATATGGAATACACAATATAACACTCAAAATACAAGGATAAACAGGTGATATCAAAAACAAAATGCTAATAACATAACATATACAAAGTGTATGGTATAATCTTAAGAACAAAATTTAAGAACGCAATGTTACATTTAATTCACAATATACTACATCAAATACGTATATATGAGCATGTATTACCTGTTAGTGTTATTTGGAAGAATTTAATTGACAACGTGAAATGTTTGTTATGACTTCCACAATTAGAGTTTTGATCACTTGAATTTTTGTAAAGTGTTTTTGTTTGGGAATTCAAGGGTATTTATATGTTGTTGTTGGACCAAAATCTAATTGAGAATGAGAATCGATTTGAGGTTTTGATCAAAGAAACAATACGATTAGGGTTTTGATGGAAGAGACAATATAATTGTTTTGGCGCTTGAATTTATGTGAGGTTTTTTTGTTTTCCAATTCAGGAGTATTTATATGTTGGACCTAATCGTTTAAAATTTGTTGGACCTAGGTTTAGAGTCCAAAATTGTTAGTCGAAGGACTCGACTGTAACCCCCCCCCCCCCCCCCCCCCCTAAAAGGGGCTTTTACTGTTAAGTCTAGGCCTGTAAACGGATTGGATTCAGACCAGATTAGGCAAATCCAAATCCATATCCATTTATGTTAAACGGATTCGGATCTGATCTGATTATCTAAAAGATCGGATCAGAAAAATCCAAATCCATATCCGTTTATGTTAAACATATTCGGATTCGATCCGATTATTCGATTACCCATTCTAATACACTTTTGATCACTTAATTTGCAACATTCATAAATTTATTTTGCAAATGATCCAAAAAAAACAGATAATGAAATAAACAACTATTATAATATATATTTAAAATATTATTAAATATAGTATATATTAATTAAAAATATATTATATAATATATATATATATATATATATATATATATATATATATATATATATATATATATATATATATATATTAAAAATATTAATCGGATCGGAGTATATGAATCCAAATCCGCTCCATTTAATAAACGGGTAATCGAGTAATAATCAAATTTTAGGCATGACCATATCCGCTTAAATGGATCGGATTCGAATTGGATAAAATCCGATCCATTGAAAAGCCTAGTTAAGTCATTGGACTAACATTTTGGACGATAAATACCCCCGAATTCGAAAACAACAAACTTCACAAAAGTTCAAATGCCAAAACGATTGTATTGTCTCTTCAATCAAAACCCTAATATTATTGACTCTTCGAACAACACCTCAAAACAATTCTCATTCTCAATCAAATTTTGGTCAAACAACAACATATAGATACCCTTGCATTCCTAAACAAACATACTTCACAGTAATTCAAGCAATTAAAATCCTAATCGTGGAAGTTCTAACGAACGATTCACATTCTCAATCAAATTCTTACGAACAAGACTAACAAGTGTGAATACGTGCTCATATATATGTATAAATAGTGAACCGTATTATTGTGTGTGTATATATATGTGTGTGTGTGTGTGCACATGTATATATATATATATATATATATATATATATATATATATATATATATATATATATATATATATATAGCGATAGAGAGAGAGACAAAGAGAGAGGCCCAGGTGCGGACTTACTTATGGGTTCGCACTGTATGGACTAATTTTTAAAAAATATTAAAAAATATATTTTAGTTTTATTTTTTTTGTGTTTTAAACATTTCAGGGTAACCATAAAAAAATTAACTCAAAGTAATTTTTTTTTCTATTTTATAAAAATGGATCCATATTTTTATAGTTTTTGAAACACTTACAAAAACTTTCATACATTGACCCACTTTTTTAAAATAGCAAAAATAATCATTTTCATTTGATTTTTTTATGGGTACCCCGAAATGTTTAAAATATACAAATCAATCAAAAAAACAAAATTTTAAAATAAGTCCATGCGATGCGAAACCATAAGTGAGTCTGGGTTGAATATTTGAACGGTCGAAAATGCACATATATGCTCACTTTTCATTTCACTGTAACACCCCACCTAATTAAATACCGGGTGATCAGTCCTTTATTAAATTAAAATCAAGGTGAATGGTTGGTTCATTCTCAGCATCATTGTCGTAAAATAATATTTCCAATTTGAACACCCTAAATAATTAAGCTAAGTGTCAAAACAATTTGAAGTCTTATTTTCATTTTATTAAATTCCAATATGAAAACCTTTATTAATAACCAACAATTTAAGAATCACATAAATACTAAGGATGACAATTAACACACAGGAATTAAACCATCTCGATAATCTAAACCAATTTTAAGAACCATAAATGATATCATCCTGACAATAGTTAACTCCCAAGGAGTACTGAATACCGAAAATATAAATGAACATAAATTTCTGACAAAATCCAAACGGAATACGAAATCGGGCGACACATGCCCTAACTAAGTAGAACTAAAGTAAGAACATAATCAATGACGAGGTCGTCTAAAGCAAAGGCCTGCAACTCTCACATAAGCTGCAGCTCGTCCAATCCAAAAAATCTAAGCATGACGCCCCTGTGGCTGGGCACCTGTAATACATACATATATATATATAAGAGAAAGAGAAATGACAGGAAACGGGTCAGAGCCCGAGTACAAAATAATTTTAAAAATAGTTTAGCAATTATTTAAAATGGTTACCGGCTAATATAACCACCATGTTAGTGCGCGACACTCTCTTGAGAATTCTCACCTCTCATCTAGTGTGCACACCTACCGTACTACTGATCACATAAGTCTATCTAACCTATCCTCCCATAAAATTCTATCCCAAGAAGTACTAAGGCCATAATATTTAGTTTTAGAAAATCATTCTCTTCCATATTCTTACGTTACTTAGAACCACTTAGTACCGTTACAAAATTCAAAAACACTTGTTAGTGAAGCATTTATTCATTACTTCCATATATAAGAATATATAAATATATATATATATATATATATATATATATATATATATATATATATATATATATATATATATATATATATATATATATATATATATATATATATATATACTATCGGCACCCCACATAAATCTATGGTGTCGGCATACTCTGCTATCAAGTCTCTGTTTCACTCATACTAAGGGAAATACGAGTTTGGAATCACTCTCGAACTGTATTAACACAATACACATACAAATGGAGGCGAAGCATAGTTTCGAATCCTAAGAGGTCAGCACATACCCTCACGTCTCTTAGAACATCTGACTATCACTTTCAGATAGCTTGTATCTGGAATACTATCTTCTAGGGTACGAGTCAATATCCCCCATAAAGGTCCAATCGAGATAAGACTTTCCCGGCGTGAAAACCTCTGTGATAGCAAGTATCCCGGGTATAATTTTTACACAGGTACATAATATATGTACAGTCACACAGTCATATATATAAATATTCACATTTTCCAAATTAGGTGCGCCCACGACCCATAATTATAATTATCCGTTTTTAGCACAAATTACTCAATTATCTCGCATAACAGATTTGACTCTTTTATTCTCATTTATAATTTATTTCCTACTTACCTCTTATCTCTCGAAGTATTCTCTCTCACTAAGTATAATTTCAGAACGTATACCCTCACTTGCCTTCTTGTCTAAATCTTTTAGTAAATGTACGCATAATTTCCAATGTATGAATAACTCCCCGTTAACCCACAATTTCATCCCATATTAATTTCACTCAACGGAGTCTACTTAGACCCTACTGGTCCTCTTCATAACCCATTATACTATTTAAAAGATATTCAAGGGTTCCCACGTATTTTATCCAAATTAAACAAAAAGGGGAAAAACATCCAGTTTTCCAAGAGGTATTGATCTATCGAGGAATGGGGTCGATCGATCGATGCTCTTGGTCGATTGATCAATCAAGCAGTTCTTGCCCAGTTTTCTGCAATTTTCAACCTATGGGATCAACCACTCTAACCCCTCCAAACCTCCATAATTTCATCCCAAATTCCCAACCAAGTTATCCAAATGTATAAGCAATGTATATAAACAAGTTCTAGCGTAACAACATCAATAAATCCTCAACGAATCAATCAAAAAGGGGTATAATCTCATATTTATTTATAAAACCAAATTTTGCATGAATAATCACAAACCTCTATTTTAATCCAGATTTTCTTCCCAAATATCATAATAAATTCGATTTTCATATAATTCTTCAATTAAAATATTTTCATATAAATTCTCTTCCAAAACATATAATTCTTCAATTAAAATATTTGATTTTCATTCCTAGACTAACATGGAAGGAATACCAACTAGAAAACAAAAAGATTGATACTTGCCTGGGATTCAAGGGTCTAATTTGTTGAGGAAGAAGATATGGTTGCGTTCCTCGTCGTGCGATCTATGTTTTGGTGGTGGTGGCGGTGCAATCGTGTGAGTTCTAGGTCTTGGATTACTTGGAAACTCTTCACCTTCTTCTCTAATGGTTGGGCTTAGGTTTTGTGTTTGTTAACCCTAAGAGACATCTACAAATGGCTAATATATACTAAGAAAATTCGTGGGTTTAATTACCCAAAAATACAAAATGTCTATAATACCCTCTCGGGATGTCAATTCGGCCTAAAAATGCCCCGAGACCCAAACTAAACCCCCGGGTACACTTTTCTAACTATCTCGACTTCTGAACACTTTGGCTCACTCGAAACGACCATACGAGCGACTTATAATATATTCACTTTTATAATAATAATTTAGTCCTGACACGACACACGCGCGTCCCGACTTAAATTTCTATAATTGCCATTTTATTCACTCGTGACAATTTTAATAAAATCAATCTTATATATTACTTTACTCATCTAGTAATATTCAACAAATTCCCAATAATTACTAACTCACGTCACGCTAGTAACTATTAAAATAATTTTCGGATTAATATTAAAGTAACAGCTCAAATTAAATTTAATAAATTCTCAAATTTAAAAGCCATAAAAATATGGGGTATTACATTCACCCGCTTTCGGGTTGAATATTTTGATGATTTTTTTGTAGATGATATCCTCATTATATAAATCATGTATACAGAATTTGGTTGAAATATATATTTTTTAACAATTTTTAAAAAATGGGTATGTTTATAGGTATGTTGCTAAGATATATATATATATATATATGGAGAGAGAGAGAGAGAGAGAGAGAGAGAGAGAGAGACTCATATGCACACTAAGTTTTATCATTATTGTTTTAAATTAATAAAAAAATATTTTTGAGTTATTTTTTTTTGTGTGATATTTAAATATTTCAAGGAACCCATATAAAAAATCGACTCAAAAAAACTTTTGTGCTAGTTTTAAAAAATCAGTCAAACTTTCGCTGCTTTTAAAGACATTGCAAGCTGCGAAAGTTTGACCAATTTTTTAAAATAGCAAAAAACGTTTTTTTGAGTTGATTTTTTTATATGGGTCCGTTGAAATTTTAAATATCACATAAAAAAATTAACTCAATTTTTTTTTTTAATATTTTAAAAAAATGGTGTGCTCCAACACGTGTACAAACTTAGCGTGCACATAAGCCTCTCTCTCTCTCTCTCTCTCTCTATATATATATATATATATATATATATATATATATATATATATATATATATATATATATATATATATATATATATATATATATATATATATATATATATATATATATGAATGATTGTTGAAGGGTATTATTGATATATATCATACATTCCTATACGACTTTACATACATGAACCAAACACAATTTTAATCCCCACTAGGAATTCATTGGCTAACCAAACAGAATGAAAGTTCTAAAATCCTAGTGAAATGTTTCCTGGAATCATAATCCATTAAAAATATTACCGAACCAAATGGGACCTAAATTGGAGTCTGATTCTAAAATCTAAAGTCTAAAATCTGAATATGAAAAATATGTTTGCTTTCATGTCTGAATGAATATCTTTAGACTCATTCAGATTTTAGATTCAGACTTCAAAGATAATTTTACCTCTTAATCATTTAGAGGAAAAAATAATTGTTCACTTGTTAATCATTTAAAAAACATTATTTAGTACTTCTTAAGCCTGAATGGTTTAGATTCAGACTTTAGAGGTAAAAACAAATAATCCCTTAGTAATACTAAAGATTGAATAACTTAGTTAGAGGTTGTATGGCTAATGATAAATGATCATGGAGACTTTTTTTTTAAAGAGGTCACCTTAAACGATGTTGTTTGTTTTTACCTCTTAAGTATGAATCTGAACTATTCAGCCCTAAGAGGTACCAAATAGTATTTTTTTTAAATGATTAAAAGGCTAACGACTATTTTTACTCTAAATGATTAAGAGTTAGATATATGTCTAAAATATGATTCTAATTACATTCATACATTTAGACATAATAACAGATATATTTTTTACATTCAAATTTTAGATTTAGACTTCAATTTCAGATGAAAAAATAAACGCAACCTATAGTTGTGCGCTGAAAAGAGAAAGAAAGCAAAACGCATACTTATGTATGTATAATAAATATATACATTCATATATGTTCCAAAACACGTTGTGAGTCTAAATTAATTACAATTATACATATTCTAGAAATTAATTAAAGAATTAAAGCAAGAGCCAATCACACAACACATGAAATTATTTTTTTCGGCAAATTGTCTACGTCCACTACACAAGTTCTCTCAAAGTTTTGAAAATTAAACCCCCCCTTAGCCTTGGGGTGAGGTTTGTATTTATATTTATAGAAATCCATAGTAGTTTAATTGATCAAGGAATTCCATTGGTGTCACATAAGCTCGTGTGGTGACTCTCAGAATATCTCGTGTGAGATTTTGGGTAACCAATGTGAGTTGATCGTAATTGTAGATATATGTGTAATTATCCACGTGATAAATGATGTTAATAATCTGTTACTGCAAATAGGATGGGTCGAGCTTGCCCCACATGCAGCTAGTCCTGGTCGGCCGGTCTCGAATTGGACCTTTATATTTAGGCCTCCCATAATTGCCCCTAAAATCCTTGGGCTAAGGATGTTGGGCCGGTGGATTATGCTATTCCCAACATGTCTCAACAAATCCATTAACCAAGCATTTAGGACTTACAATTTGTCCATCATTTAGCCCAGTTTAGATAAAATTTATTTATCCGGATTTTCATTAACCAAGCATTTAGGACTTACAATTTTGCCTTGCTTAGTTTTTGTTTGCTGACGACCAACATTGTTGGTGTATTTATTGATACCGACCAACATTATTGGTTGTTTACTGATGCCGACCAATATTGTCGGTGTCTTTGTTGAACTGGTATTTTGTCCTTTGAAGACATTAAAGGTGTAGTGCATAGAACTAGTACTCCAAAAAAAATTTGAGGAAATTTCTTTCTCATTAATATCAAAATTGAATGAGTACAATTTGGTTAACTACATTACTGATAATATTTTCTCAGATGTTCTGCATTCCATGGATTCTTGAATTCTTCACCCTCTAAAGTTTCAATTTTATGTGTGTCAGGGTGGATAACTGCTGAAATACGATAATGTCCATGTGAATTAGCTTTAAGTTTGTTGTTCTTTTGAATCACCCTTTTCAACACGTTATCTCCCTCTTTCGAGTTGGTTGGCTTTATTCTTTTGTTGTAGAAAAGTGGTGTCCTCTGTTGGTACGCTGCGTTTCTTAGGGTGAAATCTTCTCGTACTTCTTCCAGCACATCTAAATCCAACATTCTCATTAAATCGCTAACTGGAGAGTTAAAATTTAAGACTCTATGGGATGCTAGTCCAAGCTTAGCAGGTATGACAGCTTCGCTTCCAAATTCTATCATGTACGGAGATTCCCTAGTTACAGTTCGGGGAGTTATTCGTTATGCCCATATAATAGAATATAACTCGTTTATCCAGTTCCCCTTTGCATCTTCTAACATTTTATTGAACCCATTAAGCAGAGTTTTGTTTGTAACTTTAGTCTGGCCATTACTCTGAGGAAGACCCGGAGCAGACAACAATTTTTGAATTTTGAATTAAGCGCAGCAAGCAACAAATTCATCGTTGTCAAACTGTGTTCCATAATCGGTGATGAAGGCATAGGGCAGACCATATCTACAAATAATTTTCTTCCAAATTGATTGATACACCTTCTCATAAGGAATATCTATTAGTGCTTCAGCTTCTACCCACTTAGTGAAGTAATCCACCACTACTACCAAGTACTTAAACCTTCCCCGGGTGGTCGGTAGCGGCCCGACTAAGTCTATACCCCATATGGGTTGGAGAAGCCTGTGGGGTTTTGCAAATGCTGGAGAATGTTTGACACTTATCATAATTTTTGGCAAAAGCTGCACAATCTGCTTGCATAATTGGCCAATAGTACCCCCGTGTGTACTGATCCTCTATAATAGCATTCTACCTACGACATGGGCTCCACAAAACCCTTCATGAACTTCTTTAATCAAATCTTTCACTTTGGTTAGATGAACACAGTGCTGTAAACTCAATGTTAATACTTTCTTATACAAAACTCCCTTATCTAGCACATATATTGCACCTTTGTACTTCAACTTCTTAGTTGTAATTAAATCGGTTGGCAAAACTCCATCTTTAATATAAGTTCTTATGGGATTCATCCAAGATGGTACCATATCGACTGCAATGAAGTTGATCATCAGATCTTCATCAATTCTCGTTTTATCAAGCACCTCAATTGGAATAGTTCTTCGTAGTTCGGTTCTAGTTATCGAGGCTAGCCGAGCAAGTGCATCTTCTCGGGTATTTTTTAATTTTTGAATTTTGGTCATCCGAACAGCTGGTAAAGTTGAGATCGCCTCTAAAGTTATAGATAAGTATTTGGACATTAATTCCCCTTTGGCTACATACAAGTTCAAAACTTGATTTACCACCAACTGCGAATCACTATATGCCACAGCATGCTTGACATTTAGTGATTTGGCTAGACTTAAGCCTACAATCCAAGCTTCGTATTTTGCCTCATTATCAGAAGCCTAGAACTGGAATCGCAATGCATACTCTATATCTATACCATCTGGAGTATTAAGTATGATACCTGCTCCACACCCAGCTGCACAGTGAGACCCATCAACATATAAATTATATATGGGGAGATTGGTATCAAACACTCGGTCTATTAAAATCCCTTGATGGAATATTTTGCCTCCAACCTCCTTATGTTTCTTATACATCTCCTGTGTGTAAGGACACAAGTCTCCGATTGAGTCATAATGTAGTGTTGGCTCAATTTCGGACAAAAACATTTAAGTCATAGGATATTGTTCAAGTGTATCCTTCAATCTATGACAAGTTAAAGTTGAAGACGTTGCGGCATTACTTTTCAAGAGAACATCATTGCCGATTTTCGTGCCAAGTTTCACGTCATCAACATGTGGATTCCAATGTCTCCTAAAGGTATGAATGCATTAATATATATATAGGATCTTGGAAATTTATTTTGGGTGTTAGTATTTTTTTGTTATTTTTTTTTTAATTCATAGTTCTAAAGATTTTGTTCTCGGACACCTTTCCGTAGAAAAATCAAATCAAATCCAAAAAAAATCAGAAAAATACGAAACTGGCGGCCGCGCGTTCGTATCGAAATTATCTATAATCATGGCCTGCAATCTTGTTAAAAAAGTCATTCGAACGAACTTCTAACGAGATTAAGAAATTGTTTCTGTTTTCTAGTTAGAAGTTTCGTTCGAACGACCTCAAACTCGTTCGAACGAACTTCTAACGAAATTTCAGTTTCGAGCAGTTTTTTGACAGTTTTTTTATAACTTCCCACTTTGCCCACTAACTTTTACCACCTTTACATAGTGCGGGAAAGACATTTTCGAAGAAAACTTTTTCACATTCTAAGAGTATTTTGAGAGAAAAATTTTTAAGAAAATGTTCCATATTTTGTGTTTGATTTTTATGGATTAAATTCACCAAAAAAAAAAACATATACACTCCCATTTGTTTAGTTTATTCCAAGTACCTATTGATATATCATTGCTTGGAGAATTTTGGCACCGGTTTACTCTACCTATTGAAGAGTTCGTTTGGGTTTTCTTCTAAATCCCTCAAAGAAGAAGAAGTTTGTTTTGTTACTGTATTCTCACATGGTGAAAGGCACCATGTGTGGTTGACGGTGTACCTATGTCTCATTGGTGATTTCAAGATTCCGGTGGAGCTCCGGAGTTGCCGACTAGGCGGAGGTGTTTACAAGAATACGCGTTAAGGCTTGAAAGGGGTCGAGTCGAGGAAGTAAGTCATTTGTCTTGTAATTGTAAAACCATACTTAGTGGACTTAAGGCTAGGGCCATCCGAGGTTTTTTCCCGTTATGGGTTTTTCCTCGTACATCGCGGCGTTGTGATTCATTGTTTATTTTATCTTTTGCAATACTCACCTAGAACGCATGGTTAGGTAAAAAGATAAAATTTGGTTTAATCACTACTTATGTTTAATTTGGTGATAAATTAGTTTGGATAATGTCAATGTGTATTTAATTCAAGTCATTAAGTTAATTGGTTAAAATTGGTTTGGACTAATGTAATAATATTGCAAATATGACGTAGGCAAATTTTTAGGACTTGAGTTGAATTAATTGTGTTTACATGAAAATAAAATTATGTGTGTTTCATCATATTTCTCTTGGTTTAATTTTAAATTTGAAAAGAAATTAAAATTTGGTAATTTGTTTAATTGAACCATCTCCCGCTTCAACATATTTAAAAAGGAAATTATTACTTTCTGGAGTATAATAAGGTTTTAAAATTGGAGGCTTTCACTGTGCTTTACTAGAAGACTTTAGTTGGTCGGTAATGATTTCTTCATTAGTTTCCTTTGCTGAGAGTTGGTCAGGGATTTCTCGAGTAAGTCTGCTAGCTCATAAATGTTGCTCGGTAAAAATCGCTTGTTGCTCGGGAACCTCTGGATAAGTGAACTCTGTGATGAAATCTACTACAGCTTGGCCTTTTAAGGAAGATCTTGGATAATATATGATGTCATACTCTCCCAACTCCACAACCCAATACATCAATCTTCCAATTTTTTTTGTCTTGTGCAAAGCTTTCCTAAGTGGCATATTTGTATATACCACTATAGTATGGGATTGGAAATACGGCTTCATTCGTCTGCTAGCCTCAATTACAGCTAAAGATAACTTCTCTAGCCTGGGATATTTGATCTCTGCTTCTCGAAAAGCTTTGCTAATGTAATAAACTGACTTTTGAACTCCGTTCTCTTCTCTGATTTGGGAAGAGCTAACAGATGACTCAAAAACATCCAAAGATAAATATAACTTTTCTCCCAAACTGGTCGGGAGAGCAATGGAAGTGATCCCAAGTATTTTTTCAGCTACAAAAAAGATTTTTCACATTCATCGTTCCATTCAAAGGTCTTTCTAAGCACCTATAAGAATGGAAAACATTTGTTTGTTGCTCGGGACACAAATCTGGTAAGCGCCACTACACGCTCTGTTAGCCTTTGAACTTCCTTTTTGTTGGTCGGGGACTGCATTTCTATTAAGGCCTTGATCTTATCTAGATTATCTTCAATGCCCATTTGATTTACGATATACCCAATGAACATTTCTTCTGGTACTCCAAAGATGCATTTGGACAGGTTTAATTTCATTCGGTGTTTCTCCAACTGGTCGAACATTTTGTTGAGGTCGGTAATATAGTCAGTTACTTTCTTGATCTTTGTTAGCATATCGTCGACATACACATCCATGTTCTTGCGTATCTGCTCCTCGTATACTTTATTCACCAGTCTTCGATAAGTAACACCTGTATTTTTTTAGACGAAATGGCATAACATTATAACAATAAGTTCCTCGGGGAGTAATAGAGGAAATACTTTCCCTGTCTTTAGGCTTCATTTTAATTTGGTTATAACTTGAATATGCATCCATAAAACTCAGCGGCTCGTGCCCCGAAGTAGCATCCGCCAGTTGATTAATTCGTGGCAAAGGGAAATGATCTTCTGGGCATGTCTTTTTCAAATCAGCAAAAATCCTTGCACATCCTCCATTAATTGTTTTTTCTTTTTAACCATAACTACGTTAGCCAACCAATCCGGATACTTCACATTTTCAATAAAGTAAGCTTTTTAAAGTTTTTCCACTTCCTCCTGTATAGCTTGATTCTTTTTTGAACTAAAAACTCTTCTCCGCTGCATTATAGGATTAGAATCTTTATTAACATTGAGCTCATGGCATAGGAAGTTTGGATCTATGCCCAGAATATCTTCATGTCTCCATGCGAACACTTGCTTTCGCTGCCTTAAAAATGTTATCAACTCCTGTTTGAGAATTGGATCCCATAATGCTTCTATTTGAGTTATTCATTCAGGCTTTTCATCATAAAGAATAATGTTCTTGATCGCCTTCAATACCTGGCCTTTCACCAGACTCGTCTCTTGGGTCTAAGGTCTCCACTTAAGATTCGCTATTTTGCTCAGTCATATCCACTTGGTAAGTGGTTTTCTTTCTTGATATCTCTGTTACATCCTCTTGCTCGGCAGATGAGTAGTAGCATTCCCAAGCTATTTTCTGATCTCCTTTCACTACTCCAACTCCAAAGTTGGTCAAAAATTTCAAACACTGGTGGAAAGTAGAAGGAACAACTTCAAATTTATTCAAACCTACTCTTCCCATGATCATGTTTTTAAGAGACGGGAATATAGGGATACATGTTATGGACTGAGGGCCTCATGAATTTCGATGACTAACAATGCTAGGTAGTAGTGTATCGGGGGGTTCCTTGTTTGGATTTTCCTTTGCGAGACATCCCATGCATGAAGCTTAGCGTAAGGTTGGTAGTAGGGAGATGTTTGGCCATTCGTCCATGAGTCTGGTACCTCAATCGTTATAAAGGTATGTAGTTATAACTGTAAGTTAAAAGGTAAATTACGATATAAGGCCAGTAGAGCCAGTTGTGCGGTGAGGAAGTATTGCAAATTTTGTTTTATTACGGTGGGTTGAAGGATGAAATTATTTTAAGGAGGATTTAGAATTTTAAATTCTAGGGTGATTTAGAATGCCCAAGTGGTATAGCCACATTACGAATTAGGGGTAATAAAGAATTAGACGTATGTGTGAGCGTATATGATGTTTAAACCTGTTTGCACGATTTATAGGGTGTATGGACACCTTAGTTTGTTGGTGTCAAAATTGCCGGAAGAAGAGACATGGAAATAGACGGGTGAAATTTATGCTTGGGGGACTAATATGACAAAATGGAAGTGGAAGAGTGGATTAAACGTCGTGAGATAAGGACGAGAATCCATATATTCATGTGCAATCAGAGTTGCATGTTCGAACTTGGTTGAAAGACAGTGGAAACCAATCAAAAAGGGGGTATCCCTTGAGAAGACAAATATCTAACTATTATGGACAATTTTTAACAGAGCTCTACCCAATTTAATGTTGAGAGTGACTTGTGCGTAAATAGAATGATGATGTCATAAGGTATAAAGAGTCCAGAAGTGCACGTCGTGGCAAAAAGTGCACGGGGCGAAATTTTTGGTATACGTCGAGGGAAGAAGAGGATTATTAAGTACCACTGAATGGAAGAAATTATAAATGAAAGTCGGTGTTGAGTGGGACATATTAAGTAGTCTCTACGTGCATCACTTATAGATAGAAAGCAGTTAGAGTAAGATGATCAGCCAGAAATTTTATATCAAACTGCAATTCCAATAGTGGAAGAGTCAAGTTGGTGACTTTATTTGATGGGTTGCTAACCGCAAGATAAGTCATGAGTCCCTTCGAACGTGAGGAACATATGGACCAAAAGGAAAGTAATTGTTATACCTTTGGATGATTTACGCCATTAGATAGTGTGACCTAGTATGTCTTTAAAAAGGAGGATCGCACCGGTACATGGTCCTGCCCAACATTGTTCTGAACTAGGAAGAGATCCTTGAACCCCACCTTCAATATGAAATTTCAGGAAGTAGTGGCGATAACGTTTCGTTTTGAACAGGTTGTATCACTTATAACCTGAGGAGTAGGTGCAAGGTGATTAACGACTGGTGGAACTGTATGATAGAAATTTTGGACTCATTGCGATCATTTCATTTCCACAACGGGTATAGCTAGTGAGTGAAGTATAATACGGTAATGGGGAGAGAATATTAACTAACGGTAGAGTTGTGTGAAAGCATCCGTACATATTTATAGTAGACAATGTGCTTATTGAGGTTTTGTGAGGATAAACCTTATTATTTTTCCCCTGGATGTTTAGAGGTGAGCGGATAATCAACGTTTTGGATTTGTAAGGAGTTAGAGTCGGATAACTATAATGGGATAACCATAAACTGTCTTAAGTGGATTTTGCTTGTCGTCAAGGTTACACCGTCGAGAATAAAGATCTAAAAATAGACGAGAGTAGTCTAAGGTTCATGTGGTTTCTCCCAGGATGGGAGTTTTGCGTTTATATTAACAGTGGAGTTGAATCGAAGGGAAGTACGGCCTCCTTATAATATTGAGACAATACGGCCAGTGATGTATAGACCATTCTTATTCGAATGTTATTTGGTAGGAGCATAAGGTGAAGTGCCCTTATTGAGACGACGCCAATTGTGGTGACAATTATTATTCAACAAAAATAGATAAGAGAAGCGCAATCACCAAGTAAAGTAAGAAACACAAAACGCCAATCACACAACAAGAGATGTACGTGGTTCAGCAAGAATTCCTACATCCACAGTGGTGCAGTCGGTATTATTTCTTTTTACTCCGGGGAGTGTTTACAGAGAATACAGTGCGTGCCTATTGCCCCAGGCCTAGGGTTTATTTTATACGTGTATATCTTCGTAGAGTGGGGGTGTTGGACTCCCCCACGTCCATATTTCTCTCTTGAAATATCTCTGTCCGAGATTTTAGGAGAGGACTAAGTCATAACTGAATTAAACTAAGGTTCGCTGGGCTCGGACTTTGGGCTGTTTTAGTTAGGCTACTCATCCGGGCCCGTAATTCTAAAACCGGGTACCCACAGTTGCCCCTAAATTTGTTGGGATACAATTTTGGGATCAATAAATTTAAATGATTAGCCATTATAGTTCTATTGCATATCGCGCAACTCCTCCCAAGGTTTGAGGACTGATTTAGGCTGCCCCTGCTTCGTGTCCTGTGCACTATGATTAGTAATATTTAAAAGGCATTCTGAACAGTCATTTCATAATCGTCGTTTCAAGCTTCTTAGTACTCTTCCATATTCTGCGAGTGCCATCGATTTGCGTCCTCTTCTCCAGGTCTTTGTTCTCTTTGCTTTCGATCTCCTTCGTCATTTGGGGTTGTGATTCTTCATCGTCCAAGTCAAACTTCCATCTTGTAAGTCTTCTGTGCCTTCTCTATGTGTTTATTCTTTGAATTTATAGTTTTAGAGTTTACAAATTGCAAATATTGGCAATAGGTCGGTGTCTGAGTTTAGGAAGTTTTACAATATCCCAGAGTGGGTAGAGATTGAGTGCGCCTCCCTCCCTAGAAATGTTAGAGAGATAGAAGGTGCCCATTGGATTCACGTCTTGTTGCTTTCCTAAGGGGGGCTTACTTTTCCTCTAAACAATCTATTCTTGCACTTCTTCGGATATTTCTACATTTTTCATGCACAATGTTCTCCCAATGTTTGGAAGATAATCAACGACGTTCACAGAATTAATCAGCTCTATGGCACCAAATTAGGGCTCATCGAAGTTTAGTTTTGCTATTCCTTTTCTCGAACTAGTTCTGGTGTTCTCTATCTCAAAGCCAGGAGTCCTGATACGGTATTGGTAGTAAATCTACCTGATTCCCATAAGGACTATTGGCAAGATGGCTTCCTTGCTAGAAATTGACAGTTCTCCCCCCCAAACTGAGGAGTCGAGGTCGGATAGGTTCTCCGTTCCCTTTTATGGGGGGGAGTATATAGGTAGTCTTTACTCTGTTCTTTCAATTTCTTTATTGATGTGTGATCTTTCTGATTCTTTCCTATTTTTTCTTCAGTGAGGTCGAAGAATTTAGAACCTGCCCTCAACGAAGTTCAACTTTCAGAGTTGCTCAAGGCTTGGAATAACAGGGAGCCCTTAGCTGACGGCGAACATCCCCGGTCTGTCATTTTTCTGCTCGAGTACAAGAATATTGGGCCCAGCTTTATAGCGAGTCCTGTGGACAGTATTCTTGAGTTTGACTCCTTCGAAGGCGCTACTGCTGATCCCATCCATCTGGACGAGGAGGAGAGCAGTTATGAGAGTGATACTAGAGGTGTTGCTGAAGGTGATCTCAGTGAGGAGAGCACCGTGGTGAAAGTTCTTTTGATTCGAAAGAGGTTTCTAAAGCCCGAGAACCCCCGAGCACGTCCAGCATCTCTAACGAGGAGATGGTTCCCCCCAAAAAAATTTGATCCGAGATGATGATGATGATGATGATGACCATGTGATTCTTGCTCAGAGGTCGAAGAAGCAGAAATCCAACACTGGGGCTGTTGCCACTGGTGCTCGGTCTACTATTCTGGAGCAAGAGAAGAAGAGCGGGTGAGAGAGAGAGAGAGAAAAAAAGGAAAAGGAGAGAAAAAAGGTTGAAGAGAAGAAGAGGATGGAGGAGAAGAGGAGAATAGAGAAGGAGAAGGAGAGGGAAGAAGAGAGGAAGAGAGGAAAAAAATGGAATTGAGGACGAAGGCTGGGCAAGCCTTAGTCCCCGTGTCTGCATTGCCCGAGGGGGCCTCAGTTGCCATTTCTCCTCAACTAGCCCCCGCGCTGCTCGAGAGCACCGTGCTTCCTGTAGATCGCCAAAGGGAGATTGGGTCTGATCAATTGGCTTTGCAAGCTAGTAAGAGGCTAGCCTTGGTAAGATCTTTTTCTTTAATGCTCTGATGAATTTTAGCTATTTTCTTCTTCTGATATCTTCTTTTATTTGTAGTTTGTGACTGACTTTGTCGTGCTCTATCGCTCTCGCAATGAGCTGGTGAGCAAGAACGACGAGCTGAAGCAGCAGAATGTTGCCTTAAAAGTGAGGGGCACACAACTGGAGGCCAGTCTGAAGACTGCTGATGCTGCCCGAGCTTCTTCTGACCTTTCCCTCGCCAATTCCAATCGAGAGAAGGAAGCGGCAGTTAAGGAACTGAATAAACTGCAGCAAGCCTATGACCTGGTTTGCTCGAGCAAGCTAGCTGTTGTGGAGGAGAATAAGGAACAGATCGAGCAACTGAAGGAGAAAGAGTCCCAAGTGTCCATCGTTAAGGAGGACTCATACAACTCCGGGTGGGCTACTGCGTATGAGGATGCTGAGGTTCAGATAGGCTACATCAGCCGTCTAAACTTCAAAAAGGGCTGGAATAAGTCCCTTCTAGCTGCTGGTGTCGATGTTGCCTCCCCTTTGTTCGATGAGCATGACCCAGGCCCAAAGCCAATTATGGATGAAGTCCCTGCCCCAGTTACTGAAGGAGTTGATCCTGCCTCCCAGATAGTTCTTGCTGATTCTCCTCCTACTCAGGCGATAGAGGTTATTACTCCTAAGGGAGGTGCTTCTACTGTTGCTGATAAGGGGAAGTAGCCAACATCTTTTGAGCAACCTGAGGTTGCTAGCTGATTTTACCCTTAGGGTTGCTCTTTGTATTTTCTATTTGTAATTTTCCTTCTGACCCTTCAATGTATTCTGATCCTTTTTGTATCAATGAAATGAGAGGACTTTTCCCTTTAGTGTACTGAACAATTCTATTTTCATTTGTCTTCTATTGTTTGTAGTTGATTGATGTTGATGATTATATACCAGCCACTTCTCAATTGGGGAGAATGTCGGATCCTGATGTAAGCCCTGAAGTTCGTCATACCTTTATGAGGATTTGCAAATTACTGCGACTGAGGATCAAGCGTTTCATAGAGCAAACTGAGCTCGTTGCTAAACTGAAGGACAGGCTCCAAGAGATGGAGGAAGTTGGTAACTTAGTCCAAGAGGAGGTGAATACTCTGAGAGCAAAGCTTCTAGATGCGTTTTAGATCAACCAGGCTAAGGAAATTCTTTAGCAAGAGAATGAGGCTTTAAGGAGAGAGGTCTCGTGTCTCAGGGATCATGCACCGAGCATCGCTCCTGCAGTATTACGAGGTTCCTCCTCGCCATGAGCTGGAACTGGCTCTAGCGATGTTCCTACGGTGCTGTGAGGCCCTACTCTCCCGAGTGTTCCATGAGCTGGTACTCGAGCAAGAAGTTCAGTTAGGGAAATGGAAGAGCTCCGAGGTGATGTCCAACGAGCGTATGTGATTGCTGTTGGTCTTCAAAGGGACGTCACTCGACTAAGGCATCTGTTTAAGAGAGGACCTCAACGAGTATGGGCCGATGGTTACGATCAAGGTTGGCTGGATGCTCCGAAGAGGCTAACAGAGTTTGAAGAGCTCGTCTTTATCAGGGGATGGTTGAGTGCTTTGAGGGAGATATAAGTCCCAAGGAACTCGATGCTCTGGTATCGTCATAAGATTTCTCCTTCTACTCTACTGCCTAATCCCTTCCGGATAGATGATCAGTGGATCCCTATTGATGCTATCCCTCGACAGCTATTGGAGTCGGATGCGAATGAAGTCGATGAGGAGCTAGTTCCCCATCCCGATGACGGTCGAAGAGCCCAAGTGGCTGATTACCTTGCTCAGAGGCCTCATCCTCATTAATATTTTGCCAATAGTAGCTTTGTATATTTTGTAATGAAGTAATGTAGATGTTTTGGGCGAATTTGCCGATTAAACATGGGTTGTATTTGTTGTAAATGTGATGAAGTAATATAAAGTTTATGTTCTGGGCGAATTTTCCAACTCAACAAGTGTTTTATATTTTCCATCCTTCTTAGATTTTGCTTAATAACCTTGGGCCTCTCTTGGCCGACTAGATTTGTATTGTCGAGTAAGTGTCCTTCCAGTCCAGTATGCTTATAAGATACCATTTTCCCCCCCACTTTACCTTTTAGGTTATGTCGTCACACTTCCTTAGGCCTAAGTGGGGCAATTAGCGAGGACACACCTGGTGTTGGATGCTTTATTCAATCAGGATTTTATTAACCAAACATTATTTGGCAGCCAATTTTGAACTGACCATATTGCCTAAGGATCTCCTGTAGGGCTTCATATATTGCCAAGGGCAATGCTAAGAGGTTTTTCGTGTTTCATAACGAAAACCTGAGGAGGGTGATTTCCCTGCTGTAGCTTAATGATTAATGTGCCTGTCACTTAGAAAGGGTGCGTGAGTTATGAAGTTCATGTACTAGTTAACTGACACCTCATAGAATGCGAATGCCAAACAACTTTTATTAATGATAAGGAAATTAAGTACAATGTAAAAGAAGAATTTAGAAATAGAATTTCTTAAGATTTGCAGCATTCCATGCTCGAGGTATCTCTCTACCCTCCAGCATTTCTAAGTGATAGGCTCCTTGCAGATTGTCTCTTGTTATCTTAAATGGTCCTTCCCAGTTTCGCCCTAGCTTGCCGTCTGATAGTTTTACTGTGCTGCCCACGACTTTCCTTAGGACATAGTCCCCAACTCGAAATGCCCTTGGGTTAACCTTCTTGTTATAGTGCCTTGCGAGCTGTTGCTGATAGCTCACTAGTTTCACTAGGGCTAGCTTTCGGCGCTCAACGGCTAGGTCGAGCTCAGAGAGCAACGCTGCATCATTATGGCCCTGGTCGACAAGGCTGGACCTCATTGTTGGCAAGCCTGCTTCTAATGGGATGACTGCTTCCATTCCATACGTCAATGAGAATGGGGTTTTCCCCGTTGCTCGTCATGGAGTGGTACGGTAGGCCCATAGAATATGCGATAGTTCATTTACCCATGCTCCTTTGGCTCGCTCTAATCGTTTCCTTAATCCGTCGATCACCGTTTTGTTGGAAGCCTCGGCTTGGCCATTGCTCTGAGGATAGGCCACCGAGCTAAAATGGTGTCTGATTCCATGCTCGACATAAAAACTCTGAAAGGAGCCGCTCTCGAACTGCATTCTATTGTCAGTGATGATGGTCCTGGGGATGCCAAAACGGGTGATTATATTTTTCCACATGAATCTTATCATATCTGCATCTCGGATGTTCGCTAGGGGTTCTGCCTTGATCCATTTGGTGAAGTAGTCAGTTTCGACCAATAGATACTTGCGATTGCCGGCGGTGATAGGAAGTGGTCCTACAATGTCCATTCCCCATTGGGCGAATGGCCATGGGCTGGAAAGTGATTTTAGGTCACTAGCAGGTTGGTGGACCATAGGAGCATGAAGTTGGCATTTCTCGCACTTGCGAACATATACCGCAGAGTCTGTTTACATATATGGCCGCCAATAGCCTTCTTTCATTGCTCGAAAAGCCAGAGACCTTCCTCCAATATGGCCTCCACAGATTCCCTCGTGAAGTTCATGTAAAACTTGATCGACATCCCTTGGGTGAACACATTAAAGGTAGGGATCGAAAAATGATCTCTTTTATAGCTTGCCCTCAGGAGATAAGTGAAAGCGAGCGGCTTTGACACTTATCTAGTGAGCAGTCTTCTTATTGGTCGGAAGTATACCATCCTTAAAATAGTCCCTTATAGGATCCACCCAACTGGGTGCTGATTCAATTTGGAGCACACGTTCCACGGTTGGTAGTTCTTTATCACGATTAATGCTCGAATGAGCGAGGAAGTCGATGGGGATTGTCCTTTTTAAATTGGAATCGATTGTCGAACTCAGGGCCGCTAAGGCCTCAGCATGGGTATTCTTCCCTCTTGGAAACTGCTGGACGCTGACTTCCTCAAAGCTAGCCGTTAGCCTTTTTGCCACGGCGAGGTAGGTTGCTATTCTTTCATCCTTTGCATTGTAGTCTCCACTTATCTGATTGGAGACTAATTACGAATCGCCAAACACATGTAAATATTTTGCCCCCAAAGTGTATGCCTTGTGGAGGCCGGCTATTAAAGCCTCATATTCTGCTTTATTGTTGGAGGCTGCAAATCCAAGCCTGATACCCTATTCGAGGATTATATCCTCCGGGGTGATGAGGACAATGCCTACTCCTGCCCCCTTTGAGTTGGAGGCTCCATTAAAAAATATTTTCCAAACTCCCTCTGTTGCGTGGTTCTCTCCTTGCTTCCCTGGTTGAGGTTGGTCGAGGGGCATTTCGCCTGTGAATTCGACTATGAAATCGGCAAGGTCCTTCCCCTTGATTGCGTTCCTTGGTTGAAATTGGATATCAAATTGCCAGAGCTAGATTGACCATTTAGAAAGTCTGCCCGACAAATCCGCCTTCCTCAGGATTGCTTTAAGGGGGTGCGATGTAAGGACGACGATAGTGTGAGCTTCAAAATAGTGCTTCAGCTTTCTTGATGCCACCACTATTGTAAAAGCGAGCTTATCCAGTGGTAGGTACCGCTGCTCGACATCTAATAAGGTCTTGCTCGTGTAGTAAATGAGGTGCTGGATTCCCTCTTTTTCGCATACTAGTGCAGAATTGACGGTGTGGCTGGAAACAGTGAGGTATAAGTACAAAGAATCTATTTCTCGGGGTATGACGAGCAGTGGTGGCGAGCTAAGGTAAGCCTTGAGTTCATCCAATGCACACGAGCAATATTGATTCCATTCTACTTCTTTGTTTCCCTTCAGGAGTTGGAAGAATGGTTTGCACTTCTCGAAGGATTTTGAGATAAAATGGTTCAAGGCAACGAGCATGCCGGTGAGTTTCTGTACGTCCCGGATCGTGCGAGGAGGTTGCACCCTATTTATTGCATCGATCTGGTCTGGATTAACCTCCATACCTCTCTTACTGACCAAGTACCCAAGAATTTTTCCTGACTGGACACCGAAAGAACACTTGATTGCGTTAAGTTTCATTTGGTACCTCCTGAGGATTTCGAAGGTTCTTGATAGGTCTGAGAGGTGGTCTTCTTTCTTCCTTCTTTCGATGAGCATATCGTCGATGTAGACCTCCATGGTGTTTCCCATCTGGTTTTTGAACATCTTGGTGACCAGCTGCTGGTAGGTTGCCCCTGCGTTTTTAAGCTCGAAGGGCATGACCTTGTAACAGTATAACCCAACCGTGGTGATGAAAGTTGTCTTATCCTGGTCTGGAGCATATAGATGGATCTGGTGGTACCCTGAGTATGCGTACAAAAAGTTCATTCTTTCGTGAGATCCTGTGGCGTCCACCAGTTGATCAATTTTTGGAAGGGGAAAACTGTCTTTAGGGCATGCTCTGTTAAGGTCAGTGAAGTCGATGCAAACTGTCCATTTCCCATTGCTTTTTGGAACTACTACTGGGTTGGATAACCATTTAGGGAATTGGACTTCCCGTATGGATCCTGCATCCAGTAGTTTTTCGACTTCTTTTTCTACGACTTTGGCCTTCTCGGGCGCAGTTCATCGTGCCTTCTGCGTGATAGGTTTAAAAATGGGGTCGACCTGCAACCGATGACAAGCCACACAGGGATCGATCCCAGGTAACTCGTATGGTTCCCACGCAAAAACATCTACGTTGCTTCTCAATAGAATTGTCAATTCCTTCTTCTCTTGATTTGTGAGAGAAGCTTCGATTAAGAAAATCCTGTCATTGCTGCTATCTCCGGCTGTAACTTCCTCCAGGACCTCGATGACTCTTTCAGATCCTCCACTCCGGGTCTTCCGTACTTTAACTGCTATTTGGAAGGTGTCAGACATTCCTGTTCCTCAACTTTCTCTCTGGGCTTGTCGGCCTTCTTCTCTGGCCTTGGACGAATGGCCGCTATGAAGCACCTTCTTGCCATTGCTTGATCGCCATGGATCTCCATTACTCCTCGCTCGGTTACATACTTGAGTTTCTGATGGTAGGTCGAGGAGACTGCCTTCATCGTATGTAGCCATCCCTTACCGAGGATGGCTTGGTATGGCGAGTTGATGTCAACTACTAAAAACTCAATCATCTTGGAGATGTTTCCTGCCCGTACTGGCAGCACGATCTTTCCCAAGGGCATAGTCACTTTTCCAGCGAAGCTAACTAAAGGGACAGTGGCTTCCCTTAGGTCGCCGATGCTTAACTTCAATTTCTGGAATAGGTCGAGATACATTACCTCGAATGAGCTTCCTTGGTCGACGAGCAATTTATCGACGTCATAGTTAGCTATCCCGAGGGTAATGATCAGAGCATCATGATGTGGGGTTCTCACTCCCACCAGATCTTCATCCGTGAATACAATATGCTGACTATAGTCGATGTCATCTGCTCGCCGACGCTTTCTTGACTGTGTTTTTACTGGATCGATCTGGAACAACTTGCATCACCTCTATAAGATTTTTTACCTCCATCCGATCTGAATTTCCTTGAATCTGCTTAACATCAGATGCCCTATGAATTACTGCGAACTCATGTCCAGCATCATCTTCGAGCACGTGGTCAGGCCTTGCCTCTCCATTGGCAGCAACTTTCTCTGCCTTCTTCTCCACAAATTCGTTCAAATGCCCGGATTAGGCCAGCTCCTCGAGGTGGGACTTAAGGGCCTTGCAATGCTCGGTCTTATGTCCCCCCTCTTTATGAAAAGCGCATCTCGACGCATTATTTCTCTTTGAGGGATCCCCTCCCATCTTTCTGGGCCACTTAATAAATGGCTCGTCCTTGATCTTTGCGAGAATCTTGTAGATAGGTTCTTTGAAGACAGTGTTGACTGCCTGGAATGCCTTCGACACATCATTCTTGCCTCCTTTGTTGGGGCCATTCTTTCCCCCATTCTTCCCTCATTTCTTCTGGTTCTCATATCTATCACTGCTTTTGGCAGCGATCTTGGTTTGAACATTTTTTGCTGTACTGGGGCGAGTGACATCTTCTACCTTGGCGTATTTCTCAATGCGACCCATCAAGTCATCGATGGTAGTGGTCTCTTTCTTTGTCAAGGACTGGTATAAGAGGGAAGAGCTGGGTAGCCCAATATTAAAAGAGGCCACCGCTACCTGCTCCAAGCAGTCCTCGACTTCGTTGAATAACTCCCAGTACCTCTTCGCATAGTCTCGGAGGGTCTCTTGAGGTATCTTCTTCATTGTGAGTAAAGCATCCATCCTTTTGGGATGGGAGCTACTAGTAATGAAGCGGGCTGTAAAGATCTCGGCCAGGGACTTAAAGCTCCTGATAGACCTGTGTGGGAGCCTCTCGAACCATTTTTGCGCCACGTCATGCAAGCTTGAGAGAATGATTCGGCACATCAATGCATCTCGATGGCTCCATAGGGTCATGGCCTGCCTATACTGTCTAACGTGATCAATGGGATCAGTTTCACCATCATAAATCTTGAATCTCGGAATAGCAAATTTCTTGGGGGCTTCTTTTTCTTCTATTTCCCTTAAAAAAGGGGATTTCATTTGAGTTTGGAGTGCTCGCCTAGCGAGCTCTCTAGTCGATCTAGCACCGCGATGCGCAGGGTGTTGGTCCATCTCTCTTCGAACCAAATTTTGTATGTTCTCGTTACTGCGAGCTGGGCTCAGGTAATAGCGAGATAGTCGGAGTTGCTCGCGCAGGTCGTCCTCTGACTCGTTTTCCTCAACCTTTTGGGATTCGCGTCTAGGGCTCCTTCCTCGGCTGCGAGACTTGCTCGCCTGAGGGCTAGGAGTGCGGTATGGACATCTCCTGGTGTCATGATGGAGCTCTTTCTCCATTCTTTCTAACCTTCTTTTGAGGTGAGCATTCTCAGCCTCGTGCCTGCGAGAAGACTCCCTTTGCTCCTGGAGCCTCGCCTCATATGCATCAATCAACCTGGAGATTTGTGTGGATCTCGCTAGTCCTTGGCTTTCCTCTGAGGCTGGCCTTCCAGGCGAGCCCTCTGACCTGAACGTCGAACTTCAGATCTAATCCTTCGAGGAGCAGGTTGCTCCTGGATATCTCCTGCTTGAGGAGCATTACTACTGTGACCAGACATTTCGAATTTCTTTGTTGGTGTGGGCTTCTCAGGGAAGATAAACGTTCCCACAGACGGCGCCAATTGTGGTGACAATTATTATTCAACACAGATAGGATAAGAGAAGCGCAATCACCAAGTAAAGTAAGAAACACAAAACGCCAATCACACAACAAGAGATGTACGTGGTTCAGCAAGAATGCCTACGTCCACGGTGGTGCAATCGGTATTATTTCTTTTTACTTTGGGGAGTGTTTACAGAGAGTACAGTGCGTGCCTATTGCCCCAGGCCTAGGGTTTAATTTATACGTGTATATCTTCGGGGAGTGGAGGTGTTGGACTCCCCCGCGTCCATCTTTCTCTCATGGAATATCTCTGTCCGAGATTTTAGGAGAGGACTAAGTCATTAACTAAATTAAACTAAGGTTTTCTGTGCTCGGCCTTTGGACTATTTTAGTTAGGCTACTCGTTCGGGTCCGTAATGCTAAAACCGGGTACCCACAGACCCTATAGCTGATAAGGAATCGAGAGTGTTAAACAAGCTTACTGTGAAGAGGGGGGCTATAGTGACCGAGCCTTACTTTAAAGTTCATTTCGTGTACTGGAGGATACCTGATTTTACGAGGTATGCCTCTCCAAATTTTGGGACGAAATTCCGTTTTTAGGGGGGAAGTATGTAATACCCCGTATTTTTATGGCGAGCAATTATGAGATTAATTAAATAGAATTACTTTTAATTATGGGATTAATTAAATTAATTTGGGATAATTAATTCGGATTTAAATAACTAGCAAGACAAGAGTTAGTATTTGATTATGATGATAATGTTTAATATAACTGAGTGATTATGGTAATATATGATTATTGAATTTATTAAAATTGTCGTGAGTTGAAAATATGACAGTTTCGGTGATTAAGATTGGACGCGCGTGTCAGTCGTGTCAGGAACCAATTTAATAAATTTAAAAGTATTTTATTTCTATGTCATCCGTATGGTCATTTTAAGTGCACCAACATGTCAGTAAGGGTCGAGATAGTCAAAAAACACTAGCCAGGGGTTTAGTTTGGATCCCGGGACATTTTAGGCCTAACTAGCAGTCCGAATGGGTATTTTAGTCATTTTGACTTTTTGAGGAATTATAACCCACAAATTTTAGACTTAATATATCAGCCAAAACTTAGGACTCTTAGGGTTATCACAACCAAAAAATCACCAACGGCAGTTAGAGAGGAAGAGAGGGAAGTTCCTAAAGGAGAAACCACCATTTAGAGGCTTTTGCACCACCGTCACCACAACCGGATAGATCGAAAAGAGAGAATCATTCCCATGCCATCTACTTCAAAGGATCAGAATCTTCATTCCCAGGCAAGTGATTTAACTTGCAATAATTCAGTGCATATATCATCCATGTTAGGTTAGAATTGATGAATAACCTTGAAAAATAATGAATGAATGGATTTGAAGAATTTAAATCGTAATCTGGGTAGGTTTTACATGTAGTTGAACTTATGAAAATATAGCAGCCACAAAATTATGATCTATGTGTGGAGAATTATGAATTTTTTATTGATTTATATAATGTTCTTGAAGAAAATAGGAGAATTAGGGTTTTTGTGAAAATTATATGATTTGATCCAAGAAATTGATTTCCCATTATGATTTGATGATTCTAAAATGTTGAAACTTATGTCTTTATGTTGGTATGATGCTTGGAATAAATATTTGGGAGTTTGGGACATTATAGTAGAGGATTTGAGGGTTAAGTTTGATGAAACCCATAGGCAAAATTATGCAGATTCGCAATACACCACTACACCAAAATGACAAAATTGTCACCTTTCAGCCGGCCACCCTTGTTAAGGTCATTGACCGTGACAAAAAACACGCGTTTTGTGTCACGGTCATTGACCTTGACACGACCGTGACAAGTCCGTGACAAATTTACTTGTCACGGTCATTGACTGTGACAATTTTTTAAATAATTGTCACGGTCAATAACCTTGACACGACCGTGACAACTTCTACAACAAAAACCCTTACCCCTTCTTTTTTTTCCTCCCGCCGTTCCCTCCCCCTCTCTCTCTAACGTTGCTCTCTCTCTCTACTTTCGAGTTTATTTCTCTCTCTCTCTTCCATTTATATATATGTTTGTGTGTATATATATGTGTGTGTGTGTGTGTATATATGTGCGTGTGGGGGGTGGGGCAGGGTGGGGGTAGGGGGTGGGGAAGGGGGACTATTGTGTGTATGTGTGTATATGTGTGGTGGGTGGGGTGTGTGGAGGGAGGTGGGGCAGGGTGGGGGGCTATTGTGTGTGTATGTGGTGTGTGTGTGTGTGGTGAGTGGGGGGTGTGGAGGGAGGTGGGTGTGGGTGTGTATTTAAATTAACCCATGAATTTGTATTTTTGTATTTGAATTAACCCTTGAATTAACCCATGAATTTATTTTTTTATTTGAATTAACCCATGAATTTGTCAAACAAATTGACAAATTCAAGAGTTATTTATTTTTATATTTGTATATATATGGGTTCTTGAATTTTTTGCACTTTTGTTGAAACTAACTCGTGAATATATGTTTGTGTATGTTTGTTAGGTGTATATGATGTTTATATGTTGGAAATAACCCATGAATTTGTCAATTTGTTTGTGGGAGGTGGGGGTGGGGGTAAGTGAAGGTACCATTGTAATTCTCTTAATATCGTATTTTGATGATTCTATGAGATAATATATATTGTTTCAAGGTTAACTCATTGTAGATAAAAATATTCACATAGTAAAATTAAATTGAATCCATCCATAGATTCTATAATTACATCCACTAAAATATAATTAATAAATGAAACAGTTTTAGATGAAAGTAAATTAATAATTAGTGCCCATTTATATGAAAGTAGGATTGCCCCTCGGTGTAAATTAGTAAATTAATAATTCTATACGTTAATTGTTAGTTTAATTGATGAAATGAATTAATTGAGTAGATGAATTAGAAGGAGTACGGGATACACATTTGTTGTTGACATTGCTGTTGGATTATTTTGTTTAGTAAATGTTTGGTTGGTTAGTTTTAAAAGTAGCATGAC
Organism: Sambucus nigra; assembly: GCA_949130495.1. Taxonomy (NCBI): domain Eukaryota; kingdom Viridiplantae; phylum Streptophyta; class Magnoliopsida; order Dipsacales; family Adoxaceae; genus Sambucus; species Sambucus nigra. The sequence goes on along the minus strand of CASBWL010000019.1, from coordinate 1,075,871 downwards.
CACTTGATTATTATCCATATGGGGGTGGGATTTTTCAACTTTTTTTGAAAATTACTCTGTATATCGAACAATATATATATAGTATGATAATTAAATGAAACATACTTGAAATTAAATATAGTACGCATAGATACTAGCCTTCTAGTTCTTATGCGTACGCATTCAATAGCCCTTAGACCCGTTCAAGAGTCAGTACTCCTATAATGAGATCTCTCGAATTGTCCCGTTTGGACAGTTTGAGACTGTATAATTTCTGTATAATATTCTTATTGGCTTAAAGTTGTTACTTTTGGAGGAAGTTCTGCAGTCGTATCTTAATGTTCTCTGGGTACATACTAGATTGACAAGTGTGACTGTTATTTCAATTGATCAATTGAAATAACACTCACACCTGCCAATCTACGTCGTGTACTTGGAGAACTACGGGGATATGCTGTCGATTTTTTTTCAAATCGTAACAATGTGCATGCGCTGTTAAGTATATTACAGAAAAATGCGGTCTTGAATGGGATAGGACCACTCACCCTTTAATAGGATAATTAAATAAAACATACTATAAATCTAAGTTTTGTTTACCTTTAATAGGTGTTTAGTTGTGGTAGCTGTGATGGGATATCCGAAATACAAAGAGTGGATGGGTGAGACTAATAGAATGGGGGATGTGTTTCGTAGAGGTGCTAACGAATTTGTGAAATATGCAAAGAGATGTCATAATGATGAAGGGTTTCCGTGTCCGTGTGCTAGGTGTAAGAATGGTAAGGTGTTTGAGTGGAAAACAATTGAACTACATTTGTTAAGATCGGGTATGCAAGATAGTTATCGATTTTGGAGTTTTTACGATGAATTGAAAGTTCCTTTTGTCCCCGACCAACCTTCACAACAACCTTCAACAAGTAGAATAGATGTAGAAGGGGACGACGTAGATCATAATATGTTAGAGGATTTAGTTGATGATGCATACGGAGTTTATGAAGCAGAGGAGAATGAGGTTACTGATGATGTAGAAGATTCATGCTTGTGTGTATGACTGCATACTATAAGTGTAAGTCCCACGATTGGCATATGATCATGCAATTGGTTCCTCTATTGTTTAAGCACTGTTTCTCCAAGCACAAGGATTTACGTAGGGCTATTATGCAAATTAGTATTACCTTATCCCTCTTGTGTGAGAAGGTAGTGAATCGAGAACACATAGTGGCCGCAAAATTGGTTGTGATTGAAGCGATTTGTGTATTCGAGAAGTACTTTCCCCCAGCATTCTTTGACATAAGTGTTCACTTGTTGGTACACCTATGTGACGAGGCACTTCTTTGTGGTCCAGTTAGATATCGGTGGATGTATCCGTTCGAAAGATTGATGAAAGTTTTTAAAGATTACGTCAAGAATACGCGATACATTGCAGGATCAATTGCAGAGGAATACATCACCGTGGAGTCATCAATATATACTCGGGAATATATGCCTGACTCGACCAGCGTTGATGACACTGATGAATTCGTCGATGATGGTGGTCATGTGATGGGAAAACGAGTGAAATTAACGAGTTTGCAACATGAACAAGTAGCTCGTTATCTATTTGACACACATGAAGATGTCGAAGAATAAAAAAAGTAAGTTTCGATTATTATAATGTTTAACATTATTTTAGATTATTTTATACATGATTAATTTTGTAATATGTAGACAATATGAAGCCCGTGAGAACAATAAAAGACGAAAAATAATGGTACAATCAGATAGCGAATTTAGGCTGTGGTTGGCACAAGAGGTAATTATAATGAAAACAGTCGTTATATAACGTTACATTACACTCAAATTTTACCACTAATATAATTAATTTATCTATATTCTCAGCTCCTAAAGACGGGTGATGCAACATCAAGGCTTGCTCGTTTAGCCACTGGACCCTTGTTCTTGCTACAAGAGTACAAAAAGTATCGATTGAACGGTTACATTTTCGGCGCTAAAGTGTACGAGGAAAGTACAAATGTACAGAACTCGGGAATCTCATACAAAGCTCTTACTATCTTTCGAGTGAGTGCAAAAGATAAAAACCTCGTTGAAGCTGAAATGACTTACTATGGTGTAATCCAAAATATATTTTTTCTGGATTATATAAGCTTCAAAGAGGTTGTATTTTACTGTGACTGGGTAAGAGTTGAGGATAAAAATGCTTGTAAAGTTGATCCTGTCACCAATTTGATCATGGTTGACTTGTCCAAGTTGAAGAGCAACCACCACGTGAGCGATGAGCCGTTTGTTTGTGCATTTCAAAAGGTTAAGCAAGTGTTTTATTCGGAGTATATCAACAACGAGCCGTGGTCAATTGTCCAACACGCTCCAAGGCGTCTAAATAGTAGTGTGGATGACTTGGCTGCTCCTACCGAATATCAATCCATTTTTTATGATAACCCGAATTTGAAACAATTTTTCAATTTGTAATAAATATTTCAATTTGTACTGAAACATCCATTTTTAATGATTTTAATTGATTTGCACTTTATCATTTTCACTCTTGTGTGGTGTGCGTGTGTGGAGAGGAGATTAATACATAAATATTCCAACTACATCTAAGTTTTGTTTATACTAATCCATGAATATACGCTTCTTACCTTTAATAGGTGATTAGTACATGGTTATTTGGGGTGCCCTATTTGTGGAGAGGAGACTGAATCTCTTCGTCTATCCGAACACTAAGAAATGTCATAATCCTATGGAGTTATGCTCTGCAAATTCCTCCCAACCGTTATGTAGCCAAACATCACCAGTTGAAGTTGTCAATTCCACTTTCCATACCCCACCACTTGGAACCTTTAGCAAAACATGGGAGACCATTGAAAGGTGGAATTGACAACATCAACTGCTGATTTTTGGCTACACAACGGTTGGAAGGAATTTGCAACGCATAACTCCATAGGATTATGACATTTCTTAGTGTTCAGATATGAAGGGAATTATATTTGACACGATTGCCCGGGGTACATTAGTTGGAAGGAGGTGCCATATGAACTCAAGTTAGCTGTTTGGGTGACACTACAGGTAATGTATTTATATTCATATGTCAATTTCGATTTCGATTTCAATTTCAATTTCAATTTATCTATATTTGCGGGGCGGATACTAATTTTACTTTATTTTAATTCAGGGGACAGGGAGTGGCCCTGAGGGTAGGCCACATATGCTCGATACTTATGTGGCTATTAGGACGAGATAATTGATGGTGATGTTGTTTCTTCTTAAATAGTTTCTATTTTGAATGTATATTTGCGTTATCTCTAGTTTATTTGGATATATGAAATTTGAATAGGTACAACGTTGATATAACAAGTACAAATATACTGCTGGGCAGTGGTAGTGGCCATACTGCCCAATAATTTTTTTTTCAATTCTGCACATAATTGTCACGGTCATTGATCGTAACAAGCCTGTGACAAAAGCTATCACGGACTTGTCACGGTCAATGACCGTGACAATTTTTTAAAAAGGGGACCAGACTTTATCACGGTTATTAACCGTGACTAAACGTGCCACGGTCCTGGACCGTGACACGACCGTGATAATTCTTACGAACTTGTCACGGTCATCGCCCGTGACACGTCCGTGACAAAAAAAGTTGTCTCACCCAGAATTGTCACGGTCATTGACCTTGATAATAGTGCAGATTTGGTGTAGTGCATGTTTGATCGATCGATCGACCCATGAATGTCGATCGATCGACTGGATCGATCGATCGAATCCTCCTGATTTTTGTAGATTATATCTCTTTAAGGTTTGACAAATCCCAAGATTGTAAGAACTCGTAGGGGGTTTAACAAAATGTTGGGGAACTTGGTTAAGGTCAGTAGGGTTATAGTTTATGCTCGGGAAATGCTATACCTTTTGGGATTGAATGGGATACTTACGAGTGTTTACCAAGTAGTAAGGTACGATTAGAAATTTTATAAAATTGGGATTTAAATTGTATGAATGTTAATTTATGGTTAGGAACAGTAGAAGAGCGAATTTGAATTAATGAAATAACCTTAGAGGCAAGTGGGAGACTTAGTAACCTTCTGAGATAGGTTTAGATATTCGAATTTATACTACGAGAGAGTTGTCATGCTAGACATATTACGTAGAATATTTGGGATGGCATTAAAATATGTATGTGACTTGTAATATAGGATAGATAATACCTATATTAATGTTGATAAATACCTAGGTTGTGTGATTACCTAGTATATGGATGACTCTGTGTATGACATACCTACCATACTTGCTATCACGGGAGGTTAATTTTCAAAAAAAGGACCATCTTATCTTTGTGTGCCTTCGGAGGGATTTAGATTGGTACATTAAGGACATAGTTCTATGAATGACTTATTTGTGAGTTGATAAGTCAGCTGACCATGGGAGCGTAGGCATGTGCGTGACCTATGGGTATGTGAACTATGTTCACCTCCAATATGTGTGATTTGTATTGAGATGGTTCCTGGGTGATTCGAAATGCGTGATCCTTATGTACGTGATGTACTTGGATTTGATAGCTGAGTATGTATGCACCGCATCTTAGCTTAGGGGTGCCATATATGTATATATGTATTGAGAGTGATTTATATATGTACTTGTGACTGGTTCACTGCTGCTTAGTAGATGTGAATGACTAAGATATTTAAATGGGTTAAAAATGTGAAAAATTTATAATAGCACTTCAGATAAGTAATTTAATGAATGTGAATATGGGATATAAATATGACTTTTTTGGGTAATACGAGTAGGCACCCTATATTAGAATGTGAAAGCAGGAGTAGTACTGATTAGTTAGTTAGTGGCATAACTAGGATAGGTGAAGGGTATACGTTAGGCATGCACATTAGTTGAAGGGTGAGGAACTCATGTGAGAGTACGCAACTAACATGTATATAATATTTACTGTTTAATGCAATTAAACACTTGCTGTTTTTAAACTGTTTTCACCTCGGGCTCTGACCCGTTTTCCTCCAAATCTATTTTGTTTTGTAAAAAAAAACTTTTAGGTGCCCAGGCACAGGGACGACAAGCATAGGAGTTCCATTCTGATGACGTGTTGTAGTTATTGTGGAAGCTACAGGATCTCAGTATTAGATGCCTCCACATTTATACTTGGTTCCTTCAGAGTCGTTCATATCAGTTAGGGAATGTTGCCCATTCATATTTAGAGATTGTAGATACATACTTTCATTATTTCAGATGTTGGTTTATTTATTTAGACTCTTGTATTGGGATTTTATTTTGACTTTGGTATTATTATTGGAGTGTTTACTCCAGACTCAGTTTATTTCATTACGTTGGTTATTCATATGAGTTTGTTTATACGATTGATGAATGGTGATTTAATTACTTGGTTAATTGTTTACTTAATTAATAAAATTTGGCATCTCTCTATTTTAAATATTAGGTGGCTAGTAATTAACCAAATGTTTTTCGACAGTGATGCTAAGACTGAACCAACTTGATATTCTGCATTAATTTAATGAAGGAGTAGCTACTCGGTATTTAATTAGTCGGGGTGTCACAGTTGTAAGTAGAGCGGACATTTTTATCCATTACAAAGAAACGAATCTTCTTTGTTCGGCTAATTGTCCATGTGCCAATCATTACCTCCATCTTAATGGTTCCTAATGGAAAAACCTTCTTCCCAACAAATCCTATTAATGGACGATGATAAGGTTCCAACTGACCGAGCATAAAATCCAATTTACTGAAATAAGGATAACACTTTATGTCTGTCGAGCTAACATTGTTTACTAGTACCCTAAATACAGTGGCTTCCTTTTTTTTAATTTTGATTCCCAATGGGTCATCATGAGGATATAACACTTAGCATAGATCATTATTGGAAAATCCAATTGCCAACTTATCCTTATTTACTTTCCTTGGTCGGTCTTCCTCGATAAGGTTAATTCGTTGGATATAGGAACAAGCTTGAGCCTCATTGAGGTAAGTCTTCCTTTCAGCTGTAAGGTCTCTTCCTACGTCTACAGCAGTAATCATATGATAATCAAAAAATCCAAAGATGAGCATAAATACCTCACGTTCAGGTTATCTTGGCTTCTTGGGGAGATAGGGATCATCTTTTGGATCATCACGTGATTCCTCTTCTTTTCCTCTCTAGGCTTGCAAGGGGATTTAGACCTCTGTCGAGCTCTGTCACCATTCTATCGAATGGCAAACCTTTCTAACTTTCCTCGTCGGATCAACGCTTTAATTTCGTTCTGGAGAGCGATACACCTGTTGGTCGTATGACCATGGTCCTAATAGAACTCAAAATACTTATAGACTTATCTCTCTTTTCAACAAGTGATTTTAACTTCTCAGGGCACCGTAGCTCGTTATTGTGCTTTATTTCTTCCAACACGCGATGGACACCCACTATCAAAGGAGTGTAATTATTGTACTTCTTGAGCCAATATACACTTCTTTTTCCCTTCGACTCTTTGTGCTCAGAATGGTCTTTATGCTCCTTTTTATCAGACTTATTTTGATCCTTTGCATTCGAACTATTTTTAGCTACTATTGCTTCTTCGACATTCATAATCTTTGCTGCCTTAACCATCAATTCAGTCATCATCTTTGGAGGATCTTTCACCAAAGTATGGTAGAGCTTGTCCGGAAGCAAACGACTCATGAGGGTCGTGATTACAGTATTTTCCTCATAATCGATAACTTCTAATTTCTCGTTGTTGAAATGAGTAATGTAATCCCTGGTACTTTCTACTACCTTATGCCTCACATTGAGCAAATGAGCTAATCGCTTCACTAGTTTAGCTCCAAAGAAAAAAAATTCCAATGAATATCTCAGCAAACTATTTAAAGCTTGAAATCTGCCCCCGAGGAAGGATATTGTACCAAATTTGAGTTGGTCCAATTATAGTTCATGAAAATCCCCTATACCTCATTTCATCAGGAACAATATAGATATCAGCAACTGCTTGATACTGTTTAATGTGCAAGACAGGATCCGTTTTCCCATCATACTTAAGAGTTATTACTAGAGCTTTAAACTTGGATGGTGTAGGAAAATCCATAATGGTTTTCACGAAGGGATATCCTTTGATAATACTTCTTTGGAGAGGATTCTTAGCCTTCGTCATTCCCCCCAATCTATCCTCCAAACGTTGAATGGAACCTTTTCAAGCATCATTTCCAGCACCAGATCTATTATTTGCGACTTTTTCATTTCGACCAATTGTTTGTGCTGAGCTTTCCTCTTGCGAACCTTCTCTTTGATCGGGCTGAGCTATTTGTCGGGCATCTGATTTGGACTGGGTTGAACCTTCCCTTTTGCTGATTGGTGGCCGAGTATTTCTTGACGCAACCTTAAGGAAATTTATATTTCCCCTGGGTCCCAAACTATCAAAGGGAGAGGCTCTACTTAGATTTTCTAAGGCACTCAGTCTTTCTAGAGTAAGGGATGGCGCATCATAGGAAATAAGGGTCCTAATAGAAGAAGTTGCTCTAGGACAGTATGAAGGATCCCTAAAAGTTCTAGAATAGCTATGCCGAACACACCTTGGTGACGGCGGTCGCATACTTCTTTGATTGGACTGCGTAGGAACTCCAACTTATAGAGTTTGGTCCAGTTGCTTTATCTTATCCTGCATGGCTTCTTGACCTCTGACAAGCTGGCCAAAATTCCAGACAAATCTTTGTTACTTGGTGGGGCAGAGGGGTTAGGCATAATGCCCTCATTTCTGGTGCTTGTTTCAGCGATATCAGCCATGTATGATGAATTGGTGAAGACGTTTAACAATACATTCCCACAGACGTCACCAATCTGTTGATGAAAAAAAATAGACTAGGCCTAATTAATTGATCACAGATAAATAAGTAAAATAAATCAGACAAGTAAGATTTTTAAAGTGGTTCGACTCAAAGGAAAAGAAGCATACATCCACCCTTATGTATTGCTTGATTACCTTGATTTGTTTTCGTCCATTTATAACGAGGGGGTTACAATGTATTCATAGTCCATGAGGGGTGTCAAGAGTCATAATGTGAAATGATGGCTTTATAAATCAGGCATTTACATTAGTACATAATGATCATTAAGTATAAGGCTGTTGGCGCTTCACTGACTAAGTTGGTCGGGCTTCCCTTGTTGGACGGGGATTGAATTTATCCTGACTTGGCCTTTTTACCACGATGGATAACATGTGCTGGATTGTGACCGGTCCATGTTGGATAGTAAATTTTGGTATCAACAATGGCGATGATCTGTAAAAGATCTTCCTACTTCGGCCTAGGGTTTAATTCCAGGCATATGTCGAGACTTTTGATTCCATTAATATTCAAAACAAGTTGGATCATGCTTTGCACAAGGTAATCTTTGTCTACAATCATTGCCACGTATTTTATTCCACTGCCAATCGGTAATGCAAACCAACGATAAGTGATCTTAATATCTGTCGTAAAAGGGTTTACGACCATTGCACACTACGCCCTTTTAAACAAGTCATTGTATGTGGATGTCATGGTCAAAGTGATCACCTTTGGGGGATGAGAATTGTAGCTTGGGCCAATTGTTTGGTCATTAAAAATTATACCTCTTTAATAGCACGTGAATGTTTCACATCCGATATAATAACCCTAGAACCTTAAGAAGTCACGACCCTATGGAGGCCACGACTTGTAGAATGAATTATTAGAGAGAGACCTAGGTTAAGGTGGGCATCCCCAAACTTAGAGAATCCAGTGGCTACGGCTTAATATGCAAAGCTCACAGGATTAAAATAAAGGCCATTACAAAGGTGATGGACGAGAAACTTGATACCCTTAGATCAACACGTGTGGTGATGATGCAACATCATTATTTCACGACTTAAGGATAAAGTTCATAGAATTTTGAATACCCTTTAAAATAAATAATTGTGGAAAATAGTGACCAAAAGAGGAAAACCCTAGATTTCTTACTAAAACCTATAAATACCAACCTTTGGCACACTTCCCAAACCTTCTAAACCCCCTAAAACTTACTTTAGAGAGATAAAGTGTTACTTTTATGTGAAAAGGGGGAAGAGATGCTCGAGTACCACAAACAACCACTATTCACAGGAAAAGGAGGAGGCCTGTGAGGCGATGATGAGTTGTTGTTCATGAAAGATTATTACCGGATTAATGGAACAATATGCTCATCAATTTATTATTAAACAATCATTCTGCTGATTATAATATTATCGAAACTAGATAGTTCTACATCGTTAAATGTTTAATATTGTTGGAGTACATCAAATCTTTATATTTAAATGCAAAATGATTGAATAACGTGGACTATTCAGGTACATATTTTGGATAGTGTTATATAGATGAATTTATTCGATAAGAAATGTGGTGTGAATATTTTTATTTTTTTATTTAGACTACACATTTATAAATCTTTATAAATTTTACTAATAAATTGGATAGACATATCGCTGTGGGCTATCAAGTGAATACTTGATTTAATTTCAAACAATTGTGTATTAATGCGAGAACGATTTTTTTCAAACTCCCAATTACTCAACCGGTGGTACTAAAATTAATTATTGTTTTTTCATTTTTGGAGAGTTTAGGTTGTGAGTGTCATGTGTCCGTGAAATATCCGTCTTATTTAAGTAGTCAAATGTCTTACACACCACAAGGAGCACCATACGCGTGTTTACGTCCCCAAAGTGTCCAATGAGGGGTACGTCACCTCAAGAGAATTGTCCATGATTCACATAATTTACATATGCAGAACAAATTAGTGTTAACGTTTTCCAAAATTTATCTATACATAATTAATTATTTTACCCACCTTAGTTACCCAATTTACATTTTAAACCATTTATGTCTCTTGTACTCAATGTTAGTTATATTAGTTACCCAATTTACATATTAAACCATTTATGTATACATAATTAAATATATTAGTTATATTACATTACATCACTTAATATATTATGTTACCACTTGAAACCCGATTGTTAAAAACAAAAAATACATTTAAGATGTGCACTTAATTAAGTCTCATTTATCTAATCCGGAGATATTTTGAAGATTTTTACTATTTCTAACTTTTTAGCATCTTTACGAAAAATTATAAATAATCGACAAAATATATATATTAGTTTCTATAAAGACAATCTAATTTTTCAAAATATATCAAATAACGGGAAAGTCCTATTGAATGTCTTCACATTTTGCTATATTTTTTTTAAAATTTTATTTCCCATTTTCAAATTTATTTCTTGTTTTGTCCTAATTTTTGCCCATAATGTAAATAATAAATAAAGTGTGAGATGAGGATGAATCGAAAACAGAATCAATAGCCACACTAAACAAAATCTAAATACACATAAATGTATTTCACTATAATAATATAGAGTAAAAAAATTGGGTACAGTACACAAAAAATTAAAGTTTTGAAGTCATAACACACAATTTTTAGTAAGGTGACAATTCGCGCTAACAGGTCGTGTTTGGGCTGGACCCGATCCGACACGAACACGACACAAACATGACACGGTGTCGTGTTTTTTTTGCCTAATACGAACATTACTTATTAAGAACACGACACAATATGAATAACACCACAAATTAATTTTGCGCCACTTGACAATATATCGGTGGGACCCGATATGATAGAAACATACGAGGAGGAGCGAATAAATTGTCCAAATATAAACCCTTCCATGTTTAAGCCTTGTTTGTGAGTTCTATTTGGAGAGAAAATAAAGGAAAGGAAAGGAAAGCGTGTTTTTCTTCGTTTGGGAGTTTAAGTAGAAAGGAAAGTGACTTTCTCTCGTTTGGGAGTTTAAAAGGAGAGAAAAGAAATGATTTTTTTTTAAAAAACTTTCCCTTCCATTCTCTCCAAAACTTTCTTTTCAAATCGAAAAGAAATGAAGAGAAAGGAAAGTTTTTTAATGAAAAAGTTTTTTAATGAATTTTTCCTTCTTCCCCTTAAAAAAATGGATCAAATACCAAAAAGTCCCTCAAATATTTTTTAATACACATTTAATCCAAGCTTTTTATTTTTGTACCAAAAAGTCCCTTATTCTCTTATCTTTAAAGGGCCGCGCTGATGAAGGACTTTTTGGTACAAAATAAAAAAATTTGGACTAAACGTCTATTAAAAAATATTCGAGGAACTATTTGATATATGCTCCTAAAAAAATTATTTTCCTTGTAAACTCCCAAATACAAAAAAGAAAGTTGTTTTCTTTTCTCTCCCAAACTCGTTTCTTTTCTCTTATTTATTATTAACTTTCCCTCCCTTTTTTTTTCCCGAATAAAATTTTCCCTTACTTTATCTTCTAAACCGAGCCCTTAGTCCCAATGTTTCCCTCCTTGCCTGATAAACCTTCTATTTTTGACACTTGTGAAGCTTTCTGAAATGGAAGTTTTGAAATTGGTGAGAATAGAGGATTCGTCTGATCTAATAAACGATGACTCTGAATTACGATTCTCACGTAGACCTAAACGATGGACTACATTCTGGAATTCATAGCTTTCGCTCTGACTGCTTTTGCCGCTGCCGCTTTCGCTTTTCTTCTCATTCTCACCAAAAGAAACTCCGCCGCCGCCACAGGGTTAGCTATGTCATTTCATTATCTCTCTGTTTTGAATGTTTGGTAGCTCTGTTTCTGCTGGTTGTGCTTTCTTCTTGCAAGCTGCTATTTATCGTGGAACACACACGTGCAAGTGTAACTGCCACTGGTGTGAGGTCTAGATATCAACGTTTAAAAATATGAACGTGAGTTGTTAGATATTTAAAAGATATATGGTTTCGTGTTTTCTTATTTAACAGCTCAACCAAAATCCATTTCCATTTCAAAAACCATGACTTCGACTCAAGACAAGAATCTTTGGGAGCTGTTGGTTCAATCCTTTGATTTTGATTTTGTGTATATGCTCAGATTGAATTGATTCCACTGAATTGTTTGGGGGTTTTCTAGTGGTTTTTTTTGGGCAATGATGGAGCAGATCGAAGGTTAGTGGTCGGAGATGGAGGTTTTCGAGTGTGTGGTTGTATGTAGCAGGAGGAGAATTTTTTAGTTTCAGATGGGTGGGTTATGGAGAACAGTAGGTGAGTGGGTATTTATCGGGTTGAGGTGGTGTTTTTGTGAGGGGAAGTGGGGTTAATGGTGGTGGTGGTTAGTAGATATTTTGTGGTGGTGGTGGTGGTGGTGGGGGAAGTGGGGTTGGTGGTGGTGGTGGAGAGAGGAGCGAGAGAGGGTGGTGAATTTATGCCGTGTCCAATAGCTGTTTCTATGTGGGTAAATTTATAAAATAGAAATTTTGAAAATGAAAAACAGTCTCCAACAATAATTTCTTTGTTATCCCGATATGACATGGCATAAGTTACGTATAGTATTTTCTTGCTTTTCGTGTCTCGTTTATGCGACAGGTAGAAACCGACATATTGATGTCACGTCTTGTTTGTATTTTTAACATGTATTATCGTATCATGTGGGGTGAGACCCAAGGTCAAAAACGACCAAACTTAATTTATCACCTTAGTGACAATCACCCATATGAAGAACTAAGGCCACAAAAAAACAAACAAATCAACCCTCGCATTTACGTAAGAAATGAAATAATAAAACTATTCTAGTATTCTTAATTTTTTAATCTAGTAAATGGGTGTTTATAGGCGATTAGGGGTTATATTTTCCAACGAATGCTTGCTAAATTTTCATTACACACTAACATCAAAATACAACACATGTAAGAAAGAAAATTATATAATTTTAGATAGTAGAATAAAATTAAAAATAATAAGTTAGAGTATGTTAAATCTTTTTTTTAAGTGACAAAGTGAATATAATTTTATGCGGACAATTGTATTTTTAATCGGTCACTTTGTCACTTAAATAAATATAATGGTATGCTCTAACTTTTCGCCCGAGAGATACGGGGGAAAATGTAACGCATTCTTAAATGTTGAATTTGTAAATGTGAAACTACGATTAATCATTAGATATTTGGATAGTAATCACGTCAGGCGTATGAAGAAATATTTATTATCATGTAACTTAAACACATGTACAAAAGTTATATTTTTAGTTCATTGAATGTCATCATAGGCCATAATCCATATTTTGTAATCTAAGTGTAAAATTGTTTACATGACGGAAGTAATAATCACATTAAGAAATAGTTACAACCACGAAGCATCTTTTTTTTCCTTTTGCAATCATCATATGAAATGTTATTGAGCCATGACCAATACGGATATTCATTGTACTTCTCTTGCATTACTTATTCTATAGTTAGCCTTCCCTTATTATCGTAGACATACTTGGAGAAACATGAAAAAATGAAAAACTATACGATTATATAATTAGTGTAAGAAACACAAATAATAAAGGGACATAAATACATGGTAGCAGCAAAAAAAAAAAAAATACACGAATACACACATATACAGTGTTTGTGGGCTAGAGAGAGGGAGAATATATTTCTCACACAGTGAGATAAAAACCGTCACTCGTACACCCTCACATACATCCTCGCTAATATGCAAAGTCACGTCCCCAAAACATGTTTAGATACATGCATTCACGCTCAATAACACCTGTAAACATAATGCGTTGCGGGATAAATGAATTGGATTCATTTATCATGGTAGTGGTGAACTCGGCTTAAATGACTTTACCATCAGTCTACATGTATGATCTTTATTACTTTGAATTTCCAAATATTTTAAATAAGCAAAGTAAACACGATATTATATACAGTTCGCCAAAAATATTTATATAAATTTATAATCTTCCATTAATTTGATTTTATAAATTGAAATAAATAGTTACAAAGAACTTAAAAACAAAATTGTCTCATAAGATTTTTATGATTGTACTTCACTTGGAGTAAATATGTTGCAACCAAGGAAAAAATAGGAAACTCTAAATACTTGTGAATAAGAGGTAACTTAGAATTCAACGTGATGGGTCACAAAAAGAGAATGTTTTTATTAACACCCAATTTATCCTCATGCATACCCCACAGTTTTTAGAATTTAAAAGACCAAGTCTATTAGAAGACTTAATACCCCATTTAGAACACCCTGATTTAACTGGAACTCATTTTTTAAATATACACTAACATATGACTTTATTATAGGAAGTAAGAAAGTGAACATATATCTTCATCTGTCATAAAAAAATACATCAAGAAATTTGTCAAAACTTATTATTTTACCTTCGCATATAATTTGGAAACCATGTAGAAAGCATGAATACGTTTCAAAGAACAACTTTTTGGCAGCATAAAATAAATTACATTTAGGTTTGAATTTAAACCGAATGGTCAACAATTGGGTTGATGGAATTTTCGCTCAATCTGTGGAATTTTTTAGGATACGTGGATGATCATCAAAGTGCTTACAGATGTGCTTTTCTCATTTCTTACTTTTGAATGTGTGTACCTTTTGTTTTAACCTTTTTAACTCATCAAAAGAGTTCATATTTTAGATGAATTAGAAGAAATAAGAAGCATGAATGAAGTCGTTCTTTATACTTTTTATTCCAGTAAAGTTTTTATGAAATATCAATTGTTGATAGACTTAGTTCAAAGCATACAAAACTTTGAAGTTTGGGTATTAATTATTGCGAAAAGTTCACTGATTGATTGAAGCTTTTAGATTGTTTTTCCGGTAATGGTTGGATAAGTACATCCAATAGGTTTGGTCTAATCCATAAATAACTCTACTAAATTTATAAAATTAAAAAGATTCCTTTTTTTTATAAACCCCATTTGTAGGGTGGGTTAAATGATTTTAAACCCATTAATAGAGGCGACATAAAAGTGGGGGCTAGAGACGTAGAAGTGGGGTTTAAACAAGACCTCCCCCCCCCCCAAAAGTAGAGTATCTTAAACTCCCAGTCATTTTAACGAACATAAAGTAGGCCTGTGAACATCGAACGTTAACTCCAATGGATAATCTACTTTTTGCAATATATGAAGATATTTAAGATTATTGAACACGACTTCTCTCCATTATAATAATACTAAAGTCAAATTAACATAATTTTCGGAGTTACAAAAGCATAAGCCTTTACTAACACAATACTATCATGGCCTCACCCTTTAATTCCTTTTAGGGGCCCTGGTTTTGTTGTGTGTGTCAGGGGAAGGGGTGGGGGAGCGTAGTTTGGTGAATAATATAGATCAAGAAAATTGGACAATACCCACAAAATCAGTGCCTTCAGATTCGATTCCCTCTTCTAGAAATCAAACGAACTTTATTGTCAAATACCTATGCATAATATAAATAAATAGTAAAAAGGTGTTAGTACTTGAGTAAACAAACTAATAGAACTTCATCTCTTTCAGAAACCAACGGTATAATATGACTACATCAATGAAGCAACCAATTGATAATGAAGAGAAGGGGAAGGATTTGAGTAAAGGAGAGAGAGAGAGAGAGAAAGGGAGAGGGGGTGAAATTAATTTACCTCTCAAATAAGACATTTTTGGAAGTGGGTGGTTCAAAATGGGGGTTACATTTATGAGGTAGGTGTGAGGCACGTGGAATATTCTTAAATAAAAAAACTAGAAAAATGATAAAATTACTCTCAAATTTTGAACGCGTCCCAGCAACAGGCAACATAGATATATATAATAAAACACACATATATATATATATATATATATATATATATATATATATATATATATATATATATATATATATATATATATATATATATATATATATGTATTGCTATTTATTTTATTATGTGTTCAGTGTTAGAAATTTCGTTTAGAGTAGTATGAGTGAGAAACTGTATGAAAAAATGTGTATGGGTAGTGTTCAACATTGTGTAGGAGAAATTATGTGCGAAGAAAATGTGAGTGCGATGTTTAAAATTGTGCGCAATGTGTGATTATGTATATCATATACGTGAAATTGTATACGTGAAGCGTGCGTGAAAGTGTGGATTCTGTGTATGAAAGAGTGTGCATCGTGTTTAACTAGGTATTGTAAATGGCAGAGTGGCCTTGCTGCCACGATCCACTGAGATTCAGCGTTGCGTTTGTGAGCCCACACCGTAAGTAAACACGATATTTATGTACACAATTCGCCAAAAATATTTATATAAATTTACAATCTTGCCTTAATTCAATTTTACAAATTTGAAATAAATAGTCACAAAGAACTTAAAAACAAAATTGGCTCATAAGATTTTCATGATTGTACTTTACTTGGAGTAAATATATCGCAACCAAGGAAAAAATAGGAAACTCTAAATACTTGTGAATAAGAGGTAACTTAGAATTGAACGTGATGGGTTACAAAAAAGAATGTTTTTATTAACACCCTATCCTTATGCATAACCCACTTGTAAGTTTTTAGAATTTAAAACACCCTGATTTAAATATACGCTAACATGTGACTTGATTATAGGAAGTAAGAAAGTGAACATATATCTTCATCTGTCATAAATAAATACATCAAGAAATTTGCTAAACTATATATTTTATTTTTGCATATAATTTGGAAACCATGTATAAAGCACGAATACGTTTCAAGGATTAACTTATTGTCAACATAAAAGAAATCACATTTAGGTTTGAATTTAAACAGAATGGTCAACAATTGGGTTGATGGAATTTTTGCTCAATCTGTAGACTTTTTTGGGATATGTGGATGATCATCAAATGCTTATAGATATGCTTTTGTCATTTCTTACTTCTGATTGTGTGTACCTTTTGTTTTAGCCTTTTTAAATCATCAAAAGAGTTATATATATCTTGCTACATACATACATACATACATATATATATACATATATATATATATATATATATATATATATATATACACACACACACACATATATCTTGCTATTTATTTATTTTATTATGTGTTTAGTGTTTGAAATTTTGTTCAGCGTGTGTATTAAAACTCTGTTTAGTATTAATGAGAAACTGTGTGAAAATATGTATGTGAGTAGTGTTTGACGTTGTGTAAGAGAAACTATGTGCGAAGAATATGTGAGTGCGGTGTTTGAAATTTTGCACAATGTGTGATTATGTATATCATATACGTGAAAGTGTGTGAACTCTGTGTATGAAAGAGTGTGCATCGTGTGTAAGTGTGTGTTGTAGAGTGAATGCCGTAATCAATAGCAATAGCACTTTAACAAAGAACACACTCTCAAGAGATTTTGTTTTTTGATTAATAAGAACACATTCAGAAGAGTTAACGCTCAAAATGTCTATTAATTCATTACCATTACCTTTAAATAGTGCTATAGTATACCAATGAATATGCGGTGAAAAATAACCTTAAGGTTAGGGATAGAGAGGAGGAGAGAGTGAGGGGTGAGAGAAGAGGGAGGATGAGGAGAGGAGAGGATGGAGAAGATGAGGAAGGGGAGGATAGAGAAATGAGGATACTTGCTCCTCAATCAGAAGGACTCGTCGGCCTGGATGCAATAAGGAGGGCCATTGTGCTAGTATACGAGGTAAACTATTGGGAAACCAAGGCCAAGCCTAAGGGAAGGATGTAAGGCTATGATTCTAGTTTAGTCTTAAAGGTCTGGAAAATAGCAGTTAGTTGTGATCAATTTTTTCGTATGAGATGTGATATGTTTACTTTGATTTCTTTTGAATTTTGCAATTCTGTAAATAATTTTGGATACATATTATCACATTTAAATGAAATAATATTAAGGATTTATATATGAAAAGCAATTTATTTGTATGTTAATAGTTTCATTTTTTTTTCTCAAAGGTTGTACCCCAAGTAGTGTTTCCCGGTTATATAACTCTATATTTTAATTGTTGTATAATATTTTTATGGACAAATTCAGTGTTTTTGTCATTGTCAAAAGCTATTACCGTGTACGATCTATGATTACAAACAAGGTCGTAATAATAATAAATTCGTATAAATAAGTGTTCCATTTCTCTTTCTCAATCTTATTGTGCTTTTTCAAACATATTTCGTATTTATCGAAAATCTTTATATTACTAAAAACAAGTTTATATCTTCAATACAAAGTAGTTATAGAAGTAAAAGTAAAAATTGAAAACAATTAAAAACAATCAACTTTTATAATGTTGTTGAATAAAATTTCGAGTTATTTTCCAGTGCCATTTGGTGTTTGATTCTTCATAAATGTATTTGTGCACCATTTCTAATAATAGTTGCCACACACCTGCATATCGCGCGGGTTGGACACTATATTGATTCTGCAACACTCAGATTTCATTGCAATTACCAACTCAATCCTTAATCACACTAGATGGCAAGTGCCCTCGCCCAATCTACGGTTGGTCTCGAGTTCGAGACATGGGAGCAGTCTCTCCATATATAAAACATTGGGGTTAAGGCTAACGGACATCTGCCTTTCCTAAACCCTGCAGTTAAGCGGGAGCCTTTTGCACTGGGTATTACCTTTTTATGTATTAAACACGATTAAGTAACAGATTGTTCCTTTAAAAATATAATGTATATTATTAGATGTGAATGTAACAAATTATGAAAAATAAATAAATTGAAGTAATTATGGAGTAAAGAGACATATTACTGAACCTTTTTTTTTCTTGTTGCACACACATTGACATCATTTAACTAACCATCATATATATCTACATTAATGTAGATAGAAATCACTTGATTGAGACTCCTTGGTGAAATCTTCACAACTCTCTATAGTCTTTACAATTCTATATTTAACCACCCAAAGTCTTTAAGATACTAGCCTTCCATTTACCCCCCCTCCCTCATGCTGCCATGTTTTTCTTCTTCCCATCAAAACCCCACAAAGTCATCATTCTTATCTCCATACCCCATTATGTATGGGATGAAATTATTCATAAATGAAAAATAAAACCTTTCTAATCCCTGCTCATCAACCCCACTGCCATATTTTGAATCTTCTCTATCCAACCTGACTTTTCTTTCTTCTCCTAATTAGTCCGTACACGATTGGCCATTCTCTCTCTCTCACACACACACACAATATATATATATTTGACGTGGGTTTGATTTTCTAAAATGTACTCAAAAGATGATAGAAATAAACTATGAAGTATCGCTTTTACTTCAAGGACGTCTGATGTGAACCAAGAACTGAATTTTGTCATTAAAATAGTTAACGACCTAATCTGAAATAAAAATGACACTAATTCTCGCTAAGATTTTAAAAGTGAAAAATGGTCAGTTATGGTTAGTGGGCAACATGGCTTTGGTTGAGATTGGATATTTATAGTTAGCGGGAAGTTTTAAATGAGGCTATATGAAAATTCCATTTTTGCTAGATGCCAACCGTAATTATCCTTGAGAGTTGCATATTTTAGGTGAGTTATTTTGGAAATAAAAAACTGACAGAGCTTCAAGAATTCGAAATGACTTGACTTTATATATATATAAACCTGTAATATATATATATATATATATATATATATATATATATATATATATATATATATATATATATATATATATATATATATATATATATATATATATATATCATGGTGTGATACTCTAGGTTTTTTTGGAAATTTAACCATATATATACACATATATCAAGTTATATAAATGATGTAGATCTAGATGATTTTGTATATTACTCGGCCATATATTTATTCCTTAATAAAATAGGAAAAAAGGATAAAAAAATGTCATACATCAATATGCCCATTTGTTTAGATGCCTAAATGTGTATTTAGTAAATCAAATTCAATAGAATGTTGACTGCTTAGAACTGGAGTTTATGTTTTTTACAGTTAATGAAAGTATTCCGGGCAATAAGTCAAGCCTCTTTTGTGATGTTTAGATTCTGAAGGCAATCTTTGTACCATTCATTGTTACTTATCAAATACAAGTTCAACTTTGATATTTCTTCAAAGGTATATAACCACATACATATTTATTTACTCATCATCCACAACATGATACAAATACTTTCTAGTTTTAGGTCATCTTCAACCGAGATGATCATAAAACTGTAATATGAAATGTGCTAGATTTCTAAAAGAAATGCAAAATGATTAATTCAACATTGTCAACCGTTATGAGTGATACAAATGTATGTAGTCATTACACTTCTGCTAATACACACGTGCAATGTTTTCGAGTAAAATTGATACCATTGTCATTTCTGACTAGCCAAAATTTTAGGATTGAAACGCAAAGGCCCACTTTGTTCGTGCGAATTGCCACCCTATTGGAAAGTCCTTTGCATCCGAGATGTAAATATTTGAAAACTATTATTACGTTTATGTACAATTTCACTTTTAATGCCTCTATACTCTCATCGCATATTGTTCGGTGCTTTACTAGCAGCTCTAACTGCCCCCTCAGATATATGCTACAGCACATCCTACGGTGATGTTGGCCACTCTTCTACTTTCGATTCCATCTCAGTGAAGAACATTCTTTTACACCATTTTTCACAAAAATTCCACGTTTCACTATATTCTAAAGCCTCAAAATGCTGTATCGCAATCAAAAAATGTGATGATCATTGTCCATGCCATTGAAATAGGAAGAAAATGGATAAAAAATGTGATACATCAATGTATGTGTTTATTTATATGCTTAAATATATATTTAGTAAATGTGATACATCAATATGCATGTTTGTTTTATTTTCTTAGAGTTTATGTTTCCGAGTAAATGTGATACATCAATATGCGTGTTTGTTATATTTTCTTAGAGTTTATGATCAGAGCATTGCACTCTAGTTGAATTTATAACGCAATTGAGATTAACTTAATTGGTGTAGTCATATGACTTTATTTGGTTTTGAGTATTCTTTTAGACTTGGTGCACTTGAATGGAGACAATGAAGTTTATGGTTATTTATGAGTAAATTAAACTACTGATTTAATTAGAAATATAATCCTATCACATCATATTTTGAATGGAATTAAGGCATAATTTGGGTCATATTTTTAAATGCATGCACTCTATTTGGAAGCCAAAAAGGCCTAATACTTGGAATTTGATGTTGTTGCCCTTCATTCAGGGTGGGTGTGAGTGATTCATATCCTTAATCCCACCTATCTTTTTCCCTTAAAGTTCTTGTTTCTCTGATTGTGAATTTCTTTTGACTAACATCATCTACATCAAATTTCATAACAAAATTAGAACCCATAACTGTTTTTTATATTTTACTTATATCATCATTCCTAATAGTTATCAATTGCTTAGTATTCTTATCAAGTTGGTATTCGAGATTTAAGGAGAGCCTATGTAACTATGAATGCGGATTACATTTTTACCCTTATTTTTGAAAACATTATACTGAATAAAAATTTAAAATGTTTGTGTGTAATCTAAGCCTTCCGTCGATTCTGTTGCAGTGTTTTGCTTTATGTATCCTTTTTTAATTAAATGGATGTGTTGCATTGCTTTATGTATCATTTTTTTATTTTCTCACCTGTGTATAATAATTTGATAAATCTTTATATCTTTATTTATTTATTAAGTTTTCTTCTTTGTTATTATTGTTTTAACCTATATATTTAATTTTTGATTCAGGAGCATAGAGTTAGTAGGCAGGTTTGTGGTTTCCGCCCTTGTTACCACCCCCACCACTGCGACTCTCACCTCCACGACCCCTGCGACCCCCATTGCCACTCCCACCCCTGTGGAAACCACGATCTTCATGATCCCCATTCGCGCCCCCACTACTCCCACTACCATCATCCCCACTTCCACTATTACTGCGACAGTCACGGCCACCACCCTCACTACGGGCCCCACTCCCATTTCCCCATAGCCTCCCTGACTACGACCACCGATCCAGACTCACGACCACCCCCACCCCCACCCCCATTGTCACTACCACTTTTATCACCAGTACCACCCCACAGCCACTACCATCCCTTCTATCACTCCCACACTCACTCCCACCCCCACTCCCATACCCACCACCACCGTCACTACCACTACTACGGCTGTGACCCCTACTACTACCACGACCGCCATTACCCCTCCCACCCTCACCGCGTCCCCCACTCCTACTCCCACCACCATCACTACGGCCTCTCCCACTACCATTGGTATAACTCCCACTACTTCCACGAATAATGGGGTCTATCCTTTAGGTTGTGTTGGGTTCTCTTTGTTTTCTCCAGTGTGATTCTGTTTGATTGTTACTTGGTTAATCTGGAAGATAAGGTTTTTTGGTAATAATGTGAATTGGCTATGTTGAATTTTATATTTTTGTTGTTATTTATTCTAAGTTTTGGTGTGAATTATGTTTTTTGTTGTTGTTTGTGTTGTAATCTGTGATGAACTTTCAACTACCACAACAAGATGATGATTTGATTATTATGGGAATAGTAGTCAAGATGAGAGAAAAGGTAGTCGAGGTAGGCAATTTATTTCTTGAGCGTTTTCACTCGGTTTCAAATTTCAATCTTTTTGAGTTCATTACAATGTCATTGTGCCATCTAGATCAAACCCTTTTGAAACCATTTTTGACCATCAGTTTATACCCGTAATGATAAAGTGACACAATAAATTGACATGTTTTGGGGATATTTTAAGTGGAAAAAAAATTAAGTGCAATCATCGCACAAGCTGATCGGTTGAACGAGAAGCGTTGAATTAATAACTAAACATTTTAGATTTCATATTTGACAAAAAATCCCTGTCCCCCCTATCGATGCGACGCTTCTAATTTAACCACCTGCATCAAACAATATATACAACTATTACCCAGTATATACTTGTTTTGAGTGGATCCATTCTTACTCACACGTCCTCCAATGAAAGGGGGACACATATCTGTCCCTCTTTTGTGTCACTATAGAAAGATTCAATTTATATTCAGCTATAACCCCCCCCCCCCCCCCCCCCCCCCAAAAAAAAAAAAAAAAAAGCTAAAATTGATATCGAAACATTCAATTTATACTCAGCTATAACCCCCCAAAAGCTAAAATTAAAAATTACTTTTGAGCTCTTTATTATATGACTTAAATTTGTTTATATATATATATATATATATAATAAGTTACATGTAATACCCCGTACTTTTGACTATATTTATTTTTGGGATTAATTAATTAAATTGCGTATTAATTGGAAATTAATCCGGGTTATAAATACTAATGAGATGCGAATTGGTATTTGATTATGTGCATATATGATTATATATGTATTTGGTATTATGAAAGTTGTCGTGAGATTTATGTACGGCATTTTAGAAATTTTGTCGAGACGCGTGGGACCGCCGCGTCACGGTGTAATATTTTGATAATAAAAGTGAATTTAAAATCTATAATTCGTATGGTCGTTTTGAGTGCGCCAACGCGTCCGGAAGGGTCGAGATAGTCAGAAAACACTAGCCGGGGGTATAGTTTGGGTTCCGGGGTATTTTTAGGCCATACCGGCAACTTAAAGGGTATTTTGGTAATTTTACATTTTTAGGAATTAAAAGTATCGAAAATTAGAGATGTAAATCTGATGTGGATTTAATCCATTAAGCCCATTAACCAAACCATATAAACCTAGAAAGCTACGTAGGTTATCATTTAGGTTTTCTAAGTTCCCAAATCAAAACCCTAGCCACCTTAAGCCACCATTGGAGAAGGAGCTTGGAGAGAGGAAATTCTGCAGAAAAACCTCATCAACCTACACCAAAGTCAGAAATCAAACCAAGGCAAGTGTTTTAATTATATTTAAATTCGTAGAATGTTTCCCCCATGTTAGAAATTGATAAATTACAACTGTTCTTGGAAGATAATGAAAACCCATGTAGTTTGGAGTTTAGAACTTGAAAATTGTGAAGAGAATTGCATGTAGTATGATAGGTAGATGATTTCCCTTATAATAATTGTGATTTGAAGGAATTAAAACGAAATAAATTCTGGGATTTGATGATGATATAAACCTAGGGTTCATGTTCTAGAGAAATTGGGAAAAGTGTAGAGATTTGTAAATTTGGTTGATGTGATGATGATTCAATCCTTGAAAACATGTTAGGAGATGATTTGAATATGTTTAGGATGAATTAGAGACCCTAAAACGTTGTTGGGATGAACTTTGGAAGAGATTAGAAGTGATAAAAATGGGTAAAAACGAGATGGGGAAAAATCTGGGCCGAAGCTGGTAGCTCGTTAGAAGCAGCCCCCAGGTCGTTCGAACGAACTCGTTCGAACGAGCTTCTAACGAGTTGACCAGTCGTTACTAACGAGAAGGGATCTCGTTCGATATCTCGTTCGAACGAGATATCGTTAGAAGGAACAGTTCGTTCGAACGAACTGGGATCTCGTTCGAACAACCTCGTTCGAACGAGACTTCTAACGAGTTGACAGAGGGATCTCGTTCGAACAGCCTCGTTCGAACGAGACTTCTAACGAGTTGACAGTTTGGTCCTTTTTGGGCTGTTTTGACTTTTGGAGTCCCGGAAACTTGTTCGAGGATATATATAGCATTTCTTTGATGATATAGTGATAGACTTGGGACATTTGGGTATTTATGAGGAGGAATTTACATACGAGAGTTATATTACATGGACGGTTTTGGGTTGAGACGCGAGTGTCTACTACGACGTGAGAAATTATAGCGCGTATAATTACAAACCGGAATAGTATAGATTGTGATATTTATAGTTAGTGCGAGAATGCGATACGTACTACGATTAAAATACGGTATTACTAAGATGTGTGTTTACTTAGTATATGGATTGTGTGTATGACATACCTACCATACTTGCTATCACGGGAGGTTGCGTTCGCTTAGGACCCTCTAATCCTTGTGTGCCTACGGGGGGGATATAGACTGGTACCTCGATGAACATAGGTCATAGAAGGACTTATTGTGATATTAATAAGTCTGCTGATCATGGGAGCGTAGGTATGTGCGTGACCCATGTGATGGTGATTGTGTTCGCCTCCACTATTTGTGATTTGTGTTATCTGAACTATTCCTGAGAGATTCGGAATATGTGATCCTTATGTACGTGATGTACCGGGATGGATAGCAGAGTATGTGTGCACCGCAGCTTAGTTCTCGGGGTGCTTGTATTGTATATTTATGATGTGAATAATATACGGTTAATTAATAAGAACCTTCATGGAAATGTTGTGAATATAACTACAGTATTGTTTCGAGAATAACATAACGGGTTAGTGATATATATATTATGCATATTGAGCGTCCGAGATTACATTAAATCCCTACCTAATTACGAGCGTTATATGTTAATGGAACCGAGTATTATGGGTAGGACCTTCGGCAGTCTAGCTAGATATGTTGTTACTTAGCTAGTAATATGGGTAGTTATAGATGGGTACTTGCGTTAGGAGTGCACAGTTAGACGAGAGGTGAGAATATAATGTGAGTGCACGTCCTAACATGTACTTTGCATTTAATGTTTTAAATGTTTTTAAAGCACTTGCAGGTTTTTAAAATATAACTCCACATTCGGGCTCTGACCCGTTTGCTTTTCAAATCTATTTTTCTTTGTAAAACCATTTTAGGTGCCCAGCCACAAGGACACCAAGCATAGGTACTCATTCAGGTGACGAGCTGTAGCTGCTTGTGGAAGCTACAGGGATTTGCATGTAGACGCTTTTACCTTTTGGATTCCAGAGTCACTACCTATCAGTTGTAGGGCATGTTGCCCATTTCTATTAGACATCTTTTACATTTCAGTTTTCAGACTTTAGCACGTATTGTTTCAGTTTATTTATTTCAGTTGTGGGATTGTAGTGAGGAGTTTTTCCTCCAGACTTTATTTACTGTTTTGTGATGATTATGCGTTTTACTTCAGCATGGTGAATGGTGTTAATTATTTCTTCATTACTCTTGTTGCTTGTTAATTCAGACTTAAATTAAAATTTGGCAACTTGCTTTTTAAATATTAGGTGGTTAGTAATATTAAAATGTTTTCGACAGTGATGCTATTAACTGAGCCAACTTGGAATTTTGAATTAATTTAATAAAGGAGTAGCTACCCGGTATTTAATTAGTCGGGGTGTCACATTACAATGGTGTTTTCACTATTCATAAGATGGGGAGACACTTCACGGTTCAGATCGAAGCCAACAAGGCTAGAAATGGAGGGCTGAGATTGTTTTGATGCATTTTCCTCTTTTACCCTTTTCTTTTTGGTTTCCCCCTCTTTTATCTCACTATATTAATTGGTTTCTCTTTTGCTTTAATTCAAAACAAAGGGCAAAAGAGGAAGTGTACGCACAAAATTTTATCTAAGCTTTGTTTGTATACGAGATGACACCGTCTCTCTCTCGCTCAGTATTCTATCAGGTCGGTTTTCACCTGAGACTCATTTTCGCCCTTCTTCATTTCCACTCTTTGTTGTCGCGGTTTTCATCATCATAGATTCATCAGGTAATATCATTTTCACGGTTATCATTTCATTTTAGCCCTAATTTTTTATTTATTGTTCTTTATTTTGTGTTGACGCGTTTTCATCAGAGATTCATCAGGTAATAATCGTTGGGCTTCATTTTTGTTGTTGGTGTTGAAAATGTTTAGATTCTTTTATTTTTGATTTTAGGTAAGTTTTGAATGGTTTCGATTTTATGGTTTCATCAGAGATTTATTTTCTGCTTTTAGGTTTCAAATGGTTTCAAATGGCTTAGTGGAGGTTCTGGAGCTACTATTTACAAGGTTACCATTTCATTTCATTTGGTTTGATTTTGATTTTACTTCTATTTACTTTCATAATAACCTAATTTCTTCTAACCTTTTTGTTGGTGTTTTACATGTAACATCTATGGGATGAAGTATTTACGATTTTTGGTTGTTTGAAGTGTAACTAAGAGTTCCAATCTTTTTTCTTTCATTATTGAATATTTTATACATATGTTTTCTGCTGCTTTTCTCTTTGCTTTCATTGCAGTGAATTTTGGTTTCAATGCAATTGAAAAGGGGGGGATGATTTCACTTCTAACACGTGTTGGTAACACACCCAAAGGTGTACTTAAGTGTGAAATTTCTTTTATTAGTTCCATTGGGTTAAATTAATATGTTGATTACATAGTTTAGGGTTCGAAGTTTGGTTTTCAAACTTCAGGATTTTATGAAATTAGGGGTTATGATTTTAGGGTTTGAAATTTTGATTTGGGGACTCTATTGAATTATTTATTTACATACATGATTTAGTTAATTTGAGTTTTCCATTTGTACGCAACCCACATGTTTGATTTTGGGACTCTATGGGTAAGTCTTTTTCTTTTCTTCGCTACATTAGTTCCCCTTAGTTAATATCGGTTGGATGTCATTCATTAATGGTATTTGTGAATTTTTAATTTATAGAATGAAATGTTGATTTGGATGTTGTTTTTATAGTCGCACATATGCTAAATAGGCATGGGGATATATACATCAAATTGTTGCTTCTCTTCATTCACATGATAAGCTACATGTTGATTTCCTTTCTTAATTTTTTGATAATTTTACGGTATATCCATGATTGAGAGAAAGTTTTTAAACTAAATTGTTTGGGTAGCCTAAACAGTCACTTGAATTTATTAAAATGGGCTTTAACTCTTACTCCAGTTTGCAACCAAAAAAGACTCGACCATATAAAAAATATGTTTATATATGAGGAACATTAGATGGCCATGTTGGGATGTGTAGTCTTAAATTGAACTATTTCAATCTATATGCTATTATTGACACCGAGTATAGTTTTAAATGATTTAACTGGCCATCTAATGTTCGAGTCATTTTTTGGTTGCAAACTGTTATTTTTACTAATTATGGTATTTTTACTGTTAATGGTATTTTTACTGTTCACAAGTTTTGAAGACATTTAACGGTTCAGATTGAAGCCAACAAGGCTAAAAATGGATGGATGAGATCCTTTCTCCTTTCTCTATCTCATATGGCTCGAGGAAATCTGACCTCACATGGCTCGAGAAGGAGATTTCAACTTTCACAATCCTACCCTCTCTCTCTCTACCCTTTCAAAATCCATCCCACTCACTCACAAATCCCCAAAACCATCCATCTCTCCTTGCTGCAAAAAATCCCACCGGGTATGGTTCGATTTTTGTTGCTCATTTTTTGTTCGATTTTTGTTCATATTTTACAAATAGTATGGTTTGATTTCCAGAGCACCGGGTACAACTTTTGTTCAACATATATTTTGTTCATTTTGTTGTTGTTAATTGAATCGTAGGTACATGTTTGGTTTATTTTGTTGCTCTTGATTAATAATAAGAGGTTTTGTGTATTTCGAACAGGGACATGGTTCTTTTGAATAATTTCTACACAATATTCAGCATTATATTTTGCTCTACACCACATTGAGTATTTGTTTCCACATCTCCTCCCATTTTTACTAAGGTAATCTCTCCCTCTTTTATTTTTTAGATTTTGGCTTCAAAATAAGAGGTCAAACCCTTGATTCATTGATGTTTAATATTCTTTGATGTTCAGTATTCTTGGTGTGTATTTTTTAATTTTGTGACGCTTTTACTTTAATAGGGTATTTTTTAATTTTAAGTGAAGTTTTTATGGTAATTTATTTGGATTAATTTTCTACATCTATTACACTTTGTGCTACATGATTACATAGAAATAACCGAATGACAATTGTTGTCTTCATATGTGCAGAAATTGTGTTTGGAACATTTTGGATATGAACAATCATATGATCAAAGGACTGTATTATTGTGCTCTTTGTGTAAATTTTGAGGTATTTGGTGCGTATTTTTTAATTTTGTGATGCTTTTACTTTAATAGGGTATTTTTATTTGCCTAATGATGCTTTTACGTTTTTTGGATTCATTTCTACATCTATTACACTTTGTACTACATGATTACATACCAAGTGTTCTATGAAATAGCCGAATGACAATAGTTTAGAACATGTTGGAGACACGGAGAACTCCAACATCCGAACGTTTGGCCTGCAAGCCCTATCAATATTGAATGTGTTTGTATTTTGATGTCTTCTCTTCGTATATATTCTTAAATTTTAATTGTTGTGCTAATGTCTTTTTGTAGATTTTGTTTAACGATTACAATATCTTTCCATTTAAAGGAATGTGGGATTCATTGATAGTTAGTCTTTGTACTTTCGTGTTTGATCGATCATCTCTTTTTCATTTATGTTGAATAGAAACTGTAAATGTAATCAATAAAAAAAATTAATGTCAATTTTTTTGAGTGATTTGGACTTTCCTATGTTTAGTTTTGCCGGTCTAAAAGTTACATTTGTAGTTCGCTTTGGGGGTTTTGACTTTTGTTCAAAATCCACTCAATTTTTGTGATGTCTACTGTTTGTGTATGGAACGTTATGCAACGAAGCATAAGTGTAGCGTTAAACAAGTTCGTTGGCAAATAAAATTATCGCCGTAAAGGTGAGTAATTCAGTTATTATTAATTAAAATAGTTCAATTTCTTACACATATTATATTAGAATGCAGTCCAAAGTCAAAGTAATGTTGATGATTTAGGTTTGGTGCAAATTTTAGTTAAGGGCAAATTTTCTTCAGATTCAATGTAATAAAATAAGCAACTGGCTTGATTTTTTTGACCAAGAATCTATATTATACTGCAATAGCGACGAAGATGTGAAATTTTTTTGTTCTTTCTTTTATTTTATTTTTTCTACTTTTTACAATGATACTCTTAATTTTCGAAGAGAACAACACTGTTGGCACTCATTTTTATTTTAAAAGCATGAAATGACACTAATGTATTAAAGCAATGTTTTGAGGTGTATTTAGGTGTATATCGCTCTGAATGGGTATGGGTACGGGTCAACAATTCAATCGATAAAATGGTAAAGTGAGCCCTCTTCATTCGACATCCCCCCCCCCCCCCCCCCCCTCCGACTTCTTAGCTTATTTTTAATTGACAAAAAGTGTATTTGGTTATGTACACAGGATTGGCTATCTCATCCAACAAAGCCAGTGGCAGTGGCAACAATGCAAAAAGGGGCTATCACATCCAACAAAGGCAGTGGCAGTGGCAGCAATGCAAAAAAGAGTTGTAACAACCCGCCTAATAAGATACCGGGCGATCACTCCAATATTAAATTAAAACAGGAGTTTCATATGGATCATTCTTAGCATCACTGTCGAAAATCCAATTAATTACTAATATCCTATTAGGTGGCCGTTAAAAACTTTTATCTAACTACTCTTTTTAGCGCACAAATTAAAACATTCACAATTAAATGCGTAATGAACTGAAATAGAAAAGAAAAGAACTAAAATAACCGAACACTCGGTCCAAATAATACAACCATATCGAATGATGTACGGAAAGAATAAATAAATGCAATTGAGCCATTGGTTCGAGTGTTTATACAATAACTCCTATCTAGAGTACAAGGAAAGAAACGTCTACCGATAACCTGCAAGCATCCACAGCTGCTGCAGCAGACGTCTGACTCGAAAGAGTTCCCATCCAGGCGTCCCTGTGTCTGGACACCTATATAGATACAGTATAGAGAAAGAAAGGAGAGTAGACAAACGGGTCAGGGCCCGAATGTTTAGAAAATATTTTGCAAGTGCATAAATGCTTTATTTTTAGAAAAATAGTTTTATCTCATATTTAAATTGGTATCGCACTCTCGTGAGATACCCCTCACCTCTCCCCTAACAGTGCACCCCTAGCGCATCCCTATAAACCTCCTAGTCAAGCTACCCTGCTAAACTAATCTAATACCCAACCACTATCTAACCTAGATAGTCAAACAGATGTACTAAGGGCTAAACTTCACTTTAATCTCGACGCTATGCCATGTTCGTGCGTGGGGTGTCTCGCGAAGCGAAATCCAAACAAGGAACCCCCCCGATACACTACTATGCAGCAAGGTCGATATTTGAGATCCGCCAGTCCCTCAGTACAGAAAGATATATAATATATATACCATAGCATTTAATAATATAAGAGCACTAAGGATTAAACTTCTCCCCAGTCTCAACACTGTGTCATATTCGTGCGTGGGGTGTCTCGCAAAGCGAAATCCAAACAAGGAACCCCCCCGATACACTACTATGCGGCACGGTCGATCGTCGGGATTCATTAGACCCTCGGCACCCAGTTTATACATATACATACATCTACAATATACTTCCGGATAATATAAATATCTCCCGGACTGAGGATTTCTTGATATATAAAGTATTTATAAATACTTATCCTTTTCATTTCAAAAACTTCCATTTCCCTTCTCATATCCAGGAAATGTATTTAAAAACCAATTCATTATCATGAATTGCTTTAATAAATCATATACCTTTTCAAAAGCCAGTTTTATTATCATAAAATGCTTTTCCTTATCAAATATCCCATTTCCCTTTTTATACTCAGGAAATGTATTCAAAGACATTTTCATTATCATAAAAATGCTTTGATCATAACATATGCTTCCACATCCCTTCTTCCATCCGGGAAGTGTTACCGAAGCCAATTTAAATATAACCCATTTCCCTTCCTATATCCAGGAAATGTAATTAAAGCAAATCCATTATTATGAACTGCTTTAATAAACGCGTTCTAAGACCGCCCGTCCGGATTTCTCCACTGTGCGCGCCCCTAAATGGCTATCATCTTCCAGGGCCTCCAAGACAACCTGGGATCCTATATCGAAACACGTCGGGAAGCGGCCATGAGCCTGCGTGGTAGCCAAGACCACACCCGGAATCTCCCTACCCCCGCAGAAAATATACAACCATAAGCGCTCCCATGGCCTAGGACTATATCCACCCTGCATCATTAGCCAGGGGGCTTCACCATACGAACGCAACTTCCCTTATGATAGCGATTTAGAGAGGTGTGTAATCCATATTTTATTAATTATGAAAACATTTATTTTTCCGTTTTGAAAATATTCATTTATATATTTTCAAAATCATTTCCATCATCATATATATACCTAAAACACACAGTATATACATATCCTATATATTCTTCCTAGAATATATTTATACGGCCATAGTGGCCTATAGCATCTAGCGATGACCAAATATCCCAAAGATTCCCTCCAGGAATCGTAATCATGCATTCATAGTTGCATGATTCTAAATCCAAAGTATTCCTTACTTTGTTCAATACTAATTACCTCAATCATCTCTTAAAGGTTTATTTATCCTCAAAACCCTTATTTAGGAATCCCCATAAAAATCCTAAATGGTAATTCAACTCCCCATACTCTTAAAGGGAGAAAACTAGAAATTCTGGCCTAAGCGAATCGATTCGCCCCTTTAGCGAATCGATTCGGGTGGGCGAATCGATTCGGTTCCCAATCCGAATCGATTCGGAAAGTATTCTGCAAACAGGTCTGTAAATGGCGAATCGATTCGGTCTGTACCCGAATCGATTCGGCCCATTGCAGAAACCTAATTCCCCTTAGGCGAATCGATTCGGCCTGTTCGAGGGTCACAGTTTGGGCGATTTCTCAAACTCCAAAATACCCAAAAATCAATCCAAATTCATTTTCATGGTTTCTACTCTACACCAAAAATCATCCCAAACATCTACACAATAGTTTCTAGCCTTTATTTTTCCAATTTCCGATTTGATTTCCGAGTTGGTACTTTCAACCCGGAGCTGTCATCTTGTAAAAATCATATAAAATCGTAGAAAAATAAAAAAAATACGCGGTCGGCGCCCACGCGACCGTATCGAAAATATCTACAACTTTCGTGTTTTGACCGAAAGCTAAATCAATTCTTTTCCTAGTCAAAAATGACCCTAAAGGCTGCGGGTTACTATTCATCACCTTCTTCGAGAAGGTTTCAGCCATTAAAGCTTCTCCCAAGCTTTTGACGCGTCACCCAACGTCCTACAACCTCAACCAACTACAAATACACCTATATTAAGGATTCTAAACATCCTAGAACCCGGAATCACCAATAAATTTCAATTAAAACCTAAGTTTCTCCAATTTACCATTTTTAGGGGTTTATTCGTTTTAACTCTCAAAAACCCGTTTTATCCACGAATACCCAACCCAAAATCATTAGGGTTTGTTATACCAACAATGATATGAGATACATATGCATAAAAACAAATAAAGCAAGCAAACACTTGCCTCGTGGATAAAATCCGACGACCTCGAGCCGATTCCCGCGGACGCTGGCCGGAATCTCTCCCTTTTTTCCTCTTTTCTTCCTCCTCTCTCTCTTCTCTCTCTTTCTCTTCTTTTCTTTCTCTTTTTATCCCTCTCTTCCTCTTTATATATAGAGAAAAGGGTTTTAACCCTTTAAAACCCAAAAACGACTCGTTTACCCAATTACGAGTTACTTTTACCTCTAAAATTACCCGAAACTCATTTTCGACAATCGGACACTCTTTTCCGACTATCTCGGCCATTCCGAGAATTATGGCGCAGTCGAAATTCCCATCCGAGGTACTTGACCGCAAATCACTATTCCAACCCAAAATAATTAAATGCGGTGTTCTACTCAAAATCTCACTTCTTTTGTCGCTATACTCCGTGGCGACATATAAATAAAATATCTCGACCTATATGGTCCCAAAATAATTTATAACACCCTTCGAAAATCATTATATCCTCGAAAATCCCAGAAATCACTATTTCGAGAAATTCTCCAAATTCCAAATTATACTTAATTATGGGATTTAATCGTCTCCAAAAGGGCGGGTTATTACAAGAGTATTTGGTTGTTTAGAGAGGATTTTCATAGGATTGACATCCAACAAAGGCAGTAGCAACAATGCTTAAAGGGGGCTCTGATCCAAGCAGGTGAAAAATCATTTAAGAGGTGCTTAATAGTAGTGCTTGAGCAACAGTGCTAAAGCTGCTATTTGGCAAAGATTTGTTGGGAGTTCGCTCTGAAAGCCTGAAACTCACCACGCATAGCTTCAGTAAGCTGATGCAATCACCAACCAAATTAATGAGGTATATATCCATGAAAAAACATCTCTAGAATGGAGCTAAGAGGACTCGTATAAAAGCTCAAATTCTGGTAGGTACTGTGACCAAACGTTGTATCGTTTTCTAAGATGTATTGGAAATAAGACCAAAAGTTGTATCTTTTTCTTCTTTAATGGGGAGACCTCATTCTTCCTTGCGTAATGGAAAATAATCCTTCCAAAAGGAAAATATACATTTTACCTCTCATTTAGCCGTGATCTTCGTAACTATATACATATGGTATGCTAAATCTACTTAGACATCGATTCTGATAGCATAAAGGAGTTTTCTATTTTCTTTTTTGAGAACTCTCGGGTGTAAGGTAAGATCGATGTTCGACAACATCATCGGTGTAATATAAGTAACCATGAACCAAGCCATGGTGGTCTATGAGCCTGTTGTTCGTATGACCATTAGTCAATGCCTTGGCCACTTAAACAATGATGGACCTGCATCTTCAGAGTAGGGACAATTGAGTTTTTCAACCTGAGGCAGACTATAGTATTGAAATAACCTATGACGAAATAAGAAATTCAACTCCCTAACATAACAATGTACGAGTAATTCGGTCGGTAATCCCCAAAAGTATTGGATGGATAAAACTCTCATACCAAGTCGATGTATCCCAACTCGATTTAAGTACAAACACCGAACCAACTAAGCTCTCAAAAGATTAATAGAATCCCTCAAAGTCTACAAGCGCACACTCCTTTCCCAAATTACAAAACGATGATGAAAGTGATCGTTGAATTGTTTCTTATAAAGGGGAATGGGTGATTTCACAGGAGCTTTCTAATGTCAAAAGCGATCGACTCAAGTTGTACTTGATTAAACCCCAACTTTGTTATTTATTTTTAGAGCAAGTAAAATTTTGTTTTTAGTTCATTTGGCAGGTAAAATTTCTATATGGCTGAATAGGCAGAACAATTAATTTCATTATGGCAGAACCTCATTTGAGTTAATTTTATGTGGATCCACATTGTACATTATTTTTAGTTTAACGTATTCTTTACTTTTTCCTAAGCTTCTTTTAATGTTCAATTCTTTAATGTGCATTATCATAACATATTATGTTTAATGATTTTTTGTTAGATCATTCACAATGCATATTATTACCAAAGAAATTATGATTTTTGACTTAGAAATCAGTGTTTATTGGGTTCATTTTTTGGGTCTCGAAGGATTTTTTTTTGTTCAAATTAGGTTTTAGAAGTTCACTGCACAGTCTAAAACCTATGTATCCTCATTCTCTATGAATTATAATCATGTTGAAACATAATAGTGCTGGTGATTTGTCACTATCATATCTCTGTGTTTATCAACTACTTTGTGTGTTACAGAGAAGCAAAATTGTGTAACAACAACTTATTGAGATAGAGAATGATATGAATGAATATTTGAAAAAAAACTTGATTCACTAGGGAGGAAACATGAGAAGTTGGTGGCGCAATCCAAATTTGTTGTCAGTGTGGTTGTGTTTTTTTTTTAATTTGGTTGATGCCAAAGAATTATAGTGATACACAAATTTGTATGGTCTTAGATTGGACCATGTGTTAAACATCTAATTCTCCTACTTTATTTGTTATTGTATTGTGGGAACCCTCTTTATTTGTAGGATATACTATTTTTAGTAGTATGAGATAATACAATTTGTAGTGCATACAGTCCTTAAGCTTTTGATGAACCCCATAATGAACCCCATGTATTTGATGAGATGTCGTAGTTAACTCATATGTTTGTTTTAAACATGTATGGATGTTGGCCTTTGTGTGTTAACTCAAAAAAATTATGAGCTTTGCAAAACCTATTGAGAGGTACATTGCGTTGGTGGATTATTTAATGTAATAATATGTAATTTAGGACATTTTATAGATTTATCGATCTCTCCTTTTTGTATTTAATAAAATGATTTTTCATTCGTTTTGAAACTTCTACATTTAGTCTTCTTTGTTGTTGGCTAGGTATGACTGTCAAATTTGGTTGGAGAGAAGTATGTTGAAGGATGTTTTGTGAAGGTATGTTCCTATTAGTAGTTTGTATGTGCATTTAGTGGCTACTTTGTTGCTTTGATATAATGTTTCTCTACATTTAGTGTCTAAGAACACAATCATCGGGTATGTTTCTCTATATCAGTGATTTGAGTTGATGAAATGTACTATTTTGAATGTATGTGATTTACCTATTTCTCATGCTCAAGTTTTTAAACAGATAACTATAGTGATACTTCAAGTGTTAGATATAATGTTTGTATGGTCTTAGATTGGACCATGTGCATCTAATTTACTTATTTTTTGTCTTATATTGGACCATGTATTAAACATCTAATTCTCCTATTAATTTCTTATTGTATTGTGGGAACCCTCTTTATTTGTAGGATATACTATTTTTAGTAGTATGAGCTAATACAATTTTTAGTGCATAAAGTCCTCAAGCTTTTGATGAACCCCATAGTGAACCCCATGTATTTGATGAGATGTCGTAGTTAACTCATGTGTTTGTTTTAAACATGTATGGATGTTGGCCTGTGTGTTAACTCAAAAACAATTATGAGCTTTGCGAAACCTATTGAGAGGTAAATTTACAGAACGAGAGATTCCCCGAGAAGTCTTTCGAAAAAGGATTGCACGCTCTTCCCTAGCGATGACGCACGAGAGAGATTCACCCAACCAGGGGCATATTCCGGATAGCTTTTTAAAGCGATCGATGA
Organism: Sambucus nigra; assembly: GCA_949130495.1. Lineage (NCBI taxonomy): Eukaryota > Viridiplantae > Streptophyta > Magnoliopsida > Dipsacales > Adoxaceae > Sambucus > Sambucus nigra. The sequence goes on along the minus strand of CASBWL010000019.1, from coordinate 1,039,346 downwards.
GATAAACATAAGATCCCTACTTCATACGAAACAAAACAGGAACTATTGCTTTTGATGGAATGACAAAATTTCAAGTAAATTCTACTGCATTCTTTTCTTTCGTCGGACTATCACATCCAGCGTGCCATTGACGTGTATAGTTTATGCATCCAAGTCTCTTAAAATATTAAGGATAATAGGTGTTTGATACAACTTTAAGGATAATAGGTGTTTGATATAACATTAAGCATACATTTTCTGTATATAATTCCGTCCAGCCATTTTATGTTTTGATCCAAACCTTTGTATGCATAATATGATGTTGTTTCTTTTCTTTAATGTATGTATATATTTCCTTTTTTAATCCACAAGATCATGTATTGCCACGACAAATTATTGAAAAATTTAAAATTTGAAAAAAAACAGTCCCAATGACTATGATATGCCTGCAGGTTTGTCAGCAAGCTGTTGTGCCCGCAATGCTACTTTCGCAAGTTATTTGAGAATCTGCAATAATACTTGCGTAAGTCACCTATTATAGAGTTTGTATCCGCTTCATTTGAACGTGTTGGAACCAGGTATACTTCAATTGTAGCATATTCAATAACTGTTACAATTGTGCACTGGATCTTCCATTCATATGAACATTCTAGCACGTTTAAAGGGTCACTTCATGTTTAGATGCTTCAATATTAAGGATTTTGTTTTTTTGTTTTTGCCACACACTCGAGTTCATTTTTTTGTTCATGAAATCATTTTATTGAGAGCCTTCGACCTATATCTATATCTCTCCATATCATTTGAGGTTTGAAAATTACATAAAGTTATTACTCGAGACTTCATAATTATAAACTAGGTTATTCTGAACAAATATGGGAAGTATTATTTGGTTGCACTCTTTAAGAATCAGCAAGAGGCCAATCAAGTATTTGACAGCCTTCATAGCAGACATATAATGCACTGCAGACTGCCACAAATGTATGTTATATTGAAACTCAGTACCGTTACACGAGGTCGTTTCATGTTCATAAAATGTATCGTGATTCGAGTTAATCAGCCTCAAAGAAGAGGCCACTCCAAGAAAAGATTGGTCGCTCATCCAAACTAGAATAAAGTTGTGTTAATCATTATTCCCCTTGTTATTATCTAAGCATTATTGAGATTCATCAGCAGGATGTCGATGGTGTGCTGCTGTTGTAACAACACCATAGTGGTCGCTCATCATTTGCAAGCAGACGCAGTGGCCACTCATTAGTTGATAATGGTAAGTTCCTTGGTGGGACCTTAAATGATATTATATATATATATATATATGTGTGTGTGTGTGTGTGTGTGTGTGTGTGTGTGTGTGTGTGTTGTTGATGTCAAATACAATTTTATATAGGCTATGGCCCTCTAATTTGCATAACTCATGTTCTGTAACTGATGCAGGTTCCTATCAACACAGTGGTTGCCATGGATCAGCTCATATTGTGAAGGATGCAGATAACTCTTTAATAGTAAGTGGCAGGAAACCTTTAAAAAGAGGAGGTTATGTGGAAGGGGAAGAAATTGACGGATCTGAATGGAGCATAGTTGATAAATAAGGTTATCTCAACATGTGTTGCATTGAATACATGAACCCCGTCGAATCTAAAACGAGTAAAGCAGTCCCGCAAAGGGCGAAGGACCTCTCTTTGACAAAGTATCAAAAGATGCCGATATAGAGGCCCCTTTATACAGGAAGAAACACAACAGCAAATGCAGTCTTCTTCAAGGCAGTTATTTTGTACTCATAAACTAATAGGTTCCTACAATAGGTTATGTATGTATATATGTATGTACGGTGTATGTATGTATGACGTACACTTTTGAAAATTTGAGTTGTGCTTTTAATTTGTTTACAAATATTTGTGTTATACAATTATTACGAGATCTATGATGGATTGCTCACGGTGAATAGTTATATAAACATATGAAAATTTTACCCAAATTTTTAATTTTTTTTAATTTTTAAATTTTTAATTTTTTTTAATGGATTGCTCCGGTGAATAGTTATATAAACATAGGAAATAACCTAGATTTTTTTTTAATTTTTAATTTTACATTGAGTGGTGCACCAGCTAGATGCGTGGTGCACCAGTTCGATTTTGGGGCCATTTAGTTACTTCAGCAGTTACTTCCCAATGATTTTGTTCATTCTTGGCATTTTGTGTTCCAAGGATTAATTTTCGGGTCAAAACAACGAACCATAAATAGCAGCAGTTGCTTCAGCAGTTACTTCCCAATGAAAGTACGCGTACAGTAGCTGTTTCCCAGCAACATTGAACATATCAAATGGAAGCGTTTGCATTTAAAGGAGTTCTGGTGAATCTTCGGTTAGTTGGTATGAGTATGTCCTACAAATGTGTTGTATGTTTTGTTTTATAGGTTTTTTCAATTTTAGGGATGCTCAATTTCCCTTTGTTCATAATGAAGAACACTTCAATCATGTATTGCAACTTCGTTTTTTCATCATGTATTGCAACAATGCTTTTTTGTAATTAGGTTTGGGCATGACTATGAGATTATTGTGATATATTTTTTTTCCAGTATTTCTTTATTGGTTGTGTTCTCAATAATAATTAAGTAATGTATTGAGCAATGTCCATATTATTTGTGAAGGATTTTTTATTGAGATGTTAAAGTAATTTTAAATTTGATTTACTAAATATGTATTGCAACTTTGTTTTTGTATTTCAGGTTGTTGATATGTTGAATGTATATTCTTTGTTTTGGAGGTTCAATTTTGTATTTTTAGGGGTTATTTTGTATATATAATCGTAGATCACAAATTTTCTTAGCAATGAAATTAATGTTTATGCTCCACGTGAAAGTTTCTTCTTTGTATTGAAGTGACACTAATGTTCATGTTCTTGCATCAAAATGTCAATTGAACATGGGTTTGAAGATAAAGAATTTACTCATTATTTTTTTGTACATGACAAAAACTCAAATATAACAAGCATTCTAGCTAAGATGTCAACGTGACAATACAACAGGTGGTGATATGCATAGGTACTCACAACAAGGCATTCATATAGTGTAGTAATCAAAAGCTTATATGATTTTTTGAGTTTTAACAAATGTGTATTTATTATGGATTAGCGCATAATGAATATAGCAACTTTTCAAATTTTGTCTCTCTAATGTGATGATTTTTAGTGTGCATCATATGTTGGTGTTACTCAAAAGCTAATACTATAATTGTTTGTCTCCCCTTAAATGGGATGGATTGTTCAATAAACAAAGGAAATTATGCCAATTTTTTTTAATATGTTAGGTTTTGTATTAATAATCGTATAGTGATTATTTTTGTTCTTAAGCAGGGCGAATTGTTCTATAAATAAAGCAATTTTGCTCAAATTTTTTAAATTATCATATTTAGCATTAATAATAGTATAGGTGGTATTTTTGTTCTTAAAAAAGGTTGATTGTCTCATAAACAAAGGAAATTTTGTCAATTTTTTTTTAAATTAATAGGTTCGTATCATAGGTTATTTCAAAAATTGTTTTTCTGTTGCAAACTAAATACGACGCATAGTCCTATCAACGACTTACACTTTCAAAAATTAGCGTCGTGCCTTCAGGTACGGGCATACCCTATTATATATATATATATACTTGCATAATTATTTCTAGACTCTGCTACCTTTTTCCTAATGCAAATGTTTTGTCACTTGTATTTTTTCGACTTTGGTACATTTAATGGTGAAACATCTATATCCAACGAGGGAATAAGTACTAAATTTTAAAAACCAAATTCTGGGACCAAATCTAAAACGGCATTAATGAGGTGCCCAAGTGAAAGTCGCACGAAGTTTTATTAAGTAAAGTTTTAATACGGTGGTGTAAACTTTGAGCCAGTAAAGTTTGAACTCGTGTATATGCGTTGATACGTTTATCGGTTATGAATAAATGGAAAAATTGCAAAATGCAATAACTGTATCATGTTACAGAGAGAATTGAATTTGGGAAAGAAGAGGCGGAACATATAGTGAGGAGGACGCAGAGGCCAGTCAAAGTACACGCATTTTCGATGGGCGGTATAGAACAATGTATGGGGAACATATTCAGATGTACAAAAGGAGACCCAAAAATAATCGCTCACCAAGTCCTTTATCGTCCCATATTGGGGTGGTGGTTATAAAAGGGCATTTAAAAGCCAAGGACCGTAAAAATTTGGGGAATGAGCATCGAGGAGGATTGCACAAAATCGAAACCACGTTGGATTTTCTCACCGATGTTATTCCTTATAAATCGAGAGACTATTGTGAAACTGATTTCGCACCGGGGTATCGTGCTGAAAGGTTTGCTTGTTCCCTTAGGGTGTGTTTTGGAGTCCCAATACCATTAATTGGAACTTGGATATGTTCAATTCAAAATTTTCAAATTATGGACTAACACATTCCAATTCCTATTCCACGGCATGGAATTGGGCTTCCCAAACATTCCCTACTAGAGCAGAAGTTAAATGTCATTGAAGTTAATAATATAAAGCTAGCTAGATAGTGCCCCCCCCTCCCCTCTTCTCTTCCCTTTTCAGTTAAAGGAAACAGTAAGAGAATATTTTTAAAATTAAAAAAATATTTTCCTCCATTTTTATTCTCTTTCTTCTTATATATCAGTGGGAATATTAATATAAAAATAATGTGTGTGGGGGTCCCACACTTATATATTATTCAACTTTCCACTACAACAGTTGGATTCTGAATTTTTTATTAAGAAATTGTAGCAACCTTTTGCAGATCAGTTTACAAACTTGCTTATTTGGATATTGGGCACGGGATCGCTTGTTGGGTCCTTCTAACCTATGAAAATCTGGCAACATCACTGAACTTGCCGAGTATGTCAGATATCCGAGTGGAGGAATTTCACCTTACGGGCACCCTTGATTTGGCATCATTGACTGCAATTATGGCTGCTGATAGAAGGTTTGGTCCCCAAACAATGATGGGTGACCCCAAGCCCCAATACTAATCTCTTTAAAAGCCTAACCGGCTAACAAATCGGCCCAAAAGTTCAGTCTCAAAGTTAGAGATATTAAATTGGATTCACTTACTATCCCAGAGGGGGCAGCTGGTAAAATAAGATGGTATATCTTGTCAGAGGGCGGTGTGTTGCAGTTTTACTATGTGAAGGTGATGGAGAAGGGAGACACGTATAAGATTAGTGTTTCTTTAAGTCATAATAATGTGATAACATTAGGTGCCATCCAAATATATATGTGTATTTTACTGATAAGAATTAAATTTTTATTGATAAAATAATGTAGTACACAGAAATGAGGACGGAGAGTCCTTAAAATTACAAGAATGAAAGAGAGAAAAAAGGAACTTGAAAAATGTTGCTACTACCACACATTACAAAGCAGACAAAACCCGTAAGGAGCTGTATTTTTCTCTTTTCAATGCTTGCATGTGTATATAAAGATATATATGACTCGCTGTTGACTTATATGATGTTTTCTCTCAGTCTCTCAGGGTTTAAAGGACATTTTTGCTGATGAGATGCGCCTGAAAAAGACTATTCAAGCCATGGCGTTCCTAGCTCATGTGGCGAAAGTAAGTGACCTAGTTTGTTTTTATGTGTAAAGTTTTGGAGGTAAATTACAGTAAATCCCTTATATTATGTTAGGTTTGATTTTCACCCGCTATATAATTATTCTACTTCTTTGTGTAGATACTATATTTTGCTGTTGTTTACAGGAGACAAATATTTGGGGTCCTTTTCTGGTGATTACACCTGCTTCTGTGTCGCATAACTGGGCTGATGAAATTAATCGTTTTTGCGCTGGCTTGAATACTCTTCCTTGTTGGGGTGGCCTTCAAGAACGGACGATCCTTAGGAAGAACATCAACCCAAAGTGTCTTTATCGTAGGTATGCGTATTTTAGCATGCGTCATTTCCTTTGAGTTCATTGTTGTCGCATAGAGAGAAATAGTAATGAATATATTGGTGTTTGCGTAAAACTTTAACCCATTTTACATTCGATTGAAAAAAAAGGTTGTAATAAATTTATTTTGGGGTAAAGCCATAAAATGGTTTCGTTGTTATTAATGGTCTGGACTTGGTATCCATTTCGGATGCAATCCATGTTTTACCTCATGCTATTGATATGACTTTTTCCTGAAAAACCGTTGTTCTAATAACTTCTGAAATGTTAACATTTATTCATTTGACACAATAATTAATAGTAAAAGTAGAATTATTCTATGAGATTGCATCAAAGATTAGGCTCATTGATAGAAAAACCAGACTCAAAAAATACCTTAAAAGAAGAAACTGTCGATAAGGAATCGTTAAAGCTCTTTTTACCGTTACGATCTGTGATCTAAGCTTAGAAAATTGCCATATCATCATTTTTCACTTGTTAAGTTGTTGGGACTGTTGTAAAGTGAAGTAAAAAGTCACCTCTACCTCATTCTTTCTTTTGCTATTATTATAAACATTTCAAAAATGGTCTTTCTGATCCTTTCGGTACACTGATCAACGTTAAAGTTTACTTGCTAGGTAGGCTGGATTTCACATTCTCATTACTAGTTACCAACTGTTAGTGTCTGAAGACAAGTAACTTTGGTGTGTGAAATTGCAATATATGTAAGCACAGACAACCAAGAGTTCAAACTACTATTTTAAAGTATGTTTTCTTACTTCCCAATTGAGTACCAACGCTTTTTGTTGGATGTAGTAATTGAGCCAGACGAAATGTCCTTACCAATAACAACACCAACAATTATAATAATAATAATAATAATAATAATAATAATAATAATAATAATAATAATAATAATTATTATTATTATTCTTATTATTATTATTCAGATTGAGATAATATAAAATACGAAAAAATTTGAAGCCAGATGAGGAACTTGTTCAAATATATATGTTAAAATTCAAATCTCCAAATGCCCTCCCCCCCCCCCCCCCCAGATAGGTACATGCTTTCTTTTTCCATTTGTAAAAGAGAAAAGGGTCCCGGTAATATGTGCCACGAGGGAACACACTAAGAACCTAAATATAGTAAGTACACCGACATACAATTAATTGGGCACAAATTTTGACTATGTCTATGTTCTATGCCTATAATTAATTGTCGTTATGACACACAATTAATTGGGTAAAGATACTCGTGCAAAGCTCTAGTACTCAAGTTATCATTTTCCAAGAGAACAAAGGAACTAGTTCTTGTACTTTTCTATAGTCTCCTCGCTACCTGCCAAAAAAATGAACATAAAATAAATCATATGTACATATATTCTCCAAGGGTTAGTCCAATGGTAGGAGTGAACTTGATAAGCGCCTCATGAAGCGTATTTGTCTGATGTGTGTGACGATAGGAGAGTTACTCTGCCATTGGGCAGTAGCCAAGTTCTCAAAGAGGTCCAAATACTCTGAGCTGTCAAATATATATATATATATATATATATATATATATATATATATATATATATATATATATATATATATATATACAGAGAGGATCAGGTACAAACCCAAATAACAGATTTACTGATGGATCACCTCAAAATGACGTAGTTTTGGGGTGTTTTGAAGTGAGATGAGGGGTTTTCTTATAATTTCATCCTTATTTTCACACCAAAACTACGTCGTTTCGAGGTGTTCCATTAGTAAACCCGTTAAGTTGGTCCGCACCTTCTGTATGTATGTATATGTGTATATAAATCTTATCGTAACATGTAATTTAATTACTGTCTGATCTTTAATGTGTTTTTAGTGGCCCCTTTCCTTATTTGATTATCATAGTCTTTTGTTCATTTATCATATGGTAATTATAATATTTTTGTTTATATATAATGTGCCAGATATCTACTTATGTTATATTTGATATCTTTAACTATCGACAATATTAATGTAAATTTTTAAATGAAAGTACAACATTCAGTACTTAACTATATATTTTTTCTCTCATCGTATACTGTTTGTTATGGGTTGACAGTTTAAGATGGAAGACACTGCTAAGTTTTAATTGTCGAAATCGCTTGCTTCTGAATGGTACACCAATCTAGAAAAACAAGGCCGAGTTATGGGCCCTCTTGCATTTCATCATGCCTACCTTATTTGACAGCCATGACCAATTCAACGAGTGGTTTTCAAAAGGGTATGTCTCTGGAAACGTGTCTTAACTGTCTATTAGACATTGTACTGACTAATTTAGAATTATCTCTCTCATCATTCTTGTCTTTGTATTATTAGAATTGAGAACCATGAAGAACACGGTGGAACTTTAAATGAGCACAAGCTTAACAGATTGGTGAGTGAACTCCAGTTCAATAATTTCATTTTGAGCATTTCCATAATTTCATTTTGAGCATTTCAATAATTTCTTATTGAGCCGTTCCATATGTTTATTTAGATCATAGCTGTATAAATTGCTGGTTTTGGTGTTTTGATTCAAATTTGATAGCTGAATGTGTTAATATAGGTTATAAACCTAAATTAACATTTTTGTTGTGTATTTTTTATATTTGGGTTGGAGTTGAGAAATTGAAGACATCCATGTTTGAGATGATGTCAACAAGCTTTTAATATGAATTGTTATTTTTAGTCTTTGTTAGTGATCTGTTTCCACAATTCGCTTTATATTTGCTATAATTTTGAATATTAGAAACTCTACATTTTTAGCACTTTGCGGAAATATGGATGTTTATTGAATTTCTTTTGGTATAAATGAATTTTATTGAAAAAGGAGAGAAGAAATACAAATGTTTTTCCCGAAATTATGACTCTAATCTTTGGACTTCATGAAGCTGTATTTGATCAATTTTTCCCTTCGTTTTAACAGTATGCGATTCTGAAGCCTTTCATGTCGTATCGAGTTAAAAAATGATATAGCTATTGAGTTGACTGGTAAAACTGAAGTCATGATAAACTGCCAGTTGAGTTCTTGCCAGCAAGATTTTTATCAAGCTATAAAGAATAAGATATCTCTTGTTGAGTTATTTGATAGCAACCGAGGGCATCTTAACGAGAAATGAGAAAGGTAGTCCATTTATTTTTTTATTTCTTCCCCAATTTTGGAAGTATTGTTATTATTATTGTAAAAATTATTATTCAAGTTTGATAGCACTTTGATATAATATGAGATTAGTGTCATTTGCCAATAAGGGTCCGTTTGATTGTCATTGATTTGTTTTCCATGGAAAATACTTGTTTTAGTTCCTTTTTTCCTTTGCGCTGCTTGATTTAAATACATTCTTTGAAAATAATTTTTATAAATATGAAAATTGCTCTATATTTTTATCATTTTCGTGGGAAACCACCCAATGAATTAATTTCCATGGATAACTCAAAAATAAGACCAAACCCCTCCCATCTTTACCATGCATTTTCCAACTTCTCATACGAAGAAATTATTTTTTGATCATTTTCCAATTGGGTAATCAGCCATACCCTAATTGTTTTCTTTTCCTATATAATGGAAGGTTTGTTATCATACACAGTTATTTGAGAGAAAAGAAGGAAGTTCATACTTTTATTTTGGAGAGATACCGAACTAACCTTTTCGTCTTCGTTTGGGGAGTTGGAGTGCATATACTACGCTGGTAGTCGGAGTCCTATCACATACAATGTAATATGACTGTTTTTATTTTTTATTTTTTATTCTTTATAATATGTTCTCTTATATTCTGGATTGTTCTGAACGAAGAGCCCTGTTTCTAAATACGTATATGAAGTAGGGTGAAAATCCAATATAACCTGGGGAGTAGAAGATCATCGTCGAGCGATGTTGATTTGGTGCGCAGTATAAAATGTTGGGAGGTTGAAATTCGAAAACAATGTTCTCTTAGGGTCATTTTGATTTGGATTCCTCGCTAATAGTTGAAATTAGACTTTGATATCACCATAGTTATTTTTTATCCTTGGGTGCATTCTAGTCGCTGAATGTCACCTTTAATAGCAAAGCTGTTACGTTGAAAAAATACAAAAGTCTAATAAAACAGTACTAAAGTCTATTTTGATTTCAACCATTAGCAAGTTACCTAAGTCTAATTCACCTCTTAAAATTTGTGAATTCTATGGACTCTTATTTTGGGACCGAGGGAGTTTTAACGATTGAACATGTAAAATACAATTTCGACCTATTATGTTATGGCTCATATTTCTTTTCAATCTCTTACATGCAGATACCAAAATTGGTTTACAAAGAAGTTTTCTGAGTTGATATGGTTTTCGTAGCAGCAAAGCATGGTCTCTGCAGAGAATCAATGGGGAAATATTTTAACATTTCTCCCCGGGAAATGTTCGTCTATCAATGCAATCGCTAAAGAGTAGTTTGGATGGTTCTTTTGCTAAGAGTGGAACATTTGGATTGTCCCATTTGATGGATTTAGCACCAACAGAGATAGCATTTTTGGCAACTGGATCGGTTAGGGAGAGATCATTGTTTTCTATTATGTGATGGGATCGACAATATCTATGAAATATTAGACTTGCTTATGGAAACCGAGGAAGATATCCATTGCAGTCAATTTGAGAGCAAAAAAGTAAGAGCAGTCACACGAATGTTATTTATGCCATCGAAGTCAGAGACAAATTTAGTTAGAATGAGACTTGTAGTTAGTCCCGGGGATGAGGCTTTAGTACTCTCACATCAGGATAGGGTTTTGCCTAACATTAGACTTCTTCATTTAACACTCTTTCATAGCCAAAACCAGAGCACCATCTGTAAGGGTTTACTTATTTAATTATGGGTTATGCAAGGAATTCTCCAAAATTTTCCTCTGATTGCATTACCTCCCTCATGTTGAAAATACGGGTGAAGGGTCCAAAAATGGCCGTCTACAGAATTTGCAAATAGTCCCCTTTACACATTGACATAAAACATAGAACTAATAACAAGGCCCATGGGGGCCTTGAGCAATTGTGCCTTGAACTTACTCAACACTGCCCCCTTCCTCCGCCCTCCAGCCCCCCCCCCCCCCCCCCCCACCCCACCCACACAAAAAGAAAAGTAAAAGAAAAAAGTTATTAAAAATGTTGCAAACCCCAATTATATGTGACTTTAAATCATCGCTTAACATCTTCTAATGATACTTATGGGGATGAATGCTTTGCAAAAATATTATTTTAGGGGGTATTTGCGACTAATATGATAGTTATGGGCATTTCTTGCATCTTTTCTCATCTAGGAAGGAAAGCTGAACTAATATTGAAATTTTTTACATTGTTTGGTTGATTAATGCCCACTGCTCAGACGTACATTTTGCTTACGAAATGATTGAACAACGTCATCACCCAAGGGTAAAGAAGCTGTTAATCTGGTTTGCTCGCACATCTGAGTCATATGGCCCTAGGAAGACCGAATGCTCTCTATGCCCTTCGATACAAGAGATCGATGCTGAATTATCCGTTTCAAAACCCGCCCTCCAGCGCACATACAAGGTATTGTTCCTGCAAATATGCTCACGGTATGACCCGGTTCTAGATTTATTGACCCAGTTATCATAACCCTCACGACTCATTAATTAATTGATTTATTAACCCGGTTCCAGATATTTGCATTTTAGGGTCCCATAGTTATGGGTAATTCCAGATTAGGGCCCGAAGTGCTCCATATTTTGACAATAGGGTCTATTTCATTGTTTGTGACACATTTTTCTTTCAAAAAGTTCGAAAAAAGTGAAAATAGACCCCAAGGTGTAAGTATATAAAACCTTGGGCCCCAACTTAAAATTACCCACAACTACTAGATGCCAAAGTACAAACAACCAACAAAGTTATGGCAGTGGATTCCTCGGTTTTTAATACTAACCAGTAGGGCGTGAGGGTCATGTTAACCTTTACTAAATGAATTTTGACGAATATAAATTTATATGATTTTCTATAAGTTCTCTTGTATTTTTAACTGGTTGGATTACAAGTAGTAGCATGCATCTGTTGGACATTGCTCAAGTTGAGGTGTCAATACATGTTCTTTTAGGAAATCTGGGAAGCTTCAAACACTGGATATACTATTGAAGCACTTGCGGGCAGAAAATCACCGTCTTCTTTTGTTTGCGCAAATGACCAAAACGTTGAATATTATAAGGTACCTCAATCTCTTCTCTCTCTCTCTCTCCCCTTTTTTTTAAATTTCTTGATAGCATAACATGTCCTTGTGAAATTTTATAATGAGAGTGATTTGAGTGAAATCTTGCATTAGCGAACTTCACAAAGCATTTTCAGTGGCTTCGTGGGAGCTCATTTTCTTGAGTCAAGATTGTGGCTAATGACCAATTAATTTCTTGTACTTTTGGCACTCGAAAAGGGCAAATTTTCATTTCTTCTTCATCGTTTTCCTTTTTCTATTGTCTACCTTTTTGGTCAACAGACATTCAGATTAGACCACGTTTACGTGTTCTATATAATGGTATAGAGTTAAAAATGCTCTAGTTTGCATGAGAGGTTAATTTTATAGTTGTGAAATTTAATGATTAAAAGAATAATATTTTTTCCAATTTGATATGGTAATTTACTTAGTGAAATTGGAGGGACCTTAAAATGGATTGATGCGGTGCCCGAGGTTCTTCAGTTATTTTATGTATCAGTTGAGTCTACAAATTTTGGACTTCGGATTTTTTTAAGTTGAATAAAAAGAAATTTGTGTGATTAAACGACCAATTCTTGTTGAAAAGGCAAGGATCCAATTTCAAACCTAATGTGAAATTAATATATTTCTTAAGTAAAAAATAATACTTTTTTTTCCTCATTTGATTGATAATTTTTCTTGTTGGAGATTACTTTATTGGTTAAATTGGAGGAATATTAAAATGGCTTGATATGCTGTCCAAAGTTCTTCAGTCATTAGACGTGTTGCTTCATTCAACAAATTTTGGACATTGGATTTTTTATTAAAGTATCCTTGTGTATTTATTTTATATAATGCCCATTATATAGATCACTACTTTGCAATGATAATAACTGTTTTTGCAGAATCTCGTCCAAGCTTGTTCTTACTTGTTAATTACAAGGCTTGATCTCATAATATCTTGTTGAACTTGCAAGTAAGCTTGATATGTTGAAATTTATGACCGCAGACTAACGACCATTCTCATCTCAATTTTTAGAATTTTTTTAGTGATTTTTTTTTGTTAGGAATTTCCTCTTGGTGCTAACTTTCTCAAATATTTGCAGGACTATATGGATTATTAGAAATATAAATATCTAAGGCTTGATTGATCCTCCACAATAATGGATTGTTGAGAGATGGTCAGGGACTTTCAGCATTGGTAAGGGTTTAATTGATTTCTTATAGCATCCTTAAGTCCACATTTAGTTCCAGCTAAAAATATTTTGGGTCAGTTCGCCTTGTGGTCCACGATTGTTGTGCCGTACATCATTTTGGGTGGCAAAGTTTTATCATATTATCACATAGGGTACCATTTTCCCTTTTGTGACACGTTTGTAAAGAAAAAGGTGTCCGAAAAGTGTAACAATGTCATTAAGAGTGAAATTGGTACCGAAGTGATGGTCGGCATAATAAACAGGGACTAAAGGCGAGATGACCTAAATATTTTTCACCCAGTGAAAAGTAAAATTGTGAAATGTATTTTACCCTACTCGGTGTTAAATTTTATCTATTTGTCCAAAATCACATAATTATAATGTTTATTTTACGAATAAACATCTTAACTCCCACTGTGGAAATACTTTTCACCATTCTAACTGGGTGAATTTTTTTTTACTCGAACCAAACATGACGTTAGATATTCAATTTTTTTACTTACTCCCCGAGATATTTCACAGACACCCCTTCCAGTTTCATTAGTTAGAGTTACTCCCTGCATGTGCATCAACCCACTTGCACCGAATGCATTATCTTTAAGAAGCACGGGGGGTGGGGTGTATATCTAAATATCGAATTATTTCAAGGGGTAAAGTTAAAAAAAAACTCTCTTCTTTTTCTTGAAATGGCGAACCTCTAAATGTTGACTTATCCCATGGGGGCAAGGTAAAAAAAAGCTCTTTTTCTTTTTCTGGATATCTGAGTTAGATCATGCAAGTGGCGTGACCAAAAAATAATTTATTGTCTTGTATGAGTGATATCTTTGTGTTCTTGTTGAGTACAAGAGCTAGTGGGATGGGTATCAACTTGACAGCCGTTGACACTGTTATATATTACGAATAGGATTGGAATCTTACCTTGGATTTATAGGCTTTGGATATAGCTCGTCTGTTCTGTTAGACTAAGGATGTTAGTTTCTTCCTAATTAGTTATATTACATGCCTTTTATTGGATATATATAGTCAACATACCACATTTTACATACGTAAAGAACAAACCCCAATATTTAGTGGGGGTTAATGGATGCATTTTTTGATGAAATTCGATGGAGATGATCTAAGGAGATACCAAAATTCATAAGAAAATTCTGAACCTTATATTGGAAATATATAGATGCATATATGAACCTTAATTTTGTGTACATGGAATTTCGGAAATCTTTAATATGCTTATGCGGCAACTAGCTTGTTAATTCTAATTGTGTTTTTTTGGAAATCTTTCTAATTACACTTAAAATGTCTTCAGTAATTTATGGTTTATTAAATCTGTTTTATATGCCCTAAATCCATAATGAATTTTTGTATTGGTTCTATAACATTTCTTTTTATGTGATTTTGCATCTCATTGGTTTCGGATCTATTATAATTACCATCAAGCCAAAAAATAAAATACTTAAAAAAATGGTTTCTTTGACGTTGCCCCCTGAGATATTGCATAATTAGAGTTACCCCTAGATGTTCAAAAGAGTTACTCCCTCCCTCCGCTACTGCATTAACCCACTTGTACCTTATGCATTGTGTGTTGCTCGGGGGGTGAGCTTACGCAATTACCTCAGGGAGTAAAGTAAAAAAACCCTAAGAAAAATAGGAGAAAGAAGTGAAAATACTATATGTGTTACTCTTTATTCTAAATTCTAGAGGGTGTTTTTTTCTTCACGACTTAGGTTACTATCTGTCGGCTAATTTGTAAAGAGACAGTAGAAAAGAAGAATCTACAGAGGGCTAGTCAGAAAAGCACAGTGCAACAGCTTGCTATAACTGGTGGTCATGTACTGGGTGATCTTTTGGTTCATGAGGATGTTATTTATTTAGTAGTTGATGATACTCAATGGGAGCAAAAACTAAAAGAAATTCCAGGTGAGATCCCAATCTTGCTAATTTTATTTATTTATTTATTTTTAAATACCCATTTTTTCTGCTTTGAATCATTTACAAATTGTTGATATTTTATGCCTTTTCCCCTTAGTAGGCACGGGATGGACAAAAGAAAAAAGGTGGAACAAAGGGTATATGGATAGATGCTGAAGGTGATGCATCTTTGGAAGATCTGACTAATTCTGAACCTCGGGTAATTCAAGCCCTCCCTGGATCCCGAGAAACCAAAGTCCAATAATAAAAATAATAAACAAATATCATAGTTACATATATCTATACACACTTTAAAATTGCGTGCACGGTTAAGTGGCATTGTGAGCGCGTATGTGCGTTTAGACCAATTTTCAATTTTTATGCTAGTTTTAAATGCAACCATTGAATGTTTTTTACACACTTTATAAAAATATTCCATTTCACTCTAATCACCATTTTAATGTTCCAACGAAATGATCTGGACCCTTGCAATAGAAAAAAAAGACCTCTAAATTCAACGGCCTTGATTGGATCTTATTCAAGGTTAGAGTTATGGTTAGAACCTCTCTCTTGAATCTAGGAAGACATTTGAGACAAGAAAGAAAAACATGCCCAGTACCACATTATTACTGTTACTAAATGGTTTATGGAGTATGAGTTGTATAATTTGATGTACCACATTGTCACAATATTTAGGTTGCTCTCTAGGTACTCTATTCAAAGTGACAAGAAAGTTGCTATATGTAGTATAAACACACAGTGCTTAGGATATGTTAAGGAGAATATACCAGTTGCCCAAAGTTACCGTTGCTCCCCCAAATATTTTTCGGATGCATGGAAGCAACATTGCATTCTTCATGAGCATGCAGCCAGTGCTATAAGTGAAAATAGAAATGAGGAAGAAGAATTACATGGGAGCTTCAATAACACAGATACTGTCCTAGCTGGGTCACAATCAACCACTAACCTGCCAAATGGAGCAACAACACCTCTATATCCTGCAGTGGTTGCACAAAGGAGTGGCGGTGAAACCTGGTTCGAAGTCGGACGCTCTGGAACTTATACACCAACGGCTGATGATATTAGCCATGTCCTCAAGTTTTAATATGTTATGGTGGATGTAGAAACCAAACAACCCATTGGACATGCCAACACATTATTGACGTCCAGTGTGATTCCAGCTTCGTCTCCTAGTCCACATTGCTTGATTTTAGTCATCGGATTTAACGTGACGGAGCATTTGGATTTATATGGTCATGTTTCGTCCGAAGGGACTTTTACTGTGCTCTTATACAACATCTTATCCGATGCCTATGGTACAAGTTCCCCTTCTTGGGCTTACCGCAGGAAGAATTTTCTTCATGAAATAACCGGTTACAGTGCGGATATTGTTTATTGTCAAGAGGTATGTAAGTGCACTAAAAAACTGTTATCTGATAATTAATAAAAGGGTTTCTATGTATAAATTAGAAATGTTTTAAAAACTGTCTCTAGCTGAAGTTAAACTTGTGGTACTGTTGAAAGTGCCTTAGTCAACTTAAGTGTATGTTTAACGTATTTGTAGTGGCCGGCATGGTTGAAGGCCCTTTGATCTAGGGTAAGAAATACGCCCCTGTGAATTTAGTCTTGTTCCTTGATATTTTGTTGTGTATAATG
The DNA here is from genome assembly GCA_949130495.1 of Sambucus nigra. Taxonomy (NCBI): domain Eukaryota; kingdom Viridiplantae; phylum Streptophyta; class Magnoliopsida; order Dipsacales; family Adoxaceae; genus Sambucus; species Sambucus nigra. Next base: position 1,022,558 of record CASBWL010000019.1, on the reverse strand, counting down.
TAGAATATTTAAGCCTCCTTGAAGATCGAAACGACCGTTCTTTTGAAAAAGCTTATTTTTGATGTTGACATACACTTGTTCTGGATTAAACATTTAATGAATGTCGAGGCCATGTTTTATTGTAGTTTTAACATATGCATTTTGTGTGACATTATTATTTCTTTTTTTTTTTTGACACAAACATATTTAGAAGTTTGATGCATTATTGATATCCCCTATCAATTGTATAATCTATTTATTTAATTATCTTCGTAGAGAATTTGAATTATGTTACCCTTCAGTGTAATAATAAAATATAGACAATACATTTCTACTGTTATGCACTCAAGCTATTATGTAATTGTGTTTTTTTTGTGTGCATGTGTGGGTGGGGGGGGGTGGGGGGTAGGGTTAGGGGAATGTAAATTAGTGGTTCCACCTCACTTCTACTATAGAAATCTACAATAGAAATTTCTACTGCTTATTATTTCCCATCCTTCTGTTACTTGAGCTACTAAATTTATGTATAGTTCTAGCCAGTCAATTAACTAATCGATTTGGTCAATGCTATTGCTAAAGAAGCTCTGGCTCTTTCCAGAGCAGGTCCTGTTGTTGGGAATATCCATGTGCCACCATCTGCACAATGCTTTGTTGAAAGCCGATATTTTTTTGCCAATAGGTATAAACAATGATTATGAGATTGGGCATACCTTTTAAACACTTGGCTGATAATATTTGTAACTTGCTTCTATCAGGTTCAAAGTGATCATTTTGGGGAGTTTTTTGTCCCTGAACTGGACAAACATGGTTATGAGGTTCTATTTAAAAGAAAAACCGCAGAGGTTGGTTAATTAGTACACGCCTTAACATTTATGTTACTTCAAACCACGTCATGTTACCAATAATCGATGTTCCGTGTTGGTATTCAGCTGCAATATCAATACCATTGATGATTGTGCTATATTCTTTTGTAAGGATAGATTTTCACGTAAAAAAATATGCGGTGCGGAGTTCTCTCCAAAATATGTGAGATAATTAACAGTCCATCATTTGGTAATTTAAGTTTACTTGCTGGTGTGCAGGTTGAGTTTAATAACTGATGCTTTGGTTCCAAGTGCTCACAGGAGAAGTGCTTTGATTAAGGTACCTTACCTCAATTGTCTCTACTTAGTTTTGCATAACCTTAGAGGGTTTATGTTGGCTTGCCAGTTTTGATAAAAAAGTAACTTTAATTTTTTAATAGGCGAATGTTGCACTAATAAGGGGCGAATAAACTTAATTTCCAAAACCGTATTTCCAGTAGAAATCTTTTTTTGACATTCTAAATTGAAAATAAAATGAAACAAAAAGAAAATAAGGAGCGAATAAAATGCAACAAAAAATAGTTGGTTACTGAAGTTAAAAAGGAATTAAGGGAGACTAAATAAAACAGGACTGAACAACAAAATAAGGAGCAAATATCAATCGGGATCTGAAAAAGAAAAAAAATAAGACAAGTTAAAAAAAATACCTATATCAAGTAAAATGGTTAAAAGTATTTTCACCTATTTTGATTCAATTTGTTTGCTCACTTTATAATATATATTTTAGATAAAATTAGTGAAACAAAATAAAACTCATATTTTCTAGCTAGGTGAAAAATAGCTCATTCCAAACCAACCGGGGCATTAAGAACTTCTCCATAGGGGGAGATGTGTATCTGAACACATGTTTAGACCTATAAGGGATGTGGCACTTTTTTAACAGGTCAGTGCATACTCTTCCTTTGCAAGAATTGGGGTTAGTCTAGGTTTTGAGCAACAGAGGAGGAGAATGGATCCTACTACAAATGAACCCTTATTTACAAACTGCACTAGAGATTTTATCGTCAATCTTGATTACAGTTTTTACTCAGGTATACTTATTGAAACATTCGATTGTTTATTTCTTACCCGCAATCTGCCACAAGACTTGCATTATATATAACGTATTTGATGAATATGTGGTTTCAGCCGATTCTTTAACTGTGAAATCTTTGTTGGAGCTTTTGGACGAGGATTGTTGAGAAAAGACGCAACACGTTGTAAAGACACAAATTTCCAATTGAGTCCATATATAGTTTTGGCTCAATTCCGAACAAAAACATTTATTCATAGGATAGTATTTATTGTAATATTATCAAGCCTATGAAGTGTATGTTGAAGACGTAGCGGCAAAGAATTTAAAGCTTCATCAAAATGCCGGTTTGCGTGCCTCGTTTCTACGTCATCAACTAAGGTTCCATGCTCCCAAGGTATGAATGTAATTATATTTATATAGGAGCTTGGAACAATATGTATTGGGTGTTAGGTGAAATAAAAACTGCATTTTATTTTCAGAAAGAATCAATTAAGAACTTTAAAATAAGTATCTAAAAGTTTCTGGGCCAAAATCGAATTTTTCAATCTTTCTGGTCGTTCGTTAGAAATGTCGTTCGAACTAGTTTTTTCGTTCGAACCAGATTTCGTTCGAACGAGTTTGCCAACGACCCTAATCTGGTCAGTCGTTCGATATGTCGTTCGATATGTCGTTCGAACGAGTTTTCGTTCTAACGAGATATCTAACGAGATTCTAACGAGCCCAGTCTGGTCGCTCGTTAGAAGTCTCGTTTGAACGAGAGTCAAGTTCGTTCGAACGAGACGTCAGGCGGGAACAGTTTTGAGCAGTTTTTGGCAGTTTTTTCCCCACTTCTCCACTTGGTTTTCAACCAACTTTTTCATGCATTATTATGTGCGGGAAACACATTTTCCAAGACAACTTTTCCAACATTTGTTTATCTCCAAAAGAGAGTTTGAGAGCAAAATTACTTTAGGAAAATGTTCAAGTTTTGAGTGTCAATTTTTAATGAAAAATTCATACACACTCTAGTTTACACCCAATAATTGTTTATCCAAGTTTCTATATTTATATCAATTGCTTGGAGTTTTTGGCACCGGTTTTCTCTACCGAATTCAAGAGACGTTTCGGGTTTGCTTCTACACCCCATCACAAAGAAGACTTTTGTTGAGATTCTACCCAAAAGGAGAAAGTCTCCATGCTTGGGTGACGGTGACCATATAAAGTCCCATCGGTGTATTCCGAGACCACGGTGGAGCTCTGTTGGTTATCCGCTAATTGGAGGTTGATACAAGAAGGAGCATCACGGCTTGAGAGGGTTCGAGTTTAGGAAGTAAGTCTTTTGTCTTGTACTTTGTAATACCGTTTTTAGTGGATTTGAGGCTAGGGCCGTCCCGAGGTTTTTTCCCGTTAGTGGGTTTTTCCTCGTACATCGCGGTGTAGTGTGACATTGTTTATTTTTATCTTGCACACAATTTAGAATCCATGCTTAGGATAATTTCAAGATAAAATTTGGTTTAATTATCACACTCATTTAATTTGGGACTTAAATTAAATATTGGGTAAAATTGGTTTATTCAAGTCACTTGCATTAATTTGGTTTCGCCTAACTTTGGATAATTGTTAATTATGACTTAGGCAAATTCTAGGACTTGAATTATGTTTTTAATTCATTTTGAAGATGCTCTAATCTGTTTCTTAAGATATTAAAACTCGCCCTTGTTTATTTGTTGAACCATCACTTATATTCGCTTCCGCACTTATTTAAAAGGAAATTATATTTTAATTTGCCATTATTAAAACCCGGGGCTTTTCAAATTGGTATCAGAGCCAAAAACGATAAACTATTTCGTTAAAAGATCCTTTAATTTTTGGCTAAAATGGATTTTTCCCCATTTTCAAAATTTCCTATTTTCGATGGTTCTAACTACGCGTATTGGAAAGCGCGAATGAAATCGGCACTTAAATCTATCGATGAACGTGTTTGGATGTCTGTTGTTAACGGTTGGACCCCACCAACTCATTTAATTGAAAATGAACGTGTTCTCAAACCCGTCGATAGATGGACTGAAAATGAGTTTAAGCTTGCAAATTTTAATTCCCGTGGTTTAAATGCCTTATTTAGCACTGTCGCACCGGATGAATTCCGACGTATTATGACGTGTGAAACCGCTAAAGAAGCTTGGGATATTTTACAATTAACTCATGAAGGAACGAGTGTCGTTAAAGCTTCTAAACTCCAAAACCTCACCACTCAATTTGAAACTATCAAAATGGATGAAAAAGAAACTTTTGATAAATTTTATGCTAGACTTTCTGATATTGTTAATTCATCCTTTAACTTGGGAGAGAAAATACCTGACGACCGTGTAGTAAAGAAAATTTTAAGGTCCCTACCCGATAGATTTATTCCTAAAGTGACCGTTTTGAATTCTTTACCCACTTTAGCCTCCACAAAATTAGAAGAGCTTGTAGGTGATTTACAAACCTATGAACTTGATATGTTTCCCTCTAAAAATGAAAAGAAAATTGAAAAGGGTGTTGCTTTAAAAGCCCGAAAAGAGGTTAAACAAGTAGTAGAGAGCGAGAGTGATAGTGACTCGGAAGATATGGCTTTGTTTGCTCGTAAATTTAGAAAATTTCTCAAATTTAACAAAGATAAAGTTAAAAATGATTTTAAGAAATTTGATACTTCTAAACATGATAAAAGCGAGAAGTTTTCTAAAGCCGAACAAATCCCTAAATCTAGTAATGAAAATGTTGATAGGGACGAGTCTAATAAATGTTTTGGTTGTGAAGGTTATGGCCATAGGGCTTATGAGTGCCCCACTAAACTAAGGAAAGAGGGTAAACGATCCACTGCATATAATGCGACCCTTAGTGATAGTGATAAGGAAGAGAAGCCCGATTCCCCCACTAAGAAAAATTTTGTGGCTTTTATGGCTAAACATGTGAGTGATAATGAGAACTCATCGAATGATGAAATTATAGCACATGCCACTTCCAAGGTCATTGTACATGATTCTCTTATTTTTGATCATAGTGAGAGTGAAGAAGAAAGAGAGAGTGAAAATGAAGAAGAGGTTGATGAGAGTGAACTTCAAAATGCTTTTCATGAATTATATAAAGAATCTATTAAATTGAAAAGAGCTAATTTGAAGTTAGAAGCGAGTTTAAGAGAGAGTGTCAAGGTCATTGATGAAAGTGCCTTAATAGAAGACCTTAGGACACATGAGAGGACTCTTCAAGAGAAGCTTAACTATGTAGAAGGCGAGAGAGATAGCCTTAGGGGTTTAGTGGAATCCTTGAAAAAGGAGCTTCTTGCTTTTGAAGAGCGAAATGTTTTACTAGAATCTAAAATTTTAGAATTGGAAAATAAATTAAAAGATTCTAGTAATGTCAAATTTGATTTGGAGTGTCGTTCGAAAAAACTAGATAAAATGTTAGGAACGGTCCAAATTAAAAATGACACTTTTGGTTTAGGCTTCAATTCTTGTAATGATTTTAACCCTAAAGTCAAAACCAATGTTTTAGGAGAATCTTCTAGGAATGCATTTAATGATCACTCCTTAGATAAATCTTTTCGACATATTCTTACTTGTACACTTTGTGGTCGAAAAGGTCATCTTAGGAAATTTTGTTTAGATCTTAAACTAATTCCTAGAAAATCCCATAGTAAAGTAACCACGATAGCTAACGTTTCTACACCCCAAGATAGTAATTCTTCATTAATTTGGGTTAGGAAATCCGACTTGGTTGCCTTACAAAATAGGGATTTTGATTCTCATTTACTTTCACATGCTTCCTCCCTTGCTAAATCTATAGGATAAATGTGTTAGTGTTTGCATACTTTAGCGTTTGTACTTCATGCTATATTCATATGCTAAATGTATGCTTGTTTAGTCATTTTCTAGTCATTGCCTTATTTCATATCACATGCTAGAAATTATGACTTGTTTATCTTTTTGTATTATATTTTGTGTTTGATTTAACTGAAAAATATAAAAAGATTTTTGTTTATCATTTGTGTTTTTATTTATTTCATTTAAGCTTAATGAAAAATACAAATGATTTTTGTTTAGTCTTTTGAGTATATATCTTTATTTTTGATTAAAAATGTTAAAAACTCAAAAAGATTTTGTTTTGTGTGTATTTTAGTTTGACACACTTTATGTGGCATATATTTGTGTTTGAATCCCATCATTTACGCTCCCACGTGGCTAGAACTTTTGGTTTAGATTTTCAATCCTTAAAATGTTCTTTACCATGTTTTACATGGAGTAGTTGGATTTTGTATTGTTTAAATGGATTCTATTTCTATATGCCTCTTTTCACACATGCACGAGCTCTTTTGAAATATTAATGTCACATGTTATATTTGAGCTTTTTGAGGTGTTCTCCTATCAATCTAGTCATCTACATATCTATGACCTAGGAGGACTAGTGCATGTCAAAATCCGTTGCATGTGAGATTTGTGTGAAAAATGAAAACATGATAAATTCATATATGCACGGGGAAGGGCTCCGAAAGGATGAATTAAATCCTTTGCGATAGTAAGCCACCGTTGATTGGATCTAAAAGAAATACGTGATCCAAAGGCCTAAAAACAGAATATTTGGCATTTAAAAGAAAGCAATTGCCAAGGCCTATGTTTGTTTGATATATTCATTCACAAACAAAATAATATATTTGCTCATTGAGGGAGAATTGGATGGTATATCAACGGTTTGCACAATGTCCGTTTATCCTAGTTGTCTTTAATGTCATGACTCTATTTGGTTTGTAGAATCATCATCATGCTAGGCTTGTATGCATTGTGTATGTTTGTTCATTGAGTTCAATCTTTATATTGTCACATGAGGTTATATTTAACTGTGATGAAGTTTGCAATCAAATGAGAACTCCGTGAACGTTTCTTAAGTGTTTGGGTCTAAATTTAATTGTTGCTAGTTCACACCCCTACACTTCCGTTTCCATATGACACATTTTTGCCATACGAGTGTGCAAACTTATTGTATTTTGTGTCATGTGTGTGTTTATATCTATTTATATATGCATGTCCTTATTGGTATATTTAAAGTATATATATATATATATGATATCTGTTTGTCTTTGCCTTGCTTTAATTGCCCATATGCTTTCATGTCTTATCACTTTAAGCTTTCACATGCTGTTTATTAGTTCTTTATCCTTTGCCTATTCCCGAACAAAAAGGGGGAGAATGATGATAGGGGGAGAAATGGTATCTAATCCTATTATTATCGTATCTTAGTTTGGGGGAGATTTATCTTAGGGGGAGACGTCTTTCTAAGTAGGTCATGTGTTTAAAGGGAGAATTAATTTAGGGGGAGTAGAATTAATTTAGGGGGAGTAATTAATTAATTGCATTTAATATTTTGATATTCCCTATGCATTTGATGAGTTTGCTTAAGTGTGCAGGAAGAATTATTCTAAAGCGGCATCTTTCTATGGCAAAGCGTTTGATCCTTGGGTTGAGTCAAGATTGGGCGGGTTATGTTTTGAGTCTAGTAGAGCTTGACGGCCCTTTAGGATTTTTGTTTGGTTTTTATCCCGGAATAGCCAAAGGGGGAGATTTGTAAGGACACAAATTTCCAATTGAGTCCATATATAGTTTTGGCTCAATTCCGGACAAAAACATTTATTCATAGGATAGTATTTATTGTAATATTATCAAGCCTATGAAGTGTATGTTGAAGACGTAGCGGCAAAGAATTTAAAGCTTCATCAAAATGCCGGTTTGCGTGCCTCATTTCTACGTCATCAACTAAGGTTCCATGCTCCCAAGGTATGAATGTAATTATATTTATATAGGAGCTTGGAACAATATGTATTGGGTGTTAGGTGAAATAAAAACTGCATTTTATTTTCAGAAAGAATCAATTAAGAACTTTAAAATAAGTATCTAAAAGTTTCTGGGCCAAAATCGATTTTTTCAATCTTTCTGGTCGTTTGTTAGAAATGTCGTTCGAACTAGTTTTTTCGTTCGAACCAGATTTCGTTCGAACGAGTTTTGTCGTTCGAACCAGGTTCGTTCGAACGAGTTTGCCAATGACCCTAATCTGGTCAGTCGTTCGATATGTCGTTCGATATGTCGTTCGAACGAGTTTTCGTTCTAACGAGATATCTAACGAGATTCTAACGAGCCCAGGCTGGTCGCTCGTTAGAAGTCTCGTTCGAACGAGAGTCAAGTTCGTTCGAACGAGACGTCAGGCGGGAACGGTTTTGAGCAGTTTTTGGCAGTTTTTTCCCCACTTCTCCACTTGGTTTTCAACCAACTTTTTCATGCATTATTATGTGCGGGAAACACATTTTCCAAGACAACTTTTCCAACATTTGTTTATCTCCAAAAGAGAGTTTGAGAGCAAAATTACTTTAGGAAAATGTTCAAGTTTTGAGTGTCAATTTTTAATGAAAAATTCATACACACTCTAGTTTACACCCAATAATTGTTTATCCAAGTTTCTATATTTATATCAATTGCTTGGAGTTTTTGGCACCGGTTTTCTCTACCAAATTCAAGAGACGTTTCGGGTTTGCTTCTACACCCCATCACAAAGAAGACTTTTGTTGAGATTCTACCCAAAAGGAGAAAGGCTCCATGCTTGGGTGACGGTGACCATATAAAGTCCCATCGGTGTATTCCGAGACCACGGTGGAGCTCCGTTGGTTATCCACTAATTGGAGGTTGATACAAGAAGGAGCATCACGGCTTGAGAGGGTTCGAGTTTAGGAAGTAAGTCTTTTGTCTTGTATTTTGTAATACCGTTTTTAGTGGATTTGAGGCTAGGGCCGTCCCGAGGTTTTTTCCCGTTAGTGGGTTTTTCCTCGTACATCGCGGTGTAGTGTGACATTGTTTATTTTTATCTTGCACAAAATTTAGAATCCATGCTTAGGATAATTTCAAGATAAAATTTGGTTTAATTATCACACTCATTTAATTTGGGATTTAAATTAAATATTGGGTAAAATTGGTTTATTCAAGTCACTTGCATTAATTTGGTTTCGCCTAACTTTGGATAATTGTTAATTATGACTTAGGCAAATTCTAGGACTTGAATTATGTTTTTAATTCGTTTTGAAGATGTTTTAATCTGTTTCTTAAGATATTAAAACTCGCCCTTGTTTATTTGTTGAACCATCACTTATATTCGCTTCCGCACTTATTTAAAAGGAAATTATATTTTAATTTGCCATTATTAAAACTCGGGGCTTTTCACACGTCCTTCTCCAGAGTGGTCCCCTATTCACAAAGACCTCTTGGTTGAATTTTGCTGCAAGCCTCGACCTAGACGTTGATGTTTCATAGGCAAGTCTCTTCCTTCGTTTAAACCTAGTATATTTCTTTAATAAATTACCCACAATCTTATTTTGATTTGTCATTTAGTTGACATCAGGGGCAGCATAGCTAGTAATTCTTCCATGGGTGGGGCGGTTGGTTCATGCGGTTGTTTTGCTCATATGGAATGTTCCATTATCTTCCTACAGGATTTATGGGATCATATCCGATTTGGATCTGAAGACTTTGATCGATAATTTGGATGAGGAGCTCCATGAGAATGATAAATGGGACAATGTCATAAACAAAAGAACCAATCTTTTTTCCTACAATGCAAAGTGTTGAAAACCAAAGGTTACTTCTTTTGCTCAATTCTGTGATACACAAAGATGATAAAGATTATTTAACTATTAAAAACTTCCCCACAACTTCATAACTCTATATGGCATAATATACAAGTCCTTTTCATACAATAATTATAATTTTTCCTTTCAAGTTTTCATATTATTCCAATTATTCAATATGCATACTTTTTAGCTTTGAAGTGTCTCTTGAAACTCAGAGTTCACCTAATGAGTACCCATAAAGCCATTATATCATAATTCTTATGCTTGCACATTTATTTATGTTTTGCAATACGTGCATACACCGCTACTTGTTTCATGCCTTCAATTTCATTGTTAAAAAATCTGATTTAGGAGTGTAATTTTTCCATGAAGGATGGTCCTCTGAAATATACGAGTGTGACAATATTCGAGGATTGCTCTGCTGAGATGCTGATAGACTTTTACATGGACAATGGTTACAGGAATCAAGGGGATAGGACTTTGATTGAGCATGAGCAGTTGCAGGTGGATATGTACATGCTTTTGACATCCAGAGAATATGTACATGCTTCGAGGTTATGGGAAGGCAATGATGGATCCTATTACTGTTACAGTAAGGTACCTACCATAGAAATTTAGTCGTGTCTTTGCAACTAGTTTCTTTATAACCTATGAAGCACCGAATCGACATGTATTACGTGATACGACACGACTCGGGATATGCAAATTTTCCAAAATATAGGTTACGATACGCTAGGATACGTATAATATATATTTTTTGAAATATATATATTAGTGAAATATTACAGAATTTGTTTAGTAGAATACGTTAATAAAACATACTTTAACTTGAAATTTTATAAAATCAAACACAATAACAATGCAAATTTAAACAAGAAATAAATAACATTCAATAAAATCAGAAATATAATGAATAGGGTTTGCAAAAGTTAGGGTTTGTTTGAAACTTTGCATCTAGATTGATCTTTTGTGAATTAATATGGATTCTCCTTTTTATTTTTATATTTTACAAATAATTTTTAAGTTATTAAATATTCGACTCCATTAAAATTTTTTAAAATACTAAAAAACTACCTCAACATGTCAAAAAAATGTGTCCTAATGTGTCCCCCAGTGTGTCCTAACGTGTCCCCCTAGCGTGCCCTAACGTGTCCCCCAGCGTATCCGCCCAGGGCACGCGTGTCCTAACGTGTCCCCAGCTTATCCGAACGTGTCGAAGCATGTCCCTTGTCCAACACGTAAACATGATTCATTACCTTTGGGAGTGTCAGTGCTTCTTAATTTATAACCATTAGCTTTAATATTCTTTCTTTACTGCATATGATGTGTTCTGGAGTCAGGTATTTTCTATATATTTATACAAATTTGGTTGCGAATCTCTGTTTATAATATAAAGTTAGCGTGTATGAACTCAAACACAAACACACCCATCAGTTTCATTCGGGTTAAGCTAGAAAATCGAAGCTTAACCCGAATGTGAAGTACGAAATACATCCTCACCCCTTAACCTCGCTCTCGAATTTGTGCAAAAAACTGGCAATTCTTGTGCTAACAAAATAAACTATTTTGAATATTTGTGATGCATTAACCTTTCTTTCACTTGGTACTCTTCAAACTGCCATTCCCAAATTAACATAGCACTTCCCAATTGAGAATCTAGAAAAATCAAAATTGCCAACTCTATTAATATCAGTATCTTCATGCCCAACTGTTGTTGGTATTGTACACGGTTGGCTACGTTACTCTGTGAAATGTTTTGACACGTATGACGGGGCTAGGGAAGTGTTGTAGCTGTTGAATGCATTATTCCAGCTTTCTCCGCGAATTTCCATTGGCATTGTTCTATTGTGGTGGGTAGGTCGGCTTTAATAACTACTGCAACAATTTCCTGCATCGTGGTGAAGGCCTCAGCTTCAATGTTAGGCAATATGTGGAGGTCAGTATTTGTCAAAGGGTGCCAGCGCCATAGTCGCTGCTTGGAAAGAAGCATCATGGCCTCGAGACTCGATTGTTAGCAAAGTAGCCACGCTCTACTTGATCAATTTCTACATTGAAAGCGATCCATACAGTTGTTCAAATTTTGTCCCTCACACAATCTTCTTCATCATAAATCTCTAAGTGCGTCATGAGGCAGTGATTTAAAAAGCATGCGATTGTGCTTTTTGGGGTGAAAACGTGACTGCTCTTTCATCTTTATGACAAATGCGATTGATAATGTGGCACGCTATTTTGCTCAATTTTGGAACTATTTGGCTTCCAAGCTTATTTAATAGAAAATGCACAAAACTACGTAGTTTTTATATTTTCTTCACTTGTTCTTTTTTCTTTTTTAAACACTTAGAAATTGAGAATCCCCACCTGATTAAAGCACAAACCCACCTGATTAAAACGTTAATCATTTAAGATACAAAACAACAAACTCTAGCCTCGGCTATCGACTCAGAAAACTTCTCCAAAAAGACCCTAGTCTCTGTCCTATCCATTCTACTCTTACTCCAGTCATTATCTGAGTCTTGCACCGAGTCTGCTTCTCCAATCGTTCTTTGCTAGAGTGCATTTCTTGCTCCACCGAGCTGGTAAATATTTTTACTTTTATCTTTATTAAAACCCGAGTCTTCTTTATTTCATTCCCTTATTTCCTTTTTGTTTTTTAAAAGCTGATTTCTTTGTTTCATTTTTTTAAAACCTTATTTCTTCATTGCATTCCGTTTTTTTTCTTTAAGACCTTTTCTTTCAGCTCATTTCTCTTTGAAATCTGCTCCGGCCAATTATAGTTCTTTAGCTGTAAACCGAGTTATTTTTATTATTTTTTTTAAACAATGCAAAAAAAGATTTTCTGGACACCCTGACCCAGGCAACCCCTGAACTCTTCACCCCTAGACACCCCTGTATCACCCTCCAAATCTGAACCAGGATCCCCCCCGCCTCCGACCAGGTTAGGACGTCCTGACTTTACTCGGCCCCTGCTTAACCCAAGCCCGTCCTGGGGTGCGCCCACCAGAACCCTTGTCAGATTCGATCCACCCCATTACTTAACCCAACATATGTGATACCTACTCAAAATCGACCACTTTTTCACCAAACTCAAGTCCCCTAACCCAGTGTCGGATACCCGCTCCGTCGTCTTTACCCCAAACATCCCACAAGACTCCACCCGAGACTGTCGCCGACGAGTGAAAGAATGACTCCACCAACCCATAAATTTTGATCGCCCACGAATACAATTTGGGCAATATGGCAAGTATGCCTACCCACCCAAGCCCGCATCTCTCTATGGGGATGGTAGAGTCCCGACGCTTGATGAGTGGCGCACCAAACGTTATCCGTTTGACTCCTTCAGTCCCAAGGTCACGCCTTTGTGCCAGTTGAAGATTGCCACTATTTTCTCTGATATGAGCAAGTCCCCTTGATGGATGATTGTCCGTACTATCCACCCCAGGATCCAATTTATGAGGACACCCCTAATCCGATTGAGCCACCTACGGTTCATAGGTTGCGGCCCTGCGCTAGAACTGTGCAGGAGGAGTTTATTGAAGATAAGGATGAAGACCTGGTGGATCTGCCACCGGGGGGTGACTACATAACTTTAGCACTTAGGCTTCTCTCCAAGATCCTCCATGGTGATATTAGGGAGGATGTGCCAATGTTTGACCGTCACCTGGACCCGGATGCCCTCATCAATTGGATTGGCGCGATAAACATGGTGTTAGACTACAAGCGCATCATGGGACGCAACCGTGTTCAGTTAACGACCACCAAATCTCAGGGATTTGCACGTGTGGTGGAATCATACGGTGCAGCGATGCACAACCTCAGAGCTTCCTCCAATCCAAATCTGGGATTAGTTAAAGACAAAGTTGCGGGTATTCTTCATCCCACTGACATATGAGCGCAACCTCTACATGCGGGTCTAGAGCCTTCGGCAGGTAACTTCCGTAGTCCCCACATACACCGGGCAATTCCATCTTCTTTTCACCCGGAACCATCTGGGTGAGATCGAGACTCAGCGGATTAGCCGTTACATCCAGGGACTCCAACCATACATTCGACAGGACTTGGGGTTCGTGAGATACTGTCCTTTCTCAAGGCGGTCGAGTACACGCCCAAAGTTGAGGCTTATTACTGCACTCCTTGACCCACTTCTTCGATGGTAGCCCTGCCTTGGGCCTCTGACGTGCCTCCTGTTGTTATGAAATATTTCAATTGTGGTGCGGTGGACCACAGAGCAACAGAGTACCAAAGAACATAGGAGAACCTTGTTAGTGACTAATGAGTCAGAGCCACCAGACAAGGAGGTGGAGGGGGCAGTCCAGCACTAGGCGTCGATTGCCACAATCATTCTCGTTGAGCCCGACTCTAATGGTATTCCCCTTTGAGTTTGAGGTCGACCACTTTCCATGGAGGGGAGAGTGATGGAAATTGGTGAAACTTTACGGATATTTTAGTAGTTTTCTAGTATTTTTAGTCTTTTATTTTTATTAAGTTTCATTTTTTTTTATCACGTTTGTTGCTTGTATTATAGGGCTAGTGGGAAGCCTTCTAGAAGGAGCATTTTAGGAATATATTGTAAAGGGAGTACTCATGTGCCATCACATGGGCCTAGGCCCACTTCCTATTTAGGGTTTTGATGTCAGCCTTCTAGATCCTTCCCACTCCCCTATATATATATATATATATATATATATATATATATATATATATATATATATATATATATATCCAATTATCCCAATATAGTAGATCATTCCACGCTTCTTAATTTGAGTGTTAATTCTGAGTGTCTTTTTGTATTGCCATTGACATTTTAATTTACGTCAGAACCTATAAACACTCACATCCCCATCTCTACAACCACCACGAGACAAATACCATCAACAAACTTCAACCCCACAAACCCTGCTGGCAAACACATATTAATCCCTACCACTAGCACCTTCAAGCTCCATAACCCTAAAATTTCACCACCTATCTCCTGTAAAAACCCCCTGCCACCTTGAGGCATGTAAATTGGGGAAAATTGAAGAACAGAAGGAAAAAATTGGAACCCAGCTTACGCTCTCGAGCTTTGATCTGTGTTATGATGGAAGTGTTTGGTATGGTTTAAGAGTTGTTTGAATTGTGGTTTAGACTTCGATCTGTCATCTGAATGGTTATTGTGGTGTTTCATCGGGGTTAAATATATATATATATATAGAGAGAGAGAGAGAGGGGGGGGGGAGTGAACCATAGTAATACCTACCCCTCTTTCAAAACTTATATAAAAAACTACCGTCAAAAATAAAATTCAAGGGTTGGACATATAAATAACTAGCAGCTAAACGAAATAAAATCCTCTTTCGTGACTTAACTAAAAATCTCCTCACAATGATAAGTATAAGATCATGAAATGAATCAGTTAAATCTAAAAATATGGAGAAACGGTGACTAATCTCATTGCAAGTGAATACAGGCAATACGTAGACCTCTACAAGGAATTAATACATTGGAAATTTTTTCTTCAATCACATATAATTCCAGTATTTGAAAAATGGAGAAAAATTTAGTATTGCAAATAGTTTAACCTTTTACCTTTATTAATACTTTGCTTTAATGTTTTGATGCAAAAGAAACCAAAACCTAGTGCCCCACTGCTCCTACACCTCGAAACTTTACGCTACACCCAAAACATTTCAAGTTCTAATTTCCCAATGCTGGTTCTGATAACCTATAAAAAATATAATTTAATATATATGAATCGTGCAAATATGAGTTCTTTATCATATTTCAAAATGATTGGATGGTTGTTATCTCCTTTGGAGGATCATTATGCCTGTTTACAGATTAAGAAAAACTTTAGGGTTTTGAAATATGATAAAGTTGTTATCTCCTTTGGAGGATCATTATGCCTGTTTACAGATTAAGAAAAACTTTAGGGTTTTGAAAATACATGAATTATTCAAGAGAATAGAGTAAATTTTCATTGGAAGAAATGCTAACCATGAATTGCGAACAACGAAAAAAAGCACAACGGAGGTGGTTTTAGCAGAAAAGTGTTGGGAGTTGAAATATTTTGGGAGTTATGGGTTTTAAGAATCAACGAAATTTTTGGAGTTGTGTGTTAGATGGTTCCAAGGTAAGCATAGTAATATTGGGCAGCCATATTAAAATATGAATTGAGAATTAGACAGTTGGACAAAGCGTAAAAAGTGCATTAGCTTTGGATAATATTGGACAGTTAGATTCCATCTTCCAATCTACTCTGCTAATATTCCCACACAAAGAAAACCTATCTATTTTATAATATAGGTTGCAGTGATAGTTTTTTTTCCTAAACTGGCTCCAAACAGTTCTCTGCAGTCTCTCTCTCTCCCCTATTTTTTTTAGTTGTCCACCTTTACATCTTCACATTGCATTTCTGTTAATATAAATATACTGGTAGATACTTAGCAAATAATAAACTTACAATTGTTGATTATTACTTACTCTCAATGCTATTACCAGTGTATGCCTCTGACGGTTTTATTTTGTTCATGGCCATTGTTTAGGAATGTGAACCTTCTTTACTCCCAAGACAGAAAAAATATGTACGGGTCTAGTTCTTCAGATCTGGTTGGAGAATCAGGAAAGGCAAGTTCCATGCTCACTCTTGTACTCTAATGTATCAGTATATTGTACTAGAACATGCATAGTGAAAGCTCCACTTTGAAAAGGAGTAGTTGTTTTGTCATAGGTTTTTTATATAATATAAAATCTTCTATATCTACATAAGTATGCAGCTAATTAATTTTTTTTGTCATATCATTATTTCCGGCTCAACAGTACTAGCTAAAGATTTGTCCGACAACTTGGCCATTATAACCCAAGAACACGTCACGTTATTACTATTATCCCCTTGATTCACTCGATATTCCCCCCCCCCCTCATTTTTATCATCTTTTTAATCTCTGGGTAACCCACCCACATGAGAAATGAGGTGCTTACAATTATCAAAGATGATACTAGATAGCATCCCGTATGGTTACTGGAGTACTGGGGATTGATTTTTCTGGTGGTTTGTGTGAATTTTACTTTTTGCAGTACCTGGTAGAAACGCATGTGAGATCAAAATGGTACACGAAGAAGATGCGGGCTTGAATGTGAAAATGGTAAAGATGGCCTTCGCGAGGAGTATACGGAGTTACGTGTGTAAGATGGATAACGCGCTTCGCAAATACCCCGCAATCAGATGTCTTCAATCCACTTCTGCTGTGAATGCAAGTACTTTTATTCAGACAGAAGGTGCGAAGTGTTTTTACCCATATTATTATTGGCAGCGTGACATTAATTAGTTTCTTATACCCAAAATATATAAGATCATGTTGACATAAATTAGTTTCGTATTTCATGTCCTTGGTTAGTTTTATGGCATCCGATATTAATTTTGTCTGTATTGATTCTGCTAAGACACAAATTTATTGTCATCTCTCCTTAAATGCTATATGAAGGTTCGGCCCTTATCAACAGACCAAGGTAGAATTAAAAAAACGCATATATGGATAAGGGATATTAATATGACATGACACAAGACACATGCACGCCGACAACGTCGTTTTAAAATAAAATTAGGACAACAATAAAGCTGGACATGCATCTGTTTCTATATACAGTAATATAAAAAATAATATTATATGGATATGGGCTCTTCCTCACTTCCGATGCTTTTATAATGAATATATAAGTTCACTTAACACTTGCCAGTTGTAAGATTTGTTGTTGCTAACAAGAAAATTAAATAAACGTTTATAGTATTCTTCGGCCACCTTAAGCAACATAAACAATTACATATGAAAAGCAAGAATTCATGTGAACAGCCAAAACCTATGTCCCAAATCCCACATGCTCGTCTTTTTTTAATTTTTTTAAATGTTTCTTTGATACATATTATTTCGTTTTGCTTTTAGGTCCCGCCTGGATTGGATACTACAATCAACGCGATTGTCACAGCTCCTACGGAGACCTTAACAAAAACTTCCATTTCCTGCCAAATTGTTGCTGGTGAATCCATAGAGAGGAAACTTTCAAGAAGGCCTTCAAATAAATTTATAGCTAATAGTGTTGGCAGCGTAATTTGCCTGTATCGCTGTCACTCTTAACTTTGGCGCTAAGGTTGCTGTGGCATACATCTTGAATCAGCTTACCAAACGTGGTGCTCAATCAACCCAAAGCGCACAACCTTCTGGATTATAGATCTTCTTACTTTGCATGTCACACACACGCGCACGCGCGCGCGCGCGCATATCAATGACATTATTGCCTATTTTCATCTTGTTGCCTGTACATATTACTGCAATTGTAAAAATATGTGTATCAGGTATATACCTTACTTATCTAAAATATAAATGTAACAGATTACAATGATAGTTCATTAAGTTTTTCTTGATCCTTTATGAAATTAGTGTTTCTTTAGAAAGTTTGATTTTTTTAAAGGGACTCTTAATTTGACATGGAGGTGGTAGATCCAATCCATAGTTTCTTTTCAGTTTATACACAATCTAATATTTTGAGGGGTAGTTGCCTGCATGGGTTGACATGAATACAACACGATTATATAATCGTGTTTATACTTGAGTATGGCAGTCCAATTTTCAAGCTTTTGGAATTAGAATAAGGAATTGGATTCCAATTTTATTGTTTGGTTAGATAAAATGAGTTTGAATTTGTCACGTGATCTAAAAATTCGAAATCCATAAAGCCATTTCTAAATTAAAAGCAAATAATTACATAATCATATTTTCATCTAATTTTGAAATCAATGTCAATATTTATATGGAAAAAACATGTTGAGTGTACTTACAAAAAGGACTTTGATTGAAAAAAAGTTCAAATGTGATAATTGATAAAATATTATTTATCACTCAAGACTATATTATTGAAATAAAAAATAATTGACAAATATTAGATGTGACCCAAATATCATTTGCTATATAATTTACTTGCCTACTAGTTTTGATGATAATCTCATGTTCTAGGCCTATTGACTCGCTTGTTGAGAAAATGACCCCCCTTCCAAACATTGAAGTGTATAGTAAACCCATCCACAACTTCAACTTTTGCATAAAAATCAAACTCAATTTCCACATAACGACGTCCCCTTGAACCTTTGCTTCTTCAAGAGAGAAACCGGTTAAAGAAGCAAGATAGGTAGAATCATCAATTTCGTTCATACATACATAAATATAGTACATACAATCCCGTGCATGCTGATAAGTTTTTTGAATACAAATGATAGATGTTACATCGACCTTCGTTCCAAATTAATAGTAGTTGATAAAAAACGTCGTTTTTTTCTCATAACTAATGATCGTGCATCGTTTCGCTTTTAACATTTGAATCGTCTCAACAACCTCTTCATATCAAGCCTAATCTCCAAACCCTCTTCATAACAAGTCACCCCCAATATTCAAAAGTTTGATCATCCCCCCATGTGCATTCTGAGTGGACCTTATTTCCTGATTGAAAAATGAGGGTGCTCTCTTCAAGAATAATAGAGGAGATCCAACTCGCTAAATCATCAACGCTGTAACTCGAAACGTGAGCCAAGTAATTGACAGGGAATTTACCGTTAAAATCTCTAAAATGAGTAAGCTAAACCCTTAAGGTGACATTACATGTTTTTGGCTCGAGTTTTGGCCTAACACAACAATCAATATTTATACACAAACATAACACGAGACACAAACACAAAATCTCACTTTTTACATTTTATTACCACGAATTATTCAACACATCACTAGAATAATCAATCATTTTTAGACCCACTTAAACACGATAATATATGAAAATATGTGTAAACTAGTTTTTATTCAATTGGGTTAGAAATTAGTAGGTTATTAGGAAAAAAATAACAAAAAATTATAAATAAGGACACATACTCGCATATATAAAGACAAAAAATTATTTCCCATTTTTTGTTTTAATAATAGAAAATAGTGAAATGAATTTGTTGTAAAATTCACGGTTGTAAATTTACCATGGTGTATTTTTTTGAGTTAATTACACTTAGCCCCCCTGAACTATACCCCTCCCAATACTTTGCCACCAATTCATTCGATTTTTTCAATTCACCCCAACTTTGAAAATCTCTCTCTCTCTCTCTCTCACACACACACACACACACACACACACACACACACACACCCCCCCCCACACACACCCACACCCACACCCACACCCACACACGAACATATGTGGGGGTGGGAGAGGAGCGGGGCTAGTGGGTGGGTGGCAGATGGCGGGGGGTGGGACTGGTTGTTGGGGAAGGGGTCATGAGCATGCATATATATATATATATATATATATATATATAGGAGAAGACTCACCTACATCACACCAAGTTTGAGGCTCTAATTTTTTTTTTCTCAAATTTTTTTTCTTGAAATTAACCTTCCAGTCAACCCATGTTCAAAAAAGTAGTTCAAAACACATTTTGTAGCTATTTTAAAAAAATTCAATTTTTTTTTGCTGAAAATACCTTATTTATAAAGGTTTGTGCCAGCAAAATTTTGTAAAATTTTTAAATAAATGTATTTTGACCTAACTTTTTGAGCATGAGTTGATTGGAAGGTTAATTTCAAGATAACAATAAACAATTTGAAAAAAAAAACATATTTTAAGGACTAAGAACTACGTGTGATGTAGGTGAACCTCTTTCTCTCTCTCTCTCTCTCTCTCTCTCTCTCTATATATATATATATATATATATATATATATATATATATATATATATATATATATATATATATATTACCTCTAAATATTTTTTTGCTTCAGAAATTCTTTTTTTTCCCTTGAAATCATATCTTATGGAAATAATTTTTTATTTCTAATTTATATACTGAAATAATGGATACGCTCGAAATAAAATTATATTGCTGAAAATAATTTTTTTATTGCTGGAAATAATTTATATTTGTGGGAAATGATTTTTAATTTCTAAAACTATTTTATTATTGTTTGAAGTCATAATTTATTTTCTGGAAATGATTTTTAAAAAATCTTATTTTTTTATATTTTTGGTTAATTTTCGGAATTTTAATCTTTTACTAATTTCCATGGTTTTAAATGCCTTTTTGTATTTTAATGTATTTTTCAATAATTATTTTAAATATATTTTCTGAATTATTTTTTTTTATTTTTGGAAATTTTAAATATTTTTCAGAATTTTTAAGTACGTATTCATTTTTTCCTAATGTATTACCCCATACCTATTAGTATTTTAAATGTGTTTCTCTAAATTATTATTTTTAGGATTTTGCATGCTAGAAATCATATTTTATATGCTAAAAAAATTTATATCGATGAAAATCATTTTTTATTTGTGGGAAATAATTTTTTCATCAATTAGTTTTTAATATTTTGTCGATTTTAAATATTTTTTTTATTTTAAATTTTTTAAAAATATATATTCGTTTTTTTCAGAATTTTTTTGAACATTTTGTAATGTATTTTCTTAATCTTTAAATGTTATTTCTTTTATTTAAAGATTTTTTTCAAAAACAATTACGTTTGGAATAAAATGCCCTTGATTTTTGTCAAAAGTTAACGGATTTGGACGGCATGGGAGTAGTTGTAGTCGCTTTCAAAGTTAGGAGGGCGAATTGAAAAAATCGAAAGAAGTGGTGGCAAAGAGTTGGGAGTGGTATAGTTCAGGGAGCTAAGTGTAATTAATGATTTTTTTATTTATTTTTAATCTCTGATGCATAAATCCATCATGTACACGGAATGTTCGGTGTGTCACGATGATAATGAAGATGTTGCATATGAATAACTCACGTGTCATTTTTATAGTAAGATATTGCACCCAAGTTATGTCTCGTTATCATCCATCATAACACTTTCTATAACTAGTGTATATACTTGTGCTTAGTGTGCTAAATTTTTTCCACGAAAACCCTTTAGAAAATTATGAATTTACATAAATGGTAATAACTTTAGTAAAAAAATTAATGAACTTTGTAAAGAAACAATTCCTTAAGTTCTTTCTAACAAAAATTGCATATATATTTTTAAGAATGATTTCTAAACTTATGAAAAGTACTTAATTTAAAACTACAACATTATTAAAAAATAATAAAAAAAGATTGTGGTAATGAACAAAGATGGAAATACATGCCTAGTAAACTTAATCTCCTATAATATTACATTAGGACTAATGTTACGAGTCTCAAATCATCCACCAAATTCAAATGATGGGATGTAATATGGTAATTACGGTAAATTTCTCTTTACGGTAATTTTGGTAGTGCTTGGTACATAATGGTATTTTTTTGTACCACTTGCCTAAACCCACAAACTCATTAATAACACCTACAGAAATAAAGTAATTCAATTTTTTTAAATTTATGAAGCAAATGATAATAAATATATATAAAGGAAGCTAAGAGGAAGCTCACAATAATAATTATTTTTGCAAGCACATTGCGACATAATCACAGTTGCATCATTAATATAGTTTTCATCCATCCCTGACGTCTATGAATTAGCTATACAAAAATAATGAATATTAGTCACTCATCAAATGCATCCAGAACCCTCATCATCATCAAAATCATCCTCCAAGTTAGGAAGAGTTCTCGGGTCATGTCTTTGAAACAATTTAGTGACTGCTTGGGTGCCGACCTCCTTCAGGGCATCCGACCAGTCATCCTTATAGGAGAGATTTTTGGTGTACTCTATTTAGACGGTTGTAGCAGCATAGACTTTATCCCATCCTTTATTAGTATCCTCCTCCTTATCTTTATTGCTCCTGGGCTTCATAGTAGTGTCTTCGGTAGTCAGGCTGGAAGTCTTGTCTTCATCAACCTTTGTCATGCTCTCAGTTTTTGTCAATTTCTGCTCGGCCAGGGTCAACTTGTCATGGGCAGCCCTTTATTTGTCCTCTACTGCCTTTGCCCTATCCTTGGTTGCCTTAACCTCATCCTTACAGGTCTCTCTCCCCCCTCTCTCTCTCTCTCTCTCTCTCTCTCTCTCTCTCTCTCTCTATCTCTCTCTCTCCAAGGCTTCTCTAAATGCCTGCAAGGATTTCTATAAGCCCTTAAAAGCTTCATCTACATCAGTTGAGGAAGCTTTCAACTAGCTATACTTCTCTAGCATTTGATTATAATCCACCAAGAACTAAAAAAAGGGTAAACACTAGTATGCATTACCAAAATTGCGAACATCAAAGGCATTACACTGTGTGCTAATCAACCAAAATAAAAGGAACAATAAATGCATTTGTATAATTTGTAAGGTTAATTTTTTTAAGGTTTAAATAGTCAAAGCCAAAAATATACCATATTCTAATCACCCCTTATCATTTTTTATTGGTACTCCGTATCAATCAGAATCGTGACTTTCTGAGTTATAATTGCCTTATTTTGAATATTTCATCAAACATTTTGTTCACTGTCATTCCAAATGAAAAGTTTAGGAATATTGAGAGAATAACATTAACCGACACTAATTAATATATTTTTCTTATAAAAAAATTACAAAAGTGAATCAGAAACATTGTAGACAATCTTTTCACTTAGCAATTCATTAATTAGAAAATAAATGTACAAAAAGATAGCCAACAAAGTGAATCACAAAGGCAAAAATATTATACCATTTGTTTTCGATAAATGAAATAATATCATTCATTTGATTTAGATTGAAGAACACATGTAGGAAGGTGAGATTGAGAGAGGGTGGGGGGGGGGGGGGGGGGGGGGGGGGGGAGAGAAAGCTCTTATCAGGTGCAAGGATGAATTAAATTGTATGGCTTATATTGAGTCTAATAAATCAAAGGCTCTCGTTTAATATAGTAAAAATAACAAGTGTCAAGTTAAAAGCCTAAGAGTGTGGTTGTGTTTGGCTTTAGCCATGATATTCTTGTTTTATTTAATATGGTATGTTCGGTAATATTATCTTGGTAATTTTGGGTTTTCATTTTGGTACGGTATAGTCGGTAAATCAGTTATTAAAATATTAAAATCAAATTCACTCACAAAAAATTCGGTAATTTCAGTTTTGATAAGTAAAAAACGTGTATCATTATCATTATTTTCGGATACAAAATAGTACGGTAATGGTTTTTACCGTATCATGGACACCCCTACATAGAACAAAAAATGGAAACCAACCAAACTTACCTAAATGGGTCTTCCAGCCTGCACATATGACTTCTCCTCCCTTATAATATCTTGGCTTACTCTTTTTCCTATCCTTCTCACTCTTTAATTACCATTTTAGAATGTAATTGTAATAGTTTAGTGGACATTTGTTACGCATATGCCAAAACATTTGAGTCTTGCATCAATCGAATTCGTAACTTAGTTTCATATAGATATCAGGTGTCGTTAGTTTCATAGATCCTATTTTGATTCCTTTCACACCTCATATGACATCATCCTATTCATAAAACCTATAAGTTTTCGACCAGGTGCTACTTTAAATAATATCATTTTTATTGGCTAAGGTATATTTGATATTTATGGTCTTGCACACAAGTACAAACATTTTTTTTATTAAACATAGAGCAAACTGTAATTTTTTCATAAATGTGTAAACTTTTTAAAACTATTGGGTTACGTTTTAAAACTCTAAGCAAGTTAAAATTTATCTCGCAAGCACAAGAATGTGAATTGTGTTAAATCTCAAATGTGCGCATGATTTTAAAGCACAATTATACTTGGACATGTGGCATAATTCTATCCAATGAAATCTGAACTCTGCTCACGATGATGGATTTTCACCATGCGCATGGTCCATTCATTTTCATTTAGACCATTTCAATAGACTATTGAAAAGTGATTTTTGCCTTTCAATACGAGGATTCTCCACAATGGTAATTTGTAAATTTGAGACTTTGATAGTTCCTACGAACTTCTGATTTTCGTAAAAAGTTCCTATGAACTTATGAAATTCGTTAGAACTTCAAAAGTTAGTGAAAACATAATATATATATGTTAAAAACTTTATTTGTCCGTAAGAACTTCCGTAGAAAGTCATACGAACTAATGAAGTTCGTAGAAACTCTTTACATAATTCGTAGCCATTTTCCGAATTTGGAGAACATATACAAATCTAACTACAAATTCTCTCCCCTTTTTCTCACCATTGCAGCCATCGTAATTTGTAAAACTACAAAAGCTTTTGTCTTTAGTAACACCATTGGTGATGCTCTTAGATAATTCTATTTGGGGATATGTTGATAAGATCTATCAACTGTTTTTCTGTTATGCAAGGAGACACATTTTGATACCATACCGAGAACATTTATGTTAATTAGTTTTCTGTTATGTGCGGGAGAATTGACTAGCAAGTCTAAACTGAGATGCGATTCATATGAATGCATTTGGACAAAAATCTCCACATCACCATAACGTAACAATAATAATCGAGCTTGTGCAATTTCTAATATCTATTGACCTTAAAACTTTATAAGTAACTTCTCAATGTGGACTTCAATTATGAGGATTACTTTGCATCTCTGTGGTCCGTGAAATATTCAATAACACTGAAAAAATTAGTGGAATTTTATTTTACTATACTAGACAAATAAAACGTGGTATGAAAATGTTTAGTTTATTTTATCTAAATACTAACACGATCCGACTAAAAATTGATATAAAATTTTATTTTTTGACTTGACACGAACCTAAAAAAATAAGACACAAAATATTTTTTTGCTACACTGGCACGAACTAACTAAACTCAATATTAAATCTTACTTTTTTACCTAGTAAGAAATAGGGAAACACGACATATAATCTTAAAATATGATATTAAATATTTTTTTACCTTACACTAATTAAAACTCAATATGAAATCTTATTTTTAAGCTAAAAACAACCATGGAAAACATAACACGACAATCTTTTCTTTGTTAACAAGAACCAAATAATATGTGACAACCTAGCATGAATAGGACCCAAATATAACACAACATGATAAATATTTTTTATCTTACATGAATACAACCCAATTATAGCACAACATAATTTTTTTTATCTAACACAAACACGACCCAAACACGACGCAAAGGCCTGGTGAGCTTTAGATCAGGGTTTGGAATAAAAAAGGTGAGTATGCATGAACCGTAAGGTTGATTTGTGCATGGTATGGACCGTTGAAAAGGATATTCAGAGACCTACGAGAGTGAAATGATTTATGGTTGGGTTAGAGGGTTGACCAAAGTCAAATGGGGCTCCGGAGGGCCCGCTGGCCTCTGGATCAGGGTTTAGAATAAGACATGGGGTCCGAGGGTGTTAGGGACCTAAATAGGAATTTGAATAGTAATAGGATGGGGTATATACAGAGCGCCTTGATGAGATATCTTAGAAAATGAGGTGGTTTTCGAAATATAGACACCTCACAAAAGGTTAAAAAGTTTTTAGGGTAGAGGCTTGACGAATAAGACCTAAGGCCGGGGCCTTTTCTGGGGAATCAGGGAGGTAGCAACCAAATCCAGAGGGTCAAAGTTAATTTTATGGATATAAAATGTTGAGGCGACCTATTTAGAGGGTTAAGGTAAATTCTGCGAACGTAGGTTAATTTTTGGACCTAAAGAGTTGAGGTAACCGATTCAGAGGGCTGAGGACAATTTTGTGGCCATAGGTTAAGTTTGCTGACCTATAGAATGAAAGATACCAATTGAGAGGGTTACGGCCGATTCTGAGGACCTAGATCAATTCTGTGGACTTAAAGAGTGAAAGCAACCGATTTAAAGGGTCTAGGCTAATTCTACGGACCTAGGTCACCTTTACGAACCTGAAAAGTGAAAAAAATAAATCAGAGGGTGGAGACTAATTTTTTAGACCTTGGTCAATTTTGCGAACCTAAGGAGTGAAAGAGTACGATTTAGAGGATCGAGGTTGATTCCGCGAATATAAAGAGTTGAGGTGACTCATTCTAAGGGTTGAGGCCGATTCTATGATCCTAGGTCAATTCTACAAACCTAAAGAATGAAAGTGATCGATTTCGAGGGTCCAGACCGATTTTATGAACCTAGGTCAATTTTGCGGACTTAAAGAGTGAAGGATCGATTCAGAGCGTCAAGACTAATTTTACAAACCTAGGTAATTTCTGAGGACCTAAAGAGTGAAAGCAATCGATTCAGAGGGTCGAGGCCGATTTTGTGGAGCACGAGGCTAGGAATCTTCACTAGTTAGTGACATGGTGGGGCAATCTGCATCCTGTTCTGTAACTGGGTAACTTCCATTATTTCTTATTGACAGGCCTTTGCTAACCTTCCTTATATTTTCCTTAGCAACTTCTGCATCAAGTAGGCTGGGAGCAAATTGTTCCTCCTCGTATAACTAATTTTTTTCTTGTAGAAGATCTAGATGAATCTCTGAGGATGATCTTGGGACTTTTATGGAAGCACTATCGACCGTCTATATTTCCATATTGATCCATTGGGAAGCCTGGGTTCATAACTGAGGAGTATTTTTAATGGTTATGGAAGAAGGTAGTTATGAAGGTCTGTGCTGAGGAGACTCGACAAAGATGGCTTGTGATGTGTGATTCTCTATAGGAGGGTGTTATGGTTTCATCCAAGATCTGATCAAGGCATATCATCACCCAGAGAGTATATGGAAGTGTTGTGAGGATTGAGATTCTTGAGGTCCTCTGGGGACTGGAAATGATGATGAAACATGTCCATCAAGCAGTTGAAGCGGGTCTTATGAGAACATGGTGATATGTGTGTTTATGTGTAGGTTTGGGGAGTTTATAAGGTGTTTCTTATTTTTCATTCCTATAGACGTTGTGTTTTTTTTTAAATAAAAATGATGGTTTTAACATATTTCGTTATGCCTTTAAAGAATTTCCCTTTTTTTGAACAATCTAGATCGATTGATAAGGCATACATAATACTTTATTTGTTTAAATAAGAGAGAGACTAATATTATCGGTGGGAGAAAAGAACAACATTTTTTTAAAGATAAAGGACCGTGCCCAAAGTATTTTTATGGGCTACATACGCAACTTTGTGGGGTTTTTAGAAATTACGAGTGTTTATTTTAAAAGGTAATTTCTTAAGAGGATAAGAGATAGAATTTTTTTAGAATAAAAGGTACGTAAGAAGAGTTGTAGTGCGATAGTTTAGACATCAGGTAAAATTTATTCAGACGATCCAGATTGATTGGACGCACCATCTCTTCTCCATTAAGGTCTGTGAGCATAGTAATGCCACTTGACAAAATTTTCTTTATGATGTCTAGCCTGCTCCAGTTAGGCTTGAACTTCCCTCTTAGATCCCAAATGGTTTTCATGATTTATTTGAGGGAGAGACTTCCTTCTTTCACACCACAATCTTTGACTTTTTTTATTAAATTATCGTGAAATACGATGATGGTACTTATGTATATAATATAAGGCTTTCAATCTTCTTTCATTTAAGAGTATGAGTTCATCATAATGGCTTAGCTACCAATCTACCTCACTGATTTGTCTTTCGAACATGATACTCAAGGAGGGTATTTCAAGTTCGAAAAATAAGATTGCCTCCATGCTATATACTAGGGCGTAGAGGGTACCCCGGTGGGCATTTTGAAGGAGGTACGGTATCCCCAAAGAGCATATGGGATTTGATCTGCCCAATCTCTACAACCTTTGGTCATTTTATTTATTATGGACTTGAGTCTTTTATTGGCGGCATCAGCAGCCCCATTGGTTTGCGATCGGTAGGGAGAGGACTGGTGCCTTTGAATTCCATACTCATTGACTAAATCTATGACTTCAGCCTCAAAATAGATTCCATTGTCTGATACCAACTCGCGGGGAACTCCGTAACGGCAGATGATGTTTCCCTAATAAACCTGGCTACTTTATTTGCATTCAGAACTGTGTATGACTCAAATTCAACCCATTTCACAAAGTAATAAATTGATACCAGGATGAACTCGTGCCCATTTGATGACTTAAAAGTGAATTTCCCCATAATGTTTATGCCTTAAGTTTAGAATGGACAAGGTGAAGTCATGTTATATAACTCCCAAGGAGGTAAGTGCTGAATATTGGCAAACTGTTGGCATTTAAGACAACTCCTGACATAAGTATCACAGTCTTGAACCAAGGTGGTCTAGTAATATCCCTAATGGATGATCTTATTAGAAAGCATATAACCGTTCATATGGGGTCCACATTCCTCACTATGTATTTTTGCATCACATCCTCAACCCTAGCCCCTACTATGAAATGCTAACGGGTTTCATCAAAATTTATCTCAGAGAGTGCCTTATCACAGATAATGTACTAAGTAGTAAGCTTGCAAAGGGTCGCACAGTCTTTCTTATTAGAATCCTGAGGATATCTACCATGCTTGAGGAGGCGCTAAATGTCATAATACCACAATCTAACTATGTCTATGTCTTCTTTCGTTACGTGTTCAATGTGTTAGAAGTATGCGGGAATTACTTATTTTCGAACTAAAAAGGGTTTCCAATGCATCAACTAGGTTGTTTCTTGAAGGAGGTAAGTAGTAGAACATGGAAACTTCAAATAAAGAGGCAAGCTCTTCGAGATGAGCATGGAAGGGTATGTTATTTTTGTCTTTGACTTTCCATTTTTTGAGGATTTACCCTACGATCAGAGATGAATCTCCATAGACATTAAATTCCTTTCACGAGAGCGATCTTAAGTCCTACGGTACATGCTTTATCCTCTATCATATTGTTGGTGCAAGGAAAGTCTAATTTGATTGCGATGGTATTGTGATAATCGTCAAGAGTGATTAGGAGTATCCTAATGTCGAATCCCCTCTTGTTAGCAGCCCCATCGAAAAGCATCTACCATTTAATCTCTTCATGAAAAGTGTGAAGAATGTATTCAAATGGGAATTCAGAAATATAAACCTTAGCCCCTATGGGATTATTGACAAGGTAATCGAATATGTCTCTTCCTTTAATGACCTTTTGAGTAACATACGTGATGTCGAATTCATCCACTGACATCAACCACCAAGCCATACGACTAAACAAGTTAGGTTTATCCAATTTCGTCTGATTCATTCGGGATATTAACTTGATAGGGAATGCATGCATGTAATCTCGGAGCTTTTGTGTGATCCAGACTAAAGAAAAATATGCTTTTTCCAATGTGGTATAGTTCACCTCATACCCTGCTAGCCTTTGACTACCATAGTAAATGGATCACTCCTTGCATGATTATTTGATATATTGGGCTAGCATAGGCCCTGTTGTGATGTCTATGACGATGAGATATAGGAGGTTGGGAGACCTTGCTGCGTAGACATGAGCATCGGAGGTCAGGTGAGTGTAATACCCCGTATTTTTATGGCTTTCAAATTTAGGGATTTATTAAATTTAATTGAGATAGATTAATTTAATATTAATTCGAAAATTTGGAAATTTGTTTTAAATATTTACTAGCGTGACGAGAGTTAGTAATTATTGGAAAATTGTGGATTTGTTAAATATTACTTATTGAGTAGAGTAATATGTATAATTGAATTTATTATAATTGTCATGAGGGAATAATATGACAATTATGGAAATTAAGGACGCGCCTGTGTCGTGTCGGGACTAAATAATATTATAAGTGAATAAATTATAAATTGCCCGTACGGTCATTTCGAGTGCGCTAATGTGTCTAGAAGGGTCGAGATAGTCAGAAAAGTATACCCGAGGGTTTAGTTTAGGTCTCGGGACGTTTTTTGGCCTAATTGGCATCCCGGGAGGGTATATTAGACATTTTATATTTTTGGGTAATTAAACCCACGAATTTCCTAAGGATATATCAGCCATTAGGAGTTGCCTTTTAGGGTTAACAAGCACAGAACCTTAGAACTACCATTAGAGAAGAAGATATAAAGCTTTCCAAGCAATCCAAGGCCAAGAACTCATCCGTTTGCACCGTCACCACCACCAAAACGTAGATCGCACGACGAGGAACGCAACCATGCCTTTTCATCCACAAATCAGAACCTTAAATCTCAGGCAAGTATCTATCTTGCTTTATTTTTAGTTAATGTTTCAATCATATTAGTCTAAGGTTGTTTAGAATATGTTTCGTGGAAGAAATTAACAATTTGAGACTTAAAGCCATATGTTGTAGAGGAAGTAGACATATTATGAACATCTAAATCACATGTAGAGGATAAGCCACGAATTTGTATGAGTTCAGAAGCAAGAAATCTGGAAAAAGAAATTAAAAGAATGAAAGTCTTATGAAAATTAGGGTTCTTGAGAGTTAATACAAATTGACCCTTTAATTCAATTCCGTTGATGAAATTGTACATGTTTTACGTAGAAAATCATGCATATATGTGTATAGAACCAGTAGTAACCTTATTTGGGAGTTTGGGAATTTTAAATGGCATTTTGGAGAAAATTATTGGTTGAAACCCGTAGGTTGAAATTGCAGTTTCTGGGCAAGAACTGCTTGATAGATCGATCGGCCCAAGAACATCGATCGATCGACCCCCTTTCCTCGATCGATCAACCCCTCCTGAAAAACTGCATATTTGTCCCCCTTTTTGTTTAATCCGATTTAAATATGTGGGAACCCTTGATTATCATTTATAGAGTATAATGGGTCATGAGGAGGACCAGTAGGGTCTAAATAGATTCCACTGAATGAAATTTAATATAGGATGAAATTGTGGGTTAACGGGGAATTTCGTTACACATTAGAGATTATGCGTAAGTTTGTTAATGAATTGAGGAACTCGTGAAAGTCTTAGACCAGAAGGTTAGAGAGGGTATACCTACTGAAATTGTCATTAGCGGGAGAATACTTCGAGAGATGATAAGCATGTATGAAATAAATTATAAATGGGAATAAAAGAGACAAATCCATAATGCGGGATAATTGAGTAATTTGTGCTAGCAATGGATAATTATAATTATGGGTTGTGGGCACATCTAATTTAAATTTTTTGAATATTATTATACATATGACTGTGACTATGCATATATTAAGTATCTGTGTTGTAAGGACATATATTTCCAATTGAGTCCCTGTATTGTTTTGACTTAATTCCGTGAACAAAATTGTGTTTGTAATATGTCATAGGGAGAATTTTATTTTGTCACGATCCCACTTGGTCTATGACGTATTGAAGAAATTAAAGACGTTGCGGCAAAGCTTCAAAGAAATAATCATGGCGATGTTTATTTGGTGCAAGTTTACTCGTCTTCAAAGTTAATTTCATTCAGAGATCACCCAGGTATGAATGCGTATAATTAATGGTGCTCGGAATTGTTTTATAAAAGATAAGGATGTAATTTTTATATAGAAAAATGATTTTAAATGTTTTAAAAAGTGTTTTAATGGTTTAAACATCGTTTTATGATGATAATCTCGAAATAAAGTTTGACTAATTTGAATCTCTTTATTAAGAGACGTTTTTATTCGAAAGTCAAAGAAAGTCAAAATTTCGCGAGGTCGCTCGAACAACATTGGATCTCGTTCGAACGAGATACAATGTCGCGCGAATGTCATGCTTAAGTCGTTTGAATGAGACATTTTTTGAGGCGGCATTTAAATCCTATTTAAACAGTGTTTGCATTATAATTTCGTAAGTGTGCTTTCTGGAAAATTTTTTTACGAACCAGAACCTTGTTTGCACATGTTTTCTAAGGTTTACAAAGCATAAACACATCCTTAGAGTTTGCAAATATCCGAGTTATCATTCTTATATGTTTACGTGATCTTTCTGCCCCAAAGTTGTTTGTTTTACACATTGAACACAAAGGGTTTTGCGGTGAAGAAGCGACGGACATCGGGTTCGACATCGTAAATGTATCAAAGCCATATCGGTGGACACCGAGACATACGTGGATGCGTGTGTTATGGACAGAGATCTTAGAAGACGGAATTTCTGCATGGCCACTATTGAAGAACGGTTGAAGATCAGAAGGAGCGTCAAGACCCGTGGGGATCGAGTCTTAGTGTAAGGCTTATCTATCTTTGTAAAACCATTGTTCATAGTGATTTTCTGGCTTGGGCCGTCCGAGATTATTTTCCCGCTTTGGGTTTTTTCCTCGTACATCCGGCGTTGTGAGTATTCTTTACTTTACTTTACTTTCTCTAATCACTAGATGCATGTTTAGGATTAATCAAGATAAACTTTGTTTAAAGTAAGAATTGGGATTTCACAACTTGGTTGGTGCATAATTAAAAGTTGGATCTTTTTCAAAGAAAAATTGGTTTTATTTGAAAACACACATATCGGTCCACTCACGACGTTTCTACAAAATGGTATCAGAGCAAGAAAACATTTTTATTTGTTTTGTGATCCCCTGTGTTTTCAAGATGAATTCTGGATATAATGAATTTTCTCGAACTCCTGTTTTTGATGGCACTAATTACACTTATTGGAAGATGAGAAGGATATGTGCTTTAAAATCTATTGATGAGCGAGTTTGGCTTGCAGTTGAAAAAGGTTGGACACCCTCAGTCACTATTGTAGGTGAGGTCACTAGTTTAAAGCCTGTTGAGTCATGGACCGAAACTGAACAAAGACTTGCAAAATATAATTCTAAGGGTCTGCACGTTATTGCTTCACTTGTCACAAACGAAGAATATAACAGAATTATGACTTGTGAAACATCAAAAGAGGTTTGGGATATTTTGGCACTCACTCACGAGGGCACTAGCACGGTTAGGGTAGGGCATTAAACTTCAAAATCTCACTACACAGTTTGAGACCATTAGGATTTTAGAGAGTGAGACCTTTAATGAGTTTTATGCTAGGTTGCCAAATATTCTCAACTCATCATTTAACCTTGGTGATAAAATTCCCGACAACCGTGTCATTAAGAAAATCCTTAGGTCATTGCCTAGTAGGTTTGATGCGAAAATGACAATTTTAAACTCCTTGGGTAGGTTAGAATCAACGAAACTAGAAGAGATTGTAGGTGACTTACAAACCTATGAAATCGACATGATTACCTCCAAGCAAGTGCTTAAGAAAGAAAAGGGTATTGCTTTGAAAACCCGAAAGGAGGAAATTAAATTTTTGGATTCTGATTCCGATTTTGAGGATGTTGCTTTGTTGGCAAAGAAATTTAAAAAATTTATTAAGTTTCAAAAGGAATCGAAAGATGCCAAGAAATTTGAAAAATTCAAGAGCAACAAAGTAGATCCCAACTCTAAGGATAAGTTTGAGAAGCCTAAGAGAGATGAGCCGGATAAGTGTTTTAGGTGTGAGGGGTACGGTCACAAGGTTAAGGAGTGTCCCACTGGACTTAAAAAGTAGGGCAAGCAACCCATTGTCTATAGTGCCACCTTAAGTGATAGTGAACCGGAAGAGGGAGAGAGTTCCCCCATTGAGCGTAACTTTGTTGCATTTATGGCATGTCATGTGAGCGACGATGAAAATACTCATGTGAATGACACTTCCGAGGAGGTTTTGAGTGTATCCCATGTTAGTGAGGGTGAAGAGAGTGACGAGGAGGATATAGATGCGAAAGAATTGCAAAATGCATTTAATGAGTTGTATGCCGAAACAGTGAAGGTGAAAAGGGCTAACTCAAAATTGCAATCTAAGTTGAATGAGCGTGCCATAGAAAATAATGATAGTTTGATTGAGGATCTTAGGGCAAGAGAGAAGAAGTTTAGGGAGAAACTAGAGTTTGTGGGGAAAGAGATAGACAATCTCCGTGGTTTGATGGAGTCCTTGAAAAAGGAGATTTTAGAGTTTGAGGAGACTAGGCGTTTACTCGAGTCTAGGATTCTTGAGTTGGAGGAAAGGTTGAAAGACTCGTCTCGAGTCAAGTTTGATTTAGAGGTTAGGTCGAAGAAGTTAGATAAGATCTTAGGCACCGTCCAAATTAAGGGAGATAGGGGAGGCATTGGTTTTGGTGAGAGAGTTGTTCCCATTCCCCCCGAACGTGTGAGAAACACTAGGATGGTTAGAAAAGTTCCACATAAAGGTAATCATTCCCACCACCGCTACACTTGCACATTTTGCGGTAGGAAAGGTCACCTTAGGCGTTATTGCTACGACCTTAGACAAGCTCATCGAAAGTTTTGGAATAAAGTTACCCCGGTTCTCCACACCCACATGCGTCATTTTACACCTACTTGGGTTAGGAAATCGGATTTAGTGGCTTTAGGAATTAAACTTCATGATTCTCGTGTGGGTGCACTTGATTCTTCCCATGCTAAATCTAAAGGATGATATAGTTGCCATGTTTTTCATATGCTAGTTTGCTTCATGATATATTCATTGCTAGTATTATGACTTATGTATCATTTTGTATTATAATTTTCATTTCTTTGAGTCTTATTTGAAAATTACAAAAAGATTTTGTTGTTGAGAAAATTTTTGAAAAGCCAAAAAGATTTTCAGTTTTTGTTTTTTGAGTTTTCATCTTTGATGTGGCATATTGGTGTGCTTGGACCCCCAATCATTTCATTATCCATGTGGCTAGGACATTTGGTCATTATTATCGATACTTAGAATGATCTTAACCATTGTTTATATGGGGTTGTTTCGAAGTTGATATGCATCTTGATTCGACTTTGTATATATGCCAACATCGCACACATGCACGAGTTGATATGGATGTTTGACTTCTCTTGCATATTTGAATTTGGTGAGGCGTTCTTATCTCAATCTTGTCATCTATGCGTAAGTAAACTTAAGGAGAAGTGTGCATGTAATAACTGTTTACCGTGAGGATTTGAATTGAAAAAATGATGAGTGTTTCACGGGAAAGGGCTGCGAGAGTTCAAAATTAACTCGTCGTGAAAGCCACCGTTTAAAAGAGCCCAAAAAGAAAAAGCAAGATGCTAATAAAAGGGCCAATAAGATTTTCTCTAAGTTGAGAATGCTAATAACCTCAAAAGAACTTGAAAAAGTATGTTTATATGAGGGTGTTTGGTTGGAAAAAATTTAAACGGGTTTGCACATCTAATCCTAATGCTGAAACATTGAAATTTGACTCTATTGTTTGTAGAATCGTCAAAATTCTGGATCTGTGTGCATGTAGTATGTTTAGTTCATTAAGCTCACACTTTATATTTTCATATGGCTATGATAAATTTTGATTATTTATCGTTATCAATTAGAGCTTTTTAATCATTTTGATGTGTTGCAATTGTGACTCATTTGTTGTAGTTTCACGCCCATTCATTCCATGTCCATGTTTGAGCACATCGGTACTATGTTTGCATGTAACTCGCATTTTTAGTTTTTATGAGTTTTTGCGTTTTGTGCGAAAAGCTTACTGTTTTAGCACTGTTTTGCTTCTGCCAGTCCATTCCTGTAATTTTTTTGTGAAAATTTTTCACTGGGCAATACTTTATAATATTTCTGGGAAACTGGGAAATTTTGACAGGTCGCGCGAAGTCGTTCTAACGACATATCATCTCGCGCGAACGACTTTCGTACTTCGTTCGAGCGACTTCCTCATCTCGTTTGAGCGAAGTCCCTGGGTCGTTCGAACGACAGGGTGAAAAATGACTTCTAATTGGTTTGCAGTCCGCTGGCTTAATTTGATATATTTTTTTTACTGCAGGAAGCATTTTTTGGATTCATTGGTTTATATGCAGGTTCTTTTATGTTCCAAATTGGTTTTTTCATATGAGTCTGTTTATCACACTTGATTTGACTGGTATACTCTTTGTGTGATTCATTGGTTTACTCGCTACTATTTTGGCATTTCATGATCTTGTTTAGCTGGTTTTTTCATGTTTATCTAGTGGTTTTCATTTTTGAAAATTGCTTGATTCTATTTGGTATCATATTCTCATGCTAGATATTTCATATTGGTTTATCTTTTCACCGGATTGTCTATTCGAGACAAAAAGGGGGAGAGATGTATGTGATGTAGGGGGAGATTTGTTGAGCGCTTCTTTATGATATTTGTTTCAAATTGGTATAAAATAATTGCTAACATGTTTCAAATGATATGTTCGTATTGAATATATAAATTGGTTTCATTTGTTCCTCCATACTTCACTTGGTATTTTTTTATCCGTTTCATGTGTGTAGGTATGCTTCAGCGATTTGAGATTTCAAGTCTACATCACATTCATACAGTTCATGCTTGCCGGTGCTACATATATTAGTCCGTGTCCTGTATTTTTGATTTTGGGTTTATGGGATAGGATTTAGGCGTCATATGGCTTGACGGCCCGATTAGGAATTTCACTAGTTTAGTTTTTACCTGGAATAGTCAAAGGGGGAGATTTGTAAGGACATATATTTCCAATTGAGTCCCTGTATTGTTTTGACTTAATTCCGTGAACAAAACTGTGTTTGTAATATGTCATAGGGAGAATTTTATTTTGTCATGATCCCACTTGGTCTATGACGTATTGAATAAATTGAAGACGTTGCGGCAAAGCTTCAAAGAAATAATCATGCCGATGTTTATTTGGTGCAAGTTTACTCGTCTTCAAAGTTAATTTCATTCCGAGATCACTCAGGTATGAATGCGTATAATTAATGGTGCTCGAAATTGTTTTATAAAAGATAAGGATGTAATTTTTATATAGAAAAATTATTTTAGATGTTTTAAAAAGTGTTTTAATGGTTTAAACTTCGTTTTATGATGATAAGCTCGAAATAGAGTTTGACTAATTTGAATCTCTTTGTTAAGAGACGTTTTTATTCGAAAGTCAAAGAAAGTCAAACTTTCACGAGGTCGCTCGAACGACATTAGATCTCATTCGAACGAGATACAATGTCGTGCGAACGACATGCTTAAGTCATTCGAACGACATGTTTTTTGAGGCGGCATTTAAATCCTATTTAAATAGTGTTTGCATCATAATTTCGTAAGTGTGCTTTCTGGAAAAAAGTTTTACGAACCAGAACCTTGTTTGCACATGTTTTCTAAGGTTTACAAAGCATAAACACATCCTTAGAGTTTGCAAAGATCCGAGTTATCATTCTTATATGTTTACGTGATCTTTCTGCACCAAAGTTGTTTGTTCTACACATTGAACACAAAGGGTTTTGCGGTGAAGAAGCGATGGACATCGTGTTCGACATCGTAAACGTATCAAAGCCATATCGGTGGACACCGATACATACGTGGATGCGTGTGTTGTGGACAGAGATCGTAGACGATGGAATTTGTGCGTGGGCACTATTGAAGAACGGTTGAAGATCAGAAGGAGCGTCAAGACCCGTGGGGATCGAGTCTTAGTGTAAGGCTTATCTGTCTTTGTAAATTCATTGTTCATAGTGATTGTCTGGCTTGGGCCATCTGAGGTTGTTTCCCGCTTTGTGTTTTTTCCTCGTACATCCGGCGTTGTGAGTATTCTTTACTTTGCTTTACTTGCTTTAATCACTAGATGCATGTTTAGGATTAATCAAGATAAAATTGGTTTAAAGTAAGAATTGGGATTCTACAACTTGGTTGGTGCATAATTAAAAGTTGGATCTTTTTCGAAGAAAAATTTGTTTTGTTTGAAAACACACATATCGGGCCACTCACTACGTTTCTACATGTGTAAAAATCATACCCGGGCTACTTGCTATCACGGGGGTTTCCGCGACGGGACAGTCTTATCTCGATTGGACCTTTATAGGGGATATTGACTCGTACCCTAGATGATAGTATCCTTGATACAGGCTATCTTAAAATGATAGTCATATGTTCTAAGAGACGTGAGGGTATGTGCTGACCTCTTAGGACCTGGAACTATGCTTTGCCTCCATTTGTTTGTGTATTGTGTTAATACAGTTTGAGAGCGATTCCGAACTAGTATTTCCCTTAGTTTGTGTGATACGGGGACTTGATAGCAGAGTATGCCAGCACCATAGGTTTATGTGGGGTGCCGATAGTATATATATTATATGAGTGATTGATATATATATATATACTTATATATGGAACTTTTTACTGTGTGTATATGTAGTTAAGAAATGAATGAATACTTCAACTTTATAATAAGTGATCGGGAACTTTGTAAAGGTACGATGTTGCTCTAAGTAACGTAATAAGTTTTAAAGAGAATGACTTTTTAAAACTAAATATTATAACTTTCTACTCCTCGGGATAAAACTTTACGGAAAATAAGAGTTAAGACTTATAAGATTCATTAGAACGATAGGCGTTCACACTAGATGAGAGGTGAGAATTCTCAAGAGAGTGTCGCATACTAACATGGTTGTTGCATTAGCAGGTAAGCATTTTAAATACCTGCTAAACTATTTTAAAACTGTTTTACACTCGGGCTCTGACCCATTTCCTGTCTTTTTCTCTTTCTTGTATATAATGTATATGTATTACAAGTGCCCAGCCACAGGGGCGTCATGCATAGGTTTCTTGGATTGGACGCGCTGCAGCTTATGTGGGAGTTGCAGGCCTTTGTTTTAGACGACCTCTTCATTGATTCCGTTCCTGTTTTAGTTCTTCATAGTTAGGGCATGTATCGCCTATTTCCCTATTCATTTTGGTTATATCAGAGACCTATGTGTATTTATATTTCCAGTATTCGGTATTCGTTGGGATTTAATTATTATCAGGTTGTTTCATTTATAGTTTTAATCTGATTTTGATTTATCTGAATGGTTAAATTCTTGGGTGTTTATTACCATTCTTCATATTTATGTGATTATTAAACTATTAATCATTAAAAGGGTTTTCATATTTGAATTTAAATAAAATGGAAATAAGGTTTTAAATTGTTTTGATACTTGGCTTAGTTATTTAGGGTATTCAACTTGGAACTATTATTTTGCGACAGTGATGCTAAGAATGAACCAACCGGTCACCTTGATTTTTAATTTAATAAAGGACTAATCACTCGGTATTTAATTAGGCGGGGTGTCACAGTGAGGTATTAGTTGATCTATTCAAAGGCTTCTTGACATGCTTTATCCTAGTCTTTATTTGAATCCTTCTGAAGAAGTTTAAAGATGGTCTCGCAAATAGAGGTCAATTGGTTAATGAACCGATTGGTGTATTGGAGATTGCTTAGGAAGTCATAAACTTCTTTGTCCATCCGGGGAGGGGTTATTTCGAGAATCGCTCTGAGTTTGGTAGGGTTTTCTTCTATCCCTTTATCCCGGACTATAAAGCCGAGGAGTTTGCCTTTCGTAACACTGAATACGCATTTTTATAAGTTGTGGTGTATTTATACTATCGTAGTCGTTTAAATAATTTCCTCAAGGTAGGGATACGACCTTCTTGAGTCTCAGACTTGATGATCATATCGTTGACGTAGACTTCAATCCCCTTATGGATAATGTGGCGACCTAAATAATTAACTAGACCCAATTGAAGGATGACAAAGTAAGCCCAGTAAAATATGGGACACGTCTGACCCAATTAATCAAAGAAATTAGTAAGGTTATTTGTCACGTGGATAAATATGAACGTTTATCACGTCAATATTGATAAGGCTCAATCGGTTACCAATAATCTCGAATGAGATATTCAGGAGTCACCGTATAAAAGAATAACTAGCTGGGGGATTTCCTTGTATAACTAAACCACTTTACACTACTATAAATGTTACCTTCACCCTAGGGTAAAAGGGGATGTAATTTCGATATTTGAGAGAACTTAATAGAAAAAGAGTGACATCTTCGTGGACGTAAGGAATTTGCCAAACCACGTATATTTTTGTGTTGTGTAATTGGCATCTCTTTATTTGTTCTTGAATTACTTTTTGGAATCTTTTTTTATTGTGATTAATTTGTACTCACAATTGGTGTCGTCTGTGTGAAAGATTTTCCTTTCCATAAAAGTAAATTACACAAAGAATGACTATGATGTCTCACTAATCGAATAATGCACTCTATCCCGGAGTTACGAGATCATTTAGCTCCACTGAGGATCAGGTTTAAGGTTCCCCAATATAGGGACCCAAGGTTTTGACCATAATGACAACCTTCAGAGAAAATCCACGAGTAGCCTAGGTCTACTCAGATCTCACACTTGGTTGATGTCCACGAAGTATTTCTCCAGCAGCATAAGGAGGCAACTCTCCTCCTAGTAGAAAGAGAATTCTCACCTCCAACGACGACTGGATAAGGTGTAAAGAGAAATACGCCAGAACTGAAAGCACCGACCTTGGACTCCTAACCCTAAGGTGGGTAAGACTCGCAGTCGAGGAAGGATCACCAGGAGAGACCAAGAGCGTTCATGGCATGGGAGTTATCAAGGTAAGTGCCACAGGGACGAAGAGAGATACAAAGATGATATAAGGAGTTTGGTTCGAAGGGAAATGGACCAACACCCCTCTCACGGGGGGCAGGTCAATCAAGAAACTAGTAAGGAGAACCCTCATCACCCAGATGAAGTATCCATTCTTAAAAACCATCAAAGAGGAGGAACCCCCTGAGAAATTTATAACCCCCATGTTCAAGGTCTAAGATGGCAAGACTGATCCTATTGACCATGTTCGGCAGTACTCGCCGGCTATGACCTTATAGAGTCATAATGACAGACTTATGTGTTGTATTTTGCCCTCTATCTTGGACAACATTACTAAAAATTGTTCGAAAATCTCCCTTACAAGTCCATCAAGAGTTTCAAGGTGCTTGTCAAAACCTTCACTGCTCATTTCATCACCAGCAACTCTCATCCCTAAAGAATGGACTCGCTATTCGTGATTAATGAGAAGCCACAAGATTCCCTCTATGAGTACGCCAAATGCTATTGGGAGGTATTCAAAGAGATAAAGGATTGCTCAGAGAAAGTGGTAGTAGAATCCTTCAAAATAGCTCTACCCCCACATCAATGTTGTATTAATCCCTTACAAGAAGGAAGCTAAAACCATTAATGATCTCATGTCACACATTGAGAAATATGCCAAAGTATAGGATGTGGTCCACAGTGGTCAAGCTGAAACTGGCACGCCAAGGCGAACAAAGGGGATGACAAGGAGAACACCCCCAAAAAGGGGAACAAGAAGCAAAATGTGCCAAAATGGGGTCAGAGCTGGTTCGTCTGAAACTTTTCAAATCGTCAACATTGTTTTCAAAAAGTCGGTGTAACAATACTCATTTTCTCACATAAAGGTTGGCCAGACATGATATGCTGAAGATGGGACTTATCAATAATTTATACCATTCTCAGCACTAATAAATAGAAATAGCCTTTGTTTTTTACCAAAATTCACAATAAATAAAAACATATGAACCAAAACTGATATAAATAAACTAATATAAATAAACTCTCGGTCTTATGCCCATACAATTATCAAATGGAATAAAATAACCAAATGAATATGTACAACCTATACTATAATTAATGGAATAAAATCCACTACATCTAAAGCAACTATGTAAGGACATAAATTTCCAATTGAATCCCTGTATTGTTTTGACTTAATTCTGTGAACAAAACTGTGTTTGTAATATGTCATAGGGAGATTTCTATTTTGTCACGATCCCACTCGGTCTATGACATATTAAAGAAATTAAAGACGTTGCGGCAAAGCTTCAAAGAATTATTCATTTTGATGTTTAATTGGTGAAAGTTTGATAGTCTTCAAAGTTAATTTCATTCCGAGATCACTCAGGTATGAATGCGTATAATTAATGGTGCTCAGAATTATTTTATAAAAGATAAGGATGTAATTTTTATAAAGAAAAATGTTTTTAAATGTTTTTAAAAGTGTTTTAAAGTTTAAAACTTCATTTTAGGATGATAAAATCGAAATAGAGTTTGACTAATTTAAATCTCTTTGTTAAGAGGCGTTTTAATCAGAAAGTCAAACTTTCGCGCTGTCGTTCGAACGACATTGGATCTCGTTCGAACGAGATACAATGTCGCGCGAACGACATTCTTAAGTCGTTCGAATGTCACATTTTTTGAGGCGGTATTTAAATCATATTTAAACAGTGTTTTCATCATAATTTCGTAGGTGTGCTTTCTGGGAAAAAGTTTTATGAACCAGAACCTTGTTTGCACATGTTTTCTAAGGTTTAAAAGTCTTAAACACATCCTTAAAGATTGCAAAGATCCGAGTTATCATTCTTATGTGTTTACGTGATCTTGTTGCACCAAAGTTGTTTGTTCTACACATTGAACACAAAGGGTTTTGTGGTGAAGAAGCGACGGACATCGTGTTCGACCTCATAGACGTATCAAAGCCATATCGGAGGACACCGAGACATACCTGGATGCGTGTGTTGTGGACAAATATCATGGAAGACGAAAGTTCTGCATGGGCACTATTGAAGAACGGTTGAAGATCACAAGGAGCGTTAAGACCCATGGGGATCGAGCCTTAGTGTAAGGCTAATCTGTCTTTGTAAAACCAATGTTCATAGTGATTGTCTGTCTTTGGCCGTCCGAGGTTGTTTCCCCGTTTTGGGTTTTTTCCTCGTACATCCGGCGTTGTGAGTATTCTTTACTTTACTTTACTTGCTTTAATCACTAGATGCATGTTTAGGATTAATCAAGATAAAACTGGTTTAAAGTAAGAATTGGGTTTTCACAACTTGGTTTGGTGCATAATTAAATGATGGATAATTTTTCAGAGAAAAATTGGTTTGAAAGAAAACACACATATATAGGGCCACTCACACTTTTCAAATTGGTATCAGAGATGGAAACCATTTGTATTTGTTTTGTGATCCCGTGTGTTTTCAAAGATGAATTCTGGATATAATGAATGTTCTCGAACTCCTGTTTTTGATGGTACTAATTACACTTATTGGAAGATGAGAATGAGATGTGATTTAAAATCTATTGATGAGCGTGTTTGGCTTGCTGTTGAGAAAGGTTGGACACCCCTGTCACTATTATAGGTGAGGTCACTAGTTTAAAGCCTGCTGAGTCATGGACCGAAACTGAACAAAGACTTGCACAATATAATTCTAAGGGTCTGCACGTTATTTCTTCACATGTCACACAAGAAGAATACAATAGAGTTATGACTTGTGAAACATCAAAAGAGGCTTGGGATATTTTGGCACTCACTCACGAGGGCACTAGCACGGTTAGGGCGTCAAAACTTCAAAATCTCACTACACAGTTTGAGACCATTTGGATGTTAGAGAGTGAGACCTTTGATGAGTTTTATGCTAGGTTGTCCAATATTGTCAACTCGTTGTTTAACCTAGGTGAGAAAATTCCCGACAACCGTGTCATTAAGAAAATCCTTAGGTCATTGCCTAGTAGGTTTGATGCGAAAGTGACCATTTTAAACTCCCTGGGTAGGTTAGAATCAACAAAACTAGAAGAGATTATAGGTGACTTAGAAACCTATGAAATCGACATGATTACCTCCAAGCAAGTGCCTAAGAAAGAAAAGGGTATTGCTTTGACAACCCGGAAGGAGGAAATTAAAGTTTCAGATTCCGATTCCGATTCCAATTTTGAGGATGTTGCTTTGTTGGCAAAGAAATTTAAAAAATTTATTAAGTTTCAAAAGCAATCGAAAGATGCCAAGAAATTTGAAAAATTCAAGAACAACAAAGTATATCCCACCTCTAAGGATAAGTTTGAGAAGCCTAAGAGAGATGAGTCGGATAAGTGTTTTGGGTGTGAAGGGTACGGTCACAAGGTTAAGGAGTGTCCCACTAGACTTAAGAAAGAGGTCAAGCAACCCGTTGTTTATAATGCCACCTTAAGTGATAGTGAACCGGAAGAGGGAGAGAGTTCCCCCATTGAGCGTACCTTTGTTACGTTTATGGCATGTCATGTGAGCGACGACGATACAACTCATGTGAATGAAACTTCCGAGGAGGTTTTGAGTGAATCCTATATTAGTG
The DNA here is from genome assembly GCA_949130495.1 of Sambucus nigra. Taxonomy (NCBI): domain Eukaryota; kingdom Viridiplantae; phylum Streptophyta; class Magnoliopsida; order Dipsacales; family Adoxaceae; genus Sambucus; species Sambucus nigra. The sequence continues at coordinate 978,438 of CASBWL010000019.1, read as the reverse complement.
AGGGTGAAGAGAGTGACGAGGAGGAGGTTGATGTGAAAGAATTTCAAAATGCGTTTAATGAGTTGTATGCCGAAACGGTGAAAGTGAAAAAGGCTAACTCAAAATTGCAATCTAAGTTGAATGAGCGTGCCGTAGAAAATAGTGATAGTTTGATTGAGGATCTTAGGGCACGAGAGAAGAAGTTTAGGGAGAAACTAGAGTTTGTGGAAAAAGAGAGAGATAATCTCCGTGGTTTGATGGAGTCTTTGAAAAAGGAGATTTTAGAGTTTGAGGAGTCTAAGCATTTTCTTGAGTCTAGGATTCACGAGTTGGACGAGAGATTGAGTGACTCGTCTTGAGTCAAGTTTGATTTGGAGGCTAGGTTGTAGAGGTTAGATAAGATCCTAGGCACCGTCCAAATTAAGGAAGATAAGGGAGGTATTGGTTTTGATGAGAGAGTTGTTCCCATTCCCCCCGCACGTGTGAGAAACACTAGGATGGTTAGAAAAGGTCCACATAAAGGTAATCATTCCCACCACCGCTACACTTGCATGTTTTGTGGTAGGAAAGGTCACCTTTGGCATTATTGTTACGACCTTATACAAGCTCCTAGGAAGTTTAGGAATAAAGTTGCCCCAGTTCCCCTAACCACCATGCGTTGTTTTACACCTACTTGGGTTAGGAAATCGGATTTAGTGGCTTTAGGAATTAAACTTCATGATTCTCGTTTGGGTACACTTGATTATTCCCGTGATAAATCTAAAGGATGATAGTGTTGCCATGTTTGTCATATGCTAGTTTGCTTCATGATATATTCATTGCTGCTAGTATTATGTCATGTGTATCATTTTGTATTATAGTTTTTCATTTGTTTGAGACCTATTTGAAAAATACAAAAGGATTTTTGTTTTTGAGAAAACTTTTGAAAATATAAAAAGATTTTGCTTTTCTTTGAATCAATATATGTTTGAAAAGGAAAAAATATTTTTCGGTTTTTGTTTTTAAGTTTACATGTTTGTTGTGTCATATTGGTGTGCTTGACCCTCTCATAGTTTCATTATCCATGTGGCTAGGACATTTGGTCATTATTATCGATGCTTAAAATGATCTTAACCATTGTTTATATGGGGTTGTTTCGAAGTTGATATGCATTTTGATTCGACTTTGTATATATGCCAACATCGCATACATGCATGAGTTTATATGGATGTTTGACTTATCTTGCATATTTGAATTTGGTGAGGCATTCTTATCTCAATCTTGTCATCTATGCTTAAGTAGACTTAAGGAGAAGTGTGCATGTAATAACCGTTTACCGTGAGGATTTAAAATTGGTAAAAATGATGAGTGATTGACGAGAAAGGGCTGCGAGAGTTCAAAATTAACTCGTCGTGAAAGCCACCGTTTAAAAGAGCCCAAAAGAAAATGCAATATGCTAAGAAAAGGGCCAATAAGATTTTCTCTAAGTTGAGAATGCTAAAAACCTCATAAGAACTTGAAAAGGGTATATATATATGAGGGAGTTTGGTTGGAGAAAATTGAACGGGTTTGCGCATCTAATCCTAATGTTGAAACATTGCAATTTGACGCTATTATTTGTAGAATCGTCAAAAATCTGGATTTTTGTGCGTGTAGTATGTTTAGTTTATTAAGATCACACTTTAATTATCATATGGCTATGATAAAGTTTGATGATTTATCACTATCAATTAGAGCTTCTTGATCGTTTCGATGTGTTGGAATTGTGACTCATTTATTATAGTTTCACGCCCATTCATTCCATATCCATGTTTGAGCACATCGGACTATGTTTGCATGTAACTCACATTTTTAGTTTTTTACGAGTTTTTGCGTTTTGTGAGACAAGCCTACTGTTTTAGCACTATTTTGCATCTGTCAGGCCCTTCCTGGAATTTTTTTGTGGAATTTTTTTCACCGGGCAATACTTTATAATATTTATGGGAAACAGGGAAATTTTAGCAGGTCGCGCGAAGTCGTTCTAACGACATCTCATCTTGATCGAACAACTTCTGTACTTCGTTCGAGCGACTTCCTCATCTCGTTTGAGCAAAGTCCCTGGCTTGTTCGAACGACAGGGTGAAAAATGGCTTCTGATTGGTTTGTAGTCCTCAGGTTCATATTGGTATATTTTTGGTACTGCGGGAAGCATTTCTAGACTGTTTGGTTTAAATGTAGGTTCTTTTATATTCCAAATTGGTATTTTGCATATGAGTCCATTTATCACACTTGATTTGATTGGTATACTCTTTGTTTGATTCCTTGGTTTACTAGCTACTGATTTTTCATTACATGATCTGATTTAGCTAGTGGTTTCATGTTTATCTAGCATTTTTTTGTTTTTTTCAAAACTGGTATCAACTTGATTCAATTTGGTATCATATTCTCATGCTAGATATTTCATATTGGTTTATCTTTTCACCGGATTGTCTATTCGAGACAAAAAGGGAGAGAGAATGTATGTGATGTAGGGGGAGATTTGTTGGGGAGATTTGTTGAGCGCTATTATTAATATCTGGATTTGCATATTATTTGATTATATTTGTTTCAAATTGGTATCACATAATTTCTCACATGTTTCAAATGATTTGTTCTTATTAGAAATATAAATTGGTATCATTTGAAAATTGGTATCATTTATTCCTCCATACTTCACTGGGTATTTGTTTGTCTATTTCATGTGTGTAGGTATGCTTTCAGCAATTCGAGATTTCAAGTCTACATCACATTCAGACAGTTCATGCTTACCGGTGCTACATATTCTAGTCCTTGTCCTGTATTTTTTGATTTTGGGTTTATGGGATGGGATTTAGGCGTCATATGGCTTCACGGCTTAGTTAGGCATTTCACTGGTTTAGTTTTGTCCCGGAATAGTCAAAGGGGGAGATTTGTAAGGACATAAATTTCCAATTGAGTCCTTGTGTTGTTTTGACTTAATTTCGTGAACAAAATTGTGTTTGTAATATGTCATAGGGAGATTTTTATTTTGTCACGATCCCACTCGGTCTATGACGTATTGAAGAAATTAAAGACGTTGCGTCAAAGCTTCAAAGAATTATTCATGCCGATGTTTAATTGGTGCAAGTTTGATAGTCTTCAAAGTTAATTTCATTCCGAGACCACTCAGGTATGAATGCGTATAATTAATGGTGCTCGAAATTATTTTATAAAAGATAAGGATGTAATTTTTATATAGAAAAATGATTTTAAATGTTTTAAAAAGTGTTTTAATGGTTTAAACTTCGTTTTATGATGATAAACTCGAAATAGAGTTTGACTAATTTAAATCTCTTTGTTAAGAGACGTTTTAATCATAAATTTAGAGAAAGTCAAACTTCCCTGCTGTCGCTCGAACGACATGCTTTTTTGAGGCGGTGTTTAAATCCTATTTAAACAGTTCGTAGGTGTGCTTTCTGTAAATTTTTTTTATGAACCAGAACCTTGTTTGCACATGTTTTCTAAGGTTTAAAAGTCTTAAACACATCCTTAGAGTTTGAAAAGATCCGAGTTATCATTCTTATATGTTTACGTGATCTTGCTGCACTAAAGTTATTTGTTCTACACATTGAACACAAAGGGTTTTGCGGTGAAGAAGCGACGGACATCGTGTTCAACATCGTAAATGTATCAAAGCCATATCGGTGGACACCGAGACATACGTGGATGCGTGTGTTATGGACAGAGATCTTAGAAGACGGAATTTCTGCGTGGCCACTATTGAAGAACGGTTGAAGATCAGAAGGAGCGTCAAGACCCGTGGGGATCGAGTCTTAGTGTAAGGCTTATCTATCTTTGTAAAACCATTGTTCATAGTGATTGTCTGGCTTGGGCCGTCTGAGGTTGTTTTCCCGTTTTGGGTTTTTTTCTCATACATCCGGCGTTGTGAGTATTCTTTACTTTACTTTACTTGCTTTAATCACTAGATGCATGTTTAGGATTAATCAAGATAAAACTGGTTTAAAGTAAGAATTGGGTTTTCACAACTTGGTTTGGTGCATAATTAAAAGCTGGATGGTTTTTCGGAGAAAAATTGGTTTGAAAGAAAACACACATATATAGGGCCACTCACACTTTTCAAACTACAAGTCTGATCCGTTGACAGTCCTGCTATCCCTGTTTATGAGATAACCTGGGGGAGGTTTTGATCGGGACTTGGAGGAGGTTATCTTTGACAAAGCCAAGTGAGAGAGTTTTTTTAATCAAAAACCTCATGACTCATCTTGAAAGGGAAGAGTTGATTGCCTTCCTAAAATAGAGCTTGGATGTATTTGCATGGGAACCATATGATATGTCTGGGATCGAACCCGCAGTTGCCTTCTATCAACTCCATGCAAACCCAATGTTCAAGTTAATCATACAGAAGGCTTACTGAATAGACCCAAAAAAGGCAAAGGAAGTAGAGAAAGAAATAGAGAAGCTTTCGGAGGCACGGTCCATTATAGAAGTTCAATTCCCAAAGTAGATCTCAAATTAGGTCATGGTTCAAAAGATCAGTAGGGGATGGAGAGTCTTCATAGAATGACTCATGATCTTGTTGTCTAAAATCTTGAATTTGAGCCTTGACAGAATTGGTTTTATGTTGTGGAAAGAACTTCGAAAGAAACTCGGATTGCATATCCTTCCATGATATGATCGTATGTTGATATTTCTTCCAATTAAAAGGGGAATGCATTGTAATTATCCATGTGACTCTGAAAAATGCTATGATCGAGCAAGGGATCAGATTGGGATTCGATGCCTTGAATAACGAGGCTGAGTATGAGGTGCTCATCGTCGCACTTCGTAAAGCACATTTTCTCAAGCGAAAATGACTTACTGTTTATTATGACTAAAAATTGGTGTCCAATCAAATTAGTGGATATTTCAATGCTAAAGATGATAGGATGGTAGCCTACCTCACAGTTATGCGTGAGCTAATTATGAAATTTGAGGAAGTCTACGTTCAATAGTTCCCTCAGGGGAATAACAGTCATGCCGACGCTTTAACGACATTGGGCTTAGGAGTGGAATCAGATCTTAGGAGAACCATTGAAGCAGAATTCATCACCAAGCCTAGTATTGACAAGATAATAGATCCCAATCACATCCTCGCCATCAACAAAGGTCCTAGTTGGATGGACAACATCATAGCATACTTGAAAAATGAAACATTGCCGGCCGATAAGAAATTGGCCCACCAGGTTAGAATGAAAGATGCAAATTTCTACTTGGATAACGAGGACAAACTGTACAAGATACCTCCAGTGTGTACAACTAATGACATGATCAAGTTCTCTCGAAATTTCATGATGGAATATATGTAAGCCACGCAGGAGCAAGATCTCTGGAATTTTGAGCAATCAAAGAAGGCTACTGGTGGTCGTACATGAAAAAAGACACAAGTGTTTATGTTTGAAAGCACGAGAAGTGCCAAAAATTCTTCCCCTGGTTCATCAATCGACTAGAGACCTAAAGCCATTGACCAGCTCATGGCCATTTGCACATTGGGGTTTGGATATCGTGGTATCACTAACTACTAAACCTGGGAATTGTGAGTACTTACTGGTCGACACAAACTATTTTACCAAGTGGGTAGCGGTTGAACCACTCACCAATATTAGAGATTCTGACATGGAAATATTTATCTAGAGAAACATCATAACTCGTTTTGGGGTGCCAAGGACCATTATATCTGATAACGGCACATAGTTTGAGAGTGGACGTTTTCAGGCTTTGTATGATGAGCATAAAGTCAAATAACACCTTATCTTGGTGGCAGATACACAGATTAATAATCGAGCAGAGGCCTCTAATAAAATGATACTCGATGGACTTAAGAAAAGGCTGGAAAGAGAAAAAGGAACATGGGTGGACGAGCGCCCCGTATTCTTTGGGCATATCATACCACGCCTAAAAGAGAAATTGGAGAGACACCCTTTGCGCTCATATATGGAATGGAAGTTGTCATACCACTTGAAGCAGGCCTCCCCACCATTCAAATAAGGCTGGACACTAAATGATGATGCTATTTGCATCGAACTTGACCTTGGCGATGAACGAAGAGAGTAGGTCATGATCAAGATGGACATATACCAACAACCGTTGGCAAAATTGTACAACAAGGGGGTTCATTCGAGGAAGTTCCAAGTAGGAGATTACATCCTCATGAAAGTTTTCATCAACGCATACGGTCGTCGGACGGTAGGTTGGGCCCCACTGGGAACGACCGTTTCAACGTGAACATGAATGATCTATAAGGAGCCTATCACTTAGAAATGGTGGAGGGCAGAGAGATAAAAGAAGTTCTACTTTTAGTCTTCTTTTTACTTTTTAGCACTTAGTTTATGCAAATTTTCATTTCAAAACTTATGTTGCTCACAAGTTATTATTCCTATTATGAAAAAAGGCCCTTGTTTCCATATATCAATGATCTTAAGTTATTTGATTACTTTACATTATTTCCTAAGTAACAAGGTCATGATTAACTCTTAATCTTTGAAAAAGTGTTGATCAAGCTTTAACTTGATTACCACGATAATTTTGCTAACTATAATTAAAACTAAAGCCCCCAAATCCTTGTCATGACCAACACAAGCGGACTCATGACTTACCCAGGTGAGATAAAAAACCTTATGGGGGATCCATAGGAAATAAACCAACTTGTCTTAGTCGACTAAAATCCTAAACGGGTCGATTGCCCATAGACCAGGTGCATTTTTTACCATTGTCTTCTTTGGGCCTAAGGGAGTGACCACATGACCTAAAAGGTAAGAAAGACAGAACAATAGGTGCAAGGCATAATGGACCGAAAAAGTGCATAAGAATTGGTATTAACTTGATTCATTCGACAAATCCCGATTAAAAGAGTACCAATTACAAAATAATTATAAAAGGCAAAAAAAATCACAACAGTTTATGGACGGCATGCCAAAAATTATTCTATCTGTTTCCTCTGACCATCATTAGGGTTAGGCTTGTATTTGTATTCGCTATCATGGCCTTCCAGGTCGCTCTCAACAAGTTGAAGAGGAATGGAATCTTAAGGAATCCAGGTCCCATTACGCCCAAAAGGATGTCAGTCGTATGCTAGATAGTCAACTTAGTATATATACTAGCGTTGAGAGTCTTGGGGTTCCTTAATAACTTTGAAGGAATTTCACTATCCATGATTGTAGGTGACATCTTAAGCCTCCTGCAACGTTGTTGGGGCATCTTTCCAACCCTCATCATATCCTGCCGACCAAGCTGCTCGGGGACCTATCCTAAATAAATATCAAAGAATACTATTATCACGATTCAAGCCCATCACTATGACATTTCTTCTTCTTAAAATCATAATTTTCTAACTGGACTAGAGCACCGACCTCTCCCACATCCTTGGATTTTTGCCAACTTGGCCTTCAAGTCATTAATTTCCTTTTGCATATAAGCACTCACATCTTCCAAGTCCTTGAAGTCGTCCTTCATCTTAGTGATCAGAGTGGATTGGTCTTTATAGGCCTTGATCCTCTTTCTTAGAGCCTTATAGGTAGTCAGAATTGTTCATCGAGCTTGCGCACTAGCATCTCGCCCGAGCACATTATCTAAGTTACTAGAAGAAGGAGTTTCCTCGATAGCAATCTACAATATCAAAGCTGAACAAGTAACAGTTTATCATAAAATACATAAATTAGCACATTTAAATGAAAATATTTGTCTCATTAAACAACAGAGGGAGTAGGCAGAGCCATTACAATCCAAGGAAAGAGAAAGAGTACAATGCACGAGCCAAAAAAAAACTAGAACTATAGGCTTTATTTCGCCTGTTCTTCTATCTCAGCCCCTTTCCCTTTGAGTGTCACCTCCTTCTCCTTGGGCTCTACCTCCTTTGCCTGGTCAGTGGGGTCGCTAAAAAAAGGTTCCTAGTCAATAGTAGGAAGGGGCCTAACTCATGCTTTCCATACAACTCGGACTCATAAGGGACTCCGATTTACACAAAGGCTTTTTCCCATCCTTTCTTGAAGCTCACTTTTTGAGCGTAGACAATTTAGACTTTAGTATAGTTATAAACCTTGTTCCAGCCTTGATCAAAGCTAGCATCCTTTATGGAAGGGATATTCTCCACCTTTTTGGTCAACTGAGAATTATCCACCTCCAGTAGGTTATTCTCGGATTTGAGTGAGGTTATGGCTTTGACAATGACCTTCTTCTCCTTCTCATGGGCCTACTTGGCTTGGAGAATTTCCTCCTCTAACTTTAGGAGGGCCTTAGTCAGTTATTTATTTATTTTGGACTAGTCGATGCGACCATCCAAAAGTCTGGTAATCTCTGTCGCAAACTGCGAAATGAGAAAAGATCAAGTGTTAGAAGATTTAACAAACATTAGTCAAGCATAACTGATATAGTAAATAAAAATAAAACCCTTACCATGGACAAAGTTTGGCATGCTCAGAGAGAAAGCTGGTCAGGGTCCAGTATCCTCAGTCGCTCATGATAACCCACGAGCACTTCCCCTTTAGAATAGGCCTCAAAGATGTTGGGGAAGAAGGGGGACATATTGTTCCTCTTTAAAAAAGTTGTAAGGGACTTCTTCTTCTTTTCCTCCTTATTTTAATCCTCATCCTTGTTCCTCTTCTCCTCCTCCTTCTTTTTTGTGACCAAGTTTGGGTCTTTAGACTTATAGGATTCACCATCTTCCTTCTTTTGGGACTTGCCCCTAGTATAGAGGATCATATCATCATCATCATCATCATAAGAAACCAAAATAGATCTCTTCATACTGGAAGCCGTTGGATTTTCCTCATTCTCTAGCGGAATTAACCTAATGTCTAATGGCTCAAAAAAAGAAGAAGTTCCTCATCAGGAAGAGGAAGCACATATATCTCATCCACCGAGCATGCATTGAAGTTGCTTGTGGTGTTAGTGTACTCAAGCAAAAAGTCTATCGATTTTTTGCGACGAACCCCTGATCTCAATAGCCTTTAAATTAATGAGGTGTACTACCGATACCCTTTCAGCTTTCCTCAAGTTCAAGTAGAGAAGGCAATCAGAAGTACAAGACCATGTAACACCCTGCGTGCCCAAAAAGAGACACGCGGCATGCTACAGTGATAAAATTAAACTAAAACCATCAATAATGAGTATAGAGCATCTAAATTCCATAATTTAAATATAACAAAATCACAATTATTCTATTTCCACAATAATGATTTACAATAAAGTTTCTCCCAAAATACACATTTCTCTAACAAAAATTACACCACTAATTTTTTCATCAAAAATAAATTTTCCAATCCAAGCTCTAAAATAATTTTCCAAAATAGTCCATAGCGTCCCAATCCATGCTAACCTACCAACTAAAAGAAAACACGGGAAAGTACACAATATGACAGGAATAGATGGTAAAAAATAATTAGCACGATGAATAAATCACAACAATACGAATCGCATATACAAATCAAATGCAATACTCAAGCATTATATTAATATTAATTTCTCAACAACACATCAATGGGTCACCAGGCCTCACCTCACCTCCCTTAGGCATCTCAAAGCCATATACCGGTTTGTGGGACTATTGGCGGGCGCCCATTCTCCGTGCCATATTAAAATCTTATGACACGATGCTCAAATCATAATATAATATATCAATGAATCAACATAATAGATTTCAATAATTTTTCAGGATTCCAATGAATATCACAATTCAATATAAATGCAATCGGCACAGAAAACAAGCGGAATACTATCAAGAGAATTTAAGAGCATATTGTGTAAGTCCCGTGCCTCAAAATCATCACATGAATGGTCACATAAATTCAGCTTCAAAATCTTATTGCACCATCACGTACCTCTCGCGAAAATAATTAAATCACATTCTAGCCCTAACACGAGATAACCTTAAAATAGGCCTCCAACTGTAGGGTTTAACATTGAATAAAATATAGGCTAGGGTTTGTATAAAGAGGGAGAGGAAATAAAAAGGGTCTCTGCATTTTTAAGGTGATAAAAAGTTGGTTTAAGAGGTCCACCCACGACAAATATTTATAAGGGAAAAGATATGGTATTTATAAAAACCAAAACTCTTCAAACATCTAGCTGAACCGCCTAAAATTTGGGCTCGTTGATCGATCGAGAAGGTATGCGGCCACTGCCATTTCCCCTATTTTCATTCTATTTAATAATAAAAAAAAGATTTCCTATTAGTCACGGCCCAGATCCTTGACAAATGTCTTTTCATTTTTATTTTTATTTTAAAATCCTATTATGACTCCAATTTTAATTTCGATTACAATCCTATTGAAAATGCAATTTTGAAATATAAAACTCAATATATTTAATTATGAAATCCAAAAAAAAATGTTTTCCTCGAATTTTTCAAAATAATTTAAAAATACCCATTAAAAAAATATGGGTTGTTATAGATGAGACGTAACAATATTCGATCTCTGTGATGCCTAGCTTGGTCCCATAGAGCTCATTTATACGGTTAACCCCATTGACTATTCGCCAAGTATTGGGGGTCGTTGAGGAGGGACCACCCAAAAAAATTCAAAAAACTCTAAAAACAACGAATTTGGGGGAAATGTCAAACCCCCTTGGACCACAGCCAAGGTGTGAATCCAGTTACCCCCTTTGATGTCTCTGACATCTTTGGGCACGGGGGCACAATCGATGCCCACCAAGGAAGGAATGGAATAGGTCTTCTTGAATTCATCATCACTATATCCATCGACATTTTTTAAAAATAACACTATCACTACAGAAGATAAGCAAAAAGGGAAAAGTGGATGAAAGTGCAAAAGTAATAGATGAGGATGAAAACTTACAAATATGGAAGAATGATAAGGAGAAATCTCTAATTTCTTGATAAGAAGAAAATTGGGAATAAAGTGACGGTTTGATGTTGATACAACCCTATTCGAAACTTCAAGATTAATCATAAGGTACAACACCCAAGATAGATTTTTTAGTGCTTAACTTTTATCTCGGATGAGCACAACCCTGGGATTTTAACGCAACCACAAGTTTGCCCCGTCGATTCAAATCCATCAGCAAATTTCAAAATCCATTGGGCCCGAATAGGAAATAAAATCTACTGGCCCAACTGGTATAAGCCCAGAGATTTTATGGGAAATTATGGGGACTTAAATAATTAACGAGGCCCAATTCAAGGACGACCGAGCAACACTAGCAAAATATAGGACATGCCCGACCCAATTACTCAAAGAAATCAACAAGGTTATTTTCATCGTGGATAAGTATGAACATTTATCACGTCAATATTGATAGGGCTCAATCGGTTACCAATATTCTCGGATGAGATATTCAGGAGTCACCGTACAAGACAATAACTTACTAGGGAAGTTCCTTTTATGACTAAACCACTTTACACTAATATAAATGTAAACCTAACCCTAGGGTCAAGGGGGATGTAATTTTTGTACTCAAGAGAATTAATAGAAAAATAATGACCTCTCCGTAAACGTAGATAATTTTCCAAACCACGTATATTCTTGTGTTGTGTGATTGGCATCTCTTTATTCATTCTTTAATTTGTTTCTGGAATCTTTTTTAATTGTGATTAATTTGTACTCACAAATTAGATCGTGAAAAATGGTCGTAACAGCCCTTTGGAAGGTAGCCTCGGCATTTTTTAGACTGAACTACATGATCGTGTAGAAAAAAGTCCCCCACGGGGTGATGAAGGAAGTCTTTTACTGATGGTCAGGATATATCTTGATTTGATTGTACCTGACAAAATCATCGACAAGTGATTTAAAGGAATGAATGGCACTGTTATTTATAATCATGTCGATGTTGGGCAGAGGATAATTATCCCTTGGGGATGCTTTGTTCAGATCTCGATAGTGGGTGCACACCTGGACTTTTCCTTCTGATTTTGACACATGGAAGATGTTTATGAGCTATGTTGGGTATTCAAACATGCAAAAGAAACCTACATTTAAATTCTTTACCACTTCATCTTTGACCATAAGAGACCACCCCGTTTGGAGCTTTCTTATCTTCTGCTTGGTAGGCTTGCTTTCTAGGAAGGTAAGAATCTTACGTTATGCAATTTTTGGGTCAATTTCGGGCATATCGCTGTAAGACCTCCGTAGACACCGCATTCTAGGATCCCCTAAGTCTCTCCTTAGGTCCCTAGCACCTCCCAATTCATCATAAACCCTAGGTCATTCTTTGAGTACCGATGTAAAGGCCACTGAGCGCTACCGGGCCCCATTTGACTCCGATCAACTTCATCATTAGAGTGAAAGCTCAATGAATATTCAACAGGCTCTAAATCTCATTTCTAATGATTCACCCCGTGCACGAATTGACATTTAAGTTCAAACAAACGGTCCATTTTACTATTAAAAACTAATATGGAGGCCACTAGGTGTTGTCGAGCCCCGATTAGACCCCAATGAACTTCATTGTTAGAGCACAATCTCAATTAATCTTCAAAGGGCCCTAAATACCCTTTCCAACGGTCCACCCCATGCATAAAGAGGCGAAACAATTCGGACAAATGGACCATTTCCCCCGAAAACTGTTCAGAGGCAACCTGGCACTCTCGAGTCCCGTTTGACTAAAGTCAACCCTTTATCTTGAATGATATTGAATTAATCTTTTAAGGAAACCAAATACCCTTTCCAATGGTCTGTCCCGTGCATGAATCAGCCTACGGTATGGATGAACGACCCGTTTTACTCCGAAGGGTCACTGGGCGCTTTCGCGTCCTATTTGACCAAAGTCAACTCTCCAAATCAAGCAAAGATCTTTGGAACATCGAATTGGATCACATAAACTTTCCAATGTTCCACCTAGTGGGTGATTTGGACTTACCGTTTGGACAAACGATCCATCATCGTCCGATCATCTCCTGTCCAAAGGACCAACGGGCACTTTCAAGCCCCGTTTGACTCAAAGTCAACTCCCGAACCCGGGAGCGGACCAAATTATTCTCAAATTACTTTGAATAACCTTTCTAATGGTATATCCCATGCATTATGTGGACTTACAGATTATGTTTTGCTGATATTTTTCTCAAAAATCTGCACAAGACTCCTAATTGGCAGACCCATTTCGTTGCCTATCAGAAGTGTGTTTAGGGTTACCTACCGATAGCCAGGTCAAGGACAATACTGATCAACATTCCCTTGAACCTATAAAAGGAGAGCATGAGATCACTTGAAAAGGTACCTCAGAAACATCTCTGTCAGTGATCTCATCAACATTCTCTCAAAGTCAACAAATGTTTCCTCATTTGAAACCTCTCCACACCTTCCATTTCCATCCCATTCACACTCAATTTAGAAAATTCCTTCCCTCTCCTCATGCCATCTTCATCCACTTGTAAGGAAGCCCTTCAACCATCAAGTTCAATCTCCAAGTTTCTAAGAAAGGTCCAAAGATTCCTTTCTCTCTTTAAATTTCTTTATTTTCACATTAGTTATTTAAATTCTTACTTTAGCTTTTCATCTTTATTAAATCACGCATATTAATATCCAATCCTTCATTATTAGTATTGCACATAATATATTTTCTATAAAAAAAACAAAATAAGAAAAAGAGGGTTTCACTTATAAATTCCAAACGAAATTCTTCACCACACTTTCTCAAAACTAAAAACACCTTTTCTACACATACACGGTTAATAAAATCATCGGTTGGATTTATGGGATAAACCCCACCCTTGTGTCATATGCGAACTACATGGACTTCGATGCCTATATAGGCTACATAGGCGTCTCAGGCTAAAACTCGAGAGTTGAGTCCCTCTTTCCCTATTTTATTCATAAATTTATCATACTTGTGATTCATATACACGTCTTATCTAACACATATTATTGTTTCATCATAACAATTATTATCTCGATAAGTGTACACATCATATTTTTAATTATTATTTTGGGAACACTCCTATGGATGATCTTACTCCGTCTTTGTCCATGATGCAAGTTGAGTGATTCTGCTCTCCTTTTATATATACATGCACACACACTTCACAGAGAAATCAAGAAGAATAATAACACATGCCCACGAGAGACCGAAAGGTAAGGATGGGTGCCTAACACGTTCCCATTCCGTAACTTATCCCTCAAACCTCTAAACTAACTGTTTTCACAAGCATCAATATGTATTTAATGCCTTTCTCTTGAGAGGCAACATGTTCTTTTTCCTATTTTGTGCAAAATAGGCTGGCAACTTTATCTCTTGACATCACCTAAAAATCGACGACGGTCGAAGCGCCTTGAGGAAGGGTGTGAGACCTTTTTCTTCTCTCCTCCCCTCACATGCGTGCGAGCGCCGGAACCCCCATGGGAGGATGATCGGGTATGGGCACAACCATGTAAAGACATCCATAAATTCCTGTAAAACTTCTTCAAATTATGACCGCTCATGCTCATCAAGGGTGTACCCTAACCTAATTTTGTGCAAGTCGCTACTAGAATCGAGATTGATAACAATTATCTCATCATCGTTAGTCTGAATGCGATTATGTTTAATTTTTTCCTTATCGATATCAGCTAAGAATTGTTCATTTATTAGATCATCTTCATTAATTGTTTGATTAGAATCCATACCATTAATATAAGGCACAACAATATACTCAAAATCACCATTCATTTTATTGAATTTTTTCTCAAGAAATACAGTGGTGAGGACCTCATCAAGGGAGGCCTCATTTACAATTATATTAGTGATAGAAGAAATAGTGGTAGGTTTCGATGCTTTTTGGGGGGTGATAATTAGGGATCAGATTAACTTGGACAGTCACCATCATGTGGATCATGCATATATCCAATCCTAGTGTATGTAGATCAAATAGCTCCTTGTCATCATGAACTTCAGAGTTTTTGGTGCTTTCCACATCTGTGCCGTCCCTGGTGAGGAGGGATAGAGGTTGGTCGACGGGATTCTCAGGATGTAGGAGGAAAGAAGGACAAACCTTGAGGGGTTTGTATGAATTCGTAGCTGAATCGAGTGCTTTGATGGGTTTGATTTTGGCAGAAGGGTTGAAATTGGGATTTTCTTGTGAAAAAATGGCATTGACCCGATTTAGCATGCCGAGAGAGGGTTTTAAGTGGTATTTGTGTGATAAATTTTTTACAATGGGGCATGGAGTTCAATATATTCTTTTTTGACTGAATTGGGATGACGTTCGGGTATCCATGAGGTAACAGGTTGAGAGATGTTGTTGATGGTTGAGACTACGGTATGGTCGACTTATCATATTTCTGAGGGATGAATTGCCTGGTTAGCCTCTTTGGCTCAGATTATGTTTTCTAACTTGTGACCCCTTCTTTGATATCAACCCATTCTTCTTGGAGGGGATAGTATTTTCTTCCCATTGAAGTTCTGATATGTACCCAAAAGTTCTTCCTTACAATGCTTACCTTCTCTTCTTCTGATGATCGATTTATCATAGTGGAAAATTGTGACACCCCGCCTAATTAACCCCGGGTGATTAGTCCTAAATTAAATTAGAACAAGTTTCTCAATTGGTGCATTCTTAGCATCACTGTCGCCTTTTTAATTACTAACCACCTAAGTGAGAAAATTAGACTGGTGCCAAGTTTTATCTTTCATTAACTTAAATGAAATACTCATGCGGAACAAAATAATATAAACAATCACAATTAACTAAAATCAACCATTCACAATTAATTAACTGATCGAATAAACCATCGGTTTAAAATCCAACAAAAGTAAGGACAAGTAATAAATCTCAATAGGTCTATCATAAGTGCTGAATAAAAAGGTGAGCAACATGATCGAATAAATGATAAGAAATATCTAAACTAGAAATGAAAGGAAATGAGGAACCTATCAAACTCCCGCAACATCCACATATGCTGCAACAACGGATCCCCGAAATGAGTCAAGCCCGGCGTCCCTGTGGCTGAACACCTAAAAGGTTTTTAAAAGTTTTCACAGCAAGGGTTAGTAGCCGAAACATTTGGAAAACATTTAGAATATGATTAACTTGCAGTAATAAGTAAATATGAATGCTCTCCATATTTTAGTTAGTGCCGCTCTCCCTTGAGGACATCCTCACCCCTCCTCTAATGTGCACAACTAAATCCCTAATTAATTTACCTAGTTATTTATCTCATGATAAGATAATTTATATAACCCCTTTGCATCTACCCTGCTCTAACCGAGTATGCCATAATTATGATCTCTAAGTTATCTTCAACACTAACTTAATTAATCATTTCCCTTTTTAGATTCATATAACTTTCGCACCCATTATATATATAATATAACTCACGACATGTATTAATTTACCCGTATATAATTATTCACCTGATTACATACATATAGTTATATTACAACATACATAAACATGCTGAAATAATAATTAATACTAAACATCCTCCCGAGTAATAACTCGCCGGATGTAAATTATCTAAAGTGCTATCCCACTAGGCATATTCACATAACCTAGTTACCCCAAGTCAGAATCACTCACTAACTTGGATAATACATAAAAGTTGGATGCAGTCATATTCCTTCCCTGAAAGTGAGATGCCCCTCACCCATATAATGGACGCTATGACCTGGGAATATACTCGCCCTACTCCTCAAGCTAGGGGATTCATCCACTATGCGCAACCTCCCTCCTATAGCACTAGAGTCGTTATAATAATAATAATAATATCTGGGCACTGATATTAATGCACACACCATATATATATACAATCGTGCACCGTATATATATATATAATTAAAATAAACTATCCCGGCTATCCCGTGTACTCAGTCTGTAACACAAGCCTATTCAAATTATTATGAATTTATGGCCCAACTCTAATTATTAATTAATTCACACATTAATTACTTAAATTACTTTTGGTGTCACCCCAACCAATATATTCAGACTTACTCTCGTGGCCCAAAATAAAATAACACCCGAGTCTAAATTCTCGACTCCAAATTATTTAGCTTTCACCCTAAATAAATATAACGCATTGGTATCACTCAACCCATATATCCGGACTTGCCCACTCAATCCGTATTTAATTACCTTGAAATATTATTTCCAAAATTTTAATCATGGTGTGACACGCATAAATTTCCTCCAAATCCTAATTAATTTTACTTCATAATTAATTAGATTGAATGTCTTATATTTCTTTCTCGTTAAATAAATCCTGGAAGAAAATTTAAGTTTAATTCCCCTTATATATATAAACTGGCCGAACTGCCAGAAATTACTGACCCTCGATCGATCGATCCCCAACCCTCGATCGATCGATCGTACAGGTCCTTGTCTTCTCCACCCTTCTGTTTCAGCCATGGACGAAAAACTAAAATCCCAATTTTTTTCTACAGTAGAACCTAAGTCTCCTCATCAATAAAATACACGAAAAACCTCATAAGGGCCCCCATAAAGTCCACAAATACCTTTTAATTTCCATTCTCTACTATTTTCATAAATTGGGGAAAAATTTGTTTTAATCTTTAACCCATTTAAACATCAAATCCTTATCTCAAATTCATTTCCAATTCATTTGGGTTTACACATCATACCAGATATATATACTAATCTCAGATTATCCATGAATTTCTACACAATTTAGAAATCAGAATATTGGTTTTCAAAATCCCCATGTTTGTACCCTTTAAATCCCAAAACGAATTTTTGAGTTTCTCACATCACATAAATATGAATCAAAATGCAAATTAAATGCTATAGTAATTTAACACTTGCCTTATGATGCATAGGGTTCGATTCAGAGTTGTGAATTCCCAAGGTTGAAGATGAGATTCCCTCTTTTTGGCTCTTTCCTTTGTCCCCTAATTTGCCTTTAAGTGCCTCTTAGATTTTCCTCTCCCACTAAGTGTTTCCTAAACTTCAATTAGCCGTTTTCCTTTTATTTTAATTAGGTAATTAGGCTTAATCCTATTTTTGGCCTAATGGGCCAAGCCCAAGTGACCCAAATGCCCTCGTGTGGGCTCGGCTATGCCTAAAAATGTCCCGTGACCCGTTTACTATCCTCGGGTACACTTTTCGACTATCTCGGTCCATCCGAACTTAACCATATCATCAGAATTGACATCCGAATTAATTTATGAAAATCCTTATCTCACACCCAAATTAGTCTATACCGACTTTTGGCTGAGATAAGTCCATACCCGTTCATTAATACCCAAAATGACGTAAATAAATTATCACTATTCGCTTAGTAATTAGATTCCCGATTAATATTTAAAATATATATTTCCATAATTAATTCAATTAAAATTACGACACATAAGTAATTTAGAATTCTCGAATTAATTAAATATTAAATGCACAAAAATACGAGGTGTTACATACTCCCCCCCTTACAATGGAATTTCATCCCCGAAATTAGGTCGTTCCTGTGGTGAATTGCTCTGGATATTGTTCCCGCATATCCTCCTCCCGCTCCCTGGTAGACTCATCAACGTTGTGATGACCCCACTGTACTCTAACTAGTGGAACAACCTTGAATCATAACTTCCGCTCACTACGGTCCAGAATAGCCACCGGTCTCTCCTCGTATGAGATGTCTGGCTGTAAATCAATTTTCTCGAGTGGAATGTGCCAGAAGGCTCTCTCGCTCCTTCGATATTTCTTCAGCTATGCCACATGGAACACTTCGTGTATCCGCTGAAGATGCTCTGGCAATCCTAGTCTATATGCTACTGGTCCCACCCTCTCAATAATAGGGAAGGGTCCCATGTACCTCGGTTCTAACTTACCGTTCTTGCCGAACCTCATCACCCCTTTCATAGGGGACACCGGGACTAAGACCTGGTCCCCAACCTCTAACTCCACATGTCTCCGTGAAGCATCAGCATAACTCTTTTGCCTATCCTGAGCTATCCGATTCCGCCCTCGAATCAACTATATTTTGGCAGACGTCTCCTGGATAATCTCCGGCCCCAATAGCTTATTGTCCCCCACCTATAACCAACAAGCGGGTGAACGACAAGGTCTCCCGTACAGTGCCTCGAACGGTGCCATGCCAATCGTGAATTAGTAAGAGTTGTTATACGCGAACTCTACCAAAGGAAGGTATCTCTCCCATCTTCCCCCAAAGTCTAAAATGCACATTCTGAGCATGTCTTCCAGCATCTAATTGACTCTCTCAGTCTGCTCGTCGGTCTGTGGGTGATAGGTTGTACTCAAACGTAACTCCGTGCCCATGGCCTCCTGAAAGCTCTGCTAAAAGTGGGCCACACAAATTTTATCTCTGTCGCACATAATATTTATCAGCACCGCGTGCAGCTTAACAATATCTGCTATGAATAACTGTGCATAACGCATCATCTCAAAGTCCGTGCAGACCAGCAGGAAGTGAGCCACCTTGGTCAATCGATCCACAATGACCCATATGGAATCGTGACCCCTCTGCGATGCAGGTAGCCCTGTAATGAAGTCCATGGAGATGCTCTCCCACTTCCATACAGGAATTTCTAATAGCTGTAGCATCCCTGATGGTCTCTCATGGTCAACTTTCATGAGTTGACACGTGGTACATTTTAAGACAAACTCTGCTATGTCCCATTTCATTCCTGCCCACCAATACTGCCTCCTCATATCCTGGTACATTTTAGCCCCACCGGGATGTATCGTAAACCTCGAACCATGGGACTCTGTCATAACAGCGTGCCTCAATTCCTCATCCTCTAGCACAATTAACCTCACATTAAGCCATAAACCTCCTTCGGAGCTGATCGAGTAACCCTCTGCTCCCTCGGCCAACAACTGGCTCACCCTATCCTAGCAGATCTGATCCTCTGCCTAAGCCCTCATAACCCGCATAATGATCTCAGGTGTGATGGATAATGCTGACATGCAGGCCCTGTCTACATCATCCTCATATCAAAGCTCTCTCCACTTTATTTTCCAGATTTGTGATATTTCCCCAGTCGGCCTCTGGCTCAATGCGTCTGCTACCACATTAGCCTTTCCAGGATGATACTGAATATCAAAATGGTAGTCTTTCACAAATTCTATCCACCGCCTGTACCTCATATTCAGATCCTTCTGTGTGAAGAGATACTGAAGTGACTTGTTATCCGTGAATAAAGTGAACTACTCTCCCAGAAGATAATATCTCCATATCCTCAAAGCAAAAATGACCGCTGCTAACTCCAGGTCATGAGTGGGGTAATTACTCTCGTGGGGCTTTAGCTTTATGGACGCATACGCTATAGCCCTTTCCTCTTGCTGAAGCACCCCCCAAGTTCCTGTAAGGATGCATCAGTGTAAACCCGATACTCTAGTCCTCCCTTCGACAAAATAAGTACGGGTGCAGATGTTAACTTATCCTTTAGCTCATTGAAAGCTAATTGACAATGATCACTCCAAGTGAAAGGCACCCCTTTCCGAGTCTGATTCTTCAAAGGGCCCGCAATCTTTGAGAATCCTTTAATGAACCACCTGTTGTAATAACAGGCCAATCCTAGAAAACTGTGCACCTCGATCGGTGTCGTGGGTTTTCCCCACTCCCTCACCACCGACACCTTACTCACATCCACCGCAATACCCCGGTCTGAAACCAAGTGACCAAGAAACTGCAACTCCCGTAGCTAAAATCCACATTTTTTGAATTTAGCATAGATCTGGTGATCCCGCAATGTCTGTAGAACCATATGCAGATGCTCTACGTGCTCCTCCTCGGTGCACGAGTAGATCAGGATGTCATCAATGAACACGATGACAAATTGATCAAGATACTCCCTGAAAACCCTGTTCATGAGGTCCATGAACACTGATGGTGCATTGGTGAGCCCGAATGGCATCACCCTGAACTTGTAAGATCCATACCGCGATAAGAAAGCGGTCTTCGAAACTTCCTCCTCTCGAATACGCAGTTGATGATACCCTGACCTCAAGTCGACCTTGGAGAAGTAAGACGCCCCCTCTCAATTGGTCAAATAAATCATCAATCCTAGGTAACGGATACTTATTTTGTATCATCACCTTATTTAGCTCCCTATAGTCCACGCATAACTGAAGTGAGCTATCCTGCTTCTTCACAAACAACACCGGTGCACCCCACGGCGATGTACTCCGCCGAATGAAACCCTGACCCAGGAGCTGCTAAATCTTCTCTCTCAACTCATGCATCTCTGAAGGGGCCATACGGTAAGGTGCTCGAGCAATCGGCCTCATCCCCGGTGCTAAATCGATCACAAATTTGATTTCCCTGCTGGCTGGCAACCCTGGTATTTCCTAGAACACATCCTCGAAGTCCCTCACTACTGGGATTGAGTCCAACAGAACCACCACCTCCTGTGAGGTTTCCTCCTCGATATAATATAAGTGTGTGCGCGACCCTCCCTAAGGTAGTGACATCTCTATTAGGAACATCTCCTATCCCAGAATGGAGAACATGATTGTCCTCTCGTAACAATCCACAGTTGCCCGATAACCTGCCAACCAATCCATACCCAGGATGAAATCGTACCCCTCCATATCTAACACTAAGAGGTCTACTGCTAAACTAAGCCTCCTAATCAAAATTTCCACCCCCCGAAAAATTGAGTGAATCAAAGCCCCGCTACCTACTGGTGACTCTACACACATACGAAGACTAACCGCGATCTCTAGTAACCCGACCCATTTTGCAAAATTAGACTTAATGAATGAATGCTATGCTCCCGTGTCAAAAAGTATACTACCTTCATGACCATTAATGAGAAACATACCCTCAACCGCTGGCGGCACCTACTATGCTGGAGGATTGGGGACATCCTGGACGTTATACACATGCCCGTAGTGCATTTGCCCCTGCTGATGTGGGGTGGGTGGAACTAGTGCTTTTAGCGGCATCTGCCCCTGGTGCCTCTATTGGTCACCCTGCTGATGACCTCTGCCCCTCTGTGGGCACTCCCTCTTGAAGTGTCCTGGCTGGCCATATACAAAACAACATTTCTGACCGTCTCCCTATCGTTGGCCCTATTGTGGCTGGCCCTGTTGGCCTCTCCCATGGCTCCCTTGGCCGTGATGGCCCTGAGGAACCTGCTGCTGATGATTTGGGCCCGGATGCCCCCTTATGAACCCTTGTCCTCCCGGTCAAAACCCACCATGCCTAAATTTCTTAGCCTGATTCCCTTGCTCGTGTCACTACCAGTAACTGCCTTGCCCTGCTGGCTTGGTTCCCCTACTCTCTTTCTTCCATTCGCATGGAAGCGATGATCCTGGAAATGTACAAGGGTGCCATTAACGACATCTATATAAGTCACTAACGCCAAATTCCCAATCAAATTTTCCTGATCCTCCAGGCTAAACCATCCATGAACCTCAACTTCTTTCGCTCCTCATCGCTCACCTCATTTGGCACAAAGTTTGCCAAATGGGTGAACTCTTCTTCATAGTCTGCCACTGATCATTCACCCTACACAAACTCACTGAACTTCTTTCTCATCTCAGCCTCACTACTGGTGGGAAGTATTTGTGATTGAACTGCACCCAGAATTTGGATATCATCATCAAATCTCTCTCCTCAATGGTGGTAACTGACTCCTACCACTGTAAGGATGCCCCCGACAGACGAAAGGTAGCAAGCATCTGTTTCTGCACATCGATACACTCCAGCATGCACAGATGGCGCTGAGCATTCTTCTTCCAGTCACAAGCCTCTACCACATCAGTACTACCCCGAAACTCGAGTGGGTGACCCTTCTGAAAGGTCTCCCTAAATCTCTGCCAAGACGGTGGCCCCACTGGAGCCTGAGTTGCTGGTGCCACTGGAGGTGGTGCCTGGGGCTGTGGAAAATGAGTTTGCATAGCTCTCATCGCTATCTCGACTGCCTGTGCCACTATCACTGCCACCTAGGTAGTGGAGATCAACTCGGGTGGGGTGGTGGTGGTGGTACCTGTGGCTCCTGATGAGCCTCCCTGAGCTCATCCCTAGCCTCAGCCCTCTCTGCTCTTTGCCTTTTTGGTGGCATCTGAAAATAGATCGAATCGTATAAGTACACAATTTGTACAAAACTAATAGCAGAAATACGATATCTCAAAAGCGGAAAATGTATCAACAGTCCTAATAATAGGGCTTTATATCAACTGAACGCTACGCTGAAACGTAGTAAGCCGCACAGATCCTAAGGAAACTAGAACCTGATGCTCTGATACCATCTATGACACCCCGCCTAATTAACCCCGGGTGTTCAGTCCTAAATTAAATTAGAACATGTTTCTCAATTGGTTCATTCTTAGCATCACTGTCGCCTTTTTAAATTACTAACCACCTAAGTGAGAAAATTAGACTGGTGCCAAGTTTTATCTTTCATTAACTTAAATGAAATACTCACGCGGAACAAAATAATATAAACAATGACAATTAACTGAAATCAACCATTCACAATTAATTAACTGACCGAATAAACCATCGGTTTAAAATCCAATAAAAGTAAGGACAAGTAATAAATCTCAACAGGTATGTCATAAGTGATGAATAAAATGGTGAGATACATGCTCGAATAACTGATAAGAAATATCTAAACTATAAAGGAAAGAAAATGAGGAGCCTATCAAACTCCTGTAACATCCACATATGCTGCAGCAACGGATCCCTGAAATGAGTCAAGCCTGGCGTCCCTGTGGCTAGACACCTAAAAGGTTTTTAAAAGTTTTTATAGCATGGGTTAGTACCCAAAACATTTAGAAAACATTTAGCAAATGATTAACTTGTAGTCATAAGTAAATATGTATGTTCTCCATATTTTAGTTAGTGTCGCGCTCCCGTGAGGACATCCTCACCCCTCCTCTAATGTGCACAACTAACTCCTTAATTAATTTACCTAGTTATTTATGTCATGATTAGATAATTTATATAACCCCTTTGCATCTACCCTTCTCTAACCGAGTATGCCATAATTATGATCTCTAAGTTATCTTCAACACTAACCTAATTAATCATTTTCCTTTTTAGATTCATATAACTTTCGCACCCATTATATATATAAAATAATTCACGGCCTGTATTAATTTACCCATATATAATTATTTACCTCATTATATACGTATAGTTATATTACAGCATACACAAGCATGATGACATAATAATTAATACTAAACATCCTCCCGAGTAATAACTCACCGGATGTAAATTCTCTAAAGTGCTATCCCACTAGGCATATTCACATAACCTAGTTACCCCAAGTCAGAATCGCTCACTAACTCGGATAATACATAAATGTTTGAGGTGGTCATATTCCTTACCTGAAAGTGAGATGCACCTATATAATGGACGCTATGACCCGGGAATATACTCGCCCTACTCCTCAAGCTAGTGGATTCATCCACTACGCGCAACCTCCCTCCTATAGCACTAGAGTCGTTATAATAATAATATCTAGCCACTGATATTAATGCACACACCATGTATATATACTATCGCACACCGTATATATATATATATATATATATATATATATATATATATATATATATATATATATATATATATATATATATATATATATATATATATATATAATTAAAATAAACTATCCCGACTATCCCGTGTACTCAGTCCGTAACACAAGCCTATTCAAATTATTATGAGTTTATGGCCCAACTCTAATTATTAATTAATTAACACATTAATTAATTAAATTACTTTTGGTATCGCCCCAACAAATATATTCGGACTTACTCTCGTAGCCCGAAATAAAATAATAGCCGAGTCTAAATTCCCGACTCCAAATTCCTTAGCTTTCACCCTAAATAAATATAACACCTTGGTATCACTCAACCCATAGACCCGGACTTGCCCACTCAATCCGTATTTAATTACCTTGAGATATTATATCCAAAATTTTAATCATAGTGTGACACGCATAAATTTTCTCCAAATCCTAATTGATTTTCCTTCATAATTAATTAGATTGAATGTCCTATATTTATTTCTCATTAAATAAAGCCTGGAAGAAAATTTAAGTTTAATTGAACTGCAAGAAATTACCGACCATGGATCGATCGATCGATCCTTAACCCTCGATCGATCGATTGTACATGTCCTTGTCTTCTCCACCCTTTTGTTCCAGCCATGGAAGAACCTAAGTCTCCTCATCAATAAAATACACCAAAAACCTCATAAGGGACCCCCATAAAGTCCACAAATACCATATAATTTCCGTTCTCCACTGTTTTTATAAATTGGGGAAAAATTCGTTTTAATCTTTAACCCATTTAAACATCAAATCCTTATCTCAAATTTGTTTCTAATTCATCCGGGTTTACACATCATACCAGATATATATACTAATATCAGATTATCCATGAATTTCTGCACAATTTAGAAATCAAAATATTGGTTTACAAAAACCCCATGTTTGTACCCTTTAAATCCCAAAACGAATTTTTGAGTTTCTCACATCACATAAATATGAATCAAAATGCAAATTAAAAGCTATAGTAAGTTAACACTTGCCTTATGATTCGTAGGGTTCGATTCAGAGTTGTGAATTCCCAAGGTTGAAGATGAGATTCCCTCTTTTTGGCTCTTTCCTTTGTCCCCTAATTTTCCTTTAACCGCCTCTTAGGTTTTCCTCTCCCACTAGGTGTTTCCTAAACTTCAATCAGCCGTTTCCCTTTTATTTTAATTAGGTAATTAGGCTAAATCCCATTTTTTGCCTAATGGGCCAAGCCCAAGTGACCCAAATGCCCCCGTGTGGGCTCGGCTATGCCTAAAAACGTCCCGTGACCCGTTTACTACATTCGGGTACACTTTTTCGACTATCTCAGTCCATCCGGACTCAACCGTACCCTCATAATTGGCATCCAAATTAATTTATAAAAATCCTTATCTCACACCCAAATTACTCTATACCGACTCCCGACTGAGATAAGTACATACCCCGTCATTAATACCTGAAATGACGTAAATAAATTATCACTATTCACTTAGTAATTAAATTTCCCTAAATATTAACCATTCACTCCCCGATTAATATTTAAAATTTATATTGCCATAATTAATTCAATTAAAATTATGACACACAAGTAATTTAGAATTACCGAATTAATTAAATATTAAATGCACAAAAATACGGGGTGTTACACAACTTTATCCCTCTATCTTCTAATAAAAATGCTAATAGATTCACCGACGTTTTTCTTAAGTAGTTCCAAGTCTCGATGGGTAATCTCTAGCTCTTTGTTGTACTTTGACCAAGTTATGAATTCTTGAGTCATGTCCTCCTGACTACGGACTCTGGATTCCTCAAGTCACCAGAACCATTAGAGGGAACTTTCTTCAAGAGTTTGTTCGAACATTTGTGCCATTATCTCTTATGATGCTCTGAGGAGAGTCACTACAGAGTGGTAGCTATGTACGTGTACGATTGGAGGTCTGCTACCTTTGAACTTATCGATATTTGACATCCTGAACTTCTCTAACAATCGAGCTTTAGGATAAGGATACATGTGGGTATAATCCACATAGTTCCACGAGATTTTAACTTAGTCAAAATTTTTAGATAATAACCTGAGGTCTTCTTTGACCTTGTTCGACTATTCTTCTTTGGGACTGGCAGGTATGTGCATTGGCAAGTTATCTCCTAGCTTGGAAAAAATTGGTATCAGCAGCTCAGCTAGTGGCGGTCCATTGGCAAGCGGGGTACATGGGACATGTTTGTATTCTTTTGGAACCCACATTAATTATGGATTTTATGGACCCATAGCACAAGAGAAGATGATATCAGGGCAGAGAACCTTGGAAGTTTTAACCCCATTTCCTTACATCTCTTAGACCTCTTCTTGAAGATTATCGATCTTAGCACAGAGCTGAGCAACGACTGCCATCAGATTTGGCTAGACATATGTATTCTGGTCAACAGTTCCCATGAATAATATTCATAGGGATTTCTCAAATTCTATAGAAGTAGCAGAGGTAACAATGGAGCTCGGGTTGGCTTGATAGAGGATTTGAGCCAATAGGATCCAAGCCATGACTGGGGTATGCGATCACACCTGAGAGGGAAAAGGATTTTTATGTTTATTTTAATGAAAAAAAGATACATTTTTGGTATGTATATTTTTTTTGAAAAAGGGATAAAATATTTTTGGTATTTTAAAAAAATGAGAAATATTTTTGGTATTTTGAAAAGGGAAAATATTTTTGGTATTTTGAAAAGTACTTTTAGATAAAAAAAAAGAGAAAGTAAAGGAAATTAACCAGCGTAGTTATTATTATTATTAGGTTTCACTTGTATAATGTTCTGCCTAGGGGAGTTGAGCCTGGGAAAAGGTAGGGTATTTAAGACACAATTTGACTTAATTTCAGACTCACGAATACGGTCATGTCTTTAAAACAGGCAAAATAATGCAAAAATTTGGGCAATAAAGTGACCAAAAATAATGGCAGAGTTTCGCGTTGAAATCGACAGACTAGGAATGAGTGTCCTAGGGTAAATGCCTATATGAGGTTGATGCATTGATAGGTTACTCGAAAGGTTCCCCCCATTGGCACGACTTACATGATATACCTCTTGCCTATAAGGGAAATCATTCATTGGTACGTGTGGAAAAGACATTTGATATACCTGAGTGTATGTGAATTGCCGCACATATACCTTGTGGACATCGTATATGTGAGAACGAATTCGATATACTCGACATACGCGAATGAGTTCCCAACAGCATACCTCCTGTCATGGGTTTGGTCAAGCGGTACAATGCGGGGGGGGGGGGGGGACCGTTCAATATACGTCGAAGGTATTAGGCCAACAAAAGGCTGGAATCGTATCGCTTAGGGTAATTGTGCCCCGTGGGACCGACACTCATTATGAAGTGTTCTCCTGGTGTGGGACAAAATTTTGGTCAAATTATAATGCTCAAATGACGTAGTATGCAAAAATTCATGAGTCTTAATTAGTATTTTATGGAGAGTTTAATGTATGCTAAGTGAGAGGAATACTACTACTATGAGGTAGAGCTTATAATATACACGAGTTAGCATGGAATAAGGGGATAAACATGGAGAGTAAAACTAATAAGTATGTACATGAAGCATGGAACATATAAAAAGTGTGAGGCATGGGAATATACACAACTGAGCGGGAAATACGTGCAAAGTGAGGGTGACATGTGAATATGTGTGGGTGAAGAAAATATGTGGATATATAAAAGTGGGAGAATTACAGAGATGTGTGCTAGTGAGACTAAGCATGAATATCTACAAGTGGTGTGTGAAACATATGAGAAACATGTGAAAATTTACAAGTGGGAAGAATGTGAGAGTGTGTGCTAGTGAGACTAAACATGTATATCTACAAGTGATGTGAATCATTTAGTGTGAGTAATGGAGTGAAAGATAGTAATTACATAAAAGTGAATAAAGCATGAAGCATGTGATAAAAAAAGGTGGTATATACATGTAATGAGTAAAATAACATAGTAGAGGGAAGTATATACACATAAAGATATGAATAAGGAATATAAATATGAGAGTAAGAATAATATACAAGCGAATAGAGGGACATATACACATGTAGAAAAATGGAGAAATGGGAAGAAAAGGGAACAAAACCCATGTGAAATATAATTTAGTCCTCTAAAAAAAAAAAAAGTCACCAACGGAGTCTCCACTGTGGCCATCCGGGATTCCTCCGGCATGGGCTTGCCTTAAAAGGAGAGAAAAAAATCTCTGGGCGCGTACAAGGATTCGAGGATGGAGGTCATTTTTTTGCCACTCGTGCAATATTCACGGGCTACTAGTGATATAAATTGGTTGTCATCAAAAGGAGAGGAAAAGATAGAAAATGGAGTCGTTATCCTATTTTGTTCAAAACAAGCAAAAGAATCCAGTCATCCCCGAAAAGACAACATCATAGACAAATTAATGCATAGGAAACTAAATGAGTCGAGGGTCTGAGGACTAAGTTATGAAATGGGTAGGTGGTAGGAACCCATTCCTCCCTTTCGATCTCTCATGGGTTATGATGATATTCTCCCTTTTATCTAAGATACGACTTATGGGTATAACGTATGTGATGTGAAAGTAAATGATAAAAGAAATCATCCTACTCATTCCATGGGAAGGATAAAGAGGAATCATTCTAAGGAGTATATAAAATAAAAAGAATAATATGAAAATACAATATTAGTGACCACAAAATCATGATTCATTATGAGTAAGTGACTTTGCACATCGAGTGGGAACACCGATATGTAGGCATATACATACGGACAATATTACTAAATATGATATTTATACAAAATAGCGTCGTAATGAACACAATAAGACTTGAACTCCGATAATGAATTGAGATGCTTACATAGCCAAAATAGGTATCAAAGTCCATGTAGTCCGACACATCATAAGGGTGGGGTTTAACCCATAATCCCAAATGTAGAATTCAACTTAGTAGGTTTTGGAAAAAAATGCACAAGTGTTAAAGTGCAGGAAAATTGGGAAAATTCTACTTTAGGGTGTATAGGTGAACCCTCTTTATGCATTTTTGGTTTTATGAAAATATGTTTTGTGTGTACTAGTAATAAAAAAGAGATTAGTTGAGGTCAAAAAGTGAAATAATGCAAAAATATATCAAAATGAAGGAAAAAGTATATGAATAACACTAATTAAATGAGGTGAAAAGGGTAGAAGTATACCTCCTGTAGACCTTTACTACTGACTTTGAAGTGGTGTAAGCTGATTTTTATAATTATTGAATGGTGGTGGAGTGAGGGTAAAATGGCTATGGGGTGAAAGTAATGTAAGAAAAGTGGAGAGAATGTTTGGAAAATGGATTTTTTATGATGACTGATCATCGATTTTGAGGCAGAGATTGTTTTGATTGTTGAAAAGAGGGGTCCTTGGAATGGGGTTATGACCTCATTAAATAGGAAAAATTAGGGTTAGGGGGCCTTCCCATCAACATAGGACATATCCTACCCATCGGCACCCATGACTTGCTGGCAAAGTAAAGTACACCGCTAGCTATAGGCAAAGGGTATGGTATGCGTATAGGCAGTCCAAAAAGGACTTTTTTTAAAAAAAACAATGAGCATAAAATGCAAACCGTAATTCCAAATCATACACGGCCAGGACCGTTGAAAATGTAATTCAGAGCCTTATGAAAATAGATGGGCCACCATTGGGTTAGATAGACGACCAAAGTCAAATAGGGCTTGGTAGTGCCCAATAGCCTTTTGAGGGGGTTATCGGGGTAAAAAGTTAAGCACGCACAAACCATAAGGCTGACTTGAATATGGTATGGACTGTTGAAAATGATATTCAGATCCCTATAATTATGAAATGAGCTATGATGAGGTTGGAGGGTTTACCAGTGTCAAATAAGGCTCGAGAGCGTCTGAAGGCTTCTAGATCAGGTTTTAGAGTAAAAAAATGAGTATGCGCGAACCATATGGTAGATTTGTGCACGGTATGGACCGTTAAAAAGTAGATTCAGAACCCTATGAGAGTGAAATAAGATATGCTCAGGTTAGAGGGTTGAACAAAGTTAAACGGGTCTCTGGATCACCCGATGGCGTCTAGATTAGGGTTTAGACTAGGACCTGGGCTCCGGGGGTGTTAGGGACCTAAGGAGGCATTTGGTTGGTACTAGCATGGGGTGTCTATAATAGGATCATGTGCATGTTTTAATCTTGTTAGATTTTTTATCTTATCTATTGTATATAGAGTCATGTTGTAAGACTTTATCTTTTATTCTATTTATATCTCTTGGGGTTTTGTTTGTATGCCTTGGTGGTGGGCTCACTCGTCCACTATTTTAAATTTTATTTATGCAATATCTGCTCTTACGTAGAAATTTATAAAAAGAATAAGAAAAAACCCAATTAAAGGAAAAGGTGTACAAGGTGCATATGCCCAAAATATCATTTTCTTCGATTATCTTCCGATAAAACTCTCCCCTTGATTCTATACTCCCCCTCAGTGTGGATTTTCTTTGATGATTAAGTTGATGCATTCCAATCTTATACATAAGCTTCCAGAATGTTTCTTTCGACAATGACTTGATGAAAAGATCTAATTGGTATAGGTAGTGGTAATACCACATGTTTATTCCTTGTGATGATCATAAAGATGACCTACATCTACCTAACTAACTAGACATGGATTGTTAGATTGAACGTATCACATAATATAATTGATATTAGTCCCATTCTTGTAAGTCAATGGTAACTATTTTTTATTGACTAAAACTGTTGTCCAACATCATGCATTGTGTTAAGTGTAACAATATACTAATAAGGTACAAGTATGGTACTTTAGGACAAAATTAAAAAAATGTAATATTAACATGAAAACATGGTACTTTTGGACCAAACTTGTATTTGTCATCCTATTTAGGATGATATGGATATTATAATATCCAAAGATCGGAGACCATGGTCATACAAAATGATGTGCTTAATAAATGTGAACACATTGAGAAACTTTTCAATCCATTTGACTAATGGATTCGTGTTTCACAAAAAATGTGATCGATATGCAGGCCGAGATAATAATTAGTTACACAAAGGTCATTAATTTTTGAATTCCTTATGTGTGTATTTTTCATTTCAGTTGAGATCTTTAGGTGCACATCCTTGTAAGAATATTTTTATAATGGCATATTGGTATATATGATTTTTTCCATACTATTCCTTAGAATGTTTTTTTCTAAGACGTGTGTACCTATATCCTTCTAGATTGCCTACTGTTGAATGAATGTCTTAATGTATTTAAATACACACTTCTTATATTTGCTTCAGGCAATGAAAATCCATTTGGGATTTTCATGTTGATTCTTCATCTAAGTTCGGTATGAATAAGAAATCATAATATTCACGATTATCTACGTGCTTTTTACAATATACCTTGTGCCACCAGTTGTGCACTTTTAAGCGAGTTTCTCACTTCGCTTTCTTATAAGCACCCATTAGAAACCTTCAATGTTAAAATCTCATGGGGTTTATACTATAGGTACAAATATTCCATGTTTATTTAGAGATTTGTATTATGCCATCGTAGAATTTTCTTATTTTTAGCCAATATATTCTTTGTCTACATTCATTTAGAGTACATGAATTTGTAATATCATTGATGATACATTGAAATGTAACTTCTAGATAACAAGATTAAATCAATAAGATATGAACACGAATAATAATTAGGTATGATAAAAAATAGTAAAAGTTTAATAAAGATATAAAAAAGAAGATCAACTCACATATCTAAGTGGTTCAACCAAATGGCCTACATCCACTATTAAATAACTCATTCTTTACTAGTTAATTAGTGTTCTACAAGTTACATGTTTAGTACTTTATATCTCTAATAGTCTTTTTCCAGAGTTTTGGTATATTTTATAATAAAATGACTTATGGAACAAGTAAAAATGTACACTATATTTCTAGGTGGCTTGGGGTATAATGTGCACCACAAGTTACAAGGAGATTGTTGATTGATGTGATCTTCCTGATTGTTGACACCTCTCCTTCTAAAAGTTGTATAAAATGTGTGAACATTATCTTCACGTGCAATACAAATATGTGCACCCATTTATGGAGGCTTGATATGACTGAAATGCTATTTCTGGTGAAATATATGCATTCTTAACTTTCAGTCTCATTCTGGATGACCCTGTGAAGGTATGAAATTGAGTGTCTAAAGACGATCCTATAAGAGTACGGGGTCTATCCTATAAGGATATGAGGCTGGCCCTAGGTCAAGGGTCCAAAATAATCATATTCTTGAGATTAGATTATTTTTAGAATCATTAATTACTCCCTAGGCTTTAATCTCCTAAGCTATGCCAACTTTTATAGGATATTAGAGGTTATGACTTGAGCATCCTAAGATCTGAAGATGATGAGGGTCCACTGAATGTCAAATTTGACACTAGTAAGACAAAATTCTTGAGTTGAGGTTCTAAATGTTGAGGTAGAACCTCGGATGAGGCCTTAAAATTTTGATGTCGGGGAGCATTATATCGAACCTTGAGATTAGGGTCCTACTATTGAGGATGCTGAATGATATAAGGTCTCAAATGTTAAGTCGTTGAGAGAGCATAAGTCGAGGCATGAGTTAAGGCTTTAAATGTTAAGATAGAACCTTGGGTGAGGCTTTAAAATGTTATGGCTAAAGGACATTTAGGCCGAATTTTAAGCCGAGGCTCTAAATGTTATGGACCAATCTTGGATGAGGCCAAAGGAGCATTAGGCTAAACCTTGGATAAGGCCTTAAAATGTTGATGTCAAGGGAGAATTAGTCCTAACCTTGAGATCAGGCTCTAGTTATTGAGTCTGATGAGCTGAGGTTAGAGGCCAAACCTTGGATGAGGCCATAAAATATTGAGGTGAAATGAGCATTAGGTCAAGCCTTAAGATGTTGATCTAGATGATTAGGAATAAACTTGGATGGGGCCTTAAAATATTGAGGCCAAAGGATAATTAGGCTTAACCTTAAGTTAAGGCTCTAATTATTGAGGCCGGTGGAGAATTAGGCCAAACATTGAGCTGAGGCTCCAAATTTTGAGTCTGAGGTATGAGCTATGACTTTAAAGTGGAGGTCATGAAGTTCCATTAAGTGTTGGAGATTACCATTTACAGGTCAAAGGAACTGAGGGTCCCTAGAATGGAAGAGCCAAACTTGTTGACGCCGATAGACATGGGAGTCCCTTGAATTCTTGAGCCAAAGGAACTAGATGTCCCCAAAATTAAGGATTTAAATATTTTAAGGATGAGTGAGCTCAGGGTCCCATAAATATGGGAGATGACCCCCTATAGGATGAGATAATATGACATATTACCTTATTCTGAAGGCCGATGACCGATAGTGAATTGTATATGAATATCTTTTTGAATTAGCCAACCCTTTCTACCTTGTATATCATAACTTATATCAAGAAAGAATTTCTCTATCTAAGATCGTCGTGACATCCTTCGATTGTTCTTAGAGTTCTTCTCACTTTTCTTCTTTTCTGCACGGCTCAACCCTTTTAGATATTTTTTTGGAAGTATTTTGTAGTTCATAACAATTTATTTCATCCCATTTAAATCATAAACTAGATTTAGAGTTTCATTCTTCATTGTTCTTGTTGAAGTCTATCAGCTTTGGAAAATTTTAATCTTTAATATTATGAAATACACTGTGTTTGTGAGTTTTGAATTGCCAATCCTTTTAGAGAGTTATTAAAAGAATTTAGTGAGAATCTTTCTAGGCAAACCCTTTATGCCAAGAGAGTAGCTCAAGGGTATTTTTGGCTAACCTCCTTGTTAGTTATTTACCCTCAGAATCCTTGTGATGAAGGTTTTTCTCCCTTCATAACTGAGAGGACTCAGAATTCACAATTAGAACTAGGCCGACCATGCCCATCACCCTGGTGATTACTTTGATTGTAGCAATACCATAAGTTATGATGAGGATTCCTTCACGGTTACCATGAATAAAGTTATTGTGGGTGTGCCTATCCTCCGTTCGGAATGAAAAAAATGCACTAGTGATAAACATAATTAATTCAAATAAAACTATGCACCAGTTTTAAACCAGGTTGTTGTGATAAACTGATTTACCAAATTTTATCGTCTTAACCTGAAACATGCTTCTAGGTGATAGAAGATGAAATAAATAAATCAATCGTACAACACGTGGATGTATGAGGAAAATCAACAATGGGAAAAATCCCAGATGGCATAGCCACACAAATCATAATGACTAAGAGTTAAAAAAGTCGAAGGATGACTTACTACACATACTCGATGCCCTCGCAAGCCTTGACATGTATTTGATCTTCAACCTCTCTTTTATAGTGAAATGTAGGAGTTTACCCACACAAGTTTCCATAACATGTGAGTTGACTCATGCCTTGGAATCTATCGATCTATGCTCAACAACTATTTATGGATAGTAACAGGGAATCCATGTTTCTTCACCGTAACACCACACCATGGATTCCACCACGTATAAATTGTAAACTAGGTACGAAATCCATTGCACGAAACGTTCCTCAAAAAGATGTTAAAAGAAACAAACTTTGGTGCCCTAAAACTAAGATCTCAAAGTATATAAATATATGAAATTTTGATCTTAAGAATTTGGTTTAAACTAGGGTTTGGAAGCTTTTGGGTAAGTATTAGAAAATAAATTTTGCCAAAAGTCTCCCTAAAAATTGATGCCTAATCCCCTTTATATAGAAAACACAAAATTTGATGTGGCATAATTTTCAAGGAAACTCGTTCGAAAAAAAACTAGATTTCCTTCGAACAAAAAAGTAATCTTGTTCCAATCTCATTCGAATGAACAACTTATCTCATTTAAATCAACTTCAAATGAACGTTAAACGAGTTAATTTATATAAAATGATGAAACCAATTTTTTGTTCATTTGAATGAACTGCCATTCTTGTTTGAACGAAACCCTAATGTCGTTCAAACGAATTTAAAAACAAAAATATATATATATATATTTTTAAATTAGCTCCAAAACGTTTTGTGAAAAAACACTCAAAACTAAATTTCCAAAGATCATAATTCATATACATTATTTCTTGATAGATCCTCGAAAATGCAAAGAAATGTGGCATGAAACACGACACGATATGTAATATTTGAGTCTTTACCATTATGTCTTGAATCAAACACTTCGTAGGCTTGAAAGGTGAACAACTCAAAGCCTAGCTTATGACTCAAAAATGTTTTGTTCAGAGTTATGTCAATACATACAAATTGACTCAATTGGAAATTTGTCCTTACAAATCTCCCCACTTGGATATTTTGAGAAAAAATCAAAAACAAAAACTCCTCTGGTCCGTCAAACTCTCTAAAAGACTCATTTCCTAATTCTAAAAGGAAAAGTTACAAACGCTCGACAGACATATAATCTGAGTAGCTTCACATGTTTGTAAACTTTACCCCGTGTTGTAAAATTGCACACTTAAACACATCTTCAAATGCAAAGAGAACATATAAATATGCACATAAATAAATTCCCCACCGTCCAATAATACTTACCTAGTTAAGACATCTCCCCCTAAGATAATGATCTTCTTCTAAAGCTAAAGTAAAATATAACATTTCTCCTGCTTTTTGTTCAGGAATAGACAAAGTAAGAAAGCATAAAACTATTTCTCCCCCACAAACCATTTCTCCCCCTAAATGTGAGAACATGTGATACCAAGAGAAAAGGCATGACCAAAAGCATTTGCACCAACAATTTGTAGCATGTGTAAATGTAGGTTTCAACTATGGCCATGACTGTTTCGCAGCACGTGTAAATGTGGATCACGACTATGGTTATAATTGAGCATATTTTTGGGGTAGTAAACAGGACCATGAGTCACTTCACCAAAATAAGTGGATGGTCATGGATTCAGGTGGTGACCAGGCTCATGGGTCACAAATCCGATCCGTGACCAAAAAAATGTGTGACCAAAATTGAGAGTCCCGATTTTGTAAAATAGTCATGACCATAACTATGACCCACTTTTACCCATGATTCACTTTGGTCACAGACCAAATCCACGGCCAAAGATTTATCATGAAAAAATATAAAACATGGCCACGGTTCAAGTCCGCTACCATATTTAAATGAAAAAATATGGGCTATTTGGGGTCCTATTCTCAAACTGGCAGTCCCCCGACTACGCAGTCTGTTGCTACGAGTTACATTGGTTACGTGCGAGGTGTTCGTGCCCCTTGTAAGGCCATTTGGGGGCATTCGGGGTTTTGACACAGTCATAACACGTTTTTAATCCTAAGTGTGCATATTTTCAAATTTGGATCTTATTCATAAATTGGTAGTCCCGCGACTACGTAGTCTATTGCTACGAGTTACATTGGTTACTTGCGAGGTGTTCGTGCCCCTTTCAAGGCCGTTTG
This sequence comes from Sambucus nigra, assembly GCA_949130495.1. Classification (NCBI taxonomy): domain Eukaryota; kingdom Viridiplantae; phylum Streptophyta; class Magnoliopsida; order Dipsacales; family Adoxaceae; genus Sambucus; species Sambucus nigra. The sequence continues at coordinate 941,660 of CASBWL010000019.1, read as the reverse complement.
CGAGATGTTTGGGGTTTCGGCACTGTCGTGACTCATTTTCAAGCCTAGGTTTGCCTATTTTCAAATTTGTGTCCTATTCTCAAACTAGGAGTCCTGTGACTATGCGATCGATTGCTATGAGTTATGTTGGTCATGTGCGAGGTGTTCGTGCCCCTTGCGGGGCTGTTTGGGGGATGTTTAGGGTTTTGGCCCATGAGCGGCACATTTTCAAGCCTAGTGTGCCTATTTTTAAATTCGGGTCCTATTCTCAAAGCAGGAGCCCCACGACTATGTGGCTAGTTGATACGAGGAACGTTGGTTCACGTGTGAGGTGTTCTTTCCCTTTGTAGGGCCGTTTGGGGGATGTTCGGGGTTTTGTCCCACGAGCGGCATGTTTAAAAGCCTAAATGTGCTTATTTTCAATTTTGAGTCCTATTATCAAATTGGAAGTCTCGCGACTATGCGGTCGATTTTTATGAGTTATGTTCATCACGTGCAAGGTTTTTTCCCCATTCTGGGGCCGTTTAGGGGTTCTTCGAGGCCAGTTGGGGGGCTCTTTGGGGTTTTGGCCCACTAGTGGCACGTTTTCAACCCAATTGTGCATATTTTCAAATTCATGTCCTATTCTTAAATAGGGATTCCCACAACTATGACATCGGTTTCTACGAGTTATATTGGTCACGTGCGAGGTGTTCGTGCCCCTTGCGAGGCCGGTTGGGTCTTATTTGGGGTTTTAGGCCACTAGTGACACGTTTTCAAGCCTAAGTGTGCCTATTTTCAAATTCAGATCGTATTCTAAAATCATAAGTCCCTCGACTACGCGGTCGATCTCTAGGAGTTACGTTGGTCACGTGCGAGGTTTTGCGAGGCCGTTTGGGGTTTGTAAATTCGGGTCCTATTCTCAAATCGGGAGTCCCACAAATACACATTCGATTGCTACGAGTTACATTGATAACGTGCGAGGTGTTCATGCCCCTTACAGGTCTGTTTGGGGGTTGTTCGGGTTTTTGGCCCACTAGCTGGACATTTTCAAGCGAAAGTATTCCTATTTTCAAACACTTAAAAGATTATTCATATCAACTATATAAAATGCTAGTTAAAGTAAAGAATACCTAGTTACTGCGATCCAAGACGGACATAAAATAGAGTATTCTGAATTTGTGATTGAACTAAATTGATCCTGGAGCTGTAACACCTCGTGCACTCCAGCGTCTACCGCCACCAAATTACGTTGGGCATCACTAAATAAATTATCATTCTCAGCATGTGATAGTAATATAAGACATTTAAAAACTTTAATTCCACTAGATATAATTCAAATTCATGCCACAAATATAAACATTCATGCAAATTAAAATCCATCACCATGCTATCTCAAAAATAAATTTAACTCCAAAATTTTAAAACTCAAATGAAATAATATAACTATAAATATCTGACTGAAGCCATAAACATCTATGGAATCGATTGGCCCACCAAATCCATAAATGAAATCCTTATAATAACAAGGACTGAATGAAAATAAATCAAACTACTACTAAAGCGATAAAAATGAATATCCAGTTGCATTCCAAATGTCTCCAACCACTCCTATGCAGCTACCCAAGCACTACCTGAAATGTTAGTCAACGCAATGGGTCACAGCCCACCACATGAATACTAGCTACTCCTCCCAATTAAAACAAGACATTATCATTATACGTGATAAGTATCGCAATGAAGTATTTTAAATTAAACGGGATATGTATATATAAATGTGCAAGCAAAAATAAACTACCACTATCTGCCCACAAAACTAAGTCGCCACATTATTTGAGCGCAATTATTTTATTACAATTTTAATTTAAACATTAGATCTTATTCTTACTCAATTTAATTATCCAATGATTCTTATTCGTGCGACACCACTATAGCTAGTCAACTTAATTATCGATCTTGTACATACTCTTGGCACGCTCAAGGTTCTACACATCACACCCATTCCCGTCACTATAGGCAGTCAGCCCAGTTTCGTAGCTCTACACATACTCGTGAGGTTCCATGCATGACACGTCATTATAGCCATTCGGCCCAATTATCGTTAGACCCATACATACCCATGATGCCCATACACACCCACGTCACTATAGCCAGTCAACCCAATTATCGTTATTTTTGCACATAGTCGCGACGCAAATATTTTTATACCCGTTTATTATTTAGGCATTAAATCTCAATTTTCTCAAGTTCTCAGTATTTTCTATTAGCCCCACCCATTATCTGGGTAACCCAACCTAAACCATCCCTAGTCCCATAGGTCACCAAAACCTTAAACATAACTTAGCCTACAACTTAAGAAGAATACTTATCAAAATTTCTACCCAGTCTCGCACCTAGGCTAACGAAACAACGAAAAAGTGTACTACTTAGCCCCACCCTAGAAAAACCCATTCGTAAAATCTACCCTGGCTAGTCCCATACCTAGAAAGTGGTACAATAAGAAAGGCCTACCTACTAGTCCCATACCTAGTAAGAAACCTAAAATAAGGTGAAGGCATAGCTACCCCAACAATCTTGTCGTCCCCGTGGTGTCGAATATTAACATAATTAACGATCACATAAGGCATATTTTTCCATTTATAATGAAATTCTTCCAAATAAATTTCAAGATTCCAAATCAACCATTATACGTCCTTTTATTTTTATATAATTAAAAAAGTCTATTAAAAATCACACAATTTACCAAATTTCCAGATTTTCATACACATGAAAATTGCTACCGGTTAACACAAGATTCCATTTTAATGTGCATATAAATAATATTTTACGAATATAAATCCATCTACAATCTACACATAACAATCATGATTTATTTATTTTGAATTGAAACATTATTACTAATTCATATTTTTAAAATTAAAATGTGAAATACCCTACAATTCAAGCATAATCCCAACCTCTAATCTAAGCATGCGAACATTTTGAGTCTTAATTCGTATTAAAGATTTGAATAAAAACAGTCTGATCTTTACTTTCACTTTCCCTAATTACCATCTCTAATTTATTTTTATAAAACAATGATCATTAGTGTTGATGCAATATTTAAAATGCATAATACTAAAGGGAAATAGTAGAAGTATTCTTGTCAGTAATGAAGTCGTCTTGAAAATCTTATTACACGGTTGCGTTCTTCTCACGAAAATGACAAACATACGTTCTTGGTGGTTTTTGAGAAAACTTGATTTAGATTTTCAAAACTTGGGTTGAAAATTGTGTTTAATTGGGTTTAGGTTTTGTAGATGAAAGGAGATAATAACTTGGGAGGCTATTGATTTTTGAGAAGGATTAAAAGAGTTTTAAAAAGTCTAAACCTGTTCATTATATAAAGGATTTAAAAAAAGAATCATAATCAAACAAAAACATTCAAAAATACATTTCGGACAATCGGATTATCTAAATTCGCTGAAATTTTGATAGGTTGTAGCTGATGGCAAGTTGAAGTTGATGTTTAAAAATTTGCTCGATCTGTCGTCATTAACGTTTTCTGAATCATGTTTTAGAGATCGGACCGTGGGATTTCCTTGAATTTTTTATATGTTCTAGATGAAGGTGATATGCTCTAGATGAAGGTGATACAAAGTTTTGTAATAAAAATTAACTCGATCGAACATCGTTAAGGTTGTCCACAATACTTTTTGGAGATCGGACAATCGAATTTCGGATCCTCCTTATGTCGGATCCTCTCAAGATTCTTATATAAAAAGTTATAATATACAAATTTTCATCCCGATTTAAATTCCACTTAAAACCTTATTTTTATATATAAAAACCAATATTTTTACATACCAAAATTAAATCAATTCCAAAACTTATTTTCCCAAAAGTTTTAAATTGACATATATTAATGGCTCAAAAATCACAAGGTATTATAGGAACCCCCACCCCACCCCCTGTATTCCTATACATGTTCATTTGATGATTAGTTTCATTATTACAATCTTCATAAAATGAAGACAAAATTAACGTCCCACGTGGGATAAAAATCAATATTACTGATATCCTCACTAACTTAGAGTTTCCAAATTTGGAGGATATCACTAATGTTGATTTTTGTCCCATGTGGGATGTTAATTTAGGTTCATTTTATGAAGATTGTATCAATGAAACTAACCAGAAAATGTATAGGTGCATGGACACGTGGAAATCGAGCGGGGTCGGTCAATTTTATCCTTTCATAAATTCATGAGACCCTATTCTCAAATCGAGTATCTTGTGGAAGGTTTTCGTGCCCCTAAACATTCATGAATCAAATTAATCATTCGTAAATCAAACTAAACATTCACACATCAAACTAAATATACATAAATCATAATAAACATTCATAAATTAAACTAGACATCCATGCATCAAATTAACCATTCATAGGCTTCCAACTTGATGGACGATGCCATGAGACGACCAAATGTTATTGGTTTATAAATGATTTGCCTAAGAGGGTGGTATGTTAGCACCACAATTGCATGATCTTAAAAGTACGTGTTGTAGCCTAAAATAATTAGGCCACGTGGACCAATAAAATAGTGACACCTGTCAGCATTATCACTAACTCCTCAAACAGCGAATAGGACTGGTCGGCTCAGATACTTTGTGTTCGGCCAGTTGGACGACCATAGCCAAGAAGGTAAACATCTAGTAATACGAAAAAACACCCGTGGGATATTTAACAGTCACCATGCACATGCATGTGAATAAATATCCAACTGCCTATTATTATGTAAAGATGTAGATACCTAATGTATAAAGTTATTCCATCTGTTTAACTACTATAAATGTATTACTAACTCTCTCAGCTAAGGGACATAACTACTTCGTTCTATCCCTAAAGAGTATTCTGGAGAGACCTATACCAAACCCTGAAAACAAATTGACATTACCACCACAAATGTAGGCACCATATTTGGGTTGAACCATGTAAAATCCTCTTGTCATTTTATTATTCTTTTATCTCTCCATCTCATTATCTTTATCGGTGATTATAAATATTGGGTAACTTGAGCTAAGATTATTCCAAATTATCAAACCCAAATTTAGACATAAACAAATTGGTGTCATCTGTGGGAAACGCCAAGTTATTGTTATTTCTTAGCAATTTCTATCGATCTTTACTTTTCAATAATACTACTAAAGTATGATGAATATTCCAGAAGGAAGTCTTATTGCAGGAAATGCCTTCACCCCTTTTGCCCCTCCCTACATAGGAGATCTTCAAGGAATCACATTGAGCAATTCCAAGGGGTAGGAAGCAATGCATGAAATAGCAAGGCAACTTACTCAAACACTTCAAGCCAGGTCGACTGTCACCCCATTCTCCATAAGGGAAATGCCACCTCCAGCTCCCCGAAACAAAATAAGAATATCCAAACATTTTAGTTCTTCTAATGATAGGTCTTACCTCCCTAGCACGACCTCATCCCTAAGATCCACTGATTATTATAATGGGCTCTCCCTCTTTTAAGAACCATCGAATGCCCTGGATAGACAAAGGAGGGGCTCTGCCTTTGATTGGATAGGTCCTCGGGCAAATAAGGGCCATAATAATAGGGATCTATACAGATCTCAGGACCATCGAGAAGGTTTTATCAAGTCAAGAATCAGTGTGCGAGGATTCGCGCATACCAAGCAGACTTCTCAGGAAGAGAGCTTAGCACAAATGCACGATCAAACTGCTAAAACCGCTTCCCATAGAACTAATCTAAATTATCATCCCTATAAGAGTTCATTCGAACGGCTAGAAGATCATTTGGGATAAATGGCCAAATAAATTAAACTGCATAGGAGTTTTTTAAAGGGATCACCTTTCTTCCCGATAATTATGAATTTCCCAACACCTTTCAAATTCAAGCCACTCGTGGTTACTCCAAAATATGATGGCAAAATCGATCATGTCCTCTATGTAGAACAATACCAGGCTTTCACTGACATCTACTCCATTCCAGATGAGATGCGTTGTCGAGGATTCTAAAATACTATTACTGGATCAATGCAAATTTGGTACAATAATTTTCCACGTGGTTAAATCTCTAGTTTTTAGTAACTGGTCGACTTATTCATCATCATTTTTTTCTTTGGAGCCAAACCAATTAAAAGAGTAGCTCATTTTCTAAGTGTTCATAAAAAATTAGAGGAAACTAATCGTGAATATATTACTCGTTATAACAGTGAAAAATTAAAAGTGGTAGACTATGAGGAAAAGACATCGATCACTGCTTTGATGAGAGACTTACCCCCTGAGAAGTTGTATTATGCTCTGGCCAAAGATCCCCCTAAGACCATGATTGAGTTAATGGCTAGAGATGATAAAATCATGAACACTGATGATAAATACCTTATCTCCAAGGCTGACAACCATAAGAGCCCCCAGAAAAAATACCAGAAAGATAAGAAGGCTGAAAAGCCTAAGACGCATGATGAGTATACCCCACTCACTGTTGGAGTACACCACGCATTAGAAGATATATGTGGAAGCAGGGATATAAAATGGCCTAGAAAATTGTAGTCTTCTCCTAACAAGAGAGATAAGTCCAAATACTGTGAATTTCACAAAGACCATGGACAATTGCGTAGCCTTGACGAATGAAATAGAAAGTTTGATCCGACGTGCCAAAATTTTCAAGTTCATTTACAGGATAGGAGAAAGAGACTCCAGAAGGCGATTCGAGTCCCCATGCAATGGATAATAAGAAAAAAAGGTAGAGATAATGACTCAGAAGACTAACCAGATCTATCGAAGAAGCCCCGAGAGCCCGAGCTTGAGGTAAAGATGATTTCTTTTGGTTGCCATTTCATTACAGGAGGTGACGCTGGTGGTGACAACGAAATATCATAAAGAAAAGCTTACCTAAATAAAGCCAAGGCATGTTCATACATTCGAAAAATCAATATGTTTGACGATGTTGATGGTCTCCCAAGGAAAGTAAATAAAGATAAATCGATGATGTCTTTTTCTAAGAACAACCTATATAGAGTGCTCTTTCCTCATGATGATCCATTGGTCGTCACTTTGAGGGTATATGAAGCAAGAGTGGCTAGAATTTTAGTGGATAATAGTATCTCAATCGATGTCATGTTTTACGATTGCTTCAAACGATTGTAACTGCGTGCCAGAAAATTAGAGCCTTATCACATGCTCCTCATAGTCTTCTCGAGAAAAAAGGTGCATCCTTTTGGAATTATCAAGGTTGAAGTCCTTATCATCATATGGCTAGCCAGACGAGCTGAAAGGATCAATTTCTTCATCTTAGATAAGAACGTTCAATCATCCTGTAACATAATCCTTATGAGAGTTAGCTTAAAGAAATTTGAGGTAGTACCATCTACTATCCATCAATGCATAAAGTTTCCCATAGATTATAGGGTTGAAGACATTACAAAAAATCAAATTAAAGCCAGGGAGTGCTATTACACGTTAGCTGACCAAGAGGAAATAAAGAAAGTCACCACCACTTACCAGATTGAGACCCTAAACCCTCACAAAGAAATTGAGTTGGTCAAAGGACAAGTTGTAGAAGCAATGGAAACCATCATCTTTGATGATGATCATTCAAAAAGAACTACACAGATCGGCTCATCCCAAGATCTAGTGCTCAAACGAGAATTAATAAAAATCCATCAACAGAGAAAAATTATGTTCTCCTAGAGCCATAAAGATATGCCCAGAATTGAGCCAGGATTTATATATCACGAATTGAATATAGCCAAGGATGCTAAGCCAATCAAGCATAAACAACGTGTATTTAGTCTAGAGAAGAACATGGCCATACATGAAGAGGTGGACAAGTTATAGAAAGCAAGGATCATTGAAAATGTCAAATACCCTAATTGGAAGACAAATATGTTAATGATAAGGAGGAAGAACAACAAATGGCATATGTGTGTTGATTTTACAGATCTCAATAAAGCTTGCCCAAAAGATCACTTCTCCTTTCCAAGAATAAATTAACTGATCGATGCAAAAGCTGGGCACGAATTACTCAATTTTATGGATGCTTACTCAGGGTATAACCAAATCAAGATGAAATTGAAAGACAATGAGAATGCCTCACTTATCACCAGTCGAGGAACTTAGTTATACAACATTATGCCCTTTGTGCTAAAAAATGCTAGAGTAACATACCAAAGGTTGGTGAATAAGGTTTTAGAAGAGAAAATCGGTAAAAACATGGAAATGTTTGTGGATGACATGCTCACCAAGAGCAAGAACGTAGAGAAACACATCGTGGACCTAGGATAGACATTTGATTAGTTGGAAAAATATCATATTAAGATCAACCCAACCAAGTGCTTGTTCAGTGTTCAGGAAGGAATGTTCTTGGGATTCATAGTAAATGAAAGAGGCATTAAAGAGAATCCAGACAAGATAAAAGTATTGATGGACATGTAGGCTCCCTCAACTAAGAAGGATGTGAAAAATTTAACTGGAAAAGTAACATCCCTTAACAGGTCTGACTCTCGAGATACTGACTGGTGTTTACATTCTTCAGAGAATTGAGAAAAACATTTGAGTGAGATAAAGAGTGATATAATGCCTTTTTAGAGCCGAAAAAGTATCTATGATCACCACACTGTTGTTTTGACCACTCTTGTGAGAAAAAAATTATCTATAGCTGGCGATATTTGAGTCGATAGTTAGCCCGGTGCCTATCCGACTAAAGAATGGGGTATAAAAATTGGTCTATTATACTAACAAGGCTTTCCAAGGAGTATAAATTCAGTACCCATGACTTTAAAAGCTTCTTTGGCCCTAATCAAATCTTCACAAAGAATGAAATCATACTTCCAAGCAGACACTATTGTGGTCTACACAAACTGTAAGGACACAAATTTCCAATTGAGTCCATATTTAGTTTTGGCTCAATTCCGGACAAAAACATTTATTCATAGGATTTTATTTAATTGTAATATTCAAGACCTATGAAGTGTTTGTTGAAGACGTAGCGTCAAAGAGTATAAAGCATCATCAACATGCCGTAGTTTATGTGCCTCGTTTGTACGTCATCAACTAAGGTTCCATGCTCCCAAGGTATGAATGTAATTATATGTATATAGGAGCTTGGAACAATATGTATTGGGTGTTAGGTTAATAAAAACTGCATTTTATTTTTCAGAAAGAATAAATTAGAAACTTAAAAATTAAGTATATAAAAGTTTATAAAAGTTTCTGGGCCAAAATCAAATTTTTCAATCTTTCTGTTTGTTCGTTTGAAATGTCGTTCGAACGAGTTTTTTCGTTCGAACCAGATTTCGTTCGGACGAGTTTTGTCGTTCGAACCAGGTTCGTTCGAACGAGTTTTGCCAATGACCCTAACTGGACAATCGTTCGATATGTCGTTCGATATGTCGTTCGAACGAAGATTCGTTCTAACGAGGTATCTAACGAACCTCTAACGAGCCCAGGCTGGTCACTCGTTAGAAGTATCGTTCGAACGAGAATCACGTTCGTTCGAACGAACTTCCAGCGGGAACAGTTATTTGGCAGTTTTTTGCAGTTTTTCCCCACTCCTCCACTTGGTTTTCAACCAACATTTTTCATGCAATATTATGTGCGGGAAACACATTTTCCAAGATAACTTTTCCATTCCATATCCAACTCTTAGAGAGAGTTTGAGAGAAATTTTTTTAGGGAAAATGTTCATGTTTTGAGTGTTAATTTTTAATGGAAAATTCATACACACTCTAGTTTACACCCATTGTTGTTTATCCAAGTTTTATATATACATATCTTTACTTGGAGTTATTTGGCACCGGTTTTTCTCTACCGAATTCAAGAGACGTTTCGGGTTTGCTTCTACACCCCATCACAAAGAAGACATTTGTTGAGATTCTACCCACAAGGAGAAAGGCTCCATGTTTGGGTGACGGTGACCATACAAAGTCCTATTGGTGTATTCCGAGACCACGGTGGAGCTCCGTTGGTTATCCGCTAATTGGAGGTTGATACAAGAAGGAGCATCACGGCTTGAGAGGGTTCGAGTTTAGGAAGTAAGTCTTTTGTCTTGTATTTTGTAATTCCGTTTTAGTGGATTTGAGGCTAGGGCCGTCCCGAGGTTTTTTCCCGTTAGTGGGTTTTTCCTCGTACATCGCGGTGTTGTGTGACTTTGATTATTTTATCTTGCTCATCATTTAGAACGCATGCTTTAGGTTTAATTCAAGATAAAATCGGGTTTAATTATCACACTCATTTAATTTGGGACTTAAATTAAATATTGGGTAAAATTGGTTTATTCAAGTCACTTGCTTTAATATGGTTTCGCCTAACTTTGTATATAATTGTTAATCATGACTTAGGCAAATTCTAGGACTTGAATTAACTTGGTTTAATTTTGTTTTGAAGAAATTAAAATTCGTCCTTGTTATTTGTTGAACCATCACCTGTTTTACAACGCTTCCGCAAAAGGAAATTAAATACTTTTAATTTGAGATTATTCAAATTTGGGGCTGTTTCACAAACGTTCCACTATAACAAGCCATTCACAAACTAGAAAAGTCAGGGAGATTATAGCATGGGCAGCGGAACTCGGAGAATATGATAAACTCTAACTCTGGATGACCATAAAGGGCCAAGCGACAGTAGATTTCAGATTCGAATTCACTTATGAAGAAAACCCCACCGACCAGACATCAACAAAAGAAAAATCAGTGATAAAAACATATGAGTAGACTTTTTTGGAACATAACTCAGTAATAAATCCTCTCGAGCATACTTATTCGAAAAACATCTCCATGATAAAGAGACCAGAAACATCCACTATGCGAGAAGCTGCTGAACGGTACTTGAAGCAAAGCCAAAAGATGTCAAGTAGGGTCCCTGAGCAAGGGGGACTTCGATAAAGAATTGACTGAATGGAAGATGTACGTAGATGGATCCTCATATTCTAATGGTAGCGACACTGGACTAATAATTGACATTCCTGATGATATAGATGTGGAATATGCACTCAGGTTTCAATTCCAAGATTCTAATAATGAGACAGAATATAAAGTGTTGATCGGAGGCTTTGAATTTACTATGTCATTTGGCATCGAGAAGGTCATAGCTTATAGTGATTATTACTTGATCTTCAATCAAGTGTTAGTTATATATGGAGTCAAAGGAGATTTGATGACAAGATATCTTGCCAAATATCAATATAAGATATCCAAGTTTTCGGTCATCTGAATGGTCAGAATACCCAAAATTGAAAACGTCCGAGCTGATGGACTTACTTGGCTAGCTTCTGTGACTAGGACAGAACTAAGTAGGAGCATTCCTATAGATATCATGATGAATAGGAGCATCGAATAAAAAAGATGTTAATTTAATCGCAGTATAATTGGCCCCTCATGGATGGATCTATGGGGACTAGACCGTAAACGCCCAACTCCGACTGGTCCGAGCAAGCCCAATAGAGTTACCATGCTGCCTTGATTTAGTCTAGCAATAAAGAAATAAATATGAATGTTTATCACGTGGATAAATACAAGCACTGTATACTACTATAAATGTGAGACTTAGTTAGTTACCTAAAATCTCGGATAAGATAAATAGGAGTCACCACATGAGCCAATAACAAGCTGGGAGAGTTCCTTAGCCAACTCAACCACTTTATAATACTATAAATATAACCATCACCCTAGGGTTAATGGGGATGCAATCTTCAAAATTTCAGAGACATTAATAAGAACTCAGAAACCTCTCCGTGGACTTATGCAATTATTGAACCATGTATATACTTATGTTGTGGGAATTTTCATATTCTTTTTATTACTTGCTTTCTCGAGATAATTTATTGTGAATTAATTGCACTCATAACAATGTTCTTATGTGTCGTATATTCCTATCCAACATAGGGGCCATCCCCTAGCAATGGTTTGAAAGGCTACCTCACCATTTAGTTAAGAGTTTTAAGGCTTTCACTGCTCACTTCATAATTAGTAACTCACATCCGAAAAGGATGGAATCACCGCTCATGATGAATAAAAAGCCACCAGAGACCCTACGCGAGTATGCCAAGCATTACTTGGAGACTTTCAATAAGGTGGAAGACTGCTCAAAATGGGTTGTCGTAGTATCTTTCAAGATCGTCTTGCCATTTACCTCCTCGCTGCATTAGTCCCTTACAAAGAAATAAGCAGATACCATCGATGAACTTATATCCCGAATTAACAAGTACGCCAAAGTGTAGGACATAGTACACACTGTCTAAGTAGAAGTCGGTCGCACTAAGGCAAACAAAGGAAATAATAAGGAGAATAACACTAAAAAGGTGAACAAGAAGCAAAACGGGACAAAAAATGGGGCCAAGGTGGACTCGTCCAAAGCTTTCAAATCTATCAATACGGTTTTTAAGGAAAGAATTTACAAAATATTAGGGAAGATCAAGGACCCGTATCTCTTTAAGTGTTCTAAGAAGATGGGAGCACATCCGACCAAGAGAAATAAAACACTCCGGTGTGCATTTTATGAGAAAAACGGACATAAGATAGAGAACTAAAAGGCACTAAAATCACACCTAAAGGATTTTTCCCAGGTAAGGCACTTGAACGAGCACATAGAGAAGAAGTTTGATCAGGTCGTCACCAATGGCGATCAAAAACCAGATAACATGCTGGACGACGAGGCAGGACATGAGTTCGCTATGATATATGAGGCGTCTGACCTCAAACAGATCTAGGGAAATGCAGTTCGAATGGAACTTAAGAAGATCATGGTTGTGATCGATGCCTTCTAGATAGATCTTAAAAAAAGCCAAGCTAGAAAATACCATCGACCAGAGGATGTAGATTACACAAAACACATAGTTTTCCCAAAGGAAGATTTAGTTAGGGAAAGAACCCTACACCATGATTCACTAGAAATCACTCTCAGGATTGACAATAGGGATGTGGATAAGTTACTGGTGAATCAGGGGAGTTCCTCGGAGGTGATGTACCTGTAACTCTTTCATAAGCTCAAATTGAAGATGTCGAACTTGATGGAAGTGACTGCCCCTTTGGCTGGCTTTGCAGGAAAAATGACAATGCCATTGGGGAATGTAGTCCTTTTAGTGAGGGAAGGGAATATTTCACGGCTCATTGAGTTTCTAGTGATCAATATTGATTTTCCTTACCACGCCATTCTCGACAGAGGGTGGATCTATGCAACGAGAGTTATCCCTTTAACTTATCATGTAAAACCCAAGTGCATCACATATAAAGGGATAATGGAAATTAAGAGCCACCAATCCATTACTCAGAAATGCTACATCGTCGCCATTAGAACCAAGAAGGAGAAAAATAAAGCCAAAGAAGTCCTTATGGAGATTTCCCAAGATGGGGCTACTCCTTCTAAATAACAACTAAGACACAACCGAACAGGGGTGGAGGAGACCAAGATTTACCCATTGATAAGGTCGTAGAATGGCTGGAGGAGATAGTTTTTAATAGGAGTTGACCAGAGGGGAAGTTACCGATCGACATCACATTGTTTGACCAAAAAAGGAGGGATTTTATCACCTTTCTGAGCATGAACCTAAACATTTTTACATGGGGGCCATATGACATGCCGAGAATTGATCCCGTGGTCACTTGCCATCGACTTCATGTGGATTTGACATTTAAATCGATCATATAAAAAGCTCATCACACTGCCCCAGAAGGAAAGGGTGGTGGAAAAGGAGGTAGGGAAACTTTTGGAGGATATTCCATTAGAGAAGTTTAATTCCCAAAGTGGCTCTCAAATATAGTGGCGGTCCGTAAAGATAATTGTCGCTGGAGAGTTTGTATAGACTTTACCAATCTTAGCAGATCTTGTCCCAAGGATAGTTTCCCCTGCTAAAGATAGACCAATTGGTTGATACCACTCTAACCCACTAACGAATGAGTTTACTAGATGCTTACTCGAGATATCACCAAATTCCTCTATTCGTCTCTGACCAAGATAAGGCTTCATTCATAACATCGTTGGGTTTGTACTATCACAAGGTCATGACTTTCGACCATAAGAACGTTGGAGCCATGTACTAGAGACTGGTCACAAAGATGTTCAAGCAACAAATGCAGGATCGATGGAAGTGTACATCGATATCAAAAGAAAATACGACCACCTCAAAGACTTGGCCAGCACTTCGAACCCTCAACCTTTACCGAATGAATCTCAACACGAGTAAGTGCTCATTCGAAGTCCAGTCAAGAAATTTCCTAGGCTATCTGATAAGCAGTAGGAGAATTGAAGCGAAGACTGATTAAATAGAGGCAATCATTCGCCGAAGATGCTGTGAGAAATTTAGAAGCTCACTAGGATGCTCGCATCATTCAACCACTTTATTTCAAAGTCATATGAGTCTTGTAGACCGTTCTTTCAACTGATCAAGAAGGAAAAGGGCCTAACCTGGAATGACGAAAGTTCAAAGTCTCTTGAGGAGATCAAACCCTACCTGAGCAAACCCCTACAACTAGAAATTCATGATTAAGGGGAACCTTTCTACCTTTACCTTATAGTCTCAATCCATACAGTTGGATCGACCTTAGTATATGAAAAAGTGGTAAAATAGTGCCCCATTTACTATGCCAGCAAAAAACTTTTGGATGCCGAGCAGCGTGACATACCACTAGAAAAATTAGCCTACACACTGGTGATAGCCTATCGAAAGATGATAATTACTTTGAGTCCCATTCCATCATATTCATCACATTATTCCCTCTTAAAGCTATTCTTCATAGAGTCGACCTATCTGGATGCATGTCCAAGTGGTCTGTAGAGCTCGGGAGATTTGACATACACTACTAACCAAGAACAGTAAATAAGGGGTAGGTGTTGACTGACTTCATAGTAGAATTCATAGGTGAAGGGACCCCTGATGATACGAGAAATCATCCACTTATCGTTATCCTACCAGCAAATTAAGAGTAAAGTGCACAATAAGCAAATATAGCAAATAAGGGGAGATATAAAATAAGATATAGAGTGGTTCAACCTCTAAAATAGACGTATGTCCATTGTGTTGCTCCATTCTCATTATATGCGTTGCTTAGTACAATATAATCAAGCCTAAAGAGGAGTACGAGTGCGAGAATAAGGGAGATTACATGTTAGTAATGAGGAATTCGGTGTACTGAATAGCTGGCTATGATGTCGGCGAGTGGCCCCCAAGCTGTTCTCAGTGGCATAGAGAGAGTAAGAAGTGTTAAGCTTGACACTGATGTTGGAAAATGAATCCGACTCTAGAATAATGAAATCCCCCCCAATATCGAGGTGTGGACCTCTATTTATAGGTGTAGTTATTGGTGATGAATAAGGAGGGGCTGCGACCCGTTAGATGTAATACGTGGGGCCACATCCTATGCCTTACTGTCTGCGGCAGTTGGTTGATGAGGCCAGGGGGTCGCTGCCTGTATAAAATAGGTGATCGTAGTCTGGCATTTATGTATCTAATAGAACTTGGGTCGCGGTCCATAGATGATAACACTGGTGTTAAATGTCCGCAGTAGGTGGTGCAATATCTTCACTATCAATAAGCCCCCAAGTCGGAGTTCCAAGAGATTGCGATTAGGGCTGTGACTGAGTAGTCAAGTCCTCTTAAGGTTTTACGGTACCTCCAAGGTGACGCTTCTTCTTCCCACGCCCTCTTATATAAATTGTTTCGATCGTGGACTTCATTACGCTTCCCAAATCTTTGAGAGCATATCGATAGCCAAACTCTATTCGTTCGTCCTTTTACTTTTTTCGGTGACTTTCGAGAGGTGCGTGTGGTGGTTTTGAGGTGGTTTGAGGCTGAGCACCGTTGGTTTCTTCATTTCCAGGTAATTTTTTCAACTACCAACCTCTTTAATAGCTTTTTGAACTTGTGAATCTCTGCATTTATCAATCTGAACTTCTGAATTCTACATTTGTGAATCTCCCAATCTTGAATTGAACTTACTTGAATCATGTTTGCTGCTTTTTGAACTAGACTTTTTCGGATTATATCTGTTATATATGTTTCTGCCAATTTCTCAACTGATCGAACCTATATGATAATACGTAGTTGTTTGGATTTAAACTATGTAATCGATCTTGAATCAATCTTCAATGTTGGCCCAATACATGAATTTTGTTAGTTAGGGTTAGATTTTAGAGTTTTTGAACTAGGTGACCCATTATGTTCTTGACGCTCTTGAGAGTGACTATTCGTATTCTAGGGCTTTTGATCTTTGAATTTACCCAGGCTTAATACTAAACTATTTAAGTGATTGGTCCTATATCAATGCTTCAATTGGTTTAATAATCTTCTGCGGCCTGTAGTGAGCAAAGGATGCGGCATGTAAATACTTAGCTGCGGCCTATCTCAACTATTTCCTAGGGTTCTCAGATTAGAGTCCGCGGTGTTTTAGCCCATAGTTTAATAACTACAGCCTGTAAGAAGACCTTATACATCTTTCCCCAAAACAATAGATCGCGGCGATAATCAATTTCTAGGGATTTAAAACTCAACACTTAGTATACTTGGCCAATTTTGCCCAGCATTTCATGTTTATCCTCCTTGATATATCATTGTACATGTCATGGCCTATGAGAGGCCTTAGGACCGTATTAGCTACGGTACCAACTTCAGACTCTCTGCCTTTCACGTACTACTACAGTCGTATGAACTTTGACCCGAACGAATTTCTGAGAGGCTTTTGGAACAAACATTTTGGATCCTCTCCTCCCAAACTTCCTTTCTTGTGCCCTTTGAGATCATTTGGACCTTGCTGGCTAAAAGATTGCCCCAACTGCATGGCACTAGATTCATATTCAAGCCCAGACTCCGCGGCCATATAAGAAGAGGCCAATTCCAGCAATCATTCAATGGATATAGATGAGAATGTCGCGACAGGGAGTGCATCTAATGTTAGGGATGAACCTGCTGGCACATCTAGGAGGGCTGAGAGACCTCTTGTTGCACTTGGTATCCGTAGTGCTATGACCCAAGAATGGGTTGATCAGGTAGGTAAGTCCTTCGAGTTTCCTGAGGGTTTATTATACTCAGGACCTGTCGCGGAACAGAGACCATGCACGGCACTTGCTGATGACGGTGTTTGCTTCCCTTTACACGCATTCTTTTACGGGCTGCGGCTTCCTGTCCCTCTTCCCATTAGGAGGATTTTTCAAATAATGAGACTTACCCTATCTCAGTTAGATCCCAATGGATGAAGGGCCATTCTTGAAGCTATTGTACTATGGGAGAATCAATTTAAGAGAGACATTACTCCCGCGGAGTTTTTCCACTTCTACCGCCCAAAGGAAAACTCTATAAAGTTTGCGGGGTACTACTAACTTTCAGTCCGTGGTAGGGATGATACCCTTTACTCTGGGAGGCCTACCAGTGTAAAGAACTAGAAGGGAAAATACTTCTACATTTCTAGATAAGGGTGGGAGATCCACCCTGAAGAGAGTGAGAGGGATAGATCATTTAAGATGCTTTGGTAATGGGGGTTGATGATGCTGGGAATCAGCACCACCAGGTGAGGTGTTCGCAAGCTCAATATAGGTATGACAATGGCAGCATAGCTGTATAAAGAAGATAAGAATGAGGTGAGGATAAGAGGAATGACACCTGAATATAAGTGGTTCAGCCAATCCGGCCTACGTCCACTGTGAGTGTGTGTGTGAGTAATATCACTGAAAGAAGGCACTAATGGCCATGGATACAACCTCTCAAGCTCTTTCTCTCTCTACTGTGTGTGTTTAGACAGAGTTTTAGCTAGGGTTTTTTATATCTGGATCCTTTTACAAGGTAGGGGATGATCCCTATATATAGTATCTAGGGGGTGTAATGTACCCCCCATGCATGCAGTGAGCATGTGTGTGGTATCCTCACTAATGTGGGAATGCCACCTGTCCATGTCACATGTAAGCAATGATGGTGAAATATTCTCCCACATGTGGAGAATAATCTTGTTATAACTAACTTATGCCCAGGTGTCCTTATCCAAATGTCAACAGATGCTTCGGCAGTCATGTTGGTGAATGGCCTCGGCCTAGGAGAAGCCGAGCTATAAAGGTTGGTCGTCCGATCATCCCGCGAAGTGCCATGAGGAGTATCGGCCTGACGTAGGCCGAGGTGTATGCTGGTGTCGGCCAGAGCCGGGACAGGGCGTGATGGTGATAAGTAATGCCTCTGGTAACCTCGGCCTAAGCCGAGGTAAGGTTCATGTTGAAGATGCATGGAGTTTCTTATTATCTCTGCCCACTGTTGACCGGGGTTACTATTCCTTGGTACCTGGGGTGGATGTTGACATCTGTGGCATGAGAAGTGTCCTTGGGGAGGTGCAAGTGGTAGTGTCGGCCTTGGCCGAGGTATGATATCGTGGACCCCGACGCACTGGGGGTCGGTCATCGTCTCGGCTCTCATCATGGCCGAGGTAGGTACCTCTGGGCCGAGGTCATACTTAGGTATATCAATCACCCCCCAGCCCTTAGTCATTTGCGAGAGTAGGTGGCTAGGGGATTCTTGCCTCCGAGGTCTATTCACCCCAAGGTCAACACCTGCATGACACTTGTCCTAAGCCAAGGCATGCCTAATTGGTTGGCACGTGTTGTCAGTTGTCCCTTGGGCTTCCCAAGGCAATGATGAGCCTTGGGAATCGTGCCCAAGTATTTAAAGGTTAAAACCTTTCTTCTTCTTCTTCCTCATTTTTCTCCTGTTCAAGCGTCTAGCCGTTCTCTGCGATTTTCCTTTTCTCTCCGAAGTTAGCCCTGGTTCCAGTTATTGTTCTGCAGAGGAATACCTCACTTCCTGTGCTATACTCTCCACCTTGTTCATCAATCTCACCTTCAGGTATCCTCCCTCTCCATTTCCTTCATTTTTGATACTTTTTATTTTGAATTTTCCGGCGAGCTCTTGAATTTTCCGGTGAGCATTTGAATTTTCCGGTGAGCCAGGTTTCCCGCATAGGTTCCTTAGTTTGATCTTTGATTCCCTAGACTTTTCAAGCCACATTTGTTTGTAGTTTTTAGGGTATTTTTACAAGTTTAGAGTCTGCCAATGCCTTGGGTCGTCCCCAGATGCTCAGACCCCTGTACCAACTTCTTGAAGACTTCCCATCTCTGAAAGAAAAGACCTTAGAAAAAATTAGGCAAATAGAGAGAGCTCAGGAAGAAGCTCGTAGGTCACAAGAGTCCCCTTTCAGACCTCTCTTTCCTCCACCTCTCAAGGTGGTATACCCTCGTCCACCTGACCATTTTTACTAGACAGACGTCTCTGCCAACAACTTGCCGATGTCCGAGTCTGAGTCTTCCACCTCTGATCCAATGTCAGTGGACTCTTTCCAAGAGGCCATGGACTTCACTACTCAGGCTGATCAGAACCCTGACCATGCCGAGGTCTCTAGTCGTGCCTCATCCCAAAATGTCACAAGTACCTCTAGTTCTTCTTCAGAGGTTGAACTTGTAGAGCCAAGTGTGGCTGTGCCTCCTATTCTAAATGCTATTCCCCTGTCGGCCGTCACTGAGGCCGAGTTTGCTCAGAGGTTCCCCGGTAACCCGTCCACGTCTGCTCCAGCTGACGTTGAGTCTGACGATGAGGATGCCGAAAGTGATGTAGACACATCTGAGGCGGCTGAGTATGAGAGCACAATTACCGAGGTGGATCTACTGCACTTCAGGTACTTATACTCCATTAGCCCCTCTATCCATTTGAGGAGACCTCTGAGGGAAGAGAGGGCCTACCACGTCAGGGATGGTGAAATCTGCCTGTACGAGCAGATGTTCAAGTTAGGTTTTCATCTTCCCTTCCACCCCGTCATTAGGTCCATTCTATCATTCATTAACTTGGCCCCTCGCAGCTCTCTCCTAATGCTTGGAGGGTTATTATAGGGGCCATCATCTTGTGGAGGGCGGTTCACCACTCTGACCTCCCAGTGCAGGCCTTTGCTGGTTGTTACGTCCCCACCTCGGCCAAAAACCATCCGAGCTACTATCACTTTGTTGCTCGGAGGCCTGAGAAGAAGATGCTCCTGGTCACTCAGACCTCCAACCATAACTGGAAACCCAGGTACTTTTTTGTCTCAGGGCCATGGGAATTTGGTTCTTCCATTCCCTCTTCCATCTTTGAGCCGAGAATACCCACGAAATGGGGCAAAGTCTCCATGTCTGCCAGGGCCGACCCTGGACTAAGTGTGCAACACGGCAAAAGGGTGAAGGCCCTGCAGGACCAAGGGGCCCATGGGATGTTTGTCAAGTTTGAGCATCTGCTGACCCCCCAATATCTCTCGGGGACGAGCCTGGGCGGAAGTCCCCTAGTTGACTTTGGTAAGGATTTTATTTTGACCCTAAGTGTAGCCTCTTATCTTACGTACTTTATTTCTGACTCATATCTTTTCACTTTTGCATAGAAACCACCAGATATTTCAGACGAGCTGTGGGAGATGGCAGCTCCAAGCTTGTCTAGGCTTGTCAAGAAGACTGGCATAAATGCTCCTCCACCTGTTCCCTCGACATCCAAGTCTAAGAAGAGGGCACCTGAGGTCCATCCTCCTGAGGATCAGAGACCGAGCACCAGGACAAAGAGGACTTCAGACGCTGCGATCCCTATCACAGCCGACACATTATCGGCTCGTTTGGATCAGTTAAAACTTTCCGATAGTGTGCTCAGCCACAGTCGACAGGCCATGGACGCTCTTAACAACATGATGACCGAGGCCGACAAACGTTTTCTTAGGGCCATGGAAACCCCTACGATGGTTGAATTCGGCCTTCACAGAGTAGTCCAGGTATAACTTGTTCTTTCGTCCGAAGTGCAACGTCTGATTTTGCTCTCATCTAACTTTTTCATTTACTGTGCA
Organism: Sambucus nigra; assembly: GCA_949130495.1. Lineage (NCBI taxonomy): Eukaryota > Viridiplantae > Streptophyta > Magnoliopsida > Dipsacales > Adoxaceae > Sambucus > Sambucus nigra. Next base: position 920,882 of record CASBWL010000019.1, on the reverse strand, counting down.
GGGTGCGGCTGCCATGTATCAGCTATCTAACTGGGCCCTGAGGAAATTGCCTCTCATTCAGAAGGGGCAGGAGGCTGAGAAAGTTGAGGGCACCCTGAAGGCCGAGGTTGCTCGTCTGAGGTCAGAATTACAGGAGGCTGAGACCAAGGCCCAGACCTCTGAAAATAAGGCCCAAGCCCTAGAGAAGGACATCTCTGCACTCGTTCAGAGCCATACCAAGGCTTTGAGGGACAAGGACGATGCTTTGCAGAGGAAGGTTGATGCTGCGGTGAAGGCTTCTCTTGCAGATGCCTTGGAGACAATAATTGCTGACTACAAGGTCTCCGAGGAGTTTGTAGGTTTTGGTCTCAAGTACCTTGAAAGGGGTATCAAGGCCACCACAAGATGGGCCGAGGTAAAGGAGGCCGAGGTTGGCACTATTAAGGCCTCAGACTTTGTGGGACTCGGCCTTGCAGACACCCAGTTCGCCCAGGCCTTGCAGGAGATAGAGGACGAGGATGCTGCTCCTGGTCAGACTGTCACTCTGGGAGGGACTGATCTAGAAGGGACTGACCCTGCAAATGAAGTGGCTGAGGTGACCAACACTGAGCAGGCCGACATAGACGAGACCTCCAATGTTCCTCCTTCCGATGCTTGACTTGGCCTTGCATTTTGCATTAATTTGTTTTGACTTGTAATCGTGATTGCTATGTACCTCTGTTTTCTCAGTGACATTAATCAATTATGTAATTTCTTCTATCGAATGCCAAGGTTTCCCTTTATCTCGATTTGTGAATGTATATGAATGTTATGCACTCTCTGAAGTCATTACTGAATACGATGCCATAACCATTACTTAAGAGTCTGAGGTCCTCACCTAAGAGATTAGCCCCATATTAAATCACCAAATGTTAAGGGTCTGAGGTCCTCTAGCTGAGGTGTCTGAGCTCAGACCTCGTCACCACCGAGTGATGTTATGAGAGTCTGAGGTCATCACCTAGGCCGAGGTAAGCCTCACAATGTCACCAAATTAATGATGTTAAAGGTCTGAGGTCCTCACCTAAGAGGTTAGCCTCATAATGTCACCAAATTAACGATGTTAAAGGTCTGAGGTCCTCACCTAAGAGGTTAGCCTCATAATGTCACCAAATTAATGATGTTAAAGGTCTGAGGTCCTCACCTAAGAGGTTAGCCTCATAATGTCACCAAATTAATGATGTTAAAGGTCTGAGGTCCTCACCTAAGAGGTTAGCCGCATAATGTCACCAAATTAATGATGTTAAAGGTCTGAGGTCCTCACCTAAGAGGTTAGCCTCATAATGTCACCAAATGAATGATGTTTAAGGGTCTGAGGTCCTTACCTAAGAGGTTAGCCCCATGTTAAAGGTCTGAGGTCCTCTAGCCGAGGTGTCTGAGCTCAGACCTCGTCACCACCGAGTGATGTTATGAGAGTCTGAGGTCATCACCTAGGCCGAGGTAAGCCTCACAATGTCACCAACTTAATGATGTTAAAGGTCTGAGGTCCTCACCTAAGAGGTTAGCCTCATAATGTCACCAAATTAATGATGTTAAAGGTCTGAGGTCCTTACCTAAGAGGTTAGCCCCATGTTAAAGGTCTGAGGTCCTCTAGCCGAGGTGTCTGAGCTCAGACCTCGTCACCACCGAGTGATGTTATGAGGGTCTGAGGTCATCACCTAGGCCGAGGTAAGCCTCATAATGTCACCAAATTAATGATGTTAAAGGTCTGAGGTCCTCACCTAAGAGGTTAGCCTCATGTTAAAGGTCTGAGGTCCTCTAGCCGAGGTGTCTGAGCTCAGACCTCGTCACCACCGACTGATGTTATGAGGGTCTGAGGTCATCACCTAGGCCGAGGTAAGCCTCATAATGTCACCAAATTAATGATGTTAAAGGTCTGAGGTCCTCACCTAAGAGGTTAGCCTCATGTTAAAGGTCTGAGGTCCTCTAGCCGAGGTGTCTGAGCTCAGACCTCGTCACCACCGAGTGATGTTATGAGGGTCTGAGGTCATCACCTAGGCCGAGGTAAGCCTCATAATGTCACCAAATTAATGATGTTTAAGGTCTGAGGTCCTCTAGCCGAGGTGTCTGAACTCAGACCTCGTCACCACCGAGTGATGTTATGAAGGTCTGAGGTCATCACCTAGGCCGAGATAAGCCTCATATTAAATCACCAAATGAATGATGTTAAAATGAAACAAGAATTTGCCATGGAAACTGATCTTTATTCACAACCTCTTTTCAATAAGATGGTTCATTTACAATTGACAAAATAGATGCAACATTATATGAAATATCTCTTTAGGTGGTCGGCATTCCACGGGTTGGTGAAGGGTTCTCCCTCTAGGTTCTCTAGCCTATACGTGCCAGGCACAACCTCTTCCGTTACTCTGTAGGGGCCATGCCAGTTCGGGTGTAGCTTGTTTGTTTTCTGTAGGGTATTCTTAAGCACTAGGTCTCCTACCGCAATGGGTATTGTCTTCACCCTTTGATTGTAGAACTTTGCTGCCCTATGTTGGTAGGCTGCTTTCCTGACCTCTGCGTCTTCCCTTCTTTCTTCAATAAGGTCCAGGTCTAACCTCCTCCTTTCCCCGTTGTTGTCATGATCATAGGTCTGAATCCGATGAGTTGGTAGGCCTATCTCCGTTGGTATGACGGCTTCTGAACCATGTGCCAACATGAATGGGGTTTCTCCCGTGGGTGTCCTTGCTGTGGTCCTGTAAGCCCAAAGCACAGCGTAAACCTCTTCTGTCCATCTCCCCTTCGCGTCTTCCAACCTCTTCTTAATTCCATCCAAGAGAGTCCTATTTGTAACCTCCGTCTGGCCATTAGCCTGAGGTCGACCCGGAGATGAGAAGAACTATTTAATCCCCAAACTTTGGCAATACTTCTCCAAGGAGGCGTTCTTGAACTGGGTCCCATTATCTGAGATGAGCGTGTTTGGGAGGCCATACCTACATATGATGTTCTTCCAGATGAACTGAAAGGTCTTCTGCTCCGTAATTGTTATCATGGGTTCGGCTTCTACCCATTTTGAAAAGTAGTCAATGGCAACACTATCAAGAATCTATAGTTGTTGACTGCTCTTGGCAACGGTCCTACCGAGTCAATTCCCCATACCGCGAACGGCCATGGAGAAGAGATTGATGTCATAGGCTGATGGGGTTGATGAGGGATAGTGGCAAACCTCTGACATTTGTCGCACCTCTTCACATAATCAGCAGAGTCCCTAGACAAGGTTGGCCACCAGTATCCTTGAGTGATGATTCTCTTGGCTAAGGGTCTTCCTCCAATATGGCTAGAGCAAGAGCCTTCATGGACCTCCTGCAAGATCCGGGGTACTTCCAAGGGGTGAACACATCTGAGGAGGGGCAAGAGGAAACCTTTTTTGTACAAGACGTCTCCTATCAATGAGAACTTGGCAGCCCTGTATCTCAACTTTTTCCTTTCTATCTTGGACTCAGGTAACTCCCCATCCCTTAGGTATCTGACAATCGGGTCTGCCAATCTCTTAGGTATCTGACAATCGGGTCAATCCACGAGTCAATCGGGTCAATCCACGAGTCTCCCAGGTTTATATTGTGACAAGGGTTACATACCTCGTCCTCCTCTATGCTTGCTTTTCCTAGAACTTCAATTGGGATGGTTCTTCCCAAATCAGTCTTCATTGCCAAGGCCAGTCTTGCCAATGCATCAGCGTGGTTATTGCTCAGTCTAGGCACTCTCTTTAGTTTGGCCTCTTCAAAAAACTCTAGCAGCCCCCTTACCTTTTTTAAGTACCTGGCCATCCTCTCGTCCTTGGCCTCGCACGCCCCCAACACTTGGTTAACAACTAACCTTGAGTCGCTATGTAGTAGGAGCCGCTTTACCCACAGAGTTGTTGCCAATAGGAGGCCTGCTATCATGGCCTCATACTCGGACTCGTTGTTTGAAGCCTGGAAGTTGAACCTTAAGGCATACTCAATGTTGGTGCCATCCGGTGCTGAGAGTACTAGCCCCGCGCCGCTTCCACCGTCACAGGAGGATCCATCCACGAAGAGGCTCCACACGTCTTCATCTGAAGAGAAGAACCCCTCTCTCATCACTCCTTTTCCGAAGAGGTATCGATCCTCTTCATTTTCTTCTACTCTCCTCCGAGCCCTGCCTGGTACAACCTCTTCTCGGCCCCGAAAGACGTACGGGTCTATCTCTTCCGAATCTCGGGAGACACCTTGGCCCTTCTCTTCGCCGCTTTCCAAGCTATTCTCTAACTCAGTCTCTTCCCAAGTGAACTCTGCGACAAAGTCAGCAAGGGCCTGTCCTTTAATGGCTGTCCTGGGCTGGTAAGTAAGATCATACTCTCCTAGTTCAATGGCCCAGGCCATCAATCTTCCGGACTTCTCAGGCTTGTGCAGGACCTGCCTTAGTGGGGAGTCCGTGAGGACTGTCATAGAGTGAGCTTGAAAGTAGGGTTTCATTTTCCTTGAAGCATGGATAAGAGCATAAGCCAACTTCTCCATCCGGGGATAGTTCTGTTCAGACCCTTGTAGGGCCTTACTGTTAAAGTACACAAGCCTCTGAACTCCATCCTCTTCTCGTATGATGGCCGCGCCAATGGCCGACTCAGAGACTGCTAAATACACAAACAACCTTTCTCTCGCGATGGGCCGGAACAGCAGCAAGGGAGACCCTAAGTAGGACTTGAGTTGATCAAAGGCTTTTTCACACTCTTCATCCCACTGGAAGGCTTTCCTTAGAACCTTGAAGAATGGAAGACACTTATCGGTTGCCCTGGAAACAAACCTTTTCAGGGCTGCCACTCTTCCAGTGAGTCTTTGGACATCCTTGATACTCCTAGGAGTCTTCATGTCGAGCAATGCCTTGATCTTCTCTGGGTTTGCCTCAATCCCTCTTTGATTAACGATGAACCCCAGGAACTTCCCAGCTCCTACCCCGAAGACACATTTGGCCGGGTTGAGCTTCATTCTGTACGAGTCCATGACATCAAAGGTCTTCTCAAGGTCTGCCACGTGAGTACATGCCTTCAGGCTCTTCGTTAGCATATCGTCCACGTACACCTCCATGGTCTTACCTATCTGTTCCTCGAACATCCTATTGACGAGACGCTGATATGTTGCCCCCACATTTTTCAGACCAAAGGGCATCACCTTATAACAATACGTCCCCTTGTCAGTGATGAAGGCTGTCTTCTCAGAGTCTGCGGCGTCCATGAAGATTTGGTTATAACCTGAATAAGCATCCATGAAGCTCATGAGCTCGTGCCCTGCTGTTGCGTCCACCATCTGGTCTATCCTAGGTAGGGGATAGCTGTCCTTCGGGCAAGACCTATTCAGGTCTGTGAAATCTACACACATCCGCCACTTTCCATTGGCCTTAGGCACAATAACTGCATTTGAGAGCCACTCTGGGTAGGTGACCTCTCGTATGAACTCGGCCTCTTCCAACTTTTTCACCTCTTCCCGAATGACCTCATACTTCTCTCTGGAGTAAATTCTTCTCCTCTGCTTGATTGGCCTATCATCCCTATCCACGTTGAGTTTGTGGGTCATGACCTCAGGGTCTATACCAGGCATGTCGGTGTGGCTCCAGGCGAAGACACTCTGCCTCTTCCTGAGAAGGCTTACCAACTCTTCCTTAATCTTTGGTTCTAGGGCCTTGCCGACCTGGATGGTTTTCTCTGGCTCGTCCTCATTGAGGACGATGGATTCTACCTCTTTCGCGGCCTCGCCCTTCTTTAGCTTTGTTTCATCTCTCGGGTCAAGAGTGTCTATGATGTAGGTGACTGTTGCTCTCTTATTGGCCTCCCTCTCTTCAGCTGAGTTGAAGTAACACTCCCGTGCTGTCGTCTGATCCCCCTGCACTTCCCCTACCCCATAAGGGGTCGGGAATTTTAGCATTTGATGGACCGTTGACGGCACGGCTTCAAACTCCTTGAGGGCTACTCTTCCGATGATGAGGTTGTAGGCTGAGAAGACATTCTCGTCCATAACAAAAACGTTTATCTTCTTAGTCAGCCTCTTAGGCCACTCATCCCCCATGCGCACATCCATCTCATACATACCCAATGGGTGCACTTTCTCACCACTAAAGCCTATCAAGGGGTGGTGATATGGCACTAATCTTGATCTGCTAAGACCCAAACTCTTGAAACAAGGCCAGAACATCACATCTGCTGAGCTTCCCCCATCTATGAGGATTCTCCCTACATCGCACCCGTGCACCCTTATCGTGATGACCAAGGGGTCATCATGGGGGGCTAAGATGCCCTTGAAGTCGCGCCGGGAGAACCCCACCACTAGGGTGTCCATGTCCACCTTTGTTCTCTTCTGTCCAGCGTCAGAAGACGTCAGGTTCACAATCTCAGGCTTGACCACCGACTTGGCCTCCGCTACATGAGCCTTTCTATCATCTACCTCAGAGCCACCCCCTGCGAATCCCCCACATATGGTGCTAACACCAAAGGATATCATTCCTACCCTCTTCACTGGGGTGTTGTCATCCCTAGGCGGGAGATCTGGGTCATCTCCATCATCACCCTCTGAATCATCTTGCCTTCTAGCCGGGACATCACCACGGCACCTGTCGTCTCTTCTCTTCCTAGGGTCTTCTCTGCCACCTTTTGGGGCCTTGCCATCCACATACTTTCTTAGCTTCCCAGATTTCAGCATCTTCTCAATCTCGTCCTTCAGGGCAAAGCATCTGTCTGTGACATGGCCGTGATCCTGATGGAACTCACACCAGAGGTTTTTATTCCTCTTATGTGGCGGAGCCTTCAACTTCTCTGGCCACCTCAGAGCCCGGTCACTCTTGATCTCATTAAGAATGTGTTCACAGCTCACAGTCAGAAGAGTGTAATGAGCGAACTTGTCATTTGCTGACCGCTTCTTCCCTTCTTTCTTGCCCTGGGACCTCCCAGCACTACCACGGTTCTCCTCCTCGTATTTGGCGGCCATCGCTTCTTCCGCATTCATCACTTGTCCTGCAGTGGACAACAGCTCTGCCATAGACTTGGGGGGGTCTTCCGCCAGCTTCCATAGTAGCTTTCCCTTCTGGAGGCCTCCTATAAGGGCGGTCATGGCTATGCTCTCTTCATAGTCCTCCACCTCTAACTTCTCCTTGTTGAATCTCGCTATGTAGTCTCTCAGGCTTTCACCCTTAGCCTGTTTGACATATAGTAGGTGGGTAGTCTTCTTCTGAGGTCTTACCCCAAAGCAGAAGTTATGTATGAACTGCTCGGCCAACCCCTTGAAGTTTTCGATTGAATTCTTTGGAAGAGAGGTGAACCAGCTATGCGCGGCCCCTGTTAAAGTCCCTGAGAAGGCCCTGCACTTCATCTCATCAGGTATCGAGTAAATATCTGCGGCTGACTGATACATCTCGATATGGTGCACTGGGTTAGTGCTGCCATCATACTTAGGAGTCACCGTAGGAGGCTTGAACTTAGCGGGGGTTGGGAACCCCACTATCCTAGCTACAAACGGGGAGCCCTCCGAGTAGCCCCTTTGTAATGGGTCCCTACTCTTCATGAGGTCCCCTATCTTCTCCTCGAGACGTTGGATTGAGTCATTCCAGGGTCTTCTCCCATCAACTTGGCCGAGGTTATCCCCTGCCACCTCTCTGCGGTGGACAGAGGGTTCCCCAGCTGCGACCCGCTGACTGTTGACCTCTTCCTGCTCCCTGGCTCTTCTCTCCATGGGTCGGCCTTGATCTGGCCGAGCCTGCCTATCCCCTCTTTGGGAGCCTGTTGCACTCCTTGACCTTGATAGCTTGCGTCTTAGGTCATTAACTGGTCCCAGCCTCTCGAAGGCCGAGCCCCTGCTCAACCTGTCAAAGGCCGACCCCCTCTGCTGGGCCTCATCTCTCCTTCGGCCGTCACATCCTTGGCTCTGCCTAAGAGGTCGTACGGTGTTATCTGACACCTCATATGGCTCCCAGCAGTCTTCTGGGGCCTCTTCTGCTCCTAGGTCATCATTCCTATCCTCCGGGCAAGGGTTTCCTTGCCTCCCCAGGCGCAAGCGCCTAGGGTCAGCAACGTTCCTCCTCTGCGGAGGTGCAGGTTGGTCCTTCATCGGTGCCTGGGGCGGTCCCCTGGCGTCTGGTTGCGGATGAACCGCCGCCGGAGTGATCATGTCCGGTGAGGCCCCAGGCGGTCCCATCATCATGGTTTGGCTGAGCTGTACAAATTGCTCCTTCATCGCTTGTTGTGTTGCAGCCAAAGATTTCAAGGCAGCTGCTACCTCCACCATTTCGGACTGGGGAGGAGCCTGACTGGAGCTAGCTCCTCCACCTCCGGGCGGCGGAAGAGGCGGCGGCAAGTCTGGTGCCATGTGTTAAACTGTATAGAGCTTTAGTTGCAGGTGAGCTTAATACCTGAAAGGACCTCTTTCAATGGTGAAACAGCTCCACACAAGGGGTGGTTTCTGGTTCACCACCAGAGTCTCCGGTGAGGTAAAGCTGGAAAAGAGGAAGAGATAGCCTCTCGAATTCCCACAGACGGCGCCAAAATGATGATGCTGGGAATCAGCACCACCAGGTGAGGTGTTCGCAAGCTCAATATAGGTATGACAATGGCAGCATAGCTGTATAAAGAAGATAAGAATGAGGTGAGGATAAGAGGAATGACACCTGAATATAAGTGGTTCAGCCAATCCGGCCTACGTCCACTGTGAGTGTGTGTGTGAGTAATATCACTAAAAGAAGGCACTAATGGCCATGGATACAACCTCTCAAGCTCTTTCTCTCTCTACTGTGTGTGTTTAGACAGAGTTTTATCTAGGGTTTTTTATATCTGGATCCTTTTACAAGGTAGGGGATGATCCCTATAGATAGTATCTAGGGGGTGTAATGTACCCCCCATGCATGCAGTGAGCATGTGTGTGGTATCCTCACCAATGTGGGAATGCCACCTGTCCATGTCACATGTAAGCAATGATGGTGAAATATTCTCCCACATGTGGAGAATAATCTTGTTATAACTAACTTATGCCCAGGTGTCCTTATCCAAATGTCAACAGATGCTTCGGCAGTCATGTTGGTGAATGGCCTCGGCCTAGGAGAAGCCGAGCTATAAAGGTTGGTCGTCCGATCATCCCGCGAAGTGCCATGAGGAGTATCGGCCTGACGTAGGCCGAGGTGTATGCTGGTGTCGGCCAGAGCCGGGACAGGGCGTGATGGTGATAAGTAATGCCTCTGGTAACCTCGGCCTAAGCCGAGGTAAGGATCATGTTGAAGATGCATGGAGTTTCTTGTTATCTCTGCCCACTGTTGACCGGGGTTACTATTCCTTGGTACCTGGGGTGGATGTTGACATCTGTGGCATGAGAAGTGTCCTTGGGGAGGTGCAAGTGGTAGTGTCGGCCTTGGCCGAGGTATGATATCGTGGACCCCGACGCACTGGAGGGTCGGTCATCGTCTCGGCTCTCATCATGGCCGAGGTAGGTACCTCTGGGCCGAGGTCATACTTAGGTATATCAGGGGTGTCCCTACAAACTAGGTACTTATTCAATTATAGTTGCATCCTAACTTTATAGTTGCATATTATTCTCCACTTTGCTTTTGTACTATCCTTTGTATTTTTCTCCAGTTATTGACAGTTTACAGCTGAGTAAGCGGCAACAAAAGAGAGTTGGCAAGGCCGTAGTAGTTCCTGCTGAGCAGAAGAAGTTTGGCACACTTGTAACCTCTGCCTCTATATTTGAAGCGTGTTACTTCCCAGCAAGTATATTCCCAGATAGATAGCCACAGAAGGTAATATCTCTATCAACAATTTGTTCCGCATAAATTATTTTTAAAACTTTGGATACTGATTTTTCTTTATTTTTTCTCAGGTGAGGAGATTGATAACTCCCGGTTAGCAGCTCAACTAGCTGAGATGGATGAGGATTCGGTGGTCCTCAATAACACTGCTAGGCATAGGAATAGAAAAAGGACCAAGTCTAAGGCTCTTGCCGTAGTTTCCCCTAGTGGCCAAGATGAGCCTGTCGCGCCTCAAAATCTGGCTACGGACCAAACCACTACTGTCGCGCCTCATTCCAAGTTGAGGGGTTGGCCCCTAATAAGATTCCTGAGGGCACTTTTGATGATGATATCGGGGATAACCTTACCACAACGATTCTTATGTCATCACTATCTGATCAAGGTGTCCGCAGCACTTTGTCTGTACACGAGAGAAATTCTCCTCTACCTCCATCAATAATGGCCATAAATGCCAATTTGCCTCCTTCACAAAGCAGACATTCGTGGTCACAACTGCACAGATTAGACCCCCAGTCTTCTTGGGATAATAGTGCCCGTGTCGTCCATAGGATAAAGAAGGCAATGGATGGAACTGACTTAGATCGATTGGTAGGTGAGGACCACGAGGATGTGGAGTCTTACACCCTTCACAGTCTGCTGAGGGTAAGTAATTACAGACTTCTAATATTCTTTGCAGTTTTAATTTTATTTTCTAACTCTTAATGCAATTACAGGCTGTAGAAGCTATAGAGACCTAGAAAATGCAGTATGAGGGTCTCTACAGACTTAAGGATACCGCGGAGGGTGTTTACACAACTGATTTGACAAAGGCAAGAGCTGAATATCTTAAACTAGAAAGAAATCTTCTATCGAGGCACTCCATGCGGCTCATATGGATCTTGAGGCCGCTATCAAATCTAAGGATGAAGCTGAAGATAATTTTAAGCAAGTCGTGGAGGCTCTCAAGGCTTCCCAAGCTCAGACTGCGAAAGCTTGCAAGGCCACGGAGCTTGCAAATGAAAAATTGGGACTTCTTGAGAAGCAGCATGAGGAATTAAAGATCAGAGCTACCAATGATGTCGGGGCCCATGCCACGACGATGAAGAAGATGGAGGAAGATCATGCCGCGATAATTAAGAAGATAAAAAATGACCATTATGCTTCCCTTTCCAGAAAAGATGAACAATATGGAGAAGCCCTTTAATTATCCATTGACAATACTGTGGCATCATACAAAGGCTCCCATGACTTCTTCCTTATCAACAAAAGAGCTTATATTTGCGGCTACCAAGAACTGAGATATAGGGTGGCAAAGAACTTCCCTGATATCGCGGTTACAATTAAATCTTGGAGCGAGGCGAATACTGAGATGAAGGCTACAGTCATGGAGTGGGACAGGCTAAGGGCTGAAGCAGAGACCGCGATAGCAGATCAGGAGACTGAGACAGATACAAATGAAGAAGATGGAAATAAAGATGATGATGCTACTTCTTAGTCTTCCTTTAATTCTCAATCATTGGGGTTGCGTCCCTTTCAATTTAACTTTTGATATTCAAGGTTGTGGCCTTTGTCTGTATAACCTAAATATTTGAATTTTTTCCCAAGATTTGTAATTTCTGATCTTTAACATAGGGGCTACTGCCCTTTTAAAATTCTGCAACCTTTACTATCAAGGCTGCAACCATTTTTGGAAATCAATGGTTTCTGTATTTCATTTGCCTACTCTATACTTCTAGTGCTTCAAAACTTAAATTCTTGTTTGCTTTATTGAATAAACTTATGGACTAATAGATTAAGGTCGCGACACCATAGTATAAATGGTTTTTTCACATTAGCTGCGACCATATTTCTTTACCTTGGACTTTACACTTGTATTCTTGTATATTGTTGCAATCTTGCATGTTTGATGATGGCTGCAGTCTCTTCTTTTAATCAAATTTACTGGGAATGGATCCATGGTACTTCTTGAACAGGGCCGCGAAACCTTTGCATGTTGGAATGCCCTTTGCTGTAGCTTTATAACTGGATCCTAATCCAAATGTCGCTTATTTTCTTGCACAGGGTAGCGGCAGATTATCCTACTTACCTTTATCTGTCGTGTCTTCTGAATGAATTAACTTAATGGCCGCAGCCATACTGATAAGGCTGCGGCATCTTTCTAGCCTCCTATAGCTTTGGCATGCTTCGTGATCACAGCAACACAACCTCCTTTAGTCACTTCGATTACCTTTCATGGCTTTCCTTTAGCCGCTTTGATTGGGTTATTTTCAGCCCCTCCCCCCCGGTCTAGGTATTATAAAGTTTCCCCAAGCTATGTTTGGATATATATAATTCCTTACCAGGATATAATAGGATTATCCATATACAATTAGGTCTACGACCCCTTCAAATATAGGGTTATTCGTAGACAATTAAGTCTTCAGCCCCTGTGGATCATTGTCAGGCCTTCCCGGGCTAGGTATTATGAAGCTTCCCCAAACTCAACATGAGATCACCAAGTTAATGATGTTTCATCTCTATCCACTAAATTAATGAAGTTTGTCGAGGGAGTAATCTCCCAGGTCTAATGACGTATCTTGAAATCTAAGAATGGGCATTATAATCCCCAAATTCTTATGACGCATCCTGAAAGCTAAGAACGGCCATTGTAAGCCCCAGATTCTTATGACGCATCCCAAAAGCTAAGAACGGGAATTGTAATCCCCTCTGAGTGATGTTGTGGATCAATTTAAATAGCTGCTCTCGATAGTGCTTTCGCTATTTTTAATTGTCACTTGCTTTTGGACAATCAGGCGTCTTCACGGGCGTTATGGGCACATTTAGATATTGTTATTCCCGATCTAACATATTGTCTCGAATCGAGATCTGTTTAAGACAAAATGTTCATTTATAAGATAACATTTCATGGAAGTGAGAATCAAAACATGGCACTATAAGAGTGAACTTGATTTCATATATCTATTCATATATATATATATATATATATATATATATATATATATATATATATATATATATATATATATATATATATATATATATATATATATATATATAACTTTATAAGGACAATACAAAGTTTAATTTAAAATAGCGTAAGAAGGGTTTCATTGTGAAATAGAAATAGATGAAATGTAAAACATAAGCGTGAAAAATGGGCATGTGATATGTCAGACTACGCTGCATCTCCTAAACAACTCTGAGGAACCTCTGTAGTATCCCTTGCCCAATTAGCCTTTAAATTTCATCCTTTAGTGCATAACATTGCTCAGTGTCATGGTCGTGGTCTAGATCGAATTTGCACCACTTGGCTTTGTTCCTCTTGTGGGGTGGAGCTTTAAGCTTCTCTGGCCATCTCAGCAGCTTGTCCTCCTTAATGGACTCCAAGATGTCTTTAATCGGGAAGGCTGACCGGGCGGAAAAAGTGCGTTCGTGTGAGGACACAATCGTTGTGTGTTTCACCGCCGCGATACAAAAAACCTAAGCTACTACTACACTTGACAAGCAAGCACAGCGGTAAGTCGGGTATCGTAAGAAATCCACAGGGAGTGATTAAATTTTAGATGTTCATTGTTTTAATTACTTCAGGAATAAAAGTGGTGTAAAAGAAATAAATGAAAAGGTGATGGGTGGTTGTCGTGAATAAATAAAAAGAGAAGTTACGCTACACAAAAAGGAAAGCGAGGATCGGGATCGCATACACGCATTCACGGGCTAAACAACTACTAATCAGAATTACGGATCCAAAGCAATTTAATCGAGCATTTACAATTAAACATAAACATCACGCAATAAGGAATTTAAGCCAAAGTTGCGAGATTAAACATTTAACGGAAACTGGTCACACGCGGATTAAATTTGGATATTCGCTATAAACACTAACGTTGTGTGACAAAGAAAGTTAAACGCATAATAATCCGACTTTAATACGCGAGGTTTCAATTAAATGCAATTTTACACGAAACCCTAACTTTCGAGGTCCAAACCCGTAAATGGCGTAACGAAATCCCGACCCTATTTATCTAAGGGAAATACATGAATTAAACTAAATTAAACTAATTAAACTAAGAAAGCAATAAATAAACACAATAAACTAATTAACAAATCATGTAAATTATCTAGAAAGCAAGAATTGAAGAAATACAAACTATATTAATGGAAATGGAAGGGAAAAGTTCAATCTTACAAAACCACATGGGTTGTCAATCCAAGAGGAAGAGAGAATGAGCTCTCCAAACCAAAACCCTAACTATTCTAACCTAAAATCGTGTGTCTACTGATATCTCTGTTTATTACAACAAAAATTGTATTTATAGTAAGTTGGAATAAAAATAAAGAAGAAAGAAAAGAAGGCAAAATATCTGCAGAAAACAGAGCATCGATCGATCGACCCCTTTGGTCGATCGATCGACCTAGGCAAAAATTCGGCAAATAAGAATGGTCGATCGATCGATCAAGCAGGGCAGAATGCAGCAGCCTACTGCATTCCTCTTTTCTTCTTCTCCTTCTCCTCTTTTGCTTCCTTGTTTTTCCTCCGCTGAAATCGCCGTAACATCTTCGTTATGAATCGGAATCGCACACCGTTCGCGGCCACGGGAAGCTAGCGAGGAGAGCTACAACTTCCGTGAGATGTCGGGTCAGGTACCCAAGCTGTGAAAAGACTAAAATGCCCTTGTGCGTGCGACTTTGTACGGAACTTCACCGGAATGCGTCCGAACTTCATACTAAGCATCCAAATACCTACAAAAGCTCAATTAACCCCTGCAAAACATGTTAACATAGAAATCCGAGGTTGTCTGGTTAACGAGCATAAATATAGGGATTAAAATACCCGAGGGGGCTAATAACGTGTAGGTTAACGGGTGAAATACACAATATTTGAGTCGTATCACACCCCCTAACTTACACATTGCTAGTCCCTAGCAATGAAATAGGAAACAACAAGAACTACAAGCAAACCAAAAGCAGGAGAAGGTACAAAAGTATGGTATAAAAGCATAAGGCCACTTTCGCGGGTGATTCGATTGCATTTAGCGTATGCAATAAGCCGTTAAACCCCTAGGTTACCCTAATGGACGAGTGTTGTCTCGTGAGGGTTTTCAGGGATGAAACCCACAAACATCATATGGTTTCCTCAAAATATGCCCAACCCAACATACGACAAACTCAACAACAACGAAAAAGATTTCAAACATGTTATTCGCATATTGAACGAATTCAAGCTAAAGTCCATTGTTATTAATAGGTTGAATGCACCTCATAGAATTGAAACTTTAAAAGTGGGAGGGGGAAAGCACATGCATAGTGTGATTTGGTGAAAAACTTATATAAACCGGATACTAATCAAAGCAAGCATATATTCAATCCTCACGGGCATTACGCTCATCAAATGAATTCACTCGGAATGGGAGGTAATACACGGGACATGCGGGCTAAAGAGTAAATGTAAATAGAAACTAGGCCGCGTACATGTCACAAATGAAGAACGCTATATATAAAATGAAAAACTGTAATCTCAATGAAAGGATACCGCACACTAAAAGAGGCGAAATGCATTTTCACAGATTATCAAAACTGTTATGACTTTTAAATTAAATGCACCCTAAGATCACATAGGAATTTAATTGGGTTGTAATGTAGGATAGGCTACGGTACGAAATGAAAGGTATATGTACGGATTCAAAGTGTTCGGAGATTAAAACTTGGAATAATGGGAAGGATGCGGGCAATATCAAAAATGGAAAGTAACTTCCAAACAAGCATTAGATATATCACCGGGGAGAGTAATCAAAGCTTATTAAACTATATACAACATATACAACTTTCTCTTTCTTTTCTTTTCTTCTTTTTCTCATTTTTCTCTTTTGTTTTCTATTGCTTTTTGCTTTCTCTTTTTCTTCACTTTTTCACTTCTTTCTTTTCTTTGCTTATCAAACTCTCATATGCCTAAATTGCAACCGCCATCATAACAACAACATTCAATCCTAAGTAACATTCCAAACAAAGGTATGTAAGGTGTATGTATGGCTTAAAACTCCGATTTGGAGTTGGTTATGGGAATGGGGATATGAAACGAAAGGCTATATTTAGGCTCAAAGGGGCTAACTAGGGAAACATATAAGGTGAGGTCAAGGTTAATAAGGGTGATATAACAAAGAATGCCTATGATCATTTCACAAAGTTTACGCAATTCTCGAGTCAAAACAATATATGAAAATCATGCTCAAGTAAAATATTTCGAGTATGAACTCAATTAATGAACGTTCAAATGAAAGAATAGAGATATTACCGATGAATTCAACGTTTTCAAAGAGAAAAGAATAGTGTATAACACTCACAAACGACGAAAGGTACAAAGCTTACTCGGTGTAAGTATATACAATGCAACAAAAGATTCCCGAGTTATAAAAATCTTAAACCAAATCAATAGAACAAGGAAAGTGCATATGCTCATGGGATAAAGTTTAATTCATGAAGTTATTCACAATATCAATGATTTGAGGACTAAAGTCTAATAACTTCTAAAATCGAGAACATGCATCATTGAGTTGTCTATTGGATCGGGAAATTATTGAAATTTATCATCGGAAACAAGGCAAAATGCCCAACAAAGGAGAAAAAAGAAAGAAAATATTTTTGAAAATTTTCAAATTTTTCACAAAAAGGCATACTTAGTAACTAACAAGTAAGAAAATCCATGGACTACACATGAAATGGATAGAATATCCTACACCCCCTAACTTAAATGTTGCATTGTCCTCAATGCGCATTAAGAACACAACACAAAGAGAGGAAAATAACGATATTACCCAAAATTGGAGCGATCTCCATGAGCACGAGTCCAAAGGAATCTACAAAACAAGTTAGTACCGAGCATAGCAAAAACAAATAACAAAAAGTTAACTAATTACACTAGACTAAATAAAAAGGAAAAAAAATAGGAAAAAAAGAAAATTAAAAAGCTAACTATTTACAACCTACTATTTAGGCTTCACACTAACTATACACTAGAAGTCTAAATAGTTGAGGGTCCACCCAAAAAAGGATTTGACTTTGAAAGATCAATGGTGGACCCTCCAAAGCGAACATGCCTCCCGGAAAATAAGAATTCCGTTTGAACAATGGAAGGCATGTGGGTGGTGAAAAAAGTGAACCATCGCCAATTTGAAATTTTGGGCGGACGATGGGGGATTTGGATAACAAGGGGGACAAGAACACTAGAGGACCAAGAAAAATCGATTCATCTCCCAAAGGTTTTTCAAATGGAATGGGAGATGATGCACACATGAGGATAACATCCATCGAAAACAAGTCCGGTAAAGAGTCCTCATCAGCAAAAAGTGTAGAAGTTTTAAAAGTTTCTACCGACTCACAGGAATCAACCGGTAATTCTAATGGTTCGATCACGGAAAACGAATATGGTGATGAAACAAATTCAATCTCAATCGACTCATCGTCGGAAGGAGATTGAATTTCGGGGGAGAAAGATGCACACTCGATGAGAAATTCTTCGAAAAATTTAGGTGAAACATAGGTTTCCACCTCCTCGTTGTTTTGTGCATAAGAATTCATCTCATCGCAAAGTGCACCAAGTCTCATTCCAGCATAATTTAGGCTTTCCAAACCTTGGGAGTAAAGAAGCAAAGTTTCTTCCAAAGTAGGCTTCCTCGGCTCAAGAGCCTCGGACTCCTCATTTGGTTGAAACTCGTCTTCGAAAGTAATGAAATAAGAATCGTCGTTGGATTCGAATAATGAATCCAACTCAAGCTCCCAATAACGATTTTCATTCCGATAAATGTTTTCAAGTCTTTCATTTTCAAGAAAATCTTGAAAATGGAAAACTTGAAAACTATCCCCAAAGTATGAATCATAAGAATAACCGTAATAACTACAATAGTAGGACATGATTACCTCGTTGTTTGTAGATGGAGAATCCGAGCAAGAAAGTGAGCAACCGCGAATCAAAGTTTCTTAGCGCTCAAAGTATGCAAATCCTGCAAAAACGTTTAAAACAAAGAATACAAATACAAAAGGAAAAATACTACGAAATAATAAAACAATTACTATCTAAAACACACTCCCCGGCAACGGCGCCATTTTGTGACCGGACGGAAAAAGTGTGTTCGTGTGAGGACACAAACATTGTGTGTTTCGCCGCCGCGATACAAAAAACCTAAGCTATTACTACACTTGACAAGCAAGCACAGCGGTAAGTCGGGTATCGTAAGAAATCCACAGGGAGTGATTAAATTTTAGATGTTAATTGTTTTAATTACTTCAGGAATAAAAGTGGTGTAAAAGAAATAAATGAAAAGGTGATGGGTGGTTGTCGTGAATAAATAAAAAGAGAAGTTACGCTACACAAAAAGGAAAGCAAGGATCGGGATCGCATACACGCATTCACGGGCTAAACAACTACTAATTAGAATTACGGATCCAAAGCAATTTAATCGAGCATTTACAATTAAACATAAACATCACGCAATAAGGAATTTAAGCCAAAGTTGTGAGATTAAACATTTAAAGGAAAATGGTCACACGCGGATTAAATTCGGATAATCGCTATAAACACTAATGTTGCGTGACAAAGAAAGTTAAACGCATAATAATCCGACTTTAATACGTGAGGTTTCAATTAAATGCAATTTTACACGAAACCCTAACTTTCGACGTCCAAACCCGTAAATGGCGTAACGAAATCCCGAACCTATTTATCTAAGGGAAATACATGAATTAAACTAAATTAAACTAATTAAACTAAGAAAGCAATAAATAAACACAATAAACTAATTAACAAATCATGTAAATTATCTAGAAAGCAAGAATTGAAGAAATACAAACTATATTAATGGAAATGGAAGGGAAAAGTTCAATCTTACAAAACCACATGGGTTGTCAATCCAAGAAGAAGAGAAAATGATCTCTCCAAACCAAAACCCTAACTATTCTAACCTAAAATCGTGTGTCTACTGATATCTCTGTTTATTACAACAAAAATTGTATTTATAGTAAGTTGGAATAAAAATAAAGAAGAAAGAAAAGAAGGCAAAATATCTGCAGAAAACAGAGCATCGATCGATCGACCCCTTTGGTCGATCGATCGACCTAGGCAAAAATTCGGCAAATAAGAATGGTCGATCGATCGATCAAGTAGGGCAGAGTGCAGCAGCCTACTGCATTCCTCTTTTCTTCTTCTCCTTCTCCTCTTTTGCTTCCTTGTTTTTCCTCCGCTGAAATTGCCGTAACATCTTCGTTATGAATCAGAATCGCACACCGTTCACGGCCACGCGAAGCTAGCGAGGAGAGATACAACTTCCGTGAGATGTCGGGCCAGGTACCTAAGCTGTGAAAAGACTAAAATGCCCTTGTGCGTGCGACTGTGTACGGAACTTCACCGGAATGCGTCCGAACTTCATACTAAGCATCCAAATACCTATAAAAGCTCAATTAACCCCTGCAAAACATGTTAACATAGAATTTCGAGGTTGTCTGGTTAACGAGCATAAATATAGGGATTAAGATACCCGAGGGGGATAATAACGCGTAGGTTAACGGGTGAAATACGTAATATTTGCATCGTATCAAAGGCCAATGGGGTGTAGGCCTTAGAGCTCCCCTCTACCTTCTCTGATTTCCTTTTTTGGCCCCTACTGACCTCTTCTGCGAATGGAACTTCTGGCACTGCCGCGATAACGAAGGCTATTGAGGCAATGATTCTGGGTGCCACACCCACATTTGATGAGGTTGCGACCTCTAGCATGAGGACCCTCTGGGTCAAGTAGTTGACCTGTGTTTAGATTGAGGCATGGCTGTCGTAGATATGGTTGAGGTGATTATACAACTGCACAATCTCATCTTTGACTTCTGTGCTCTGGCTGGATTCTCCTTCCATTTTCTTCTTTGTTAGCCTTTACAAAGTATATATAATCTGAGACAAAACTAACAGAAGTGAGTAATTACAGAAATATTGGATTAACCAAGTAGGAAATTGGGATGCAGCATTTGCACTGCAGTATGATACTACTGTTGAGGTCGCGGCCAGTAAGACACATAGGTGTACTGTTGTGGCCTTCGAATGATATTCACCAAGGTTGATCTGAAGACCACCTGAGTCCTTTCCCTGATGATTTAGAGCTATTTTAATACAACCATACTAGCCGAGGCCGCGATAAGAAAGGCAGTTGAACCACCAGGCCGCATCCCCTTCTAAGCAGCAAATGGAACACTCCCAAGATAGAAACCCAGAAACCAAGAAAGGGAGCATTCCTACTAGGGTCTATTAATGAGAGAATACTCTCATGGTGCACAAAACGGCACAGTTTCAATGATAAACCCTAGATCCTAGGTCAAGAACAACAAAAAGGGAGTAAATACAATCTTTCCCTAATCATTCATCTTTTCGGGGCTAAAGCCCATCATGCTTTTCAGCATTATCTAGATGAAATGATATCACATGGGTAGGCAAAATAGATCGAAGGTCATAAAATAAACACCCAAGAGTAAATCTGAACATACGAAATACCCATTTAAGGGTGTGAATATAAAATAGAGCTCAATAACCAAAATTTACTCATGGGATGATGATCCAAAGGATCCTTATGAATAATATAAGGTGTTTAAGAACTCAAAACATAAAGAAACAAGATGGAACTTTATTATTCCCACAGACGGTGCCAAATTGATGATACAAGAAATCGTCCACTTGTCGTTCTCATACCAGCAAATTAAGAGTAAAGTGCACAATAAGCAAATAAAGCAAATAAGTGGAGATATAAGACAAGATATAGAGTGGTTCAGCCTCTAAAATAGACGTACGTCCACTGTGTTGCTCCATTCTCATTATATGGATTACTTAGTACAATATAATCAAGACTAAATAGACATACGAGTGCGAGAATAAAGGAGAGTACGTGGCAGTAATGAGGATTCCTATGTACCGGATAGTTGGTTGCGATGCCGGCAAGTGGCCCCCAAGCTGTGCTCAGTGGCATAGAGAGAGTAAGCAGCGTTAAGCTTGATACTGATGTAGGAAAATGAATCTGATTGTGGAATAATGAAATCCCCCCCCCCAATCTCGAGGTGTGGACCTCTATTTATAGGTGTAGTTGTTTGTGATGAATAAGGAGGGGCTATGGCCCGTTAAATGAAAGAACTAGGGTCACGCCCTATAATATGTGGGGCCGCATCCTGTGCCTTACTGGCTATGGAAGTTGGTTGATGAGATCGGGGGGCCGTTTCCTGTATAAAATAGGTGACCGCAGTCTGGAATTTATGTATCCAATAGAATTTGGGCTGCGGTCCATAGATAATAACAATGGTGTTAAATGTCCGCGGCAGGTGGTGCAATATCTGCACTATCAATCCCTATCGATCCACAAGTGGTCGACCAGTTGAAAGATAATGAGTTGGATCAACCCCAGAAGTGGATACTATATGTAGATGGCACATCTAATTCTAAAGGAGCAGAGTAGGAGTTGTTCTTATAACACCAAAAAATTCCATGATCGAACAAGGAATGAGGCTCTAATAATGAAGTTGAGTACGAAGCACTTATTCCTGGCTTGCATAAGGTAGACTTATTAGGGGAAAGCTACCTCGAAGTGTATTGTGACTCAACGCTGGTATTAAAATTTAATACCCCGTACTTTTACATATTTTAAATTTACTTAATTTGGTAGATTATTCGTTTATTTTAAATTACGCGAGCGAAGTAATATAATGGAATTAAATAAAATGTGGTTATTATATATTATTCAAGATAAAGAAATAATGATTAATATTATGTGTTAAAATTTACTAAGTGAATAGTGAATGAGTTATGGAAATTATTATACGTCATAACTAGTGAAATTGGCGTAATTAAATTTATCTCAATCAAGAGTTGCGCGTAGACTAAGTTGAGGTCGAGATAGGATAATTATTTAGAGTGACTCAGATGATGATTTCTAGGTCACGGATGACTCCAAAAGGGTCAAAATAGTCAAAATAGTATACTCGGTGGTGGAGATTGGGTCCCGGGGCAATTATAGACTAAACCGGCACTGTATATGGGTGCTTTAGTCATTTGGTAAATGAGGGATAAGAGACCTACGAATTTATAACTTCTTTATCGGTATATAGATGGGAGAGGCTAGGGTTTATAGGTTAGACAACTCAGAAAATCCATTGGAAAAGAAAGGAGGCCATTTGTGAAGCCTAAGACAGAATTTTTGAGTGATTGAAGTGTGATTTTGCCCCATCTTTGATCTTTGAGTGAGGATTGGAAGAGAAGATACTTAATTCAACACCATAACCACGAAATCATATCACATAAACCAAGGCAAGTGTTTATTTACAGTTTTCTTTGAAGTTATAATACCCATGTTGACAGGGTTTTGCAATATATTGATTAAAGTTAAGTTCTTGAATAAAAACTATGATTAAAACTCATGTTTGGGTAGGAATTACATGTAGTTTGATTTGATATCTATAGAGGATAAGAAATAAGAGAATATATGGTAATCTCCACGAATTAAACCTGGTTTTTTGATGAAAATGGTCGAAGAACATGAAGTCTAGGGTTTTTAATGAATAAATTTTATCATCCAAATTTAATTAGAAAGTTTATGTTTTGAGGTTTACATCACATGGGAAATCATCCTAATACATGTGAAAAAGGCTTAGGATAACTAGTGTGAAGTTTGCTAAAGAACCATGGAGAGTTGAATAAGAAAAGTATGGAAAAACGAATTTTCATGCCGAAGAAGAAGGTGATCTACGAAATTTCAAATCGATTTGGCACAGAGGCGAATCGATTCGGTGAGCAAATCGATTCAGCCTCCTGGCTAATTAATTCGATTACCCAGAAAATGTGAAAACCTCTTGTTTAAGCCTATAATTCAAAAATTTTGGTCGGTGAAACCTTTATGACCTTATTGAAATATAATGTGAGAATTGTTATATTACAGTTGGCTTGTGATGATATTATGATTTAGTCTTAATATAAGAATTAAGTTGAGAATTAATATACTTAAATTAAGGAGTAATTAATTCAAGAGAGGGAGAATGAATTACAAGAAATTTGAGTAAATTTATGACCAGTAGTGTGTGAAGGAGTTAGCTACTGAATTTCATTAAAGGGTAACTAAGACCCCTAAGGTAGATAATGATACTCAGATTAAAACGATAGCGAGGTAAATCATAAATTGATGGTACGGGGTGTATTTGAGAGAAAATACTACGTACGAGATATGATAATTAGGTTGTGTGTATACCTATTGATTTTTCATGAACATAGGTGGTGCGTATACCTATTATATGATTGATGTTACATGTGAACATACCTACGCTGCCTGCTATCACGGAGGTTCCCGCCTAGTGGGCGATCCCACCTTGTCGATTCCAGGGAGGTCTGGATTTTTTCCCCAGGACATAAAACTTAGGGCGGCTCACTATGTGTCGTGTATTAGTAAGACTGACAGGTCATTTGGGTACATTAAATATGTGCATAGCCCAAAGGCTTAGAATTATGTCTGCCTCCCGTGCTTGTTATTTGATTTTGGGTTCTAGGAGACATGCTGAACCAAGTCCTTATTTTAGTACGAGAGGTACATGGATTGATAGCAGAGTATGCCTATTTGTACAGTAGCCCTTTTGAGAGACATCGTAATTATATATATTAGTGGGATATATGTATATATATATATATATATATATATATATATATATATATATATAAAACCGTTGGAATGATTCTACTTATGTGTGATAGTAGAAAGACTAATAGTGTGGATATAAATAATGAATTAAGTAGTGAATGTTAATTAAATTATTGAGTGAAAAGATATGGAGAAAGTTACTTATGATATCAATAACATATGAGATATGTTAATTCGAATAGCGTACTGTACAGGGTTGAGAGTCCAGATAGATACTTAAGTCTAGTTAGCTTGGGTAGTAAAGCTAGGTGGGCTAAGTAGAAAGCGTAAGGCGTGCATAATAGTTGAGAGGCGAGGAAACTCAAGAGAGTGTACATGAACCTAACATGTGTAAAATGTATCTTCTTTTGAAAATTATGATGAATACTTGCAAAATATTTCAAAATGTTTTGGGTCCTAACCCTTACTATAAATATTTTCCAGAACCTTTTCGGTGTCCAGCCACAAGGACGCTAGACTTGACGATCTATTCTAGGGACGATTTACTGCAGCGCTGTGGAGGCTTGTCGAATTTGAGTAAATGCTTCTACCTTTCAATCCTAGTGTAGGATCTCATTCAGTGTTTTAGTTGGGTAGGTTGCCCCATTCAGACTTTATTTATTTCAGTTATTCATTTCAGACTTGTAGTAGGATTTATTTACTATTTGTTGGATATAGTATTTGGATTTAGTTTTTATAGCCGATGGTTTATTCGGCAAAAATAGTTTTTATTTATTTCTTGTGATGGTTGGACGATATTTATTGTGTGGATATTTTAATTTAAATTTTCAGTTCATTATTATCAATTATGTAATGAAAGATAAAATTCTGACACCGACTTAATTATCTATTAGGTGGTTAGTAATTAATATGGTTTTCAAGAGTAATGCTGAGAATAAACCAAATGAGAAACCTCTTTTAATTTATAAAGGACTGATCACCCGGTATTTAATTAGGTGGGGTGTCACAGATGGGATCAGGGCATCAGGTTCTAGTGTCCATTGGATGTTTATGGCTTATTACGATTTATGCAAATCGTTCCTTTGATATAGAGCCCTATTATTAGGACTGTTGCTTTTATCTTTACGTATTTGAGATAACGTGCTTCTGCTATTAAACTTTGTATAAATTGTGTACACATACAATTTGATATATTTTTAGATGCCACCGAGGAGAGAGGAACAGGTAGAGCAGTGACCAGGGATAAGTTGAGGGAGGCTCACTAGGAGCCACAGGAGGTGCCTCAACCACAACCACCACCAAAGATGATCTCGACGGCACAGGTGGCAGAAATTGTGGCCCAGGCGGTCAATGCATCAATAAAATCTATGGTCGTCCATTTTCCACAGCTCTAACCACAACATCCAATGGCACCAGTGATTCAGGACCAAACAAGGCCATCTACTTGGAAGATAGTTCGAGAGATGTTTTAAAAAGGCCACCAACCTGAGTTTAAGGTAGCTCTAATGTGGTTGAGGCGTGTCAGTGGAATAGAATAAACAATGCCACCTGCGCATGGTGGAATGTAGTGAGACACAAAAGCAGATGCTAGCTACTTTCAGACTTGCTGGAGCGGCACTATAGTGGCAGGAGTCGGTTACCACGATTGAGGAAAGATATATGATGACGATTAATGAGTTCTGGGTGCAATTTGATCACAAGTACTTTCCGCCAGTAGTGGTGACCAAAATGCTAAGGAAATTCAATGAGGTGACACAGGGTGATCGCTCTGTAGCAGAGTGTGAGGAGGAGTTCACTCGTTTTGTGCCAGACGAGGTGAGTAATAAGGAATGAAAGAAATCAAATTCATAGATGGATTAGCCTGGAGGATCAGGCAACACTTAATCGGCAACCCCGCATTGGTCACGTATAAAGATGTCGTCAATGTCTCTTTATTACACTGCCAGGACCATCACTTCCACCTGAAGGGAAGCAAAAGAGGAGGTGAATCAAGCTAGCTTAGCAAGGCAAGTGGTGGTAGTTTTAGCAGGTCATTACAGTAGGAAGGCAGGCAGAAGGGTCATGATTCCTGATAGGAGGATCATGCTAAGAGGTTCAGGTCAGGATGATACTAGCCAGAGGGCTAGGGATACATATAGGGTCAGCAGGTCCTTAATCAGTCGCAGCAGGTTCCTCAGGGTTGTCAGGGCTAAGGGAACCAGAGAGTAGCCAGCAGGGCCAGGGTTATCAAGGACAGCGTCAAGGCCCGCCTTGACAAGGCCATAGGCAAAGACCATTTTGGGGAAAATGTTTTATATGTGGCCATCAGGGTCATAAGAGGAAAGATTGCTCACAGTTGGTCAGACACAACAACAAGTTTCCCTAACAGGGGCAGCATGATCCATTACCTCCAGCACCAACACCAGTATCCCTAATCCCACAACAATAATAGGGTCAAATGCATTACAGGCGTGTATATAATGTTCGGGACATGCCTATACCGCCACCACCTCATGATTCGCCAGTAGTTGAGGGTACGTTTCCTATTCATGGGTATGAGGGTAGGATTCTTTTTTATATGGGCGCATCGCACTCCTTTATTGCTAGTAGATTTACATAAGAAATCGGTCTTTTGGAGACAACTTCTAGACGCCTTATGTGTGTAGAGTCACCGTTGGGTAGTGGGCCACTAATACACTCCGTATATAGAGTTGTGGATATTATTATAGGGAGTTTGATCTTAGTAGCGGATCTTCTTGTGCTAGACATGGAGGGATACGATGTTATCCAAAGTATGGATTGGTTAGAGGGCTGCTAGGCGATAATATACTGTTACGAGAGAACCATAGTGTTATCCATTTCGGGTCAAGATATGTTCTTAGTGGTGATGCCTCTTCCCGATGGAGGGTCGTGCACTCACTTATACTACAATGAGGAGGAGACCTCACATGAGGTAGTGATTTCGATAGACTCGATTCTAGTTGTGAGGGATTTTAAGGATGTATTTCGGGATATACCGGGGTTACCACCCAGTCGAGAGATCGAGTTTGTTATTGACCTAGCACCAGGTATGAGACTGATTGCTCGAGCACCATATTGCATGGCCCCTGTAGAGATGCGAGAGTTGAGGGAGAAGATTCAACAGTTATTGGGGCAGGGTTTTATTCAGCAGAGTACATTGCCGTGGGGCATCCCGATGTTATTTGTAAAGAAGAGGGATGGTTTGCTTAGCTTATATGTGGATTATAGGGAGCTGAACAAGGTTAAAATATGGAATAAGTATCCGTTGTCGAGGATCGATGACCTATTTGATCAGTTGAGAGGGGAGGCATACTTATCAAAGATTAATTTGATATCGGGATATCACCAGTTACGCATTCGGGAGGAGGACGTTGCTAAGATTGCTTTCCTATCGCACTAAGGGATATAGGAGTTCAGGGTGATGCCTTTTGGGCTCTCCAATGCACCAACAATGCTCATGGATCTCATGAACATGTTATTCAGCGAGTTCTTGGTCCAGTTCGTAATCGTGTTTATAGATAAAATTCTGGTTTACTCTCGTACTGAGGAGGAGTACGCGGAGCATTTATATAGGGTCTCGCAGACACTCTGGTATCACCAGTTGTATGCCAAATTCGAGAAGTGTGGATTTTGGCTACGGGAGGTACAATTTCTTGGACACATCGTGTCTGATAGGAGTATTATAGTGGATCTGAGTAAGGTATCGACGGTGAGGGAGTGGGGAGATCCCACAACACCGATAGATATTTGCAGCTTCTTGGGGTTGATCGGATATTATTTCCGCTTCATTAAGGGATTTTGAAAGATTGCGGGTCCGCTGACTAACCTGACTCACAAGGGGGTACCGTTTATGTGGAGTGATCATTATCAACTAGCCTTTGATGAGCTGAAGGATAAGCTAACATCATCACCAGTACTTGCATTGCCTAGGAGTGGGGTGGAGTATCGAGTCTACACGGATGCATCCCTACATCGAGTTGGGGGTGTATTGCAGCAGGTGGAGAGGGCCATAACTTAAGTATATCGAAAGCTTAAGCCTCATGAGAAGAATTACCCCACCAACGACCTTGAGTTAGCAGTAGTGGTATTTTCTCTGAGGATATGGAGACACTATTTGTTGGGGGAGCAATTTACATTGTTCACGGATCATAGTCACCTTAGTACTCTTCACACAAAAGGATTTGAATACGAGGCAAAGGTAGTGGCTAGAATTCATGAAGGATTACCAGTTTGATATACAGTATTATCCTGGTAAGGCTAACATGGTAGTAGACGCGTTGAGCCGGACACCCATTGGGGAGTTGGCAGAGGTTTGGAAGGAAAAGTGGAGTGAGCTTTGACACGATGATAAGGTTGCCAGAGTGTGCATATCGGTTGTAGCTATCGCTCTCAAGATTATCATGCGGGTAGTGAAAGCACATGCGGAGGATCCATACTATCAGGATAGAGTGCGACAATTATTAGCTGAGGGTACAGAGTCTTACTCGATCATTTTAGAGGGAGGCTTACATTTTAATGGGAGACTAGTTGTGCTAGAGGATGCGGACTAAAGGCATGCGATTATGACTGAGTCGCGCGGATCGAGTTTTACAGTACATCTTGTTGGGGATAAGATGTACTAGGACACGAGGAGACATTGGTGGGCCGGGATGAAACAATACATAACAGAGTTTGACTCAAAGTGTATCATCTATCAGTTAGTTATGGTAGACCACCAGAGACCTTCAGGGATGCTACAACCATTGGAGATTCCCGTGTGGAAGTAGGAAAGTATTTTGATGGACTTTATTACGGGACTATCGACGTCACAGAGGGGTTAAGACTCCATTTGGGTGATAGTGGATCGGTTGACCAAGGTGGCCCATTTCTTACCGATTTACACTAATTTTGAGACGATGCAGTATGCGTAGCTGTTCATAGCAGAGATAGATAAGCTGCATGAGGTACCAATCAATATTGTATCTGATAGAGACAAGATCTTTGTGTCTAATTTTTGGCAGAGCTTTCAAGAGGCCATGGTCATTGACTTACGACTGAGTATCGCATACCATCCATAAACAGACGGACAGACTAAGAGGGTAAATCAGATGCTAGTGAACATGTTGAGGATGTGCATCCTAGATTTTGGGGGAGGATAGGAGAGATATCTTCTATTGGTAGAGTTTGCGTATAAAAATTCTTACCAATTTACTATCGACATGGCACCATTTGAGGTGCTTTATAGGAGACCTTGTCGTTCACCCGCTTGCTGGTTAGAGGTGGGGGACAACAAGTTACTGGGACCAGAGATGATATAGGAAACAACTGCTAAGATCGAGATAATTTTGGGACGTATTTGAAAAGCTCAGGATCAGTAGAAGAGTTATGCAAATGCATACCGGAGGCATGTAGAGTTAGAGGTTGGGGACCAAGTGTTGATACGTGTGTCCCCCATGAAGGGGGTCATGAGGTTCGACAAGAAGGGTAATCTAGCGCTGAGATATGTGGGACCTTTTTCGATTATTAAGAGAGTGGGGTCAGTGGCAGATAGATTGGGGTTGCCAGAGCATCTTCAGCGAATACACGACGTGTTCCACATGGCATCGCTCAAGAAGTCTAGGAGGAGCGAGAGATCTTTTTGGCATGTTCCACTTGAGGAGATTGATTTGCAGTCAGATGTCACGTATGAGGAGAGACCAGTGGCTATTCTAGATCGTAGTGAGTGAAAGTTGTTGTCGAAGGTGGTACCATTAGTTAGGGTTAAGTGGGGACACCACATTGTTGATGAGTCTACATAGGAACAGGAGGATGACATGCGAGATCCATATCCAGAGTTATTCACTGTAGGTATGACCTAATCTCGGGGATGAAATTCCTTGTAAGTGGTGAAGTATGTAATACTCCCTATTTTTGCGTATTTGAAATTTAATTAATTTGGTAGATCATTCATTTACTTTAAATTACGCGAGCGAATTAATTTAATGGAATTAAATAAAATATGGTTATTAAATATTAATTAAGATAATGAAATAATGATTAATATTATGTGTTAAAATTTACTAAGTGAATAGTGAATGAGTTATGGAAATTATTATACGTCATAATGAGTGAAATTGGTGTAATTGAATTTATCTCAATCGGGAGTCATCCGTAGACCAATTATAGGTCGAGATAGGGTAACTATTTAGAGCTACTCTAATGATGATTTCGAGATCACGGATGACTCCAGAAGGGTCAAAATAGTGAGAATAGTATACCCGAGGGTGTCGATTGGGTCCCCGGGCAATTTTAAACTAAATCGGCATTTTATAGGGGTGTTTTGATCATTTGGTAAAGGACGGTTAAGAGATCTAGGAATTTCTAACTTCTTTATCAGTATATATAAGGGAGATTCTAGGGTTTAAAGGTTAGAAAACTCAGATAATCCATTGGAGAAGAAGGGAGGTCATTTGTGAAGCCTATGAGGGAATTTTTGAGAGATTGAAGTGTGATCTTTCCCCATCTTTGATCTTGGAGTGAGGATTGGAAGAGAAGATACTTCATTCAACACCAAAACCATGAAATCAGATCACATAAGCCAAGGCAAATGTTTATTTATAGTTTTTTTTTTAAGTTAAAATACTTATGTGAAAAATGTCACTTAAGACGTTTAATACAAAGTTAAACTGTTAAAATGGCTCCGAGCTATTTGTTGAAGAAACTCTTTTAATCAAAACAAAACTTAACACAAGATGTGTTTAAAAACTTATCAAAATAGGTTGAATGAGTGCGAACGAGTTATTTCAGATCTAGTAAATCAGTTTTGAAAAACAAAACTTAAACAATTAAATCAGCACAGCTAAGAAGAAGGTGATGAGAAAATGAACAAGAACACAAGTAGTTTTTAATGTGGTAAAACCCCACCCAATTGGGGAAACATCCACGGTGACCTCTACATTACAAAATGAAAACCCACTAAAATCAAAGTAACAAATTATAAGTTATTTAATAATCAAACCAAACAAACACATCTAAACTAAGTTCATAATCATTACCAACTCCCCTGGATTAGATCTGACTTCTTTGAAGGTTGTTGTTGTTGATGTTCTCTCAAGCTTTCGTAACTTTACTTGATTCCAGTCTTTACGTCGACTCAAATAAGTTCAAGATTATATAACCAACACTTTAAGTGTGGTAGAGTGAAAGTGTAGTGGTGATGTGCTCTATAACATATGCATGCAACACACTCACACTTAATACAGACATAATGATTTAACAAATTACAAGATCACTAGATATGCAAGAAATTCCAAAATCAATTTAGTCAAAACTAAAACAGACTTTAGAACTTTCAAAATATCCGCAGATTAAGAGGGAATCTTGTTGTGAAATATCCAAGATCCTAACACTTTCTTTTTTTGAAAATATTATATAGAAAGTGTTCCCCCAATCAAGATCTCAAAACTAGATCTTAGTCTAATAGAGTTGAGTAAAATGAAATCCGAATGAAGATTGTTGGTTTGGGGTTTAAAAACATGAAATCAGTTTAAAAATAACTAACAAACACGATTTATCAAAAAGAGAAATCAAAACAGTAATCTATCTAAGTGAGGTGTATCATATATACGAGATCTCAAGTTTCTATAAAGAAGAAACTGAAAAACTCAACGTGATTAAGTTGGAAAAATGATCAAGAACAATAGAGGATAACTTCTCAACACACGATCTAAACACTCAGGTTTAAAATCACATAAAAGTGTTTTTGGATTTAAGGTTTGACGAAGTTAGGTTTAGGGTTTCTTTTCTCTCTCCTTTTCTCTCTTCTCTCTTTTTTTCCCTCAAACGAGGAACTTTCAAAAGTCTCTAAATACCTCACTGAAGGCTCTTATTTATACTGGCGTTCGAAGGATCTGGAAAAAAGCCACAATCCAAGGGCTGAGATTAAAAGAATTTAAATTGATGAAAATACAATGATTCACAGATAGCGGTGCAAATCTCAACTCTGATTGGATAAAACCATTGCACTTGGATTAGTTCAAAACGCATGCAGAACGTTGATTAAAGCAATTCAATGGTCTAGATCAAGTCGCGGGTTTCTAAGTGAGAAGAAACACAAATCGAATCGTTGCCATAGCAACACATGTAGGCTCAAGATCAATTCTTAAATGCGCATTTTTTATTTCAAAAAAATCCATGTTTCACCCACAAATGTTTATGCCGCTTTTGGATTCTACCCAAGACAGTTTTAAGGTAAAATAAATATTTGTAAATCAACCCCAGAGCTTTTATAAGTTCCAAATTTTAATTTATAAAAATTATTTAAAATGCTTAAAAAATATTAATTAAATTCGAAAAAATATTTAAAAAGCATATTAGGGAATTTAACTCACACAAGGTTATAATGAGAATGAAATACAACATGTATGCAGTCTTAGTGTGTGGTGTATGTGAAATACCATCAAGAACTTATAGAGGAATATCATGGTTGATAAGATACTTCTGAGGCTTTTGGTTCAACTAGGGATGGACACAATTTTGTCACTATTTTCAAACTAAATATGCTCCTATATAATGCAGACTCAAATGAGCTAAAGATATAGGGTGCTTCAATCTCCCCCTTTTGAAATATGAGACAAAATATCCTTTTAGTAAAAAAGGACTCGTAGGGATACCAAAAAGAAATAAGAGAATCCTATTCCTATAAAAATCTATCTACCCAATCTCTTGGAAATAAAAATTACATAACTCAACTATGTACAAACCATTACCCTATAAAAATCTGACGCAATAAGGTTGTACTGAAATCTGCAAAAAGATACCTAAGATCAAGTTTAGTAGATAAGAATGTACAAAAGTGTCCAAGTGGACTCAAAATTTCTCCCCCATTTTGTCTCAAATGGACAAAGGGCAGCAAGAATCAAATAAAAGAGTTATAATCAGGTAGATATACAAATTATTCAGTTAAAACTGTGCCAATAGATTTGCGTAAATATTCAAAATGCTTAAAGTCCAAAGGTTTTGTAAACAAATTAACCAATTGTAGATCAGTAGGTAGGTAATTAATCTCTAGTTCTTTTGATTCAACTAATGCTTGTACGAAGTGATATCGAATTTTAATGTGTTTAGTGCGAGAATGTTGAACTGGATTCTTAAATATGTTGTTCGCACTCTGATTATCGCAATAGAGATGGAGTTTATCTTTGTTTATACCATAATCTCTTAGCATTAGTTGCAGCCATAATAACTGGGCACAATAACTTCTAGCTACAATATATTCAGATTCTGTAGTGGATAAAGAGGTGCAGTTCTGTTTTTTATTATTCCAACCAACCAAGTTGTTACCGATGTAGTAACATGCGCCTAATGTACTTTTACTATCGTCGAAACACCCAGCCCAATTAGCGTCAGTGTAACCAACTATAGTGCTCGATGTGTCATTAGTGTACCAAACGCCTAAATTGTGAGTGCCTTTTATGTATTTAATTATTCTTTTTACATATAACATATGGATCTCCTTGGGATTATTCTGATAACGGGTGCACATACACACAACGAACAAGATATTTGGGCGCAAGGTAGTTAGGTAGAGCAAGCTTCCTATCATACTACGGTATAAGGTAAAGTCAATGGATTTACCATTTTCATTTTTGGAAAGTTTGACCGAGGTACTCATAGGCGTTCTAGCTTCCTTATCCATATCAAAGCCAAAATTTTTTACAATATCTAAAGCATATTTTGAGTGCAAAACAAATAAACCTTCTGAGTTTTGTTTTACTTGAAGACCTAATAAAAATTGCAACTCCCCCATAAGCAACATTTGGAATTATCTGTGCATAATGCCTGAGAAAGACTTAGCTTCTGAAGGGGAAGTGGATCCAAAAATAATATCGTCAACATATACTTGAGCAATAGTAATGTTGTTGTCAAAATGTTTGGCAAACAAGGTTTGATCATTTCCTCCTCTCTTCAATCCATTATCTAAAAGAAGAAGGTGGACAGACGCTCATACCAAGCTCTGGGAGCTTATTTTAACCCATAAAGAGCTTTCTTAAGACGATAACATGATTAGGATGATGTGGGTCAATAAACCTTTTGGATTTTTCTACATAGGTCTCCTCAGTTAAAATACCATTTAGAAATTCCGACTTTACATCCATTTCGCAAAATGCGAAATATAAATGACAAGCTATAGCAAAAAGTAAATGAACAGATTTGAGTCGAGTAACAGGAGCAAATGTAAATCTATTCCTTCAATCTGAGATTATCCCTGGGTAACTAATCTAGATTTATTTCTAATAATCATCCCAGACTCATCAATCTTGTTTTTAAAAATCCAACGTGTGCCAATAACCCTTTTATTTTCAGGTCGGGGTACAAGATACCAAACATCATGAATGAT
Organism: Sambucus nigra; assembly: GCA_949130495.1. NCBI lineage: Eukaryota > Viridiplantae > Streptophyta > Magnoliopsida > Dipsacales > Adoxaceae > Sambucus > Sambucus nigra. The sequence goes on along the minus strand of CASBWL010000019.1, from coordinate 887,159 downwards.
AAATTGAAGAAGCTCTTCTTGCATTGCAGTAATCCACAATGTGTCATTCAAGGCTTCATTTACATTTTTGGGCTCAATAAGATACACAAAACATGAAAAATGAGCAATGTTACGAAGTTGGGATCTTGTACGAGCAGGTTCTATAGGATTACCAACAACCTTATCTATGGGATGGTCTTTAGAAACCCAATTATGTACTTCAGGGGTCTCTGTTGGTAAAGACTCAGTTATTTCAGGAGAGTCAAAATTTAAAAATCTTTCAGACTCTTCTACAATAGCTGATCTAGTAGTTTTACTTTCTAAAAAAGTGACATTCACAATCACATTAATGGATTCTATCATGGTCTTAGTACGCAAGTTATAAATATGGTAGGCTCTACTATCAGGTGAATATCCTAGAAATATAGTTTTATCTCCTCTTATTTCAAACTTAGATAAGTGTTTTCTGTCTTTACAGACATACCACGTACTGCTAAATGCCCAATTTAAGATTTGGCTTCTTGCGATACCAAATTTCATAGGGGGTCTGTTTAGAATTCTTCCAAAGGTAGACTCTATTGATAATGTGACATGAAGTACGCACTGACTCAACCCAAAAATATTTAGGTAAGTCTTTGGCATGTATTAGAACTCTTGCCATTTCCTGAATAGTCCTATTTTTACGTTTGGTTATCCCATTTTGTTGGGGTGTCTTGGGAGCACTAAACTCGTGTTTGTAACCATTATAGTCACAATATTCGATGACACCTGAATCTATAAATTCTCCTCCCCTATCACTCCAGATTCGATTTACTTGGGAGTTCTTTTCATTGAAACGCTCTAAAGGTTTCAAACTTATGTTTTAGAAAAGCAACCCAAGTGAATCTCGTATTGTTGTCAAATATAACTAACGTGTAACTATTTCCACAAAGACTAATAGTACGAGAAGGACCCATTAGGTCCATATGGATAAGTTCTAATGGTTTAGAGGACTGAATATCTTTAACTCTTTTATGAGATGCCTTAACTATTTTCCTTTCTTAACAGGGACTACAGACTATGTTCGAAATGGGTTTTAGTTTAGGAATACCTCTAACAATTTCTTGAGAGGACAATTTACTATGGTTGTCATAATTTATGTGACCCATTCTGTTATGCCATAATTCATTATCATTCCTTCTAGAAATGTTACAGACCTCTGTACTAAGATTAACTGTGTAACAGTTATCTAGAGTACGGAGTCCTCTAATTATGCATTCACCATTTTCATTTAAAATTTTATAATTGTTCTTCGAAAAGGTGACAGTATGATTGGAGTCACAAAATTGTGAAATACTTAGTAGATTAGCCTTAAGACCTTTTACTAATAACACATCTTCAAGAATAGTTAATCCTTCTTCTTGGAGTGTTCTTCTACCTACAATCTGGGCTGAAACACCATCTCCAAACAAGACTTTGGCTCCGGAGAAGTTAGTTTTGTTTGAGAATTTGGATTCATCCCCGATCATATGCTTAGAACATTCAGAGTCTAAGTACCATCCAGATGTGGTGTGTTCATATTTCAAAGCATTGATCACTATGTTACATTTCATCTGGGGTACTAGATCATCCTTTCTTACCCAAATAGCTCTGGTTTTCAATTTGTTCTTATTAGCTCGTATTTGATAAAAATTGCGAGCTTCAGTTTTTTGTCTATGCAAATTTTGTGCAATTTTATTGTTGTTATAAACGTTTTGATCATTTGGTCGAGAAAAGACTTTAGGATTATTTCTTGACGATTGTCTTTTTGTATTAGATCTTGTCTTTCTTTTTCGGTAGCTAGAGTTTCTGTTTAGTGGGTTATGAAGAACATAATTATTACAGCTTCTCATAGAATAATTAAAGTTCTGATAGGTAAAGGAGGGTAAGAATTTTGGTATAGGCTTTTGGAATAGCAACCATCTAAGGAATGTCCGAACACATCATAATATGAGCAATAAAGATTGCTCGTAGCGGTTAAGTCTTTAGGAAAGTTGTTGAATATAGGTTTCCCTAAGTTATGACTTTTGGCATTAGTTCTAGAGGGAACAATTTGAAATGAGGTCTCACTCTTTCTAATAGGAGGACAAACGTACTTAGATTTAAGTTGAACATTATGCTTAGAGGTACTTGTCTCATCAAAGTTTAACTGCTACTGATTTTTATCAAAATCATTTTTCAAAGATTAAAAGTCAGGACAAATTTCCATAGGTCTTTTCCCACCAGTAACAAGCTTTATGGTTTCAAAAGATTTAGTTTGTTTAATATTTTTGGCGCAAAAGCCTATTCCAGATCTATCATCAGAATTGATCCTACTATCAGTAACACAGTCCTCAAAACAATTAGAATTGCTTTCAAATTTTGAGAATTTTTTAAAGACTGTTGATGCCTTTTCTTTTGTTTGTTCCAATTCTAATAACGACCCTTTATACTTCTTTTCCAAAAAATTATTGGATTCAGTCAAATCTTTCACTCTTTATTCAAAAGCTTTTATCTCCTCATCATGAGTTAAACTTCGAGACGTATACTCTTCAGCATTTTGTTTAACTATTTGATTTAAGGACTCTAATTTCATGGAAAGATCTTTGACAAGCTCCTCTAGTCTAGCATTTTTCTTGAGAGTTTTAGTGTGAAGTGTGTGAATGTCAGTAAGATCCTCATTATCAGAGTCACTAAGTGAACTATGTGCTATGTCCCCTATAGATTCAATTTGAGGACTCACACACCCATTGGCATCAATAATAAGATGATCACTTTGACTCACACACACACGATTCTCAGAACTACAATCATTCTCAAGCAGTAAGACAATTATATCAATAGAAGCAACATCAATCATGGTATGATCAATTTCCTCATCATCATTTTAGATTATCTTAGCAAACAATGACATGCGAGGGTCATAAGAGTTGGATAACTCGGTTTCTTTGTTTTCAGAGTCACTTGAGTCATTCCAAGTCTTGCATAGTTGAGCCCTATTCTGTTTGGGTGTCTAAGTTAACCCTACAGTCACTAGCCATGTGTCTTAATTTTCCACATCTACAACATTCAATATTTTTAAGGTCTTTCTGAGGTCTCTTGTGGTCATCAGTCTTTTGTTTGTCAGGTCTTTAGTGAATTCACTTACTAACTTCCATGATTCTCACATTACTTCCTTCAACTGCTAGTTTAGTAGGAAAAGTATATCCATTTTCTATAACTTCCCAGACTTCATCTCCTAGAGTTACTTGAATGAAAGAAATTATCCTTACCTTCCAGTAAGGAAAATTGGTTCCATCAAAGAGAGGGGGTTTGGACAGGTTACCTAGTCTCTCAAATTTCTCGTCCATACTTTTTTTTGAAAAAATAATTTCAGAAACACGGGATCTAAAAGATTTTAAAACAGCTAAGCTCTGATACCAATTGAAAAATGCCACTTAAGACGTTTAATACAAAGTTAAACTGTTAAAATGGCTTTGAGTTGTTTGTTGAAGAAACTCTTTTAATCAAAACAAAACTTAACACAAGATGTGTTTAAAAACTTATCAAGATAGTTTGAATGAGTGTGAACGATTTATTTCAGATCTAGTAAACCATTTTTGAAAAACAAAACTTAAACTATTAAATCAGAACATCTAAGAAGAAGGTGATGAGAAAATGAAGAAGAACACAAGTAGTTTTTAACGTGGTAAAACACCACCCAGTTGGGGAAACATCCATGGTGACCTCTACATCACAAAATGAAAATCCACTAAAATCAAAGTTACAAATTACAAGCTATTTAACAATCAAACCAAATAAACACACCTAAACTAAGTTCATAATCGTTACCAACTCCTATGGATTAGATCTGACTTCTCTGTAGGTTATTGTTGGTTCTCTCGAGCTTTCATAAATTTATTGATTCTAGTCTTTGCGTCGACTCAAACAAGTTCAAGATCATATAACCAACACTTTAAGTGTGGTAGAGTGAAAGTTTAGTGGTGATGTGCTCTACAACATATGCATGCAACACACTAACACTTAATTCACACATAATGATTTAACAAATTACAAGATCAGTAGATATTCAAGAAATTCCAAAATCAATTTAGTCAAAACTAAAATAGTCTTTTAGACTTTTCAAAATATCCACATATCAAGAGGGAATATTATTGTGAAATATCCAAAATCCTAACACTTTCTGGTTTTGAAAATATTATATAGAAAGTGTTCCCCCAATCAAGATCTCAAAACTAGATCTTAGTCTGATAGAGTTGAGTAAAATGAAATCCAAATGAAGATTGTTGGTTTAGGGTTTAAAAACATGAAATCAATTTAAAAATAACCAACAAAAAAGATTTCTCTAAAAGAGAAATCAAAACAGTAATCTATCTAAGTGAGATGTATCACAGAGACGAGATCTCAAGTTTCTATAAAGAAGAAACTGAAAAACTCAACTTGATTAAGTTGGAAAAATGATCAAGAACAAGAGAGGATAACTTCTTAACACACGATCTAAACACTCAGGTTTAAAATCACATAAAAGTGTTTCTGGATTTAGGGTTTGACGAAGTTAGGTTTAGATTTTCTTTTCTCTCTCTTTTTTTCTCTCTTTTCTCTCTTCTCTCTTTTTTTCTCTCAAACGAGGAACTTTCAAAAGTCTCTAAATGCCTCACAAAAGTCTCTTATTTATACTGGCGTTCGAAGGATCTGGAACAAAGCCACAATCTAAGGGCTAAGATTCAAAGAATTTAAATCGATGAAAATCCAATGATTCACAGATACCGGTGCAAAGCTCAACTCTGATTGGATAAAACCATCGCACTTGGATTAGTTCCAAACGCATGGAGAACGTTGATTAAAGCAATTCAATGGTCTAGATCAAGTCGCGGGTTTGTGAGTGAGAAGAAACAAAAATCGAATTGTTGCCAGAGCAACAAGTGTAGGCTCAAGATCAAGTCTAAAACACGTGTTTTTTATTTCAAAAAAATCCAAGTTTCACCCACAAATGTTTCTGCAGCTTTTGGATTCTACCCAAGACAATTTTAAGGTGAAATAAATATTTGTAAATCAACCCCAAAGCTTTTATAAGTTCCAAATTTTAATTTACAAAAATTATTTAAAATGCTTAGATAATATTAATTAAATTCCAAAAAATATTTAAAAATCATATTAGGGAATTTAACTCACACAAGGTTATAATGAGAATGAAATACAACATGTATGGAGTCCTAGTATGTGGTGTATGTGAAATACCTTCAATAACTTGTAGAATAATATCAAGGTTGATAAGAGAGTTTTGAGGCTTTTTAGTTCAACTAGGGATGGACACAATTTTGTCACTATTTCCAAACTAGATAAGCTCCTATATAATGCTGACTCAAATGAGTCAAAGATATAGGGTGCTTCACTATGTTGAGGGGATTTTGAAATATATTTATTAAAGTTAAGTTCTTGAAAGAAAACGATGATTATAACTAATATTTGGGTAGGAATTACGTGTAGTCTGATTTGATATTTATAGAGGATAAGAAATCAATCTCCACCAATTAAACCTGGATTTTTGATGAAAATGGTGGAAGAACATGAAATCTAGGGGTTTTGATGAATGAATGTTATGATCCATATTTAATTAGAAAGTTTAATGTTTTGAGGTTTATATCATGTCAGAAATCATCCTAATACATGTGAAAAAGGGTTAGGATAACTAGTTTGAAGTTTGGTAAAGAACCATGGAGAGTTGAATGAGAAAAGTGTTGAAAAATGAATTTGCATGTTGAAGAATAAGCGATGTGCAGAATTTTGAATAGATTCACCATAGAGGCGAATGGATTCGATGAGAGAATCAATTCGGCTTCCTGGAGAATCGATTCGGTTACCCAGAAAATGTGAAAATCTCTTGTTTAAGCCGAGAACTCCAAATATTTAATCGGGGAAACCTTTGGGACATTGTTGAAATATAATGTGAGATTTGTTATATTATAGTAAGCTTGTGATGAGATTATGATTTAGTCTTAATACGATAATTAAGGCGAGATTTAATATACTTAAATTAAGGCATAATTAATTCGAGAGATGGAGAATGAATTACGGGAAGTTTGAGTAAATTTATGACCAGTAGTGTGTAAATGAATTAGCTACTGAATTTTATTAAAGGGAAACTAGGACCCTTAAGGTAGAGAATGAAAATCATATTAAAACGATAGTGAGGTAAATCATAAATTGATGGTACGGGGAGTATTCAAGAGAAAATACTACATACGTGATATGATAATTAGGTTGTATGTATGCCTACTGATTTGATGTATATAGAGGTAGTGCGTATACCTATTATATTATTAATGTTACATGTGAACATACCTACGTTGCCTACTATCACAGAGGTTCCTGTGCAGTGGAAGATCCCACCTTGCCGATTCCAGGGAGGTCTAGATTTGTGCCCTAGGACCTAGAACTTAGGGCGGCTCACTATGTGCCGTGTATTAGTGGGACTGGCAGGTAATTTGATTACGTTAGGTATGTGTGTAGCCCAAAGGCTTAGAACTATCTCCACCTCCAATGCTTGTTATTTGATTTTGGGTTTCAGGATACATGTCGAACCAATAGTCCTTATTTTAGTACAAGAGGTACATAGACTGATAGCAGAGTATGCCTATTTATACGGTGGCCCTTTTGAGAAACATCGTAATTATATATATTAGTGGGATAAATATATATAACCGCTGGAATGATTCTACTTATGTGTGATAGTAGACAGACTAATAGTGTGGATATAAATAATGAATTAAGTAATGAAACTTAATTAAATTATTGAGTGAAAATATATGGAGAACGTTACTTATGATATCAATAACATACGAGAGATGTTAATTCGAACAACAACTGTATGGGCGGTATGGGACTTACAGGGTTGAGAGTATAAATAGATACTTAGGTTTAGTTAGCTTGGGTAGTATAGCTAGGTGGGCTAAGTATAAAGCGTTAGGCATGCACAATAGTTGAGAGGTGAGGAAACTCAAGAGAGTGTACGTGAACCTAACATGTGTAATCAATAACTGATTTTAAAATTGTGATAAATACTTGCAAAATATTTTCAAAATGTTTTGGGTCCTAACTCTTGCTATAAATATTTTCCAAAACCTTTTAGGTATCCATCCACAGAGATGATAGACTTGACAATCTATTCCAGGGATGATTTACTGCAGTGCTGTGGAGGCTTTTAGGATTTGAGTAGACGCTTCTACCTTTCATTCCTAGTGAAGGATCTCATTCAGTATTTTAGTTGGGCATGTTTCCCCCATTCTAACTTTATTTATTTCAGTTATTCATTTTAAACTTGTAGTAGGATTTATTTACTATTTGTGGGATATAGTATTTGGATTTGGATTTTCTAGCCGATGGTTTATTCGGCAAGACAGTTTTTATTTATTCCTTGTGATGGTTGGGCAATATTTATTATGTGGATGTTTTAATTTCAATTTTCAGTTCATTATAATCGATTGTGTAATGAAAGATAAAATTTTGACACCGGCTTAATTAACTAATAGGTGGTTAATAATTTATATGGTTTTTGACAGTGATGTTGAGAATGAACCAAATATAAAACCTCTTTTAATTTAATAAAGGATTGATCATCCTGTATTTAATAAGGCGATGTGTCACATTAACCAAATCAGGGGAGACTTCAGCGCTAAGGATGAACGGATGACAGCATATCTATAGGTGGTTCACGAGATGATATCAAAGTTTAAGGAAGTCCACATTAAATAATTCCTCTCGGAGCACAACAGTCATGTAGATGCTTTAGCATCCCTTAGCTCAGTAGTAGATTCTAATCTCATGATAATAATCGAAATGGAGTTCCTCGCCAATCATAACATTAAAAGAGTTATGGCCTCCAACGACGCTCTTTCCATCGAAAAGGGCCCATGTTGAATGAATTTTGTCATCGCGGATCTATTAAGCAATGCACTATTGACAAAAAATAAGTTCATCGAATTTGGGTGGAGGTTGCTTGCTTTTACCTAGGACCTGGGGAAAAACTTTATATAAGATCTTTTCATAGGACCTTACCTCCAATGCGTACACCCAAAGTATGCCGACTAGGTGCTCTATGAGATTTATAATGGAATTTATGGGAGTCATGTAGGAGGAAAATCTCTGGAATTTTGAGCAACTAAGGAAGGATACTAATGGCCATATATACAGAAATGTGTAATTATTTATGCTCGTAAGTGAGAGAAGTGCCAAAAATTCACCCCCATGCTTCACTAACCGACCAGTGACCCGAGGCCTTTGATAAGTTCATGGTCGTTTGGACAATGGGGGTTGGATATCATAGGGCCACTTCTACTGCGCTAGGAAATCGCAAGTACTTTTTGGGCGACATGGATTATTTCACTTAATGGATCGAGGCAGAACCACTGGAGAACATTAGAGATGCCTATATGGTTAGGTTCATTTGGAGAAACATTATAACTCGTTTTGGGGTGCCCAGGACAATCATAATGAATAATGGCATACAATTTGAGAGTAGTCTTTTCAAGGTTTCTGCGACGAGCATGGGATCAGATATCACTATAGTTCTATGTCATACCCTCAAAGCAAAAACCAATTATAGTACTTCAATAAGACGATGCTCGATGGCTTGAAGAAGAGGTTAGAAAGAGAAAAGGGAGCTTAAGTAGATGAGCTCCCTCATGTCCTCAGAGCATATTGTACCATATCGAGAAGACCTACTGGGGAAACACCCTTTTCCATAACCTATTGGATGGAAGATGTAATTCCACTTGAAGTTTGTTTGATAACCATGAGGACAAACGTTGCTAAGAAAGGATTGAAAGACGAAGCCCTTCGCACTGAACTTGACCTAGCATAAGAACGGAGGGAACAAGCCATGATCAAGTTGGATTCCTACCAGTACCAGTTGGCAAAATAATAAAATAAAGGGGTCAATCTGAGAAAATTTTAGTTCGGGGGTTACATCCTCAGAAAATTCCTCGATAACGCCAAAAGGCCGTTAGATGACAAGTTAGGACCCAACTGGGAAGGTCCATTCAAAGTGATTAGGGATAATTTTCAAGGATCCTATAACTTAGAAACAATGGAGGGCGGGGAGATACCCCGAGAATGGAACGTGACTAACCTCAATAAGTTTCATTTTTACTCTTATTTCCAGCATATTTACCTCGAGCATGGAACGCGGACAATGTCAAGAAGTTGTATTTTTAATCTTATTTTTAGCATATTTAGTTTTTATAAATTTTCATTTCAAAACCTATGTTGCTCGCAGTTTATATTCAATTTATTAATAAAGGCCCTGGCTATTTGCTCAATTATTTAGTTGTTCAGGTTGCTTTACATTATTCCAAAGTAACAGGGTCACAATTTGCATTAATTTTCAAATGCGGATCAGACCTTAGCTTAAATACAATAGCGACCTTGCTTATTATAATTAAACTTAAGGTCTCCAAGTCCTTCTCAGTACACACACAAATGACCTTATGAATTATTCAAGAAAGCAAAATCCCAATGAAGGATCCCCATGCATTAGACTAACTCGACTTGGTCGGATAAAATCCTAAATGGGTGGACTGCACTTATAGCAAGTGCATTTTTGTCATAGTTTATCCTAGGCCTAAGGTAGTGTTACAAAACCACCTAAAAGGTGAGACAGAGAAACATAGCACATGCTTGGCATAAAAGGAGTGGAAAATGTGAGAGATTGTTATTAACTTAACTACACTATAACATTAAGTTATAAGTTACAAAAAGTGTTAGTTATAAAAAAAATTACAAATAATATAAATTACAACTATTTACATTTGACGAGTTACGAATTGTTCAACCTATTTTCTTCACTGCTTATTTGGATCTGGTCAGAACTCATCATTGCTACCATGGGACTCCAGATAACTCTCAGTGACCTGAAGAGGTATGGCATCCAAAAGGACATACTTATTGTCCCTACCAAATGGAAGGCACCTGTATGCTGGACAATCTACTTGGTACATGTACCAAACCTAAAAATCTTGAGGCTCTTTCATATCTTTCAGGGAGTTCTACCAACCATGCTTTTAGGCCACACTTTTATCCTCCTCCAACCTGAATGGAATATCCGCCCAACCTTTATGGTAGGCTGTCGTCTAGGCTTCTCGTTGACCCATCCTAACTAAGTAGAGAAGCTTCTTTACATCAAGGTTAATTCCTATGACCATGATATGAGATTTTCAGCTAACATCTTCTTCATCAAAGAGCTTCTTCCTAAGCTCATCATTCTTGAACTAGATAAGGGCACCTATGTCGCCAACATCTTTTGACCCGATGAGCTGAGCCTTCAGGTCATTCACCTCTCCAATGTCCCTATGTCCTTCAAGTCATCCTTCAACTTGGAAACCAAGGATGACTGGTCTTTATAAGCACCAGTCATTTTCTTAAGTGACTTGCGAACAACCACAAATGCTTAGCTGCCTGAGCACTAGCATTCCGACCCAAAAGGATGTTTAAATCACCAAACAAACACCAATCTTCTTCAGCAACAGAATACAAAGCAAACAAACACAAAGACAAGAGTTAAGTAAAGATATTCGAATAACATTGTAAATAAAGAAAAGTCTTGTCATTAATAAATTCCCAAACGGCCAAAACACTTACAAAATAGAAAAACACGAAACGGTACAAGAAATACAAGTCCTATTTTAAGTATTCCTATATCTTCACTTGTTCCTCAACTTCAGAAGCTTTACCTTTGGTTGCCACATCCACAGTCTGATCAGCTGGGATGTTGGAAGTAGCCTCCTTTTGAATCCTTATTAAAGAGCTAAGTTTATGCTCATTAAAGAGGTGAGATTCAATTGGGACCTTGGTCCTCATCAAGGTTGTGTCCTAACCTTTTTTAAAAATGGATTTATGGATATACGCCATCTGACATTTGGCATCATCGTATGCTTCGTTAAATCCCTTATTAAAACTGGCATCCTTAGTTGTAAGAAATTTTACCACCTCCTTGGACAACCGAGATTGCTCGGCCTTCAATTGAGTATTATCAACCTTCAGCTGGTCGACCTCAATCTTCAGTGCATTTATGGCATCGCTGGAGGACTTCTTCACAATTTTATATACCCTTTGGGCATTGGCCATGGTCTTCTTTGATTTTATCAAAGCCTCATTGAGCCCATCATTGATCTTAGACTGGTCCAGACGACCATCTAAGAGTTTGACAAAACCTTCCACAAACTTCAAACAGAGAAATAAGTCAAGTGTTAGATGAATCCAACTTAGAATAGCAATAACAAGTAAATATGAAAGTTCCATACAAGTAACAGGGTTTGAGAAGCATGATTTGAATGCTACTTGGGGGAAAGCTGCTCGCGATCAGCTGCTTACATAGCCCCCTCAAGAGGCTATAAGCCAATGGGGTATTCTTTGCTATAGATGTGCCCTATAAATTCCTCAAAAAAGGAAGAAGACACCCTTTTTGGAAGACATGGGGACCAATGGGGCCATATCTTTCTTGTTCTACTCTCAGATGGCTAGCTCTAGGTCAGTGGCCTTAGGCCCTTAGTCTTAGTACTCTTCAAGGACTTGTTGGGGGAGGAGGACCAAACCTCCACATCATCATCATCAATAAGAAACACTCTCTTTTTAGGTTCCATTGAATCCTCCTTGTCCATAAGGATGGATTCGACGTCAAGGGATTCGAAAGAAGAGTAGACATATATTTCATTTTTTGAAAAAGAATGGTTGGGGATGTCGTCTACTGAACAAGTAGTAAAAATGCCTGTAGTGTTTTTATACTCCAAAAGGAATGAGGCTATCAAGCAACTCTCTCACCTTACAAACCTTCAATAATTCATCTTTGTTCATATGAGCAAGATAAGGATCTTTCTTCTTCGAGCGAGTTGTACAGATTTAAAAAAGAGAAATTCTAGCAATAAAGAAAATTCAAAACATGAAAATCCAAAGAGGAGTATATAAAGAATTAGTTTCAGTCTATATCACCCCCGAAGTTAGGAATAGGAACCTTGTGTATTCCTCGCCCTCGGGGAGGGGCAGATGTTGCCAGTTCCTAATAATAAAACCCTTATGCCAATATCCTATATTGGAATCAAGAAGGTTCACTACGAGGACCCTATTGGCCTTCCTCGCCTTTACGTAGGCAAGACCATAGTTGGTGTGAGACCAAGAGTAATAATACTTTATCTCTGGGATACCAAGGTTGGTTCCCTATAACTCATTAATTTTGTGCACCCTATTGGCAATAGACCAAGTACTGGGGGCATATTGAGATGGAATCACCCGTAAACGTTCACAAAATTCTAAAATATGTGGGTTTGGGGGAAAGGTTAGTCCTCCCCGAACTATAGATAAGGTATGAATCTAGTGGCCCCATCAACTGTAATAGTCGATTGATGATAGTTGGTTGCTTATAAAAATGGAAAGTCATCCGATTAACCTTTTGAGTCAACCTCTTAATACTAGCCGATTGATTATTTATCAAGTTAGCCTGGTCGGATAAAATCTTCTTGGCCCTTTCCTCTTCAACATTGGATGAGCAACCACAACCTGCTTAGATGATTGGCCACCCTTGGACTTCTTTAACCTCTCAATTTCCTCCATTAACTTGTCATTCTCTTACTCCAAAAAGAAACCCTTTCACTTTGATCAGTATTTGTAGATTTTTTAATCCCTGGAATTCATACTTTAACATGTTATTCTCATACTCTAATAAACTGGCTACCTCTCGAGCACTATTCACCTCACACTTCATCATAAACTCCTTTTTATCGTAGGCTGAGGATATGTCCTGTAACTCTTTGTCAAAATCAATCCAACTACTTAACCAAACAAACTTCTTCTCATAATCAGCTGTCAAACTAGCAAGAGCTTCCTTGTGATCCTGCTGCATTTGGAGTATCAAATCGTAATAAGAGGCATTGGTTGCCATGGCTTGACGAAACAATATATGTGAATGAAGATATGCCTCTCTAACATGGCTAGAAGCATATAAGCCGAGCAATTCTTTTAGTTCTCTCTTGTTAAGATCTTCATGACCTACCCTAAAGATCTGAACACTCCTCTTATACAGGTAACTCTCGGCCTCTGCCAGAATATATTTCCTGGAGTTAACTTGAAAGGGATAAATAGGGAATAAGTATGAAAAGTTAAATAAAGTTTACTACAAACAACTAGGTTATTGATGATAAAGGGCAACTTCATTAGAATTATTGAAGGGCAATACAAAAAAGGGAGACCAGTTCAGATTACAAAAAAGAAACCTTATAAGCCAAAAGAAATAAAAATATCCTAAATATCTATACCTTATCCTTATCCCAAGCCACCTCCACCTCCTCCTTCTCCTCAAGACGAACAATGGTAACAACCATCTTATAGGGCACCGACGACTTAGCCATTCCCTCCTCATCATTAATCTCCTCATCGATCATAAGAATAGTACCAGGGTTGTATTACTGAAAGAGCTCAGAGTCTGGAGCAATGAAAACCTTCTTCAGAACTGGATCCCATCCTTCCTTGAAGGACGACTTGTTTAGAAACTCCATCTGCACAGTAGCAATGGAGAATTCCGTATACCAATCTCTAGTATAGGCATCCTACTTCTCTTTATTGACCTTCACTTTTAAACCCCGATATTTGCCATCGGCATCTGCAGTAGATTTCTAAGCTCATTCGACCTTCTTCACAACTTTATCATCAACGTTCACAACATCATTTTTATCCTTCTTGACATTCTCCAACACATCTTTCCATTTTTTCTGATACACTACCCGGGCCTTCTTGGTATCACCTAGGGAGTCCTTCAGACCTTGGAAAATAGGCTCAACGTCTACCAAAGACTCCCTAAATTAGTCATCCCTTCTAAAAACTTGGACATAGTCAACTAAAAGCCACAGAATCCAAGAGAAGCAAGAAACTAAGCAAACCTTATAATTAAAGTACATACAAATAAAATACAATGAGTAAAGAGATGTTTACCAAGGCCAAATTGTAATTGGCTTGTTCCAGCAATCTAGCCCTAGAAAGGGAAATAGTAGCAGCTTTATCAGCGAGAACAACCCTGAACATATCAAACCTCGGGCAAGTTCAGGGTTCATTACCACCGAAGTAGCACCAATAGAACCCTTGTTGGTTGGACCCTTTCCTGGAAACTTCTAGCGATTGGCAGGTCCTTTCTTAAACCTTTTAAATTAAGGCTGCTTGGTCTTAACTTCTTCAAGTACCACCACCACAAGGCATTTGTAACTCCCTTCCTCAATGTTCCTCTTCTCATCTAGTGAAGGGGACTTAGTTTTGGTAACGAGGTTAGGGAGCTTTCTTTTTACCATTTTTTCTAGAGAAGGAGTAACGATCGACGCTAAAATTATGTCAAAAGAAGATGAAGTACCTCTAATAAAAATATTCCCCTATAATTTGGAAGAAGATTATAAACCAAAAGATGAGGATGATGAGGTTGGCTCATCTAAGTCAATTGGGGCTATAGGAATGTCTTCGGTTGGTCTTGTAACAAATGAAGTAGTTGAACTATAATATTCCAACTGTACTAAAGCCGAGTGAGGATAATGCTCCCCAAGTCTCTACTGGATGGACCAAACAAGCTTTAAGTCCATAAAATTCACCTGAGATTCAGGTGGAATGTCCTTATTCCTCATCTCTGCCTAATACAAATACATGGATAGTGGTAAGTAAATAGGTAAATTAAAAAGAACAGGCAGAAAATATGCTCATAATATAAGTGACGACCTATGTCATTCCCTCCTGAGGGCAATGTGGCCTAGTATATTCTTCACCCTCAAGAAGTGGGGCAAATTATCAATTCTTAGCAATCAAGCCATAATCCAAATAATCTTTATTGGAGTCAGACAAATAAACCACCAACGCACCGTTCGAATATCTAGTCTTCAAATAGTAAATGTTATTAGCAGTAGTCCCCGAGCTGTGATAGTATTTCAATTCCATTATAACTGTACGGGTTCTATATAATTCATTAATACGATTCACCGTATTTACTATCCTCTAAGTATTTGGTTCCACTTGGGTTGGGACCACGTCAAAATACTAATAAAACTAAGGTAACAAGCGATTAGGTGAGAAAGCTACCCCACACTCTGTTATAAATACCGGGGGAAGCAAATGACCTTCATCTAAGGCACACAGGTCACAGGGACATGCGACCAACTCAGTTTCTACCCATTCAGGGATCCAACGCTTTATTCAAAACTCCACCAAAGATCTCTTATAATCCACACACGCCATTATAAAAACTCAAAAAGGAAAGTACAGGAACAAAATGATTCTGATAGTGAAGACAAATGCAACAACAACAATTCTCTTCTTAACAACGAAGTAAAATCTCAACTGTGAATAAGGAGTTTGAAATTTAAAGTCGAATGAGATTACGAGGAAGGGACATTTTATAGGATTGATGGCGCCTCTCAGAGTACATATTTGAAATGAATAAATGAACCATCATTTTAGATATCAACGACGTTTCATTTCCCTAGATGCCCCAAATAATCGGCGTACCCCCAGGAGGTTCGATGTTTTTCTAAATATTTATAAAATTACCCCTTCTTAATATGACATGTTGAAAGTTACAAGTCAAAGAGGTCGATGGCCGACCAAACCCTCTCTAGGATGCCGATAATGTAATCACGTGAACACTCCCGACAAGGATGGTTCTAATAAAAAATTCTATTTTTGTATTTTTCATTTTTAATTTTAACAATTAAGTCTTTAAATAAACACACCCAGTTTTAAACTTTATTTTAGCAATAAACCATTTTATCCAATTTTATCTTCTTAACCTAAAACATGCATTCAGGTTATAGCAGATAAAATAAACCAATCGAACAACACGTTGATGTACGAGGAAAACTACAAAGGGAAAAACCTGGGACGGGTTAGCCAAACAGTTCACTATGATATGGTTTTACAAAGTTTCGATCTTTAAATGCTCCTTCACAGTGTAACGCAGGAATCCACCGACGCAAACATAAGAGTCTATGCTCACCTAGATATCCATCAATAAGGCTCAACAATTCTCAAGAACCACAATAAGAACGTATGGAGTCCACCAAACGAAATAGGTTCTCTCAAGATGAAAAAAATAAACTTTCCTGCCAAAACTTAAGATCTCAAAGCATAGGAACTATGGATCTTGGACCTTAAAACATAAAGGGTGAAAGTATGGGATTGGAACTTTTGCAAACAAATGTAAAAACGTTTTTCACCACAAGTCCTTAAATATTCTGAGTCCAAAACACCTTAAATATTTTTTGAACGATTTTCGGGGCGAAAGGTCGTTCGAATGAGAATAGCATCTCGTTTGAAAGAAAACCTGAACTCATTCAAACGAGAATGTATTCCCATTTAAACCATCTTTAAACAAGCCTTTAACGAGTTTGGTTCTGCTTGGCAGAACATCCTCGTTTGATGTTCATTTAATCCTCATTCTAATGAAAATTCCATGTCATTCGAATGAGACATAAAACTTATTCTAACAAAAATAACGTCAGGAAATATTTTTCCTTAAAAAATATTAAAAACAGTTCCAAACAAGTTTTAAATAAAAAGTTAACACACTAAAAATATTTCCAATAACTCATAATTAATACGCATTCATAACTGTGAGTTTCTCTATCATTGTGAAGACACTCTTGGCACTAAACACGACACGACATATCCAATCTTTGAAGTTTGGACGCTACGTCTTCATCAAACAATGTTATAGGCTTATGGGATCAACAACTCAAAGTCTATCCTATGACTCAAATAGTTTTGTCCGGAATAATGCCAATTACATAAAAACTGACTCGATTGGAAACTTGTCCTTAAAAATCTCCTCCTTTGGCTATTTCAAGACAACACCAGATAAAAAAATCCTATAGGCCGCTAATCTCTCTAAAAGACTCATTCCCCAACCCTAAAAGGAAAAAGAGTGCAGCCAATCGACAGTATGAGTAGCTTTGTTTTTCTTGAAAACTTTGTCGCATTGATGTAAATATGTAGTGCTGCACACTTAAACACACCTTCAAATGAAAATGGAATATAACAAGTATAAATCCGTAAATAAACATCTAAAAATTTCTAAAACAATCTCAACTTAGGTTAGACGTCTCCCCCTAAGATAAAGATACTAAACATGCAAAGGAAATATATCATTTTTCCATCATGCTCTCTGAAAAGAATCATTCCCCAACCACAGAAAGAAAAAAGAGTACAAACGCTCGACAAACACACAAACATGAGTATCTTTGTTTTGCTTAAAAACTTTTCCGCATTTATATAAACATGTAGTCTTGGACACTTAAATACACTTTCAAATGCAAAGGGAATACAATAAGTATAAATCCTCAAATAAACATCTAACAATGACTAAAACAATCTCAATTTAGGTAAGACGTCTCCCCCTAAGACAAAGATACTAAACATGAAAAGAAAAGTTACAATTTCTCCCTCTTTTTGTCCCGGAATAGACAAAGCAAGATAGCATAAACAATCAGTCCCCCTAAAACCAAATCTCCCCCTAAATTCGTGATCAAGTGATACCAAGATGAGAAAATTTGATACCAATTTTAAATATAGGGAGAAAGGAATAAAGCACGCAATAGTGTAAAATGTAGTGAATGCACAACATGGAAAGTCAAACACAAATGATCCAAATGATCAATCATATGTCACTAAATGTAAACGACAAAAACTCAAAACATGATACTGTACATAACATATGCAAAATATATTAAAGAAAATCCGGCACACATATATAGGTATTAACAACCACAAAACTCGACACAAAACAGATAAGCTTTACACTCTAACATAGTATCGATGTGCCTAAACATGTGGAATGGAATGAATGAGCGTGAACTAGATAAATGAATTATGACCCAAACACTCAAATATGTTCAAGAAGTTCTAATTGATCGTAAAACTTTATGAAAACTAAGATTTATTCTTTAGTGACAAGATAAAGTTAACCTAATGAACTAACAATTATAATGCACACGAGCCTAGAATAATGATAATTCTACAAATCAATAGCATCATGAAAAAATAAGCATAACTAGAATTCATTATGCAAAGCCATTGATCTTCAACTAAATACCCTCAAAGATAAACATATAAATATTTTTTATTCTTTTCTTTTCTCGATTATTTTGAAGCCTTTTCTTTTGAAAGATCACACAAACTAAACTACGTTGGCCTTTGGCAATTTTTCAATTTTTATTGCCTTTAATCTTTTCATTAGGCTCTTGCCAATGGTGGCTTTCTTGCAAAGGAGATTTTCTCCTTTCTTAGCCCTTTTCCGTGCACCCTCATATTTTTCAATACAATATAAACATTCTCATGGGCTATGGTTCTTACATACACAAATTCCCCATAGTCACAAAACTTATAGATGAAAAAATTGATGGGAGAACATCTCACAAAGCTCAAATATACACGTGAAGTTAAAATCCAATAATCTCATCCACGTGTGTGCGGAGGCATATATAAAGTCAAATCCATTAAGCCAATCAACTTCGAAACATTTCCATGTAAACATGATCGAGAAAAATTTAAGTATCTACAATCATAACCAAATGTTCCAGACACATGGAAAGTATAGATTGAATTGGATTCAAATACATTAATATTCCATGCAAATGTATAAAATTAAAATACATAATAATCAAAAATCTTTTTGAGTTTTTCTAAAAATTTCAAAAGAAAATGCCAATTTTTGAAAATGACAACTATAACTCAAAAGATAAAGAAAATCTTTTTATATTTTTTATTATGACTTAATAAAATAAATATAAAATACAAATATAAATTTGTCATAACACTAGCAAACATATATCATGAAGCACAACTAGAATATGACAAACAAAAACATGCAAGCAATCACCCATAAGATATAAAATGTGAAGAGTCATGTACAAGCATGCGAGATTCAACTAGTCTAAGATTAGCACCTCCAAAATGGATTTTCTAACCCAAATAGATGTATACTGAATGCGTCGGGTTTCGAGAACCAAAGGGACACTAGACTTCAACTTCCTAGGGTATTTTCTAAGATCATTGCAAAAACGCCGAAGGTGGCCTTTCCTACTGCAATGTGTGCACGTGTAGACACGATGAGGAACGGGACCTTCGGTTTGACCTTTTCTAACACCCTAGGATGAGATTGACACTCTAAAATAAACAATGATGTTGGCTTTAGCAACGTAAGCATTAAAATCATAGAAACGAGTACCATCACTACCAAAACTACTAGAATCTTTTAACTTCAAGATTTTAGACTCAAGCAAATAATTAGACTCTTCAAGTTTTAAGGACTCATTCTATAAATTTTCAATCATTCCTACAAGGCTCTCTCACTCCCCCTCAATGCAAGAAAATTTATCCTTAAGAGGCTTCTTACATGACCTCAAATCTAAAACCAATTTATCACTATCTTCATTGACACTTAAACACGCTCTAGAAATTTTAGAGTTTTCTAATTCTTTTTCTAAAAATCGAAATCTATCATAACTTTCTTTCTTGGATAATTCAAAAATTTTAAAATCATGGTCCATGTCCATAAGCTTCGAAGAAAGACATCTCTTCGAGTTTGAATAGTTTGCAAAAGTTCCATAGCATGTTTAAAATGATTTTTTTTCAAGAATTTTAATTTATTTAACAAACTTCAAATTCAAATGAGATAATTTTTTAGCACGGTTACAAAGCTCATTAAACTCCTCTCGAATATCAAAATCATCATCACTTACACACATCAGATAACTTATCATTATAGGAAAACTCCTCTCGAATATCAAAATCATCATCACGTAACACATCGGATAACTTATCATTATATGAATCCATCGAGAAGAAAAAAACAAACCCAAGAGTGAAGGATAAATGATCACCCTATATAGTACTAAACAAGGATCTACACGCTAATTAGTGCAACCCGCTCTGATACCACTTGTAAGCGTGTGAACACACCCGACAAGGATGGCTCCAATAAAAAATTCTATTTGTGGATTTTTCAATTTCAATTTCAATTTTCAATTTTCAATTTTCTATTTCTGAGTCCACGCGTGCCTCGGTATCCACCGATGAGGCTCAACAACCGTCAAACATCACAATTAGCACATTTGGAGTCCAACTCACAAAACAAGTTATCTCAAGATGAAAGAAACAAAATTTGGCGCAAAAACTTAAGATATAAGCATAGGAATTATGGAACTTGGATCGTAAAACAGAAGGGGTGAAACTTGGGGCTTAGAACTTTTGTACACAAGTGTAGAGATGTTTTTCACCAAAAGTCCTTAAAAATTTTGACTCCAAAACACCTTAAATACTATTTGCATGATTTTTGAGGAGACGAGTTGTTCGAATGAAATTAAGGTTGTTTGAATGAGAATAGCAGCTCGTTTAAATGAAAACCCGAGTTCGTACGAACGAGAACGCAATCTCATTTGAACGAGCTTCAAACAAGTTTGGTTCTGCTTAGCATATCATCCTTATTTGATGTTCGTTTGGTCCTCGTTCTAACGAGAACGCCACTTCGTTCAAACAAGATATAAAACTCGTTCTAACGAAAATAACCTTAGAAAATATTTTTTCTAAAAAATATTAGAAATAGTTCGAAACATGCTTTAAATCAAAAATAAAATAAGCATTCATCCATGTGAGATTCTAGATAAATGTGAAGACATTTTTGGCACTAAACACATCACAACATATCCAATCTTTGAAGCTTGGTCGTTACGTCTTCATCACACTACAACAAAACACCTATTTTGTGACTATTTGCTTGTAACTGCTAATGAGGGTGACAACTTTATCACCGCCGGAAGCAGTAAAAAAATTATTTATAACTGCCATTAGGAATGATAAAATTTTTGGGTAATGAAAAATTGAGTGAATTGGTTTGTCACTACTAATGGCAGTGACAATCTTCTCATATAATTAATTTGTTACTAATACAAAGAGTCATAAACACTCACAAATTTTATCATTAGACTTAAATTATGATTCCTATGAGCAGTCACACATTTATAGCGGCCATAAACAATTACAGATATTGGCATGCGATTTAATTTGTGACTGATAAATTTAGGGGTAATTATTTTCAAGTGTCATTTAGTTGGTCAATGAGGCAAGAGATCCTTTGACTGAGTCAATGGTGTCAAAGGTCCTATTTTGCCAACTCAACACATTAAAGTCACAAATACACCCTCAAAATACATCCAACCAATTGTTACGTCATTTTTTTTTAAAAACCACCAAATCTTTAAAAGTCCATAACTTCCAATCTACAAATCCAAAATTCACAAAATTTATATATTTGGAATCTACTCGTCAAGATCTATTAAACAACACCCATATTCGATATTTTTTGATAAAAAATTAAAACAGATAAATTTACTGTTTCGGTAAAACCTCCATTTTTTCCGGCGAAGACTCTATTTTTCTGGCGAAAACTCTTCTTCTCCATCTCGGGGGATGATGACGCTAGCGCATACTAGAAAAAATAAAGAAATAGACGAAGAGAGGGAGAGATAAACGAGGAGAGAAAAACACTCCGACGAGATTTTTCGGTGAGCTATTTCCGGTGAACCTCTGATGGGATGGGGATGGGGGTGGAGGTGGAGGTGGGGCAATTAGAGAGAGAAAAAGTGTGAGATTATGTGTTTATATTTAGAGAGAGAGAAAGTCGGTTTAATGTATATGTAAGAGTATATTTATCTTAAATCCCTGGGCCAGTTGTCCCACCCATCAAGGTGCCCACAAATCAACAAAGGGATTAGTCACTATGTCGTTAGTGGATACCCTGATTTACCAAAAAAAATGTAGTAAAAATGACTTGATGCATTAGAAAAAAAGTTAATGGAATTTAATTCATCTTTCACCCAATAAGTAAGACTAGCCTTAAATTATCCCACCAGCTAGGAATTTGTAACTACAAATTCATTTCCCTCGTCTCTCTCACCATTTTCATATCTCCTCTTCCACTAATTTGTAATACCTCTCCAAGTGCTCTTGCTCTCTTCATCGTATCTCCAAGATTCGGTAAGACCTCGTATCGAAAAGATCTCATAATGTTTATCCTCTTATCTGTAAATGTAGCTATAGGTTTAGCGTTTGATCTGTAATTTAAACATTTAGCCTTTGATTTCGTAGCTAGGTTTGTTTAACCACTTTATAATTTCATCAGTGGATAAATATTGATGTTTGTGATGTCATAACTTTTGTGAGATTCTATATTAATTCGTGGATCAAAATGTATGTTCATTTTTCTAACTGTATAAGTTTGTTTCCGTTTTTAGTCATTCATTATCACCATCAACCGTATGTTCATTTTTTATTATTAATGAGAATAGTTGACACGTTTTTAATGTATCTACTTGGTTTGTTAATATAGGGTTGTCACTATACGATCTGCATGGTTTAGCCTTTCTAGGGCTTTTTTCGTTTTGATTGCGAGCTATGAAATGTGTAATATAAATTATTTCTATTGGATAATTTTTCTTGTAAATTGATTTTCTGATTTTTTATTTTACCAAAGAAAAATTGGTAGTTCATTTTTTTATTGCAATATTTTTAATTCGTTGTCGTAAACTGTTGCCCATGGGCATATCTGTTAATATGTATGGTTCCTTTTAAAGTAGAGAATATTACAACACACAATCTTTTGTTATGTATTGGGGTAGTATTTAACCTCTTCCACTTGAGTTACTCATGTAGTACAATGGCCTTTGGACTTATGCATCTTTTCATATCAAAGCCGAGCTCAGTACTGATTAAGACACTACTATGCAAAGGTACGGTACAAGTCTTCGTTTGACAACATTGAGTAGAGGGTGGTTTTCCAACTGTTCCTTTGAATGGTGGAAGTCTTTCTCACGCTCCTCATTCACTAAGTAGACTTCCACAGAACCTTAATAAAAGAGAGGCATTTATTTATTACTCTTGTTTCCATTGAGAGATATTAACCTAGGATCCATGCATTAAACTTTCTTGATCGTGTTTGGGAATTTCTTTTGAACAATGGCTCTAATTTTCTATGAATTTACTTCACTTCCCTCTTGGTAACCATATACCCTAAGAAATCACCTAATGAAACACCAAAGACGCATTTGGTATTGGTTCATGATTATATTTCATCTGGTATTGGTTCATGATTCTGATTTCCTCTGCCAAGCCTTCTAAGTTATCTTCTTTCTGCCACTTGAATGTAGTCAATATGTCCTCGGCTTCACTCCACTAATTGACATATCAATTAGAATATTTTTCTCCTCGTTCAAATGAGCAACATTGGCATGTTCACCAAATGTTTGTGTTTGGTTATGGATTATGGCTATGCATCCATCAACAAATTGCATTCACTTGCCACAAACTTCCATCAAGAATTATGCCCTTTAACAAGAAAAGATAGATTTTTTAAGGAAATAATATGTGTTGACGGTCATATATGCTTTTTGCATCCACTAATTAGATCCCAATAGCACTAGACGTAGCTAACGACAGTCATGGTTCAAAGTCTCGGTATCGGCCCCGGTATCGGCCACTCGATTTTCAAATCGGTCGCGGTATCGGTCACGATATCGTGCAATACGCAAAGATATACTATTTAGAAAGCGCAAAAAATTCCGAAAAAATTTTAAAAAATACGATTAACAATGTGGACCAATTAGATAAGTTTAAAACTATCCTTTAATATGCATAACATTGTACAATTGATTATATTGACATGCTACGAACATGCCAAATTCAATGTTCCATAATTAATCAATGTTTTTTTTCATGGAGGATACAAATATTATATTTTTACAAAGAAAAACAAATGTTACTCTTTTAGTAAGAGGATATTTTTTTTTTACAAAGAGGATACAACTATTATATTCTTAGTATTGTTTTTAGTAAGAGGATACAAATGTGTTTTTTAAGTATGTTACATCTTTCTAAATAGGATAGAAATGTTTCTTTTTTAGTATTGTTATTTTTTTACAAAGAGGATACAAATAGTGATTTTGACAAAACATTACATTTTTTTACAACCGTTTCTTACAAAAATGATGCGAATGTTATTTTCTTACAAAAAATGATGCAAATGTTATTTTTCTATATAAGGAATGTAAATGTTATTTTTTTTGTTGTTGTTGGGTTGCAAATGTTTTTTTAAATTGATAAAAATGTTATTTTTTTACAAAGAGGATGCACATATTTTTTTTTTACTTGTGTTGCAAATGTTATTTTTGCATAAAGGATGCAAATATTATTTTTACAAATGTTTAGAGGATACAAATATTATTTTTACACAAATATTATTTTTACAATAATTACAGTTATATATTTATTTGTAAAAGAATGAGGATACAAATATTATTTTTACAATAATTACAGTTGTATATTTGTTTGTAAAAGAACAACATTTATCTTTTTTTTAAATAATAACATATTAAAATATAACATTGGGAACAGTATTATAAGAAAATAATAACAAATAACATTTGGATCATTTGCATTCTTTAAAAAAAACTGGCATATATAAAACTCATAGTTCAAAGTAGCGTCGTTGACTCGGAATCACAGGGCACCGCACCGATTACGAGTCACGATTCAAAAAAAATACAAATCGTATGAAAACGCGGATATAGCGCCGTTCCCGTGATATCTCGACCGATTCAACGCTATCTCCCCGAGTTGATGTTTGTTTGCCCAAAGAAAAGAGAGAAGACAAAAATAAAAGATGATGTGGGCTTTTTACTTTTCACACCAGTTACTTACCATCTTCAAAGACGCCGGAGTCCCCCAAATAATCATCAGGAAGCAACGTTTTCTTTACTTCGGTCGGTTAGTCTTTTCATTTCTGATGTTTTATGTTAGTTGAAAAGCCCTAATGAAAGGAAAGTAAAGAAGATATTTCCTCTCTCATGTTTTATGTTTAGCGTAAGAAGCTTCCTTTTGAAAAAGTTAAAAGTAAATAGGTCTTTTTGTTTTGTTTTTATTCTTAGTTATGAGCTGTAAAAAAAAGTTGTGTGCTGTAAAAACAGCTTTGGAGTAAAAAAAAAGATGTCATTCTGTGTTGGGTGTAAAAGTTGTAATGGACTAGTTAAAAAAAGAGTAAAAAGATGTTTGTACAATTTTTTAAAAAAAGGCCGTAAAAAATGTACAAGTAGTTAAAAAAATAAAAAAATAGTGTTTGTAGAAAATATTTTTATAATTTCGAAAAAACAAAAAAAAATATTTGTACAAAATAATGTTTGTAAAATTTAAAAACAGAAAAAAAAATGCAAATAATGTTGTACAAAATAAAGCTTATTTGTACAAAATATTTCACCTAATATTTTACTTGTACAATATTTTACATATAAAAATTTATTTGTACAAAATATTTCACCTAATATATTATTTGTACAATATTTTACATGTACAATATTTTATTTGTACAAAATTATTTGAAAAAAAATAACGTTGTACATATTTTTACAAAAAATATTTTACATGTTTTTAAATAAAAAAGAATATTTTTTTACAAAAAATGCTTAAAACTCTTTAAAAAATTGTTTGGAATTTCTAAATATTCTTATTAATCATTTTTATTCGAGAAAATTACCCTTACCCTACTGGAGGAAATCACCAGGTGTCATTAGATTGTTTTTCAATATTAATATATCTTTATTATGGAATATTGAATCTCACAAGTTCGTCGAGCTTCAGTATAAGTAATTGTACAATACAATCCATATTAAAGAATGATTTTGAACATATCTGATTGATCCACATTGTTAATGTTATATTTTTAAATTTTTTATTTTTTTCGGATTTTTTTACATTCTCTAAATAGTGTATCTTTGCGTATCGCCCGATACCGCGACCGAGTTAAAAATTGGGTGTCCGATACCGAGACTTTGAATCATGTATACAACGCACTAAATGAAACCCACACGATGACCAAATAACCCACACACACAACACACTAAATTAAAAAAACAATTAGCATTTCGTAACCCCCTTAAAAAATCACGCTTACCAACACAACACTGAAAATAGAGAGAAAGAGAGAGATTGATTCTTAGTAACTTATACCATCTCGGTCGATATATCACAGATATGGGTCGATACTACTGCGATATCGCCGATATGGGTCAATTCCATCGCGATATCGTCGATATGGGCTAATTTAACTGCGATATCATCCATATGGGCCGATTATACCGCTATATCACTGATACTACCGAGAAATTATTGATGTAGGGTCGATTCACATCAATAATTGAAAACTCAACTCATAACTCGGAATCGGATCGGTGGGCACCGATACCTAGTCAACTCGACCGTCTAGTAATGATATCGGCCTTGACTTTGAACCATGACGACAGCAGTGGCAGCTGACAAGGAGGATTAAGGTTGATAAATATATGTATCATGCTATTCATGAGTGCTATGTTTCATTCCATTACGTCATTTATTTTTTTGTCCAGGGTGCATGTGAAAAAAGTAAAATTTTCAACTTATTATAAATTTCAATCTTTGAAAAATTTACAATACATACTTTTTAGTTTACTATAAGGGTTTGTTTGGCAATCCAATTCCTAGACTTGGAATTGAAATTGAAAGGCCAATTTCAATTCCGTGGAATTGAAATTGGCCTTCGAATTCCAATTCCATAACTTGGAATTGGGTTGCCAAACATACCATAAGGGAATTCACCAACTTGTCTGACTGTTCTTTCCAGGGTAAGATGATGTATATACTAAAGTAGAGCATGCATATAGAAGCGGGTGTCTGATTAGTTAACACAAACTGAGCCGTCTTCCTACCCTTTATGAGCAAGTCGTTAAGCTTATTAGGTATTTGGTAAGTATTGTAAAGTGTTATAGCATAATTTAGTAATATATCTGTTAGTGTTGACATTGTATTGAAAGTGTTATAGCATGAATTACTTTTATTTCTTATTCCTACAATTAGAGAATAAGGTGGATAGGTATCACATTGTCATTGTTTCCCGGACATGTTAGAGGTTGTGACGAGATATAATAATGGAAGATAATATATCCTCCATCTTCAAGTCTAAACAAGTATAAGCCTGGACACAACATTCTGAAGGAAAATGTCAGAAAATAAAAAAACTTGCCAAAATTGACAATTAAACTGTCTCAAGTTGTTTCGCTGTTGCAAACATTCGTCAAAAAATCCACGCATTGATTCGAACATCATGTCAGGAAGTTTCTATCCCTGATGACAAACACACACAAATGTTAAATTACCCAGTAAAGATAAATACATAGTTTATATGGAAAATTAAACATTCTATCAATCATGAGAAATTTTGAGCACGAAACAACAATACGCAAAAGGCGTGCTATTTGCTAAATATTTGAATGCATCATATACTTCTGTTTTCCCCCTAATAGATTGAATGGACAAGTTCTGAGTTTACATCACCAATGCTATCTTTAGGGGATGCAAGACAAGTTGGATATTTATTAATAAATACTCGGGTGTTTAGACTTTCACACTTTGCTACATTAAATGGTTAGATAGTACTACCTACTACTTTTATGGATTTTACCCCAATTCTGTATATTCTATCAAGCTTAATGTTCGAGAGCCACTATTATAAAATTAAAGCAATTGAAAAAATAAAAAATAAACCAAAAAATGGCCATAATAACCCAATTGTTTGCCTAGAGATGGTTTCATGACACTGTTATCATTCCTTTAGCATTGCTTGGCATTCTAGAGTAACACCAGCATGCCTTATTTCTCAATTTTCCATTGGTGAGGCTACTTTGAATACGCCATCCATCACACAATACAAAGTGGATTATCTTGGTATTATTGAACCAAAGTATACCTTTTTTGAACTTGTTAAAAAGACCGAACTTCTTCAAACATGGGCTCACATATTTGGCTTAGACTAGTACTGTTACAATTAACCATACAATGAATTCATATGTACTATAGTCAATAAATCCTAAATATTGATAACATAAATAGAAACAGGACAAATTTTTCTCATGTAATTATTTAGGACACTCATCTGTTTTATTTCCAATTCAGAAAAAACCTTTTTCTTAAAATTATAAATAATAAAAAATAAGTAACTCTGTAAACTATTAGAGTTCAAATATTTGTTATAATTTTAAAACTCAGTGTTATGTAGGTTCCTTAAAGCATTTGACTGGTGCTTATAGATTTTTAATCTCCACAAGACACAACAAACTATAGTAGATGGCCAAAGAGGATTATCACCTATTCGTAAGATGGTGCGTGAGGAACCAATTTAACCAGCGTCTTGAAGATAGAGAATAAGTGTGAATTATTAGTAATTCAAGCCATATTTGTTGGGTATATTTTGATCTTGTCTCTCGAAGCATTATCCAAAGGGTATATCTAATTGCTTGATCAATGGTGCATGAAGTGGACATCCCGGGTTATTCTTCTCTCCTGGTCCAATTATGTGAGACATTCCTAATTTTTCTCCCACTTAAGTGTTTGGGGATTTCTCTGAACAAAGAACATCTAGGGGATTAGTAAGTATTTTTATCTAGGATTATGTGTACATTATTGAGTAAGCATTCTCTCTAATGTTTTGGCCCGTACTAACTACTCATATTTGATAATCATTAGTATATGCTTGTAATAAAAAGTGTTTTAGTGAATCTTATTAGGTGATTTATTTGCTAAACTTCTCTATGAAAGAGGGAGTTTTAATTAGGAGTTCCCTAGGAGGCTCTGTATAATGAAAATTTTGAATTATTTAACACCTGTGTTCTTTTGAAGTTGTGCCATTGATGGAAATATAGAAGTATTATCCTAAAAATGTACATGCGTCATTAAAGTGTTTTGAAGGAATTGGATTTTTGGAGTTAATATGTTTTTATTCCATAAGTACTTCATTTTCAACTAGTGTTCATGTAACACAATCAATGCAAATCAAGGTTATATGAATGGGAAATGTAACAGGAGATGAACAAAGTGCTCACCTATGAACCATGTTTTGTAATACGCTTATCTATATATGGATGGATACAAGGCACTAAAATCAAGCCACTGTATATGTATTAACTTGAGATGGTTTGGAGTCACCACAATGATTTATTGTTTTTTCCATGATTGTTGGACATGTTCGCCAAGTATAAGGTTTATTTAGATGATATAGGCTTTCTTATTATAGCGAGTCGCACTTTTTTCTTATTATTGCTAGCTCAATCCACCTAGACGAACACCTAGCAAGCAAATGTGTTTGTCACTGGCGTGTACTCCCAATTATTTTGCCAGGGTTAACTACATAAAGCATGTTGAGATACCCCTGTGTAGGAGGTGAATATTGTCGAACAAACACCCCTTTTGTTTGTTCCACGTAACTTCATGGTAGTGTTATCTCTCTATAGGCTACATATATGGTGACATTGATGATAATTTTATTTATATCAGGTTGTTGCAGATAATAGTGTAGAATACTATTGTAAATGTTTTAAAATTGGTAACGACCAATCAAATTGTTTGAAGAGGAGGGATCAGCATATAGTGGATAAAAACCCAAGACTGCTTGGTTGAAGAAAACAATTTATCAGAGGAATTTTATTGTATTCAAAATGGTAATGTTTAACAAATATCAGAGGAATCGACGCCCTGTGAAGGTTCCCATTGCCGTGGATATTAATGCAAGGGAAGATGATGATATCGCAGCTCGTGTAAATCGCATTGAAGTGTAAAATTCCCTGAAAATTCCAGTGAGGTGGGGACCAAAAAGAAGAAGAACCGAAGTACTAAAATTGGGTTACTAAAAAAATTATAACTATTGGTGTGATGCTACTGTTATTGTTAAGGAGGGAAGATCTAATCGCTATTAGAATTGACATGGCTACAGAAATTTGGTGTAGGGTAGGCGTTCAATCAAATGCCACTTTGAATAAGGCGGGGGTAATGAGTCAACAAATGGAACTTCAACTCAGGTATGATGAAAAGGGCAGTGTTGGTGTTAATTCAGATGCCATTGCGAATGACAGTGAGGAATCACAGCTACAATTCCATCAAGAGAAAGATACCAAAGTCACTTAGCAGCAGAAGTCTACAACTTTAGAAGCATCCAGTGGTAAACCAGTCAATAAAGATACTATAGCACTTAATCAGCAGCTTGAATTATATGTTGAGAGAACATAGTTAAAATATGAGGAAAATGGACCGAAGGGAGAAACTTTAGCAGCTGTCTCAAAGAACAAACTATCAAGAAGAAAGGGAAGTAATGGAAAATGGGACATAAATGATAAAAGCCAATATATGCAATCCAAAATGTGTGGGATATTTATCTAGTGCTAACCAAGAAGAGAAAACTGAAACAAAGGATGGAGAAATTACTGAAGGAGAGAAAGGTATTGACGAGGTGGAAAGGGGGATAGTAGCATAGCAAGAGAATGATCCAGCAGACAAACAAGAGACAAAAGTAGAAAATAAGACGAAAATTGACTCAGAATTGTAAGTTAGCCAAGCGGAAGGCATCATGGTAACTCGGTTAAATCTTTACCTTAGGAAAATTCCTATAAATCCTACTATGGGAGATAATAGTTGGTTGACAATTAACATAAAAAAGGGGAGATCTCACAAATTTCTAAACAAGTCTTAGAGCACTGGCCAAAATTAAGCTCTTAAGATCAAACACAAGTAGAACCCATCCCAAAACTGTTTAATGATCAAAGTTATTTTTTTGGAATGTAAGGGGGTTAGCCAAGAAAAATGGTGGTAGGAGAATCAAAAGACTTCACAATATGCATATCTTACTATATTGATTTGTATGGAGCCTAAGGTGGATGGTAAACGAATTGAAGAATTCAGAAGGTTATTTAGTTTTCAGAGGGCAGAATCTAATGCTGTAAATTCCATATGGTACTCTTACACTCATGGAATTAACTGTTCTTTCATTTCTAAAATGGATCAATGTCTCACTAATCAGGTGCATCACTCAAGCATGCAAAACCA
This sequence comes from Sambucus nigra, assembly GCA_949130495.1. Taxonomy (NCBI): domain Eukaryota; kingdom Viridiplantae; phylum Streptophyta; class Magnoliopsida; order Dipsacales; family Adoxaceae; genus Sambucus; species Sambucus nigra. Next base: position 856,223 of record CASBWL010000019.1, on the reverse strand, counting down.
TTTCAAAATGTCTCAAGTCTATGCAAAATACACTAGAGATGAGAGAATACATATGTGGGACTATATAGCTAATGAGGCTGTGTGTGGGGGGGTTCCGTACTTCTCCCTTTCCCCCCACCCCCAAAGAAAAATCCACTAATGAAGAATGGGTCGTGAGAGGAGATTTTAACAATGTAACCGCAACCAGTGAAAAAGTTGGTGCAATGATTTTAATTTGGTGGCTGCCAATGACTTATCTAGTGGTTGTTAGAGAATGAGGATTGATTTAGCACATGGCTCCTCATGAACCTCACCATCCTTTTGCTTGATGGACCCGCAAATTATCTAGGTAAGCTATATCGACCCTAGCTCTATCTTTCCATAATGTGATACGAGTATTAATGTGCTTCTATTCATGATCAAATCTTTTTCATTATAGATTTAGAAGCTTGTATGTGGCTCGAGGGAGGTTATTACCATATCAATACCCCCCACAATTCATATACCTAGACTTCACGAAGCATATCCACCTCGTGGTGACCCTTGGTCTAGGTTAATGATGATTTGTTACATCTTCATGGCATATCATGTCATCGATGTGTTGTGCCATTATTTGTTTCAGTTTATTTTTTGATTCAATTTTTATTTTGTATTTGGTGCTCGAGATGAGTTTATTTGTTAAATTAAGTTTAAACAAATTTTATGCATACAGGATATATGGAATGCCTGAAATATAAATGAAATTTTGTCATTTTTTTTTACTCTTGTACAATGTTTGTATCAATTTTTTTTTAGATTTGTTATATGTTCTTAGCATTTCATCTACTTACTTTTTTATTCTACTGGATTTTTTAACAATACGAAGATATTTATAATTTCCCTTAGAAGTAAACTTAACAAAATCAACCTTTGTAACTGCTAATAACAATCACAAATTTGTCACTATTGCCAATTTGATGTAAATGACGTCAAATGGGAATAAGAAAAGATAATTCTCCCTCTAAACTCTTTCAAATCAAATCTCATAAATGGAAGAATGACTCAAATGAGTCTACATAAGGGATATTTATAGGAATGATGTTGCTTGGCCACTAAGCTAAGTATCTAATTACAAATATGTAAGGACACAAATTTCCAATTGAGTCCATGTATTATGTTGGCTCAATTCCGGACAAAAACATTTATTCATAGGTTAGTGTTTTATTGTAATACTCTCAAGCCTATGAAGTATGTGTTGAAGACGTAGCGGCAAAGAATTTAAAGCTTCATCAAAATGCCGGTTCACGTGCCTCGTTTCTACGTCATCAACTAAAGTTCCATGCTCCCAAGGTATGAATGTAATTATATTTATATAGGAGCTTGGAACAAAATTTATTTGGGTGTTAGGTTTAATAAAAAACCATGTTTTACTTTCAAAATAATTTAATTGGAACTTTAATTTAACGTATATAAAGTTCCAGGGCCAAAATAGAATTATAGAAAAAATTTCTGGAAGTCGTTCGAAATCTCGTTCGAACGAGTTTTTCGTTCTAACGAGGTTTCGTTCGAACGAGTTTGCCAACGAACCTAAACTGGTCAGTCGTTCGATATGTCATTCGAATGAGTTTTTTCATTCTAACGAGGTATCTAACGAGTTTCTAATGAGCCCAGACTGGTCGCTCGTTAGAAGTCTCGTTCGAACGAGAGTCAATGTCGTTCGAACGAGAATGCCAGGCGGGAACAGTTTTGAGCAGTTTTTTGCAGTTTTTACCCACTTTCCCCACTTGGTTTTTAACCAACTTTTTCAAGACTTATTAAGGATGGGAAACACATTTTTCTAATTAACTTTTCCAACTAAGTTTATCTCCTAGAGAGAGTTTGAGAGCAAAAATAGTTTAGGAAAATGCTCAAGTTTTGAGGGTTGTTTTTTCAAAGAAAATGCATATACCACTCTAGTGATTACACCCAATTGTGTTTATCCAAGTTTCTATATTTATATCAATTGCTTGGAGTTTTGGCACCGGTTTTCTCTACCGAATTGAAAAAGAGACGTTTCGGGTTTGCTTCTACATCCCATCACAAGGAAGAAGAAGTTTGTTGCGGTATTACTCACTTGGAGAAAGGCTCCAAGCTTGGGTGACGGTGACCATACAAAGTCCTATCGGTGGATTCCGAGATCGCGGTGGAGCTCCGTGGTTATCCGCTAGGAAGAGGTTTCTACAAGAAGGAGCAACAAGGCTTGAGAGGGTTCGAGTCGAGGATGTAAGTCTTTTGTCTTGTAATTGTAATTCCATATCTAGTGGACTTGTGGCTAGGGCCGTCCGAGGTTTTTTCCTGTCTTGGGTTTTTCCTCGTACATCGCGGCGTAGTGTGATATTGTTTATTTTATCTTGCACAATAATTTAGAATCCATGCTTTAGGTTTAATTCAAGATAAAATTTGGTTTAATTATCACACTCATTTAATTTGGGACTAAATTAAATTTTGGGTAAATTTGGTTTATTCAAGTCATTTGCTAAAATTGGTTTCGCCTAACTTTGGATAATTGAAAATTATGACTTAGGCAAATTCTAGGACTTGGACTTGGATTTGATTGGACTTAACCGGTTTAAGTGAAAATTAATCATTTTGTTTGTTTAAGTTAATTCTCACTTTTATTTATGTTAAACTAAAATTTGGAATTTTGAGTATTTTTAGTTGAACCATCATATCATTCAACGCTTCCGCATCATTTATTGAATTTATATACAAAGGAAATTTCTTACGTTTTCAAATTGGTATCAGAGCCAAAAACGATAAATTATTTCGTTAAGATCTTTTAATTTTTTGGCTAAAATGGATTTTTCCCCATTTTCAAAATTTCCTATTTTCGATGGTTCAAACTACGCGTATTGGAAAGCGCGAATGAAATCGGCACTAAAATCTATCGACGAGAGAGTTTGGATGTCTGTTGTTAACGGGCACTCCCCACCAACCTATTTAGTTGAAAATGAACGTGTTATCAAACCCGCCGATAGATGGACTGAAAATGAGTTTAAACTTGCTAACTTTAATTCCCGAGGTTTAAATGCCTTATTTAGCGCTGTCGCACCGGATGAATTCTGACGTATTATGACGTGTGAACCCGCTAAAGAAGCTTCGGATATTTTACAATTAACTCATGAAGGAACTAGTGTCGTTAAAGCTTCAAAACTCCAAAACCTCACCACTCAATTTGAAACTATCAAAATGGATGAATTAGAAACTTTTGATAAATTTTATGCTAGACTTTCTGATATTGTTAATTCATCTTTTAACTTGGGAGAGAAAATACCTGACGACCGTGTTGTAAAGAAATTTTAAGGTCCCTACCCGATAGATTTATTCCAAAGGTGACCGTTTTAAATTCTTTACCCACTTTAGCCTCTACGAAATTAAAAGAGCTTGTAGGTGATTTACAAACCTATGAACTAGATATGTTTCCCTCTAAAACTGAAAAGAAAATCGAAAAGGGCGTTGCTTTAAAAGCCCGAAAACAGGTCAAACAAGTAGTAGAGAGCGAGAGTGATAGTGACTCGAAAGATATGGCTTTGTTTGCTCGCAAATTTAGAAAATTTCTTAAATTTAACAAAGATAAATTTAAAAATGATTTTAAGAAATTTGATACTTCTAAACATGATAAAAGCGAGAAGATTTCTAAAGCCGAGAGGATCCCTAAACCTAGTAATGACAATTTAGATAGGGACGAGTCTAACAAGTGTTTTGGTTGTGAAGGTTATGGCCATCGAGCTTATGAGTGCCCCACTAAAATAAGGAAAGAGGGTAAACGACCCACTGCATATAATGCAACCCTTAGTGATAGTGATAAGGAAGAAAAGCCCGATTTCCCCACTAAGAAAAATTTTGTGGCTTTTATGGCTAGTCATGTGAGTGATTGTGACAACTCATCGATTGATGAAACGATAGAATATGCCACTTCTAAGGTCATTGTACATGATTCTCTTGTTTTTTATGATAGTGAGAGTGAAGAAGAAAGTGAGAGTGAAAATGAAGAAGAGGTTAATGTGAGTGAACTTCAAAATGCTTTTCAAGAACTTTATAAAGAATCTATTAAATTGAAAAGAGCTAATTTGAAGTTAGAAGCTAGTTTAAAAGAAAGTGTCAAGGTCATTGATGAAAATGTTTTAATAGAAGACCTTAGGACACATGTGAGGACTCTTCAAGAGAAGCTTGATTATGTAGAAGGCGAAAGAGATAGCCTTAGGGGTTTAATGGAATCCTTGAAAAAGGAGCTTCTTGCTTTTGAAGAGCGAAATGTTTTACTAGAATCTAACATTGCTGAATTGGAAAATAAATTAAAAGATTCTAGTAATGTCAAATTTGATTTGGAATGTCGTTCAGAAAAACTAGATAAAATGTTAGGAACGGTCCAAATTAAAAATGACACTTGTGGTTTAGGCTTCAATCCTTGTAATGAATTTACTCATAATGCCCAAACCAATGTTTTAGGAGAATCAACTAGGAATACTTTTAAAGATCACTCCTTAAGTAAATCTTTTTGACATGTTCTCACTTGTACACATTGTGGTCGACGAGGTCATCTTAGGAAATTTTGTTTAGATCTTAAACGAATTCCTAGAAAACCCCATAGTAAAGTAACCACGGTAGTTAACGTTCCTACACCCCAAAATAGTCATTCCTCATTAATTTGGGTTAGGAAATCCGACTTGGTTGCCTTACAAAATAGGGTTGTTGATTCTCATTTACTTTCACATGCTTCCTCCCTTGCTAAATCTAAAGGATGAATGTGTTAGTGTTTGCATACTTTAGCATTTGTACTTTATGTTATATTCACATGCTAAATGTATGCTTGTTTTAGTCATTTTCTAGTCATTGCCTTATTTCATATCACATGCTAGAAATCATGACTTGTTTATCTTTTTGTATTATATTTTGTGTTTGAATTAATTAAAAATATAAAAAAAAATTTGTTTATCATTTGTGTTTTATTATTTCATTTAAGCTTAATGAAAAATACAAATGATTTGTGTTTAGTCGTTTGAGTATATATCTTTATTTTTGGTTAAAAATGTTAAAAACTCAAAAAGATTTTGTTTTGTGTGTATTTTTGTTTGACACACTTTATGTGGCATATATTTGTGTTTGAATCCCATCATTTACGCTCCCACGTGGCTAGAACTTTTGGTTTAGATTTTCAATCCTTAAAATGTTCTTTACCATGTTTTATATGGAGTAGTTGGATTTTGTATTGATTAAATGGATTCTATTTTCATATGCCTCTTTTCACCCATGCACGAGCTCTTTTGAAATCTTAATGTCACATGTTATATTTGAGCTTTTTGAGGTGTTCTCCTATCAATCTAGTCATCTACATATCTATGATCTAGGAGGACTAGTGCATGTCAAAATCCGTTGCATGTGAGATTTGTGTGAAAAATGAAAACATGATAAATTAATAAATGCACGGGGAAGGGCTCCGAAAGGATGAATTAAATCCTTTGCGATAGTAAGCCACCGTTGATTGGATCTAAAAGAAATACGTGATCCAAAGGCCTAAAAACAGAATATTTGGCATTAAATAGAAAGCAATTGCCAAGGCCTATGTTTGTTTGATATATTCATTCAAAAACAAAAGAATATATATGCTCATTGAGGGAGAATTGGATGGTATATCAACGGTTTGCACAATGTCCGTTTATCCTAGTTGTCTTTAATGTCATGACTCTATTTGGTTTGTAGAATCATCATCATGCTAGGCTTGTATGCATTGTGTATGTTTGTTCATTGAGTTCAATCTTTATATTGTCACATGAGGTTATATTTAACTGTGATGAAGTTTGCATTCAAATGAGAACTCCGTGAATGTTTCTTAAGTGTTTGGGTCTAAATTTAATTGTTGCTAGTACACACCCCTACACTTCCGTTTCCATATGACACATTTTTACCATACGAGTGTGCAAACTTATTGTATTTTGTGTCATGTGTGTGTTTATATCTATATATATATGCAAGTGCTCTATTGGTATATTTTTAGTATCTATATATATGATATTTATTTGTCTTTGCCTTGCTTTTATTGCCCATATGCTTTCATGTCTTTTCAGTTTAAGCTTCCACATGCTGTTTATTAGTTCTTTATCCTTTGCCTATTCCCGAACAAAAAGGGGGAGAATGATGATAGGGGGAGAAATGGTATCTAATCCTATTATTATCGCATCTTAGTTTGGGGGAGATTTATCTTAGGGGGAGACGTCTTTCTAAGTAAATGTCATTGTTTGATAAAGGGGAGAATTATTTTAGGGGGAGTAATTAATTAATTGCGATTAATATATTTTGATATTCCCTATGCATTTGATGAGTTTGCTTAAGTGTGCAGGTATTCTTCTAAAGCGGCAACTTTAAAAGGCAAAGTGTTTAATCCTTGGGTTGAGTCAAGATTGGGCGGGTTATGTTTTGAGTCTAGTGAGCTTGACGGCCCTTTAGGATTTTTGTTTTGGTTTTTGTCCCGGAATAGCCAAAGGGGGAGATTTGTAAGGACACAAATTTCCAATTGAGTCCATGTATTATGTTGGCTCAATTCCGGACAAAAACATTTATTCATAGGTTAGTGTTTTATTGTAATACTCTCAAGCCTATGAAGTATGTGTTGAAGACGTTGCGGCAAAGAATTTAAAGCTTCATCAAAATGCCGGTTTGCGTGCCTCGTTTCTACGTCATCAACTAAAGTTCCATGCTCCCAAGGTATGAATGTAATTATATTTATATAGGAGCTTGGAACAAAATTTATTTGGGTGTTAGGTTTAATAAAAAAACCATGTTTTACTTTTAGAATAATTTAATTGGAACTTTAATTTAACGTATATAAAGTTCCAGGGCCAAAATAGAATTATAGAAAAAATTTCTGGAAGTCGTTCGAAATCTCGTTCGAACGAGTTTTTCGTTCCAACGAGGTTTCGTTCGAACGAGTTTGCCAACGAACCTAAACTGGTCAGTCGTTCGATATGTCGTTCGAACGAGTTTGTTCGTTCTAACGAGGTATCTAACGAGTTTCTAACGAGCCCAGACTGGTCGCTCGTTAGAAGTCTCGTTCGAACGAGAGTCAATGTCGTTCGAACGAGAATGCCAGGCGGGAACAGTTTTGAGCAGTTTTTTGCAGTTTTTACCCACTTTCCCCACTTGGTTTTTAACCAAATTTTTCAAGACTTATTAAGGACGGGAAACACATTTTTCTAATTAACTTTTCCAACTAAGTTTATCTCCTAGAGAGAGTTTGAGAGCAAAAATAGTTTAGGAAAATGTTCAAGTTTTGAGGGTTGTTTTTTCAAAGAAAATGCATATACCACTCTAGTGATTACACCCAATTGTGTTTATCCAAGTTTCTATATTTATATCAATTGCTTGGAGTTTTGGCACCGGTTTTCTCTACCGAATTGAAAAAGAGACGTTTCGGGTTTGCTTCTACATCCCATCACAAGGAAGAAGAAGTTTGTTGCGGCATTACTCACTTGGAGAAAGGCTCCAAGCTTGGGTGACGGTGACCATACAAAGTCCTATCAGTGGATTCCGAGATCGCGGTGGAGCTCCGTGGTTGTCCGCTAGGAAAAGGTTTCTACAAGAAGGATCAACAAGGCTTGAGAGGGGTCGAGTCGAGGATGTAAGTCTTTTGTCTTGTAATTGTAATTCCATATCTAGTGGACTTGTGACTAGGGTCGTCCGAGGTTTTTTCCCGTCTTGGGTTTTTCCTCGTACATCGCGGCGTAGTGTGATATTGTTTATTTTATCTTTCACAATAATTTAGAGTCCATGCTTTAGGTTTAATTCAAGATAAAATTTGGTTTAATTATCACACTCATTTAATTTGGGACTAAATTAAATTTTGGGTAAATTTGGTTTATTCAAGTCATTTGCTAAAATTGGTTTCGCCTAACTTTGGATAATTGAAAATTATGACTTAGGCAAATTCTAGGACTTGGACTTGGATTTGATTGGACTTAACCGGTTTAAGTGAAAATTAATCATTTTGTTTGTTTAAGTTAATTCTCACTTTTATTTATGTTAAACTAAAATTTGGAATTTTGAGTATTTTTAGTTGAACCATCATATCATTCAACGCTTCCGCATCATTTATTGAATTTATATACAAAGGAAATTTCTTACGTTTTCAAAATATGCCTTTAGTGCCAATTTAGCCTTCCTTCCTCTAAATACTAACAAAAAGGAAAATACAATGAAATACTAAAAATAGAAGAAATACTAAAAAAATAACAAAAATACAATAAAGCCCTAAAAATACTAAAAATAACTCCTAATTCTTCATTCACATCATTCTCTCCACCTTCGAAATAGTTCGTCCTCGAACTTTAAAGTTGAGGTCGAATTGCAAAAAAATTCCCCAAAATGTGCGGATGAGGCAAAACTTGAATTTTCCAAAATTGGAGGAAATTTCTTGAATTTTTACGGCTTCATCTTCTTCTTCATGCCACGCATGCCAATCATAAAAAATTATTTTCCCCTAGGTCAAAAACCATTTTCTTGGCCTTAAACCCTAGTTCTTGAATTTGTTCTTGAGGGTATTGGGTCAAAATGTGCTGAAATTGGACTCCGCCCTCTATAGATAGGTGTTGATCATATCTGGGTTTCCCGACGTTGGGTTCGGTCAGCAAACCTGCTCCTGGATGACTGCTGAACAGTGAGGGATGTAATACCCCGCATTTTTAAAAGATCTTATTTTAATTATGGGATTAATTAATTTAAATGGGCAAATTTATTCATAATTAATCTGAATTTAATTAAATAATTACTAGCGTGATGAGAGTTAGTATCTATTGGTGAGAATTATGTCGAATATTACTTATTAAAGTAATATATGATTATGAAAATATTAAAGTTGTCGTGTGTGGAAAATACGATAGTTATGGAAATTAATTTGGGACGCGCGTGTCAGTAGTGTCGAGATTTAATTAATTAAAATAAGATTTTTTTGTATAAGTCACTCAAATGGTTGTTTTGAGTGCGCCATTGTGTCCGGAAGGATCAAAATAGTCAAAAAAGTCTACCCGGGGGTTTAGTTTGGATTCCGGGGCAGCTTTAGGTCGAACCGGCATCCCGGGAGGGCATTTGGGTAATTTGTATTTTTGGAGTAAAATAAAGAACGAAAATTAGAGAAATAAAAGGTCTCCTACATGGGTTAGAATATTTTATCTTCCGTGAGAAATAGTGAGACACAGAGAGAGACCAAAAAAAGGGAAAGAGGAAGAGAAATTCTAGGGAAGAGCCACCACGAGCGCACCTTTTCCACCATCGTGTTGATCGAAGAACGAGGGTCGCAACCATACCAACTACACCAACGAATCAGACCTTCACTTTTGAGGAAAGTTTTTAAACCATGCTTTCTTTTAGCAATAATCAAATTCATGTTAGTATAGGGTAGAATGTTTATGTATTGTTCATAATTCTTGAATGAAATTGGAGATTTGGAATAACTAATTTGAATCTGAGAATTAATTAGGTTAAACCTTCATGTATGTAGATTAGAAATCACGAATTGAGTACTTATCGTGATGAACGAATTTAGGATTAGGGTAGTATTGAATGTGAATCTGAAAAACTAGGGTTTAATAAATTAATTTGGGGATTTCGAAATTTATTAAGAGCTATGCATGATTTAATGATTCTAGGTTGTTAGAAATCATATATATATATATATATATATATATATATATATATATATATATATATATATATATGTTAAATCATTGGTTAGAATTGATTGATTGGTTGTTGGGATGAATCTATATAGGTTTCTAGGGTAAAAAATGGTGAAAATGAAGTTTCAAGAGGTAGGGGACGAAGCAGATCAATCTCGTTCGAATGACCTGGGGAAGTCGTTCGAATGAGATATCAAACAAGAATTCAGAAATTATTTAATTTGAACGACCTCATTCGAATAATATTTCGAACGAGATTTCAGAACTTCGGAAATTTGCAGTTTGATGTTTAAACTTCGCAACATAGTTAATTTGAGAGAGATGAGATAGTATATGTGAATCCTTATTATATATTAGTAGTATAAGAGTGGGGTAATTACTATAAAAGATATTTGCGTTTATGAAACGCCTTACATGCGACACGATAGAGAAGATAGTCGTAATTAAATGATATCAGGAGTATAATGATAAGTATACCACTTATGAAAACATACTTAGGTTGTGTACACTTACTAATTGGAATAGGTTACGTGAATACCTATATGATTGATTTACTATGTGTATAACATACTTACGCTACTTTCTATCGTGGGAGGTTATTTTTTAAAATGATAGACGACAATCTTATCCTGATGAGCCTTTGGGGGGATTTTAGATTTGGCACCTCAGAACATAGTACGTCGATTGAATTGCCATTTGTGGGAACGATGGTATTGAACGGTCATTTGGGTGTGTAGGTATGTACGTAGCACAAAGCCCTAGGACTATGTTCGCCTCCAATATGTGTGATTTGTATTTCTATGGTTCGTGAGTGATTTTGAATCATTAGTCCTTATTTAGTACGAAATGTACCGGGACTTGATAGCAGAGTATGCATGCACCGCAGCTGAGTCTAGGGGTGCCGTATAAATATATATATAAAATTGTGATGATTATGTGTATACATTTGTGATAATATCTACTATGTGAGACTTGTAGATAAAGAAGATAATTAATCCTTAAATAATTAAAGTATGTGAACAATTAACAGTTTTGTGAACCTTATATTCGGGATAGCAAATACAAGAGCAATGAATAGTAATAGTACGTGAGGAAATACGAGATATTCCTACGGATGATAGTTAGATAGTTTATATCTATAATCTATTTAAGTGATAACTATGACTAGAGCGATTTAGAAGTACGTTAGACATGCACAATAGTTGAGAGGTGAGAAACCCAAGTGAGTGCTCGAAAAGCTAACACGCACTTAATATTTGCTTACTGTAATTTTTAAATACTTGGTAAAAATGTTTTAAAACATTTACACTCGGGCTATGACCCATCTCTTGCAAAATATCTTTTTCCTTGTCTAGATTTTTAGGTGCCCATCCACAGGGACGCCACGGTTAGACCATTGGATCTATTGACGTGCTACAACGATTGTGAAAGTTACAGGTTCTCACATATAGATGCCTCCACATTTATCATTTCAATTTCTAGTATCTAGACTCCTCAGTTTGGGCATGTGTAGCCCATTCTCACTTTATTTATGTAAGAGATACATTCTACTTTTATTCTAGTTTCCATTTCAATTGGACTTATTATTATTGGGTGATGTTTTATTCTTTAGTTACTAAACTATGAGAATAGTGAATCTTTTAAATGGTTTAAATTGATTAACATTTACCAATTGGATTAAATGTTTTGAGACTAACTTAATTAGTTATTAGGTGGTCAATAAGAAAATTGTGTTTTGACAATGATGCAAAGAATGAACCAACCGGATATTCTATTTTAAATTTTATAAAGGACTGACCACCCGGTATTTGATTCGGTGGGGTGTCATAAGGGATTGATTGGGGCGTTGATTGACAATATTTCTATAAGTTTCCAGTAGGATTCTGCCTCTTCGGGAAGGTGATTGGACCAACAAATCACGACTGATATTTCAGCAAACAGTGGTAGAGGTATCCCGGCAGGGGGCGGCAACACTGGGGAAGGAATGGGTGGGTTTTGGGTACCGGGTGGGTCGACGTGGTGTTTCAGGTGGGGTAGGGACTATTTTGAGGATCTTTGGCCAGTTTTGGGTGGGTGTAGTATTGTCCGGTAAGTATTTTGTGATGGTGGGGCACCACCCGTAGCGTGGGTGGGGTTTTAGGTTGTTTGGGCAGTCGTTTGAAGTGGTGGGGTAGGTTGGATGGTGGTTATGGTGGTTCTTGATTATGTGGTGGGTGAAATAGGGTTAGGATTTAGATTTTCTTAAGTTAGGGTTACGGAATGGGTTTTGGAAGCGTGGTTAGATGGGTTTGGGGGGTTAGGGTTTTGGTTTCTTGAATTAGGGTTAGGATTAACAATTATGGGTGGTTCGAGGTGGTTGCCGGTGGAGGAATTCACGCCTTCATCTCTTCCATTTGGGCCTTCATTTGATTGATGGCTTTCAAGATTTGCTCGAAAGGGTTTGTCGTAGAGGTGTTCATCCTTTCTTAAACCCATGTGACGTTGTTTATGAGTTTTTATTGTTTTACAACAACAACAACGGGTGGAGCGACTAGGCTCTGATATCAATTGACGTAAATGACGTCAAATAGGAGCAAGAAAATATAATTCTCTCTCTAAACTCTCTCTAATCAAATTTTATAAAATGGTAGAATGACTCGAATGAGTATATAATTAAAAGTATGCCATTAATGCCAATTTAGCCTTCCTTCATCTAAATACTAACAAAAAAGGAAAATACAATGAAATACTAAAAATAAAAGAAATACTAAAAAAATACAATAAAGCCCTAAAAATACAAAAAATAACCCTAATTCTTCATTCACATCATAATTTTGTAATCGCTGTTAGCCATTACAAATATAATATTTATAATTGCGATTAAGTAGTCACAAATTCAATATTTGTATCTGCTGACAGCAGTTACAAAATGAGAGGGGTAATTGTTGTCACCATGTCATGACCCCCATAGGGGTGATAAAAAATTGTGATGGCTGTTAGGGGTGACAATTTTCTTTTTGCGACCTCCTAAATCGTAACGTCATAGTGCAGTTACAAATATCCTTTTTTAGTGTAGTGGGGTATAACCACCCTATTGAATTTGCTGAACAATGCACGAGGTGATTGATTAAGGACAAAAAGAGACTTCTGAAGACTACACACTTTTTGGGTAAACTCCATCTTATCTCGAAAATCCAGAGAAAAGTCCATATATATTGTCTCGGATATATCCCTTTGTAGGAAGGCATTCTTGATGTCTAACTGATGTAGAGGTCGAGTAAGAAATCACAAGAAAGATCAATAATCGTACGGAAGCAACACTACACCACAATGACCATTCACTAACACACAATGAGTTTTAGTAATCAATTTTCTAACGGATATATCCGATAGGAATAATGTGTTGGGAATATGATTCTAATGGACACAACCCGTTAGTAAATTTATTAATTCTCACGGATTAAAATCGTTAGAAAATTATTGTTTCTAATGGAAAACAATTGTTACAAATAATAAAAACTGTTACTTACGTGAGAACTTATTTTCACTTTTATGCTTTTCCTTTTATTTACTAACGGGCTAAACCGTTAAGAGTGGGACTTTCTAATAGTTTTACTCCATTAGAAAATTCATATATATATACTATGTTCCGAGGACCAACCAACCGATCTTTTCTCACAATTTCAAAATCAATACTAGCATTGAATGGAAGCCAAAATAGTAATAAAAGACAATCACCAAAAAGAAATTCATAAAAACTCATGTTTGTTAAAATTTTCAAATAATTAATGAAGTTGGCATATATGAAAAAAAACGAGGGAGAGAGAGAGAGAGAGAGGGAGAGAACTATGCATAATCAATAGCCATCATATCATTGTCCATAAATGCATAAATATGCATAATCCATAACAAGCATTGAACAACCATCCAAACATACTAAAAAAGTTCACATAAGCAAAAATAAATGTCATGGTCCATCCATAAGTAGAATCATATGTACTTCAACCAACAATCAAGAGATATGAAATATCCCCCCCACCCGCGAAGGTAGCCAAGGTATAGAAACCATCTTGAGGATCATCCCATAAATGAGCGTCAGGGTCGAACACTCCCTCCACACAAACTATCTTTTCTCCATTTTGGGGATGCTTAAAATGACACGTTTGCCGTGATGGATCTGTCACAACATAACCTTTTGCCAAATTTTTACCAAATATATTACACAATAGGACTTTAGGTTCGTTCATGGGAATGTGGGGAGGATGATGAGTTTGAGATGCACCAAGCGATGCGAAAACATTGTCCACATTTTGGATTAGAGGATAAGGGTGATTAGTTGAGATGGATCGATCACTCATGGGAGTGTTCAACGGTGCCCCGCTTTCTTTCATGTTTGATACAATATAACACATAACCTGTAACATAAATGTACAAAAAACAAAAATAAAGAGCACGAATAACACAGTGAATTTGTAACATGGCAAGACGAAACTTAAACACATGAAAATTTACCTTGAGGGTATCCTCGACAGTGTGTAGTCTTGAGTTGATTTCATAATTATTCCATGCATCTCGCTCGCAATCCCAATATGAAGTAGTTATTTCCTAGAGATATGGCTTGAATATGCACGAACACTTCCCCTTTTGTCCTTCCCAAATACTTCAGCAACTACATCGGTGTCGATGCTTCCATCATCATGGCTACGTCCTTCACATTTTCTTCTATTCTCGGCAGCCATCAACTCATCCTATAGTATGAATAATAAAATGCTAAACTATAAATACATGTAAAGGAGGAAAGACTAAAGGAGGAGAGACTAAAGGAGAAAAAAAACAATATCACAGACAAAAAATGAAATACTCACATATTTAGCCTTAGCGTTAGCCATCACATTCACATTTTCATCGTCGTGTCCCACAATCCACTTATTATTTGATAAAATTTTTTGGTAGGATCTTCCTTTCCCTATAAGTTTGATGTCAAGTGTTAGATTAACAAGTGTTAAGACTAGAAATCTGGCCATTTCAGTTTAAAATTTCTCCACTGAGGATACTTTTCTGGCACCATGTTTCCTGTCGGGAGCCACCTTTTCAATATAGATAGAAATGTTTTCACACTATTTCCTGACCATCCAAACTGCTTCTTTATATTGTGCAATTCTACAATTGTAGAAAAAGTTATCTTAGGCCCTCACATGAAAGGTACAGTTTCTCATTTGTTAATCTCTTGTATTCTTCGTACGTTTTGTTACCTGAATACGTTTCTTGACCTCCTTCAGCATCCACATAAGTACCTTCATGCACTCCATAAAATGTATCAACAAGGTTCCCCATACCAAGTCCCACATTGTCCGTGCTTTCTTTTTTAGTTATTTCTTCAACAACTCTTATCGATGGGTGCTCTTTTAAATTTATGGAAGACTTTTCACCATGTAAAGCCCATGTAGTATACAACTGATCTATACCACGCCTCAGCAAATGTGTTCGAATTTCTATCGCGGTAAACTGCATCATATTCTGACATTTCGAATATTGACGTGGAAACGTTGACAACGGTTGATCATTATTTTCGCAAAGTCAATAAAATCTTCAACTCCTCGTTTATACACTAAGATAAATCTATTCTTTTCACTCATCCATCCTTTATTAATTCGTCAAGACATTCGACAACGTAAAAGAGTTAAGCGACAAGAGCACATCGTATAGTAAGACAATACATTCATATGGAAATAGTAAATAATTATTTAATGTTGAAGGAACATTATATTTCCTCAAAGTTTCAGTAACACTTAAATAATTCTAGCATCGAAATAATCATCACAAAACATGTATTTCGATTGAAATAAACCTCTACAATATTCAAGATTAGACATGTTAGATTAACACATTTAAAACTATAAGGATGAAATGGTACATTATTGTGGCAGGAGGAGGATATATAACAAACTCATATTTTAAATTTTTGATTTGATCTAACTTAAAATCCTAGCTTTGATTGCAACCTTGGATTCCGAACATGATATCACATTTCAGCCATGATTTTGTTATTTCAACCAGATAAAGAAGGTTATTAACGAATGTAATTTGCCAACAACAAAACCATGAACTAATACCTTTATAATCCAATAAAAATATATATGAATTAACAAATATCGCACATAAAAGAATGGTTTATCATAATGAACAAATTCTCCATCGTTTAATATATTTTTCCTTTTTGCAATCTTATATCTAAACAAAAAATTAAAAAAATAGAATAATAAATATATTTGTACATATCACTCTCATAAACTAATAAATTCAAAACTTTTGCATAATTGTGTATATGGATGAGCAATGCACTCTGATTATACAAATAATTATAATTTTGCAACAGTAATTTTGCAACAGAATTTCAATTCCAATGCGTGTATATATTTATACATATGATTATATTGAGAAGGAAGGATGAATATAAATACTGGATTAGAAGAGAGCTGGAACAAGAATTCTGTGACATATATTTAGACTATATAAGTATATATCATTCATAAACTAAAAAATAGTACGAGATAGAGAGAAAAATATATTTTTAGAAACTAAAAAATACGAGATAGAGAAAAAAACAATATATATCATTCATTAACTGGAAAAAAAATACGAGATAGAGAATCATTCATAAACTAAAAAATTGAAAGAAAAACAATACAAGAGCAGGGGCGAGTCAGACAATGGAAAATAAAAATTGAAAAATGAGAATTTGTACCTCTTTTGTTTATGAGAGCGGTCTGAGATAGAATGATCACGTTTAGGAGATGGAGATGAAGCAGTCTGAGATAAAGCGGTTTGAGAACAACGACAAAGGGGGAGAACGACAGTGTGATGGTAATAGAGGGGAAGAAGCCAGTTACGGGTCAAAAATTGTGTCCATCTTTTACGTGGAGTAGAATAGAAAACAGTTAGGGTAAACAAAAATATCTCACGAATAGGATTCTCCCCATTTTGGCGCTAACTTATTTTGCTAACACTCTTTTTTGGTGCATAAAAAATTAAATTTAAAAAAATTATATATGATAATTAAATATAAACACACTAAAAAATAATTGTAACGGATATAAGTAATTACTAACACTTAAATACTGTTAGAAATTCCTAACGCACTCTAATTGTTATAAAACCAAATATAGGTCCGTTACAAATGTTTACATATGATGTAGTGTAATCTTGGTCATTGGCGCAAATGCAGCACTAAAAAATTTTCTAGGAATTTGTGTAAATCACTTTGCCACCAAATGTGTCTTATAGAAATCAATAGAGCCATCGGCTAAATTTTTCACATTTAAGACCCATTTAAATCCAATTATCTTCTCCCTGAGAGGTAAAGAAATAAGCTTTCACGTACCATTTAGGTCCAAGCATCCATTTCCACTTTCATTGTCTCGACCTATTTAGTATTTTTAAGATCCTTATCCACTGACCGGGGAATGGAAGTTGGGCCCAAAAAGCTCGATATGGATCTAAAAGACTATGATAGGAAATATGTTAGGAAATGGGATGATTAGAACTACTAATAAGACCATAGCGGGAAGGGGATACCTAATACGAGAAGGATAATGAGAAGGAAAGTCAGATGTCGGAGATGGTAAAGAGGAGGGAGTACCAAAGTTTGGAGAAGGAGATGGCAGAGGTGCCGAGGGTGACGAGAGTATACTTGTAAGGATGACTCAAAAAGTGTGGGATGAGGAATCTCATCAAATATATGACTAGGGAGGGCAAGTAATATTGCCTTGCTTTTGTTATAAGGTGAGTCAATCATAACCTCAACGGAAGGGGAGTTAAGATCTTGCAAAGTACTCACAACCCCATAAAAAGGGACATGCTCATGAAAGTAATATCAAGAGAGTGATACATGTATTTTGATGGCAGATTATAGCTCCAATACCCCTTAGATATCGAGGAATACCCCATAAAAATACAACAAATAGTTTTATTATTAAGTTTGGTCCAAGAGCGACTACGATCATGAAAAAATAAGTACACCCAAGCACACGAGGAAGAATGTGGAATAAAATGTTATAGGTTGAAGGCTCTAGAGAGGCGCCTTCCCCCCTAAAACCGACATAAAGTACGATTTATGATAAAAAGGTGGTGGTAAGGACAACAAGATGCCAATAGAATTTGGGCACCTTCACACCACTCAACAAACATCGAACTACTCCCATTAGTTGATGATTTTAAGAGACAACGGGTAGGAATAACACAACAACACAATTGATATGTTTGGCAAGTTGACTAACAGACAAAAGATTGAAAAAAAAATTAGGGCAATGCAAAATTAAGGAAAGAGTAATATCAGGAGACAAATGCACTTTTCCCTTGCTATGGATACCTGTACAAGAGCCATCTTCAATACGCTTGTACTGGCAAATTTGAATGGTGGGTGAGGAAAGAAAGAGATGATTCTCCTCTCATGTAATCAGTGGCTCCAGAATCCAGAATCCAAGTGGACTTTCCAGTCTGAACATGAAAAGTGGAGGGAGCGCCTGAAGTAATGGTGACACTGGTATTGTGAGAAGAATCCACATGGGGACAAGTGGTATCAACACCTCAGACCATGCTAGATGAACCAAATAGTCTGAACAAATTTATGCTTCGATGCTAGATGATGAAGATAAATTATCTCCCTATCATCACAACGGGATCCGAAAGAAAAAGTACACCCATTCATGAGGAAACTTGTAGCCAATTGAGTCGGGATACGTTTTGACAATGAAAAAATATCTTTACCAATACTGAATTGCCCATAATAGCTAAAAAGTGCCCAAAAATTAACCAAACAACAATCTAAAATTCTTTAAGGGCAGATTTGTACCAACAAATAGCAAGAATTCACCGATAATTATTGGAGAATCATCAAAAATCTGTTGCAGGTGCACATAGAAATAAACTACCACTCGAATGGTCGAAATATATGGCAAAATATCCAAAAGAACGTTGTCGAATAATTTGGAAGCCCAACAACAAAAAATAACAACTCCTTACTTTTTAAAGAACACCAACAAACCTTGTAAGGGTGAAGAATTAGGGTTTGACCCTAACACAAATAAGAATAGATTCTACCAAAAAAATTAAATCCAAACGCATCCAATTAGAAAATTGATGAACAGTAACGATGAACATTACCGTGAAGAGTAACATTGAGCAGTATCGTGAACAGTGTGATGAACACACTAGGGTTGGTGAGAAAAAAATGTGAAGAGAGATTTCATTTTGTCACTGATACCAAGAAAGTTTTAACAATGTAAGGCTTATTCAATTAGAAGTCCAATAATTAAATTTATACTAAAAAATAGAATTTAGGAAGGTTCTAAACACTATGAAATTAAAAGTATACAACCAATGTCCAAAATATGAAAAGCCCTATACCAAAAAAAAAAAACTAAAATAACATGAAATCCAGCATATTTTCTTTTATGGGATATCTACCCTAGAAAATCCTCGTCGGTAGAGAGTTATTTACCTTTTATTAATCATAAAATAGGAGAAATAGCCTCCCGAGTGGCTTCCAAGACCAAGTGAATCCAGTGAAGTGAAAAACTAAAGAAAAATGATAGAGGGACATGGGATTGAGACATAAAAGCATGACTTAATGATGTGGAGGTGCCACATCATCCTCCACATCATTAAGACCTAATTTACTCTTTCTTTAATTACACAATACTCATTTATTTCAAAATATCTTTTATTTATTTATTTTATGTGTATAAATTTATTTATTTTTTAAAAATATAACTTTCAAGTTAAAAAAAATGTCCAATAATTATATGTGTTAAAATGCATCATTGTGTTAATTTTTTTACTTAACGCAAATCAATTAAAAAATTACACAGTTCGATTATCAATCGTTTATTTTTTAATTAACACGATCACGACCCAAATAAAACGCGACGTGACATGGAGTCGATTTTTTTTCATACCGCTAGTGCGAATCATTTTCTACTATTTTAAAAATAATCTTTCTACTATTTAGAAAAAATGGTCCGCGCCAGCGGCATGAAAAATACGACTCCATGCCACATCGCGTTTCATTTGGTTCGTGATCGTGTAAGTTAAAAAATAAAATATTATAATCGCATTATGTAATTTTTTAATTGGATTGTGTTAAGTAAATAAATGATCAATTACCAAAAAGTCCCTCAAACATTTTTAATACACATTTAGTCCTAGCATTTTTATTTTGTTCCAAAAGTCCCTCAAATACTCATTTAACTAATATTCTCTTATTTTTAAAGGTCCGCGCCAGCGGCACTATGTGATGAGTAACTTTTTGAAACAAAATAAAAAGGCTTGAACTAAACGTGTATTAAAAAAAATTTGATGAACTATTTGGTATATGATTCAAAAAATTAACATAATGATGTATTTTATATATGGCGTGTATTTATGTTTTTTAACTGAACTATTTTTTTTTTAACTTGAAAATTATATTTTGGAAGAAAAAGATGAATTAATAAAGTGACAAAATAAATAAATAAGTATTTTTTTTGCAGTTAGAATACACCTAATAAGAAAATGAGTATTATGAAATTAAAAGATATGTTGATGGTGTATTAATGATGTGGCAAAGCCACATGATTAAGTTTGGAATTTATGTCCCAAAAGTGGGTCGCTGTAGTCGTGCTCAAAACTAAAACACGGTCATATCCTTAGGCGTGATAGAACGGCCAAATCCATATAAAAAATTAATCAAATAGAAAACTTATAAAAAAAGATGAAAACACAAATATAAACATTTGCTCCAGCAAACATAAAATCAGGACACTCTAATTGAGTAGAGTTTGAGCTTGTCAAGAAAAGTCGATCCTCTGAGCTCATTTGAAATGACGTCATAATCATCTGCAAATAGACATGCCCTGGATGTCAAATTTTGAATTAACAATTCAGTGAACCTTCGAGGTTGAATTTTTCATATAATCAATGCAGGAAATAAAGCTTTTCGCTCTTGAGGATTGATTTTCAAATCTGTATTAGTTTCCATACTTCCGCAGACAGACACCAACATATGAGTGAAGGCAACACAATATATATTGTACCTTGAATAGAATTAAATGATATGGACCGCCAGCATATTAGCAAAATTATTGTAGGTTTATGTAGGACTAGGTTTCAACCCACGCAATGCGCGGGCGAAGTTCAATATATTATATTTATATAATATGAAAAAATATTAGGGAGAAAGTGATTTGATATTTTATGGTGTGGGAACGTACTTTTAAATTAAAAAAAAAAACTCTTCAATCTAAATTGAGATAGCATATACGCAATAGCATCGTTGACATTTGGATTTAGTGAATTTAATATTGGGAAACAAATATAAAACAAACGCAAGATTGAGAACCCATTTCCATAAAAAAAAACTCTTAAATAACATCGTTGACATTTGGATTTAGTGAACTCAATATTGGGAAACAAAAATAAAACAAATGCGAGACCATTACTATTTATATGGATATATACTATTGTTCAACATTCATCTAACCATGTTGTTGGTATTTATTTCCCTTTTTTTTGTCAATTTCTTTCACACCAGGTCATGAGTCCAATTAGCAAAACACCAAGCGACCACAACTCCAATGACTTGCAAAGCAAACATATAGACACAAATTACACAAAAACTCACTCACAACATGTTACAGTTCAGCTGCCCACCTGTTACAGTTCAGCTGCCCACCTTAGTGTACAGCTGATATTTTCCACTTACTGCACAGCTGCCCACCTTAGTGTATAGTTGATATTTTCCACCGATTCTGTACAGCTACAGCTGCTACTTTCCACCCATGTGCAGCTGCTACTTTCCATTGTTTATTCCTGCAAACAAGGAATTCTGTTTCCTTATCAAGTTGTATATATAGACAGTCGTATTAATGAAAACATACACTGAATTCCAAATCTTTCACAACATGATACAGAAGCAGGGGAAAAAATCAGGGCAGTCACCTCCACTATTGACCAACATTTAAATTTTCTTAACTCCTAAAAAGCAAACCATTAAAAGAAAATCAGATCTTCTAATGAAAATCCAAACAGTGATAACTATGATTTGAAATTACAAATCTTAAATAATTTACTCTATCTTTCCACGTGGACCAAAAATAAGTCCCACGTGCATTGATTCTATGCTTGTATATTCTATCACAATCCGACAAGATAAAGATCAATATTGACCAAAAATCTCAAGAAATACGCTTTTAAGATCTCAATACATTCGTGAGCCTCCCAAGGATGTCAAAATCGACAATAATGATAATGGATTACTTTGTTTTAATTTAATTTAATCAAGAAAAGAGAAATAAGCAAAGCATTACTGATTTAAACGCAGTACATCCGAATGCTATGAAACCTAGTGGACTATTAATTTAGGCATGAGGTATCCATATCCTCAATCATGACTAGGGCACCATTACCTTCATAAAAAGACCTTTCAAATCTTTCAACACTTGGTAGTGGAGTAAAAATCTTAATCAAATTTCTAGTGTTTCTCAGGGAAATTTGGCCATATCCAGGATATTAGCATAAACAAATTACAACAGGAGCTAGAAGTAACGTATTCTCGAAATTGACCTCCTCAAAATTACCTACAATGCAGATGTCTAAAATATTTGGTGCATGAATGTTAAGATGGGTGATACCATAAAAAATTAAGAGATTTATTTTCTCAAGTAAGGGACAACTAAATATCAAATTCTGAAATAAATATTTGTCCATGGTAAAACTATCAATGTCAAGGATCTTCAGACTCATAAAGCCTTTAAACATTGTAGGAGGTTTTAGAATACGATTATGCAGTTGTAAGTGAATCAACTGTTGAAACTCGTACAAAGAATAAGGGATCTTATACTTTTCACTGCATACAAACAGGAAGAAATTCATTGTATTTAATGGGAAACAAATAAAATATATAAATAACAAAGTTGTATCATAATTTACCCGATAATAGCTTCTAGAGAAGTGTCAAAAAAGGGAGTGTATGAATTCAAGATAGACAGAGATATTCGTGATTTATGGGGAAAGGATTTTTGAGAAGGAGAAGAGGGAAACAAAGAGGTCTGCATTCAAAGTTTATGTATTAATGTTGGGAAGAGGAATGGATGAAGTCTTAGAACAGGGAGAGAAATGGACATTAATAGAAAATAGGCGTACAAATTATGGATGTATTCAGAGAGACTGAATTAGCAGAACCTTGAAGCAATTTAATATTTTGCATCGGAGGTTGTATTTTGAATTGCATCATTAACTCGAGACACGTGGCAATACCACACTCAGAGATACCATATTTATTTATAGTATATAGATTCCCATAAGCCATTATGACGTTTCCACACATTAATAGCTTTTTCACCAATTTAAAAACATAGTTTCTACATTCCACATTTGTTTAATTAAAACAGTTCCACCTCAAAGCCATTCTCACTCTGAAAATACGCCTCCATATATAAATTGAGAGTTATGGGATTAAACTCAAGAAGATCCCAAACAGTCTAGTCCCTCTTAGCCAAACCAAGGAGCTTTAGGTTACAAATATGATTTACCAAATTGAGAAGTAGTGCAGTGGGAACTTTAGTTCTATCCCATTCCCCTTCATCATGCCAAAATCTATTAATCTCCATTAACCTTTAGTAGAAAGATGAACTGCTAGAGGGTCATCTCCATCCCAATTATCCCATAAAAAATAAATATTCCCTTCCCTCACAAGCGTTTGAGTATGCTTTTAAGCTAATCTCGAATGGATAACATCCGTAACGATGTATTTGAGTCACATTTTGATGTAATTTGACATGGATGCCTTTGTCTATAGTTTTTTTCTTGCATATATATTGACTAAAGGGAATCATTCATTCTAAATTTCTATATGATCCTCATACTAATTAATAGCACCAATGAGGTCTCTTCTATATGCCTAATGGCTAAATCCCATATCTCCTTTCTCTAGTATTTGGTATCACCATCTCCTTCACCCTAACAAAATGAAAGTAAATAAATAAGTAAAACTACATAAATCTTTTAAATTCTTTCTTATGAGGATCCAGAACTGCCAAGTGTAGATATGCATAGATCGAAAACTACTTTTAAATAATATCGTCTTTCCACATGCCGAGAAAAGAGAGAATTTACGACAACCTACGGAACTGAAATCCATTGAAGACTTTTAGTAAGCTAATAGGTTCAAAAATCTACTCAGTACCTCTGCAAAAAAGCATATGTACTGTGAACAAAGTTGGGGACAAGGAACCCCAGACTCATGCCAACCCACGAGTAGAAAGGAAACAATCTTTAACTTCACCATCAACAGTAACAGAGATCAAACTGATGTGGCATGTGAGACCTCGGGCAACTTGCTACCAAAGTAAAGAGAAATCTATGCCCTTCTTTTATTTTATTATTTTTGTGTTCTATGTTTATATTCTCTTTAGAATGTTAGATTTATTTAAATAAAACCAATTTATCTCTTCGGTAGGTGATATGATTAGGACTTTCACATAATTTCTTTTATAAATAATGCCTTTGGCCCTCATTGTATTCATTTAATATACATGAGAGTTTGGCATAAATTTCCTGTTCACATCAAATGGTATCAACGATATGTCCCTATGTCGATCGTAGAACAGGAAAGCCAAAGAAGTCCGCTCGCGTAGCAGACGTAATTGACAAATCAAATCCAAGACTTGGGTTGCAACACTAGATACAACTCCCTTGGCTGCCAACTCTAGCAGCCCATCACCGCCTGCAGTGGCCCCTACTTCCACCTGGACACCAAACAGACAAACTCCAGCCAACTCAAATCCTCGCCTCCGCAAGCCACCTGACATGCTGTTCCCCCTGGAAGCTGCAGTAAACTGCCACCCCCTTTGTTCCCCCTATATAGGATACAACCCATCCCCTTTAGGCTAATGGAGAAACCTATGATGCCTTGCTGTCATTGCTTTGGCCACCCACTGCCCCACCTAAGTTGGGCTCTACTTTCATCGTCTTTCCTAGACATATCTCCACCCCTATTTTTTCCACGGCCACCCCCACCCCGCTGTTGCGACTCACCACTAGATCTAGGTCTCCAACTTAGCATCGACACCTGCCCTTCTTGGACTGGATGCCACCCCCTTTTGCTACCACCCAAGTCAATATTCGTCGCGCCCTCCCACCCCTCCGGAGCCCTCATAAGTAAATCCGGGGTACTGACATAGTCTTCGTAGAAGGCAAGCCCCAATTAAACTTCCCATGTTGCCCCGTGATGAGCAATCGATCGCTTCAGTCCATGTCGTTCGAGATGACGCTTGATGTAACCGATGCCAATCTATTGAAGATTTGATTTAATAATTAACCCTTGCACTGCAGTTGATTAGTATTCGGCGACTTCCCTCTCATTTAGATAAACGATGATGAGGGTTACGACACACCCCGACAAGCCTCCGAGTACCATATTTGCAGTCGCCTCAACCATAAAAAATGGGGCCCTTTTAAGCCCTCCTAGACAACATTCCCCAAAGTGCATCACCCGATCCACGTTGGTGTACCATGTAGTAGGCCACAGGCCATTGTTTCCTAACATGGCCCAGGAGGCACCACATCAGTGGCAAAGCCCTCTCCCTGTCGCGGACCCCACCACGTGCCGCGTTACCCAGTACCTTTGTCGATGCGTGGGCATAGAATTTATGTCCCCGATGACCTTGACTACCCCAGTAATGAGCAACTCATCGACAACAATGAAGGTCAGCTTTTGCACTTATTAGAGCGCAGTACGCAGGGGGATATTCGAGTTGATGTCTCGACTTTTAACGGATGTCTTGTGTTCGATGCCTTTATTTATTGCCTTGATGAACAAGAGTCAATTTTCATTTATTAATGCGTTTTGGGTGTCCATCGTGCTCATTTGGCCACTGCATAGTTCGAGGTATCTACACAAGTTTGGTGTCAAGAATTTATCCCTATGCTGTATATTCGAACACCGGCCTACTATCCTTACTTGGACCGAATTAAAAGCGGCTCTACATAATTCACCACTTTAATCCCGGATGGTCCAAAATCCTCCCAGCCCACTCCAGTATTTTGTTTGATCTCTATGTAATGCTTCTATTGTCACTATATTGGACATGGAAATGGGAGTCCCCGACTAGACTGACACGACTAGCCGATGTTGAAGGCACCCGAGACGTTGGAGAGTTTACACAAATCTTGGATATATATGTTGAGTTCTCGTTGAAGTGGATCTTCGAAAAATGTTGATGATATTCTGATTTGTTTACGAATCTCTCCCCTCCATTTGCAGAGGGTCTATTTGGCCAGACATTTTGGTTAAAAATGTTACATCATAAAACTCGCATGGTCTGATGGTCTTGTCCAGTGGTTAATGACATCCAACCGGTTAATGCATGTAACCATAAGGTTATAGGAAAAAATGGATCTTCATAATCTCCTGATTTCTTTCTTTCAACGTTGGTTTCCTCGAATGAGACACAAAAATCAGCCCTGTGATTCGTTGATGGCAGCTCTGGCATCATGCAAGCTTTTGTTTATTTTGTCATCGCAGTTTCAAATCTTTCTGATGATACTATTTTAGGATAGATTTTTCACTGCAAGAAATGTAAAATGTAAGAAAGGGCTAACAAGATAGATTTCCTTTTAATGATCATATATTTGGTTTTATACTCGGTAATATTTTGAGTTTAGTTCAATTTGAGCTCTGTTGTACTTCTCCGTTATTAGATTTTTGGAAATGGAACTAGTTTTAAACCAGTTGGTTCTATGATTTTTAAAAACAAAAATAATATTGGAACAAATAATTCAAACCAACCCAAATCACAAAGATAACTTTTGGTTTAATTCTTTGGTTGACTAATTCATGAACTCCCATATAGTACCGTAAAATAACTAATAAAATTTCAAATTTTATATTTTATATTCATACATATATGTGTGTAATATAAAGGTATATGAAAGAGGGAGGGAGTGCTTACGCATACGCATACGCATACGCATTCGCTTGAACTTTTCTTTTACTCCAGTATGTGTTTGCTTTTGGCAATTCGAAAGTAGTCTCCTGAAAAATAGTCAAGTACGTTGTTCTGAAAAGTAGTTGCACTGTATAAAATAATAGTTTCTAGAACCAGTTGAAAAACATATAGCATAAATTTTATAAGATTGTTGTGCTCCATCATGGGGATACTATTCATTTGAGTACACTTTATAATGTTTTCAATGTGAATCATGTATCATGAAAACATAAGTTCATTGGAGGTTCAATGATGTTTAAGGCAAATGAATTATGTCATCCTCCAAGTCCATTATGTGGTATATGCAAGTTGTATAGCGTTGTTGGAGATAGTTTGTTCAAAGAAAGAGAACAATTGGGAGAGAAAGAGAGATTAAAAAAGAGAATGGATTTGAGACGCGCGAGAAATAAGAGGTGAAGAACAGGTTCTCTCATTTTGTAGGTTGATCCTATGGTCAGGGACTCATCCCACTTGGTTCATGGAAATGACAATGACATGTCTGCTTTCGCATTCTGCCAGTAGTAATCATCTTTATCTGATGGTAATGGAAGAAGATCTGGTTTTAGATGCTCGATTTGCTAACACGTTAAATAAAAATGAGGGTACATGTTTACAGTCATCTTAGAATTCAATGTTTTTTAGATTATCTGTGCTTCTTAAGAAGCTGTTAGTGATTTGGCTGCCGGCAAAATGCCAAAACATCCCATTGCTTCATGTAATGGTTTTAAACAGTTTGATTCTAATAGTTGTGGTATCCCTGATTTTTCAGCTTTGACAGAACAAGAGGACTAATCAATTGTTAATCAAGAGGTATGTTTCAAATCTCTAATTCTAATTTCTAATTCCCAATCCGAGTCAATCAATCCAAGTGAAAAATCCGTGATCAACAGCTATGATCTGGTTCCAGTAAACCCGATATATTTTTGTCTTTACTTCCCTCAGTTTTGAACAAATATCAAATAAACTTTAAAAAATAGATGAGAAATTATGGGTGACTTTATCTAAAATGGTTTATTTAGATGTTGAAGAGATTTTTGGTTGGTGCTTCTTTATTAAACACACATTGAACAAGACACACAATCTCTCAATTATAACATTGAGACTACCTACATACAGGCCTAAGGGACTTGGTGACCAATTTATCCAAAACGAAACAAATCTTCAAGTTTTCTATTTGTAAATAGGTCTAATATGATGCTGTTGTGCTTTCTTTTGAAGGGAGAAATTTGATCTTGTCCTTTTGCATTAGATGCTAGATGAAAATTGGTTGTGCACTTTAAGTAAGCATCATACTGTTCAACAAATACGTGCATTATTTTTGTACTTTTTTACACTGTTCTCTTAGTTATTTTGTTACATGCCTTCCTTGAATGATGTTGATGTTGCATGTGTACAGTATCCTTAAAAACTACTTTAAATTCTTTTGTAGGACTATTATAATTTTTAAAAATAAATAATAATATTTATAAATATGATGGATCACAGTGGCAATAAAATGACCTAAAGTGGTCAATGTGAATCATTACCTATTCAATATTTTATAAAACTAGTGCGCAAAATTGGTTACGTTACCACAAGGGAATAATTTAAATCCTTTTGTAAAGATCGTGATACTTTTCTGAACTGATAAGTATGGTTTGCTTACATCTCTTTCTCAATCCATGTTTATAATGCGCAGGTTAGGCTGAAGATTTTAATTATAGATTGTGTAATGAAATAGCTCCTTCAAGCTTTAGTATGCTGCTTTAGTAGCTTGTGTTTATATAGTACATTTGTTGAAATTATTATTGTAAAGGGTGGATTTGGCAATACTCATGTTGCGACTAGGTAATGGTTGAATTATAATTGGTGGTAATGTATATTACCCTAATTTTCAATCTATAGCATTCACTTTCGATTCCATTGCATTTCATATATTAAAGCATATGATTGATTGTCTCCCGCCTCTTGCAAAAGTTTAGTCGTTGAATTAGCGATTGGAAAGCTGCCATTATGTTTTACGGTAACCTCAGTGCTTATGAGGACACGAAGCACGTTGGATATTGCAAATAGTACTACTTATATTTTATCCATAATTTATGTTCCCTTGCACACATGAAAAATAAAGTAGTTTTATGCATTGGGTGGGGGGACAAATAGTCCTTGTGGGGGATTTTACCATAGTTCTTTTACCTCATAAGATTGAACGGGGAAAGAATAACGAGGAGTTTAAGTGGTTTTAATCGTTTTATTAGGGAATCAAGATTGACAGATAATTGGAGGAACAATGAATGATAAATTTGGTCCAAATTGAGAGAGAACCTTGGTTGGTCTAGAATAGAAAGATTCTTATTCTCGCTATATGAGTATGAGATGTTTAATGTGTGGACTTGTTTTTTTCCCATTACTATAATCTTTATTTTTAAATCGTCAAATGTTGTCCAGTCTTGTTGTACTCTGTGGATCCAGGATTTATGCTAGGGGGTAAATGTTGGGAGCTCAACTCAACTCAACAAAGCCTTTTCTCAATTATTTGGGGCCGGCTAAATGAATCCTATTTTTCCATTCCATTCTGTCCAGTGCAATATCTTCGGTTAAACCACGTGATATCATGTCCTTTTTTATAATATCCCGCCAAGTTAATTTAGGCCTACCTCTACCCCTTGGGTTACCATCAACACTAACTAAATCACTCTTCCTTACAGGAGCATCCATTGGTCTACGCTTGACGTGTCCAAACCATTTAAGTCGATTTTCTCTCAATTTATCTTCTATAGGAGCTACTTTTACCGTTTCACGAATTTGTTCATTTTTAATTTTATCCTTTCGAGTTTTACCACAAATCCATCTTAGCATTCTCATCTCCGCCACACTCATTTTCTGCACATTTTGTTTCTTGGTTTCCCAACACTCTGTCCCATATAACATGGCGGGTCTAATGGCCGTCCTATAAAATTTTCCTTTTAACTTCAAAGGTATACGCCTATCACACAGAACGCCGGTCTCACTTCTCCACTTAACCCAACCTGCTCTAATCCTATGCGTAACATCATCACTAATATCTCCATCTTTTTGTATAATCGATCCTAAATAACGAAAATGATCATTTCTAGGTATTTCTTGACCCTCCAATTTCACCACATCTCCATTTGTCCTCCTATTACTACTAAAATTACACTCCACATATTCTGTTTTAGTTCTGCTTATTTTAAATCCTCTTGTTTCTAAAGTTTCTCTCCACAATTCCAACCTAGCATTTATCCCCATCTTAGTCTCATCGACTAAAACAATATCATCTGCAAATAGCATACACCATGGCACCTCATCTTATATTTGTCCAGTCAACTCATCCATAACAAGAGCAAAGAGATAAGGACTTAATGCTGAACCTTGGTGTAGCCCTACCGTAATTGAAAATTCACTACTTTCTCCAGCTGATGTTCTTACTGTAGTCATCGCACCATCATACATATCCTTATCACGTCAATATATCTGCGAGTCACTCCTCTTTTATGTAGAACCCACCGTATTATATCTCTGGGTATCCTATCATACGCCTTCTCCAAATCTATAAAAATCATATGAAGATCCTTCTTTTTCTCTCTATACCTCTCCATTAATCTCCTCAATAAATAGATTGCTTCCATTGTTGACCTCTCAGGCATAAACCCAAATTGATTCTCAGATACTGTTGTCTTCAATCTCAATCTATATTTAATCACTCTCTCCCAAAGTTTCATTATATGACTCATTAACTTAATACCACGATAATTTGAACAACTTTGTATGTCCCCTTTATTTTTATAAATAGGTACTAAAATACTTTTTCTCCATTCATCGGGCATCCTATTAGTCATTAAAATTCTATTAAATAATTTTGTAAGCCATGATACTCCATCCTCCCCTAAGCACTTCCAAACCTCAATAGGGATACCATCTGGTCCTAAAGCCTTCCCTGTTTTCATCTTTTTTAGAGCAATCCTGACCTCTGTTGTCCTAATTCTACGAAAAAATATATCTTCTCGAGTCTCCCTAAGTTCCTCTATATCTAATCTACTCCCATTATCTCCATTTAATAACCTCTCAAAGTAGTTTTTCCATCTTTTCATAATTTCATCATCTTTGACTAGGACTCTCGAGTCATCACTTTTGATGCACTTAACGTTATTAAAATCTTTTGTTTTCCTATCCCTAAGTTTAGCAAGCTTATAAATACTTTTTTCCCCTTCTTGTGTTCCTAATTTTGTATAAAGATCATCATACGCTTTTAACTTAACATCTCTTACCACTTTCTTAACTTCCTTTTTAGCCCATTTATATTTCTCAAAATTCTCTTCATTTCTATTTGTTTGCCATGTTTTAAAGCACTCCCTTTTAATTTTTACTATATTATGTACTTCTTCATTCCACCACCAAGTTTCTTTAGACTGTGGCCCTTTGCCTTTTGATTCTCCAAGAATTTCTTTTGATATTCTCCTAATGCATGTGGCCATCTTATTCCACATTATGTTAGTTTCTTCTTCACTATTCCATGTTGCTTCATTTAATACTTTATCTTTAAATAGTTCTAATTTCTCTCCTTTTAAATTCCACCACCTAATTCGTGGGTTAATCTTCACTTTTCACACTCGTGATTGATTTTTAATATTTATATCCAACACCATTATCCTATGTTGTGAGGTTAAGCTCTCTCCCGGGATAACCTTACAATCTTTACACGTTAATCGATTTCCTTTCCTAGTAATGAAAAGATCTATTTGGCTCTTATGTGTTCCACTTTTATAAGTTATTAAGTGTTCAAGCCTCTTTTTAAAACATGTACTTACTAGTACAAAATCATAAGCCATCGCAAAATATAAGATAGACTCTCCCCCGTCGTTCCTATCTCCAAAACCATGTCCTCCATGCACTATCTCATATACTACACGATCTTCTCCTACATGGCCATTAAAATCTCCACCTATATAAATTTTCTCACCTAGGGGTATTTCTTGAATTACTTCATCCATTTGTTCCCAAAATTGTACTTTAGTGTGCTCATCTAATCCTACTTGAGGTGCATAAGCACTAACAATATTAATTATGTTTTCACCTAATACCAATTTTACAAGTATAAGTCTATCACCTTTCCTAATAACGGTTACGATATCGTCCTTAAAGTTTTTATCTACTATTATTCCAACTCCGTTCTTATTTCTATGTTTTCCTGTATAATATAATTTAAATCCGGTATTTTCTATTTCTCTAGCTTTCTCACCGACCCATTTAGTTTCTTGTAAACAAGTTATGTTAACTTTTCTTCTTATCATGGTATCTACTAACTCCATCCCTTTTCCTGTCATAGTCCCTATGTTCCAAGTCGCTAACCTAAGTCTAGTATCCTGGACTAGCTTCTTTACCCGCACACGTCCAGCTTGTTGCAGGAACCCTTGTTGCAGGACTAGCTTATTTATCGTCGCATTCGGGCGCCGATGCGACGCCCCTTGCCTATTTTTCGAGACACCCGGTGGCAGGCGCAACGCATCGCTTAAGGGGAATGCCCTAGCATTAGCACGTATATTCATAGGATTCATGTTCATAAGGATCTAACAAAGTTTTACGCTGGCTGTCAGCTACCTAACGCAACCCTCCTCCTTTTTCCGGGCTTGGGACCGGCAGTGTCAAAAAAAATAAGAAGTTAAGCACGAGGCAAAAAAAAAATTGTTAATTCAAGTTTTATACAAATTAGAGTACTCAATATTAGTTTTATATGCAATTATTATATTTTTTACCCTAAAATTTTCAAAACCTCATTATTTATGCCTTTCCCTTTCTATCTTTACATATAGCGCCACATTTTTTTTTTAGTGGTGGTGGGGAAAAGAAACCAAGGGAGCCTTTTCTCCCCCAGGCCCAATATGTATTTACCCATGGATGTATTTTTATTTATTTTTTCAATTTTAATGATACTTCGTGTTTGTGCGGAGAGAGAAATTTTGGATCTCACCAAGTTCGGAGGAGATGTATTCATGAGTGAAATAAGGTGTGTTGTTCTGATTACTTGACTACAATCCTTTTAGACGGGATGGACATATGGTTGAAACATAAAAAAAATTAGGTGATAAGGAAAGTTAAGGGGGAATGAATTTGGGAGGTAACCAGTCGGGTAAAATAGTTTAATGGGGGCAATCTACCGGAACAGCAAAATTAGGAGGTTTAAGGTAATTTATCTTCTTTTTTTTGTTCTAAAATTATTTTCTTATAAATTTTTTTTTTTGGGTGGACTCATTGTCCATCTTCATTTTATAATATTTCCATGTGGAATATTATATTTTCTCCCTGATAAAAACATCTAGCTTAAACATTCACGTTAAAAATATTTGTAAAATTATTTTTCCCTGAAAAAAAATAAAGAAATCATCATAATTTTGGACCAAAAAGCAATTAGATATGATAAAAATTTGCACCTTTCAACAATTGATGGTTGAAGGGCTTACATATGATAAAAACTTACACCTTTAATGAATATAATATAATAATGAAATGTTTACCAGCAAGCAAATTACTTACATGGTGCCATCAACCCTACTATACATATAATACCATAGATACTCAAAGATAACCATCCATTTTCTGTTACACGCTCTGCTAGTTTACATCTGTCAAAAGAGTTGCAGCAACTTTGTTGGCTTGGTCTTTATAATGTTTAAAGGTGTTTAAGAGTTGTAAAAAAAACATTCTAATTTCTTAAACTGTGGGGGGTGTAACATTACCTTCAACTTACACTCAAGCTCGGCTTCAAATTTTATCAACGTTGAAAATAAAGCTCGAGTAGCTCTGTTTTTTAAGGATATAGATTGATTCTCCATGTTAAACATAAATCAAGTAAAGTGATGAGCTTTTAAATGTGCCCAAGCATTTCTTATACATGACACAAGTTTATCTTCTCGAGTAATTTAGCTTGTATAGTCTTAGTTTACATGATGCGGTGAAGTTCCCACTCGAAATACATTATTTTACGACCTTATGGTCATGTGATCAGATTGAGAGAGGGGTTTTATTAATAGATGTAAGAAGCAAAAGATTAGGGCAGAGACTGTACACTATTACAACAAACCACCTTAAAACCACAGTAATTCTAAAAAACATAGGTAAATCCAAAAAGGAGTATACTAAATTACAATCATCTTTGACCAAAATGATTAGAGAATGGAGTTTGTGATTCCACATGATCAAGATCAACTATTGGATACAGAGTAAAAATTCTTATTATTTTCATCTAATTTCAAAAATATTTTTTACGAAACCCATTGGATTAAAGCTGAGATTAAAGCTTAAAGTGTATTCTTTAAGCTTTTATTCATTCTAAAAATGGTAAAAAGTGTATTCATAAATCATCAAATATGAATTATAAAGAAAATGTAGCAGGGATCAATCCAGCATTGAGGCCTATGATATTTGAATATCCAATTTAGTTCCACACTTCGAATTTATAGAATCCATTACCTAAGAAGAGTATTATTGAGAAACATAGACTCAATATAAACAGGTTCAATAACATAAAATCCTGAAAAAATTCCAAATTTTACGAGATGATTTTAACGGTAATAAGTTAAATATAAGAACGGTACAATGTCAGGCTAGTAATTGTTGGATTTAAACCAGAAACCAAGTGCAACCATTTACTATTTGCGTTAGCATTATTCTCGTATCTTAATTAAATAGATATGAAGTAGTTTCCTAAATTCCTCACAAGAGCATCGTTTCACTCTAAGACGATTGATGACCAAATCCGATGCTAGTGAACTCAAACCAAAAGCTAGCGGAACCAAGCATGTTTCATTTCACTATAAGATGGTAGATGGCCACAACTGGAAAATCCAACGAGTCTAATGCATAGATGATTAATTAAGATTTAATATTGAACCTTAATAAAAGTTTGCCCATAATTAAAACCCCAAATAATAGTGACTGTGTATGTGTGTGTGTGTGTGTGTGTGAGAGAGAGAGAGAGAGAGAGAGAGAGGGAGAAAGAAACCCTTGCATAGACACCGAAACTTTAGGCCTAAATCGTTGGATGTTCCATCGCCGAAACTACCATCGGAGATAGCTTGCAGGTTGGAGGATAGCTTGCAGGTTGGAGGTTTTATGTCTGAAACCATAAGGGAGACCTGAACCGTTGGAGGCTCCACCGTCGAAACCATACAGATCAAATCTAGAAGAACATCCAATTGGGGTTTCTATTGGGAGCAGGAGAAAGAAAAGGTAACGAAAAGGTGAGAAGAGAGGGATCTCCGATGGGGGAAAGATCAAAACAGATCTAATGGCTAAGATGTATGGACCATTTGGCGATAGGATTCTATGTAGCGGAAAGTAAATAGAAGGAGAAATTAATTATTATTACATTATTATTTTCTTTGCGAAAACAAAATAAAATATAATAATATTGTGTGATCATTCCATGGCATTAAAAACTTGTTGCTCCGCAACATTAATGGTATGTTGCTGCAAGTACGAAACCATTTCGTGACATCTGTTAGATGTCGCCAATTGTAAATGTAAGTTGGCAGGGGAAATTTGGTGTACATCTCACCAAAATACACCCTTTTCACAACGCAAAATGTCACATGTCACCAAAAGTCTTACTTTTTATGTAGCTTAAACTCATTTTTGGGGATCAAATTTCGAGAAATGAAAATGATGGGGCCAAAGTCAATATCAAAAATTAGCAGGGGCACAAACAAAATTAAACAATTTACCCAACCAGACTAAATATAGTTAATTTTTTTTTTAGCAAACTAGAATTAGCATCCTATCTCTTATTTCTCTCTTTTCTAAATTCCTAAAATTCTTTGCAAACTTCAACTAATCTCTGATCATATATGACGGATCTCGTCTTTTGCATTATTCCCAACACCTTTCATCATCATCATCATCCGATCTATAAAAATAACTAAAAAAAGAAGAAAGAAAAGACACATTAGAAATAGCTTTTTATTTCTTATTTCTCTCTTTTCTCTTCCAAGATTCTTTTTCAAAATTTTCAAATAATCTTTGTCCTCTGATCAAACCGTGTGGTGCTTTCAAATGGTATCAATGTCAAGACCCTTGAGCTTCACCACCGATTCAACATGCCCCTTGAGCGTATGAAGCTCCCTTAACCTAGCCACTTCAGCACGTCTCTTGGCCTGTTCAGCGATTTCAGACAACTCCGCATAGTTACTCTTTTCGTTTAAGACCTCCGAGGTTTCTGCAGGCTGCAGTCCGTGAACAGTGCGTTGGGCAAAAGCCCATTGGGCCTCCCTCTCTCCCAGACCGTAATCCTTTTTGGTTGTGAAAGCAGTCTTATTTTGGAGAAGATTATTCCAGGCCTTCCCCGTTAACGCGTATCGAATGATAAACTTAAAGATATCCAGAGGGATGTAGAATATAACACTGTAGAGCCATATAACTCCGGCCCATCCCCAGCCTATACCATGTATCCTCGCAAATCCCCAATTTGCATAGACGGCGATTAAAGTAGCCACCAGCTGCGCTATAACAAAAGCAGCCACGAGCAAAAAACCGGGGCGTTCTATAAACGACCAGCTCCTGGACCGAGTTACGAAAATGAGTGCCTGACTCACAATGCTGACTTGGAGGTAGACGGCTGCTGTAAGCTCACGGTCATTGTCCCTGATTGATCTTACACCAAATTTATCAGGGAAGAAGTCGGACTCGTGAGCAGCCCAAAAAAAAATAACAGTCATGACTGCTAGGTAAGTGCCGAGAACAACGCCGGTGGCAAAAATCTCCTTTAGCTTCCATGAGTCGGGCAAGGGGGATGGCTTCACCTTGTCTTTGGAAATGGTCATGATGGTTCCGTCGTTGAGAATTGCAATGATAAGAACCATGAAGGGTGAGAAATCAAACTTCCAGATAAGGGCAATGAGCAAGAATCCCAGCACGATACGGATTGTGATGGAGACCGCATAGACGGTGTAATTCTTCATCCTTTGGAAAATGGCTCGGCTAGTCAACACAGCACTCACAATCACACTTAGCCCTGGCTCAGTCAGGACTATGTCAGATGCTCCCCGGGCAGCGTCCGTTGCGTCCGCCACCGCGATACCAATATCTGCCCTTTTTAAGGCCGGGGCATCATTTACACCGTCACCTGTCATCCCGCATATGTGTTTTCTCTCTTGTAGCTTCTTCACAATCTCATACTTGTGCTCAGGGAAGACACCAGCAAAGCCGTCAGCTTTCTCTATGAGCTCCTCAACTGGGAGGTTAGCGATAGATTCATCCTTGTGCTGGCCAAGGAGCGAGGAAGAGGGATACATGTTGGTTCCCATGCCAAGCCTACGACCAGTCTCCTTGCCGATGGCTAGCTGGTCACCTGTTATCATCTTAACCTTTATACCAAGGTTGAGGGCACGCCGAATGGTTTCTGCACTATCATGCCTTGGAGGGTCGAAAAGAGGCAAGAGCCCTACAAATATCCATGGCCCTCCTGCACTCTCCTTGGTTTTCTCCGGAACTGTCTGTTGAGCAACAGCGAGAGAACGAAGACCACGTTCAGCAAACTTATCAATAATGGAGTGAACTTTGTTCCTCATATCTTCCTTAAGGTTGCAGAGGTCGATGATCTGCTCAGGTGCACCTTTGCTGACTCGGTGCCAATTGCCGTGGGAGTCAATGTAAGTTATGGCTGTGCGCTTTTCTACTGGGTTGAAGGGAAGAAAATGCACTTCAGTGATCCCTGCTCTGGCCTCTTTAGGATCGGCCAGCATTCCAACTATACAAGCATCTATAGCGTCCTGATTCTCTACCCTTGAAGCCCTAGCTCAGAGGAGAATTACAGAATCCTTTTCCACATTCTTTGCAAAGACCTCAATTAGGGTTTTGTCTACTTTAAGCTTGTTGAGGGTGAGAGTCCCAGTCTTGTCACTACAAAGGACATCCATCCCAGCCATCTCTTCAATAGCTGTCATCCTCTTGGTGATAGCCCCCTGCTGTGATAATTTGTGGGACCCAATAGCCATTGTCACTGACAACACAGTTGGCATGGCAATTGGAATGCCTCCGATAAGAAGAACCAACAGATTGTCAATTCCATCTCTGTACTTGCGGTGCTGAATTGGGTACATCACCACTATTTCTACTATCATCCCCAGAGCAATGGAGCATATACAGAAGTTACCAATGGCTGTCAGCACCTTTTGGAAGTGGCCTACTTGATTAGTGCTGTCAACTAGGTGAGCAGCCTTTCCAAAGAAGGTGTGAACTCCAGTGGCAATCACAACAGCTTCAATCTCACCTTGTTTGCAAGTGGAGCCGGAAAATACTTCATCCCCGGGGTTCTTTGTTACCGGCAAGGATTCACCAGTAAGGGCAGACTGGTCAATTTTAAGGGGGTCTCCCTCAAGAAGACGAGCATCGGCAGGAATAATGTCTCCCAACTTGATACTTATAACATCTCCCGGAACGAGGATTTCTGCTTCCTGCTCAGCCCATCTTCCATCTCTCAATACCTTCGTTTTGGGAGCAAGACTTGCCATTAGTGCTGCTGCAGCATTTCCTGCACTGTTTTCTTCTATGAAACTTATGGTGGAATTGATGATGAGCAATACCAGGATTCCAGTGAAATCTTGCCAATCTGGAGGCTTACCCCCTCCATTTGCCAAAGCAATTGCCATGATGGCAGCAATCTCCATGACCCATGATAAAGGATTCCACATAAACCCCAAGAATTTAAGAACTTTACTTTCCTTCTTCTCCTCGAGCTTGTTTGGGCCAAAAATTTGGAGTCTGTTCTGGCCTTCATCGCTAGTCAATCCCTCTTTCGTACATTTCAGTTGTTCAAACACTTCATGAACTGGTATACGCTCAAGATCCACGTTCTCATTTCTGATTTCCTCCAAACTGATACTCTTGTTCCCTGCCATGCTATTTGGACTCCTCTCTTTCTCTCTCCTTTTGTGTGTATATATATATATATTGTGGTATGATGAGCGGGTCAAGGCCTACTTCACCGTTCTCTCCACTCCAGCCTCAAGAGAATTGAACCATAATCTCCTACAAAAGTTACAAGAAGAAATATCTAAGCAATTATATTAAGTGTCTCACTTCATCATTTCAAAATGAACTCAATTGACAGTTTATATATATAGTAATAATATGAAAATCAAGTGCATATAGAAGTCGACTGAAATAAATAATAATAAGAGTTGTTTGGGTTTTGGTCCCCATTTTTTTAATTGATTTCAACTTGCATACCGTACGAAAATGGAATGTAAAAATAGGATTCATGTAGCCAATTCCCAAACGACTTTTAGAGACGACGCAAAAAGTTTCACCAAATCTTTTTCAATACTTTTTACGTCACTTAAAGTCATTTTGGGGGTAAATATTTTGGGGCCAAAGTCAATATTAAAAACTTGCAGGTTTCAAACACCAAATAACCCAAAAATCAATCAAGAAATCTGTTATTTAGGAACTTATTCATTCATAAAACAGTGTAATTAAAAATGCAATGTCTATGTCATATTACTCTCTAACAAACCTATGGTTACTCTCTAAATATAATTTAAATGAAAGAATAGATTATGTACTTTTAGGACTTAAAATAATATTGATTATGGATATAGGACAACAAACATTTTGTTTTCATTTTTAGTCCCTATTTTCAAATTATCGGCCGCGCCAGCGGTTTGATTAAAAAATAGGGACTAAAATTATAAATAAAATATTTGTTGTCCTATTTCCAGAATACATATTACAATAGGTCCTAAATTTACAAAGCCCCATGAAAGAAATAAAAAAACGATATTTGGGGTTTGTACCCCATTAATTTTTTGTAATTAAGTTCAACACATAAGATTTCATTTATTGGGGTTTGGTCCCCCAAAATGACTTTTAATGACGCAAAATAACGTGTCGCAAAAAGTTTTACCAAATATTTTTTCAACACCTTTTCTATCGCTAAAGGTGATTTTGGTGGTCAAATATTTGGCCAAAGTCAACATCAAGAATTAAGGTGGGCCACAATGCAAATAACCCAAAATCCAATCAAGTAATCTGTTTTTTTTGTTAACTCATTACCTGATGAGTGTCTGAGTTAACAAAAATATGTGTTGGCCTAGTATTATTGGGTAACATATGACATACCCTCCCAAAACACACATAAAACCTCACAATTTTGAAAGCCGTAACATAGCCTATATACTATACACACAATAACAATTTGTCCCAGTACCCATCCCTCCGACTGTTATCTACAGAAAGAAAACGAAATGGTACCTGACAATGGCGATGGAGGAGGAATAATGGAGACAGAGACGAAGGAGGAAGAATGGTGACAGAGTGTAGTAGATGCCTGTGGAGCTCATTATAAAGAAACCTCAGAATACGAAGAGACGGAAGAGGTACGCGCTGGAAGTGGAAGAAGGAGGGGCAAGACTTCAAACCTTGTTTTAGTTCCCTTCTTCTTCTTCTTGTTTCTTATTCCCGCGTTGTAACAAAAAATAAATAAAAAAGCTTATTTTTTAAAAGTTAAAGTTAGTTCATTTTTTTTAAATTGCACTTATCTTTAAAAAAATGTTGTTTTAATCTACTAACTCTTATTCTTTTTTCGCTATAAACTGGTGAAGCCATTTT
This sequence comes from Sambucus nigra, assembly GCA_949130495.1. NCBI lineage: Eukaryota > Viridiplantae > Streptophyta > Magnoliopsida > Dipsacales > Adoxaceae > Sambucus > Sambucus nigra. The sequence continues at coordinate 815,956 of CASBWL010000019.1, read as the reverse complement.
TGTTTATAAACTTGTGGAACCATTTTTGTTTGAGATGTAATTTATTTTGTACCAATTCGTTAGTGTCGCTGTCGTGAACACACATCCATTAAATGATGTGGGTTCGCATCAGCGGCAGTAACCAATCATTTATCTAAGATATATAAAAATTATTTTTTAACCAAAAAAAATCTTACCACAAAATAGTTATTAAAAAAAAATTAAAAATATAATTTGAGAAAGAATTGTAACCCTAGTTAATTGTTGAACATACAACACTCATTAATAAATATAACTCTCATTTTTTTAAATAACGAAAATGTTTTTTTTAAATAAGTTATATCCAACTGTTTTTTTAAATATGTCCATTTTAAAAAAATAATGTTTAAAAAAAACTATTTTAAAATTTGTTTTTTTAAAAAATGTCCAATTTTATTTAATAAAAAATGTCGATTTTTTTAACTTTATAATAAAACAATTTTTGTAATTATTTAATTAAAAAAATTGTTGAGAATGTTTGAAATTTGTTTGATGTTAGGGTAAAGGATAATTTTGTCTTTTAAAAAACATTTGGAGTGTTTAAAGAATTAGTGGAGTGCCATTACTTATACCCTTAATTAAGGCCATTTGCTTAAAACTAACCAAGTTACTCGAGTTCCGCTCATGCTCGTTTGGGAAAAAAGGCCCGCGTAAACTAAACGAATCAAGCATGAACTTATTTTTAAGCTCGTTATCTTATTGACTACGGCTCGAATTGGGCTCGATCACCAAGAATCATATTAAAGTAGTGTAAAGCAACCAAGCTACTCGAGCTCGGCTCTTGTTCATTTTTTAAAAAGATCGTTCTAGCTCAGCTCGTAAGATAAAAAAACCAAGCTTGAACATATTCTTAGGCTTATTTTGAGAAATCTCAGCCCGACTTAGCTTAACTTATTTACACTCCCATTTGTTTATGATTTTTTATTAAGGGTCCATTATCTATTTTGGCTCAATAGATACGTACTTTTTGTAAAATGGACAATTAATGTTTAGTTCTTAGGACCTAAGTATATTTTACATTCGGTCCACCTTATTTTTTATTTTTCAAAAGGTCTCTTGTCAAATTTTTCACAATTTTTCTTAAAGTTTAGGATACGAGTTTCTGAGTGTTTTATATGATGAGAAAAATTCTTGAACAAAATAAAAAAAATTCGACTAAACTTTAATTAAATATATATCGAGAGACTTTTCGTCGAATGACCCTTTATAAATTAATGATCTCATATTGATATATTATATTTCAATTGATTTCAATGAAATCCTCTAATTGTTTAACTATTACAAGATTTATTACTCACACAATTTAAAATATGGGTTATTTGGATTTGAGAGTATGTTTGATTTTCTTTATTTTTGGTTGGGTATCAATATTTCTTGTATTATCTGGTGGGTGCCAAAAGTAATAGCAATTGTTACTAGAAATTCAAACAAACGTTTGCGAGTTATTTGTTGAGTGTAAAAGTACATTAATGCCCCTTAAACTATTATTACAATTCTAATAAAATCAAATGAACATAAGTTGAGAATGTAACAACCACCATTTTTTCACGTAAATGTTGGTCAGACACAATGCGCTGAAGATGGAACTTGTTATACAATCTATATCATTCTCAGCATCGAACTATGCAAAATATTTATTTATAGACCAACATGGAAATTTCAACTGAATTTAAAGTAATATCCAAGGCAATAATAGAATCCAACAATCACATAATATGAACAAATCCCAACATGCTCATAAGTGTCTCAAACTAGTAAGAAATAAAATAGACTTCGGGCTTATGCCCATACAATAATCCAAATGTAAAAAGGAAAGAATTAAAATATAGTAGCAACCTAATATATAATCAATGAGTGGAAGCCTTATGCGCAATGTGAGAATGCAATGATGAACTGTCCACAATCCTGCTAGCCTGTCTAGGAGCACCTGGGGGGGGGGGATTTATAATTTTGGGCCAGCGCCCTAAAGTGTGCAAGAATTAACTTACTAAATTTATTGGAAAAAAGTACAGTTAATTCAAAGTGTAGATTTTTCATCGTCGCTCACATAATTAACATGTCTCACCCCTCATCTAAAAGCAGTGCCACACGTATAGCCACCCAAGTCCCGATACAGATAATGGATGAATGTTAATGACAATTTAAAAATCCATTTAACATGATAAGCACGATGAATTAAAATGGTTTACATTCAAGTTACTATTTCCGAAATTATCACAGACATAGTACCAATAAAATGACGACATCAATATCATACATACTACATAGAATTGGGCCTATGTTTCATAGTCTACATCTTTAGACTTAAGAAATTCTTCAATTCGTTTTTATTAATTATATATATGTCCTCATATATACTACACTAAGGCATCTACCAATAGTGTCCCGTCCGTGCTCCATCGATAAGTCCAGAGGAGTCTCCTATCCAACACGGAAAACACAATACACATACAGTTGGGGCGGTACCTACGCAATATACCATTGCACGGCCCATACCTAGCGGTGACTAATGGATTCCAGCATTAACACTTATCTCTCATAAGTGGCGTTGCTATATAGTACCTAAAATAGGACCTACACTATGCCTAGCTCACCTGTGCCGACGTGTGCTCGGTCCCGAATGCGCGTACCCCGATCGACAGGACAGTCCACGAACATTGGTATGTCCACACAAAATATAGTTACATAATACCATATGTAAAGGTAATAATCCTAATAATTACCCTATAGCTGCCTCGTAAATATTATCTATAATTTTTTTTTTTTTGGTAAAAATAGATTTTGCATTAAAAACCCTAAATCTTACATAAAATCCTTTTTTTTTAGAGAAGTGGGAATTCCCCAACTTTATTGATAAAACAAAGGAAATACAAAACCTTTCCTAGGAGTTATTACAAGAATTAAAGAGAATTAACATAGAGAAATATGAGATAAACTTCCTATAAGCTATAATACAGTTTTAATAGATGGAATTTATGCCTTCTCCAGATGAATGAATCCTCGAGCTGTCCATTGAAGAGCTTGAAATTCATTGAAAATTATAGGAGATGATAATGAGAGAGCTAACTTTGCCAAGCTGTCTTCCACACCATTGGACTGTCTCCAAATGTGTCTGATTTTGAATTCTATGGAAGAAAGAACTGAGAGAATAGATGCGATTGCAGCCTTAATAAACCATGGAGCCTCTTTCTTGTAGAGAATAATTTCAACTAGGGACAGAGAGTTAGAATCAATCTCAATTTTGGAATAACCAATATTTATACACATCTTTAACGCATAAATGAGAGACAAGGCTTCAACAAGGAGAACATGTTGTAATTATCCTTAGTTAACAATAACCCATCACGTAAATTATTAACTTCCTTTATTTTATAACACACAATTAACCATTTAATCAATTTAGCTTTCCTCTTATTAGTAACGTCATGTTTTTATTTTTAATAAATTCCACGGTTCTCCGTACACGGTCCCACCGACTCGCATGGACATCTAAAAATACCTAGAACACAATCGCGGACCCCATGCCATAACCCCCAGGCGCATAATCGGTTTGGCCTAGGGGATAACCGGTTCACCCCTGCTACCTGTTTGTGAACTCAATATTTTATCTCACTACGGTGTTTACATCATTCTTCCATTCAAATCAAATTCCAAAGGCTTGAACTTTCTGATAATCATTAATATGAGTCCCTATGACTTTGTTTATCATCTTATGATTGTTTATTACATGTGTTCCAAGCCAGATTAAATCCTAAATCACAGAATGTAGGATCATGGAGGTGTTCTTGCATATTCAATTTTTGCTCATCAATCTTCTAATATCTACCACATATAAGTGTCCAAATTAAATCAATCTCAGACTTAAAGAGGGATAAAATCCTCTACATATGAATCATCAAAATCATTATACCAAGGTTCCAAATCACGAGTTACATTAACATAAACCCTTAAAATTCTACCATCCTAAATTCTGGATTTCCTACTTTAACATAAAAATCAATTCCTTCAAGAGTACAATTTAATATAATCATCAAAGTTTCCTAAATTCAGAATTTCTACATGGGATTTCAACACACGATGAATTGAGAAGCAGTTTGAACCAAATAAAATAAGAAAGAAAATTCTTGCCTTAAGTCTTGAACGATTTCTTAATTGGTTTCCTGGATTTCTCCTTGAATCTTCCTCTCTCCATCTTTTGCTAGTGTTCTTGCTTCTCTCTTCTCAAATGTGTGACCTAGGGTTCTTCGATACAAATGACAGGGATTTATTAAACTACTAATTAATATAACTAAGGCTTTAATCCCTAGTTAGGCCTTAGGCCTCAACTTTGGACCCCCATATGGGCCGAACCCACTACCTAAATGACCCAAAAGTTACCCAAATAGTATACGATACCCCAGGACCATTTTTAAAGGTCTAAAACGTCCCAACGAGTCTGTAAAACTCCCCAAAATGCGTCCCGATTATTTTTATTTAACATACCCATTTGTATTATGGTTAATTGACGCCCAACCATAATTTAATTACTATATGATTTATTTCTCACGAGCGATCCCATCATTCCCAGTTGAGTCGTATCATTATGAACTTATGAATAAGTATTTACTCTCAATTTAAATTTTACTCATTTAAATTCAAATCCCTCCGATTTAATTCATTCTCAAATTTAATCCAAAATTTTAATTTAAGTTTTGTCATAATATTTTATTCTAAAAATACGGGGTATTACATTCTCCCCCCCCCCCCCCCCCTAATAACGGAATTCCGTCCTCAGAATTCAGTAAGGCATGAAGTCGCGTTTTAATCCGTATCATTATCTTAAGTTTATACCCAATTAGTCCATACTCATATCCCATGAGATAAAATAAAAGACTCATCTATGCCTATCATAACATCATTGGGGAGCCCATATATTCCACATTACATGCACACATACACGCGTATATTTAACAAATATAAATGACACATATACATCCAATATGTACCATTAACACCAAGTATGTCTATAAAGCAAGGTATACCTCCACATATGTAAGCGTAAAAAGTAACCATCTTAGTATCCAACTTCCCTCAACTCCCGTAAATTGCTAATTTTGTGCGTTAGACGTCTCGCAAGCGAAATCCAAACTCAAGATACACTATTGCATGGCTTAGTCAGTTATTGAGATTCGTCAGTCCAAGACTTAAATAAAAATAAAAATAACGTTTACTCTAATCACATAAATTCCAATTTGTGACCATTTTCAACAATAGTTTCATCATTTATAAGGGATACACTAAATCACGATAGATTTATCAGTTTGATTACCAAGAATAGAAACAAAATATCCTAGGATCCAACATCTCTCAACTTTTGACATTTGCTAACTTTTTGCATGGGACGTATCGTAAGAAAAATCCAAACAAGTAACCCTCATGATACACTACTACATAGCTTCGTTGGTCATTGAGATCTGTCAGTCCAGGACTTAAGTCGTGCTTAATCATTTATATGGCTCTACAGGCCTAATCATTCCACTAAAGGCCACTACTACCTATATCCAATGACATCGTCATTATAATAACATTATTTATGATCGTAAACATCATCATGTAATCGAGACAACCACTAGTCCTAACCTTCCCAAAGGACCTAAATACTTCTAAAATAGGAATGCTTGCCGTTTTGCATACTCTTAACATAAATACGAAAATTTCATCATTGGATAATTATCGCATTTATTTATCCCTCAAACATAACATTATTATCATATAGTCTACGTTTATATCCCGAATCGAACATTCATTTTATCATTAATTTCAAGAAATACTTTAGTAACACATCCTGAGATTTTACAGACTTGTGCCCACTCTCGATAAGGCAATACTTTCGGGTTCATGCGGGACCCGTAACTAAAGTCTCGATGCCCGTACGATACCCCACTATATAAACAAAAAGTTATTTTTGTATTTTTATCAATTTAATTCACAAGCATATAAAACCAATTTTAAACAAATTTTAATCTTTGATTAAATTAGTCATGAAGGAAAATATTTGTTTAAAACAATATGAATATGTTATGCATTCAAGAACACAAAGATTGAGTAAAAATCCCTTACGGGAAAAACCTTTATTCAGTACTTCAAATATATTACAAGACATTCGACTTAAAAACTACTTGATGACAACTACAAGTATAATGCACCAGTCTTCACAAATATCTAAAGAAAACTACTTGTCTCCAAGCAGTCCACAAGCGATAGATTCGCTCTCAGTATCCACCGATCAACCTCAACCTTCTTGTTCAGCCGTGATCCGTTCGGGTTCATAAGTTAGCCATAGAGTACCTCTCCACAAGGTGTATGCAAGGATATAAATATTTCTAGGGTTTAAACCGATTCACAAAAACTATTTGGGGATGTGTGTTGTGAATCAAAAGTGTTTAATGACACAAAACTATGAAGACTTTTGAAACATATATTCAGAAAGGGTTCTTTCAAAAGTCTTAAAAAATTTGAACACGAAATGGGTATTTATAAGGCGTTCATAAATTTCGAGGCGATAATTCGTTCGAATGAATTTGAAGCTCGTTCGAACGAGAACAACATATCATTTGAACGAAATAAGATATCATTCGAATTACTTTGACATCTCGTTTGAACAAGCTTCAAATGACCTTCAAATGATGCCAAACAGTACGCCCTCGTTAGATGTTCGTTAGATAAAATGATCGAACGACCCTTCTAACAACTTAAGCATTTTTTTGAACGAGAATGCCGTCTCGTTTGAACGAGGTAGACAAATTTTGAAACATAATTTTAAAATAAAATGCCTCGATTTTAAAAAAAAAATCCTATTTGAGTTTAAATAAAAATCAAACATCCCAAAATAAATTTTACAAATAAATTCAAACACCTAAAATCTTTATACCTTGTAGGATGTAGGGAATGTAATACCCCGTAATTTTATTGATTTTTATTTAAGTGATTAATTAAATTAAATGAGAATTAATTGGGAATTAATTCGGATATAAATACTAGCAAGATGTGAGTTGGTATTTGATTAAGATGTTAAAATTGAATATTTTCTGGGTATGTATGGTAATATATGAGTATTGAAAATATTAAAATTATCGCGAGATAGAAATACGACAATTTGGAAAATTTAGTTGGGACGCGCGTGTCAGTCGCGTCAGGAATGAAATTATTTAAATTAAAAAGTGAATTATATTTTTATCAACCAAATGGTCATTTTGAGTGCGCCAACGTGTCCGGAAGGGTCAAAATAGTCAGAAAACACTAGCCGGGGGTTTAGTTTGGGTCCCGGGGTATTTTTAGGCCAAATCAGCAACCTAGGAGGGTAATTTGATAAATTTAAAAATTGAGGAATTAAAACCCACGAATTTTAGAGTTTATTTTTATATTTTTAAAGAGGCCACTAAGGCCATTACCATCCAAAAGCATTAGAAGTGGGCTACGGGAGTTAGAGAGAAGTTATCATAGGGTTCCAAACCAAAACCATCTCCCACCATCATTTTGGAAGAGATTGTGACCAAAAAGAGGGAAGAATCAACCTTGAAACACCGGCAACAAATCTGAAGAACAAATCTAAGGCAAGTGATTTGATATTTTTAATTGCAATGAATATTTCCTCCATGTTTAGTGTAGAAACCTTATGTTGTGTATATTTTGGAGAAAACCCAATGGGATTGTTGTAAAAACCCTTAATCTTGGTTAGGAATTGCATGTAGAATGATTATGAACGAAATTTGGTATTCAAAACTTAACTATGATGATTTAAAAATGGATTTATGATGAGTAATTAGGCAAAATAAAACTCTGGGTTCATGTTCATAGGGTTTGGGGTAAAATTTAGGGATTTATGTTAATTGCTTGTTGATTAGGAGGATTTGACCCCAAAAGTATGTTAAGGAATGACCTAGGGTAACTTAAAATGGTTTACAAACATTAAAATGTAATTTGGATGGTCTTAGGGTGGATTTTGAGAAGAGAAGAATGAAGAAAAATGAATTTGGAGATTTCTGGGCGTAGTCTGCCATCTCGTTAGAAGACCTGCCCAGGTCGTTTGAACAACCTCGTTCGAATGAGTTTCTAACGAGATGATAGTATCCCTTCTAACGAGTTGGTAGTTCATCCGAAGCCATTCATTCGAACGATACTCGTTCGAACGAGATTTCTAAAAAGTTGACAGAATGGCCTTTTTAGTCCTGACTTTATTTCAAATTTCCCGTAGACTTATTTAATGGAGTAATAACCTTCCCTTATTGATTAGTGGGTATAGTTATGATATTGGAGTACGTTGAGGAGTAAAACTTAGAATCTAGTAGTAAACCGGATGACATTTATGGATTAGGAGAAGAGCACCTAAAATTACGACGTGAGAAGAGTTGACAACTTTAATGTATAATAAATCGGGGACTTGTAAACGTATAACTTTAAAAGACGGTATAAGGACGAGAAATATACCTCTATTAATATTCTAAGATATCTAAGATGTATGAATGCTCGATATATGTAGTCATTTCAGTATAACATACCTACCATACTTGCTATCACGGGAGGTCGGCGTTCGATCAAGGCCATCTAATCTTTGTGTGCCTACGGGGGGATTTAGATTGGTACCTCGAGGACATAGGTCAGAGAAGGACTTATTGAGAAGTTAATAAGTCTTCTTATCATGGGAGCGTAGGTATGTGCGTGACCCATGTGATGTGAACTATGGTCGCCTCCATTATATGTGTTACTTGTCAGAACGATTCCTGAGAGATTCGGAATACGTGGTCCTTATGTACGTGATGTACCGGGATTCGATAGCAGAGTATGTGTGCACCGCAGCTTAGCCTCGGGGTGCCAGTATTGTATATTTATGATGAGAAAAATATACTATTAATTGAAGTGAATTGTCATGTATAAATGTAAGTGTGAATATTAGCAACCTTTTTGTAGAGTTAACATTGGAAAATCCCTAGTTATTAGTATTACTAATTTTGAGAACTAAGAAGAATATTAAAACTCTTTGTTTAAAATTAAGATGTCGGAGATTAAACTGTGAATCGTATAGTAATGTTAGATTACGCATTGGACTAGTTAAATATGAGTATAATTAGAACGGGTACGGGTACGGTAGGTGTGCACAATTAGATGAGAGGTGAGGAACTCATGTGAGTGCACGCACTATCATGTATTTTATATTCACTGTTTAATAATATTAAACACTTGGTGTATTTTAAACTGTTTTCACAATCGGGCTTTGACCCGTTTGCTTTCAAATCTATTTTTCTTGTAACCTTTTTAGGTACCCAGCCACAAGGACACCAAGCATAGGAGTTCCATTTCAATAACGTGCTGTAGCCGCTGTGGAAGTTACAGGACCTCGATAGTAGATGCCTCCACTTTCTATCTTAACTCTATTTCAGATTTACTAATTTGTAGGGCATGTCGCCCCATTTCTTGTAGAGACATCTCATTTATTCAGTTTTATTTCAGACTTTGGGTTGTAATTAATTAATAATTCAAACTGTGTATTGGTTTATTTCAGTATTCGGATTGTGGTGAGAAGTATTCCTAGAGATTCATTATTATTCCATCATTATTCTATTGTGACTATGTTGCGGTGGTTATGTTAGCATTTCATAATCTAACTTATTGCATGTTAATCGGATTTAAAATATTGACAACTCAGTTTTTAAATATTAGGTGGCTAGTAATTGTTAAAATGTTTTTCGACAGTGATGCTATGAACTGAACCAACTTGACATTTTGTATTAATTTGAATAAAGGAGTAGCTACTCGGTATTTTATTAGTCGGGGTGTCACAGGTGGTATCAGAGCATCAGGTTCTAGTGTCCTTAGGATCTGTGCGGCTTGTTATGTTTCCGCTGAGCTTTCTTTGATGTAGAGCCCTATATTTTAGGATTGTTGTGTTCTTTTGTGTATGTTTTGCTCTTCAGCTATTTTGAGATAATAACTGCGAATTTATAAGACTTTACTCTCATTTCAGATGCCTCCACGACGTGCACAGCGAGTTCCCAGGGATGCTCAGCCCGAGCCACAGCCTGCACCAGTTTAGGGCTCCTTGAATGCCGCAGAGGTTGCAGCTATTGTAGCCCAAGCGGCAAATGCCGCCCTAGCAGTTGTGCAGCAGGCACCACCTCTGGCGCCGGTAGTAGCGCGCAGTTCAGGACCATGCATTCCCGTCTGCTTGGGAACGTGTTCGTGATGCTTTTCAGAAAGCACACCCTCCGATGTTTGCAGGTAGCTCCGACGTAATTGTGTCCAGTCAGTGGAAGAATGACATCCAAAGGCACTTGAGGATGTACGAGTGCATGGAGGTACAGAAATAGGTACTGGCTACTTTTAAGCTAGTAGGATCCGTATTGCAGGGGTGGGAGTCCGTTACCACCACGGAGGAGAGAGACGTTCTTTCTATTCAGGAGTTCTGGGTGCGGTTCGACTATAAGTATTTTCCATCAGCCGTTCACACCGAAATGAGGAGGAAGTTAATAAACCTCAAGCAGGAGGGGAAGGTCGTGGCCGAGTATGAGGCCGAATTCACTAATCTCTTGAATATCGTCCCCGATGAGATTTCGACCGAGGAAAAAAAATATTCAGAAGTTCATGGATGGGTTGACTTGGAGGATCCGTCAGCACTTGTTGGGTAATCTCTCGTTGGCCACTTATTCTGATGTGGTTAACACATCACTGCTTCACTGCCAGGACCACTGCTTCCACATTTCAGAGAGTAAGCGATCAGGAGAGTCCAGCCATCAGGGCAGGACAGGGGAAAATGGTGCCAGCGGGGCACAATCTGCTCAGGGTCAGCATAGGCAGGGAGATCAGGGTTCTCAGCAGGGGGATTTTAAGAGGTTAAGATCTGGAGGTTTTAGGGATAGTCAGGGAAGTTTTCGTCAGGGACAGCATGACCATCAGGGATAGTATGGCCAGCATGGCCAACAGCAACAGTTTCATCAGGGTCAGCACGGCCAGGGGAGGAATCAGCAAAGTCATAGGGGGGGAACTTTCCGGGGAAATGTTTCATTTGTGGCAAGATTGGCCACAAGCGCCAGGAGTGTCCTGATAGGGGTAGGGCCCCACAACAGCAGCAACAGGGTGCTCGACCTGAGCCCCAGAGACCTATGTTTCCCGCCGCCCTCCCAGCACCACCACAGATGCCAGCTTTGCCACCCATCCTAGCAGTCCCAGTCCCACAGGGACAACTTCAGTACGAGCGAGTTTATCAACTCCAACATGCCGCAGTCCCACAGGATCCACCTGCTATTGAGGGTATGTTCTCTATTCAGGGGACTATGGGGCGTATTTTATTTGATACGGGGGTCACACATTGTTTCATTGCCACGAGATTTGCACGCACTTTGGGGCTGTTAGACACTGCAGAGAGCACGATTACTTACGTAGATTCACCGTTGAGTTGGGGTTCCATAATTTCCCTTATTTGTAGAGGTGTGGGTATAGATATCGGGAATTTACTTTACCTACTAATATGTTAGTATTAGAGATGACTGAGTATGATGCGATTGTTGGTATGGATTGGCTGGTTGCATATAGAGCCATGATTGATTATTTTAGTAGGAGTATTATTTTTTCCATTCCCGGGCAGAAGATGTTTTTAGTGGCGATGCCTCGCCCTGAGGGAGGATCGTCCACTCACTTATACTATATAGAGGAGGAGACCTCTAAGGAAGTGATATTGTCACTCGATTCGATTTCAGTCGTTAGGGAGTTTATTGATGTATTTCAGGATATACCTGGATCACCTCATAGTAGAGAGATAGATTTTATTATCGATTTGACGTCGGGAACTCGACCAATTTCCCATGCACCTTACCGTATGGATCCAGCAGAGATGAGAGAGCTAAGGGATCAGATAGAACAGTTTTTGGGTCAGGGGTTTATCCAAATGAGTACTTCCCCATGGGGTGCCCCTGTGTTGTTCATAAACAAGAGGAATGGATCGTTGAGATTGTGTGTAGATTATCAGGAGTTGAATAAAGTCACGATACGGAATAAGTATCTGTTACCCCGAATCGATGACTTATTCGACCAGCTGAGAGGAGCTTCCTTCTTCTCAAAGATTGACTTGCAATTGGGATACCATCAGTTGCGTATCAGGGAATAGGACGTCTCGAAGACTTCTTTCTTGATGAGATATGGTTCATACGAGTTTCGGTTTATGCCTTTTGGCTTGACCAACGCTCCAGCCGTGTTTATGGACTTGATGAATAGGGTATTCAGAGAATTCCTAGACCAGTTCGTCATTATCTTTATTGATGACATTCTGGTTTACTCCCAGACAGAAGAGGAGCACGCTGAACATTTGAGACAGGTTTTGCAGACGCTGCGTCAGAACGAGCTTTATGCAAAGTACAAAAAATATGGGTTTTGGCTGAAGGAGGTTCAGTTTTTGGGGCATATCATTTCAGACCGGGGGATATCTGTTGATCCGGGGAAGGTATCCACGGTGAGGGAGTGGGGAAATCCCACGACACCGACTGAGATCCGCAGTTTCTTGGGCCTAGCATGATACTATAAAAGGTTTATTCGGGGTTTCTCAAAGATAGTGGGTCCTTTGACACATTTGACTCGCAAAGGTGCCATTCATCTGGAGTGATGCATGTCAGTTGGCATTTGATGAGTTTAAGGACAAGTTGACCTCAGCGCCTGTGTTAGCATTGCCCAGACCGGGGGTTGAGTATCTAGTCTACACCGATGCGTCCTTATAAGGACTTGGAGGTGTGCTTCAATAGGAGAGTCGGGCTATAGCTTATGCTTCCCGTAAGCTTAAGCCTCACGAGAAGAATTACCCCACCCATAACTTGGAGTTAGCGACAGTCATATTCCCTCTTCGAATTTGTAGACACAATCTCCTAGGGGAGAAATTTAGGTTGTTCACAGATCACAAGTCTCTACAATACCTCTTCACGCAGAAGGAATTGAACATGCGTCAACGTCGGTGGCTTGAGTTTGTGAAGGATTATCAGTTTGATATCTAATATCACCCAGGGAAGGATAACGTGGTAGCAGACGCGTTAAGCCGTAGGCCAGTAGATGAGGTGGCCGAGGTGTGGAAAGCTAAGTGGAAGGAGATGGGACACCAGGATGCAGTGGCCCGATCATTCATGTTTGTGATGACTGTTACACCTCAGATTGTTACGAGAGTGATAAAGGCCCGGGAAATGACTCGTTCTGTCAGGAGAAGATAGTTCAGTTACTAGCAGAGGGAGCCGAGTCCTATACCATTAGTTCAGACGGGGGATTACACTTCAATAGGAGACTGGTCCTTTCAAAAGGGGAAGACTTACGACATGAGGTAATGGCAGAGTCGCACGGCTCACGGTTCGCGGTACACCCTGGTGGGGATAAGATGTACCAAGACATGAGACGACAGTACTGGTGGAGCGGGATGAAGAGAGATATTGCCGTGTTCATTTCTAAATGCGCCACTTGTCAGCTAGTAAAGGTGGACCATCAGAAACCGACAGGAATTCTACAGCCATTAGAGGTTCCGATGTGGATATGGCAGAGCATATCCATGGACTTTATCACGAGGTTACCTACGTCACAGAGGGGTCACGACTCCATATGGGTAATTGTGGATAGGTTGACCAAAGTTTCTCATTTTCCACCCGTGAGGACAGACTACACTACGGGACAGTATGCCCAGATTTTTATTGCGGAGATAGTGAGACTTCACGGGGTGCCTCTAAATATCGTGTCTGACCGAGACAAGATATTTGTTTCACGATTTTGGGAGAGTTTCCAGGAGACTATGGGTACGGAGTTGCGACTGAGTACGGCATATCACCCGCAGACTGATGGGCAAACAGAGAGAACAAATCAAATGTTGGAAGACATGCTGCGTATGTGCATCCTAGACTTTGGAGGTGGTTGGGAGCAGTACCTTCCACTGGTGGAGTTTTCTTATAATAACTCCTACCAGTTCACCATTAACATGGCTCCATTTGAGGCATTGTATGGTAGACCTTGTCGTTCCCCAGCATGTTGGTTAGAGGTGGGGGATAACAAACTCCTTGGGCCGGAAGTGATTCAGGACACTTCGGCAAGGATAGAGATGATACGGAGCCGTATTCGGGTAGCTCAGGATCGGCAGAAGAGCTATGCTGATGCCAAGAGGTTCTTCAGAGAATTCAAGGTGGGGGACCAGGTGTTACTCAGAGTATCTCCTATGAAGGGGATCATGCGTTTTGGGAAGAAGGGGAAACTGGCACCAAGATACGTGGGGCCATTTCCTATCATCGAGATGATTGGGCCAGTTGCGTATAGACTTGGGTTACCGGAGCACTTATATAGGATTCATGACGTGTTCCACATTTCCTCACTAAGGAAATATCTTAGGGATGATTTGGCCCATACTCACATTGCTTTAGAGGACATCGATCTTCAGCCCGATAGTTCCTACGAGGAGGGGTCGATTGCTATTTTGGACCAAAGCGAGCGAAAACTGAGGTCAAAGATAGTACCATTAATACGTGTTCAGTGGCGGCATCATAATGCCGAGGAGTCCACATGGGAGCGCGAGGATGAGATGCGCGAACGTTAACCAGAGTTATTTTCACCAGGTACTCTTTAGTTCCAAATTTCGGGACGAAATTCTGTTATTAGGGGGGAAGAATGTAATACCCCGTAATTTTATTGATTGTTATTTAAGGGATTAATTAAATTAAATGAGAATTAATTGGAAATTAATCCGGATATAAATACTAGTGAGATGTGAGTTGGTATTTGATTACGATGTTAAAATTGAATATTTCTGGGTATGTATGGTAATATAAGAGTATTGAAAATATTAAAATTGTCGCGAGGCAAAAATACGACAATTTGGGAAATTTAGTTGGGACGCGTGTGTCAGTCGCGTCAGGAATGAAATTATTTAAATTAAAAAGTGAATTATATTTTTATCAACCAAATGATCATTTTGAGTGCTCCAACGTGTTCGGAAGGGTCGAAATAGTCAGAAAACACTAGCCAGGGGTTTAGTTTGGGTCCCGGGGCATTTTTAAGCCAAACCGACAACCTATAAGGGTAATTTGGTAATTTTAAAAATTGAGGAATTAAAACCCACGAATTTTAGAGTTTATTTTTATATTTTTAAAGAGGCCACTAAGGCCATTACCAGCCAAAAGCATTAGAAGTGGGCTACGGGAGTTAGAGAGAAGTTATCATAGGGTTCCAAACAAAAACCATCTCCCCACCATCATTTTGGAAGAGATTGTGACCAAAGAGAGGGAAGAATCAACCTTGAAACATAGGCAACAAATCTGAAGAACAAATCTAAGGCAAGTGATTTGATATTTTTAATTGCAATGAATATTTCCTCCATGTTTAGTGTAGAAACCTTATGTTGTGTATATTTTGGAGAAAACTCAATGGGATTGTTGTAGAAACCCTTAATCTTGGTTAGGAATTGCATGTAGAATGATTATGGATGAAATTTGGTATTCAAAACTTAACTATGATGATTTAAAAACGGATTTATGATGAGTAATTAGGCAAAATAAAATTATGGGTTCATCTCATAGGATTTGGTGTAAAATTTAGGGATTTATGTTAATTGCTTGTTGATTAGGAGGATTTGACCCCAAAAGTATGTTAAGGAATGACCTAGGTGACTTAAAATGGTTTACAAACATTAAAATGTAATTTGGATGGTCTTAGGGTGGATTTTTAGAAGAGAATAATGAAGAAAAACGAATTCAGAGATTTCTGGGCGTAGTCTGCCATCTCGTTAGAAGACCTGCCCAAGTCATTCGAACGACCTCGTTCGAACGAGTTTCTAACGAGATGACAGTATCCCTTCTAACGAGTTGGTAGTTCATCCGAAGCCATTCATTCGAATGACACTCGTTCGAACGACCTCGTTCGAACGAGATTTCTAACGAGTTAACAGAATGGCCTTTTTAGGCCTTACTTTATTTCAAACTTCCCGTAGACTTATTTAATGGAGTAATAACCTTCCCTTATTGATTAGTGGGTATAGTTGTGATATTGGAGTACGTTGAGGAGTAAAACTTAGAATCTTATAGTAAACCGGATGACATGTATGGGTTAGGAGACGAGCACCTAAAATTACGACGTGAGAAGTGTTGACAACTTTAATGTATAATAAATCGGGGACTTGTAAACGTATAACATTAAAAGACGGTATAAGGATGAGAAATATACCTCTATTAATATTCTAAGATATATAAGATGTGTGAATGCTTGGTATATGTAGTCATTTATGTATAACATACCTACCATACTTGCTATCACAGGAGGTCGGCGTTCGATCAGGGCCATCTAATCTTTGTGTGCCTACGGGGGGATTTAGATTGGTACCTCGAGGACATAGGTCAGAGAAGGACTTATTGAGAAGTTAATAAGTCTGCTAATCATGGGAGCGTAGGTATGTGCGTGACCCATGTGATGTGAACTATGTTCGCCTCCATTATGTGTGTTACTTGTATGAACGATTCCTGAGAGATTCAAAATACGTGGTCCTTATGTACATGATGTACCGGGATTCAATAGCAGAGTATGTGTGCACCGCAGCTTAGCCTCGGGGTGCCAGTATTGTATATTTATGATGAGAAAAATATACTATTAATTGAAGTGAATTGTCATGTATAAATGTAAGTGTGAATATTAGCAACCTTTTTGTAGAGTTAACATTGGAAAATCCCTAGTGATTAGTATTACTAATTTTGAGAACTAAGAAGAATAGTAAAACTCTCTGTTTTAAATTAAGATGTCGGAGATTAAATTGTGAATCGTATAGAAATGTTAGATTACACATTGGACTAGTTAAATATGAGTATAATTAGAATGGGTACGGGTACGGTAGGTGTGCACAATTAGATGAGAGGTGAGGAACTCATGTGAATGCACACACTATCATGTATTTTATATTCATTGTTTAATAATATTAAACACTTGGTGTATTTTAAACTGTTTTCACAATCGGGCTCTGACCCATTTGCTTTCAAATCTATTTTTCTTGTAAAACCTTTTTAGATGCCCAGCCACAAGGACACCAAGCATAGGAGTTCCATTTCAATGACGTGCTGTAGCCGCTGTGGAAGTTACAGGACCTCGATAGTAGGCGCCTCCACTTTCTATCTTGACTTTATTTCATATTTACTCATCGGTGGGGCAAATCGCCCCATTTCTTTTAGAGACATCTCATTTATTCAGTTTTATTTCAGACTTTGGGTTGTAATTAATTAATGATTCAAACTTTGTATTGGTTTATTTCTGTATTCGGATTGTGGTGAGGAGTATTCCTCGAGATTCATTATTATTCCATCATTATTCTATTGTGACTATGTTGTGGTGGTTATGTTAGCATTTCATAATCTAACTTATTGCATGTTAATCGGATTTAAAATATTAACAACTCAGTTTTTAAATATTAGGTGGCTAGTAATTGTTAAATTGTTTTTCGACAGTGATGCTATGAAGTGAACCAACTTGACATTTTGTATTAATTTGAATAAAGGAGTAGCTACCAGGTATTTAATTAGTCGGGGTGTCACAGGGAAGTCTTCAAACTTGGAGATGCTTGAGTTCAGTTCACCGTGACGGTGCATGACGGTTTGTAACAGGATACACCAAAGTAACCTAAAATATAAAAAGGCCTATACTATGAACAATATCAGAAAATTGTCCTTACATACATTAATCTCACCGAATTCACGAACAAGTTTAGTCAACAAAATAATCCTCGCCCCATCTGAGCATTATACAATTTTGACGTTCTTAACTTTGCCTTAATTCTCTCCTTAAAACGGTCACCATTGCCTCAATTCCTCACTCCCTCTTAAGCATGCTAAATCTTATGAAATCATCGTGCGAATCTTCGATTTCTATCACCACCTTTTTTACCATGCTTGAACTCGACGTACTACAAATTCCCGTAATTGGTTCCCACAGTTGTGGTGAACACCATTGTTCAACCATCCACACCATACTCGAATATTAACTCTAAATATTCCTATAAAATCAACACAAGCACTATGATTTTATTTCCATTCCACCACTAGGATACTATCGTACTCTGACGTTACTTGAGAAAAAAGGTTTGCCACAATATTAAGTCTTCTTAAGGTCAATCCTTATACCTCTACACATAAAGCACTATAGATGCCTGCCCCTCAACTCGCGGGTGAAACAACATAAGGTGCTTTGACAAAATGGAGTCTACCACCTCAAAGTTACTAACGAGACAGTATTAACAATGGATTACTACGCACTAGTACTAAACTAAGCATGTTTTACAAGATAAAAAATTAGGGATCATACCATCAACTTTCTATGTTGCCTCTAGCCTCTCTCCCGGTGCGACGTGACACACACGTCTGTGTTACAGCTGATGTCCCTGAAGTGGAGTTTGTAGCTCTAGTAAGGCTGACACTAATGCCACTAGATGAACCTGCATTGGTGTACCTGGTGTCCTCGTGTAATACCCCGTATTTTTATGGCTTTTAATTATGACATTTATTAAATTAATTTGGGATAATTAATTGGAAAAATTAATCTGGATTTAAATGCTAGCAAGACGAGAGTTAGTATTTGATTATTATAATGTTGTTGAATATTACTGAGTGATTATAGTAATATGTGATTATTTAATTTATTAAAATTGTCGTGAGTTGAAAATACGACAATTTCGGTAATTAAGTTGGGACGCGTGTGTCAGTCGTGTCAGGACCCAATTTAATGAATTTAAAAGTATTTTATTTTTATGTCATCCGTATGAGCATTTTGAGTGCACCAACGTGTTCGAAAGGTTCTAGATAGTCAGAAAACACTAGCTGGGGGTTTAGTTTGGGTCCCGGGGCATTTTTAGGCATAACAGGAAAACTGGGAGGGTATTTTAGTCATTCCAATTTTTGAGTGAATAGTGACCCACGAATTTTAAACAGTTAATATCAGCCAACACTTGAGTCCCTTAGGGTTTCTCAACCAAAAATCATAAATGGCCATTAGAGTGGAAGAGAAGGAAGTTTCCATGTAGATCCATCATTTAGAGACTTTTGCACCACCGTCACCACCACCGGATAGATCGGAAACCAAGGATCATCCCCATACCGCCTACTTCATCGGATCAGAATATTTTTTACCGGGCAAGTGATTTAACTTGCAATAATTTAGCGCATATGTCATCCATGTTAGGTTAGAATTGAAGAATAACCTTGAATATTGATAATTAAATGGATTTAAAGAGTTGAAATCGTAATTTGGGTAGGTTTTGCATGTAGATTAACTTCTGGGATTTTAGCAGCCACGAAATCATGATCCATGCGTAGAGAATTATGGAATTTTATTGAATTAGATAGTGTTCTTGAAGAAGTAGAAGAACTAGGGTTTTTATAAGAAAATTTGGTAAATTGATCCAAGAATTTGATGTCCTACTTTGATTTAATGATTCTAAAACGTGGGAAATGATGCAAACATGTTGGTATGATAATTAGTATATTTGGTTGGGAGTTTAAGACAGTGTAATGAAGAATTAGAGGTGTAAAAAGAGGAAAACTTGTAACTATTTAAGAAAATCTGGGCTGATACCTGCTTGATCGATCGATCGACTCAGTAATGTCGATCGATTGACGATCGATCGATCGACCTATTTTATTCGATCGATCGACCCCTTCTGATTTTTGGCAATTGTTTTCCCTTAAGGCTTAATAAAAATCCCAAGGCCGATGATGATTCTTAGGATGTTTAAATTGATATCTTGGGACTTAGTTAAGGTCAGTAGGGTCTTAGTTGATGCCGAAAAAAAATTGATTTACCGTATGGAATTGAATGCTATTGCTTACGAGGGTCTATCGAGTGAGGTGCGATTAGAAATCATTTGAATTGAAACTATAATTTGAATTTATGATGATGTAACTATAAGAATAGTAACGACGGGACTTTAAGTTAATGGGATAACATTAGAAACTAATAGGAGACTTAGTAACCTTTTGGGAGGGGTTTAAGTACTCAAATTGATTCGACGAGAGAGTTCTCAAGCTATATATATATTAGTATGATGTTCGGGATAAACTTGCTACGTATGAGACTTACTAGATGGAATGTGTGAATATGAATATGGAAATATGATTACTTAGGTTGTGTGAATGCCTAGTGTATGGACTTCTTATGTGTATGACATACCTACCATACTTGCTATCACGGGAGGTTAGTTTTCGAAAAAGGGCCATCTTATCTTTTTGTGCCTTCAGGGGGATTTAGATGGGTACCTTAAGGACATAGGACTGTGAATGACTTATTTGTGAGTTGATAAGTCAGCTGACCATGGGAGCGTAGGTATGTGCATGACCCATAGGTATGTGAACTATGTTCGCCTCCAATGTTTGTGATTTGTATTTAGACGATTCTTAAGTGATTCGAAACACGTGATCCTTACTTACATGATGTACATAGATTTGATAGCAGAGTATGCGTGCACCGCAGCTTAGCCTAGGAGTGCCATATATGTATTTATGTACTGAGAGTGATATACTTATGTACTTGTGATTGGTTCCTTGTTGCTTAGTAGATGTGAATAACTAAGATATTTGAATGGGCCAAGAATGAGAATTTAATTAACACTTGAGATAAGTAATTTTAATGAATGCGAATATGGGTTATGAATATAACTGGTTTGGGTACTAAGAGTAGACATCCTATGGTAGAATGCAAAAGCGGAAGTGGTACAGGCTAGTTAGTTAGCGGCTTAACTAGGATGGGTTAAGGGCATACGTTAGGCGTGCACATTAGTTGAGAGGTGAGAAACTCATGTGAGAGTACGCAACTAACGTGTATATAATATGTGTTGTTTATTTGTAATTTAAACACTTGCTAAACTTTTAAATTGTTTTCACCTCGGGCACTGACATGTTTTCCTCCAAATCTATTTTTCTTTTGTAAAAAAACATTTTAAGTGCCCAGCCACAAGGACGCCAAGC
Source organism: Sambucus nigra (assembly GCA_949130495.1). Classification (NCBI taxonomy): domain Eukaryota; kingdom Viridiplantae; phylum Streptophyta; class Magnoliopsida; order Dipsacales; family Adoxaceae; genus Sambucus; species Sambucus nigra. The sequence continues at coordinate 794,966 of CASBWL010000019.1, read as the reverse complement.
ATAGGAGTTCCATTATGATGGCGTGTTGTAGCTACTGTGGAAGCTGCAGGATCTTAGTGTTAGACGCCTTCATATTTATCCTTGGTTCTTTCAGAGTCATTTGTATCAGTTAGGGCATGTCGCCCATTGTTATTTAGAGGTTGTAGTTGCAAACTTTCATTATTTCGGTTATTGGTTTATTTATTCAGACACTTGTATTGGGACTTTATTTACTCTGGCATTATGATTATTGGAGTGTTTACTCTAGACTCAGTTGATTTCATTTCTTTGGTTATTCATATGAGATTGTTTATGCGATTGATGGTTAATGATTTAATTCTTGGTCATTTGTTAACTTAATTAATAAAATTTGACATCTCTCTTTTTAAATATTAGGTGGCTAGTAATTAATTAAATATTTTCGGCAGTGATGCTAAGACTGAACCAACTTGATATTCTGTATTAATTTAATAAAGGAGTAGCTACCCGATATTTAATTAGACGGGGTGTCACAGGCTGTTCTCCTAGCTCCCGTGCTGCCTGATTTCCCTGAGGGCTTTTCCTGGCAAAATGCCCTTCTCATCGCAAACATAACAGTTCCCGTGAATCGGGTGTCTCTTGTAACACCCAGTAGTTTTTAAACCTTAAATAACGCATTTTAAATTAAAAGTCGAAAATATATTTTTGGTGGATTTAAAAATTTTGGCAATGAAAAAAAATGGACTATTTAATTAAAAAGATTGTTTTGGTTGAAATTTGATTTAAGTGAAAATGCTTTTTTTGAGGATTCGAAAATTTTTATGATTGAATAAATGTTAATACATTTAATTAGTTATCTAATAATTTAGAAAATTTGAACTCTTTGTAAAAAAAATTAGGCGCAGAACCATTTTTCTTCCTTAAGCAGAGGCTCCCAAATATTGCTTCTGATCATTTTATTAATATTTAATTATCCCTTGGTTGTTACATGTGAGATGGTGAGGATTCTTTCCTTTTGGCGCATGGCTCCAAAATGATGGGGCTGACTCCTTTTTTTATTATTATTTAATTATCCCTTGGTTTGTTACATGTGAGATGGTGAGGATTCTTTTTTTTTAATATTATTTATCTCTTTCTTTGTTCCATGTGAGATGGTGATGACGAGAGCTAGCTGCCTCAAAAGTTTTGGGGACATGAACAAAATTAATTGGGTTGTTAGTATAAATTTTTTATAGTATTTTAAGCAATCTTATGAGTGTTGGAATTCATTTAGGACTCTTTTATCACACCTTATAAAAAGAACTTTGACCCACTTTTTCTAAAAAGTCACGCACTTTTTGTTTCCAAATTCTCTCTTCCCTACACAAGTAGAATTTTATACAGTTTATTTAAATGAAAACGGGGCGCGTACACACTCGTAAAATTACGTAGTTAATAAAAGTGGACGATTATTGTGTGTTTCATAAATTTGCATGTTGATTAATCTACAATTATTAGATGGAAACAATTATATTAAGAACGACGACGGTTTTATTAATTAAATTAAATTAAATTGTGATATTACGTGTAAATTTCAATATTGTTTATATATGGTGGATTATGTGATTGACTGTTATTTATATTTTCTATCGCAGGGACGACGGGAATTTTTTGGAGTAATATGCTCTCACCTATATTTTAGGATGCTCCTTAGGTATGGGACTAGTGGGTAGGCCTTGATTTCGGTTAACACTTTCTAGGTCTGGTACTAGTTAGTGTAGATTTTTACGGATGGGATATTCCGGGGTGGGGCTGATTTTTATGTTGTGCCGTCGATTCTCTAGCCTAAGATTAAGACTAGGAAGAGACTATTGATAGAAATACATCCTATATCATAGGGTAGGGCGTATTTGTATTTTGGAGACCTTTAGGTATAGGACTAAGGGTGTTTTGAGGATCGCATGTCGATAGTAAGGGTGGGGTAAATAAACATATGATGACGAGAAAATGAGAAAGTGAGAATTAATACCTAAGATAATAAGACGGATATTAAAATATATTTGTGGCGAGAGTATGTGCATGGTGACAGTTAAACGGGCTGACTGGCTATAACATCGTGGGTGTGTATTGGCGTCACGAGAATGTATGGGGTGACAGTTAAACGGGATGATGGGCTATAGTGACGTGTCATGCGTGGAATCTCACGAGTGTGTGTAGAGCTAACAGTATAGCGGGCTGACTGGCCATAGTGAGGGGAATGGGTGTGGTGTAGAACAGCGGGAGTCCCACAACCAAATAAATAATATGAGATAAAGCTTTAAGTGGGAGTCCCACAAATGATATTATAAATGATGGAAATTGATTACCTAATTAATTGAAATTAAGTTAGATGAATGAATATTCGGACTTCGACCTTGGGGTAGCATAGTTGCATATTTTAGCATATGCCATTTATTTACTCGCATTGTTATTAATTATCTCATTTAATTTAAAATATTCTATTGCGATATTTATCATGTATAATGCTACTGTCTGGGTTCATGGACCCTAATTGAGGGGAGTAGTGTGTATTCATGCTCGGGGCTCTAACCTTGTGCGTTGACTAACATTTTTCAGGTATTAGTACTGGAGTAGATGCATAGGAGTGTTTGGAGATACATCTTGGTGGTGTAGCTGGAGTTATTTATTTTATGCTTAGTAGTTTAGATTAGTTTTCATTCCTTCACATTTTTTTTGAGACTCAGTTTATGGATTTAGTGGTCCATTCAGTTCCACAGTTGTTACTGTTTTTATTTAGATATTTACAGTTGTATTATTATTTGAGGTTTATTTATTTGGAGATTGGATTATTTGGAGTTGAGCATGGTGATCAATTTTATTATCGCATGAATGGCTATTATTCATTGGATCAATTTTAGATTATTATCTTGTGGAATAAATTTTATATGTCTCATATCTGTCACATGCTAAGAATGATATTTAATTTAATAACGCTGGACATAGTTTTGGTGGCGGCCGACGTCAGAATTACGCGGGGTGTTACATCTCTCCGCTTTTCGGACCTACCGACCTCGACCCTGATGACTATGCATGTTCCGATCATCGGAATCTCTGAATCTACCCATTTTCTCACGTAAAGGTTGGTCAAGCACAATACACCCAAGATGGGACTTGTTATACAATCTATATCATTCTCAGCATCGAAGCATATAAAATATAAATTTGTAGAAATTTCAACTGAATTTAAATTAATATCCAAGGTAATAATAGAATTCAACGATCATATAATATGAATAAATCCCAACATACACATAAGTATCTCAAACCAGTAAGAAATAAAATAGACAACGGGCTTATGCCCATACAATAATCCAATTGTAAAAAGGAAAGAACTGAAATATATTAGCAACCAAATATAGAATCAATGAGCGAAAGTCTGTTACACAATGTTAGAATGGAAGGCCTAACTGTCCATATTCCTACTATCCCTGTCTAGGAGCACCGGGGGGGGGGGGGGGGGGGGGGGGGGGGGGGGAGGGGGGGGGCATTTATAATTTTGGGTCAATGCCCTAAAGTGTGCAAGAACTAACTTACTAAATTTATTATGCAAAAGTACAGTTAATTCAAAGCGTAGATTTCCCATCGCCACTCACATACGTAACATGTCTCACCCCTCGTCTAAAAGCAGTTCTACATGTATAACGACCCAAGTCCCGATACAGATGATTGATGAATGATAATGACATTATAAGAATGCATTTAACAGGATAAGCACACTGAAATAGAATGGTTTACGTTCAAGTATTTTTCCAAATTATCCCAGACATGCTACCTATGTTTCATAGTCTACATCTTTAGACTTAAGAAATTCTTCCATTCATTTTCATTAATTATATATATGTCCTCATATATACGACACTAGTGTATCTACCAATAGTGTCTCATTCGTGCTCTATCGATAAGTTCGAAGGAGTCTCCTATCCAACACGGACAACACAATACACATACAGTTGGGGTGGTACCTACGCAGTACACCATTGCACGACCCATACCTAGCGGTGACACATGGATCCCACTATCAACACTTATCTCTCACAAGTGGCGCTACTACATAGTACTTAAAATATAACCTACACTACGCCTAGCCCACATGTGCCGATGTGTGCTACGGTCCCGAGCCGATTGGATAGTGTATGAACATAGGTATATGAACACAAAATATCTTTACATAATACCATACGTAAAGGTAATCATCCTAATAATTACCCCATAGATGCCTCATAAAGATTATCTGTATTATCCTTAGTTAACAATAACCTAACACATAAACTATTTACTTCCTTTATTTTATAACACACAATTAACAATCTAGTTAATTTAGAGTTCCTCTTATTAGTAATGTCATGTTTCTATTTTTAATAAATTACATGGTTATCCGTACACGGATCCACCAACTAGCATGGAAATTTAAAAATGCTCCGGACACAATCGCGGACTCCTCTCCCTCACCCCCAGGAGCTGAACCAGTTCGTGTAATGGGTGAACCGGTTCTCCCCTGCTACCTGTTTGCGAACCCATCATTTTATCTCACTACGGAGTTTACATTCTTCAATTCAAATCAAATTTCAAAGGCTTGAACTTTGTGATAATCATTAATATCGCTACACCAAAAATGCCAATCTGGCACGCTTAGACAAGGAGATTCTGGCACTGTTTAAAACCGTGCCAGATTCTAGCACGGTTTTATCATAATCTGGCACGATTTGAAATAGTGTCAAAATTTGGCACGGTTTTTAACCGTGCCAAATATGGGTACGCTTCGTTAAAAAAAATAACCCCCAAAATTTAGAGCGGGGACCAAATTTTCAAGACCAAATCATTCTAAACCTCTCTCTCTCTCTCTCTCTCTCTCTCTCTCTCTCTCTCTCTCTCCACGCTACCGGCTTCATCATCGCCACTGATGTTGTGCCTCATCGTCGCTGCTACTGGAGCTTTATCATTGTTGCTCTGCATCGCTGCTACTGCTCCCACATCGCTGCTTACTTCTCCCGCACCGCTGCTCATCGCTATCTCCAAATCGTAAGGTATTACATCTCTCTCTCTCTCTCTATATATATATATATATATATATATATATATATATACTGATTGGATCGATTTGGGTATTTGGAAACCTGATTTGGGTATTTGGGTACCTGATATACCTTATATATATATATATATATATATATATATATATATATATATATATATATATATATATATATATATATATATATATATATATATATGTATATGTATTGATTTGGATCGATTTGGGTATTTGGGTACCTGATTTGGGTACCTGGTTGGATCAATTTGGGTATTTGATATATATATATATATATATATATATATATATATATATATATATATATATATATATATATATATATATATATATATATATATATATATATATATATATATATATCAATTTGGGTATATTGATTGTGTAACTATCATTTAAAAAAAAATTAGGCATTAGGTTTGCTTATCAATCTATCAAATTTTTGTAGATTAAAGTGCTATAAGTTAGATGTTTAACTACTTTTCTTGCACATATTTAGTGGATTTGAACTTCATGTTGGGTCTTGAAGTTTAGGTGTTTGGGTTATTCTGAGAAATCTTTCTATGAAGTCCTCAGCGAGAAGTACCCCATATTTACCCTCATCGCCACTATTTTGCATCGACCAAATGAGTGAGTTGGTATGTTTATTGAATTCATACTCTGTTAAAGCATATCTGAATTGATATTTTTTGCTACCTTGGGTTTTCAGTTACATACTAAAGGTTAAAAATGTTGAGTTAGAATATTTGTTAAATTTATAATCAGGGAAGCATATCTGAAATGAATATTTGATTCGTATTCTTTTCGCAACTAATTTTATAGCTATTTTTTTACTGACCACTGTTTTGATTGAAGGGTTTTGAAGGGGAATTTTGAAAATGCACTTCAACACAAGCAGGTCAGCAATCCAAGTGAAGAATAGATGGACATAGCAGAAGAACACATGCATGCTGAAAATGACAGGTTAATGTCTCATGCAACAGGGGTCTGTTCATTAAGTAGAGGAAATTTGTAGAAAATCCCATTGATCCAATTGACCAAATGAGTGAGTTGGTATGTTTTGGTGATGAAATTTGTAGAAAATCCAATTGATCCTTCGGATGGTCATGCATTAGAGGCCTCACTCATATTCTAATTGTCTTATACATCCTTACTCACTTCTTTATGCTTCTTTTTGCTTTTTGCACTCTATATTAGGGCTTTTGTAGTGTTGGCGTCTTATATATTAGGAAGCTCCTTCTCACATGCTCCCTAATCAGCTTTTGTGGGAAGTAAATATAGATGACAAATAATTTTCTTCTCTCACAAGTTTTATCCATATTTTGTTTTGTTACTAAATATAACATACGCACGCACAATTATTTCTCCTTCATAAAACATCTAACTAGCATGTATATAAATGAATCATCCTTCTTTCTATGTACAGAATAAAACCAGCCCCTCAAATTACCTTTTTGTGCACATTTAGCATTAATTTTGGGATTGATAAATAATTCTTTTCCCTTTTTCATCCTTCATATCCATTTATGCAGTGATCACTTGCTTGCGTTCGACAAATGAATCTTGTATCACCACCATTTACTAATCTCATTCATTTTTAAGCAACTACCAAAGACTCGTTTTGAAATACACTTGCTCATCCTGTCCTTGCACAAAAGAATGCAATATGTAATCAAACATTTGTCTTGATACTTTTTGTAATTGTAATGTACAATAACTTTATGTGATGCTTTTAGTTAATTTGAAAGAATTCAGAATTTGATACATCTTTGTTGAACGTTGGCTGTTCGACAAAATGCGCATGTGAATATTTTAAAGATCATGGATGGTTCAATCTAACATAGATTAAGTTGTTAATGCACGTGAATTAGTAGACATTATACATAGTGTCGAATGTTTACTTTTATTTCTAACTCTACAATCTTTAATCTATTTAATATCCTTTCTATTTATATTTTCGGATTGTTAACATTTTGTATTTTTTTTTCTTCTTAGGTTAGTCTACAATCTTTGATCTAATGAACATCCTTTGTGGTGACCACAAAGGAGGATGCAGAAGCTGTAATGGGAAGTACTCTCAGACACCTATAAATTTTCCATCGTAAAAGTCTCAACCTTGAAGCCTTATTTCACTACCCCTCTTTTCTGACGTTAATTCTCCTCTCTCTCCCTCTTCCAAGGTAACAAATATTTATCTATTTTATATTCATATTCATGTGAACTGGACATACTTATAATGAAGTGTTTGTTTCTATTTTATATTCATATTCATATTCATCTATTCCAAGGCACGAACACCTCACACGGGACCAATGTAACTTGTAGGAACTGACCGCGTAGTCCCGGGTCTCCCCGTTTGAGAATATAACGATAATTTACAAAAATCAACACTTAAACTTAAAAGCAGGCCATTAAAGGGTGAAAACCTAAACCAGCCCCAAAACGGACTCGTAAGAGGCACGAACACCTCGCACGGGACCAATGTAACTTGTAGGAATTGACCGCGTAGTCCCGGGTCTTCCGATTTGAGAATATGACGATAATTTGCAAAAATCAACACTTAAACTTAAAAACAAGTCGTTAAAGGGTGAAAATCCAAACCAACCCTCAAACGACCCCGTACGAGGCACGAACACCGCGCGCGGGACAAATATAACTTGTAGGAACTGACCGCGTGGTCTCAGGTCTTTCGGTTTGCGAATAAAAATTAACACTTAAACTTAAAAACAAGTCGTTAGTGGGTGAAAACCCAAACCAACCCCCAAACGACCCCGTAGGAGGCACGGATACCTCGTACGGGACCAATGTAACTTGTAGGAACTGACCGCGTAGTCTCGAATCTCCCGGTTTGAGAATATAACAAAGTCATAGGGACTCATATATGAGTCCATATGACTTTGTTTATCATCTTATGATTTTTTATTACATGTGTTCCAACCCGAATTAAGTCCCAAATCATAAAAAGTAGGATCATGGAGGTGTTCGTATATATTCAATTTTTGTTCATCAATCTTCTAACATCTACTACTTATAAGTGTCCAAATTAAATAAAAATCTCAGACTTTAAAAAGGGATTAACTCCTCTACATATGAATCATCAAAATCATTATACCAAGGATTATAATCATGAGTTCTATCAACATAAACTTTTAAAATCCTACCACCAAAAATTCTGGATTTCCTACTTTAATATAAAATTCAATTCCTTCAAGACTATAATTTAATATCATCATCAAATCATCAAAATTTCCTAAATCCAAAATTTCTACATGGGATTTCAACACACAATGAATTAAGAAGCAATTTGGACCAAATAAAATAAGCAAGAAAATTATTGCCTTAAGTCTTGAATGATTTCTTGATTGGTTTCTTAAATTTCTCCTTGAATCTTCCTCTCCCAATCTCTTGTTAGTGCTCTTGCCTCTCTCTTCTGAAATGCGTGACCTAGGGTGCTTGGATACAAATGACCGGGAGTTATTAAACTCTTAATTAATATAACTAAGTATCTAAACCCGAGTTGGGCATTAGGCCTCAACTTTGGACCTGCAGATAGGTCCGAACCCACTACCTAAATGACCTGAAAATTATTCAAATAGCATACCCATAACCCGAGACCATTTTTAAAGGTCTAGAACAACCCAACGAGTCTGTAAAACTCCCCAAAACACGTCTCGGTATTTTTATTTAACGCACCTATTTGTATTATGTTTAATTGACGCCCAACCATAATTTAATTACTATATGATTTATTTCTCACGAGCTAACCCATCCTTTCCAATTGAATCGTATCATTATGAACTTATGAATAAGTATTTACACTCAATTTAAATTTTACTCATTTAAATTTAAATTCCTCCAATTTAATTCATTCTCAAATTTAATCGAAAATTTTAATTTAGTTTTCGTCATAATATTTTATTCTGAAAATACGGGGTATTATAGAGAACTTTTCCATAGTTTAAAAATAACAAAATAATTTATTTAAAATAATTTACATCCTCCTGTTTTTTTATGTAAAAAAAATAATGTGCATTTTCTTAAAGAACAAAAATTCTTTTTTTTTTTGTATTTTTTATTTCTATAAAACAGTTTTTTTGCAACATTTTTCTAAAAAAAGTTTTTTAGATAATGTGGGAGCCCCTAATTTAGGATTCATGAAAGTAGCCGACCAACCCAAACGAATAAACGCGTTACCCGACCCAAATCACGAAGTTAATTGTATCCGAAGTATTTGTTATGTAATAAAACACTAACGGATTCGGTCAAATCAAGTACCGACTATCTCGGAGGAGATATTCACGTGCTCTTTGGCTTATCCACGTGTTATTTTGAGTTCCTTAAACAACTCGAACTCTGATAATTTAGCTTATAAATTATACACCATGACCTGGAGCAAAGGGATTGTAACCTGAGATTTTGATAGACACTTAATAAACAGTAACCTCTCCATGGATGTAAGCAAATTGTCGAACCATGTACATCGTTGTTGTGTGTATGATCTTTACTTTTATGCTTTTGTGATTGTTTTCGTGGATCTTTTCATTGTGATATTTTCTGCACTCACAATTGTTGTCGTCTGTGGGAATCATATTTTATTCCCGCGAAAACATTCATTTCCAGAAAGTTATGATGTCTCGCCACAATTGTAACATTCCTCAAATTGGTGATGTGCAAGAGAATCCAGTCCCTCCTAAGGTTAGGTCGGACATTCTCCAACAGTCAAATCCAAGGTTCCTCCAGGAAAGGCAGCCTTCTGAAGAAAGCCAAGGGCCACATAGCTCTAGATAAATCTCTAGGTTGGTCAATGCATACGAAGCCAGACTTCGATAACATGAGGAGGCAATATGCCACCAGGGAGAAGAGAATGCTTGCCTTAAAAGGTGACTCAAAATAATAGAGAAAGATCTCCATAGAAATACAAGACAACGCTGTGATAGGACTCTTAGCCCTCAGGGGGGTAATTCTCCCAACCAAGTAAGGAGTCACAAGCGCGACCAAGAAGGACTAAAATGTGATAGATCAGAGCGCAATCGACCACAACGTGGCCAGCCCGAAAGACGACCCTGGAGCCATGATACATAAGGTGATAAGATCAGGAATCTGGTCCATAAGGAAATGGACCAACATCTAGCTCACCGTAGAACTATGAAAGTGAGATAGGACCCCCAATTTTAAATTTTACAAAAAGTAATTTCCTTTATGTGCGGAATAGTGATGGTTCAACTAAATAAGTACATAAACCAAATTTTAATTTCTTCACAAATTAAAATTACTACTAAACTCAAAGCGAAATAAAATTAAACACGAGATACATTTTTCACTTAAACATATAAACTCAATCCAAGTCCTAGAAATTTTCCTAACAATTAATTAATTCAATTTTGCACATTAGGCCAAGCCAAATTTTATCCAATAAAATTAATGACTTGAACTAAATTAACTAAACATTACCCAAAATTAATTTTATCACCAACTTAATAATGAGTAGTGATTTAAACCATATTTTATCTTTTAACCCTAAGCATGCATCTAGGTGATATAGCAAGATAAAATAAATCACAAACCACTACGCCGCGATGTACGAGAAAAAATCCACAACAGAAAAAAAACCTCGGACGACCCTAGCCACAAATCCACTAAGTACAGGTCTACAAGTACAAGACAGTAAGACATAGAACACTCGACTTGACTCCGTCCAAGCCCTAACGCTCCTTCTTGTACACACCTCTGCCTAGCGAATAACCACAGAGGTCCACCACGGTCTCGGAATCCACCGATCGGACTTTTAGGAACCCATCAACTACACACGATGCCTTTCACCATATGAGAATGCCGCAGCCAAAACAATGAACTTCTTCTTTGTGGGATGTAGAAGTAAACCCAAAAACACTTCAAACGGTAGAGATAAAACTGGTGCCAAACACTCCAAGCAAAGTATATATATTAAGGAACTTGGATACACTAAACAAATGGGGGTAAACAAAAGTGTTTAAGGATTTTTCTTGAAAAACAAACACTTAAAACATGAACCTTTTCATTTGGAATTGAAACACTCTAAAACTCTCTCTAGGAGATCGAGGAATATGAAAAAGTTACATGGAAAAGGTTGGTTCCCGCACTTAATAATTCTGTCAAAAAGAAGTGGGGAAAAAGTAGTGGGAACATGGATAAAACTACAAAAAACTGTTCCCGCTAATGTCGTTCGAACGACTTTACTAACGAGGTTCCAGTATGAAAAAAGAAATCTTGTTAGAAGTCTCATTCGAACGACCTGGCAATCTCATTCAAACGAGATGCCAGTTCGTTCGAACGACATGGGAATCTTGTTCGAACGAGATTCATGTTCGTTCGAACGACTTGTCAGAAAAACCAATATTCATTTTAAGTCCAAAACTTTTTATGAAAAGTTTTAAAAAATATTTTCTGAGTAAAATAAAGTCGTTAAAACAATTTATAAAAAATGTATAAAATACACCCAATAAATTTCCAAGCTCCTATATATATATATATATATATATATATATATATATATATATATATATATATATATATATATATATAATGCATTCATACTTTGGGAGAATTGGAACAATGTTGTTGACGTAGAAACTAGGCACACTAAACCCGGCATATGATGAAGCTTTATACTCTTGACCACCACGTCTTCAACTAACACGTCATAGATTTGGATGGATACACATGAACACTATCCTATGACTCAAATGTTTTTGTCCGGAATTGAGCCAACACTACATTAAGACTCAATCAGAGACTTGTGTCCTTACAAATCTCCCCCTTTGGCTATTCCGGGACAAAAACCAAACAAAAATCCTAAAGGGCCGTCAAGCTCTACTAGACTTAAACAATATCCCACCCAAAATAAAAAGTACATAGCTTGACTCAAAAACCCAAGGATCAATATCTTTGCCGATGAAAGTTTCCATTTATAAGAATTCCTGCACACTTAACCAAACTATCAAACGCATAGGGAATATCAACAAATTAAATGCATATAAAATAAATGGTCCCCCTAAATTAATTCTCCCCTTTAACAAATGTGATTTACCTAAATGCGATTTACCTATGAAGGTCTCAACTCCCCCTAATTTACATCTCCTAAACTTAGATAAGATTATAACAGGATTAGATACCATTTCTCCACCTATCATTCTCCCCCTTTTTGTTCAGGAATAGACAAAGGTGATAGAATTAATAAAACTAAACTGTATACGAAGCAAAGAACATGAAAGCATATAGGCAACAAAAGCATAACTAATCCATACATATAATAAAGGATCCCAACTAAGATCCAAGAAAATGATACCAATATGATACATGAGACATTACGCATGTGATATAAAAAATGCAACAAGATATATACCAATTATGAAGTAGAAGCATAGATGGACTAGAAAGCAAGGCAAAGACAAATAGAATACCTCGAATATGAGTACATAATAAATATAATTAATGCACACGCACATATACTATGTATAAACACCGCACGTGACACAAAATAAAATAGACTTTTCACACTCGTATGGCAAAAATGTGCCATATGGAAACGTAAGTGTAGGGGTGTGAATTAGTAACAATTAAATTTAGACCCAATCACTTAAAAAAATATTCACGGAGTTCTCATTTGATTGCAAACTTTATCACATTTGAATATAACCCCATGTGACAATATAAATTGAACTCAATCAACAAACATACCCAATGCATAGAAGCCTAGAGTTTTGATGATTCTACAAACCAATAGAGTCATGACATTGAAAGTACAACTAGGATAAACGAACATTGTGCAAACCATGGATATACCATCCAATCTCCCTCAATAAGCATATATATTTTTAATGAATATATCAATTAAAATAAGGCCTTGGCAATTATTTTTCTTTTTAATGCCATATTTTATTTTTAGGCCTTTGGACCACGTATTTCTTTTAAGTCCATTCCAAATGGTGGCTTACTCGCAAAGGATTATATTTCATTTCGGAGCCCTTCCCCATGCACATTAATATATATTATTTTTATGTCTCACACAAATCTCACGTGCAACGGATTTTAACATGCACTAGTCCTCCTAGATCACATAATACGTAGATGACTAGATTGGTAGGAGAACACCTCACAAAGCTCAAATATTCATGTGAAGTTATAATTTCAAGTGAGCTCGTGCATGTGTGAATTGAGGCATATAAAAATAGAATCCATTATATCAACACAAAATCCAACTACTCCATGTAAGCATGGTAAAGAACATTTTAAGGATTATCAATCTTAACCAAAAGTTCTAACCACATGGAAGCGAAAAAGAAGGGATTCAAATACAAGTATATGCCACATAGAGTGTGTCAAACTAAAATACACACAAAACAAAAATCTTTTTGAAATTTTTGAAATTTTTAAACCTAACAAACAAAAATATTTACTCCAAAAGACAAATAAAAATCATTTGTATTTTTCATTAAGCCTAAATTAACAAATTAAACACAAATGATAAACAAAATCTTTTTGTATTTTATATTTAATGCAAACTAGAATAAAAAAATATATAATACAAAAGATAAACAAAAATCATAATTCTAGCATGTGATTAGGCATGGAGCATAGACTATAAAATGATTAAGAAGCATACTATTAGCATGATAATATAGTATGAAGCACAAAAGCTAAAGTATGCAAACAACTAACACATTAAACCTTTAGATTTAGCAAGGGAGGAAGCATGTGAAAGTAAATGAGAATAAAAAATCCTATCTTGTAAAGCTACCAAGTCGGATCTCCTAACCCAAACTAACGAAGAATGAAGATCACGGGGTGTAGGAATCTTGGCTACCTTGGTTACGTTGGGATTTTCTAGGACCTCGTTTAAGATCAAAATAAAATTTCTTAAGATGACCTTTTCGACCACAATGTGAGCACCTAAAGACTCGACGAAAAGACTTACCTAAGGAATTATCTATAACATTGTTCCTAAAGGATTATCCTAATATATTGGTTTTGGCTTTATGAGATTATTCATTACAAGTATCGAAGCCTAAACCACAAGTGTCATTTTTTATTTGGATCGTGCCAAAGATTTTATCTAATTTCTCTTAATGACACTCCAAATCAAATTTGACTTTACTAGACTCTTTTAATTTATTTTCTAATTCTAGAATGTTAGACTCTAATCAAACATTTCGCTCTTCAAACGCAAGAAGCTCCTTTTTAAGGATTCCATTAAACCTTTAAGGCTATCTCTCTCGCCTTCTACATATTCGATCTTCTCACGAAGAGCCCTCTCATGTGTCCTAAGGTCTTCCACTAAAACACTCTCATTAATGACCTCAACACGCTCTTTCAAACTAGCTTCTAACTTCAAATTTGCTCTTTTTAATTTAATAGATTCTTCATATATTTCTTGAAATGCAAATTGAAGCTCACTCACATCAACCTCATCATCACTTTCTCTTTCTCTTTCTCTTTCACTCTCACAACCATAAAAAATAAGAGAATCATAAACTTTGACGTTGGAAGTGTCATGTGTTAAAATTTCATCAATAGAGGAGTGCTCACTTTCACTCACATGACTAACCATAAAAGCCACGAAGTTAGGCTTTGTGGGGGAATCGGGTCCATCTTCCTTATCACTATCACTAAGGGTTGCACTATAGGAAATTGGTTGCTTACCCTCTCTACTTAGTTTAGTGGGGCACTAAAAAGCCCTATGGCCATACCCTTCACAAATATAACACCTATTTGACTCGTCCCTATTTAAATTTTTATTAAAAGTTTTAGGGATCTTTTCGGCTTTGTCATGCTTAGACTTTTCAAATTTCTTAAAATCATTATTAAATTTATCTTTGTTAAATTTAAGAAATTTATGAAACTTCCTATCAAACATAGCCATATCTTCCGAGTCACTCTCACTTTCACTCTCTACTACTTGTTTTCCTCCTTTCGGGCTTTCAAAGCAATGCCCTATTCTATTTTCTTTTCAGTCTTTGAGGGAAACATGTCTAGTTCATAGGTTTGTAAATCACCTATGAGCTCTTCTAATTTTGTAGATGCTAAAGTGGGTAAAGAATTTAACATGGTCACCTTAGGAATAGATCTATCTGGTAAGGGCCTTAAATTTTTCTTTACTACTCGGTTTTCGGGTATTTTCTCTCCCAAATTAAAATATGAATTAACTATATCGGAAAGTCTAGCATAAAATTCATCAAAAGTTTCTTTGTCATTCCTTTTGATGGTTTCAAATTGAGTGGTGAGATTTTGGAGTTTCGAAGCCTTAACGACACTAGTTCCTTCATGAGTGAGTTGTAAAATATCCCAAGCTTCTTTAAAGGTTTCACACATCATAATGCGACGGAATTCATCCGGTGTGACCGCGCTAAACAAGGCATTTAAACCTCGGGAATTAAAGTTTGCAAGTTTAAATTCATTTTCACACCATCTATCGGTGGGTTTGGGGACACGCTCATTATCTACTAAATGTGTAGGTGGGGACCACCCATTAACGAATGACACCCAAACCCTCTCATCGATAGACCTAAGTGCCGATTTCATGCGCGCTTTCCAATACGCATAGTTAGAACCACCGAAAATAGGAAATTTTGAAAATGGGGAAAATTTCATTTTAGTCAAAAATAATTAAAAGGATCTTAAACGCAATAACTTAGCGAACCTACTCTGATACCAATTTGAAAGTGAGATAGGACCCCTAATTTTAAATTTTACAAAAAGTAATTTCCTTTATGTGCGGAATAGTGATGGTTCAACTAAATAAGTACATAAACCAAATTTTAATTTCTTCACAAATTAAATTTACTACTAAACTCAAAGTGAAATAAAATTAAACATGAGATATATTTTTCACTTAAACATATAAACTCAACCCAAGTCGTAGAAATTTGCCTAACAATTAATTAATTCAAATTTGCACATTAGGCCAAACCAAATTTTATCCAATAAAATTAATGACTTGAACTAAATTAATTAAACATTACACAAAATTAATTTTAGCACCAACTTAAGCATGAGTAGTGATTTAAACCATATTTTTTCTTTTAGCCCTAAGCATGCATCTAGGTGATATAGCAAGATAAATAAATCACGAACCACTACGCCGTGATGTACGAGGAAAAACCCACAATCGGAAAAAACCTCAGATGGCCCTAACCATAAATTCACTAAGTACGGTTTTACAAGTATAAGATAGTAAGACTTACAACACTCGACTTGACTCCGTCCAAGCCCCGACGCTCCTTCTTGTACACACCTTTGCCCAGAGAATAACCACTGAGGTCCACCGCAGTCTCGGAATCCACCGATCGAACTTTTAGGAACCCATCAACTACACACGGTGCCTTTCACCGTATGAGAATGCCGCATCCAAAATAATGAACTTCTTCTCTGTGGGATGTAAAAGTAAACCCAAAACACTCTTCAAACGGTAGAGATAAAACCGATGCCAAACACTCCAAGCAAAGTATATATATTAAGGAACTTGGATACACTAAACAAATGAGTGTAAACAAAAGTGTTTAAGGATTTTTCTTGAAAAATAAACACTTAAAACATGAACCTTTTCATTTAGAATTGAAACACTCTAAAACTCTCTCTACGAGATGGAGGAATATGAATAAGTTACTTGGAAAAGGTTGGTTCCCGCACTTAATAATTATGTAAAAAAGAAGTGGGGAAAAGGTAGTGGGAACATGGAGAAAACTACAAAAAACTGTCAAAAAATTGTTCTTGCCAATGTCGTTCGAACGACTTTTCGTTCGAACAACTTTACTAACAAGGTTCTAGTACGAAAAATCAATCTCGTTAGAAGTCTCGTTCGAACGACCTGGCAATATCGTTCAAACGAGATGCCGGTTCGTTTGAACGATATGGAAATCTCGTTCGAACGAGATTCCTGTTCGTTCGGAGGACTTGTTAGAAAAACCAATATTCATTTTAAGTCCAAAACTGTTTATGAAAAGTTCTAAAAAATATTTTATGAGTAAAATAAAGTCGTTAAAACCATTTATAAAAAATGTATAAAATACACCCAATAAATTTCCATGCTCATATATATATATATATAAAATGCATTCATACTTTAGGAGCATTGGAACAATGTTGTTGACGTAGAAACGAGGCACACTAAACTCGACATATGATCAAGCTTTATACTGTTGACCACCACGTCTTCAACTAACATGTCATAGGCTTGGATGGATACACATGAACACTATCCTATGACTCAAATATTTTTGTCCGGAATTGAGCCAACACTACATTAAGACTCAGTCAGAGACTTGTGTCCTTATAAATCTCCCCCTTTGGCTATTCCGGGACAAAAACCAAACAAAAATCCTAAAGGGCCATCAAGCTCTACTAGACTTAAACAATATCCCACCCAAAATAAAAAATACATAGCTTGACTCAAAAACCCAAGGATCAATATCTTTGCCAATGAAAGTTTCCATTTATAAGAATTCCTGCACACTTAACCATATAATGAACCTTTATACTCTTTGCCACCACGTTTTCAACTAACACATTATAGGCTTGGATGGATACACATGAACACTATCCTATGACTCAAATGTTTTTGTTCGAAATTGAGCCAACGCTACATTAAAACTCAATTGGAGACTTGTGTCCTTGCAAACTAGATATACTAGAGAGGTAGCCAGAAGAGCTGTCAACACTAAAATGAAATCTCCCTTTTCAAGGGAAATTGAAGAAGAGGAGCCCCCCAAGAAGTTCGCCATCCCCAGGTTCAAGACTTGTGATGAGAAGAATGATCCCATCGACCACGTTCGACCGTATAGACATACCATGACCTTATAGAGCTATAACGGCGCATTGATGTGTCGAATATTCCCTTCTAGCCTACATGGCGTAACACAGAAGTGGTTTAAAAGGTTTCCACTTAGGTCCATCAGGAACTTCAAATCTCTGGCATAACTTTGTATGGATTGTTTCATCACTAGCAGCTTATGATGAAAAAAAGCCACAAGAGAACCTCTGGGATTACGCTATAAGAGATACTGGGAAGTTTTTACGAAATCGAGGACTGCTCAATGTAGGTTGTAGTTGCATCCTTCAAGATCGGCCTACCTACCACGTCATTGCTACACAAATCCCTAACTAAGAAAGAGGCTAGTACTATTGACGATATAATGGCTCGTATTGAGAAATACGCCAAACTCGAAGATATAGTCCATCCTAATGTAGGGGATAATGGTCGAGTAAAAGTGAACAAGGGAACAAAGAGGAGTGACACTCAGAAGAAGGGAAATAAGAATGGGGGAAAGAATGGATACAAAAATGGAAACAAGGCTGACCCCTCCAAAGCATTCTAGAATATTAACAAAGTCTTCAAGGAACCTATTTACAAAATCCTCATCAAAATCAAATATGAATTGTTCGTCATGTAGCCCAAGAAGATGGGTGGCGACCTAACCAGGAGGAATAATGCATTGAGATGCGCATTCCATAAGGAGGGCGGTCATCGGACCGAGCATTGTAAGGCTCTGAAGTCACACTCAGAGGAGTTGGCCCAGGTGGGGCACCTCAACGAGTACATTGAAAATAGATAGATAAGGTCGCAGCCAACGTTGATCGGAAGCCAGACAACGTCCTCGATGATGATACATGATATGAGTTTGTAGTAATCCATGGGGCATCGGACCTTAAGCAGATCCAAGGCAACGCCATGCGAATGGAACTTAAGAAGGTCATTATCGTGATGGAAGCTTTTTAAATTGACCCTGCCAAGATATAAGAAGGAAAGCATCGACGACCAGAAGACGTTGACTACACGAAGCATATCGTGTTTACTGAAGAAGATATAATAGGGGTAAGAACCCCACATCATAATGCGTTGGTTCTCACACTCAAGATTGCCAATTGGGGCGTCGATAAGCCACTTGTAGACCAGGGGAGTTCGTCCGAAGTGATGTACCTAGAACTATTCCATAAACTAAAGTTGAACATCGTCGACCTCAAGGAGGCAACTGTTCCGTTGGTCGGCTTCACAAGTAGGATCAACATACCACTGGGCAAGATAATCCTACTAGTAAGGACATGAAACATCTCGAAGCTAATTGATTTTTTTAGTGGTGGACATTGAGTCCCCATACCATATTATACTGGGCATAGGTTGGATCCATGCTATGAAGACCGTACCATCCACCAACCACCAAAAATTGAAATGTATTAACGATCGGTACGTGGTCGAGATCTGTGGCGACCAGGCTACAACCAGGAAGTGATTTATTGCAGCCATCTGTCCCAAGAAAGAAAAGAAGAAGGACGTTTAGGAGGAAGACCAAGAGGGGGTTGTGCCCTCCAAATAAAAACTGCGGTATGGTCGACCAGGGGTGGAGGAGACCAGGGTCCACCCCACCGACAGAGTCTTAGAAAACCTAGAAGAAGTGGGAGCTGATGATGCTTTTCCCGAAAGGGAATTTTTTTGAACCATACGAACTATTAGGGATCTATACAAGCGTATCCTAGCATCACCTACATGTTGATCCAAATTTCAAATCGTTCAAAAATCTTACCGAACAGCCCCTAAGAAGGATAAAGTAGTGGAGAAAGAAGTAAGGAAGCTACTGGATACAGGATCCATCAGGGAGGTTCAATACCCTAAATATCTATCCAACCCAGTGGTGGTACCCCAAAGCAATGGCAACTGGAGGGTTTGTATCGATTTCACCAACCTCAATAAGGCATATCCCAAGGATAACATCTCTCTCCCAAAGATAGATCAATTGATTGACGCTACAACGATGCACGAAAGGATGAGTTTTTTAGACGCCTTCATAACCCCCGTTGGGTTATACAGTTACAAGGTTATGCCTTTCGGTCAAAAAAATACAGGAGTGACCTACCAAAGGTTTGTCACTAGGATGTTTAGTAAGAAGATGGGAGAAACGATGGAAGTTTACATCGACAACATGCTATTCAAAAGAAAAAATAAAGCCGACCACCTTGCAGACTTAGCGATAACCTTTGAGATCCTCAGAAAGTATCGGATACAGCTTAATGTAAGTAAGTGTTCATTCGGTGTCCAGTTAAGAAAATTCTTAGGATATCTAGTCAGTAAAAGGGTAATTGAGTCCAACCTAGACCAGATCGATGCTATCTCTAAATTCCAGCCTCCTCAGACTTTGAGAGATGTCCCAAAGCTTACCAGAATGCTCACCGCACTCAATCACTTCATCTCTAAGTCTTCATAATGCTGCCAACCATTCTTTTAGCTTCTAAAGAAGGACAAAAGCCTCTCGTGGAACGATGACTATTCATGAGACCTGGAAGAAATTAAGTCCTAACTTAACAAGTTTCCCCTACTGGTGATTCCAAGCGATGGAGATCCACTGAATCTGTACCTGATAGTATCAGACTATGTTATTAGTTCTGCCTTAATATGTGAAAGGAAGGGAGGGAAACACCCGATGTTTTATGCCAGTAAAATTCTTCTGAATGCTGAACAATGGTACCTACCTTTAGAGAAGCTCACTTATGCATTGGTAATTGCCTCGAGGAAATTAAAACATTACTTTGAATCACTTTCAATAACCATAATCACATCCTACCCTCTTAAAGTCGTTTTAAGAAAATCTGATCTCTTTGGAAGACTCTCCAAATGGTTAATAAAACTTGGGAGGTTCCATATCCACTTTTAACCAAGAATGGAGATTAATGGTAAAGTATTATCTGACTTTATCACTGAATTCATAAGCAACAAATCGATCGCTCTACTAGAAACGGATCACTCAATAAGAAAGGAAGCATAGTATGAGGATTCGACCTTATCCGTTGATGGATCCTCCAACTCCAAAGGGCATGAGTGGGCGTCGTGCTGATAACTCCAGAGAACACTATGATCGAACAAGGAATCAGATTGGGTTTTGAAGCCTCCACTAATCAAGCTGAGTATGAAGCACTAATCACTGGCCTGCGCAAAGCCTAGTTGCTGGGGGAAAAATAATTACGCATATTTGGTGACTCCAAGAAAGTTTCCAACCAAGTAAGTGGAGACTTTAATGCCAAAGATGATAAAATGGTTGCCTACCTCACTATCGTAAGAGGACTAATGATCGGATTTGGGCAGGTAAATATTCAACAGTTCCCTCGAGGACAGAACAGTCACGCTGACGCTTTAACAGAACTAAACTCAATAATTGACTCTGACGTAAGGAGAACAATTCAGATAGATTTCCTTGCATCACCCAGTATCGACCAATAAACCATAACTGAGCAAGTTCTCCTCACAGATAAAGCCCAAGTTTGATGGATCTTATTATCCACTATCTACGGAGCGAGGCACTGCTAGACAACAAGAGGTCAGACCATCAGGTTAAAGTAAAGGCTGCTCATTTCTACCTCAACCCTGAAGGGAAAATTTATAAGAAATTATTTCCAGGCCCCTAACTCTAGTGTGTTCACCCACAAGACGTCGAACGAGTTCTTAGTGAAGTCCTTGAAGGCATTTATGGGAGCCACGCAGATGGAAGATCATTGGCCTTTCACACGATCAAGGAAGGATATTGGTGGCCTCGCATGTAGAAGGACGCAGGCGTGTATGTACGCAAGTGCGAGAAATGTCAAAAACACTCACCTATGGTTCACCAACCTGCCAACGACCTAAAATCCTTAACCATTCCATTGCCATTCGTAATAGGGATTTGATATTATAGGACCACTACCTACCGCATCTGGGAATCATAAGTATCTGTTGGTCGACACATATTACTTCACCAAATGGATAGAGGCAGAACCTCTAGCAAATATCCAAGACTCCGATGTGATGAGGTTCATCTAGAAAAAACATTATAACACACTTTGGGATGCCAAGAACCATCATCACTGATAATAGTACATAATTTGAAAGCGATTTCTTTCAAGCCTTTTACGAAGAGCAAGGCGTTAGGCACCACTTTATTTCTGTGTCTTATCCCCAAAGAAACGGGCAGGCAAAAGCCTCTAACAAAACCATGCTCAATGGAATAAAAAATCGGTTATAAAAAGCTAAAGGCATCTGGGTAGATGAACTCCCTCATGTTCGATGGGATTATCGTACCACTCCTAGAATATCAACTGGGGAAACCCCCTTTTCACTCACTTATAGGATGGAAGATATTATCCCTCTGGAAGAAGGTCTCCCTACTATGAGAAATACCTTGGTCGACCAAGGCCTTAACGATGATGTACTACGCGATGAGCTTGACCAAGCAGACGAGCAGCGAGAGCTGGCTTTGATCAAGTTGGTCTCCTACCAATAACAACTTGCTAAGCAATACAACAAAAGGGTTAATCTGAGAAAGTTTTTTATAGGGGAATGTCCTGAGGAAAGTCCTCGGCAGTGCTATGAAACCATCAGACAACAAACTGGGAAGGATACTTCAGAATAATTAAAGACGATCTTTAATGAGCATGTCACTTGGAAATGCTGGAGGGCAGGGAGATACCAAGAGCATGGAACGCAACCAATCTCAATAAGTTCTACTTTTATATCTTTTTATTTTTTATTTAGCAAATTTTCATTTTCGAACTTGTGTTTCTTGTTAGACAATACATAACGAATAAAGGTCGGTTGGCCCCTCTATTCTCATATTTTGCAATTAGTTGATAAACATATCTTGATTATATCTCGTCAAATTTGCACCTTTTCCAATAATAACTCCTTTGAGTATATCTAAATGTCTGACAAACAGGGTTAGCAAGTCAATTATAAGCACTTCGAATCACTCTCAGGTCCTTATTGTAAACACAAAAGGCCTCATGAGTTGCTTCGACAACAACAAAAGCCCTGTAGGGGACCCTTAAGCAATAAAGCCAACTTAGGTTGGTCGCCAACAAATGTTGGTTATAAAAATCCTGCTCGGGTAGATTGCCCATTAGTCAGGTGTATTCTTGCCATCATCTCACTTAAGCCTAAGGGAGTGTGATGACACAACCTAAAAGGTAAAGCGGATAGAATGATATCACTAAGGCATATTGGACTGGGAGAATGTTTAAACACATAAAAGTCAGAGGACTAATCATAAGCACCCAAAAGTGTCTATTTTATACCCTTAATAGAAGCATTTTAGTCGCTTGTTTTTAATAAAAATTGGTCATATATTCGTATTTATCTATATTGCAGGTCAATTGTCAGTAGCAGCAGCAAATAATGCTAAATCAAGTGAATTGCGAGAAAATAACGGTCAAAAGCATTCAGTGAAGGAAATCAAAGCGACCGTGAAGCCCGAAGTCCCTATTTGAGCTTGCCCAGTGAGTTCCGATACCACCAGACCTATCCCGTACCAAAACTAAGCCTAAATCGAGCCTAGACCATCCCTTTCTTATCCCGAGCCTCGTGTGTGTTTAGTTTGTATTTATTTATTTTTAGATTTTTATTTGAGTCATATACATATTTTTAGTAATTTTTATATTTTATTTGCGTGCGTATATATGTAAATATTAGGGTCAGTTAATTTGCGTCAAGTATTTTTTATATTATTTATTTAAAAATAATAGGTATATATTGTAATACCCCGTATTTTTATGGCTTTTAAATTTAGGAATTTATTAAATTTAATTGAGATAAATTAATTTAATATAAATCCAAAAATTTATTTTAAATATTTACTAGCGTGACTAGAGTTAATAATTATTGGAAAATTGTTGATTTGTTAAATATTACTTATTGAGTGTAGAATTGAATTTATTAAAATTATCACGAGGGAATAATATGGCAATTATGGAAATTAAGCCAGGACGCGCCTGTGTCGTGTCGGAATTAAATTATTATTATTATTATTATTAAAAATGAATAAATTATAAGTTGCTCGTATGGTCATTTCTAATGCGCCAATGTATCCAGAAGGGTCGATATAGTCAAAATAATGTACCCGGGGGTTTAGTTCGGGTCTCGGGGCATTTTTAAGCCTAATTGACATCCCGGGAGAGTATTATAGACATTTTACATTTTTAGACAATTAAACCCACGAATTTCCTAAGGATATATCAGCCTTTAGGAGTTGTCTTGTAGGGTTAACAAACATAAAACCCAAGAACGGCCATTAGAGAAGGAGTTGGAGAGCTTTCCAAGCAACTCAAGGCCAAAGACTCACCCGTTTGCACCGCCACCACCACCAAAGTGTAGATCGCGCGACGAGGAACGCAACCATACCTCTTTCGTCCACAAATCAGAAACTCAAATCCCAGGCAAGTATCTATATTGCTTTGTTTTCAGTTAATGTCTCACCCATGTTAGTTTAGGATTATCAAGAACATGTTTTATGAAAGAAATTGATAATTTAGAGACTTTAAATCGCATGTTTAGAGAAATTTGATATATTCTGGACATACCCATCACATGTAAAGGATTACCCACGAATTAGTATGAATTTAGAAACAAGAAATCTGGGAAATAATTAGAAGAATGTATGTATCCTCTAAAATTAGGGTTCTTGAGGATTATGCCAATTTTACCCCATTAATTCGATATCGTTGATGTATTTGAACATGTTTCACGTAGGAAATCATGTAGTTAGGTATATAGTTCCCATAGTAATGTTGTTTGGGAGTTTGGGAAAAATTGATAGAGGTTTTGAGGACTTTTGGTGATGAAACCCGTAGGTTGAAATTGCAGTTTCTGGGCAAGAACGGCTTGATCGATCGATCGACCCAAGAATATAAACCGATCGATGATCGATCGATCGACCCCCTTTCCTCGATCGATCGACCCCTCCTGGAAAATTGCATATTTGTCCCCTTTTTGTTTAATCCGATTTTAATACATGGAAACCCTTTATTATTATTTATAGAGTATAATGGGTCAAGAGGAGGACCAGTAGGGCCTAAATAGATTCTGTTGAAGGAAATTTAATATAGGATGAAATTGTGGGTTAACGGGGAATTTCGTTACACATTAGAGATTGTGCGTAAGTTTTTTAATGAATTGAGGGACTCGTGAAAGTCTTAGACCCGAAGGTTGGAGAGGGTATACCTACTGAAATTATCTTTAGCAGGATAATACTTCAAGAGATGATAAGTATATATGAAATAAATTATAAATGGGAATAAAAGAGACAAATCCATTATGCGAGATAATTGAGTAATTTGTGCTAAGAACGGATAATTATAATTATGGGTCGTGGGCACACCCAATTTAGAAATTTTGAATATTTATATATATGACTGTGTGACTATACATATATAAAGTATCTGTATAAAAATCATGCCCGGGATACTTGCTATCACGGGGGATTTTCGCACCGGGACAGTCTTATCTCGATTGGACATTTATGGGGGATATTGACTCGTACCCTAGAAGATAGTATCCTCGATACATGCTATCTAAAAATGATAGTCAGATGTTCTAAGAGACGTGAGGGTATGTGCTGACCTCTTTGGACCTGGAACTATGCTTCGCCTCCATTTATTTGTGTATTGTGTAAATACAGTTCGAGAGTGATTCCGAACTAGTATTCCCTTAGTTTGTGTGATACGGGGATTTGATAGCAGAGTATGCCAACACCATAGATTTATGTGAGGTGCCGATAGTATATATATTATATGAGTGATTGATATATATATATATATATATATATATATATATATATATATATACATACTTATATATGGAAAGTTTGTACTGGTGTATATGTAGTTAAGGAATGATTAAACTCTTAAACTTTATTATAAGTGTATGGGAATTTTGTAACAATACTAATTTATTCTAAGTAACGTGAGACATATGAGAGAGTTTAATTTTCAGAAATTAATTATCTTAGCCATAGTATTTTTCTCAGGATGAAACCTTATGGGAAAGTTAAGTTAAAATGAACTTCAGAGACTAATAGTACGGTAGGTGTGCACACTAGATGAGAGGTGATAATTCTCAAGAGAGTGTCGCATAAAAAACATAGTTGTTACATTAGTCGGTAAGCATTTTAAATACTTGCTAAACTATTTTAAACTATTTTACACTCGGGCTCTGACCCGATTCCTGTTATTTCTTTTCTCTTGTATATATATATATATATATATATATCAGGTGCCCAGCCACAAGGACGTCATGCTTGGATTCCTTGGAACGGACGCGCTGCAGCTTATTTGGGAGTTGCAGGCCATTGCTTAGATGACCTCGTTGTTGACTCTACTCTTAATTTAGTTCTAATTAGTCAGGGCATGTGTCGCCCATTTTCCTATTCAGTTGGATTTGTCAGAGATTTATGTTCATTTATTTTCATTATTTGGTACTCTTTGGGATGTAATTCGTGTCAGGATGATTTCATTTGTAGTTTCTAAACTTGGTATTGGTTTATCTAAATGGTTGAATTCTTGGGTGTTTATTACCATTCTTCATATTTATGTTACTCTTAAAATGCTAATTATTAAAAAGGTTTTTATATATGGGTTTAAATAAATGGAAATAAGGTTTTAAATTATTTTGACACGTAGCTTAATTATTTAGGGTGTTTAAATTGGAAATTTATTTTGCGACAGTGATGCTAAGAATGAACCAACCGTTGATCTTAATTTTAATTTAATAAAGGACTGATCACCCGGTATTTAATTAGGCGAGATGTCACGGGTGGTATCAGGGCATCAGGTTCTAGTGTCCTTTAGGATCTGTACGGCTTATTTCGTTTCCAGCTTAGCATCTTTGATTTATAGCCCTAATATTAGGAATGTTGTATTCATCTTTATGCGTTAGAAATTCGTGCTTCTGCGATTTGTTTATGTGAATGATGAACTCATCGAGATTATTTTAATTTTCTAATGGATCGTCAAGAAGAACAAGTTAATGCCATTAGGGGAGTCAATAAGTAAGGTGATCTCACACCTCAGGTGTTTCCAGAGAGAGTATCAACCACCGAGTTAGCAGGTATTATAGCACAGGGAGTTACCACTGCGGTCTTACAGTATCAAGAATGCAGCACACAACTTATAGGGGCAAAAGATCTAGAGAGTATAGTCAATCTTTCATGACTACAAATAACAAGTGTGTGAAGACACTAAAATTGCAACAACGAGCTCCTCAAGACCGTAAAAACCACAAAGGTTACAAATTATGCAGGGAAACCCAAAAGCGTCAGGACCAACGAAGCCGGGGTCAGAGTGAAGTCATAAATAGGTGTTTCAAATGTGGAATGGATGGTCATGAACGGCGAACTTGTTCGGATCAGACTGGAGAGGAACTCCAACCTGACCAGTGAGAACTTTCAGGACTCTGCTATAAGTGTGTACACAGGGACTGTCCTCAACCAGATGTCATTTTTCATCAAGATGCTCAACAAGGCCAAGAAAAAAGTGGAACTGTACAACCAGACTAAAACCAATAGAGCCGTAAAATGAAACAGTTTAGAGGTAGATGCTTCAATTACGGCAGGATGGGTCACCGGAGGCAGGATTGCCCAGATAAGAGTAAGATACCTTAGCAGCAGGGGCAAAAACAACACGAATGTGTGTACGACGTCCAGCATACTGAAATTTAGTAGCCATCATCGGCCATTGATGGTACGTTCCTTCCTTCTAGTATTATGGGACACATTTTATTCAATACTGGGGTGTCACACTATTTCATAGATACTCAATTCGCATGGACCTTAGGATTTTTAGACATTACTGAGAGTATGGTGTCATGAGTAGACTCATCATTGGGAAAGGGTCTTTAATCTTCTTTATATGCAGGGGTGTAGGTATATAGTTTGGTGGTTTGATTTTACCTACAATCATACTAGCTTTAGTCATACGTGAGCACGACGTCATTATTGGTATGGATTGGCTCGCTGCATACAGAGCCATAATAAATTGTTTCAGTAGGAGTATTATCTTTGCCATTACGGGGCAGTAGATGTTTTGATGGCGATGCCTCGCCCATAGGGAGGATCTTCCACCCATTTGTATTACATAAAGGAGGATACCTCTAAGGAGATTGTGATTCTCATGTATTCGATTCCAGTCGTTCATGAGTTTTCGAATGTATTTCAGGAGATAAGTGGGCTATGTGTTGAGATATTTTGTGGAGAGTAAAATCACAAGTTAAAATTTTCCAAAGCGAGAATAAGGGCAAGGGTATGGTGGTTACAAGGGAAATGGTTAATATAATTTTTGATTTGATTCAGACAAATGCGTTATGTCGGAAGAGGATTAAGTAGCCAACGCGATTGGTAAAGTAAAAGTATGAGTTTTATCCTTGGAGGATGAAGCGTGTTTTATGTGACACGAGCAAGTCATTATATTTTTGTTTATTGCTAGATTCGAATGTAAGAATAATTTAGTGCGTATATCTATAGCTTTATTATTATGTATATGTTTCCCCTGGTAAAGTGGGATTGTCTTTAGTGTTCTCCGCGGAGGACAAATGGGTGCACTATTAGTGATTTATATTCTTTATTGATAATTCTCGTATTAGTGATGTGATATGCGAGTACGATATTATACTAATTATGGTTTATAAAAATGGTTAAAACAATAGTGGACAATGATTTCAAGACTATCAGAGTGGTTGCCATAGGGCAGCATGTTTTGTTCTAGCGAGGCCTCACCTGCGAGAGGGCCGAACTCGTACTTATATTATCTATTTTAGAGATTTAGGAGGGGATGGTGGGCCCGAGATATTCAATCCCGATGTGTGCAGGGACTTTGTTGTTATGATTCAGTATGTATTGGGTTTACTGTTGAGCGAAAAGATTTAACTCATTATTATGTTTAGCGCTCAGGACTTGGTGATAGGAAGAGAGCATTGATATACCTATCCTTTAGAGATGTGAGAGTTAACATTTATACCCATATGGTTGGGGATAGGATTTTGAGAACCCCGATGGTATGTATTCGAGGTTTATGGAATGGGAATACTACCAATACTGAACGATTTTACAATTGGCGAAATGTTCTTTGTTAAGTGTAATTACTGGAGGAGATGTAACTTTTATGTCAAGAGACGGAATAAAGGGGTACATGTTATGGACGGAGGGCCTATTGGATTTCGATAACCGACAATGCTAGGTAGTAGTGTATCGGGGGGTTCCTTGTTTGGATTTCGCTTTGCGAGACATCCCACGCATGAAACTTAGCGTAAAGTTGGAAATAGGGAGATGTTTGGTCATTAGTCCATGAGTTCGATACCTCAGTCGTAATAGGAGAGGGTAATTGTATCTGTAAATTGGAAGTTAAATTATGAATTAAGGCCAGTGGAGCTGGTTATGTTGAGAGCAAGTATTGAAAGTTTTGTCTTATCACTATGAGTTGAGGGGTGGAACGATGATAAGGAGGATTTAAATTTTCAATTTATAGGGTGATTGAGAGTACCCAAGTGTTGTAATCACGTTGTGAGCACAAGGAAAAGAAAGAATTGGGTATTATGTGTGAAACGTATGTGATGCCTACGCTAGTATGCACGATTTATAGGGTGTGTGGGCATCCTCGTTAGCTGATGTTAGAATCGTTCGAGTTGTAGTGATGTGGGAATAGACGTGTGGAATATATGTTTGTGGGACTAACATAACGAGGTGGAAGTGGCAGAGTGGATTAAGCATCGCGTGAAGATAATAATCCATATATACGTGTGCGATTTGAGTAACACACCCGAATTTGGTTGGAAGGCTGTGGGAAGCCATCTAAAAAGGGGTATTCCCTGAGAAGGGTAGAATGTAATTATTATGGAGAACACTCGGAGAAGAGTTGTAATTAGTCAAATGTTGAGAGCGACTGATGCGTACAAAGAGAGAATATGTTAGTATGGTATAAAAGGTCTAGAAGTGTACATCGTGGAGAAAAGTGCACGGATCGAAACTTTTAGTATATGCAAAGGAAAGAAGGGGAGTATTAAATGTCACTTAATGTGAGACATTACAAGTAGAAGTCGATGTCGAGCGGGACATAGTGATTAGTCTCCGCGGGCACTACTCATAAATAGAAATCTGTTGCAACAAGAGGAACAAACTAGAGAATTTTGTGACTATCGACAATTCCTATAATGGAAGAGGCCGGCAAAGTCGGTAAAGTTTCTTGGGTGAATTGACAACTACAAGGTAAGATCAAGAGTTCATCCAAACATGTGGAACAAGTCTCCCAAGAAGGAAGTGATTGATATTTCTCTTGGGTGATTTACAACATTAACTAGTATGCCCAGTCTTCCTTTGAAAGGAAGGATCGCGCCGGTACGTGGTCCTACACGGTATTATTTTCTGAATCGGGGTGAGATTTTTGAATCCCACCTTCAATATGGGATTTCAGGGAGCAATGAGGATAACGTTTCATTTTGAGTAGGATGTAACACCCATAGTCGAGGAGTAGGCGCACGGTGATTAACGATTAGTAGAGACGCGTGAAGGTAATTTTGGAATCTTGGTGATCATTTCATTTCGACAATGGATATAGCTAGCAAGTGAAGTATGGTATGGTAGAGTTCCATGGAAGCACTCGTACCTGTTTCTTATGAACAAGATGCTAAAGGTTTTGGTGACGAAAAATCTTAACTTTTCTCACTCTGAATGCTAAGAGATGGGCAAATAATCATAATTTCGGATTGGTTGAGTTAGAGTCTGATGACTAGGGTGGAATTCCACGACTATTTTAGCCGAACAAGAGTGGTCAGATGTTCGTATGGTTTCTCCCAGAATGGGAGTTTTGTGTTTAGATAAATCCGAGTAGTTATCATGTAGTGAGGTGCGACCTCCCAATGATATTGAAATAATGGGAATTAATAATGTATAGGCGTGTCTTATGCGAATGTTGTCGGATAGGAGCACAATGTGAAGTGTCTTTAATGAAAGTATTAAACAAGTTTACTGTTAAGCGAGGGCTATAATGATTGAGCGCATTACTATGTAGATAGTTTGCGTACTGATAAGGTGTCCAAAATTATTTTACCAGATAGGCCTTATTTTCCGAATATCGGGACGAAATTCCGTTATTAGGGGGGAAGTATGTAATACCCCGTATTTTTATGGCTTTTAATTTTAGGGATTTATTAAATTTAATTGAGATAGATTAATTTAATATTAATTCGAATTTTTTTTTAAAATATTTACTAGCGTGACGAGTGTTAGTAATTATTGGAAAATTGTTGAATGGTTAAATATTACTTATTGAGTGGAGTAATATGTAGAATTGAATTTATTAAAATTGTTACGAGGGAATAATATGAAAATTATGGAAATTAAGTCAGGATGTGCTTGTGTCGTGTCGGGATTAAATTATTACTATTATTAAAAATGAATAAATTATAAGTCACTCATATGGTCATTTCTAATGCGCAAATGTGTCTGGAAGGGTCGAGATAGTCAAAATAATGTACCCGGAGGTTTAGTTCGGGTCTCAGGGGGTTTTTAAGCCTAATTGACATCTCGGGAGAGTATTATAGACATTTTATATTTTTGGGCAATTAAACCGACGAATTTCCTAAGGATATATCAGCCTTTAGGAGTTGTCTTCTAGGGTTAACAAACACAAAACCCAAGAACGGACATTAAAGAAAGAGTTGGTGAGCTTTCCAAGCAACTCAAGGCCAATGACTCACCCGTTTGCACCGCCACCACCACCAAAGCGTAGATCGCGCGACGAGGAACGCAACCATACCTTTTTCGTCCACAAATCAAAAACTCAAATTCCAGGCAAGTATCTATCTTGCTTTGTTTTTAGTTAATGTCTCACCCATGTTAGTTTAGGATTATCAAGAACATGTTTTATGAAATAAATTGATAATTTAGAGACTTTAAATCGCATGTTTAGAGAAATTTGATATATTATGGACATACCCATCACATGTAAAGGATTACCCACGAATTAGTATGACTTTAGAAATAAGAAATCTGGGAAATAATTAGAAGAATGAATATATCCTCCAAAATTAGGGTTCTTGAGGATTATGTCAATTTTACCCCACTAATTCGATATCGTTGATGTATTTGAACATGTTTCACGTAGGAAATCATGTAGTTGGGTATATAGTACCAATAGTAATGTTGTTTGGGAGTTTGGGAGAAACTGACAGAGGTTTTGAGGACTTTTGGTGATGAAACCCGTAGGTTGAAATTGCAGTTTCTGGGCAAGAACTGCTTGATCGATCAATCGACCCAAGAACATCGATCGATCGATGATCGACCCCCTTTCCTCGATCGATCGACCCCTCCTGGAAAACTGCATATTTGTCCCTTTTTTGTTTAATTCGATTTTAATACGTGGAAACCCTTGATTATTATTTATAGAGTATAATGGGTCATGAGGAGGACCAGTAGGGTCTAAATAGATTCCCTTGAAGGAAATTTAATATAGGATGAAATTGTGGATTAACGGGGAATTTCATTACACATTAAAGATTGTGCTTAAGTTTTTAATGAATTGAGGCACTCGTGAAAGTCTTAGACCAGAAGGTTAGAGAGGGTATACCTGCTGAAATTATCTTTAGCCGGAGATTACTTCGAGAGATGAAAAAGTATATATGAAATAAATTATAAATGGGAATAAAAGAGACAAATCCATTATGCGTGATAATTGAGTGATTTGTGCTAAGAACGGATAATTATAATTATGGGTCGTGGGCGCACCCAATTTAGAATTTTTGAATATTTATATATATGACTATGTGATTGTACATAGATTAAGTATCTATGTAAAAATCATACCCGGACTACTTGCTATCACGGGGGGTTTCGTACCGGGACAGTCTTATCTCGATGGGACCATTATGGGGGATATTGACTCGTACCCTAGAAGATAGTATCCTCGATACAGGCTATCTGAAAATAATAGTCAGATGTTCTAAGAGACGTGAGGGTATGTGCTTACCTCTTAGGACCTGGAACTATGCTTCGCCTCCATTTGTTTGTGTATTGTGTAAATACAGTTCGAGAGTGATTCCGAACTAGTATTCCCTTAGTTTGTGTGATACGGGGACTTGATAGCAGAGTATGCCATCACTATAGATTTATGTGGGGTGCCGATAGTATATATGTTATATGAGTGATTGATATATAAATATATATATATATATATATATATAGTTATATAGTTATATATGGAAACTTTCTACTGGGTGTATATGTAGTTAAGAAATGATTAAACTCTTAAACTTTATTATAAGTGTATGGGAATTTTGTAACAATACTAATTTATTCTAAGTAACGTGAGACATATGAGAGAGTTTAATTTTCAGAAATTAATTATCTTAGCCATAGTATTTTTCTTGGGAAGAAATCTTATGGGAAAACTAAGTTAAAATGAACTTCAGAGACTAATAGTACGGTAGGCGTGCACACTAGATGAGAGGTGATAATTCTCAAGAGAGTGTCGCATACTAACATGGTTGTTACATTAGTCGGTAAGCATTTTAAATACTTGCTAAACTATTTTAAACTATTTTACACCCGGGCTCTGACCCGTTTCCTGTTATTTCTTTTCTCTTGTATATATATATATATATATATATATATATCAGGTGCCCATCCACAGGGGCGTCATGCTTAGATTCCTTGGAACGAACGTGATGCATCTTATGTGGGAGTTGCAGGCCATTGCTTAGACAACCTTGTTGTTGACTCTA
Organism: Sambucus nigra; assembly: GCA_949130495.1. Taxonomy (NCBI): domain Eukaryota; kingdom Viridiplantae; phylum Streptophyta; class Magnoliopsida; order Dipsacales; family Adoxaceae; genus Sambucus; species Sambucus nigra. The sequence continues at coordinate 761,388 of CASBWL010000019.1, read as the reverse complement.
CTCTTAATTTAGTTATGATTAGTCAGGGCATATGTCGCCCGTTTCCCTATTCAGTTGGATTTGTCAGAGATTTATGTTCATTTATTTTCAGTATATGGTACTCTTTGGGATGTAATTCTTGTCAGGATGATTTCATTTGTAGTTTCTAAACTTGGTATTGGTTTATCTGAATGGTTGAATTATTGGGTGTTTATTACCGCTCTTCGTATTTATGTGATTCTTAAATTGTTAATTATTAAAAAGGTTTTTATATCTGGGTTTAAAGAAATGAAAATAAGGTTTTAAATTGTTTTGACACGTAGCTTAATTATTTAGGGTGTTTAAATTGGAAATTTATTTTGCGACAGTGATGCTAAGAATGAACCAACCGTTCAACTTGATTTTAATTTAATAAAGGATTGATCACCCGGTATTTAATTAGGCGGGGTGTCACAAATACACACACACACACACACACACACACACACACACACATATATATATATATATATATATATATATATATATATATATATATATGTATATATATATATATATATGTATATATATATATATATGTATATATATATATATATATGTATATATATATATATATAATTTTTAGGTTTTTATTTTTATTTATTTACTTTTTAAGTTAGTTTAATTTTATTATTATTATTTTATTTTTATTTGAGTCTTTTATTTTCAGATTAGGAATTTTCAATTTTTTTAGATTTATTAATTTTATATTTTTAATTGAGTCTTAGTTTTATTTTTTTTATTTTTTTACAACTAAACACACACTCACACACACAATTCCCATCATACACCAAACATGCACACAAACACCTCACTCACCCATACCTATCTATCCTTCATCCTATCACACACAAATACATCCCATTTCATCTTCTCCACCCAAACTATCACCTTCTCTGTCCTCCGTTAAAAAAACCCACCAAACCAAAGCATCCTAAATCCAAACCCGTTTCAAACCCGAAACCTTGGCAGCCCTTCTCCAAAGCCGGACTAACCCGAGCCTAACCTCCGAACCCAACAACCGGCTACCTTCCAAACTCGAAACCGCTCCTTTAAATCCAAACCTGACCTCCCATCTTCTCCCAACCAACGACCCAAAATCCAATCATAAACCAACAAAACTCGAAACCCATTTCGATCAACCCCAATCCCATAAAAATCGGAACAATACCCCAAAGCCTCTTCCAAAAAAAAAACGTGAGTAGAAATAAAGGCTCCCTTTTTACTTTTGACTTGGCCAAACCTCAAATTCTAACAATCTCTCTTCAACAAGCCAAAATCATGGGTTATAAAAATGGAGGGGTGGCTCATTTAAAAGAGACTCTCATACACGAGACTGCAGAGAAAAAAAGCAGTGTATATACAATTAGGAACATAATTTTTTTAGAAAAAAAAATCGTTTAGCTTTAAAATAATTTTTAGTTTTTTTAATCTTGTTGGTGTAATCAAGTGCTGATTGTGATGACATTGGAACGCAATTCAAGAAATACGATTCGAAATGAGACTTTGTGTATCATATTATTTCCCTCTTGTTTCAATTTTTATTGATATGTTTGTGATTGTGCTTGATTGTTTAAATATGTTTGGCTAATCACCCTGTTCAAGGGGTGGGATGAAACTTGAGTATGATATTTGTTTAATTAATCAATTTCACTTATTGTTATATTTCTAGGAGAATTAATTTGTAATTGTCACAAATTAATTTATGTATTGAGAGATAGTAAATTAATTTAGGTTTAATATTTGATTTCGGGAATCGGACTAGAGATAGGTTTTTCCTAAATTTAAATATTAATTCGGTGTTGAAAATTGAGGGTTCATACAATTTTTATTAAATTGATCCTAGCGGGTAATCTTCTTGAAAATAGTATAATTCTTAATTTTTCATAGTGTGACATTTTTACATTAATTTCTAAAAAAGATACTATTAAATTTATAATTGTAACGAGATTTAGATTATCAATTTAATATTATCTTGAAATATTTCAAATTAATAAATTGAGAAATTAAGATAATTGTTAATGCGGTGTAATTCCATCTCTCGACATTCTCACATTTATCACACTCGATTACACATTATTTTTCGTTCTTTTGTCATTTCATATTTTTAGCATTTATTAGTTAATTCTCCCTTGAAATTGTTTTAAAAAAATAAAAAGTAAGAAATAAAAATAAATATTTTAATAAAAAGAAATTGAACTGCAAGCATTCACATTTTCACCTTGAAAGTTGGATTGATACTCGTACTTACCGCAATACAAGTTGTTTAATAAGTTTTGTAGGTAATTCAAGGGATTTTCATACTAGGTTTTGAAGACAACGACAAACACACAAAAAGCCTTTTATCAACTAATACTTAAATATCATTTAATCATCTGAAAAATCCTAAGATGATTCAAACTAAGTATAAGCTTACCTATGGCCTCAGATTGGTCAATCAGTATTACTTTGGTCAATAAGCATACTAAATAACTATCATATGTTTAGTTAGCATATGCTCAAAGCATCAGAAAATAAGTAAATAACACTTTTTCATTAACTTAAATGGAAATTTACATTTACATCAAAACCAAAATATACAAGAGAATTACGACAACTCAGGATGGCGAGCAAGGTAGTCTGCAACGAGTGCTTTTCGATGATCATCTGAATGGGGCATAATCTCCTCTTCCCCATCTTCTAAGGGATGATCCAGAAGCTGAGCAGGAATATCATCAATTGGGATCCACCGATCATCCCTAGAAAATGGATTATGGCGATAGGATGGGAAATCAATCTGATACTTGTACCACAAGGGAGAGTCCTTAGGAATCTTTAGCTCTCTAAGGGCACTGAGCCACCCCCGGGAAAATGCAAGGCCCGTTGAACATCCCCTTTCATCTTAGCAACCTCTCTTTGCAAATCTTGGGTTTCAGCTCAAGCGACCCCCTTAGATGATGATAAAGATCCTCGATTCCCCAAGGGGGGCCCCGATGGGGTATTCTCCTTCAGACAAGCAATCTCCCTTTTTAAATCATCATTCTCCTTCTGGATTAGCTCGCTCACTTGATTTACTTCACTGGCATCTAGGAGCTTGGCCTTTAGGTCATTCACATCCTCTTGGGACAAAAGCCCCAACTTCTTCCATCTCTTGGAGATTATCTTTTAGCTTCGTGACCAACTTGAATTGGTCCTTATACTACTGATTTCTTACTCTCAGATATTTGTCGATCTTCACAAAGGCCTTACGAACCTTCGAATCAATGTTTGGCCCAAGAATTTATCCCAATGAAGAGTTTACAGGGATATATTCATCTATATCAATGGGCTACAAAAAATAAACAAGCAATAGAATCAATGAACATCAGTATCAATGCAAGATCAGCAACAAGAAGTTTTTTCTCATTCAAATAACTAGTGGGGGCAAATGCCAAGTACAAGTTTGAAAATTACAAACTACAAAAAGTAAAGAAGCAAAAACCCTAAACCATCGACAATGGTCTATACCTGCTCAAAAGATGCTAGCCCCTTTCCCTTATCAACAGTTGAGGCAGTTTTATCGCCAGCAACCACGATCGCATCAGGACCGTCTGCAACCTAGTCAGCAGAAAGATCTTCAATAGTAGGACGAGTTGGTTCTATCCTAGCTTGAATCGAAGGCTGATCAATCAAAGGCCCCCAAATGTTCATTAGGTTTGGACCTGGCTCGTGTTGAGAAAATAGAGGGGAGCCAACTGGAACTTCAGTTGTGACTAGAGCTTGGTCCCAGCCCTTATTGAAGCCTACACGCTGAATATAGGTGATTTAGCACTCATCATAATCGTACTCTGCCTCCCATCCTTCGTTATACGCATTATACCTGGCAGCTGAAGCCTCTCGCTCTAACTTATCCACTTTAGCAGACAACTCCATATTAGCCTCTGCAACATTCAACTTATCAATGACCACCTGGGCATAAGCCTTCTAGAGCTCGACGAGCTCTTTTGATGACTGCTCCTTAAAAGCGTCCAAATCCTTCTGTTTCTTTTGATAAAAAATAGTCTTAACATTGGCCAAGGCCTCTTCGGAGCTCTTTAAGGACCCCTCCAGCTCTCCATACTTTCTCGACTGGTCAGTCTGACCATGAAGCAACGTGGTAAAATTATAAATAAACTGTACAAAGGGAGAAAACACAAGTCAATTTATCGAAGATCAAGGAAGAGAACTAAAAGAATTACAAAGAGAGGGTGACCTACCAATGCAAGCCCTTGAGTTGATTTTAGGGCCAACTAGTCGCCACCCATCTTCAGTGACCGTTCACGATCAGAAGCGAGCACAACCCCCTCTAGCAGTACTGGGGCAAGATGGGGAGAATCAGCCACACTCCTCCCCCAATAATAACAATGGAAGAAGGCATAACAGGAGACCTTAAAGCATGTGTCCTCTTCTCCTTTTCTCTCGTTTTCTTTATCTCTCTTTTCTTCTCTTCTTCTTTGCTATTCTTCTTGTCTGATTCACTCTCCCTAGTTCCTAATTTTGAGCCACCTATATTGGGGGAGTCCCATTCCTTCCTCTTTAAAGATTTCTTACGATCAGAGAACAGATCATCATCATCATCATAATTAATTAAACACCTCCTTCTTGGTGGCGCCATTCTCTTTTCTTCTTCTTCTTCATCTTATTCACTGGTTCCCCCTTCGTTATCTTTCTCTTCTTTCTATTCACCTTCTCCCTCTTCCTCCTCTTTGCTCACTTTTTACCTTTCTTCTTCTAACATAATGGGTTTATAAGGTCCACCAATCTCCTGTATTGGAACCTCTAAATCAGGAGTGGAGTACACTGGTCTGGCAGTTAAATTGGAAGTACTGTTCTTATACTCGAGCAAATAAGCAGCCGATCGGGGGTGCTCGCCGTCAGCAAGAGTATCCCTAATTCGCCAAGATTTTAGAAGTTAAAAGTCCTTAAACTCAGTGGGATCAGGTTCTTGGTTCTTTACCTTAACTGTAAAAACAACCAAAGTAGAAGAATGCAACATATCCGAAGAAGGCACGAAGAGGAAATAGCAAGTAAGAAATAGGAAAGAAGAGACAGTGTTAGCAACCTATATACTCCTCCCCAAAGGTAGGATCCTAGGTCCCCTATACCTTACGCCCTCTGGTTAGGGAGGATATTGCCAATTCCTAGAAAGGAAGCCTTCATTCCAGTAATCCTTATGAGAATCAGGTAAGTTTACAACTAGAACTCGATCATCACTCCTGGCCTTTAAGTACAAGAGTCCACCTTTCGTACGCAAAAAAGTATAGCAAAAACAAATTTTTGCAAGCCCTATGTTGGTCCCATATAACTCATTTATTCTATGTACTCCATTAACGATTTTCCAAACGTTTGGAGTACATTGGGCAAAAACAACGTCGAAATATTTGAAGAAATGTAAGAACAGAGGATTTGGGGGAAATGTCAAACCCCCTTGAGAGACCAATAATGTATGGATCCAATGACTGTCGTCTATGGCACGAACGTTATGAGGAAGGTGGACACACTCGATATCCACCAAATTAGGGATATTATAGCACTTTATAAATTTGAAAAGATATTTGTTATCAACCATCGCCATTTTCAAACAAAACCCTACCTACAAAAACCTTGTAGAAGGGAAGAACCAAGAAAAGAGTTAGAGATAAAACTTACAAGTGTTGATGAAGCCTTGAGAAATCATTGAAGAGGAAAAGTTTTGATTTTTAAGTGGAAAGCAAGAGAAGAAGCTTAGAGACGAAGTACGAGCAAAAATGTCTGGAACCAGGGAACTGACTTTAGAGTGGCACACGAGCAGGTTTTAAAAGACCTCAAATGATGAATCGCGCCTCCCCGGGAAGATATCAACTCTTGAAGACAAGTGTTCCCTTTTCAGCTCTCACCAAATTACACATGTGCCACACTGATTTTAAACTCTATTTTTGACGATAAGTCTTGGACTTGTTTAAAATCTATTGGCCTAGAAATTTCATCCCAGAGATTTGAGGGGTAATTGTGGGAGCCTATAATTTAGGATTTGTGAAAGTACCCGACCAACCCAAATGAATAAACTTTTTGCCTGGCCCAAATCATGAAGTTAATTATATCTGAAGTATTTGTTATATAAGAAACGGATTCGGTCAAATAAAGTACCAACAATCTCGGAGGAGATATTCAGGTGCTCTTTGGCTTATCCTTGTGTGATTTTGAGTTCCTTAAACAACTCGAACTCTATGATAATTTGACCTAAAAATTGTACACCCTGATCCGGGAAATAAGGATTGTAACCTGAGATTTTGAGAGACTTAATAAATAGTAAACTCTCCGTGGACGTAGGTAAATCGTTGTTGTGTGTGTGATCTTTACTTTTCTACTTTGTGATTGTTTTCTTGGATCTTTTCATTGTGATATTTTTTTGCACTCATAGATAATGTCCAACTATTTATTTTTATAAAATTTTAAAACTTTGTATAAAACTTTCTTTCATAAAATAGTTTTTAAATATTACAGTTTGTTAAAAAAGTTACATCCAACTATTTTTTTATATAAAAAACATCATTTTTTTAAATAACGAAACATTTTTTTTAAAACTCTTTTATCGAACATTTTTTTTAAAATAGGTTATATCCAGTTATTTAAAAAAATCTATTTTTCCTATATAAAAGATGTCAATTTTTTTGAAAGAACGAAACATTTTTTTAAAATCTTTTTTACAAAAGAGTTTTTTGTAACATTTCTTTTTAAAAACAATGTTATAAATAACAGTGTTACAAGCAGTGAAGTTATAAAATGTACCAAACATTTTATAAAAACACTCTTATAAACTCCAATTGGGATAGCTTACCAAAGAGTTTATAAAAGTGTACATTTTATAAAAAAAAGTTTATAAAAACTATCCCAATTGGGATAGTTTACCAAACAATTTATAAAACAATGTCAAATTTGAAATTATCACAATCAATTGAATTTTTTTTATATAAAATGTACAAAACATTTTATAAAAACAATGTTATAAAAGTATAGGGCCGTTTGATCATGTATTCAGAAAATTTGATTTAAGCAGTGTTTTTAAATTCAGTTTTCTATATTTATAAATATTGGTGTGCGTTTAGTAATCTTGTTTTTAAATTTAGTTTTCTCAAAAATTAACAAATGGGCAGACATGTGTATATATATTACACATATATGCATACGTATAATATATGTATATATAAACACATATATAAAACTTTCATAAATACATTCTACATAAATGTATACGTACATACATGCATAAATATATAATGTGTTCTTTAGGTATGTGTATATATATACATAAATAATACAAATGTATACGTATATATATATATATATATATATATATATATATATATATATATATATATATATATATATATATATATATATATATATATATATATATATATATATGTATGTATGTATGTATTGTATGTATATTTTATATTATTACATACATGTATAAACTTGAAAAAACTATATATGTATCATGTATGTATTGATAATATTGTTTAACATATAAATCTTAGTATATTATGGAATTCAATAATACATATATACACGTAATTTTGTATACATATACATATATATTTATTATTTATTATAATAACACACAAATTAATGTATATGGATATTATGTTGTTTTGGATATTTATTTTAGAAAATAAAATAAACTGTTTTTAATAATTTAAAACAAAATAAAACAAATAAATAATAAATATAAAATATTTATTAATAGTAAGAAAACAGACATACTAGTAATCTGTTAAACGAAACTAACGATACTGACTTAAAAATTAATACATAATCCGACCCAACAGAATTCACGTTGTGTCCTTAAGATGATTTTGCTCCCTCAATAGGTGCTCAAGGTTATAAGTAATCGTCTCCCAAGATAGAACGGATTTTTCGTTCTTGGCGGTAGCAGCACTTTAAAATGTCAAGGCTCCGACGAACTCAATAAATTTTTGTACTTCGAGCACAAAATTCTACTTCGAACAAGAGCAAAATCACAAATACAAAATGAAGGAGGGAGGGAGAATGGTTAGGATTTTTTTTTGGGTGTGAAAAAATCGAGTCTGGAGGAATCCTTTTATAGTGATGTTCATGACCATTTGAACAGGCACTATGTCTTTTCATAACCAATCACAATCTTTTACCAAAAAGTTGATTGTTTAGTGTTAATTAAAGAGGATGTGCCTTTTTGTAATTAATTAAAATGTTTTTAATTAATTAAACTGTTCACCCAAAAGATGTGACTGTTCAATAATTTTTTCGCGAATTAACCCAAAACATTTTTGGCTAATTAAAACTTAGCCCGCCGCACGCATGCGTGCGGGATTTTGGCCCAAAGTCCACCTATGCATAACATATGCCCTTTCCCATTCAAAGAGTTGGGATACCTCCAAGACATCCAAGCCTTAGTCCCAAATAAGAAGTATAGTAACTCCTCACTTTTCCCGCATTCTTCTAATGTGGGATAAAAGTCCTACAAAAAGTTTACTACACACTTCTCATCTTAACTGGGTGACTGTAAGGACATATTTTACATAGTCCTGTATACATTAGAGTATGTTGTATATCGCTAAAACCGTCAAAGATTTATTTAAGATCAATCATGCATCAAGACGGATATGATTACCAACATTCTTCAACAGAAAAGCCTTTGTGAGGCGGATTTCGATAAGGTTGTGTTTAAGTCCCTTAACGGTTCATTATAAGTGTTGGGATAATTTTTATAAACTGTTTTTAAACACTTGAGGCATTGTTTTTCATCAAAATATTTTTTCTAAGTGTTGAGGCGGACTTTTAATAAAAAATTATTTTTTCGCTCCAGTCGTTCGAGCGACAATGCTGCATCGTTCAAGCTACATAACCATGTCGCGCGAAGCCTCGTTCAAGTGATATCCTGGTTTTGTTTAACCTATCTGACCGACTCATTTTTTTTTATATAATGCGTGTTAAATGAGTCCAGTTTCGTGAAGAAGACCTGGGTTTTACCATGTATGAAAACGGAAAACAACTGAATAATTTCATTTTCTTCATTTAGGGTTTTAATCCTTTGTTTTCAATTCACAAAAACCCAATAGTTTAGTGAATTATTTTGGAACCTAAGATACGTTTTTTGTAAAATTTCTCTTGTAGAGAGGGTAAATCTACGACTGATAATTGCGTGTCATTTGAGAGTACTCATGGGTGTTCCATGCTGATTCAGAGCAACGTGTTCTTGTGGTCTGCTGCGATTGATCCATTGCTGACTCTAGACTGCGTGTATATGTGAGTATCTGCGTGATATTCATTGCATATTTCATTATGTAATTGTAAGTTGAGATTTATTGTTCATAGTGAAATAAAAAGGTTTTACCCGGAAGGGATTTTTTCCTGAAATCTGTGTGTCAGCAATTTATGTTTGTATGTGATCACCTAGATGCATGTGTTAGGGCTGAATTAAAATTGGTTTAAAGATTGACTCCAATTAAATAAGTTTTAAATTTGAAATTTGTGAATCCTTCATTTAAATCGGTATCAGACAAAACCCTGGTTTTACAAATTTTTATCACACCAGGCTTCACTAATTTATTGTGAATTCCTTTTTTCGCAAAATTTTTGTGACATCGATTTTTTTTGAAAATTTTGATTTGGAAAATTCCCAATGTTTCCAAATGAAAACTCATATAATCGGATGCTCGTATTTGATGGCACAAATTATGCCCACTAGAAGGGCCGAATGAAATCAGGTTTAAAAGCAATTGATGAACGTGTTTGGTTAGTTTGTGAAAGAGGGTGGACTCCTCCCACTATCATCGTTGATAACATCACCTCTCTTAAACCCGTGACTGATTGGACTGAGGATGAATTTAGGTGGAGTACATACAACTCTCTTGAACTTAGTACTATTTCCAGATATGTCACACCCGACGAATTCTGACGTATCATGATGTGTACCACGTCAAAAGAAGCATGGGATATTTTACAACTTACCCATGAAGGCACGAACGCTGTTAAAGAGTCTAAATTGCAAAATTTAACTACTCAATTTAAAACAATCACCATGCTTAAATCTGAGTGTTTTGATGAATTTTATGCACGTTTGTCTGATATTGTCAACACTAGTTTCAATTTGGGTGAGCATATCCTGAAGCACGGGTGATTAAAAAGATTTTAAGATCATTGCCTAAATGTTTTATTCCTAAGGTCACTGTTTTAAACTCATTAGGGAAATTGAATTCTCTTAACTTAGAGGAGCTCGTAGGAGATCTACAAACTTATGAGATTGATATGTTTCCTAAATCTATTAAGCCTAAGGATAAAGGAATTGCACTTAACGCACAATCTAGGAGAGATAAGAAAAAGAAAGAGAGAGTTTATGAGTTTTATTCTGAGGGCGAATTTGATTTTGATGATATGGCCATGCTTGAGAATTTTTTTAAAAAAATTTCTCAAATTTTCCAAAGAAAATTCTTCCAATAAAAGATTTTTTGAGAAAAATAAAAATAAAGAAGAGGTCAAAGAGAGCAGTGAGAATGATAAAGAGGAAGAGGGTAGATGTTTTGAATGTGAGGATAAATGGCATTGGGCGTTTGAGTGTCCCACTCGGCTAAAGAGAAAGGGTAAGAAGATTGCCATACCAGCCAGTCATAGCGATAGTGTCATAGAGGTTTATGATTCGGGTGATGAAAAAGCCCATGGTGTGCGTGTCGCATTTTTGGCTAGTCAGGTTATCACACCTAGTTTGCACGACGATGAGGGCATTTGTACACCTGAGAGTCCCGAGGATGATTTGAGTATTTCGAGTGAGGGTGAAGGTGAGTGTGAAAGTGAAGATGAAAGTGAGTTCCAAATAGCATTTAGAGATTTGTACGCCGAGACCTTAAAGACTAAGAAGCTGAATAAGGAGTTATGTCTTAAGGTGTTAGATTTGGAGAGAGATAGAAGTTTTGAGTGAGTTTGAGGCAATACGAGTCCACTCGATAAGGTGAAATTTTCTTTGAGTAAACAGTTGATAGATTTAGGCCGGAAAAAGAGTTATTTGACCAACATGGTGTCTAGTCTGATGACACGTGTATCCCAACTCGAGAGTGATCTCGAACGTGCCCGGGATGACAAAGTCCCTTTGGAGAACTCATTTAAGAAGGTTGGAAAGATGGTTATCAATCCCATTTTGGGTAGTGGTGAGAGTTTAGGACTAAGTCATCACGGTGCATCTACTTCCCATGTTACACCCAATCCGGTTCCCACTTTAGTGTTAGATTCACATGGCTCTCAAGCTAACCCACCTAGGCGTCTGTTTCCCCATAGGAGATCTCGTCCTAGCATTTTTGAGAGAGGTGTACCTAGGCTCGTTTATGTTTGCTCTCATTGCAAAAAGAGAGGACACCTTAGGGAATTTTGTTTTAAGTTGGGTAATGTGTCGGGTTTTGCTACGAAACATGTTTCCAAACATGCACCCACACATGATACTTTACATTCTTCCGATGATTACATGAGAGAGTTTGCACATATTCAGGAGCAAGTTAAGTTTTTAGTCAATACCTCACACGATTTGATGGATGTTTTTCATAAGATGTCACCACCTTTGGAAAACTCCTGCGCAACTAACGATTGAGGTTTAGACTTGCTTGGTAGCACATGATGATTTGCATGATGATATTATATGCCTATTTCTAGTGTGTACCACTTGTGTATTTTTTTTTCATTTTTGAAATTTTTTGAAAAATACAAAAAGATTTTCTATTTTTTGAGAAAAATTTGGAAAAGCCAAAAAGATTTTATTTTGATAATTTTTTTTAGAAAATTAAAAAAGAGTTTTGTATTTTGTTTTACACCTTTTATGGATGGACACTTAGGATGACCAAGTCACAACATCGTTCCATTTTTCATGTGACTATTTGATATTATTTTGAGACGATAAGTCATTTCATCCATGTGCTTTACAATGTTTGGAGTCATTGAGATGTAATTCGCTGTTACTTCCTACATGTTTGACTCATAATTTCCTTTATTGCACACGTGCATGGATTTGTTTGATTATTGTGCTTGTCTATCACATGTTGGTCGACGTGTTTTCACTTCAATTCTGTCTTTAAAATGAACCATATGCGATAAAACTCGACAATGAAATTAGTGAATGTAAGAACCGTTGCCCGTGAGGAATTTGTTTAAATATGAAAAAATGATGAGTGAATACGAAAAAAGGGTTGCGAGAGGCAAGTGAACTTGTGGTGAAATCCACCATTTGAAAAGAGCCCAAAAGAAAAAATTAAGGCAATAAAAAGAAAATTATGCTAAAAATGGGCCAGTAGGATTTCTCTAAGGAGAGAATTTAGTGTGATCACCTCAAAAGAAAAATAAAAGCATTATTATTTATGAGGGAGTTTTGTTGAAAATAAATAACGGGTTTGCACGTCATAACGAAGTCTTGAAAAAGCATTACAAAGTTTTAGACATTTTTGGGGTGGAAATCATTTAGACTTTGATTTGTTGATTTCATTAAGTCGATGTCATCTAAATTCAATAATTTTACACCTAAGGACGTTTTTATGTTCATTCTTAAGGAGTACACATATTCATCGTGCACATATGATTGATTGAGTTTATTTACCTATCTAATTTGTTCACACCCATTCCTTCCATATCCACGATTTGGTTATGTTAGTGTAAATTCATGGTGTGCGTTGTTTTTATAAATTTTTGAAAAAATTGAAAAATCAAAAATAGTTTGTGGAATGCTTTTGAGTATATCCTTGATGATTGTAGTTGTTATTATGCTTTTGTTGTGACACTCCATGTTTATTTTTATTTATTCTTTTCCTTGTCTATTTCGGTCAAATAAAAAGGGGGAGAACGAATTATGATTTAATGGGGGAGTTTTTGCATTATGGGGAACATTTGAGATTCATTTGATTTGCATTGATTTATGTTTATCTCATTTTAAACTCGATACATCATGATAGTATTTGTTTCTTGTCTTATGTGTGTAGGTACAATTAAAGATCATTATTTCACACCCTGATGATGACAAAGAAATTTTAAAGATTGTTAAAGAAAGTTTTGAAGTCTTACATCTTTAGTACCTTTCCAGTTTTGGGTTCATGGGAGGGTATTATATTTGTATAGGACATTTGATTTGATAATGCATATGTTTTTATTTTGTATTGGCATAGACATAGGGGAAATTCGTAAGGACATAATTTGCATAGTCCTATATACATTAGAGTATGTCGTATACCGCTACAACTGTCGAAGAGGATCAATCCAGAATTAAGACGGATCCGAATATCAACATTCTTCAAGAGGAAAACCTCTGCGAGACGGATTTTGATAAGTTTGTGTTTAAGTCCCTTAACGGTTCATTATAAGTGTTGGGATATTTTTTATAAACTGCTTTTAAACACTTAAGGCGTTGTTTTTCGTCAAAATATTTTTTCTAAGTGTTGAGGTGGACTTTTAATAAAAAATTATTTTTTCGCTCCAGTCGTTCGAGCAATAATGCCACGTCATTTAAGCGACATAGACATGTCACGCAGAGCCTCGTTTAAGTGACATCTATCCTCGTTCGAGCAATATCCTGGTTTCGTTCGAAGCCTCGTTCCAGATATTTATTTTAGAAAATAAAATAAACTATTTTTAATAATTTAAAACAGAATAAAAAAATATATAATAAATATAAAATATTATTAATAGTACGAAAAGAAACTTATTAGTAATCTATTGAACAAAACTAACGACACAGACTTGAAAATTGATAACATAATTCGAGCCCAACGAATTCAAGTTGTTTCCTTAAGACGATTTTGCTCCCTCAATAGGTTCTGAAGGTTATAAGCCATCATCTCCCAGGATAAAACAGATTTTTCATCCTTGGCGGTAGCAGCACTTCAAATTTTTAAGGTTCCGACGAACTCAACAAATATTTGTAGTTCGAACATAAAATTGTACTTCAAACATGATGAGAATTACGAATACACAATGTAAGAGGGAGAGAGAATGGTTAGAAATTTTTTTTTTTGTATAAAAAAATTGAATCTGGAGGACTCCTTTTATAGTGTTGTTCATGACCATTTGAACAGGCACTATGCCTTTTCTAAATAGTCACACTCTTTCACTAAACCGTTGTTTGTTTAGTGTTAATGAAAGAGGATATACCTAGTCATAATTAATTAAAATATTTTATGATTAATTAAACTTTTCACCCGAAAAGATGTGACTGTTCAATAATTTTCCACGAATTAATTAAAGCCCCCAAAGATTTTTGGGTAATTAAAACTTGGTTCGCCTCGAGCGTGCGCGTGGAGTTTTGTCCTAAAATCCACCTGTGCATAAGGTCCTGTTGATATCCAAAAATGGAGACAACAAATAATAGATCAAATAATCAAGAGAGAAATACTGATAATGGAGAATAGGGATGAGAGACAGAGAAAACACGATGAATTTTACGCTGTTCGACCCCTCCAGGAAACCTACATCCACGGTGTTGATAGGTTTTTATTACACTATTGCCAAAGTTATATCTAGGGTTTCTAATACAACTTGTTTCTCTAGAAGATACCAACGAAAGTTCCCTATTTATAGGTAATTTATGGATATTTTCAATAGGACGAGTGGATTACCCTTATAAGTCGTGCAATCACACCTGATGATATATGTTAATCATAATAACAAACTAAAGCGCCTTGGATCATGTGCTAACTTTATAGATAAGTGCGTGAGTGATTAATTTGAAATAAACACGTTATTATATTCCCACATGATTAGTGAGGGGCGTCCAATATGTAGGCGCCCACAGGAGCATATGATGCATCCAACCTTATTTAAATGGATGCTTGACAGCTGTCAAGCAGGTTGTCCGAGCAAATTAATACGAAGATGACCTCATTTTGGAGTGGAGCCAAACACATTTATTAATTCCTTTGCCACTTGGCTTTTATTCACCTTCGGGACTATATGGGTATACTATAAAGCCCCCAAGACCTCTGGCACGAACTCTACAATTGGATGCAGGGTGAATGGATGAGGTGTTACTTATTGCTCATATCAAGGCATTTGTGGTCGTCTCACTTTGGGTCGGCCTAGGCCTAGCAGATTGCCTTTAGGGTTTTTAAAAAAATTTAAGGACATGTGTCCAGTAGCTGAAGCATCTTCTTTGTAATCATGGCGAAGGGACATGCATACTGATACTCTGTGCCTCCATTTTATTTCTCCAAATTTGCTGACATTTAGTCTGCTGCATCTTTTTACCCCCTTTTCAAAAAGTATAAATTCGCTCCACATCTCTCATTTTCATCACTTTGATACTTGCATGGAGTTATTTATATAGAGAGAGAGATTCAAGCGTTATTCCAAACGTATTTGAGAGACCAGTTATTTTTCCGCTAAAAGTACTTATGAGGCCCCTTTCCTATTTTCGTAGCTTATCCCGCCATATATCATTTAAACATGTACGTCCACCTTATTTTAGCTAGGGTTTCTTCGTTCTTGAATTTTTTGGATGGTATTTTGCTGTTGTTTGGATATTGTGGCGTTAGACAGCCATTGGGGTGGTTGGTCTAGGTTTAGTAGATAGAAATATGAGTTCTTATGACTTTTCCCCCACACGTCCAAAGAATTTATAGCTTTATTCGTGAACTGGAATCAGAGTTCCCTGATATTACTGATAGGAGGTTTCCTTACCCTTTACTGGTGGTTAGACCAGAGGAAGAGCCTGGTCACTCTCATTACACCTAAGACCCCCTCTAGTTGTGGCTCTTCTGTTGGTCCTGGGGTTCCTTACATTTCATCCCCTATTTTAGACACTTCTTCTACTATCCCTGTTATGTCTCCTTCCATTGTGGGTGATTGCATGAATACCATCTCCATGGATACCATTAACCTTGATTCCCTTTTTGAGGAGGTCGCTACTGATAGGGATGAGGATATTAGGCCAGAAAGTGTTGACCCCTATCCATCTAGTTCCCCTGTTGATGGATCCCACGATGAGTCTACAGATGAGGATGAAGAGGATCCTGCTGGGTCCTTTAACGCCTATAATCCCGCTGAGAATGATTCTCAATGTTATCAGTGTACTATCACGAAGGAGGAACTTGATGTGATGAGAGATAAATTCACCATTCTCATAGCTATCCAAACTAGAATGCCTAGCGTATCAGATAGGTGTTTTTGTAAAGGACGCCAAGGAGATTTTCCTCCCCTTATGGGTTTTTCAAGTGTGGTAGAGGCTACCTCTTTATCCTACCATTCATTCCATTCTGAGGGGTTATGGTGTGACTCTGACCCAGTTCCCCCCCCCCCCACACACACAATGCATATAGGACCATACTAGGGGTCATGGTGTTCTGGAAACTTAGAACTGGCGTTGATTTAATGGGGGATATCTTTAGATATATTCACAATTTAAAAGACAATGCCAAAGCCCCCGGGTATTATTATTTTTTTGCTCGGAAGCCCCAATATAGGATGGTAACAGTAGTCCAAACTAGCAATCATAGCTGGAAGGGACAATATGTATTCATTAAAGGAGACTACGAATTTAGGTCCCATGAGCGAGATATGTCGTGTAGGATTCCCAGGGAATGGAATGTACCCAATAATATGGGTAATACTTTTTCTGTCATTTGATATCTCTTTTCTTTTTTATTGGTCGTCTTACCTTTCTAATATTATTATTCTGTTTTGCTCATTTCAGTGAAACAAGCCCCTAGGCTACCCAAGTCTTTGGTTGACCTTGTCATGTCATACTGCGAGAAAAACCTGAAAAGTTAGAAGATTTATTTTCTATTGAGAAATTTATTGTTGTCGAGTACCATACTCCCCCTGGTGGTAGGACCCATTAGATTTTGAGGTGCCTTTGGAAGGTTGTGTGGCGCAGGAGACCCATCTTGACATAGGTGATCAACTTGTAGGTGGGGAAGGAAATTTTAAAGAAGGTAAGTTATACTAGCGCCTCACTTTTTTATCTTTATGTGCTTTAAGTCTATATGCCGATGTCTATGTTTGTCATCTTGTCAGGTGTAGAGGATCATCCATCTAAAGAGACATTATGAATGGCTCCTTGTCATATTAATTGTAAGGCCTTGGGTGAGGCTATATAAAAAAGAGTTAGTGTTGGCTAGAAGTAGACTGGTGTCAAGCAGGCTGCTGCTTCTAAGACAACCGATCAAGCTACTCACCAGTAGGAAGCTGCAGTCGCCGCCAAGGCAAAGGGTAAATCCCCCATATATCCTATAAGGACATAATTTTATAAATGTCCGGGGTAGAATCTATGAATTTTTTATGTGTCCTAGATCACAACATATATGTCTGATACCGTTACATTTGGCACATTAACACGATCATCCACAACGGCCTTGATCTGAATTCATGCATCCATCATCTTCACACGTGCATCATGCTACATGCAGCGTGTCCTTCAACCGTTCCCACGACTCCACTCGCGATAATGGTAAAATCGTTTACTTGGAGTGTTTATTATTTTCATAAATATTTGGGAAATTTTTAGAAAATAATTTTCGAAGTTTGATTTGTTTTTATCACAAAAGCAAAAAAAATTCTAAGTATAGAGGCGAAGTTTTTGGTCGTCGAGCTTATTCGAGCGACATCACACTGTCGTTCAAGCGACATGTGCATGTCGCGCAAAGTCGCTCAAGAGACATGTGGCTCGTTCGAGCGACATCTCTATGTCGTTCGAGCGACGCCGCTGCCTCGATTTTTGTATAAATAGCAATGCCCATTCTACACGTTTTCCAAGTCTTTTTGCACATACATTTTTGCGATTTTACTGCCCAGAAATGAATTTCGTTTTTCAAGGTTTCTAAGCCTTTTTTATTCACAAACCATTCCCATATATTTGTGTGAATCTTTAAACCTTCAAAGGATCGTTCTACTCATCTGGAGTAACCTTGTGGAGAATTCGACACTTTTCCATTGCTCACCTTCTGGAGTTCTTACGGGACATTCTAGCCGACAACATCGTAACCGACACTTGCGGATATTTCGTATGTCACTACTTGTATTTTCATTGTAATCCGTGTAAACCGATATTTACATATTATAGTGAAAATAAAAAGGGTTTTCCCGTTTGGGGGATTTTTCCTCATTTGGTTGTTTGTGATTGAATGATCTTGCATGTTTAAAAGGTTATTTAAAAACTGGGTTTAATTAAATTAATTTCTCTATTTGATCATAAGGCGCACTCTTAAATTGGTATCAGAGCCTCTTACACAACTTTATCGTGTAATTTTTCGCAAAAATTTTCTGAATATCGATTCGTTAAAATTGATTTCTTGAAAAGACGCTTGTTCAAATGGAAAAATCGTTTAGTAAAATTCCAGTTTTTGACGGGTCAAATTATGCATATTGGAAAGCCCATATGAAATCTGCTCTTAAAGCCATTGATGAACGTGTGTAGTTTCTTGTTGAAAATGGGTGGACACCTCCCACCATCACTGTTGAAAACGTAACAAATTTAAAACTCGTGGCTCAATGGACTGAAGATGAATATAAATGGTCCATGTATAACTCTAAAGGTCTAAGTGTCATTTTTGGATCTGTCACTGCTGACACTTCTGACATATAATGACGTGTACCACGTCTAAAGAAGAGTGGAATGTTCTCCAACTTACCCATGAAGTCACTAATGCAGTTAAAGAGTCAAATTTGCAAAATTTAACTACTCAATTTAAAATAATCACAATGCTTGAATCTGAATGTTTTGATGAATACTATGCTCGCTTGTTTGATATTGTTAACAACAGTTTTGACCTTGGTGAACACATTCCTGATATTAGAGTAATTAAAAAGATATTGAGAACTTTGCCAAAGCATTTTATCCCCAAAGTCACCGTGATTAACTCGTTAAATACTTTGAAAAATCTAAAATTAGAAGAGTTGGTAGGTGACCTCCAGACCTATGAGATTGACATGTTCCCCCACACGATGAAATTTAAAGAAAAAGGGATAGCTCTTACAACCCAGGATAGGAAGAGTGAGGGGTCGAAAAGAAAGAGAGTAGAGTCATCTAGAAGAAAAAAGGAAGAAATTTTAGATTTGGAATTTGATTTTGACTTAGATGATTTGGCTTTGTTTGTTAAAAAATTCAAGAAAATTCTCAAATTCAAGAAAAATGGAAATTTCAAAGATAACAAGAATTTTGACAAAAATAAGTTTGTAAAGAAAAATGAAAAAGATAATAAAGACCCTCCTAAGAAAGACGGTGAGAGATGTTATGAGTGTGACCATAAGGGTCATAGAGCTTTTGAGTGTGCTACTAGGCTGAACAGACCTGCCAAAGAAAAAGGCAAAGCGATTCTTAATGCTAGCCTTGGACTCTAGAGATGAGTCACCGCATGAATGTAACTTCACCGCATTCATGTCTAGTCATATGAGTACCTCTAGCGCTCCTCACGACGAAGAGGATGCTACTTTACAAGGACACCTCGACAGTGAGAACGAAGTGAGTGAGGGGGAGGATGCTACAAGTGAAAGTGAGAGTGATCTTCGACGCGCCTACGCCGATTTGTATGCCGAGTCTTTTAAAACCAAAAAGTGTAACAAGGCGTTAGTTCTTAGGATCATCGCTTTAAAGGAAGATTTAGGAGAAGAGAGAGAGAGAGTCCTCCACCTGCACTGCCTTGAGAGAGAGAGAGAGAGAGTTTGCCTGTGTTAAGAGAGAGACTAGTTGTGTTGAGAGAGAGAGAGTCGGTTTAGAGATAAAGAAAGACTGTTTGGAGATAGAGAGGGTATTTTAAAGAAAGAGAAAGGGGACTTGACCAATCAAGTTTCTAGTCTTACGAGTGGGATCCATTCCTCTTTGGAGACTCGGAAGAAACTTGAAGCCCTTGTAGCCCAGCTAACTCATGACCTTGAGAAAGCATGGGAAGTGAAAGTTCAAATCGAGGATAAATCTGGTAAGATGGGAAAGATGTTCCTTGGCCCCGCATTAAGTTTTGGCGAAAGGCAGGGAATAGGTTTTGATGGTGCTTCCACTTCTAAAATTGCACCTGGACCAGTTCCTGAGTTTACTATGACTCCTTATGGCCACCGTAAAAATCCTCAAAGAAAAGTTCGATCAAGAAGAGCAAACCAAGGTCGGCCTAAGACTGTGTACTTTTATACCTACTGCAAAAGAAAGGGCCATCTCAGGGAGTTTTGCTATAGTTTGGGTCGGGCACGACGTACTTCTGCTCCACCACTTCTCAGAATATTATGAAAGAGTTCCAACGTATTTCCGCACCGTCATAGGATACTTCAAAAATCCCAGCTAGAACCAACATTGATAAGGGCAGACAGAAGGTTACCTTCTCTTGGGTACCTAAGCATGATGTAAATGCCCTTGTTGCCCATATTGCTCTTAAAGATCACAATTCTTCTCAGTGGTATTTTAATAGTGGGTGCTCCAGACACATGATAGGTGATGTGTCATTTTTTACTTCCTTAGAGGATCATAGGGAAGGTAAAGTCACCTTTGGAGACGGGAGCAAGTCTATGATAGTAGGATGGGGTACTGTAGAGATACTAGGATTTCCTAGGCTAGAAAATATTTTGTACGTCAAAGGTTTGAAAGAAAACCTTCTCAGCATTAGCCAACTGTGTGACGCTGACTTTGTAGTAAAGTTTGATTGGGTTTCGTGTAATGTTTATGAGCAAGCCGATAAAATTTTATTGCAAGGGGTGAGGACTGATGATAATTGTTATGGGACCATACCCAAGTCTTCACTTGTGTGCAACAGCGCCACGATCACTCCTATGGATCTGTGGCATCAACGTCTAGGTCACGTTAACTATAGAGATTTGGAGAGATTAACTAAAAGGGACCTATTACGTGGCTTTCCATCTCTTGGAAAGTCGACTTTCGCAATTTATGGACCCTTTCAGTTGGGAAAACAAGTCTGTAGTCCCCAAAGGAAGTTAAATTACATTACCACTTCCCGAGTGCTTGAGTTGAAACACATGGATCTCATGGGTACCACTCGTACTGAGAGTTTAGGTGGTAAGAGAATGGTAGATGATTTCTCACGATACTCTATTATAAGTTTTCTGAGAGAGAAATCCGATGTTGTTGAATTTATTATGACCAAGTGTCGTATCCTACAAAATCAACACGGTGTCACTATCAATAGAATGCGGAGTGACAATGGCACCGAGTTTATGGAAGCAAAAGTCGATCTTTACTGTGATAACCTCGGAATCAAACATGAATTTTCGTCCGTGAAGACTCCTCAGCAAAATGGGATTGTTAAGAGGAAGAATCGGACAATTCAGGAGATGGCTAGATCTATGCTTTTAGGTCGTAATGTTGCTAGGAGATTTTGGGCAGTGGCAGTGTCTACCGCATGCCACACGATGAATAGGGTTTACCTTCGTCCATACACACTCCAGACACCTTATGAATTATGGACTGGAAATAAGCCCAACCTTGCATATTTATGTGCTTTTGGGAGTAAATGCTACATCCTACGGGACAGAGAGCAATTAGGAAAATTCGACTCCCGAAGAGACGAGAGAATATTTTTAGGGTATTCATCGACTAGTAGAGCATATCGGGTTTTTAACCTGAAGAGCTATAAGGTGATGGAGTTAATAAACGTCACTATGCAAGATGACAAAACATCGACGTCTGTTGACTTCACCCATTTGTGTGAGGATGACTCTCTTCCTATTGTTGATACCAGTTTGTCTCGCACACCTAGGGTGGACCCTACTCGTGTTTTAGGGGACACACCTTCTTGGGTTCGCAAGAGTCATGATCCTACTTCTAATCTAGGAGATCCCACCCTAGGGGTCAAGACTTGTGCTCAGCTAGAGAATGTTATTAGCCATATTTGCTACACATCCAAATTCGGGCCCAAGAATTATAAAGAAGCAATTAAAGATGAACACTGGATATCTTCTATGCAAAATCAGTTGATTCAGTTTAAAAAGAATGATGTTTGGGAACTAGTCCCCCGACCTAGGGAGACAAATGTGATAGGTACCAAGTGGATCTTCACGAACAAGATGGATGGGACTGGTACTATTATCAGAAATAAGGCTAGGTTGGTAGTTCAAGGCTACACATAGATAGATGGTGTAGACTTTAATGAGACATTTGCTCCTATTGTGAGGCTTGAGTCCGTCCATTTACTGCTCTCCATCGCATGTCATTCGTGCTTCAAGTTATACTAGATGGATGTCAGGAGTGCATTTCTAAATGGCATTCTATAGGAGGAGATTTATGTGGAACAACCAAAAGGTTTTAAATACCCTAATCACCTTGATCACGTCTAATATCTGAGGAAAGCCTTGTATGGTTTGATGCAAGCACCCCATGCTTGGTACAAGAAGCTTAATTCCTATCTCTTAGCCCGTGGCTTCAAGAGAGGGGGAGTTGATATGACGTTGTTCGTAAGGAGAGATGACTGTGCTATTTTAGTTGCCCAGGTCTATGTGGACGACATAGTCTTTGGGTTCATGTGCTCCCAGCTTGCTTACCACTTTAAGGAGGAGATGAAGAGTAAGTTTGAGATGAGCATGGTAAATGAGCTTACATTCTTCCTTGGTCTCCAGGTTCGTCAGCTAGAGGATGGGATGTTCATCTCCCAATCCAAGTATGCTAGAGACCTAGTGAAGAAATTCAGTTTAGACTCCGCTAAGAACGTACGTACACCGATGAGTACTTACACCAAGCTTAGTAAGGACACTTCAAGCAAGGTAGTAGAGAAAACCTTGTATCGGAGTATGATAGGTAGTCTTCTCTACTTGACTGTCAGTCGTCCCGACATCGCCTTTAGTGTTGGAGTCTGTTCGCGATATCAGGCGTCCCCAAAAGAGTCACACTTACTCACTCTTAAATGTATTATTAAATACGTGAGTGGGACTCTTTCTTTTGGCATTTGGTATTCCTTTGATACTAATGACCGTTTGTCCGTCTATTCGGATGCCGACTGGACTAGGGATGCAGATGGATGTAGGAGCACTTTTGGTGGGTGTTTCTTCTTCGGTTCTTCTCTTGTCTCTTGGTTGAGCAAGAAGCAAAACTCCATCTCTTTGTCCATTGCGGAGGCTAAGTACATAGCCGCCGGGAGTTATTGCACACAACTTCTGTGGATAAAGCAAATGCTAGAGGATTATGGGATTTCACATGACACCATGATCATTTCCTGCGGAGGCTAAGTACATAGCCCATAAGAAACACCTCTTTTTTTTTAATTTTCTCATCACCGATTTCAAACCTAAGATATTTTTCATCACTACACCTCCCGAACCCTTGGGGTCTTTGTGAAAGCATGAAAAATATAATTTTCTATAACAAATAGGGAATCTTTTGGATTTTCTATCTTTTTGGCTTGTTTGATAGGCTTTATTTTCCATGTCAAAATTTCCAACTAGTACCAATATAACACGCATTAAATATTAATACACATTTTAATCATTTGCCATGATAATTTTTTTTAGTGGGAGAGTGAGGCAAGTTTTGTTACGGTAAATTTTGCCACCCCGTGATATTAAAAAGATCCTTAAAACATTACACATTTCCCCACATTTATCAAAGTTCCCTTTTTGACCGGATGCCAATTCAAAGGTATGCAAAATCCTTTTAACTCTCTCTCATCGACACTTTTGTCCCACCTCTATCACCGCCACACCCAAATCTTACCCTCAACCCAGGCTTTCTCTAGCAAAGAAGTGAGACCTTCCTCACAATCCATTCACTTATGTGTTGTATGCTAACAACAACTTATACTACTAAACATTTAGGAATTAGGGCAATATTTCTCACAAAATCGCAAATCCTCAAAACCCACACATCGCAAGGTATTTCTTTCTCTCGATTTCTTTTTTTCGTTTCTGGTGTATTATTCAAAAAATACTAGTTGTTATACCACTTGAATCATACCACTTGTTATTTTGTGGTTGTTGATAATTAGATGTATTCTCTTTTGTAGCACCAGTTGCTAGTTACAAAGTCTTTGTTTTCTTTCTTTGGATATGTTTGATGAAACTCGGTAATCTATTATATGTGCGATTTGAGATTTGTAAACTCTGTTTTGGGTGTTTGTTCTTTGTAAAGCATCAAGACAGAGTTATGAACCTCTGTTTGAGTTCTATGTTATTTTCTTTCTCTAAAATCAGAACCACACGGAGGTTCTTTAGAAGTTTAGGGGGTTTTTTGTAAAAAAAAGGATAAATTACAGTAAGATCCCTCTATTATAACGATTTGACAAATGACTCCCTAATCTAAAAATCCCGATAAAGTGCTATTTAAACAATTGGACAGGGACAACTTACACATTTTCATTGAATGTTGATATAAACTTAATGTCGTGTGCAAAAAAATTGTTAGTTTATAAAGAAGATGTGGTGGTTGTCGCGATTGAATAGTATAGGGGAAATTTATCGGGTTCTCTATATTAGGGAGTCGTATGTAAAACCTATACAGTTTAGGGCGTTTACAGTAATTTACACACACACCCCCAAAAAAAAATAAAACAAGGATCGAATCCCTGATCCGATCGAGCGCGGGAATTTCCCGACCCCAAAAAAGGAACGGGACGGGGATGATATTTTAGTGTTGCCCCTTTGCCATTTCTAGAAGCAAGAGCGAAAAAATTGTTGGAGAAAAATTAGCAGTTTCCAAGGAGAGAGAGAGACCACGCATACGGGATGAGTACGGGGGTGCGCTTGTGAGAACAACGGTGGTGAGTCGTGAAGGATGATGGAGGTGAGGGGGATGGCAACATATATCCAGACATACTGGTGGGTGAACTACAATGGTCTAAAGAACTGTGTAAACTCAACTCATTTGTTTTTATATATATACAAGGGTGAATATATAATTTAAAGCATAAGTGTATTTTAGTAAATATATGCATAATTAGGCTAGGGATTTATACTTGTATCCCACACTGACCTAGACCAGGTAAACTTTTTCCTTCCCCCTGCCCTTGCTCCATTTAGAACCTGCCCTATTAACGATGGGATGGGGCGGGGAGAGTGCTCGCTTAAACCCGCCCCATTGCCATCCAGAGTAATTATATGTCGGCTACCATCTCTCGTTTGGGATACAAACATGCAACGCACTGATATGACATCAAAATGACTTTAATTTATTAGTTGGCTATTTAGTGTCGGTGCATGGAACCTGGAACAGTTGTTGTATTGCATGCTTTAAAATCTTACGATATGGTTTGATTTGAGGTTCACTGCTTAAACAATACGAATCATGTGGCGAATCCTAAATGGACTTGACATGACCACGGTGATTTTTTGATATTTTATCATATTGATCGAACTAGAATTACAATGAACTTTTCCCCCTTGAAATACAATTTTTTGTTGTAATGCTTATACAACATTAGATATAGTTTAAGTTTGTTCAATACTTCAATGGTGTATTAACCATTTTCTCATTTAACTCTTTATTCACAATTTTTTGGTTGTGTATAATGAAATGACTCATAGACAATATATTTATGACACGAGTTGCAAATTCGAGTGTTCGTAGAATTTAATTTACATTGTTTGTCATGAAGGCCAGTAGCTTCACATTAGAATGAAGTGATCCTATTTTAAAATTGGTTTCATATAATAATATGTTTAATTATTTAGTATGTTGTGTTATATATATATATATATATATATATATATATATATATATACTTTATTTAGTAATCCTTATATTTTTTTACCGAATCTTGTTTCGATTCATAGTAGAAATCCCAATTCACAATTCGTATTCGCGATATAATGTACAAATTGACAACTATAGCCGACCAATAAATGCACATCACTTTGACGTATTGCTAGTGAAAGTCCCATTTTTATATTTCGGATGAAAGTTGGCCTCAAAGTACTCTAGCCAGCTACGAGACTACCAACTCCCGACCTCATTCTTGTAATTTGCAAATTCAAACTGTAGTGTGTACTCTATAATAAAACTTTGGACAACCATACTGTATGGTCCATACACCACCTTTCGGGATCGCTTAGAAATCCTACGACCCCAATGATTCATTTCTTCTGATCTATAAATTCTATTATCTTTATTGCTCGAGGCCTGACCATGAAGTTAACTATTGTCGTTTCTTCGAATTATTGCTCTCAGGTTCTCTCTCTCTCTCTCATAGATACTTCTTCTCCCTTCTGTATTTTCCATGAAATCTTCTTTATTTATGGAATTATGTGTAGGAACATGTATAATAGTTTGTTTTGGATTACGAAGTCTTCTTTTGTAAATTCTTTTTCAATTTTCTTTCTGATGATGCATTTTTCCTTGTGCAAACTATTAGCATTGCTTCTGATATGTTGCAAAGGAAGTGTCCTTTTAACTATCTTTCCTAGATTGGTGTTACCTTTGTAAAAATAGTAATGAGGACATTGGCCACATCATCCTTCATTGTTCTTTTGTTGCCTTCTTATGGGATAAAATATTTGTGGGAACTAAACTTGGTTAGAGTGTTGCCTCAAAACCACTTGACATCTTATTTTGGAAACGAGAGGTCTTGGGGGACTCATCAATGTTTGATTGTCTTTGGAGATGGGTGGTTTTAATGGCTTTTTGGCACATTTGGTTGGAGCGGGATAATAGAACTTTTGAAGATAAAAGAGAAGACAAGGAATGAGTGTGGGAAACATCAAAATTTACAGGATTGTTCTAAACTTTTCAAGAAAATTTATTTTTGATGTGAATCTAAGAATGTGGAAGCATTATTGTTACACTACACACCACCACCACCAACAAAAAAGCAAAACTAAACTAAGAAAAAGGGTTTCTATATATATATATGTATTTTCTTTATTAATATTCAAGTTGTGATTACAAATGAGGGTCAAGAGGCTATTTATAGGAGAGGTTAGCATGCTAGCCACGCTAATACCCAAAAAGACAAAAAAGGACAACTAATAACTAAAAAAAACTAATTAGACCCAAACATGCTTGGAGACTAATAAAAGACTAAAAATAAAATAAAATGACACCCTAAACTAAAAATGCAAAAATAAAAGATAGTTTTCTGTCCCAGGAGCATAACCACGCGCCATATGGGATCACCATACATCATTCTCGCCATCTTCGAAAAAGCTCATCCTCGAGGTTGGAGGGTGAATCATCAATGCCACTTGATATGAACTACGAAAAAGCTTCAGACCCTAACCAAAATCAATAAAAAGTGGGCTGCCCTAACTGTAATTAGTCCCATGTGTAATAAACCCAAATCCCGGTGATGGCCTTCTATAAAATCCGAGCAATAAAAAACTGACTACGATATTCGCCTTCTTGACACCACAAGTACACGGTTGCAACTTGGAGTGGTGGACCCTTGAATTTGATCGAACGGGAACTCCGACGATTTCACATTTGTGAGTACGATGGCGAAACAAGCGGGCTGAAGACGACGACATTCTGGAAATCCGGACCCAAAAAGAAATATAGACAAAAATGGGCCCCAAGTGGGACACATTTTTCATGGAAGTCATATGTTGTGTCACAAATAGGCCCTAGGAACAATTTTGATCGGATTTGAGGTTAAATATGGGGTGGGGGATTGGATCGGAGTAGGGAAACTCATTTTTATTTGGTTTAATTGTGGTTGCCTCTACCCAGCCCCAGCACCCCCTATTGCCGAACTCTCTACCCCAGCTGCACAGATCCCCAACAAACCCTAGCCCCTTCCCCTCCAAACCCTGGCCCCAGCCTTTCCAAACCCGTATACCCCCATCTGACCTCCATCCCAGTCCAACCAACCCTGTTTTTGACCTCGATGGCACCCCCATCCATCTTCGACCTACCCGCTGCCACTACCTTGCCTCGCCGACCCCTTTCGACCCATTTCCCAACCGATCGACCTCCCACTAGCTTTAAAAAACCCACCCGACTACCCCTACCCCTTTCGGACTTCCCCACCCCCTGTCCAACCTTAGTCTGCCCCTCACTGCCCTCCTATCTCTATCGACCAACCCTACTACGTCAGCCACCCTTTTCCCCCCACTGTCCAAACCCGAATTAAACCCTAACCCCTCTCAACCCCGAACCCTCCAGCCCACCACTCATTTTTCAAACCCCAATCATCAAAAAAATTACGTTTTCACCCTGATTAACTCTTGAGGCTCAATTCAAGATTATCGACGGCTAGTACAAGATTGGTTGCTCCACCCAATCATTCTTCCTTCCTCACTCACCCAAGCGGGTCAAATCAACGATAAAAACTCCCCTACCAAGTCGGTTGATTGCAAGAAAGATAGAAACGACAAAATTGGATTATGGATTGGAGATTTTTTTGATATTTTTATCGAGGATGTTTGGATGGCTCGCACGCACTTTCGCGAGATGGATACATTTGATTTGGGAGATTTCTTACCGATCTTTGGGAATGTGGATGATGATTTTGATGAGGCGGAGATTGAAGGTGATGGGATAGGTGGTGGGTATGTGAACCCATTCGTGGTAGATTTTGATATGCGCTGGGAGGGAGTTTTTCGTGGCTTTACACTGAGAAGGTTCATCACGGGAATTTCTGGCCGAGATTTTATTGGTCGGCCATGTTTGGATTGTGTTCCTATTCCCCACTGACTTCTTGCAAGCTGGTACAAAGGATTTTTTCGAGGACTGCTCTTCTTCCTAGTGAGGGGCTCTTTGATGGTTAACTTGCTTTCTTACCATTCATATTAGTTTTAAGAGGGGGAGAATGATGGAAATTGGTCCCTTTTTAGGGATTATTTGTAATTTTTATTTTCTTTTGTATTTTCTTTTATTTTGTTAATGTATTTTTCTTTCTTTTGCTTTAGTATTTAGAGGTAAGGAGTAGTAATGATATTTTATAATTAGGGCGTTAGCTTAGAGCCTAAGCTACTCCTCCCCTTTAAATACCCCCATGTAAGCCTCATTTGAGGTAGACTTGAAGTTTGAACATAGAAAAAGAGTATTTCTCTCACTAAAGTGTGTTTAGATACTTTTAGGAGTCTTTTAACATGTAGTTTACATCAAATTGGTATCAGAGTTGCGTTTGTTCTTGGTGTTCGTTATGGTGCTTGAAGTTGGTATTGAGTTGAGATTCCAACTCGGGCAACCCTTGATCGGTAGATTGATAAATGTCCAAAGGGGAATCAGGTGGATGGAAACCCTATAGCGGTAATGGAATTTAGGGTTTCCATCCACCTAATTCCACTTTGGACATTTATTAATCTACCGATTGAAGGGTTACCCGAGTTAAAATCTCAACTCGATACACACTTCATGCACCATGATGAACAACAAGAACAAATGCAACTCTGATAATTTGATGTGAATCTAAGAATGCGGAAGCGTTATTGTTACACTACACACCAACTGCTCACTACACAACAACCACTAATAAAAAAATAAAACTAAACTAAGAAAAAAAGTTTCGTTCTCTCTATATTTTATTTATCAATATTCACGTTGTGATTACAAATGAGGACCAAGGGCCTATTTATAGGAGAGGTTAGCTTGCTAGCCAAGCTAATACCCAAAAAGACAAAAAAAGGACGACTAATAACTATAAAAGACTAATTAGCACCAAATATGCTTGGAGACTAATAAAAGACTAAAAATAAAAGAAAATGACAATAACACCCTAAACTAAAAATTCAAAATAAAATATAGTTTTACCCCAATAGCACAACCACGCACCACGTGTTTCTACGGATCACCATACATCACTTTTTCCTTTGCTATTATCTTGAGCTGGTAAAATGTCATTTCAAGGCAACCTTTTCAGATTTCGTATTTGTGGATAATTGATGTACATGCTTCTCCTTCTTTATGCTTTGTTGTTTATGCTGTTAGTGGACTATTGGCCAGCATTTGTTGCATATATTTCTATTAAACAATGAATTTTTTGTTCTGATAAAAATATTTTGTTTGGATGTATTCATTCAACTCCTTTAAAAAAGGCTTATTGTTTTGTTTGTGTTAGTATTTTTACTTCTTATATAAGTATAGACTTGCATATGTGCACACGTATATATATATATATATATATATATATATATATATATATGAATGTGTATTCTGTAGGGTTATAAGTGAAACAATTACCTGGGGAGTTAGATATGCTGTGAGGGCTTAGTATTGGATCGTTTCAATTTAAAATATCAATTTCTATTTATATCAATCTTGTTTATTACCAAAATAGGGTTCAATCACATCCGCATACACATGTTTATCCCGAGATGCAGACTTGGTGTGTGTTGTTTTGAGATTTGGGGATGAAATTCTATTTTTTTCTATAAATGATTTGAGTAAATTTATAGCAATTCATTCACTTGTGTGTTTAGCCCCCTAACTATTGAACAGTGACAACCTACACATTTTCATTGAAAAAAGTTGATATGGACTTGATGTTATGCATAAAAATTGTTAATATATGATGAAGATGTGTTGGTTTAGGGGGCACTTTGTCTCGTTCTTTTAGATTAGGGAGTCATTTGTAAATCTGCTATAGTTCAATAGGGTTTACAGTAATTTACGCAAAAGAACATGGGACTTGATCCCGACCCGATCGCATACGGGGATCTCCCGACCCAAAAAAAGGGAACGGATATGAGGGCGAGATTCTGAAATAGGGACTTCTCCTCTGCCCCTTGCACCGTTGTTATCCTTGGAAGCAGGAGAGAAAAATTCGAGAAAGAGAAATTGGCAGTTTATAAGAGGGGCGGTGAAGAGAGAGAGAGAGAACACATAAGGGGAAACTATGGGGTACGCCGATGAGAACGACGATGGTGAGTCGGTGAGGACAATTGAGGTGAGGGGACGACAACATATATCCAAACCTTAACTACAACGGTCTAAAGAACTGTGTACACCCCAACTCATTGTCTGTTATAAATACAAGGGTGAGCATGCAATTAAAAACATAACTAAGGGTATTTTAGTATTGGGGTGTTATACTTTAAATTTTAAACTCGCCTTGACCCTGATCGAGTAATATTTTTTCACCCCAAACCTGCCCTGCCCCCGCCCCGCTTAACTTTAGTTACCCCCGAGCCTGCCCTATTAGGGGCGGGGTGGGTAATCGCCTAAACCCTCCCTATTGCCATCCCTAGTAATTCTAGGTCAGCTCCCATCTCTCAATTGTGTTACAAACATTCAATGCACTTATATTAATTTATTAGTTGGCTATTCTAGTGTTGGCACATGGAACCTTGAAAATTTGGGGTCGGTGTAACGACTATCTTCTCTATTAACTCTTTGTTTACAATATATTTTTATCTATTTATGAAGTTTAAAATAAATGATAGGCAATATTGTTAAGACATGATTCATAAATTCCAGAATTGGTAGAATTTATTTCAGATTGTTTGTCATGAAGCCGAGTAGCTTAACGTTCGATGATGTAAATCATATTTTAAAATTAGTTTGCTACTAACTTCTTATATTTTTTTCCCGAATGTTGATTCGATTCAAAATACAATTCTCAATTTTCAATTTGTATTCGCCATACAATTTAAGATTTGACAACTATGGTCGACCAATAAAAGCACGGCGCTTTGAGATTATGCTAGCGAAAGTCTCGTTTTTATGTTTCAGACGGAAGTCGGCTTCAAAGTACTCTAGCCAGCTATTAGAGTACCAACTCAACCTCATCCTTCTAATTTTCAAATTTGAACCATAGCGTGTACTCCAAAATAAATTTTGACAATCATACACCACCTTTCGGGCTCATTTATAAATCTTACGACCCTAATGATTCATGTTTTCTGATCTATAAATTCTATTATCTTTATCGCTCGAGGTCTGACCTTAATGCTAACAATTGTCGTTGCTTTAAATAATGCACTCAGGA
The DNA here is from genome assembly GCA_949130495.1 of Sambucus nigra. NCBI lineage: Eukaryota > Viridiplantae > Streptophyta > Magnoliopsida > Dipsacales > Adoxaceae > Sambucus > Sambucus nigra. The sequence goes on along the minus strand of CASBWL010000019.1, from coordinate 729,607 downwards.
TCTTTCTCTTTTCTTTTTTTTCTCTAGATACTTGCTCTCCCTTCTGTATTTTTGACAAAATCTTCTCTGTATACATTTAGGTGTAGGAACATGTATACTGTTTTGTTTTGAATAATCAAGGATGATGAATCTTTTCCTTTGTAAACTTATTTGATTTCCGTAGCCGAAATCTAGTCCAAAGTCATGGTTTTTTCTTGGTTGGTGGATTATGAAAGGATAAACACTTGTGATATGTTGCAAAGGAGGTAGCCTTTTTAAGTATCTTTCCCTAATTGGTGTTGCCTTTGTAAAAATTGTAATGAGGACATTGGCCACATCTTCCTTGAGTGCCCTTTTGCTGCCTTCTTATGGGATAAAATATTTTGGGAACTAAACTTGGTTGGGGTAATTGACATCTTATTTTGGAAATGGGAGGTCTTGGGGAACTCATCAAAGTTTGATTGTCTTTTGTGATGCGCGATTTTAACGATTTTTTGTGGCACATTTGCCTGGAGCATTTAGATCCTCAGTGGGGATTTAAACCTGCAAATCAAGGAAAAGATTTAGTTACAGTAATGGAAGTATATGTGAATGGCTTAGCTATTTGAAAGTGCTTGCCTGGACTTTGCCTTAGATCTGAATCATACTTTAGATCATTCTCAGCTGAGGGTTTTCTGATCTGGAGGAAATCACAGTATTTTGGGATGTGCTTGGTTTTAATTTGAGTTGAGATGATATGAAATATGACTTAGCTGGAAAACAAGGCGTTTTCAGCAATGGAGTTATTGATTCGATGATATGTGCAGTCGTTTTATCCTTTCAACTCGTGGATTTAAAGGCTGCGTAGAGAAAGAGTTTAATGGAAATGGTTTTAGGGTTTGCTGGAATATAGAGTTGGGTTTGTTTTTCATAGTTAGCGGATCCTGTGTGGTTTTTCGATTGGTGGAGAGAGGCGGTGCCTATTTATTTGTTTTTAGTCCCTCTGTGTCTTTGGGTTTGATTTTTGGTATCGCCTCAAGAGGGCTCGTGGGTAGAACTAAGATAGAGCGTGGGTTAGGCCTTGTCTTGGCTTTGTATTTTGTGTGGCCTTGTTTGTTGTTTTGGTGTGTGGCCTTGTTTTGTTTTGCCTTTAGATCAGGTGGTTTGTTGTTTCTTTGTTTGGGCTCCTCTCCCCTCCCCCCTCCCCCCCCCAAAAAAAAAAAAAAACTCTTAAAGATATCAAAGAAGACACGAAATGAGTTTGGGAAATATTTAAGTCTACTGCATCACTATGGGATGATTCTAAACTTTTTAAGAAAATTACTTTTTTGCCCTTATATTATTAGTTTTTTTTTAAGTTGTGACTTGGTATGATAGGTTTCAAGTAGATTGTAGAGGTACCAGTGCTAATGACAAGGGCGGCTAGAGCAGCAAAGGTGAAATTTGTGGAACAAATCGATGAATCCCCAGTGAATTACAACCCATACATCACTAATTCTTATTTTTAGGTTTAAATAAAATTTGAATTAAAAATTAGGCTTCGCCCAAAATCTTTGAGTCCATGTGACACTTTTTCAATTAAAATAATTTAAATGAATTAAAAAATAAAAATCTAATTTTAATTCAAATAATTCTAAAAACAAAAAACCTTCATTTTTATCTTCCCCGTGAACACCCAATCAACCCACACCCCACTACCACACACTGGCATCACCCCCACCTCTATCTACAACCTTGAAACACACTTGAAATCCTCCGCCCAACACTCTCTCCACCCACCGCCATCTCCAGACACTTACCTCCTGGTCACCCCAACAACCACGGCAACCAAATCTCAAAACAAAACCAAAAAACAAATTTCAAAACATAAAATCTTCATTTTTGTATTTCTGTTTTTTACTTTTGCATTTCAATGACGGGTTTTGTTCAGGTTGAGTTGTGGTGGTGGTAGCGTGTGTGAGAGAGAGAGAGAATGGGGTTGGGTGTTGACGGCACTTGGGGGGGATTTTTAGTGGGTGGTTTAAATGGTGTGGGTGTTTGGGTGGGTGGGTTGTGGTGGTGGTATGCTAGGGGTGGGGGTAGTATGTGTGTTTGGGTGGGTGGGTGGGGATTTGTGGGGGGGGGGGGGGGGGGGGTAGTATGTGTGTGGTTGGGGGGAGAGAGATTTGCTTTTTGAATTGTTTTTAGTTTAAGATTTATTTTTTTCTATTTTTTTAATTATGAATTGATTTTCTTGAATTGTGAAATTATTCTATCTAAAAAGTCATGTGTCAGTTACACTTAACGATTTTTTTAACAATTTTTGCAAAACTAATTTTTAATTAAAATTTTATTAAAGTCTAAAATCCAGAATTAGCAATGTATTAAAGTGAAAAAAAGCCCTTGTTATCATATTGACTGGAAAAATGTTATTTCAAGGCAATCTTTTTTCATGATTCTCTTTGTGCTTTGTTGTTTATGTTCTTAGTGGCCTGCTGGTCCACATTGACACAGAGTTTTGGTCCACTATTGATACAACGCTTGTCACATATATTTCTGTTATGAAAAAAGTTTGATTCTGATAAAAAAAAATATTTTGTTTGGATGTATTCATTCTAGTCTTTTAGAAAAGCATAATGTTTTGTTTATGTTAAGCTTTTGTTCTGTGTATATATATTCTTTAGGGTTATATGTGAAATAATTACCTGGAAAATTTGATATGCTGTATGGGCTTAGTACTAGATCGGTTCAGTTTAAAATATTAAATTATATTTATATAATATAGTGTTTATGATTAGATTAGGGTTTAAATCACTGCCACATACACATGTATTATATATCCCGATATACATAAATTAGGTGTTTGTTGTTTTGAGATTTGGGGATGAAATTCTATCTTTTTTTCCTTGAAATGATTTTAGTAAATTTGTACCAAGTGTGCATATAAGACAATAACTTGACCATTATTGTGATTTGTTTATTGTTCATGGCTCTACTGATTGATCAATTGTAGCTATTAGTTTAATGGTTCTCTATATTTCCATCTTTATTCACTTCTCTTGGTTGCTGGTTTATTTGATTGCAATTTTTTTAGTTACTCATCCACACATGTACATTTGTTATTTTCCAGGTTTTAGGTTTGGAGGCCTTTGGATAAAGTTTTTGCGATGTCGGCTTTGAAGGAACTCCTTCCCCCAGTAAAATTGACTGGAGCCACATATTACGACCACCCTAGCGATCCATGGTTTAAGCAAAGGTACAGTGATAGAGACTGAGAAGTTTGAGAACATTAAATCCAATAATATAGCAGTGCCACCATATTTGAAGCGAGATGGTTATCGCCCATCAAAGCCTTAGGATTTTGGTGATGGAAGGGCATTCCCAGAAATTCACTATGCGTAGTACCCTCACGATATGGGTAGGAAGAAGGATTCAAATAACTCTGGGCCAAAGACGTTACCTGTTATAGTTGATGAACATGGTAGGGTCACTTTTGATGCTATTGTGAAGCATAATGAAAATGCTTCAAAGATAGTTTATTCTCAACACACGGACATCGTGCTAAAGATATTAAAAGACAAGAACGATGAATCATAAGACTTGGATGATGATGTACAAAAAGAAATCGAAGAGATAACCCAGCAGACTAAAGCCGCGCTAGAGAAGATTGTTAATGTAAGGTTGAGTGCGGCCCAGCCCAAAAACGTGACTACTCAATCGTCGAACTCAATTTATCAAGTACAAACCTTCACAGCAATCGGTCGCGTTTAATTCAGATGCAAAGGAGAGAATAAATAGGATGGTGGAGATACCGGTGGACCCACTAGAGCCACCAAAATTTAAGCACAAGAGGGTCCCTAGGGCTAACGGTTCCCCGCCTGTTCTAATCATGCACTCCCCACCTCGTCCCGTGACGGTTAAGGACTAGCAGGACTGGAAAATCCCGCCTTGTATTTCAAACTGGAAGAACCCTAAAGGGTACATGATCCCACTTGACAAGCATTTGGCTACCTATGGCGGGTGATACAGGAGGTCCAGATAAACGATAACTTTGTGAAACTCTCGGAGGCGTTGTACGTCACCGAGCAGAAGGCGACTGAGGCAGTTTCGATGCGATCAAAAGTTCAAAAGGAGATAATGATGAAAGAGAAAGAATGGAAAGAACAATAATTACGCGCTTTAGCCTAAAAGGCGAGATCCGAGAGAACTGGTGCTGCACCACCGACTGATGTTTCTATACCTTCCGAAAAGGGTTTGATGATGGACGTTGATGCTGACTTGATAATAGGATCAGGAGGAGAAGGAGGCGATTATGAACGTGCAAAAGAGAGGATAGAGACCAGAGAGACAAAGGATGAGAGGGAAGAACGACTTCAGAGAGAAAATATACGTGAGGAACGGAGGAGAGAGCGGGAAAGTGAGAGGAGATTAGAGGCCAAAGATGCTGCAATAGGGAAGAAAAGTAAAATTACTCATGATAGAGACTGTGATATAAGCGAGAAGGTTGCTCTCGGGATGGCATCTGCTGGAGCAGGATACGGGGGAGAGGTTATGTATGATCAACGTCTATTCAATCAAGAGAAAGGAATGGATTTCGGGTTTTCTATTGATGATCAATACAACGCTTACGAAAAGGGTGTAATACCCCGTATTTTTATGCTATATTAATTTGGGGATTTATTAAATTTAATGTGAGTTAATTATTTAATAAAAAACCGGAAATTAATTATGTTATAATTATTAACGTGATGAGAGTTAGTAATTATGGGAAATTTGTTAAATATTACTAATGAGAAAAGTAATATGTAATATTGGTTATATTGAATGTCACGAGTGAATAAAATGACAATTTTGGAAATTTGAGTCGGGACGCGCCCGTGTCGCGTCGGGACTAAACTTTGATAAATAAAAGTGAATATTTTATAAGTCATTCGTATGGTCATTTTGAGTGCACCAACGCATCCAGAAGGGTCGAGATAGTCAGAAAAGTGTACCCGGGGGTTTAGTTTGGGTATCGGGGCGTTTTTAGGCCTAATTAGTACCCCGAGAGGGCGTTTTGGACATTTCGCAATTATGGGTAATTAAACCCACGAAAATCAGTAATCTATATCAGCCATTTAGGTTAGTCAGCTAGGGTTAGAAATCACAAACACAAGAACGGCCATAGGAGAGGAAGGAGAGAGCTCTCAAGGCAAATTCAAGGCCCAAAATCCATCCGTTTGCACCGCCACCACCACCAACGCGTAGATCGCGCGACGGGCTACGCAACCACATCAAAATCATCTTCAAATCAGAACACCAAAAATCCCAGGCAAGTGTTTATCTTGCTTATTTCGTTGGTGCATCTTTCAAATTAGTGTAGGAGTAATTAGAATGAATTTTTATGGAAGAAACCTAAGATATGAGTTAGGAAATTTCATGTAGTGATGAATAAATTGATAATTATGGAAACCCTTGCCATGTAGAGGAATTACCCACGAAATTATGATGTTTACAAGAAGGAAATTTTTGGAAATACTTGTTGGAACCATGTTTAAGAGAATTCTAGGGTTCTTGATAATTATAATAATTTTGGTTGGTTAATCCATGTATAATGATAGAATTCCTCATGCTTCACGTTGGAAATACCTAGTAGGATGATATAATGTTGGTAGTACAATTTTTGAGACGTTTGGGATTGAAAAATATGGATTTGGATGAAGAAATGTGTTAGAACCCGTAACTGCAATTCTGCAGAAATCGCAATACCTGCTTGATCAATCGATCGAGCCCAGAGCTTCGATCGATCGAAGGTTCGATCGATCGAGCCCCAGACCTCGATCGATCGACCCCTCCTGGCAGACTCCTATTTCCTTTTTAAATGAGTTAATTCAATTTATTGTGAGATAATTCTTGGGCATCCTTAATAAAATGTTTTGGGAGATAGGGAAGACCAGTAGGACATGTGAATAGATTTTGGGACCCTTGATGTCGGGCAAAGATTGTATTTTGGGATAATAAAATAAGGGTCGATGAATTTATGATTTAAAGAGAGAGACACATAAGAGAGTTACTTTGGGACAAATGTGTATGCCTACTGAATTTTATACTTGGGAAGATAGAATCCATGAGCGTTATGTAGTAAGTGGAAAGGTTCCTCAAATTAAAGTAAGATGTGAACGGTTATACGTGATAACTAAATAGTGATAAATAAAAGTCGTAACTATGGGATTTGAAAATATACCCATTATTGATATGGTAATATTAGTATAGTTATATGATTGTGTATGCATATACTATCTATGTGTGAAAATCATGCCCACACTACTTGCTATCCCTGAGGTTTCCGCGCTGGGACAATCTTATCTCGATGGGACCTTTATGGGGGATATTTACTTATACCCTAGAAGCTAGATATCCTTGGTACAGTCTATCGAATCGATAGTTCAGACGGTCCTAAGAGACGCGGGTATGTGCCATCCTCTTAGAGACTTAGAATCTATGCTTCGCCTCAATATTGTTTGTGTATGTGTTAATACAATTCGAGAGTGATTCCAAATTTGTATTCCCCTTAATATGAGTGATACGGGGTTTGGATAGTAGAGTATGCCTGCACCATAGTTTTTATTTGGGGTGCTGTTATGATATATATATATTTTACGAGTAGTTAATATATATATGAAATTCTGAAATCTGGAACTGCCTACTGTGATTTGATATGTAGGATATGGTTGATGACTCAAATTGTAAATACTTATTTTGAGAAAGTATAAAATGACACTGGAAAACTTTATTGATTATTAAAGTTAAAATTGAGAACTTTGGTCACTAATTGAAATATTCTTTTCAAACAGTTGAATTGTTAAATTTTGAATCCTGCGAATAACCTAAGATAAGTCTATCATTGGGAAAGGATAGCGTGATATATGATGAGTTGGACCACTGGGAAGGTTAGTGCGATAGGTGTGCACATTAGAAGAGAGGTGAGAATTTCTCAAGAGAGTGTCGCACTAATATGTTGTTGCGTTGGCCTGTATCAATTTAAATACTTGCTAAACAATTTTTAAATCATATACACTATCGGGCTCTGACCCGTTTCTCTCTCTCTCTCTCTCTCTCTCTCTCTCTCTTGTATATATATGTATGTACTACAGGTGCCCAGCCACAGGGGCGTCTTGCTTAGGATCCCTTGGAAGAAACGAGCTGCAGCTTAGGTGGGAGTTGCAAGCCACTTACTTAGACAATTTCATTTACTTGATTCCACTCCTATGATTCTCAGTTATTGGGGCATGTGTCGCCCTTTCCACTATTTATCTGTTCTGTTGGGACATTTGTATTTCAGTTATTTCTAGTACTGTTACTTTGGGATTTATTGAGCATGTATGTTTTACATTTAGTTTTAAATGTTGGGATTTTGGATGTTGAATGTTTAAAGTAATTGGATTATGTTCCAGGATAATTGTTGTATGATTCTTACTTATTGAAAATGTGGTTAATAATTAAATAAATAAGTTTTTCTTTAAAAATACAATTTGGTAAGAAAGGTTAAAAATGGTTTTGACACTTAGCTTAATTAATTAGGGTGTTAATTTGGAAAAGTTTATTTTTACGACAGTGATGCTAAGAATGAACCAACCGTTCACCTTGATTTTAATTTAATAAAGGAGTGATCGCCCGGTATTTAATTAGGCGGGGTGTCACAAAGGGCTTATTTACCGCCCAACCTACCTTTACAGGCCTAAGAAAGATTCTGACGGTGAGATGTATAGAGGTGCAGATGAGCAGCTAGGGAAGATATTGAAGACGGAAAGGTTCAATCGTGATAAGGCATTTGTGGCTACATCCGAGAAGAGTGGGCCGAGGGATAGGCCTGTCGAGTTTGAGGAGGACGCATCCAAGGAAGCTGATCCGTTTGGTTTGGATTAGTTCTTGACTGAAGTTAAGAAGGGTAAAAAGTCTATTGGAAATATTGGGAGTGGAGGGACTAAGAAAGCAAGTTTGGGGTCAATGCAAGGAGATGGCCATGAAGGATCCGGTAGAAGTCGTATTGGCTTTGAGAGGGGGAGATGAATAACGTACCTACCTCTTTTGTTTAGACTTTGCCTTCTGTTCCGTATGAATATTATGACGTATTTACTCGGAAGTATTACAGGTTTTGGCATGAAAAGTGTTATAAAAGATCTTTGAAAAAAATGGTGAAAATGTTCTTATGAAACTTTTTGGGGCCAAGCTTATATTACTTAAAACTTTAGGGTCTAAAGTCACGGTATGATACGCGTAACAAATGGGGCTAAAGTCACTGTGTTTGGGTTACGAGTAATGCTAGGTCGACTTAAAATTCTGATTCATTTTGTACAAGACACCAACGGGGCCCACTGATTATCATTCCTTAACACGAACCAATACAGAAACATGTGATACCTATTTCGTTCTGCTATTTATATGTTTTTTTAGTTTTGGTGAAAATTTTAATTTGTTTTTATATTTTTATTAAATTTCTACAGGTTATCAACCCGTTCACCAAATATCCTTTTTTGCAGTCAATTATCAGTGTCAGAAACTAAAATTGCAAATGTAACTTGATTGCGCTTTTCAATCATTTTTTCATACATCTCATTTTCTTCCTTAACAATGCACAAATATGCCTTGTTGATGAACCCAATAGCCATAAGTATAGAAGAGATGCTTCCACATGGAATTTCTAGTAGTATCTGGTGTTATATTATTCTTAGGACAACACTAGTTATCTCTACTGTCTGCGTTGCGTTTCTTCTTCCTTTCTTTGGTACATACTGAGATACTATTTTTATCCTTTTCTTTTTCTTTATCTGAAAGAATATTGTTTTACTCCTTTTGGTATGATAAGATGATTTTTCATAGACATGCAATCTAATCGAATGTCCCTTATTTCATAGCTCAAACCTTGATTGTTATATTTGTATCTCTATCTTGGGGGTGAAATGACACGGGTCTCTTGTACTTTGTTTGGTTATATGAATAAGAAAATTTCTAGTTCTGTTTAGGAAAAATTAAAATGAATATGTGAGGTGATGTTCATTTTGGATTCGTATTGGACACTATCAGTCTATCACTCTCGGGTGTGTTAAACTTCATTGATGATTCATCATTTCGATATAATTTTCTTCACTGTTGTCAAAAGACTCAAAACTAGTTGGAAACTTGCAAAAACTTGACGAACAAACTTTAGATGTTTAGATAGGACTTCGTTTTTGCTGTGAAAGATGTATAATTGCAAGAAACAAATCACCATACAAAAATAAGATAAGAAAAGATTTTATTAGAGGAGTGGGTGTATGGATAATAGGAAGGTAGTTGTGACTCATAGTTGTTGGTCCTTAAGAATTTTGTAGGTAAGTCTCAGGTGGTGCACATATTCTTCAATATTTATACTGTACACCAATATAACCGGTGCATTTGTTGGTTTGAAACTATTGTTTATTAGCGCTTGAAATGCAATTGCTGCATTTGTGAGTCCAAATGGCCTCACCTTAAACTCATAATGCCCATGGTGTGTTTTAAAATTTGTTTTGGGAACACCGGGTTCATGCACTCAGATTTGATGGTACCCCTCCCTCAAATCTAAGTGGGAAAATATTTTTTCCCTGTATAGTTAATCTAGTAGTTCATCAATAATGGATATAGAGAACTTATCTTTAACTGTAGCATCGTTAATTCCCTATATTCACACAAAATCTCCAGGTGTTATCTTCTTTTAACATGAATCACGGGGGATGAAAAAGAAATTGAACTAGGCCTATTAATTTTCGAATCAAGCATTTCTTGTACTAACTTTTCAATTTTTGCTTTTTGTATGTGGGGGTATCAGTATGGTCTTGAATTTACTGGGTCGGTACTATCTTTGAGTGTAATGTGATGGTCACAACTTCAATGAGGAGGCACCCCGAGGGGGAGACAAATATATACTTAAATTCCTCTAAAGTCGGTTGTACTTCTATTGGTACCTCTGCCTTAATCCCCTCTGCCTTTTCGGTTTCCCCTTGTAGTTGTATCAGCTCTTCCTCTCTATAGAAATTCAAGGCCAATCTGCTGAAATTCATAGTAATATCCCCAAGAACATTTAGCCATTGCACACCCAAAACCATGTTACATCCTTTCAATGGTAACAACCTCATCTCTGATTCAAATCGAAATCCTTATACTTCCTATTTAAAACATGGGCATTTGGCATTGCTTGTCAATTTTCCCCTAGTTTTTTTCTTTAGTCCCATCTCCTAAGATTTTTTAGGCTCCCAGATGTATTTTTAAAATTGTATTAAGTCCCATAACCACCCACAACTATTCTATAACCGTCCATCTTCCTTTTTTCAGAGAGTGACACTTGACCCATAGTGGTTATAATAGGACCAACAACTAAAAAATTAAAGACATGGGAGTGGATACAAATAAATCTTAAATAATATGACTAAACACTTAAGATCCAAGTTTCCCCCACCTGCTACTTTTACCATTCTAGTCAGATCGCAAGCCACTATCTCACCTAAAACTAATTGGTGTTAAAGAGGGTAAGCCTTTAATCTTTTACGAGTTCACTCAATATCGCTTATCTTGGGACAAGGCGTTTGTTGTACTCTCATTCCAACACAATCCCCACAAAAAATGACTAAGAAAAGAGTCGAACCCCTAACCATTGGTTGTGATACCACTAGTCAGATCTTAAGCCACCTTCTCACCTAAAATCAATTAGTGTTAAGGAGGGTAAGCCTTTAATCATTTACGGGTTCACTCAACATCGTTGTCCTGGGTAGGTCATTTGTTGTACACTCATTCCAACAACCATCATAGTGTTTTTAGTTTGAATAGGGTACCGTGCTTGTCTGGTAGTCACCGGGTCTATAAAATTGTGGGAGGTCACCGGGTCTATAAAATTATGGGTACTCCCCGCGTCCACCAATATTATTATAGGAATCCTCTTTGCCTTATCCTTGAGCCTAATTGTTTAGGGGGGTTAACACCTGCTCAAGCCATGCAGGGAAATAGCCATTTCTTGGTTGCAATATTTCTTATCTTCGTATTCCTTCTCTATTGCTCCTTCTTCTAATAGCTTTTTTTTTTGCACACTTATGCCCCATTTTATGCACATCATCACAATAGTAACATAACCCTTTTTCTCGTTTCTACTTCGTTTCCTCGAGTGTTAGCCTCTTCACTGGTATGGTATATATTGTAGTTCAAGGCTTACTGTTACTAGTGAGGTGAAAGTTAGACTTTTTTTTGTAGTCTTGGGATTTGGGAGAATGATTGAGGTTGGTTGGCAACTGAAAATGCTGGATTTTTTAATGGTTCTTATTTTCTTTAATGGATTCCACTGATGTTTCTTGTAATTTGGCTATGGTAATAGCTTGCATTAAGCAAGTGGGTTCGAAGATTATCACAATACATTTTATCCCCTTCTTGAAGCCACTTATAAAGATTTTGACAAAATATTTCTCACTTAAACCCCAGTTTTTGCACTGCACCAATGGGTGCAACTCGTTGGGCCTTTCTTGATAAGTTTCCAATGTAGAGTTTCGCACTAAGTTCTTGAATTCTTCCATCATGGTCCCATCTAAAAATCGAGCACAAATAGCCTCCATGAAATCCCTCCACTTAGGATTGAGTCCCCTTCATAATATACTTGATACTAGTGGTTATCCCTACTTTCCAAATACAGTGCAACCACACCTTTTAATCCTCGGTCATAGGATTCTATTGAAATAAGTTTTGACATTTCTTGACCCACCCTCTGGGATCTTCCCCATTGAACCTCAGAAAATCAATTTTCGGTGGCTGGTGATTCGAATTTGATTCTCTTGGGTGACTGGCGATCCTATTATTTACGACTTCTCCTTCGCCGCCCTCAGTTAGAATGGTCACTCTGTCACCTTTTTAGTAACCAGATTTTCCTCATTGCAATAAATAATTCTACCCACTGTTTAGAGTTATATGCTATTATTTGGGCTGATAAGTGTTTGTGTGAATACTTGTTATGACGAGAGTTTATTATAAAGTCCATTGACAAGGCCCTGAAAGTACCTAAACTGCCATTGGAAGGTCAGAGATATGCAGGCCAAGTGGGATATCTTTATGAAGTACACCTTTCACATCCAATATAAGCTCGAAAAGGAGAACCAACTAGCATATGCTTTGAGCAGGTGTGATCATGCCCTTGTCATCGTTTGTAGTGTCGTTTCTTAATTTTGACAAGGTCTATGATCTTTACACCATAAAAGCTCACTTCAGCCCCATTCTTGAAGATTGTAATTTCCATCATAGCGCTTCAGGAGAGTTTTAATTACATGATGGGGAGTTATGGCCCGTTGAGTCCCAGATTATTCTCTTTGTGATATATCATAAGAGAAGTTCCCATTAGTAGGATCTTCTGCTACATGTGTATTTTGTTTTACCCTAACCTTATTACAAGATCTTTTTTATTGGCCTACTATAAGAAAGGATGCCGATGTAGTTATCTGATGTGCTACATTAGACAGCGAAGGGGCAACACTCCAATTCTATTATTTCTACCCCACTCTCAATTCCCAAGTTCTTATTGACCGATGTTATAATGGATTTCATTGTTGTCCTACCGCGATTGTATCATAAATTAAGTTGAATCTTCATGGTTGTTGATAGGTTCTCAAATATTTATCCTTTTATTCCGTGAACCCGAACATTTGATGCCTCACTTATGACCACCTTGTATTACTTGGAGATTGTTCACATCCATGTTATAATGCAGACCATCACCTCATGCTCCGGCATGCTTTTTGGGTCATTTCCTGGCGGTTTTTATGTTGTTCCCTCCAATTCTCCATGGATTTTCATCTTCTAACATATGGAGCTCGTTAACCGAAGCGTCGACGATATTTTATGGCGTTTGGATGTAAATAATCCCTAGAGTTTGGATTCCATTATTTTGACAACCGAGTTTTATTTAATCAATATTATTAATCGCTTAGTCGACCTCTCCTTGTATATTATCCTCGGGACTCTGTTTAATGCCCATTGATCTTTTCAACCCCCTACCCACCACTCAAGTGTGTCCGTTGACCACTGAGTTTGCTACCCGATTGGTATCTATTCACATCGACGTTCGCAATTGCCTTCAGTACATGAACGTTATTGAATCTCATCGCAACCGCTTTGTCTTTAAGTCAGGAGATTTAGTGATGATTTGTCTTTAAGTCAACATGTACCGATTCGTCCCTTCCTTATTTTTAGGTAGGCATTGTGGGGATAACGCCTATGAGGTCAACCTTTTGAATGACTTACGGTTACACCACTTGTTTAATGTTATGGACCTCTTTTCCTTCCAAGGGAGCCATGCTCGGCCCATTCCTTGACCTCAAGACACCTCTCGTTTTGATGACCGAGTTAAGGGTTTTTATATCTCATAGACTTTACGCTTCCACATGCCCTTACACTCGCTTCCTCATATGGAAGACCGATCGACCCGATTCTGGTCATACCTAGATCTTTGAGGTCACTTTATAACACATCGACCCCGATTTCTACCATCAATACATAATACCAGAGTTACATGGACTTTTCTCCAGAGGGAAGAGTGATGCTATGATCATGGGTTTAGGGGATTGTTTTTGTATTTTTACTCTGTAGTTTTTTTAGAGCTCTAAATTATTCTTTGGTGATGTTATGCCTTATGCCACTTTAGTGTGATAACATCCATAACATCACTTTAAAGTTATAGATTATATTTTTATGTTTATCCAGTAAAAAGGCACTGTTGATTTGAGGTGAGATATGAATCATCAACCAATTGCACACAAGCTACAAAGCAGTTTTTCACTCTGTGTAATGTTGGTCAACTAACCCCAAAACCCAACCAATTTTTTTTTCTAATAAAGTTCACAAAGGTTATTTGATAATAAAATGGAGTGAATTACTACTGCAAAAGGAACCCAAACACCAATCTACCAACAAAGGGTCCTTACGAATGACACAGACTAGGAGTCGAAATAATCTAGCTTCCTTTAAGGGGCTTCTTCCTAAAATTGGGAAGGTTGAAGAGCCTACCAAACTATTACAACCTCCTAACTCAGAATAAGTGACCTAACTACCACTAAATACAATTTTGTGTTATAACCCCTTGTTAATCAACCTCTTGTGTACATACTGTATATTCTTGTTCTTACTCCTGTTCAAGAAACATATTAGGGAAATCTTATGTGGAGTAGCTACACATAAATTTAGTTGATGTAGTATTAATTTTTCTAATTTCCTTTTTTGTATTTGGAATTAAAGTGGATAGTAATTATCATAATTTAGGATATTTAGTAATTAATATTAGTATGTATATATTAGTTATTAGAATTTATGTAGTATTTACTAATTTTAGTTAGTTTTCGTATTGAATTAGGATTTGTTAGGTTGCAATATCTTTTATTTGTATTTATTAATTACAATTAGTTTTCCTATTGGCTTATATATTCTTCCCATTTCTTCTCTCTTCTTCTCTCCATCATTTATCATTATGCATCAAAATCCTTTGGTTTTATTTATCTTATGTTATAACATCAAACTCATTGCCAATTTAAAATGTCTGGAGAGGTGGGAAACTGCACATTTTTAACACACTTCCTCCTGTGTGATTTGGTTTCTTTCCATGAGCAGACCAAACACGTATAGGTTAGATCTGAATAACTTGATTTGATACTATGTTACACTATCCAACCCAAAACCAATGTCAATTCAACACAATTTAAATAATCAAATTATTAATAACAATACATACACCAAATAATAGTCATATATATATGGCATAGGTGAGGTGGCAGAGCAACACTTAGGTGGGAATTTTTAGAACTCTTTTAATGTTTCCAAAGCATGTGTAGTGACTCAATTTCTTCCAAGGCATGTCTAGTGGTGTGCTCCCTTTTACTTAATGTTTTTATCTTTCCCTTGGATGTTATTCTTTGAAGAAATAAATGACTAGGATCTGGGCTTATTTAAGTTCTTCTGATATTCTCTCTCCGTCCATATAATATCCTTATCAAATATTGAGACTATGGTACAAACTGACTCTTAGCCTTGCTGATCTTGTCAAGTCTGAAGAAAAACTGAAGAAAGTTGGGTTGACTCTTAGACTCTTAGCCTTGCTGACTCCCTGCTTTCTTTATTCTTTTAGCTTTAGTAAACACAAATACAGAACATAAGGGACCCACGACTCCACTACTTTAAGAGATAAAGAGGATAATCAAAGAAAATAGAAACTCAGAAATTCAATGTTTAAAAAGGCTAAAGGCGAGGCGAGACGTTTTAGTCGCGGCGAGGCGAAGCGTAAGCCTCGAGGTGTTTGAGGCATAAGCCTCACGGAAAAGAAAACAAAAAGAGCAAAATAATATTTAAAAATTACTAATAAAACCATAAAAATAAAATAACAAAGAAATATAAAATCAAACTACAAAAAAAAACTTGAGGGTTTTCTCACATAGTTTGACATTTTTTTGTTCCCCTGAGATAACCTTTTAGAAAAATAAAATTAATTTTAACATGTTGGTTATTTTACAATATGACAATAAATTAATTAATGCAAAATCGTACTGGCAAAATGATTTTTTTAGCTTCATTCTCATATTGGTTATTTTATAATATGACAATAAATTAATAAATACAACTTAACAAGAAAATTTATTAAAAAAATATTGATTTTCAAGCTAAGATTAAAAAAATAGTAACTTTATTAAAAAAATAATAAACATATCAACCTAAGTTTATTAAAAAAACAGCAAACTTTCAAATATATTAGTATAAGTTAAAGAAAACATATTAATCTAAGTTGAAAATAAAAAAAACAGAAACCATTTAAAAAAATTCATATTGAAGTTAATTTAGTACATTTATTTCCAACAAACTATATATATATAACAAAATATAGTTTCAAACAAATTTATACACTTATTTCAAACAAATTAGTAAAGAAAAACAAAATTAAGTGCAATTTTAAAACTAAACTAAGCTAAAAAAAACAGAATAAGAGTTGGAAAAGATCTTTTAGGTTTGGTCTTTCTCTTTCTATAGTTAGAGTTTTTGTCTGGTTGTCTAGGGAGAACATAATTGTTACGACTTCTCCTAGAATAGTTAAAGTTTTGATATACATGAGTATTATAGACAGGGTTGACTAAACGTCTAGAGTAGCAACCTTCAAAGGAATGACCATATAAGTCATAGTAAGAGCAATATAAATTGCTCGAAGATGGTATCTCCTTAGGAAAGTTTCTAAACAGAGGCTACATGGTATTTTGGGGTTGACCCTTATTCTTAGGGAGTACAGTTTGAAATGTATAATCACTCTTCCTATTTGGGGGGCATACATATTTACCCTTAGGTGGACTTTCACACTTAGATCAACTTGATTCCCCAATATCAAACTTTGATTGTTTTTCATCAAACTCATTTTTCAAAGAATGAAAATCTAGAAAAGTTTCTATAGGTCTTTTGCCTCCCGACACAAACTTAATTGGTTCAAATTTTTTAGTTTGTGTCTTCAAATTTGGGCAAACTCCTATTCCAGTTCGATCATCAGAATTGATTTTTGAATCAGCAACAAAACCATCAAAACAGTTTGAATTATTTTCGAATTTTGCAATTTTTTTAAAAACTGCTGCTTTCTTCATTTTAGATTGTTCCGATTCTAATAATGTCCCTTTATATTTTTTTCTCCAGCGTTTCATTTTTTTCAATCAAATTCTTCAATTTTTGATCAAAAGTTTTGACTTTATTTTCATGAGTTAGACATTGGGTAGTATACTCTTCAACGTTATGTTTAACCATCGGGCTTAGGTCTTCTAGTTTCTTAGTGAGATCCTTCACTATCTTCTCTAGTCTAGTGCTTTTCTTGAGAGTTTTTGCATAAAGTGTGTGAATGTCAGGGAGGTCTTCAGTGTCCGAATCACTAAGTTTAGTGTGTGAAGTGACCCCTAAGGATTCAATTCTTGAACTCACACACCCATTGACATCGTCATTATCGCTTTCCCTTTGACTCACACACCCCGTGGTAGAACTAGCAATATTCTCGGAAATTAAAGCATCTAAACTAGAAGCAACATGATTCATAACAGCAGAATTAGTGTTACTTACATCATTCTCATACACAGTCATAGGCACATCATCATTATAGATTATCTTGGAAAAGAAAGACATGCAAGGATTAAAAACATCAGATGATTCAGGTTCCTCATTTTCAGAATCACTTGAATCATCCCATGTTTTGCAAATATTGGCCCAAGAATGTTTATAGGCAGTGTTCAGTTTCACGCTACAGTCTTGTTCTATGTGTCCTAGTTTTCCACATCTAAAACATTCAATGTTCTTAAAGTCTTTGTTGAGTCTCATGTCCTTGTGATGTTTGTCTTGACCTTTCTCATGAGGTTTGTAGTTAGACTGAGTTGGGTAATTTCGCTTGCCTTTTCAATTTGCCAATTTATTTCTAAATTTGATAATTTTCTTAAACTGTTTTGACATTAAGGCAATTTGATTATCCAAACTATCTATATCACATTCCTCATCAGAGTCACCAGTGGGAATAGTAAACTCAGGTTTCATTAGCTTAGAGGAAAAACTTAAGTTGGAACTAGTTTGTTTCCTATGGGACTGGGTCATTTGTTTCTTAAATTTTAATTCCATTTTCACAGTTCTTAATTTACTACTGAGTAATTCAGGAGTGAGATTTTGTTCACACATTTCCTCAATAGCATATCTTTTGTTGTCAAATTTCTGTGGTAGTGATCTTAAAATTTTAGATACAATTTCATGTTTGTCATATGTTATCCCATTAGCATGCAGTTTGGTCACAATGTCAGTCAATTTCATGTAAAAGTCATCAAAGGATTCAGAGTCTGACATAATTAGAGAGTTATACTGCTGGATAAGCATTTGAATTTTAGTAGCCTTAACTCTAGTGTCACCTTCATGTGCAGTGATTAGTGTATCCCAAGCTTCCTTAGAAGTGGAACCAGATGAGATTCTTTTGAACTCATGTTCATTTATGGACATAAATATGGAATTCTTTCCTTTGTTGTTGTTTCGAGAAGTTTTCTTTTCATCTTGTGTGAATTCACTTAATGCTTTCTTAATCCTGTCATTACGTCCTTCAGTGGCTGGTTTAGTTGGATAAGTGCATTCATTTTCAATAATATCCCATACATCATCTCCCAAGGTTCCTTATATGAAAGCACCCATTCTTACCTTCCAATAAGCAAAGTTGTTTCCATCAAAGAGAGGGGGTCTGGTCAAGTTTCCAAATCTTTCATTTCTCTCGGCCATTGTTTTGATTTCAAGAAAAAAATTTCAGAAACACAAGATCTTTTAAAAAGATTTCCAAAGCTCTGATACCAATTGAAAAGCTGTTACTAAAGTCGTTTAATACAAGATTAAACTATTTAAGTAACTCCGAACTGTTTTATGAAGAAACTCTTTTCTTTAAATCAAATCAGGTTAATCACAAGATGTGTTTAATAAAACATGCACGAGATCAATTCAAGATTTGTTAATAAGTTTTTAAAAACAAAACTGAGACAGTTTAAATTAGCACACCAGCAAGAATGAGATGAGGAGATGTAGAAATATTAAAGACAAGAGATTTTAACGTGGTAAAACCTCACCCAACTGAGGAATCATCCACGGTGACTTCTAAGTCACAGACCAAAAAATCCACTAAAATAAAATATATCAGTTACAAACTATGTAACACACATGCACACAAATCAGACTTATACAAGTTTAAGAATGTACCCACTGGTATCCTTCTAACTTCTCTGCAGTTCTTATTGTTGATGTGGTTCTCCCAGTTTGCTAACTTCCACTTTGTTCCAGTCTTTACGTCGACTCTTGTTTTAAGATCTTATTACCAACACTTTCAGTGTTGTAGTGTGTAAGTGTTTGTGATGGTGCTCTAACACATGCATGCACACACACACGCTTATTTATACAAACAGTCCTAGCAAATTACAAATCTGATCTACATGCTGTGATTTTCAGTTTCTCTCTTCTAAGAAAACTAAAATCTTATTTGACCTTTAAAATGATCCCGAAATCCACGGCTATCTTGCTCGGAAGACGTTTTAAGATCTTAATCAATTTTAGGGTTTTAAAAAGTATTTTTGAAATTGAAAACCGCCAAGTGTGATTCCAACTAGGTCAAAGGTCTTGTTTCAAAAGAACTAGAAACATAAAATGATTTTGTTGATTTTGAAGATGAAAACATTTACATAAAATAATCAACAAAATATTTCTCAAGATGAGAAACTAAGAATGCAGATCTATGTGTAATATAAAATAAAATAATAAGATCTATGATTTCTATAAAACAGAAATACAGATCTGACCTAATGTTTAAGTTGGACATAAGATCTTAAAATGAAGAGGTTAAACCACGAAACAGCTTTCAAATCAACGCTCAAAAACTCTGAAACACTCAGGGATGGTGTTTGGTGTAAACTGGTTTTTGGAAAAAAAGGTTAGGGCTTGAAAAGGTGCTTGAACGAATTAGGGTTTCTATTATCTCTCTGGTTTCTCTCTCTTATCTCTTCTCACTCTAATCAAACAAAGTGGCAAAAGTCTCTCAAAGACTGAGGGTTAGCCTCCTTAAATAGTGGGCTGAGAAGGATCGAGAAGGCTGAGATGAATCTAAAGGTGAGATTTAATCTTGGCCTTTTGACTTCCATCCAATGGTGTAAGAGAAGCGGTGAGTTAAACGCTTTCTGATTTGCTAAGAGAGGTTTATAGGGATTGGAATTGGATGCATGCATAACATTGATAACATCAATCCAAGGGCTGAGATTAAACAGCGGTTTTGTGTCTTTGAAGAAGCACAAAATGAACCGATATCAGGTTGATAGGTGTAAGGCTAGGATTGACTCTCACACGCGCGTCTCAAACTAATTATACAGATACCCTCAATTCTCAAGCGCTTTCGGTTTCTACCCAAGTGAACTTCCAGGCATAAAACCAACAATCAGAATTTACAGAATCACCCCAAAACTTTTAATTCCAATTTTATTTATGAAAAAATTGTTTTTAAAAATCATTAAATATTCTAAAAAATTTGGAAAAATAGTTTCAAGGGAAATTAACACACACCACACACATACAAACAATTTATGCAATATATGACCCATGTATGAAGTCCTAATGTGTGAGAGTGTTTGTGAATATACCTTTGATCAATCAAACAAGAGGAATGAATTGTATAGAGGCTCTTTGGTATCTAGGGGAGGGACTCAATTTTGTCACTATTTCCAAACTAGATAAGCACTTATACAATGTAGACTCAAGTGAGTCAAGAGTATAAGGTGATTCAATTAAGACTAGATCAATTTCTTCACATGAGTTGATAGTGGATTTCCAGTATAACCTCTTGGATCTCGATGAGAATTGTCTTGCGCTGCATACAAGCTAAGCTAAGCCTATTGCCGCATATAAAAAGACAGATTTTATAGCTTGGACATCCGTTTGAATTGATTCACAGAGACCACTAAAAAACTCACATGTCCACCTTGTGGGAGACCACCGGCCTTTGTACTGAAAACCCTATTGCAACTTTTAAAGTTCTCTGTAAAATTTGTATAAAAACCGTTAAACTGACTAGGACTAAAGCAAACAAGCAACGCTTCTTTGAATCCATTCCAAGTGAAAATTTATTTCATGTTTGAATCATTGGTACCATAATTGAGCATCCCCTTTAAGATGAAATGATGCTAACTCTACTCATTCAACTTCCGGTGGGTTTTGGAATTAAAAAAAATGCTCAACTTGGCCTAACTAACTAGTTGGTTATTCTTCATCATAATGTTTTTTGTATACTGGGGTATACAGGCCTTTCTGGGCATCTGACTATTCCCAACCATGACACACTATGGGAGGTAGCCCCAGTAGGATTACAACTCTTGACCTCCAGGTTGTGAGGTAAGAGCCTACGCCATTAGGCTATCCCCTTAGGGTTTGGCTCTTCTTCATCATTGAAACATGGGAAATATGATTTCACCAACTTACGCGTATAAGAAGCACCTGAGTGCATGCATTGGGACCCACCATTTCTATCATCCCCCCCCCCCATGATTGCGAACAGGAGTTTGCGAGGATTCACCGCTTTCTTATAAGCGGATTGTACTGGTAGGTTATCAAATCTTGTAGTGAGTTTTACAACCACTTCCGTAATCCGATTCATAAAATCTTATTGGCCACCATGAACGATAACCATAGTTTTTTTCCATTTGTTCCACCCATTGGTCCATTCCCAAGCTCTGCTACGACTTTGGTTCAAACTGGCCCCTAGCCTTAACTATATTTTAGATTTAAAAGAAAAATAGAGAAAGTTGGGCTAATGGATTAAACGCCTTCTTCACACTAATGTGTTTAACTCTAAAATCCCTGCTTTCTTTACTCTCAGCTTCAATAAATACATTACTTTCAGAGATAAGAGAAATGCTCTCAACAAATTTATTGACATTTAGTCCACAACTACCTATTGAAATGCAACATGTTATACGTTGAAATGTAACTCACTCCATTACATATTTACACTTAAAAGTATTGCATGAGAATTGCAATTACATAGTTGGAATACAATTCTGAGAATACACACACACACACACACACACACACACACACACACACACACACACACACATATATATATATATATATATATATATATATATATAATTTCTAGTACATAGTTGGAATACAATTTTTAGGTCTTCAATTACATTTTTTTTTTGCTGAAGAAAAGGCAAAAGCCGTAAAAAAAAAAGTCACATGGTTCTACATCAAGTCACCATAATTTTAAACAACTCATTTGGGCATCATTGGCATTAATCCAGTGATCAATGTTATTTACTTATGGAATAATGGTACATCCTTTTGAGTCTCTTCACCCAGCTATAGGACACTTTCACATTGTATAATCTTTTCTAGTAAATATATGAGGGGGGGAAAGTTCAAGTTGAACAATAGTACAACCTTTTGAGTCTAAGCTTGGTGTTAAAAAGATGCAGGAAAAAGAGACTTATGGAACTGTTTAGCATAAATTAATCCTATATTCTCTCTTTAATTATACAATTGTCTCGTAAAATATGCCTCAAGGGTTTTGGAAACTTGAATAAATCAAGTCATGATTGTGCATTAATTCGAACAATATTAAAAATGAATAGAGGAAAATTCATAATTGAGAAACCAGAATATGAGCTATGTAATTCTAGATGCAAAATATGGATATAACTCTAATTAGTAATAGTATTTATAGAATCATGAATGTCAGCGGCTTTGACAACCTAAAAGTGGCCACTTTATTATAATAAAAACATTGTCCTTGAGGAAGGGCAGAAATTCTTTTGTCATGTTATGAAATTTTAAAATTTTAATAAAGGAAAGTGGAAATTATATAAGATAGTTGTAGTCCTCATTATGAAATTTTAAAATTTCAATTTTTTCTATTGTAGGTCTTGTTATGGATTTAATGGGTTCTCTCGTTTGTATTCCACTGGTAAGCATACACTTCCCTTGCTTATTTTTTCCCAATTCAGGTAGGCAAACAATGTAAATATTTGATTTAGAGATGGGATCTTCCATTTGAATCTTCTTAGTTAGAACTTCTACTAATTTATATTGTCACTGAGAACAGGAAAATTTTCTACCGTAACAAGCATATTTAGTTTAGTACTATAACTCAACAACTCTCTGAGCTATTTATTTAATCACTAGTGCTATTTCAAAAAACATGAAGCTAAGTATTATGTTCCTTAAAACATGGCCCAGAATATGGCTAAAGAAGGTAATATCTAGTATGATTTCTTATGTCCTTTGTATTTTGTTGGATGAGAAATTTGATTGATTTTCCCCCATTTAGTGCTTCACAAAATTTATCTATGGCTTATAGAATATGGAGTGGAATGTTTGGCTACTTATTTGTTGTTCCCTTCTTATCTCACCTCGAAATTTTATTTTATTTTATCAGAAACAGAGCAATTTCAGTAAGAAAAATAGGGGTACAACAAAGTTACAAAATAAGTGGACTAGAAGTCCATAAAACAGACATGAAGAAGAGAAAATATAGAATAAGAAAATGTACAAACAATAAGAAAAGAGAGAAGATTTGGCTTACACCTTAGTAATTTTCGGTTGATTCCTCCCATATCCATTTACACCTTTGTTTCTATCAAACCAAAGCTTCCATGCCATCACAACCATTAAACTCAAACAATGCCTATTCCCTGAGTCCACTACTACCCATAAAGCATCAATTAATTTCATGCATTTACGCTTATCATACATGAAGGCCACCTTACTTATGATCCATACTAAAGCAGCCCACTCACACCACCAAATAGCATGATCCAAGGATTCCACCTCCTCCTCACAAAAGCCACAATAAGGTGAAATGAGGATTTCTTGAGCACACAAGTTAACCTGAGTAGGTAAGCAATCAACGGACACTTTCTATTACAAGACGGGGATCTTTCTTGGGAATTTTAACTTCCACATTATCTTCCACCAATGATCTAACATATGAAGCACCTTATACTCTTGACTCACTTGAGTTTACATTGTATAAGTGCTCATCTAGTTTGGAAATATGTGTCAAAATTAGAGTCCCATTCCCAAGATACCAAAAAGCCTCAGAATCTTCTTTATGCCACACTTGATTCAATTGAAGGTATAATGATCATTCACACACTAGGGTTGCATACATTGTTCATATATTGTTTTATTTGATTGTGTGTGAGTTGTGTGTGTTTAATCCTATTTAAATTGGTTTTAATAATTGTTTGGGAATTTTTAATAGTTTTTAAATGATTTTTTGGAAATTAAAATTTGGTTTATAAAACTTTTGGGGTCATTTTATAATTACTGTTTTTATGTTTTCATACTTGAAAGTTGGTTTGGGTAGGATCCGAATGCGCTTGAAACTTGAGGGTGACTGTGTAATTAAGTTTAAAACACGCGTGTGAGAGCTCATCTATGCCCTACACTTGTCCATGTTATATCGGCCTGATTTGTGTTTGTTGCAAGACACATAACCCTTGTGTAATCTCATCCCTTGGATTTCTGTAATCAACGCTCTGCATGCGTTCAAGGTCCATCCCTGTGTAACCTCTCTAGACCAATCAGAGGACGGTTAATCAACGGCTTTTATTACACCGTTGGATCAAATTCTATTGCCCTTGACCACATCTTAGCCCTTGGATTTGAATAAAAGTTCTCGATCCTTCCTTGCCCCCTATATAAGGAAGATTACCCTCAGCATTTGGGAACTTTTGGCAGTTCGTCTAAATAAAGAGAGGAGAGATAAGAGAGAGAGAAGCGAGAGAGAGAATAGAGAATCCAGAGAAAAATCGTAACCTATTTCAAATCCTAATTCATTTTTCCTAAATCATTTACACCAAACACCATACCTGAGTGTTTGAGAGTTAATTTGGTAGAGGTTTGAAGGGAGATCGTGGTTTGAATCCTCTGAGTTTGAGATCTTGTGTCCAACTTAAGCATTTCGGTTAGATCTGTATTTCTTTTTCATAGAAACTATAGATCTGGCTATTTTATGTTATATTACACTTAGATCTACATTATTTAGTTTCTCATCTTGAGAAAACACATTTGTTGATTACTATTCTGTAAATGTTTTTCAAAACCTTAGAATCAAAAAATATTTTATCTGTTTCTAGTTCTTATAAAACAAGACGGTTGACCTAGTTGGAATCACAATTGGCGGTTTTTAATTTCAAAAATATTTTCAAAAACCCTTTGAAATTGATTAAGACCTTGAACCGTCTTTCGAGCAAGGTAGCCTTGGATTTCGGGATTATTTGAAAGTTCAAATAAAGTCTTTTGGTTCTAAAGAAGAGAGAAACCAAAAACAGTTCATTTAGATTTGATTTGTAATTCATTAGGACTTATTTGTATAAATAAATGTGCGTGTGTGCATGCATGTGTAAGGTCACCATCACAAACACTTGTCACACTACAACACATAAGTGTTGGCTATAAGATCTTGAATCTATAAGAGACGACGTAAAGACTGGAATAAATTGGAGAAGTTAGCAAACTGGGAAAGCCACATCAACTTCAGAACTGTAGAGAAGTTAGAATCAACCAGTGGGTACATATTCTAAACTTGTATAGATTTAATTAGTTTGCATGTGTGTTAAATAGTTTGTAACTTGTATATTTTGTTTTAGTGGATTTTTGGTTTGTGACTTAGAAGTCGCCGTGTATGTTTCCTCAGTTGGGTGAGGTTTTACCACATTAAAAACGCCTTGTCCTTAATATTTCTACATCTCCTCATCTCATTCTTGTGGTTGTGCTGATATAATTTGTTTTAGTTTTGTCTTTCAAAACTAGTTACATAATCTTTATCATATCTTGTACATTTTTATTAAACACATCTTGTGTTAATCAGCTTTGATTTAAAGAAAAGTGTTTCTTCAAAAAATAGTTCGGAGTTACTTCAATAGTTCAATCTTGTATTAAACGACCTAAGTAACAGTTTTTCAATTGGTATCAGAGCTTTGGGAATTTTCTTTAAAGATCTTGTGTTTCTGAAATTGTTTCCTTAAAATCAAACAATGGACAAGAAAAATGAAAGATTTGGTAACTTGACCAGACCTCCTCTTTTTTATGGAAACAACTTTTCTTACTGAAAATTAAGGATGGTTGCTTTCATTTAAGGAACCTTAGGAGATGATGTGGAGGATATTGTTGAAAATGGATATACTTATCCTACAAAACCAGCCACTGAAGGAAGTAATGAGAGGATTAAGAAAGTATTAAGTGAATTCACTCAAGAAGAGAAATAAGTTTCTCGAAACAATAACAAAGGCAAGAATGCCATTTTTATGTCTATAAATGAACATGAGTTCAAAAGGATCTCATCTTGTGCCACTTCTAAGGAAGCTTGGGATACTTTGGTTACTGTACATGAAGGTGACACTGGAGTTAACGCTGCTAAAACACAGATGCTTATCCAACAATATAACTCTTTAATCATGTCAGACTCTGAGTCATTTGATGATTTTTACATGAATTTTACTGATATTGTGATCAAACTGCATGCTAATGGGATAACTTATGATAGATATGAAATTGTTTCTAAAATTCTAAGGTCATTACCACAAAGATTTGATAATAAAAGATATGCTATTGAGGAAATGAATGACCAAAATCTCACTCATGAATTACTCAGTAGTAAACTAAGAACTGGGGAAATGGAATTAGAATTTAAGAAACAATTGACCCAGTCCCATAGGAAACAGACTAGTTCCAATTTGAGTTTTTCTTCTAACCTAATGAAACCTGAGCTTACTATTCCCAATAACGACTCTGATGAGGAATGCGATATCAATAGTTTGGATAATCAAATTGCCTTAATGTCAAAACAGTTTAAGAAAATTATCCAATTTAGAAATAAAATGGCAAACAGACAAGGCAAGCCAAATTATCCAACTCAGTCTAACCACAAACCTCATGATAAAGGTCAAGACAAACATCACAAGGACATTCATACGAGACCCAACAAAGACTTTAAGAATATTGAATGCTTTAGATGTGGAAAATTGGGTCATATAGCACAAGACTGTAGATTTAAACTGAACACGGCCAATAAACATACTAGGGCCAACATTTACAAGACATGGGATGATTCAAGTGATTCTGAAAATGAGGAACCTGAATCATCTGATGCTTTTGATCCTTGCATGTCTTTATTTTCCAAGATAGTCTATAATGATGATATGCGTGTGCCTATGTATGAGAATGATGTTAGTTGCTCTACTTCTGTTGTTATGAATCATTCTGCTACTGGTTTAGATGCTTTAATTTCTGAGAACAATGTTAGTTCTATAGCGGGGTGTGTGAGTCAAAGGGAAAGTGATAATGATGATGCCAATGTGTGTGTGAGTTCAATAATTGAATCCTTAGGGGTCACTTCACACACTACACTTAGTGATCCGAACACTAAAGACCTCCCTGATGTTCACACACTTTATGCCAAGACTCTCAAGAAAAACACTAGACTAGAGAAGATAGTGAAATACCTCACTAAGAAACTAGAAGACCTAAGTCTAGTGCTTAAACTTAATGCTGAAGAGTACACTACCCAATGTCTAACTCGTCAAAATGAAGTCAAAATTTTTTTATCAAAAATTGAAAGATTTGATTGAAACAAATGAAACTCTGGACAAAAAATATAAAGGGATATTATTAGAATTGGAACAAGCCAAAGAAAAGACAGCAACTGTTTTCAAAAAATTTGCAAAATCTGAAATTAATTCCAACAGTTTTGATGGTTTTGTTGCTGATTCAAAAACTAATTCTGATGATCAAACTGGAATAGGGTTTTGCCCAAATTTAAAGACACAAACTAAAAACTTTGAATCAATCAAGTTTGTGTCAGGAGGCAAAAGACCTATAGAAACTTGTCCAGATTTTCATTCCCTAAAAGATGAGTTTGATGAAAAACAACAAAAGTTTGATATTGGGGGATCAAGTTACTCTAAGTGTGATAGTCAACCTAAGGCTAAATACATCTGTCCCTCGATTAGGAAGAGTGTTTATTCGTTCCAAACTGTACTCTGTAGGAATAAGGTTCAAAATCAAAATTCCATGAAACCTATGTTTAAAGACTTTTATAAGGAGATACCCTCTTTAAGTAATCTATATTGCTCATACTGTGACATATACGGTCATTCTTTTGAAGGTTGTTACTCTAGACGTTTAGTAAAACTTGTCTGTAATACTCCTTTATACCAGAACTTTAATTACTCTAGGAGAAGCCATAACAATTATGTCCTGCCTAGACAACCAGACAAAAACTCTAACTATAGAAAGAGAAAGACCAAACCTAAAAGATCATTTCCAAGAGGACAACTAGGCACTTTCCTAAACCAAATGCTCATATTTTCCATAAAATTCAAACTCATGCGCAAAAAAAATTTCAATAAAAATCTAATGCTCGCAAATTTTATCAAATGAGAACAAATATGCGCAAAACAAAAACAAGAGTTGTTTGGGTTAGAAAAGATGAGCTATTTCCCCAGATGAAGTGTAACATTGTGATTACTGCTTTAAAAGCTGAACACACTCCCTCTGGTTGGTATTTAGACTCTGGATGTTCAAAACATATGACTTGGGAGGATACAAAACTTATAAATAAAACCAGCTTTGCTGAAGGAAAAGTTATTTTTGATGATGATGTATCATCTCAAATCATTGGTAAAGGAACACTCCGAGAAGAAGGATTGCCTTTTCTTGAAAATGTTCTTCTAGTAAAAGGTCTTAAGGTTAATCTACTTAGTATCTCGCAATTTTGTGACTGAAATCATACTATTATGTTTTCAAAGAATAATTGCAAAAATTTAAATGAAAAAGGTGAGTGCATTCTTACAGGACCCAGGACTCCTGGCAATTGTTATACTGTCCAGACTAATATTGAGGTCTGTAACATTACCAGAATGGATGACAATGAATTATGGCATAATAGGATGGGTCACATAAATTACGATAACCTTAGTAGATTATCTTCACAATAAATAGTTAGAGGAATTCCAAAGATCAAACCTATTTCTAATATTGTCTGTGGATCATGTCAGGAAGGAAAAATTGTTAACGCACCTCATAGGAAAGTTAAAGATATCCTTACCTCTAAACCCTTGGAGATCATCCATATGGACCTAATGGGTCCCTCTCAAACTGTTAGTCTATGTGGACACAATTACATTCTTGTTATGGTTGATGATTTCACCAGATTTACTAAGGTGGCCTTCTTAAAACAAAACTCTTACACTTTCCAAACCTTTTTGAAAATTCTTCTTCGGATTGAAAATGAGAAAGACACTCAAGTAAATAGAATTCGTAGTGATCGAGGTGGAGAATTTATAGATACTGGTATTATAGAGTATTGTGACTATAATGGTTACAAACATGAGTTTAGTGCTCCTAAGACTCCTCGACAAAATGGAATTGTTGAACGAAAGAATTGTACCCTTCAAGAAATGGCACGTGTTATGATTCATGCCAAGTGTTTACCTAAATATTTTTGGGTATAATCTATTGGTACTGATTGTCACATCATTAATAGGGTCTATCTTAGGAAGAATTCAAACGAACCCCTTACGAACTATGGTATGGGAAAAAACCCAATCTTAAATACCTTAAAACCTTTGGTAGTACATGTTATGTCTGCAAAGACAGAGAACACTTATCCAAATTTAAGACTAGTGGAGATAAACCTATCTTCCTAGGATATTCTCCTGACAGTAGAGCATTTCGTGTCTATAATCTTCGCACAAAGACCTTAATGAAATCCATAAACGTTATTGTGAGTGACACTACTGTTGAGAGTAAGACTGGAGAACTAACTATTGTGGAAGAGTCTGAAAATGTTTTAGAAAATGACCCTCCAGAAATAGATAATTCTTTACCAATTGAGACATAAGAAGTACCTAACTAGGTTTCTAAAGATCATTTCATAGATAACGTTATTGGTAACCCTAATGAGCCTGTGCGTACAAGATCTCAATTAAGAAATTATGCTCATTTTGCATGTTTGTTTCCCTTGTGGACCAAAGAATGTAAATGAGGCATTGAATGATCCTCATTGGATTTTTGTCATGCAGGAAAAACCACTTCAATTTATCATTCATGATGTTTGGTATCTTGTACCTAGGCCTGATCATAAAAAAGTTATTGGCACACGTTGGATATTTAAAAATAAATCTGATGAAAGTGGGATAATCATTAGAAACAAAGCCAGATTAGTGGCTCAAGGATACTCTCAAATTGAAGGAATAGATTTTAATGAGACTTTCGCACTTGTTACTCATTTAGAATCTGTTCGTCTTCTTTTTGCAACAGCTTGTTACTTGCATTTTCCGCTTTACCAAATGGATGTCAAATCTGCCTTCCTTAATGGAATCTTGACTGAATAGACTTATGTTGAACAACCCAAAGGGTTTATTGACCCTCAGTATCCAAACCATGTTTATCGTCTTAAAAGGGCTTCGTATGGTCTAAAACAAGCGCTAAGAGCCTGGTATGAGCGTCTTTTTAATTTTCTCTTAGATAAAGGTTTTAAGAGAGGTGGAAATGATCAAACCCTTTTTGTTAAATATTTTGACAAACGTGTTATTATAGCTCAAGTTTATGTTGACGATATCATTTTTGGATCAACATCCCCTTTAGAAGTTAAATCTTTTTCTGAAATTATGCGTAGAGTATTTCAAATGTCTCTTATAGGGGAGTTGCAATTTTTCATGGGTCTTCAAGTCAAACAGAATTCTAAAGGTTTATTTGTGTCGCAATCAAAGTATGCTTTAGATATGGTCAAAAAATTTGGTCTTGAAAGTGCCAAAGATGAAAAACTCCCATGAGTACTACGGTCAAACTATCTAAGGATGAGAATGGAAAATCCATAGATCCTACTCTATATCGTAGTATGATAGGAACCTTACTATACCTTACTGCCTCGTGTCCTGATATTATGTACGCAGTTAGCATGTGTGCCCATTATCAAAATAATCCTAAAGAGAGCCACTTAGTTTGTGTAAAAAGAATTATTAAATACATAAAAGCCACTATAAATTTAGGACTTTGGTACACCAACGATACTCCTAGTACTATAATAGGATACACTGATGCCGATTGGGCAGGGTGTACTGATGATGGTAAGAGCACATCAGGAACGTGTTACTATATTGGTAACAATTTGGTAGGATGGAGTAGTAAGAAACAAAACTGCACTTCACTGTCCACAGCTGAATCTGAATACGTAGCCGCTGGTAGTTACTGTGCTCAATTACTTTGGCTTAAGCAAATGATAAATGATTATGGTATTCAAGAAGATCAACTACATCTCTATTGTGATAATCAAAGCGCGATCAATATCTCTAAAAATCCTGATCAACACTCGCGAACTAAACATATAAAAATTAGACATCATTTTATACGCGAATTAGTTGAGACTAAGGAATTAGAAATTAATTATCTTCCTCCTGATTTGCAACTCGCAGATATGTTTACCAAACCTTTGGATTACAATATATTTCTTGCTTTGCGAAAATCGATAGGAATGGTTTGTGCTGAATAAACTCATATGACTTAAGTATTATTCCCTTTGTCCATTTGAGACAAAATGGGGGAGAAGTTTGAGTCTTATGAGTTCATTTTTGTTTGTGCATTTTGATTAATAAGATTGATCTTAGTGATATTTGCAGGAATCTGTACAGTTGTATTCAACATATGTTATTAGGGCATTGGTTTATAATTAGTTGAGTTATGTAATTTTCCATTTATAGGAAATGGGTAGATAGAATTTTGTATAGGATTAGGATTTTCTTTATTCTTTCGTATCCCTACGAGTCTTAGATGACTCAAAGGAGATTTTGTCTCATATTTCCAAAGGGGGAGATAAAAGCAGCTTATACTCTTGACTCACTTGAGTCTACATTGTATAAGTGCTCATCTAGTTTGGAAATATTTGTCAAAATTAGAGTCCCATTCCCTAGATGCCAAAGGGCCTCAAAATCTTCTTTATGCCACACTTGATTAAATTGAAGGTATAATGCTCATTCACACACTAGGGTTGCATACATTGTTCATATATTGTTTTATTTGATTGTGTGTGAGTTGTGTGTGTTTGATCCCATTTAAATTGGTTTTAATAATTGTTTGGGAATTTTTAATAATTTTTAAATGATTTTTTGGAAATTAAAATTTGGTTTATAAAACTTTTGGGGTAATTTTGTAATTACTGGTTTTATATTTTCATACCTGAAAGTTGGTTTGGGTAGGATCCGAATGTGCTTGAGACTTGAGGGTGCCTGTGTAATTAAGTTTAAAACAAGCGTGTGAGAGCTCATCTCAGCCCTACACTTGTCCATGTTATATCGGCCTGATTTGTGTTTGTTGCAAGACACATAACCCTTGTGTAATCTCAATCCCTGTGTAACCTCTCTAGACCAATCAGAGGACGTTTAATCCACCGCTTTTATTTTACCGTTGGATCAAAGTCTATTGCCCTTGACCACATCTCAACCCTTGGATTTGAACAGAAGTTCTACATCCTTCCTTTCCCCTATATAAGGAGGCTTACCCTCAGCATTTGGGAACTTTTGGTAGTTCATCTAAATAGAGAGAGGAGAGAGAGAGAGAGAGAGAGAGAGAGAAGAGAGAATCCAGAGAGAAACCCTAACCTGTTTCAAACCCTAATTCAGTTTTCCTAAATCGTTTACACCAAACACCATACCTGAGTGTTTGAGAGTTACTTTGGTAGAGGTTTGAAGGGAGATCATGGTTTGAATACTCTGAGTTTGAGATCTTGTGTCCAACTTAAGCATTTCGGTTAGATCTATATTTATTTTTCATAGAAACTATAGATCCGGCTATTTTATGTTATATTACACTTAGATCTACATTATTTAGTTTCTCATTTTGAGAAAACACATTTGTTGATTACTGTTCTGTAAATGTTTTTCAAAACCTTAGAATCAACAAATATTTTTTCTGTTTCTAGTTCTTATAAAACAATACTGTTGACCTAGTTGGAATCTCAATTGGCGGTTTTCAATTTCAAAAATATTTTCAAAAACCCTTTGAAATTGTTTAAGACCTTGAACCGTCTTTCGACCAAGGTAGCCTTGGATTCCGGAATTATTTGAAAGGTCAAATAAAGTCTTTTGGTTCTAAAGAAGAGGGAAACCAAAAACAGTTCATTTAGATCTGATTTGTAATTCATTAGGACTTGTTTGTATAAATAAGTGTTCGTGCATGCATGTGTATTAGAGCATGTGTAAGATCACCATCACAAACACTTGTCACACTACAACACAGAAGTGTTGGCTATAAGATCTTGAATCTACAAGACTCGACGTAAAGACTGGAACAAATTGGAGAAGTTAGCAAATTGGGAAAGCCACATCAACTTCAGAACTGCAGAGAAGTTAGAAAGAACCAGTGGTTACATATTCTAAACTTGTATAGGTCTGATTAGTTTTCATGTGTGTTAAATAGTTTGTAACTTGTATATTTTATTTTAGTGGATTTTTGGTTTGTGACTTAGAAGTCACCGTGGATGTTTCCTCAGTTGGGTGAGGTTTTACCACATTAAAAATGCCTTGTCCTTAATCTTTCTACATCTACTCATCTCATTCTTGTGGTTGTGCCGATATAAGTTGTTTTAGTTTTGTCTTTCAAAACTAGTTACATAATCTTGATCATATATCGTACATTTTTATTAAACACATCTTGTGTTAATCATCTTTGATTGAAAGAAAAGATTTTCTTCAAAAAACAATTCGGAGTTACTTCAATAGTTTAATCTTGTATTAAATGACCTAAGTAATAGTTTTTCAACACACACGAGGATGAGGAAGGGGAGTCTTGGGATTTGTTGTAAGCTACCTTAAAATCACTATAAACCGAATATCTTCCAACAGGTTCGAACTGCCCAACTTTAGTATCCGCGTAATAAGGGCTCCCAATAGCTATATCTAGATAATCTCCGGCCCCCCGTTCAATAAAGATATCCCTAGTGAATTATTCATTCCAATAGCCAGTTTCAGAAACAAGGTCAATTATCTGAGCATTAGGAGGAAGGGAAAAAGGATAAATGACTTTAAAAGAATTCGATCTAGAGATCCAAGCATCTTTATAAATAGAGATAGATTTCCCATTACTAACCATCCATCTATACCCGCATTCCAATATCTCTCTACCCCGTATAAAACTCCTACAATTCTAGCTTCCATAAATTGGGAGTCAGGTATTTATCTTTTAATACCTTGCTTATAAGAGGTTGTGAGTTTTGAGCCAATCTCCATGCTTGTTTAGCTAATAAGGCTTGATTGAAAGGATAAATGGATCTAAAACCCAAACCCCCCTCTTTTTAGGTTTACAAAAATTATTCTGGGACACCCAATGTATCTTTCTCTCCTCACCTGTAGACCCCAACCAGAAATTAGCTACGAGGATATTCAACTCATTACATAGTCTTACTGGTAGTTGAAAGCAAACTCTTGTAGTGTATAGGGATGGCTTGTACTACTGCCTTATTTAAAATCTCATTGCCTCCTCCCGAAAATAATTTGCCTTTCCATACTTGAAGTTTCTTCCAAACTCTTTCTTTAAGCACATTCTCCTAATGAGAGTAGGTAGCCTTAAGTATCTTGTGTGGCAAGCTACAACAAGGACACCAAGAGGGAAAAAATCTATTGTTGACTTTGTGAAAAATCATTGGGGTTGAATGCAATTCAAGATTTAACAAATTTTATCATTTGACCCGAACCCACCGCATAAGCACTTAAAATATCTTTAATAACTAAATATCCCTCAATAGAGCTTCTCATGAAAAATATGCTACCATCCGCAAATAGCATCAAACCCCAAAATTTCACTGAAGAGACACATTTCGTACTCCAGGAAACCCAGAAAGAACTAATCCCCAAAATTTCCAGATTTTTCTGAAGATAGAGAAATTTAACCTGTGGATACTCGAAATTTAGAACTATGGGCCTGGACGAGTAGCCCAGTCCTAGCGGCCCAAAGTTCAGACCCCTCATCTTTTATAATTAATCTGGTCTCCCCCCACGATCCCATGAAGGGAAGTTATGGGGGAAATGGAAAACATGGAGGAACCCATCACCTACACTCATCTACATGCACATGTATATATTAAACCCTAGGTCCGGGGCAAAAGGACAAGTTGTATTCTCTATAATCACTCTCCGGAGTATATAGAAATAATATCGACTGCACCACCGTGGATTTAGGCACATCTTGGCTGAACCACGTACATCCTTTGTTGTGTGATTGGCATCTTGTATTCCTTATCCTCTTCTTGATAATCTTTCTCTCATATTTATTTGTGTTGCATAATAATTGCATCCATAATTGGCGCCGTCTGTGGGAAGCGTTCATCTTTCCCTGAGAAGAGCCCACATCAAGAAAGGAGTTTAAGATGTCTGGTCACAGCAGCAATGCCCCCCAAGCAGGAGATATTCAAGAGACACCTACTCCTCGCAGGATTAGGTCTGAAGTTCGACGTTCAGATCAGAGAGCTCGCTTGGAAAGACCAGCCTCAGAAGAAAGTCAGGGACTAGTGAGGTCCACGCAGATATTCAGGTTGATTGATGCGTACGAGGCAAGGCTCCACGAGCAGAGGGAGTCTTCTCGCAGATACGAGGCTGAGAATGCTCGCTTGAAAAGAAGACTGGAAAGACTAGAAAGGGAGCTTCGCCCTAATAACCGGAGACGCCCATATCGCACTCCTAACCCTCAGGCGAGCAAGTCTCGCAGTCGAGGAAGGATCCCTAGGTGAGAATCTCAAAGGGGCGAAGGAGGCGAATCAGACGACGACCTCTGCAAACAGCTGCGAAGAGCTCGCCGCCACCAGAGCCCTGCTTGCAGGGACGAGCACATACGAAACATGGTTCGCAGGGAGATGGACCAGCATCCCGCTCACTATGGAATAAGATCAACTAGAGAGCTCGTGAGGCGAGCTCTCAAAACCCAGATGAAGTCACCTTTCACAAGAGAAATCGATGAGGAGGAAGCTCCTAAGAAATTTACCATTCCAAGGTTCAAGATTTACGACAGAAAGACTGATCCCATCGATCACGTCAGGCAATACCAACAGGCCATGACCCTCTGGAGTCACCGGGATGCCCTGATGTGTCGTATTTTCCCCTCGAGCCTTCATGATGTAGCACAGAAGTGGTTCAAAAGGCTCCCCCACCGGTCGATCAAGAATTTCAAATCCCTAGCCAAACTCTTTACGGCCCGATTCATTACCAGTAGCTCCCATCCCAAAAGGATGGATGTTCTACTGACAATGAAGAAAACGCCTCAAGAGACCCTCCGAGAGTACGCGAAGAGGTACTGGGAGTTATTCAATGAGATCGCAGACTGCGCGGAGGAGGTGGCAGTGGCCTCCTTCAAAATTGGGCTCCCTAGTTCTTCCCTCCTCTACCAATCCCTGACGAAGAAGGAAGCTATGACTATTGACAACCTTATGGCCCGAATCGAGAAATACACAAAAATGGAAGATGTCACCCGCTCTAATACAGGAGAAAACGGTCGAGCTAAGCTCACTACCAGGGTAGGTGAGAAAACAGAGAACCAGAGGAAATGAGGAAAGAACGGAGCCGAAAATGGCTCCAAGAATAGAGGGAACCAGGATGCGTCGAAAGTATTCTAGGCGGTCAACACCGTCTTCAAAGAACCAATTTACAAGGTTCTCGCGAAGATCAAGGATGAGCCATTCATCAAGTGGCCCAGAAAGATGGGGGGAGATCCCTAGAAGAGGAACAATGCGTTGAGATGCGCTTTTCACAAAGAGGGAGGGCACAAGACCGAGCACTGCAAAGCTCTTAAGTCTCACCTCGAAGAATTAGCCCAGTCCGGGCATTTGAACGACTTTGTGGAGAAAAGGTCAGAGAAAGTGACTGCCAACAGAGAGATGAGACCCGATAATGTGCTGGAGGAGGATGTTGGACATGAGTTCTCCGTAATCCACGGAGTGTCTGCCGTCAAGCAGATACAAGGTAACTCAGCTCGAATGGAGATGAAAAAGCTTACAGCGGTAATGCAGGCTTTTCAAATCGATCCAGCAAAGTCACAGTCAGGAAAGCGTCGACGAGCATAGGACGTCAACTATGACAAGCATATTGTTTTCACGGATGAAGATTTGATGGGAGTAAGGACCCCACATCATGATGCCCTGGTCATTACACTCAGGATAGCTAACTTTGACATCGACAACCTACTCATCGATCAAGGAAGCTCATCCGAAGTAATGTACCTCGACCTGTTCAGGAAATTGAAGTTGAGCATCGCCGACCTAAAGGAAGCTACTGTTCCTTTGGTCGGCTTCGCTGGGAAAATGACCATGCCCCTAGGCAAGATAGTGCTGCCAGTTCATGCTGGGAACATCTCCAAGATGATTGAGTTTTTGGTAGTTGACATCGAATCACCGTACCAGGCCATCCCCGGCAGAGGATGGATTCATGCAATGAAGGCGGTCTCCTCGACCTACCATCAGAAGCTCAAGTATATAACTGAGCGAGGAGTAATGTAGATCCACGGCGACCAAGCGATGGCGAGGAAGTGCTTCATATCAGCCATCCGACCAAAGCTAGAGAAGAAGGTCGGTCAACCCAGCGAGAAAGTTGAAGAGGGTGTGATACCTTCCAAATAGCAACTAAAGTATGGAAGACCAGGAGTAGAGGAGACCAGGCTCCTCCCCTTCGAGCATGTCATCGAGGACCTGGTAGAAGTTATAGCCGAAGTTGGTGACAGTAGCAGAGTCTTCTTGATTGGAGCATCTCTCACCGATCAAGAAAAGAAGGAGTTGACGACCTTGCTGAGACACAACGTAGATGTTTTCGCATGGGAACCATATGAGCTGCCTGGCATTGATCTTGATATGGTCTGTCATCAGTTGCACATCGACCCCACATTCAAGCCAGTCACGCAGAAGGCACGAAGAACCGCACCCAAGAAGGCTAAAGCGGTCAAAAAGTAGGTCGAAAAACTACTGGATGCAGGATCCATACGGGAAGTACAATTACCCAAGTGGTTATCCAACCCAGTAGTAGTTTCGAAGAACAATGGGAAGTGGAGAGTTTGCATCGACTTCACTGACCTCAACAAAGCATGCCCTAAGGATAGTTTCCCCTCCCAAAGATAGACCAACTAGTAGATGCCACTGCCGCTCACGAGCGAATGAGTTTCCTAGACGCATACTCAGGATATCACCAGATCCCCTTGTATGCCCCAGACCAGGACAAAACGACATTTATCACGACGGTTGGGTTGTATTGCTACAAGGTCATGCCACTTGGGCTCAAGAATGCAGGGGCAACCTACCAGCGGCTGGTCACAAAAATGTTCAAGGATCAAATGGGAGACACAATGGAGGTCTACATCGATGACATGCTCGTTAAGAGAAAGAAGAAGGAAAATCACCTCTCAGACCTGTCAAAGACCTTCAAAATCCTCAGGAAATACCGAATGAAGCTTAATGCGAGCAAGTGTTCCTTCGGTGTCCAGTCAGGAAAATTTCTGGGATACTTGGTCAGTATGAGAGGCATAAAAGCTAATCCGGACCAGATCGATGAAATCAACAGGGTACAACCCCCTCGAACAGTCCGGGACGTACAGAAGCTCACTAGAATGCTCGCTACCTTAAATCGCTTCATTTCCAAATCCTCTGAGAAGTGCAAGCTTTTTTTCCAGCTTCTAAAAGGGAGTAAACCAATAGAATGGAGCCCGGACTGCTCGCGAGCTTTGGACGAGCTCAAGTCTTACTTAAGCTCTCCACCGCTGCTTGTCATACCACAGAAAATGGATTCTTTGTACCTGTACCTCTCGGTATCCAGTCACACTGCCAGCTCGGCGTTAATATGCGAGGTCGCAGGAATCCAACACCCCATCTACTACGCGAGCAAGACCTTATTAGACGCCGAGCAAAGGTACCTGCCATTGGAGAAGCTCACCTTTGCACTAGTGATAGCCTCGAGGAAACTGAAGCATTATTTCGAAGCTCATACTATCATCGTCCTTACATCGCACCCCCTTAAGGCGGTCCTAAGGAAAGCGGATCAGTCGGGAAAATTGTCTAAGTGGTCAGTCGAGCTCGGTCGGTTCGACATCCAATTTCAACCAAGGACCGCTATCAAAGGTCAGATCCTCGCTGATTTCATAGCCGAATTCACTGGCGAAGAACTCCCCGACCAAACTCAACCAACAAAGCAAAAAGAGGTCCCAGCAACAGTGGAAACCTGGAAACTATTCGTTGATGGAGCCTCCAACTCAAAGGGGGACGGCATAGGCATCGTTCTCATCACCCCAGAAAACACCATCCTTGAGCAAGGAATCAGGCTTGGATTTGCAGCCTCTAACAACGAAGCAGAGTACGAAGCCCTAATAGCCGGTCTCCAAAAGGCGCAAACTCTGGGAGCAAAATGTTTACAGGTGTTCGGCGATTCTTAACTAGTCTCCAATCAGATAAGTGGAGATTACAACGCGAAGGATGAAAGAATGGAAGCCTACCTCGCCCTGGTGAGGAAACTAATGATGAGCTTTGAGGAGATCAACATCCAGCAGTTTCCCAGAGGGCAAAACAGTCATGCCGAAGCCTTAGCAGCCCTAAGCTCGGCAGTTGATTCTAGCCTTAAAAGGGTCATTCCCATCGATTTCCAAATTTGTCCAAGCATTAACCACAATAGCAAGCTGCCAAACGTGGAACAAATACTCCAGGTGGGATCAGCCCCCAGCTGGATGGACCCCTTAAGAGACTATTTAGAGGAGGGCACGCTCCTTGAGGACAAGAAAACTGCCCACCAGATAAGAGTCAAAGCTGCTCGCTTTCACTTATCCACAGGAGGCGACTTGTATAAGAAGTCCTTCTACGGTCCCTAACTTAGATGCGTCCACCCAAGAGATGTCGAGCAAGTGCTGCACGAGCTTCATGAAGGAATCTGTGGAAGTTATGTCGGAGGAAGGTCTCTAGCCTTTCGAGTAATGAAGGAAGGCTATTGGTGGCCATATATGCAAAAGGACTCCGTAGTATATGTCCACAAATGCCCAAAATGCTAGCTTCACGCTCCAATGGTCCACCAACCAGCCAGCGACCTAAAATCCCTGACCAGCCTGTGGCCCTTCGCCCAATGGGGGATGGACATCGTGGGACCACTACCCACTGCTGCCGGCAATCGCAAATACCTGTTGGTTGCAACTGACTACTTCACCAAATAGATCGAGGCAGAACCATTGGCAAACATCCGAGACGCTGACATGATAAGATTCATATGGAGGAATATAATCACTCAATTCGGAATCCCCAGAACCATCATCACTGATAATGGGACACAATTCGAGAGTGGCCCCTTTCAGGACTTCTGTAACGAACACGAAATCAGGCACAACTTTAGTTTGGTGGCCTACCCTCAGAGCAATGGGCAAGAAGAAGCTTCCAATAAAACTATGATCGATGGATTGAAGAAGCGACTAGAGCGAGCCAAGGGCGCATGGGCAACCGAGCTACCCCATGTCCTATGGGCATACCGAACAACTCATCGGCGAGCAACAGGAGAAACCCCATTTTCGCTAACATATGGCATGGAAGCAGTCATTCCACTAGAAGCGGGCTTGCCAATAATGAGATCCGACCTTGTCGACCAAGGCCAGAATGATGGGGCGTTGCTCGCTGAACTCAACCTCATCGCCGAGCGTAGAGAACTGGCCCTAGTGAAGCTTACGAGCTATCAGCAACAGCTCGCAAAGCATTACCATAAAAGGGTTAACCCGAGAAGATTCCAAGTTGGGGACTATGTTCTAAGGAAAGTCCTGGGCAACACAGTAAGGTCATCAGACGGCAAGCTAGGCCCAAACTGGGAAGGACCCTTTAAAGTAACTAGGGACGACCTGCAAGGTGCATATCATTTGGAAACGATGGAGGGCAGAGAGATACCACGAGCATGGAATGCAGCTAATCTCAAGAAATTCTATTTTTAGATTCTCAAGGAATTCTATTGTTGAATATTTTTCTTGTATTTGTTATGTGAAAGGAACAGTTTATTCCCCTTATTACTAATGAAATCAGTAACTGCATTTTATCACACATCTTTTTCCAAATCACAGGCACGATGGTCGATATAGCAGGGGGATACCCCTCCTCAGGTCATCGTCATGAAACACGAGAGACCTCTTAGCATTGCCCCTAACAATATATAAAGCCCTACAGAGGATTCTTAGGCAATGCGACCAGATTTTATACTGGCCATCAAACCTACTTTGGTTGAGTAAAATCCTGACTGGATGAAGACATCCAATACCAGGTGTGTCCTCGCCAATTGCCCTACTTAGGCCTAAGGGAGTGTGACGACACAACTTAAAAGGTAAAATGGGGCACAATGGTATTTTGGTATTATACTGGACTGGGGGGACACTTGCATGGCAAAACAAAAAGAATTATGAAGCAGCAGAAATATAAAAAGATTGGATGAACACGTTTAGTCGGCAAAATTGCCCAAAACACGAACTCTTCATTAATCTCTTATATTTATAACAGTGATAATACATGTTTAGTCGGCGAAGCTCGCCCAAAGCATTTACATTATCAAAAAAGACAAAAGAATAACAACTTGTTATATTTACAACAACAATAATACACGTTTAGTCGGCGAAGCTCGCCCAAAGCGTTTACATTATCAAAAGAAAAACAACTTGCAAAAAATTCAAGAAGGTGGAAGCCTCCGAACAAGATAGTCTGCCACTCTAGCTCTTCGTCCATCATCAGGAGCAGGAACCAGCTCTTTCACAACCTCATCTGCGTCCAACTCTAATAGTTGCCGAGGAATAGCATCAATGGGGATCCATCTATCATCCCTCCTGAATGGATTGGGCATTAGAGTGGAGGAGGACATCTCGTGACGGTACCATAACATCGAGTTCCTCGGGATCTGAAGCTCTTTCAAGGCACTCAACCACCCTCTGATGAAAGAAAGTTCCTCGAACTCGGATAGTCTTGTGGGAGCATCTAGCCAGCCTTGATCATAACCGTCGGCCCACGCTTGTCGAGGACCCCTCTTGAATAAATGCCGCAATCGAGTAACGTCCCTTTGAAGCCCAGCAGCAGTTACGTATGCTCAGCGGACATCATCATGGAGCTCTTCCATCTCCTTATCCCGCTGTTCTTCTGCTTCCCTTTTTCTGCCCCTGGTGCTCCTACCAGCTCGCAGGAGGGGAGGAGGAGTTGAACCTCGCGGCATAGGAGGAGTATGTCCAGCTCACGAAGATGAGGAGCCTTGCAGAACCGCTAAAACAGTGCTCGGCGCATGCTCTATAAGTTGCAGGACTTCCCTCCTCAGGTTTTCATTCTCCTGCTACAGGAATTCCCCAACTTGATTTATCTCGGTGGCCTCCAGCAACCTAGCTCTCAGTACATTGACTTCCTCTTGTACAGAGGCACCAATGCCTTCCATATCCTGGAGCCTGTCCTTCAGCCTAGCCACTAGCTCGGACTTCTCCTTATACTTTTGATTCCTTGACCTAAGAGACTTGCAAAGCCTAACAAAGGCCTGACGAACCTGAGGACTGGCATTGGGACCAAGAGTCCTGTCCAATTGAGATGTGGCAGGAATATACTCTTCTACATTAGTTAACTAGAAGACATAAAAGGGCAAGGGAAAGAAAAATCAATCAATGCATTGGAAAAAGAAGCCTTTTATTTCATTAATAAAGGTCAAGTACATCGAGCAGAAAATGGAAAAATTACAAGCAGAAGTACAAAAATAATCCTAAGAGAGGATTAACTAGCAACCTCAGGCTGCCCAAAGGTGGTTGGCTGGTTCCCCTTGTCAGCAGCAGCAGAGGCATCCCCCTCTATAGGGATGCCCTCATTCGCCTGGGCAGGACCAGCATCGGCAGGGGTTGTCTGAGAGGTAAGATCAACACCCTCGATGGCTGGGGCAGGGGCTTCTTCGTCCACGGTTGGCCTTGGACCCGGGTCATGCTTATCGAACAGAGGAGACTCAGTATCAACACTAGTAGCTAGGAGGTCCTTGTTCCAGCACTTCTTGAAGTTCAAACAGCTGATATAGACTATCTGAACTTCGGCATCTTCATAAGCAGCAGTCCACCCGGAGTTGTCAGAATCCTCCTTGATGGTGGCTACCTGGGACTCCTTCTCCTTCAGCTGCTTAGTTAGAGCCTTGTTCTCCTCCACAACAGCCATCTTGCTCGATTAGACTAGGTCATAGGCCTACCGCAGCTTGCTCAGCTCCTTAACCGCCGCATCCCTCTCTCGGTTAGAATTGATAAGGACCAGATCAGAGGAAGCTTGGGAGGCATCAGCAGCCTTCAAATCAGCCTCCAGCTGAGAACCCCTAACTTCCAGAGTGGACTTCTGCTGCTCCAGCTCGCCATTCATTCTCACCAATTCGTCGCGAGAACGGTAGAGCACGGCGAAGTCAGTCACAAACTGCCAAAAATAAAGAAGAAATTAAGAAGGAGAAACAATTAAAACTTGTTAAGGAATTGAAAAATGGAGAGAACCTTACCAAGGCTAGTCTCTGGCTAACCTGAAGGGCTAATTGATCAGACCCCAGCGCCCTCTGGCGATCTGCAGGAAGAATTGCCCTCTCGAGCAGCGCAGGAGCCAGCTGAGGAGAAGTGGCGGCTGAGGCCCCCTCGGGCAAAGCAGACACCGGGACCAAGGCTTGCTCAGCCTTCGTCCTCGACTCCATCTTCTTCGTCTCTCTCCCTATCCATCCTCTTCCTCTCTTCCACCCTCTTCTTTTCCTCCA
Organism: Sambucus nigra; assembly: GCA_949130495.1. Taxonomy (NCBI): domain Eukaryota; kingdom Viridiplantae; phylum Streptophyta; class Magnoliopsida; order Dipsacales; family Adoxaceae; genus Sambucus; species Sambucus nigra. The sequence goes on along the minus strand of CASBWL010000019.1, from coordinate 686,363 downwards.
CCTTCTTTCTCTCCTCCTCCTTCTTTCTCTCCCTCTCTCTCACCTGCTCTTCCTCTCTCCTCTTCCTCTCTTGCTCCTGAGTGGAAGACCGAGAACCAGTAGCCACAGCCCCAGAAGAAGACTTTTGTTTCTTTGACCTCTGTGCAAGAAGCACATGGTCCTCATCATCATCGTCTCTAATCAGGTTCTTCCTTGGAGGAATCTCTTCGCCTGAACTGCTGGAAGTGCTCGATGATCCTCGAGCTTCAGAATCCTCTTCAGAAGAACTGCTACTGTCAGAGCTCCTTCCACCCAAATTACTCGCAGCTCCTGCAGGCTCACTCTCAGAGCTGCTCTCCTCGTCGTCCAACTGGATAGGCTCAGCAGTAGTCTCTCCGAAAGAATCAAACTCTGGAACACTATCCACAGGCCGTGCTATGAAGCTAGAGCCTGCGTTCTTGTACTCGAGCAAAAAGGCAGCAGACCTGGGATGCTCGTCGTCACCCAGAGGCTCCCTAATATTCCAAGATTTCACCAACTCCGAGATACGAACCTCGTTGGGAGCAGGCTCCAAATTCTTTGTCCTCGCTGTAGGAGAAAAAGCAAAGAGAGGTTAGAAAAGTCACAAGTCAGCAAAGGTTGAAACAACAGTACAATGTCTACCTATATATTCTTCCCCGTAAAAAGGGACGGTGAACCTCTCAGACCTCGACCCTTCAAACTGGGGAGGGAACTGCCAATTCCTAACGAGGAAACCCTCTTGCCAGTAGTCCTTATGGGAATCAGGTAGGTTTACTACCAATACCCTATCAGGACTCCTAGCTTTGAGGTATAAGACACCTGAGCTAGTTCGAGAGAAGGAATAACAGAAACAGATCTCGACAAGTCCTAACCTAGTACCATACAACTAGTTTATTCTATGGACGCCATTTACTATCTTCCACACATTGGGCGAGCACTGTGCGGAAACAATATTGAAATAACCAAAAAAATGCAGAAATAGATCATTAGGGGGAAAAGTAAGTCCCCCCTGGGAGAGCAACAAAACATGGATCCAGTGGCCATCCTCTATATCCCTAACGATCCTACGAGGGGAGACACAACATTTAATATCTACCCACTCAGGAATATTGTAGAACTTCCTGAACTCAGAGATTGACCTATTTCCAATCTTCGCCATTGAAAAACTCAAGAAATTCTACAAACCAAAGAGAAAGTGCAAAGAAAGGGCACGAGAAACTTACAAAACAGAAGATCGGTTCGAGTGATGAAGAAGCACGAGCTCAAGACGACTAAGAAGCAATGGGAATAGGGATTCAGAGAAGAAGGTACGAGGCGCTAGAGTTCTCAGAAGAAGGAAGAGTACTGGAAAGGCTGAAACGACGGAAGAAAAAGTGGCTATCCCAACAAGCCTTCAATTCTAATCATAGCGCACAGATAGCGAAGCGAGTGCCGCCAAAGCAACTTCACAGTTTTTGAAGAATCACAAATCAGCCACAATGGCTGATCATTTAAATCCATTGGACCCATAAACTTGGCCCAACAAATTTAGGGGTAATTGTGGATACCCAAAATTTAGAACTATGGGCCTGGACGAGTAGCCCAGTCCTAGCGGCCAAAAGTCCAGGCCCCTCATCTTTTATAATTAATTCGGTCTCCCCCACGATCCCATGAAGGGAAGTTATGGAGGAAATGGAAAACATGGAGGAACCCATCACCTACACTCATTTACATGCACATGTATATATTAAACCCTAGGTCCGGGGCAAAAGGGCAAGTTGTATTCTCTGTAATCACTCTCCGGAGTATATAAAAATAATATCGACTGCACCACCGTGGACGTAGGCACATCTTGGATGAACCACGTACATCCTTTGTTGTGTGATTGGCATCTTGTATTCCTTGTCCTCTTCTTGATAATCTTTCTCTCATATTTATTTGTGTTGCATAATAATTGCATCCACACAACCTTATCATACGCCTTTCTCATATCCACATAAAAAAAAACCACCCCATTAGATGTAGAAGTGTTCCTCTTGGTATGATGTATAGTTTCAAAGGCCACGATAACATTGTCTAATATTTTTCTACCATGGACAAAATCACTTTGAGAGTCCTCGGTAATATCCCGAAAAACCTCTTCTAAGTCTATTAGATAAAACTTCAAAAATAATTTTGTATGCCACATTACACAGGCTGATGGGTTTACAATCTTTCACTTTCAAAGCACTTTTAACTTTAGGAATCAACATGATATAACATAAATCTTATTAATCTTCGTAGTATCATTAAGCGAATTAAAACACTGTGGACACAGCAACAACAGATCATTTGAGAGAGAAATTTAATATTAGGACTTACTAACCCCTTTTTTCCCGGACATTGGGTGGTAGAAGGTTTTAGTCCAGATTGGTTCAAGTCTCTTTTTATACCCACCAGAGGTTCAATGTGGACTACCTTTTTAGCATCATTCAGGCTTGGTTTATGTCTTCGCACCCTTATGTCTTTCTTTTTTTATTAAGGCCCAGAATCTACACATGTTGGCTTCACTATTTCCACCTTCACACTCTGTCCCATCTCCTCCATGATCCTGCTACCTACTTTTCCATCCCTATTTGAATTTTTTCCTTATGAGCAATTGACAACCACACCCGCTGCTTTCCTAGTAGGTGAGACCACCCCTGAAATTTTGCCCACCACTGCCTGGTCATTCACCTCTGTGGAATATACTACTCCCTGAGACGGTATGTTCTTGTGCAAGATATCTTTAGATTGCACCTCCACCATTTTCTGTTCCAAAATTCGATCCACCTTAGGTTGAGGAACGACCAACTGCATTTTTTTGCTGTTGTAACAAAAGTCCAGTAGCCTTTCATATGAAATTGCAATCTACATTGGGACTATCCATTCTTCCAATATAATACAAATGCCTCGTCATAAAGGTTTTAATATATCAATTTTAACTTTTACCACATTTTCTTGAGGCCTTTAATTACTCCACATCATTATCAAAACAAACAAGAAGTTGTCTATGGTTCGATGACGCAAATTCGAGAGCATGTGCACAGAATTTGGGAATAAATTCCTCTACTCCTCAATGAAAAAAGCCCTGTCCAGCTTCTGTTGAACAAATTCCTCTACTTTTTACCATTCCTCCATGTAAACATTGGTCCCCGCAATCGCATTTCAACAAGACTGGATATATCCAAAGCCCCTCTGAAATTGTTCATTAATGATTGGGCTCGGAGTTGGCCTCCCTATTTATCATCATCTCATAGAACTTAATTTAAATCACCCGTTCGTAACTTAGTTTCCATAAATCCTGATATATCGCCAATGAGTCCCCTCGGATTTAACAAGAGCATCAATATGAAACATGGAAAATGATCGAATGTCCACTGTAATTGGCTCCCCCCATAACAATGCAAGGTTGCCTATTAATCCTTCCCTCTCCACCTAGAAACAACTAGGGAAACCAAATTTCATTCTAACTTTTCTTTGACAATTGAGCATTTTATCTCCAACGAGAAGACTAAATGGGGATTGCAGCTCCTGAAATTTTTGCGGAGTGCAGAGGATCTTAGGGAATTCCCCAATCCATGAACATTCCAATAGGCAACTTATGTTTTTTGACAGCGCTGGTCATCGGCCCGCCGGTGCTGTTTGTTTAGAGATAGATATTTAATAAGCATTATCACTCACTAACTTTTTTTCCCTAGATGTTGGGTGATAGCAGGTTTTAGTTCAGATTTGTCCAAGTCTCTTTTTATACCCACCAGAGGTTCAATGTGGGTAACCTTTTTAGCATAATTTAGGCTTATTTTATGTCTTCTCACCCTTTTGTCTTTCCTTTTTATTATGTCCTAGAGGCGACACGTGTTGGCTTAACTATTTCCACTTCCATACTCTGTCCCACCTCCTCCAAGATCGTCATACTTACTTTTTTGTTCCCATTTGAAAATTTTCCTTGTGAGCAGTTGGCAACCACACCCATGGCCATCTTGGTAGGTGAAACCGCCCCTAAAATTTAGAGCACCACTGTCTGGTAATTCACCGTTGTGGAATCTTATACTTCCTCAGATGTATGTTCTCTAAAAAGAGATATTTAGGCCGCTCCTACACCATTTTTTGTTCCAGATTTTGATCTACCTTTGGTTTTGAGGAACGACTACTGCATTTTGCCTTAGTAATAACGTAGTCTAATGGCCTTTCATGTGAAATTGCAATCTACATGGAGTCTATCCCTTCTTCCAGTGCAATATAAATGCCTCGGCATGGAGGTTTTGATATATCCATTTAACTTCTACCCTCAACGACTTTCCCAGAAAAGTAGCTGACATACAAGCAATATGTAGAAGCCTTATCAAAAGATCAATGGCCTGTTTGAGAACCTTATTCTTCTTGACCTCCAATGAGAAGTAAAACATAAATTAAGTTTCTCCGATTACCTTCATACATAAGCCATCATTAACAGGTCAAATTTGAGTAAACACTGCTCGTATAACCCCCTTGTTAGTTGATCGATTAGTGAGCAGTTTCCCTATCAAACACAAAGACATGGATTTTTGACGCCCTGTACATAGTGTTTGAGGAATGATCACTGTATTTTTTCTACTTTGGTTGAGGGGAAAGATCTCCACTTATTGATTAGTTCTTGCTCCATATCCAACAAAATAGAAATCGAACTGACAAGAGAGAAAATGGGGCGTAAAATGCAGAGATATGTAGTACTAGAAGAGAATAGGATAGAAGATGGAGCGATGAGAAATCCTACCCTTATTGGAAATCCAAAGGAGAGTTAATATTGTATGAGACAACAAAGACCCATCATCCTAGATATCCTAGAGAGAGAGAGAGAGTGAGTGAGGCAAGAATCAATGATGAAGTTTTGTCTATTGGTGGAGATCGCATGTGTTCACCTTCCCTTAAATGGTCAACCAAACAAATAATTTTGGTGTTGCATCCACTTTCCAAATCAATTTACACAACTAGAAAATAGATGGATATGGAGAGGCCACAATGATTTCAAAATATGATTTGCAATAAAAGTAACCTAGGGATGCACAATTCAAAACGAATAGATGAACACTTTCAACTCGATTTAAAAGAGAGACTATCATTGATTTCCTATCCATTTCAGTTTCCTAACAAAAAAGAAAAATTAAATTATCAAGAGAGGATGGTTGATAGTATGATGGGAATTTGGGGAGACTTCACAGAGATAAGGAAACAGGGAAAATGGAAATTCCCCAATCAAATATCTTCCCAAATTAAAAACATTACCTTTCTCATTGATGAGTTTGATATGTTTACGAAAAAATGCAAGCCAATAGGTATGAATTTCCATGGATTACGGTAATTACCCCTCACAACAAGTGTGGTATCCCACCCAGTTTCATGACTATCATACATACTCACAATGCTTGAAAGCTAAACAGAGTCTCTCCAGGGGAGCGTTTAAAGCTATATTCCCAAAAAAGCCAAAATTCCCCACACAAAAACCACCTCTCCTTTTAAATTACCCAAAGCGTCATATTTAACAAGATGATCCTTTTTCCTAAAGAATGGAGTTAAACAATAGACAAAAACATACGTGAGAATGCTACTATGGACCAAAGTAAGCCTCCCACCTCTAAACAAACACCGTTTCAACCAACCGTCAAGTCTTTCTGGAAAAAAATTCTATGACAGAATTCCAAAATTTTAAAATTCCATGGATTAACATTAAGAGATAACCCCACATATGACAAGATTCCATGATCTAAGATCTAACCCCAACCTACAAGAAAAATGGATCAATGTTTCCTCAATGACATTATTTCCACGCAACACACTTATTAAGACTTAACAATTTAGAAAATATGTCGATAATCCTCATATTACAAGAACGTTGTGTCAAACGCATTTGGTAACACTATGTACCAATTTCAAAACCCTTTAATTAAATCAAATTCACAAAATCTCTTCACTAAACAATAAACACATTCGCAACAAGAGCAAAATGAAAGGGAGATAGAGGATTTCCTTTATTCAAATAAACAATCCATCGGTCTACCAGTATTTAAAATGATGAAATTACCCGAAGATAATAAACCTCGAATCCATTTACTCTATCTTAGCCTGAATCCTTTCTTCTCCAACACATGATCAAGGAAGTCCAATTACACGTTATGGTAATATTTTTAGAAGATGATTTCCTCCTTACCTTATGTATACTTAACTATCTCGTTTGCACGCAACACTAAATTCAAAATAATTTCTACTCTTGACGGAAGCCCCTTGAGATTTATCATCTTTTTCACACACCATTTCCCTTGATCTTGAGGATAAGACTGGATCCAATAACTTGTATACATAAGATACCTGACAAATAGGTAAAGAATCCTTTATTTTCCTATAAGACTTAACTTTTTAGGGATGAAGCAAATAAAGTGAGCATTGGTTTTTGCATTTACACTTATGTCATAAAATCCCAAGAAAACTATATACAAAATCATATTTAATCTCCTCACAATATTCCTTCACAAGTCATAATAAAACTATCAGGGACCCAAGATTGTGGAGGTCGACTAAGCTGGGGGGTTCTATCCGTGAGCAGTTTTTTCAATCTAATGTTGTTGGTATTTTTATCTTTTCATTTTCTGCACTTCCACCATATTTTTTGTTGCCATTTTGGATTTAAATTTTTAGTTTTAGTATCCCTATTCATGAAAGATTTGAACCATTTGGTTTTTCCATCCTGGTGCATTGCGGTATTATTATATACATTCGTATTTCCAAAGTAATTGTTTGTTTTCAGAAAAAATAGGTGTTCGGTGTTTCTTGTTTGTGTATACCCTTTGCAAACATATTTTGAGACATATATAATGGGTTTCTCTTTTCCATTCCTTTATCTTTCTTTCCTTAGAAATTTTGTTTTAAATAATTACATCACAAATTAGATATGTTGATCCATGTCTCATGTCTTTGATAAGGCAATTATAATTCCAGCTTTATGTTTCTTGAAAATTATGAAGACGAATGCTACAACAATGCAGGTATATGCCTTAAATCAGATTGTCAGTTGCATCAGATACCTTCTCAATCCCATTTCCCCAGTTCTTTTTAATAATCTTTCCATATTCATATAGATTTGTTAAATTGAGAATGCCCAAAACCTGTAATTCAAATTCAATTATTATTATTTTTGTAAAGAGAAGTGTTAAAGTGTAGCTAATTGATGAAGAGAAACAGAACTTGCTCAAGAAGAGCAATAATAATCAGAAAGAAAATAAAAATGAAATATCAAAGAAACATTTATAAATTATATCAATATACAGTTCATTCATACAAAGGTTCTAATCCATAGAGATTACAACTTTTTTATAAAAGAAACAAAATGCTAATTATACGGATGGGTTGTTTGCCTCAATCACTAGGTTCCAATAGTGTTTATTTTACTAATTTAGAGTATCGTGGTCAGTATTTCCTCGTAATGGTTATAAAAGGTAGAAGAGGCTCTGAATTAGAAAGTTGAGTAGACTATATACATCCATTTAGTACAACAAACTAATTTTCTAGATTTCGATTTTGGGCTTAAAATTCAAATTAAAAATTAAACAGAAAAGCACCTATGACTGGAATACCTAATTAAACTATCGAATTTAATACTACTGAAGTTCTAATTTAAAACTAAATAATCATAAATAAGATTAGTTAGAACATCTGAATCGCAAAATATTTAACATCAAATAATTGCGCATCAAATTTCTATTTGTTCCCCATCAAGAAGTGAAAACAATGTGAATCTGACGTCTAATGGGGTCAGTTGTACCCTATACCATCTCCGATCCGTTAAGTTTTTAGACGGATTGGGTCTTATCCGATTACCTGACAGGTCTTATATATTTTGACCAAACCCAAATCCGTTAAGGACCTGAGTCCCGGTCCGTTTACCCGACCTGAATAAACAAACTTAACAAACGTTTGGTATAAAAATAATTTAGTGGAAAATGAATCTAACAAACCATCTTCGATAGTATAATACTCGCATAAAGTTTCCATGTAGGTCTCTCAAAATATGGTTGAAAAATAGACATGTATCACGGTCGTGTTTGCGAGTTCTATTTTTGAGAGAAAAGAAAGGAAAGGGATGGAAAGTGTGTTTCCTTTCCTTCGTTTTGGAGTTTAAGAAGGAAAGAAAGTGTATTTTCCTCGTTTGGGAGTTTAAAAAGAGAGAAAAAAAGGAATTTTTTTAAAAACTTTCCCTTCCTTTCTCTGTAAAACTTTCTTTCCAAATCGGAGAGAAATGGAGAGAAAGGAAAATTTTAATGAATTGTACCTTCTTTCCCTTAAAAATTTATTTTCCTCCCAAACTCACAAACACAAGAAAGAAAGTTATTTTCTTTTCTCTCCCAATCTCCTTTCTCTTCTATTATTTTCTTTTCTCTCTTATTAACTTTCCCTTCTTTTCTTTTCTCTCCTAAAAATATATATTCGATTATATAAATAAATAAATAAATATATATATATATATATATGAACGAGTCGTGTCTTAAGGGGGATCAAGACAGATAAAACCAAACCTGATCCATTTTGTATACTGTAAATAAATAAATTGGTAAACGGGCGTGTTGGCTTTACAAAATGCTTAGACCCGGTTAAAAGAACCTTTCTGGTCCGAACGCGACACATTGACATGCCTAATGTAATTAATCACCTTGAAGCTCTGGAAATGTTGTACAATTTACTATAATGTGGGTTTTCAAAAATGCTTAGCCCGCTTAAAAGGACCTTTTCGATCCGAATTCGACACATTGACATGCCTAATGTAATTATTCACCTTGCAGCTCTAGCAAGGTTGTACAATTTAACTATAATCTCATTTATAGTTTCACATTTGACAATTCTCGAATCATACCCTCAAATACCTTGCTTATTTGTTAGGAAAAACATTCGTTAATGTGTAAGGTCCACATAGTGTCCATTGAAAAATCAACCAATGATTTTTTGACAACTAAGCGAGTATGGGTTTGAGGGTATGATTTGAGGGTACATGTAGAATTACTCTTCTCTATATTCATTTCTCATGTTTTGTATATTCAGATCATCTTGAGTACTGCTATTATTGCATTGGGTATCGTGACCGCAGTGCTTGGGACGTACTCTTCGCTCTGAGAAATTGTGAAGAACTACTAAGACACATTCAGAACTTTAACATTTTAACATTTTTGGCAGTCAGTCATATTCTAATATATGAAATATACTTTGTGAATTTTTAAATGTTAAATTTTGTACTTTAATATCTGGATAAGCAATTTGGATGTTAAATCTACTTTCTTTATATTGATCTTTGGAAGGTTTGTTGAATACTCTTATTATTTATAATTTCTATGGGGTAGATCATATGGTCAAGGATTTTTATTATTTAATTTGCAGTTTCTTGTGTAGTCAATCAACTATTTGCTATGTAACTATAAATGTGGAAAATTTTATCTGTAGCTTGAAGTTGTAGTGGTCCTATGTGTAAAACTACAAAGTTAAAGGCATCGTTCAAAATCTCGATCCCGGCCTACGTCGCAGAAGCCCAATTTTCAACTCGGTCGCGGTATCGGACGATACGCAACATTTCGCTATTTAGAGAGCTCAAAAAATTCTGAAATAAAGGTAGAAAAAACATCATTTAATAAATATAGCATTGTCTAATTGATTACACTCACCCGTGTTGCGCTTGTCAAGTTTAATATTTCATAATAAATCGGTTATATGTCAACAAAACAATTTAATGACACAAAAAACTTCATGAGAAGTTACATAGAAGTTTTATTAAGAATTTCACATTATCTTTCACCCTCCCAAGCGTTCTTTCAATTCAATAATACCACCACCATTAAAGACTTGCTATAATAATTGCAAACAATTTTTTGTCACCAAAGCACATCCACGCTCCCAACTAATTCTTTGTTTAGGAGGCATTCTACAAAACAAGGAACATTTTTTTATGAAACTGTAAAAGCTTGTTAAAAATCTTTACAATTTTTCTCAAAAAAATAGTACTAGTTTAAAAAAACTTGTATCGGATATTTTTGTCAAAAATCAACCCCAATTAAAAGTATTGTACCAAATTTTATAAAGATAGTATTATTTTTTTAATTTAATCAATTTATTAATGATTTGAAAAAAAACAGTACGAAATATTATAAAAAGATTTATTGATAATTTGTTTTTTAAATCAGTACCAATTTTATTTTATAAAATAGTACCAGTTTTTTTACATAGTAAATTTTAGGGGAAAGTACTCTTAGGCCCCTCACAAACAAATTTTAAACACTAAAAGAATTTTGATAAATTTTAAACACTTAGGTCCACTAATTCTCTTCTGGTACAAGTCCACGCTAGTGGTATAACAAGTGGACCTAATTGTAAATTATTCTTAAATGTTTAAAAATTGTTACCAAGGGACCTAAATGTAAATTGCCCTAAATTTTGTTGATCATTTTGTCAAAAACCAGTACCAGCTTTTAAAAATAAAATTGTGAGAAAAACAGACCACGACCTAGTCTGAAGAAAAGCAGAAAGAAAGAAAGAGAAAAAGACCGAAACGATTTAGATCTCGCCGATATATACCGATTCAACCCCAAAATAGCAAAAACTCATATCGTGTCACGGTATCGTCTCGGTGGCCTATGATATTGAGTCAGCTTGGCCAATACTGAGTTGACTCGACCGAGATTTTGAACCATGGTTAAAGGTTAATATTAAATTTATATCGGAACTTCAAGGTAAAAACAAACACATATCCATTGTATAATTTTTTTAGAGCTGATTGTTAGTTTATTTTTGCCTGACCTCAAATAATTTAAACCATAAATGAATATTTATGTTGCTTCAGGTAGCTGAATGAGTGATTATTGACAATCTATTCTACTTTTGTGATAAATTCCAAGGATTTACACTTGGGGAAAGTTTGTTAATTTGCTAATTTGTTGTGTGTTTTGGGAGTTGATTCTTCCGACTTTGAATTGAAATTGTTAGAGCATAAATTTATAATTCTTTTAGTGTCCTTATTTATAAGACCAATTGTTAGGGATTTTCAATTGCATTGTTAGGGCATGGGTTGATAAATTATGGCATATTACTTTAGCTTATGTAAATGTTACCTTACTGTTAGTAGTTAATAAATTGACAAATTTTCTCCCTAATTGTACCTTTAATACTTAATGTTCTAAAAAACACGTGGCGTGACCGAGGCGTCGAGGACAAGCGTTAAGCTTTAGAAGCCTAGGCGGGCTTAGGCGTAAAAAGGCGTGAAAAAGCATTTAGGCCATTTTTATATATTTTAACATTTTTAACTATAGCAAAGCTATTAAAAATACTAAAATGTCACATACCTCAAAATATGTCTGAATATATGCAAATAAAAATACTATTTTTTTAAATACTTAGAAAAAAATAAAAAGAAAAATGCGCATTTTTTTGGACGAGAGGCAAAGAGGTTTGGGATACCATATGTCTTTTGATTGTTTTGAATGATATATTACTCCGATTTTTTTTTTAAAAAAGTCTTTAAATGACGCTATCATTTCACCAAAGCGTTTTCTTTTTAAAAAAGTGCTCCTTAAACCTTTTACCAAGAATAAGGGGTAAAGGCTTAAGGCGGGACGTTTCTCCCATGCCTCAAGCCTAGCGCTATTAATATTCTTTTTGCACTGTTACTTTTTATAGTAAGTCGTGTTTAAAATTTACTTTTATGGTCCGAGCCCAACCCAAATCCTAGATCCGCCACTAAATGTGTGATAATATTAACACGGTTATCTCTAATTGTTATATTGAAAATATTGTTATATTTGGAGAATTATATAAAAATATAGTTGTACTTATTAGTATTTTCGTAATGTAACTCTCACACTGTCATATTTGGTTAAGCGCAAGAGGAATTGCATATGGCGACCCGTTTTTTTATTAATGATGATAAAAATTATCTTTACATGAGGAAGTTAATTTGTTTTTGACACGCTCTAGTTGCCCCCTCCCCCCTATAATAATAATAATAATAATAATAATAATAATAATAATAATAATAATAATAATAATAATAATAATAATAATAATAATAATAATAATAATAATAATAATAATAATAATAATAATAATAATAATAATAATAATAATAATAAATAAATAAATAAATAAATATATATATGAATAAACACAAAAAATGAAAATTTATGACATTGTGGGGTTTTAGTGACAATTTTAGAGTGCCTTTTGCTATATTTTGTGAGTTCTTAGTGCTCAACATACACGTCAATATGAACATTAACACGCGAACAAAAAATATTAAAGCAATTACTGCTTCAAGTACTCAAATTGAAATGCATAGACCCATTTTGGGATTATGAAAATAATAATGATTTCATTTAGACACCTTTTTGTTTCATGGAAATTGAAATCCATAAAAAAACGATTACTTTTTACTGAATATAAATATTTATTATGAAGATTGTATAGTTAATTAAGATATTTTGAAATATAAATAAGTAGAGACGAATAAAATAGATTCACAAGGTACATAATTGATTTTTTTTCACTTTGAAGTGCATAATTGTGTTTTTTTTCCTTAGCAAAAGGCAAGAGTGCTAGAAGTTGGAATTTCGAATTTTTCATTTTGTTGATCAAATCTATATATTGGACATACACGGTGTCATAAAGGGTGCAGATGAGAGCTATAGTATTGTAATGGGATATATAGATGAAGACAAGCTTTGGGATCCTAAATATTTCTGGATAAATTGGAAGTAAATATTGCTAGTGAATAGAACATGGGTCATGATAACATGTGTTCTAAGTGACACACTAAGAACTCCAAAATAGTAGGGACATAATTCCGACATATGTGGCGCATATACTCATGCAGAGCTTCCATACTTGCTATTTTAAGACTCAAAACATCTGACCTAAGGGCACATGTTATCATTTGCCATAGAATATTAGTAGAGGTGTGTTAGGCATTGTCCTTAAGAAAAAATTTCACCCCTCCGAGATAATATCGGCTGCAAAATAGGTTTTCTGGCATTTTCCCAATAAGGTACAACAACTATGAATTTGCAATGGTGTACTCTCAAATACAAATTCATATAGACAACTCTATATGGTTATCTTTATCTGGCACGTCTGTAATTGGAATTTAAATACGAAGACAAATAAATAGAGCAAATTTAGTATGAAAATTGCAATTTGATGAAATGTTAGTTTGTTGTTGTAAATATGCAGTATCTCTGTAATGTGATACCGCGATAAATGAAAATTTGTACATATATAATTTGAGAAATTTCTATGGACTATATAATTCCAGATAGGAAAATTTATAACAGGATTGATTTAGTCATATCCTAAGTAAGAACGACATTTAAGGAATTATAAGAATTTATAAAGTTTTTTTTAGGAATCAATGGGAATTTATTAGAGGTTAACGGAGTTTATTGTTAGATGAAGAATTATTAGAATGGTTGCTCTCATTGAGAATATTTTAAAATACTGTTGTGATTTATTCCAAGTTTTTGGACACTTCACATAATTATTAGAAAATTTATGAACATTATTTTGTGTGAAAAAAATTAATTGGGATAGATTATATGAAATTTGAAATCAGGAGGAAGCTCGTTAGAGGCTCGTGAAGCTTGTCAGAGATTTTTTACTGTGACATTAACACGTTGGCATAATTAGAGTTATGTTATTGATAGATAATATGATTATTAAAGGTATAATTAGAGTTGCTCATAAATTATTAATTGTATTAATTCTTTCGTGCAATGAAATTTACATTGTATCTTAATCATTCACATGGTATGTGACTGCCACACAAATAACTATCAATCAGTTTAATTTATTCAAATTGGTAATTTCTATTGTTATTAATTAATTCAATTTATTATTATTTTTTTAATAAACATAACTACTCTTATCATGGTTAATTCAAATTTTATTAACATTAATGTTTATCACTATAAATCTGATTGGGCATTATAAACATTATTATTAGGAAATGCTTTTTCCTCACGGAGGTCTATAGTCATGAAACTCAATGAGATATTCCCTCTAATATTATCATCAGCTAAAAATGAAATATTGTAATTATATAAAGAATGACAAGGTAGAACTATTAGATATATGCGGTGTTCTAATGAACCAACCTTAAGTTTCTAATGAACTATTATTCACCTAGATTTAAAATAAAATAGGGAAACATAATTTTACCTACTTAGCCTTAAATTTTAGGAATCACAAACACTTGTTCGCAGGTGACGTACCCGTGTCGGACACTCTGACACACGTACATCACGGCTTTGACACTTGTCTGACACTCCAAGTGACTGCTTGACATTAAAAGAAGGTGACCACTTTGTGGTAAAAAAAATAATGGATACTTTACGAGATTATTGATCATCATTCATAGTAAATCATTTAGTCTTCTTGAATAATAAGAGTTTTAAATTTATTTAAAAAAAGGGGCACTCACTTTCAATTAGACTTTTGATTTGTGATTTAAATATTTTATGAAATATTTGACCATTTAGTTTAACCATTGTTTTATTGTTTATATATATATATATATATATATATATATATATATATATATATATATATATATATATATATATATATAAGCTCTTGTACGGACTATGTAATAACCCGCCCTTTTGGAGATAATTAAATTCCATAATTAAGTATAATTTGGAATTTTGAGAATTTCTCGAAATAGTAATTTTGGGATTTTTGAAGATTTAATAATTTTCGAAGGGTGTTATAAATTATTTTGGGACTATATAGGTCGAAGTAATTTAATTATATGTCGCCGTGAAGTATAGCGACAAAAGAGGTAAGATTTTGAGTAGAATACCGCATTTAATTATTTTGGGTTTGAATAGTGATTTGCGGTCAAATACTTCGGATGGAAATTTCGACTGCGCCATGAGTCTCGGAATTCTCTTCTTGGGCCATAGATGCAATGTAATATCTCAAATTTGTTGTCAGCTTGCAAAAACAACCTACACACATAGTTGTGTACAATTTGCATTTCGAAAAAAAAGACCACGAAAAAGACATAGCAAACTTGTCCTTAGAAATGATCAATCAATTGGACAACAACCTGTAGACGAGTTCGAGTTCTACAACAGCTACCATCAATACAGTTGTACACTAAAACTAATCAGAGTCAATAGCAATCTAAGTGGACAACCATTGTCCATAGAAATGAATTCTAAGACCTAAATAGTAAGCCTCTAAAACTATTCAAACTCAGTCCCTATCTGCACCAAATAACCCGTTTTTATTTGTCCTTTTCTTACATTTTTAAATAAATAAAATGGAATGTTGAACAATTTCTACAAAATTGATATTAAACTGCCCAACACAGGTGAGATCATAAAATAAAATTTATGTTAAGGTTCAATTAGAAAAAAGTTAAAAATGAATGGATATTGAGAGAGATAGAGAGAGCACACGCATAGAGAGAGCTTACAAATAAGGGTGAGCATATATGAAATGCTCTTATTTCAAATTGATGCATTTCACATTTTTGAAGAAATAACCCAATTTCAGATTTTACACATGAGATAAAATGGGAAAATTAATGAATTATTTCATTAATAAAATCAAACACAATTAATGGGTCAATTTGTAAATGAGCCATTTATGAATGGACCAATTTATAATTTTGGGACAACCAGGCCGCAAAAAATTGGGTTTAAACTCATTTGTAATTCACAATGAACCAATTTACAAAATCAAACAATTTACGTAATCAAATTGGACCTTAATTCATTAGTATCATATTCAACCTGTTATGACATGGTCATAACACTAATTAAAAAAACTGACTTTAGAATAGAAAACACCAGTTAACGTATTTATGACTTTAGAAGAGAATTTCATAAACATATATTACAACTAGAAAACCACCATGCATTTGGACACAAACAAAGCAATACTAATCAATTGGACAACAACATATAGACGAGTCAATAGCCATCTAAGTGGACAGCCATTGCCCTTAGATATGAATTGTAAGACAGTAACACCCCATATTTTTGATGATTTAAATAATTATGTGATTAATTATTATTATGGGAATAATTATGTGATTTATTATTGTTGTTGGATTAATTAAATTAAAAATGCGAGAAATTAATTTTTATTAATCCGGATTGAAATAATTATTAACTAGCGTGACAAGGGTTAATACTTATTGTGGATAATTATTGAATATTACTGTGTGATATGTAATATAGAATTATGAAATTTGATAAATTATCGAAAAATGAGAAATACGACAGTTTGGTAATTTCAGTCTGACACGCGTGTGAGTCATGTCGGGACTAATTGAATAGAATAAAAAGATAATTTATTTTTATTAACTCGTATGGTCATTTTGAGTGCGCCGTTGAGTCCGAAAGGGTCGAGATAGTCAAAATAGTATACCAGGGTGTTTAGTTTGGGTCCCGGGGCAATTTTAGGCCTAATCGGCGTCCCGAGAGGGCATTATGGTAAATTGTATTTTTGGGTGGAATTAATGGACGAAAATTAAGAATTATTTTTATCAGCCTAAAGAAGACCATCAGGGTTGAGAGTTGGAAAAGAAAAGAATGGCCATAGAAAGTGTGAGGGAGAAGCAAAACCCAAGAAGGAAGGCCAAATCATCCTTACCTTGCATAACCGTGACCACCAACGCGTAGATCGAGAAGAGAGAAACACGTACATACCAACATCACCAATGGATCAGACCGTCATATTCGAGGTAAGTGTTTATTACTTGCTTTCTTTAGCAATAATCATACTCATGTTAGTGTAGGTGAATTCAATCCTTGATTTACATGTTAATTGGGTGAAAATTGGAGGTAAAATGATGATTAAAGGTTGGGGTAATTAGTTGTTAATATTTTGTCATGAATGTAGAGGATGAACTACGAAATTTAATTATATATTGATGACAGAATCTGTGTTGATTAGGTTCTTTAATTGAAAATTTGGAAACTAGGGTTCATATGAATTGATTTGGGGATTTTATATAATTATGATGATTTATGACGAATTAATAATCCTAGGAGGTTAGGAATGATTTATAACATGTTAGGGTTGATGGGTATTGATGATGAGGCATTGGGTGTTGAATCTTAGAGGTTTATAGGATCATAAATGGTGGAAAAATGCAGAATTCTGGGAAAGAAGACGAGCAGTGACATCTCGCGCGATCTCGTGCGAAGTCGTTCGAGCGAGATGGCATCTCGCACGAAGTCGCTCGAACGACACGTGGAAGTCGTTCAAACGACAACCCTTCTGGTTCGAGCGACAGAGAGAATTGTTGGGGATTTTCGTAAAGTCCAGTTTTGAGTTTGTCGGTTTATTGGAGTGAGAGAAATTGCCAAATAGTAAATTCAAATAGGACAGAATTTTGGGAAAAGTATGGGAGAATTAATACTTTAATTATTTCGGTATAGAGAGAATGTACCTTGGAGATTACAAGGGAGATAGTAATCTAAATATTTATACTATACGTAGTGATGAGGTTAAAATACGTATGAGGAGTATGTATGTAGGTTGGAGAAATACCAATAAATTATAATAGGATGAGTGTATGCCTATTATGTGATATCATTGTTAAGAGCACTAATGGTTGATAACCCGGGGGTGCAAGAACATTATAATTAAGAGCACTAATGAGTGATAACTCGGGGGTGCCGAAACTCTATTGTTAAGTGCACTAATAGGTGATAACCCGGGGGTGCTAGATTATTATTGATAGGCGCATTAATGGGTGCTAACCCGAGGATGCAAGATTTTATGCTTAGGCGCACTAATGGGTGATAACCCGGGGGTGATGAATTGTTAATGATAGGTGCATTAATGGGTGCTAACCCGGGGATGCAGGATGTTCTGGATAGGTGCACTAATGGGTCTTAGCCCGGGGGTGCAGGATTAGTATATATATATATATATATATATATATATATATATATATATATATATATACATATGAACTTGTGAATATTGCTACTGTGTGAAATTAGTAGACTTGGTAATAATAATAATCATTACATTGCACCAAGTGGTCTTAACCTCAGGGTGCATGATTAGTGTATATATATAGGGATGATGAGACTATATATATGTATGAGTGTACTTGGGTAACTTTCTACTTTGTGAAAATAGTAGATAAAATGGAAATGAGAAATAAAATAATCTTAGTGAATAAAAGATTAGCCATTCAAACGGCGAATAATGAAACTTAGTATGTGAGATGAACTATCTGATTAGCGTATTGTATGGGCGATACGAGAATACTACTAGTGAGCATAGTTAGTATTAGTATAGTTTCTGACTAGTTAGGCTGGGAGGTATAACTAGGGGGAAATTAGATGTGCGTTAGGCGTGCACAATAGACGAGAGGTGAGAAACTCATGTGAGAGTTCGATAACTAACATGCGTATAAGACTTGTTTTAAGAACCAGTTTTAAATACTTGTTAAATCATTTTTATACATCGGGCTCTGACCCGTTTCTTGTATCTCTTCTCTCTTTTGCTATATATATGTATTATATCAGGTGTTCAGCCACATGGGTACTAGATTTAGAGATTTGGGTTATTTGACGTGCTGCAGCTGTTGTGGAAGCTGTTGGTCCTTGCAGTAGACGCATTTATCCTTTCCATTCAGTTTCATCTAGACTTCTTATTTAGGGCATATGTCGCCCACTTCTAGTTCTTCATCGGAGATATTGTATTCAGTTTATTTTATGGTTTGGAGTTTTGAACTGGGAGGTTTTACCCAATCTTATTTATTTTAGTAGTTGATTCATGTTCAACATTTATTATATTCCTATGTGTGGTGAATGGTTTATATTTTAAGATGGAAAGAAATGGATTTACTTGGTTTTACTAAAATTGGAAATGTTTTAACACCTAGCTTAATTTTATATTAGGAGATTAATATGTTAAAAAGTTTTTCGACAGTGATGCTAAGAATGAACCAACTGAATATCCTACTTTGAATTGGTAGAGGACTGATCACCCTATATTTAATTGGGCGGGGTGTCACAGGTGGTATCAGAGCATCAGGTTCTAGTGTCCTTAGGATCTGGTCGGCTTATTACATTTCAGCGCATCGTTCTTTGATGTAGAGCCTTATGATAGGATTATTGTGTTCCCTTACGTATGTGACTTACGTTCTCCTACTACAAATTATAATGGATGTGACTCATTATACGAAATTCTGTGTGGTTCGAACATCGAACATTTTAGGACTACCAGTGAGGGCCGTAAGAAGAACTGGGGGAGATGAAGCTCAACAGAAGACATAAGAGCAATCAGGAATGAGTGATCAGGACAAAAATCACCATGAGGATTACTTAAGCTAGAGATAGTAAAATCATCACTCGAGAACTGTGGGTTCCCAGGACACAGTCATAAATAACGGTGGAGTGATTTCAGGACCACCTAACATAGTCGATAAAGGGGAAATCAGAGGGACTCTTTTGAAAACCCATCGGTGAAAATGCGGAGAATAAAATGAGAAAATGTAACAGACCAACGGAAGAAGAAAATTCGAAGGCAGTGGTGTAGAGTGCGGTGTAATGACACTCATAATTAAATTTGGAGTTAAAAGCTATAGCTCTTAGGAGCATCATGTAGTGATTAGAGACGATAGCCATACATGAAGAAGTGTGTTTGAAATTTAGAGAGAAATTTGGATACGATTTGACCGTGAGGTCTTCCATTCGATGTGGTAACAAAATGCGAGTGAAATTTTGATGTTTAGCACAATGGGTAAGATAGAAACCGATCGTGAGGGAAAGGTTAAATTGCATAATGAACTTTGTACTTAGCAGAGGGGCATAAATTATCCAAAGGGTCCATAGTTGATAAAGGACCCGTGAGTAGAATACAAGAATGGATGAGAAATCTAGCTAGGATGACTAATGTTGATGTCGTCAAAGTTATACGGTTGTTAGTGATTACAGTCTTACCAGAAGAAGTGAGCAAAGAGGGTTAGAGAATCCGTCTGAAGGGCAGAACTGAACATAACGGTGTTAGTGAAACACCACCTGAGAGTGTGCCAAATAGGGAACTCATTTAGGTGATTTTGATTGATTAACTTCATATAAAGAGACGATGAAGTGAGTCCGGGCCGCGGAGGCCAACCATAGTTCCGAAAGGCCAGCGTAACCAGTAAGTTAAGACTACTCAATCCGAGAGAAGGACATTTCAAAATGGTCAGTGGGACCAGTGACGGGGAAATAGTTCGTGAAGATTTCCTTATGTGAAAGAAGTAGAACTACAAGTGTTGAAGGTGTCCAAAATTGAGGAGTGAGACTGAAAATATTAGATATGGTAAATCGTGCCAGTTAGGCATAACAACTGGAAGAGTGAGACTTCCAGCGAAGGAATTTGGGGTCAAGAGAATTAGGCTCAGGAAATTTATAACCTTAGAGTGACGGGTTCAGGCTGGACCAGTAGAGTCCTTCTTAATAGTAGCATACAGTATGTCAGGGTCTTCGGGGCTCGGGATGTAAATGGGAGTTCAATAAATTTATAATTGAGGCCTAGAGAGTTTGGGCCAACGTTTCAATAATGGGTGCAAAACTCACATAATAGAATAAATTGTCCACGATGAGAGAGGACAACTATAAGATGAAATCCTAGGATGTATGACGATTGCAGATGTTTATGGGTCGTGATGGCAGCCACGTGCTGAGACCCTGTGATTTGGCGAGACTGGCGAGGTTTTGCTTCTTCCTTGTGAGTAAAGGATAGATTCTCGCAACATGGGTGTGCCACAACTTTTATGTAAATTGGAAACCCTATACTTCGCGTGCGGGTCGAGTTTAGTGGGAACGTTAGTTTTAACAGTCTTGTTACAAATGTATTTCTCGTTGTTAGCAGGGCATTTTGATGATTGCCCGTGAGTGAACCGGGTGGGTCCTAAGAATATGTTTTGTTGTTATAATTTACTACTGCATTGAGTCAGCTTTAGTAGAGTTTATTATGGTAATGTGTAGTGATTAATTACCGAATGGTTAAACGATAGTAAAAATGTTGTGTTATGACTATCGTGTCGGATACTCCGGGAGGAGTGATCTTAGTTTTGTGCGGCGCCACCTGAAATAGGGTTGGGCCCAGATATGAGTATATATGAAACTTTCATGGTATTATAGACCTCAGCGAGTATAGTGTCTAATTATGTGTGATTCCCTAGCATAGGAATTTATTTGCCTATTAAGACTTAGAATACATTGTGTTCTTATCGAGCGGCAAAATATAGCTCGTTATATATTTATAGCGCCAAGTACTTGGGATAGTGAGGGCGCCATGCTTCATGTTACATTTTTAGGGACATGAGAGTGGACGAGTAAACCTTTATGTCACAATACGTAGATTGTGGGAAAGTGCATAGTATGTACTGAAGGCCTTACGAACCTCGACAACCGACTAGGTTAGATAGTAATGTATTGGGGGGGTCCTTGTTTGGATTTCGCTGTCCGAGACATCCCACGCATGAAACTAGCGAATGTCGGGAGTTGGAGAGAAGTTTGGTCGATAGTACATAAGTTTTGTATGTGGGTTATTATACCTATAAAGGAATATAATTGAGAGTTGATGATTCTTTTATGACTTAAGGCCAATAGAGTCGCCTAGTCTCAGTATCATTCTGAATAGAGCAATGATACCATTGAAGGATTGATTAAGTTTTGACTAGTGGGGTGGTTGAGTGTACCCCTACCACATCAGCATACCGAGTGTGCAAGAATTGAGGTAAGAAAATTGTATGTCATTTGTATAATGATGCACGAGGCATGGGGTGTATGGGCGCCCTGGGTGATTAAATCAAACGGTGGATTATGATTATCTTGTGAATTCGATAACATGTAGTCGGGTAAGCCGAAGATTACTCCGTAAGATTTGTTGGAGACTTACATTTCAAAATGAACTGAGATTTTTGGAGCGGGAAAAGAGACTTGTGTCACACGATACGACAAAGTCACACGTATCACGATTAGAAGTACATTCAAGAGAGTATAAAATGTATCAGGATACAAATAACAGTGGTAATGGGTTTAATGTAGAGTAACCTTCAAAGTTAGTCTTGCAGTGGGTCAGCTGACTGTTAGAAAAATGGCGGACAATTCGAAACCAGTAGGGGCTCCTTTCACTAGAGAATGGAAGAGAATCCCCAAGGATCTTCTCATGTAGCTGAGATAGTAAAATTATAGGTACTAAGATGCGATTGAGTAAGGCCTAATACCCACAGAGGGATGGGCAGGACAAGCGGTCTAATCGGATGCGGGAGAAAAAAAAATTATGTGGACCCTGAGATATTAGGGGAAGATGGGAGCAGTACTTTCCACTAGTGGAGTTTGTGTCCAAATAACTCCTAGAAGTTCACATTCGGGCAGAGTGCCAGTACTTTCCACTAGTGGAGTTTGTGTCCAAATAACTCCTAGATGTTCACGTTCGGGCAGAGTGCCAGTAGAAGTATGGCATAGTAAACTTTGTTATTGTCCTACTTGAGAGTTAAAGGTGGGGGAACAGTTATGATTTCAAATGTCGGAGAAGGATCGATATTATCGTATATATTATGTGTGAAATATATATTTCACACATAATTTACTTGTATGAACGACACGAGACGAAGTCGTATGTATCTGAAAGGAGGATAAATCTACTAAGGTGCAAAGTAGAAGACTAGATAGTGAATATCTAAAATATAGTAAGTAGTGAAACTTAAACTGTAAGGCTTGGGAAAGAGCCTATATGATAGCGTAACCTAGAGTTTAAAGCAAACACATGTGAAGTGTTCATTATAAAGGGTATTCGATAGCATACTATATGGGTGGTACGGAGTAGCTTACCTATGAGCGCCGGGATGCGATGCGCAATATTTTTATAGCGTTGTCTGTACCTGGTATACTTTTCCCGAATTTCGGGACGAAATTCCGTTGTAAGGGGGGAAGTATGTAACACCCCGTATTTTTGACGATTTAAGCAATTATGTGATTAATTATTATTATTATGGGAATAATTATGTGATTTATTATTGTTGTTGGATTAATTAAATTAAAAATGAGAGAAATTAATTTTTATTAATTCGGATTGAAATAATTATTAACTAGTGTGACAAGGGTTAATACTTATTGTGGATAATTATTGAATATTACTGTGTGATATGTAATATGGAATTATGAAATTTGATAAATTGTCGAAAAATGAGAAATACGACAGTTTGGTAATTTAAGTTTGACACGCGTTTGAGTCGTGTCGGGACTAATTGAATAGAATAAAAAGAGAATTTATTTTTATTAACTCATATGGTCATTTTGAGTGCGTCGTTGAGTCCGAAAGGGTCGAGATAGTCAAAATAGTATACCCGGGTGTTTAGTTTTGGTCCCGAGGCAATTTTAGGCCTAACCGGCATCCCGAGAGGGCATTATAGTAAATTGTATTTTTGGGTGGAATTAATGGACGAAAATTAAGAATTATTTTTATCAGCCTAAAGAAGACCATTAGGGTTGAGAGTTGGAAAAGAAAATAATGGCCATAGAAAGTGTGGGGGAGAACCAAAACCCAAGAAGGAAGGCCAAATCATCCTTACCTTGCATAATCGTGACCACCAACGCGTAGATCGAGAAGAGAGAAACGCGTGCATACCAACATCACCAATGGATCAGACCGTCATATTCGAGGTAAGTGTTTATTACTTGCTTTCTTTAGCAATAATCATACTCACGTTAGTGTATGTGAATTCAATCATTGATTTACATGTTAATTGGGAGAAAATTGGAGGTTAAATGATGATTAGAGGTTGGGGTAATTAGTTGTTAATATTTTGTCTTGAATGCAGAGGATGACCTACGAAATTGAATTATATATTAATGAACGAATCTATGTTTATTAGGTTCTTTAATTGAAAATTTGGAACTAGGGTTCATATGAATTAATTTGGGGATTTTATATAATTATGATGATTTATGACGAATTAATAATCTTAGGAGGTTAATAATGATTTATAACATGTTAGGGTTGATGGGTATTGATGATGAGGCATTGGGTGTTGAATCTTAGAGGTTTATAGGATCATAAATGGTGGAAAAATGCAGAATTCTGGGAAAGAAGATGAACAGTGACATCTCGCGCGATCTCGCGCGAAGTCGTTCGAGCGAGATGGCATCTCGTGCGAAGTCGCTCGAACGATACGTGGAAGTCGTTCAAACGACAACCTTTCTGGTTAGAGTGACATAGGGGATTTTTGGGGATTTTCTCAAAGTCCAGTTTTGATTTTGCCGGTTTATTGGAGTGAGAGAAATTGCCAAATAGTAAATTCAAATAGGACAGAAGTTCGGGAAAAGTGTGGGAGAATTAATACTTTAATTATTTCGGTGTAGAGAGAATTTACCTTGGAGATTACAAGGGAGATAGTAATCTAAATATTTATACTATACGTAGTGATGAGGTTAAAATACGTATGAGGAGTATGTATGTAGGTTGGAGAAATACCTATAAATTATAATAGGATGAGTGTATGCCTATTATGTGATATCATTGTTAAGAGCACTTATGGGTGATAACCCGGGGGTGCAAGAACCTTATAATTAAGCGCACTAATGAGTGATAACTCGGGGGTGCAGAAACTCTATTGTTAAGTGCACTAATAGGTGATAACCCGACGGTGCTGGATTATTATTTATAGGCGCGTCAATGGGTGCTAACCTGGGGATGCAAGATTCTATGCTTAGGCTCACTAATGGGTGATAACCCGGGGGTGATGAATTGTTAATAGTAGGTGCATTAGTGGGTGCTAACCCGGGGATACAGGATGTTCTGGATAGGCGCACTAATGGGTCTTAGCCTGGGGGTGCAGGATTAGTGTGTATATATATATATATATATATGAACTTGTGAATATTGCTACTGTGTGAAATTAGTAGACTTGATAATAATAATAATCATTACATTGCACCAAGTGGTCTTAACCTCAGGGTGCATGATTAGTGTATATATATAGGGATGATGAGACTATATATATGTATGAGTGTACTTGGGTAACTTTCTACTTTGTGAAAATAGTTGATAAAATGGAAATGAGAAATAAAATAATCTTAGTGAATAAAAGATTAACCATTCAAACGGTGAATAATGAAACTTAGTATGTGAGATAAACTATCTGATTAGCGTATTGTATGGGCGATACGGGAATACAACTAGTTAGTATTAGTATGGTTTCTGACTAGTTAGACTGTGAGGTATAACTAGGGGGAAATTAGATGTATGTTAGGCGTGCACAATCGATGAGAGGTGAGAAACTCATGTGAGAGTTCGATAACTAACATGCGTATAAGACTTGTTTTAAAAACCGGTTTTAAATACTTGCTAAATCATTTTTATACATCGGGCTCTGACCCGTTTCTTGTATCTCTTCTCTCTTTTGCTATATATATGTATTATATCAGGTGCTCAGCCACAGGGGTACCAGATTTAGAGATTTGGGTTATTTGACGTGTTGCAGCTATTGTGGAAGCTGTAGGTCCTTGCAGTTGACGCAACTATCCTTTCCATTTAGTTTCATCTAGACTTCTTATTTAGGGCATATGTCGCCCACTTTTAGTTCTTCATCAGAGATATTGTATGCAGTTTATTTTATGGTTTGGAGTTTTGAACTAGGAGGTTTTACCCAATCTTATTTATTTCAGTAGTTGGTTCATGTTCAACCTTTATTATATTCCTATGTGTGGTGAATGGTTTATATTTTAAGATGGAAAGAAATGGATTTACTTGGTTTTACTAAATTTGGAAATGTTTTGACACCTAGCTTAATTTTATATTAGGAGATTAATATGTTAAAAAGTTTTTCGACAGTGATGCTAAGAATGAACAAACTGAATATCTTGTTTTGAATTGGTAGAGGACTGATCACCCTATATTTAATCGGGCGGGGTGTCACAAATACCTAGGATACTGGGCCTATAAAACTATTCAAACCCAACCAGTCCGTCACTACACCAAATTACAAGATGTTATTTGTCCTTTTCGTACACTTTCAAACAAAATAAACTGGATTGCTGAACATTATTTACAAAATTGATATCAAACTGCTCAACATAGGTCAGATCATAAAAAAATAAAGTTTCACATTTTGCCAAGTGGATATGCCTTGTGAGGATTTATCCGCTGAATGAAAGTGAGGTAGCTCAAGTGGATGTGCCTTGTGAGGCCTCTACATACATAAACTCCATTACGCAAATTCCACAATTAGGTTTTTTCATTTAGAGGAAAGAAAGGCGATGGACCAAAGTGTAAAGACGTGAAATTGTCTTTTCATTTGGAGGGAAGAAACTACTAAAACAATTTATTTATTTTTTTCAATTCTTAAACTAAAATTAATTAGGAATGAAAATTCGGTAATAAATTAATAACGGTAAAATACTGTTAGTAAGTAAAAAAACTGGTTTGTTACTAATGGTACGTTTTGGTACGGGATGGAAAACTCTTAATTGTTTGTCAACATCGACAACCAAACAAAAATTCCATATATATTGAGAAATCTACTGAGAAAATTTGCGTACATGCTTCTCTCGGTCAATCAGGTCATGAAGCTGGTCACTTGGAATGGTAGGGGTTTTCAGTGTTGTCCCTTCGGAACTTAAGTATCACCATCAATGGGTCAATTCATGCGGGCAATCATGCAACATCAACCCTATGTGCTTGTTATTATGGACACCAGGGCAAATAGGATCACGACACAAAGAATCATGAAGAGGGGAAAATAGACTATGGCGGGGCTAATTAAAGATGGGATGAGTGCCATTTCAAGATATTATCTAAATAATTTCCAAGATGGAGTTCAACAGGATGCAATAGATCTTATAAGTGGCCACTTCACTGTCAACAGAAGTAGTCCCTCCCCATTCTAGTTGAACAGATTTGAATCACTTTCTTATCTCCCAGTAACATCAGCTTTGTTGATTGGAGGAAATGCACAAAGCCTTTTGTCTTATGTACAATGTGCTGGTGTTATAGCTGGAATGATGGCTCTGGTAAAAAATAATGGCAGGCAGTCTTTTCTAGGCCTCCCTTGTGTGGTCTTCTCTAATATACGAATTATTGTAAGCTTTTTATTGAGCCGAGGTTTTTTAAACCAGAAAACTGTATATTGACTTGAAAATTGCTCGAACAACTTTGTAATAATACGTGGAAAAAAGTGCAATGCTCTAAAAAATATATAATAATAATGTGAAAGACAATAAAAACCGATGTTTTATGACGATGTTATTTACATAATTGATGTTATTTAAATAAAAATAGAATTATTTTAATCCAATATCCAGACAATTTACGCAAAATTATATAGGTGAAGTGCAACTCAAAATGCAAAAGACATTTACGCCATATACACAAAAGACTAATGCTAGGTATACCATTTTTTGGGACCTTCTACGTTCATCACTACATTGCCATGCTTATATACACAAGTCGCTATCTCTTTTCCATCTTTTCTTTAGTTAGACAACTGACTCAGTACTAAGTTGTGGATATGAGCCCAACACTAGATGGATAGCGTTAGATATAAGGCTGTAATAACAAGCAGTCATGGTCAAGACCCAGTTGTGTTGGTGTCCTTCCGTGTCCACTGGGCACAAACAAAAATGATTTCCATCCATAGTCAATATATATTCAATGAGACATAAACTGACTTAGTAGGTCCACAATAACAGGGGAAATGAATTGTATATTCAACCATGAACTACCTACATATATATGTGCATAATTATGTCAATACAAAAATGCGACATAATTAACACGTCGGACCTGTATTAATTGGTGTTGGGGTTTCACTATTATTAGTACATCCCAGACACGAACCAATATAAACATGACATCAAATTTTATCGCACTTTTGTGTTAATTTTCTTGTCCACCTAGAATTTTCATAGTCAATATATATTCAATGAGATTTTGTGAGGTGGCTTAGTAGGTCCACAATAGTACAGGGTATGAATATTCAACCCATAACTACCTACAAATACGTGCATAATTGCACGCCCAAAAATGACGTAGGGAGCTCCCTCATTTCTGACGATTCATTGAGGTTAAGACTCTTTACCCTCACCATATTTCTTTTACAGTTAATTTGTTAATAGAATGGGTCAGTTATTTTTCAATTGTTTTTAAATTCATCCACTTTAATTTCTTCACATATAGAGTTGGAGCTTGGTTTATGGTTATTGTGTGTGAAAGAGAAATATACATGGGACAATATTATGGGTACAAAAGAATTATGACCATGTCCCATCATAAATATAAATTGCTAAATATACCGACCCAAATGATGTTTTAGTAGCTCCATTACCGTCATCATATTTGCCAATTTATGTATGGGACCCAAAATTGGTGACAAAATGCAACCAATTTTGCAAACCCGGAATTCGCATAATCTAGGCACATACGACGGCTGATTTGCTGCACCAGTCCTTCTCACGGCAATTCAACTGTCACCCCACTATAATTTTTTTTAAGTCCAAAATAAGGAGAAACCAATCCCCTTGCAGCAAATCAATTGTCGCGCGTCAAGACGTCGCGATAATTGATTTGGCACTAGTAGCAAATTTGAGTTTTTTGGGTGGCATTTGGCTCCAAGTGATGGAGATGGTCTGAATGTGCATTAACACACTCTACACTACAATATCAAGCTACAATTGCATTTGCCATGTCATTTAGTGCCCATTTAGTTTAATTCTTTTATACTTACACAACAAGTTTTGCGGGTTTATTGTTGAACGCAATATATGATTTCAATATATTCCCATCAATATTTTATTTCATTATATAAAGGTGACATACCTATTGACATAGAATTGATATACCAACATGTGAAAAAAAGTTTATTCCCATGACTGTATTTGATTAGGAAAAACCCAAAATATAAAGAAAAAGCATTTAAGAAACTGAAAATGTCTTCACCATTCTAAGCGTAAAAAGCCCCAAAACATAATGAAAAAACATTTAAGAAATTGAAAATGTCTTCATCATTCTGAGAGTAAATGTATACTACAAAGAGATATGAAGACAAATATAATATTTCATTTTACTGAAAGGACATTTGTGTAAAAAGGCTAATGACGGACATAATTAAATGCGTAAATTGACCGAGGTGATGAAAACTTATCCTTAATAGAATCGAATCCTTTTATACATTTGTTTACTTTTTTAGGAGAGGGCTTTGAGTATCGGTACAATTAATTTCCAATTTTCATGCTATTATGGAGATCACTCTATAATACGGACTTCAAACACTATTGCAAATCCTAGGCATCGTTCACCAGTGTGTCCCACGTGTAGTGTTAATGGATTGATTCTAAAATTCAACGGATGTCTGTTATCGTGAGTTAGAGATAAAGTGTGCAACTATGGAGGATAGTATTGGAGATTTTAAGATGAATTTAAGATTAAATCTTGTAAAGCCGACATCCACTAAATCACCATAAAAAATTCGTGTGTCAAATTCAACCAACACACTACTTTTATTCAATCCTTTATACATAAAGAAAACAGGGAGCAATTACAATTAAAAATTCAAACAATATAACATTAAAAATAAAAATAAATTTGAAACCTGATATGGCATCCCATTATCAATATTTCATAATTGTGTGCCTCCATTGAGTGATCGGGAAACGTTTGTGATTGACTCTCATGTAAAAAAATAAATCAACTGAACCTTCAACATACCTAAAAACATTCAAAGGAACAAAAAAATATTAAACTTAATTTAAGAGCATTGAGATAAAACTTGGACTTTCAAATCTAACCCTCAAATGAAACAAACATTGAATAGGGATGAAACCTAAGTTTCAAAACATTAAAAAAATAATCAAACTTTATGATCGGTGAAGACCTTATGGAATCGAGAGAGAGTGAGGGTCATGAATAGTAAACCACCGGTTCTTTATGTTATTGAGGGAGTGAATGTTAACAGTGAAGGGTCAGAATCATAATGGTGAAATGAAATAGAGGAGGGGAAAATATAAATATCTGATTCGTTTGCTTACCATATTGTAAATGGAGATAAATACGATTGAAGAACTCTAAGAGGCCAAAAAATATTGACAAAAGATAGATATTTCATAGAGTAGAGAAAAAGAAAAGACGTTAGATGGAATAGATCAGCCAAAAGAGAAAGGGGCTTGGGAAAGGGGGGGGTTACCAAAGAAAGAGGCTTTTCTCGTGTGGAATAAGGGAGACGGGAACACAGTTAAATGTTTAAAGGGAATGGGTTTGGGCATTAATTGCAATGATTTCATATTAACTCTTCTAATAGTATCTTATTAAAGTTATAATATAGATATAGATATATATAGATAACACACGTAAAAGAAAGGTTCAAAATTACGGTTAAAGAAATGGATAAGGGTGAGTCTAATTGTTTAGAAAAAGATTTACTAATTTTTTGTATTTGTTTAGGGTGTTTGAAATTAGGGTAATAAGGTTAGAGTTTTGGTTTGGAGAGCAAGATAAAGTGTTTTAGGTTTCTCTAATTATCACTTACAAGCCCCTAACTCTTAATTTAACTTCTTATATCAAAATAAACTTTCAATACAAAAGTAAAATAAACCTCAATTTTATAATTTAAGGCCAGCTGCTATTCGTTAAAGATTTCGTAATTTTTCTTAATTATTTTTTTGCTTTAGCGCTTATAGGAGCCATAGGAGAGGCTTTTTCTCCTATCTATTAGTAAATTAATTTCTTTTGCTTAAAAAAATAAAATAAATAAATAGATGCTAAAGTGACACAATATTAGAACATAATTTTGAGACCCGTGACACGTGATCGTGCATCATTATTGCACAGTTAGAGTGGGACACATCCACTTAAGTGTTCGTAAATGACACTGAAACACGTGTCTTATATCTCAAAATTATGTCAAAAAATCATGTATCCGTAATTTTTTCTAAGGTATTTTAGACTATCACATTCTATACTATTTTATTAAACCATAGAAACACATGGTGATTATTATTTTTGATCTGAAAGTTACAACACAGAGGACTGAAGGGTAGTATAGATCACATTGTTAGAAGTTTTAACAAAAAAAGGTATAAAGAATGCCCATAGTTGCTAGCCTATATTATAAAACATGATGAAAATTGTTTATATCCCTTTACTAATGTTTTAGAATTACTTTTAACAATCCAATGGTCCAAATTACTTCATTGTATTTGTTAATGGGAGTTCTTATTAACACCCATTAAAATATTGTCATAGGGTGGGGTCGATATGGGCGGGGTAGAGAAAAATCTCATTAGTCTAACCCCCACATATCTTTTCAGTTTAATAAACAAAAAATTAAAGAATAATTCTACACGAACATAAGAAGTGGACAAAATTTGGTGGACAAACACACGTGTCATGTTCATATTGGTTCGTTTTTTTGGTCCACTCTTTATCTTTAAAGACATGAACGATTAGGGATATGACACGAACCAATATGAACATGACACGTGTGTTTGTCCACCAAAATTTGTCTACTTTTTATGTTCATTTTGAATTTTGAAAATTAAAAAAATCAACTCAACTTTAGTTGAGCATGATGTGGAACTCAACACAACTATATATGGTGTAGAGATATGACGTTTTTTCAGATTGGACTCATCACTCGTGTCAAGTTATTATTATTTTTTTATAGAAAACTCTAGGAGCCAATTTTATAAAACAAAATGAAGAGTTACATACAAACAAAAAACCCCAAGATAAAAAAACGAAAGGAAGCCTAGTGCTTTATAGAGTTGGCTACAAATATCCAAAGTCTTTTGAGAGATAGTGGTCCCAACTAGGTTGATCACACTATTCTCAAGAAGACAAAAGAAAAACGACGGGTTTTTTGTATTGCTAGATGAGATATTACATTCATAATGTCTAATGTTAGAAATAAAAGTGCAACCCTTCAATTGGATCCTTGCTTGAGTCTTGACATGGGTACTGATTAGCATAGAGCAAAATATGATGCCTCTTTTCAAATGTGTCCATCTTTGATAATGGGACATGGCATCATGTAGTCTTGAATTATTCCAAGTGGGGCTTAGATTTCCCTGAAAAGCGAATGTAAGACCATTAATTCCAAAGTGGGAAATCACATCAGATTTGAACCAACAATGAAAATAGAAGCAGGTAATCATATCCAAAAAGAGAGAATAAGTTACAATAAAATAAGGGTAGCTGTGAACAATAATGTACAAGCAATATATGTGCTCTAACAAATCAAAGAAAAGGAACATCACTAGAGGACAGGAGAAGGCCCTCTTAATCATTTGCTTAAGCATCTTTTTAACACAAAAGGTGTTAAAAATCCCTTGCTTAGGGGAGGGGGGACCAGAAAAGGTTATACATTCCTAAATCTGTAATGTGGTAGACAACACGTGTCTTTATAAACAAGAGGGTGTATAGAGTAAAAGATGAATCCCACCAATGAAGGGAATTATGTTCAAGGCCAAGGTTGGAATGTTTATCTATTGGCATATTTCCTTATTTATAGATATGTGTACAAAAGAAATTCATTTGGGGCAACTAGTTTTTACAGTTATGCCACCTAACCATTAGAGGCCAAGGTGGGTGGTAGCAGGTGCCTAGAACACACTGCACAACTGAAGAAGAATCTGACTCAATCTAGATGTTATGCTATCCCTTTCTCCAAGCTAAATCAATGTCAGTCACCACTGCTTCCATTTCTAAATAGAAGGCAGTGTGGTTTCCACTATTTTTGCAGTAGGCACCAATAACCTGCCCTTCATAATTCCTAAAAACGCCTCCAATACCAGCAGGTCCAGGGCACCCATTGTTTTTTCCATCAGTGTTAAGCTTGATCCAAGAGGGAGGAGGGGGAACCCAATGCATAGGAGTCGTGGATGGAGCAGGGGAGGCCTTGCTAGTAATATGTAAAGAAGATAAAATTTCAAGGTTAGACACTGTATTGTGTATATGCCCTGGAATAAACTTGGCTAAAAACTTGGTCCAGGAAAGAATGAAGGATTTATCTTTTAAAGTACAAGTTGATTGACCTTTGAAGATGGTGTAATTCCTACTTCTCTATATAACATCAAAGATGAGCATGGAGGAGGCAAGCCAAATGTTGTAGATTTGAGGGCTGAACTTAGAGGAACAAATGGTATTCCAAAGTTGTGAGATGGTAAAGTCTTTGTAAAAATGGATCTTGAACATATGAAAATGCCATTGCAAAAGGCATAAGGACACTCTATGAATAGGTGCTCAACTATTTCAAGGCTAGAGGAGAACAAAGAGCAAATGGAGCTAATGGAGGGGTCAAATTTGCTAATCCAATTCATGGTAGGAATTTTGCTAAGAATAATTCTCCACACTAGCACTAAAATTCTAGGGGGAATAAAGGACTTCCACAAATGCTTTGTCCATGGGGTGAGGTCCTGCTGAGTGGAGAAGAAGTTATAAGCTTCTTTCAAAGTTAAATTACCTTATGAGTGGTAAGGTCGGATCCTTTTATCCTCGGTGGGGGTAAATAGGAGGGTAACATTGGTTATGGAGGTGGCAATTTATGGAAAATGAAGATTGAAGGAAGGAGGAATTTTCCATTGATTATCTTGTATGAAAATACTTACAGTCATATGAGGGAATGGGATGTCTATAGCAGTGAATGTTTTAAGAGAAGACCCAAGCCAGTTTGAGTGCCATATGTCAATGGACTAGCCATTTCCCACAACCCATCTACAATGGAGGTCAATAATACTGAAATATTACTTAAGACTAGTCCAGATAGAGGAAATCTTATAAGAGTGGGTTTTTGTGGGATTAAATCTGTCCAAAAAGAAGTTACACCATGGGTTGGAATTAATAAGGATGAGCTAAGCTTGTCTAAGATTAGCAAATCTATTGAGAGACACAATATTTCTCAAACCCATGCCCCCTCTATCCTTGGGAGAGAAAACTATTTGCCAATCTACAATTATAGGAGGGCATCTAGTGGTACTCCCTGTCCAAAGGAAGTTGATAATAGAAGATAAAAGCCTTTTTAAGGAGGTTCATGGGCCACATGTAATCAGAGAAGGCTTGAAGGTGAGAAGTTCTAGGTTTTCCTCTGAAAATAGGCAGTCCCGGTTAAGTAAGAAAACTAGAGCCTTCCTTCAGACCAAGAGTTTGGAGGATATGTGCTTTGGATGCTATCAGTACCAGGAGAAGATTTTCTACTTAGATAAAATATAACATGCTTAATTTCATCCATAGTTGGGATGGCATCCAGAATAGCACAATCATCTTCAGATAATAAGTAGGGAATGTGAGCATCAATAAGCCTATTGTCAATAAAAGTGGATGGACTATTATAAAGGTCAGTAAAGAACTGAACATCATGCTATTGTATATCAGAGGGGGATGTGAGCAATGATTCACCATTTTGAAGTTTTGATATTTTGTTGTCTTTGGCTTTTTGGGTGGCAATCCTATGAAAGTAGGAGGTGTTTTTATCTCCTACTATTAGCCAGTTTACTTTATCTTTCTCCTTACACATGCTCTCTTCATTACATAGGCTCAAAAGATACTGAGCTTTGGCATCAATCTCAGCATGGGCAAGTTGATCAGTGTACTTATTAGCAAGTTGATCATGTATTGCATCAAGATGATTTCTTGCCTCGACAACATTACGATGAACATTTCAAAAAACATTCATATTCCAATCTTTAAGGGATACTTTAACATGCTTCAATTTGCATTGAAGTATATACATGGGATGCCCATAAAAAGTGGTATCCCAAGCCTTTTTTACAACCTCATGGAAAGTGGAATGAGAGGTCTACATAGAAAGGAACTTAAATGGCCTAGGACCCAAATGAGAAGTAGTGGTGGATGAAACAAAGAGAGGGTGATGATCAGATGTACATTGAGCAAGGGAGATACAAAAATTGTCTTACCAATGAGACAACGATTGAGAGTTAGTGAGAACCCTATCAAGTTTGGAAAATTTATTTCCAACATTACAAGAGAAAAAAATGGCCCTTGTTATCCAATTGAGTAAGATCATAGTCATCAATGAACTGTTGAAAATATAAACAAACAATTCTAATAGGACCATGGCATCCTCTTCTTTTATGAGCTACCAAAATAGAATTGAAATCTCCCAAAATCATCCATGGGAGAGAGTGATGTTGATGAATTTGAGATAGCTCAAGCCAAGGGTATCTTCTTCTAATGTAGCAAGTTTTAGAATAAATGAGGGATATGAGGCAGTTATTATAGTGAATAGACCTGTTGGACATATTAAATAAGGATAACAGGGGGTAATGAGATTGGATGTCAAGATCCACATAGTACATGGAAGAGAATCAGCATCATTGACACAAAGGAGTTTTATTTTGAGGCTTCTCTAATAAGATAGAGAAATAAATGAAAAGGAACATTTAGGCTCAACTAAGCAAAGAATGTCAGGTTTATGGGTAGCACGTATATCATAAAGGACATTTTGGGCATCACAATTTACAATACCCCTGATGTTCCAATACAAAACATTCATAGAGAGGGTGATAGAGAGGTCTGAGGAATAAATAGGTAATATCTTTGGCAACTTTAGCAGCAACAACTTTTTCAAACTCTCTTTCTATCATGATTGATTGAACCCAAGTGAAGTCTTGGGAATCTCCCTTAGTAGGAGCTGAAGAGGCTTTTGCTTTGAGTTTCTTCTTTTATTTCTTGGTCAAAATAGGAGTGTGTGAACCATAGGATTTGGATTCTTGGGTAGAGTGGGAAGCTATGCCTTTAGGCATTGATGCAGGGGCGTTGTGAAAAGGAGGTGATGTGGTGTGGATGGGATGAAGAGATTATTCAAAGAGGGAGGAGGTTCCCCCATCTTGCATAAGCTGAATACAAGGTTATTGGGAGAGAGCAATGTCAGGAGAATTAGCATGTAAGCCAGAATCAAAGGAATCTGCTGCAACTAGAAAGGTGGCATATTGTGGGTCATCTTCATCATCTTCATTAAGAGAGCCTTCCTCATTTTCAACCATATTAGCCCATTTCAGGGCATCAAAAGTATTACTAACATGGGTCAAAGAATCAGAGGAGTCAGATATGATTACAGTGTCATTGGAGGAGTCTAAAGGACTGATATTGGGGGTTTCATAAGCATAAGAAACTGAGTCAGGGTTGGGATTTAGATTATTATCTTTATTGGAAGATGAGGCAATATCCTCAACTGGAGACACAATATTTGTGGCTACAGTTATAGTTGTGGAACATGAGCTTGTTCTTGTTGAGGGCCTTGTGGTTTAAGTGGATCTTTAGGGGCTTAGGGAGGGTTTTGTTGAGGCTTATTTGTCATTTTTAGAGGCTGCTTTTGTTACGAGCTTTACCTAATTTCTCTGCAGCTTGTTGCATTCTTCTGAGAGTGTTGCAAACTCCAGTGTGGTGGCCAATGGTGGAGCAATGAGTAAAAAGAGGTAGCATGTTTTCTAAGGCAAAGGTGACCTCAAACTTAGAGTCTGGTCTTTTAACCCAAAGCTTTTGATGTATTTGTTGTGAAAGGTCAACATCTATAAGAACTTTGGAATAATGCCCAAACTCCTTCTTGAGTGTGCAAGGATCAATATTAATAGGAGTGCCAATAACACTGGCAATTGTAAGGAGTATCCTAGGATACCAATGGTCCAAAATTAGCCCAAAGATTCTAACCCAAACCTAAGCATGGGTACTTTTCTAATTGGCAGGTACAAAATTTGGGCACCAAGGGTAAAGCTTGAACTGACCAGGAGTGAGGGGGGTGTTACCATTGGCCCATACCTTGGCCACCTCATATTTATTGGAGAAAATGAGAGGGTAAAATCCCTTGCCTATGGGAGTGAGTTTCCAAGGATTGGCCTAATCCCATTTCGATGCCAGTTTGAGATGTAGAGAATAAATTTTGATGGGTTATGTACCTTTAGGGATAATAAGTCTACCTATTAGGGCATTTTCAAATGTGGCCTGATGTTCTTTATAAACATCAAACCTTAGGTTCACTGATAGTCTCTCTCCCTTAATATAGGTAAATGGGAGGTTTTTAGTATGGAGAGTATGAGAACTGGATGGGCCAGCCACAACAAAGGCAAAAGTATAGCATTTGGGATCATTAAGAGTATTGGAAGTGGTTGTGGTAGAAATAATTAAAAGGGGAGGGGGAATAGGAGAAATAAACAGAGAAGAGGAAATACCTGTACCTATAGGGGCAGGAGGAGCATTGCCAGAGGTAGATAGGCCAAGAGAGGCTAGGGGTGGGGAAAAGGAGGATGGGATGGAAGTAAGAGTGTAGGCAGGGGTTGTGGAAGGTGTAGAAAGTGGAGTTGTGGAACTATTGGAGCAACTAGAGCTGGTGTAGGGAGGAGTAAGGGAGTAGGAAGGTAACTGAGGAATTTGAACAAACAGTTGGTGGGAAACTCTTGTGGTGGAAGAAGAAGAAGCTTATGGGGCTCGGTTAAAACCAGGAATGGATCCTTCATTAGACAAAGATTCTGGACAAATACGGGAATAAACATTAAAAGAATAGGAATTAGTCAAATCCACAAAAGGGGGAACAGGGGAGGAAGCACGAGGCATGGGGAACACAGTGGCTCAGATAAATCATCAGAAGGAGAAATGCGAGGGTAAAAATTATAGCTTAGGGTGGGAAAGAACTCACCCAAGAAGTGATGGTACAAATCTTATTTTGAAAGCTGATTAAAATCCCCTTTAGAAAGGTGAGGGGGAAGACGGGACGCCTGGGCAAAGATCTCGAACATCTCCTCTTTGTGGCACCTTTTGTAAATCATCTGAGCTTGGATCTTTGAGATGGAATAAGAAACAGCAGCAAAATGAACCAGGAGGTCCGATTTGTTGATTTGATCAAAAGCAGCTCTAGCCACAGTAGGGGGAAGCTTGACGGCGCTAAGAAAAATCTCAAAGAGTTCTTCCTTTCCAATTTTTAAGAAGAGAAACTGTATTTTTGCATCATTTGAGGACTCCATAGCAGTGTGGATGCAGAAGAGAGAAGTGAGAAGAAAATGAAGAATGAAAGAGAGAAGGGTCGTTTAGCTTTGTAAGCAGGAGAGGAAAATAGAGAGAAAATAAGCATTTTCTCTCTCTAAACCCCATATTTCGACTATGAAGCCACCACGAAATGTATGTCATTAATAATAATGGTAAAAGTGAAGTTGGATAACGATGGGAATTTAAGGATGTATAGCTCTGTTAGGAGCAATGGAACCAACAATGTGAGATGGGTTGCTGTTAGTAATCAATGTCAAATTTTTAGGTATTGTGGGTATGGGGATTTGTAGGTATAATGATACAAGTCCTATATGCGGGTGTCCCTCACATAAATTTGATTTGATTGAACCGAAATATAATAGGATGGGGTGTAAGAGGAAAATGGAGTTATAATATTATCGCGCAAATGCAACCATGTTACAATTGGATCACGTGATGTTCTTGATATATCCCTGCGAGTTTGTGGCCATTGAACCATCATAAGTTTTCCCCAATGCTATTTCTTCATGCATGGGGAATTGTCTCATGAGTAGTACATGTGTTGCTTCACTTCAATAGTAGAAGAAATAGGAATGTGTTTCATAATTGTAGAAGCTTTTGTTAGCGGGTATCAATACCCGAATATTCTCAGCACTTCCTATGTCAAAGTATGTAGGCATGTGATGCCAAATTGGTTGGTTTCGACCCAAAAAGGTGAAAATATTCATGGTTTGCATGTGTGGAAATTTATCATCATGATTGTGTGTCCTGTTTTATGCTTGGTTTTGTTAGATGCTTATTTTTTGTGGCGGTGGTACTGTAAAAATGGCCATAAACTAGGTGAACATACAGCCAACTCAACATAATTATTTATCTGTCGCACCTATCCAATTCCCTTTTAAGGAGATATAACTGGCTAAAAAAGTGTTCAATTAGAACGTTGGAGAGGATTTCGGATCCGTTTACAGACATGTTTTCAAGAATGAAACTATTATTGCGGTGAAGCAATTAGAGGGGATGATTCAGCAAGTGGAGAAGCAATTTATTATGGTGCTTTCAACTATAATTAGCACACACCATTTAAATTAGGCTAGATTGATAGGTTTTTTCTTGGAAGGGCCTCACCCAATTTTGGTTTATGAGTTCATGAAAATCGAGACTCTCGAAAAGTCCTATTTCCTAGAAATGAAGACCGTTCAAGCAATGAATACCTGAATTGGGAACGTAGGTTTCACATTGATTGTTGTACCACGAGGGGGATTGCGTACCTCCATGAAGAAATCCAAGATTCCATTATCCATTATAATTTAAAACTTGCAAGCATTCTATTAGATTAGAAATTCATTGCCGAAGTAATTGATTTTGGCCTCACAAAACTTGTTAGCCCAAGCGACCATAAAGTGAGCAGGATTCGAGGATATTTGGTTTCAGAGTGGCTTGCGAATCTTACAATAATGAGTAAATCTGATGTATACAGTTACAGGATGGTGGTGTTCAAGATCGTGAGTGGAAGAAGGAATTTTGAAGTGTCTGTTGAAGCAAAATTGAGAAAGTTTTCAGAATGGGCTTATCAAGAGTTTGAGAGGGGTAATGAAGAGGCAATTTCGGACAAAAGAATTGCATGTTATGAGGTTGACATGGAGAAGGTTATCAAGGAAATCCAAGTTAGCTTTTGGTGCATACATGAACATCCTTGTCAAAGGCCGATGATGGAAAAAGTGGTACGTATGTTAGAAGGGATTACTAAGATTGAGAGACGACTAACCCCTAAAGTTGTGACCCAGGGCATGAGATTTTACACCCCATTTAGTTAGGGGTAGATGAATAGAATGATGAAATTATCTTCATTTATTTGGAGGTAAAATTGTATTCATATAAAATGGTATTTAGTTATTTATGCTATAACTACGTAATTATGGATAAAATAATGAATAAGTTTAGCCTATGAAGCACAGGTACGGGTGTCACGACACGAACACGCTAACACACCAAATCTAAAAAAATCAGGCAGGACATGGCGGAGACACAGAGAATTATATATATATATATATATATATATATATATATATATAGTATTGTTCTTGTGCGGGCCAGTCCGTATTTGAAGAGTGCAGATCGGACATGTGTCACATGGCTGTCAGCCCAGAAAAGAGAGAGAATGTGCCTATAATTTAGCAGATAATTTCTAAGCTCACCGCCAAGTGGCACATGTCCGATCCGCAATCTTAACATGCGGACTAGTCTGTGACACCCTGCCTAATAAGATACCGGGCGATCACTCCAATATTAAATTATAACAGGAGTCTCATATGGATCATTCTTAGCATCACTGTCGAAAATCCATTTAATTACTAATAACCTATTAGGCCGGTGTCAAAATTTTAACTTTACTACTCTTTTTAATAACAATAAATAAAACATCCACACAGTTTTGCGGAAATGAAACTGAAATGAAATAAAGTAACCGAACACTCGGTCAAAAATATACAACCATATCGAATGCTGTACTGAAAGAATAACTAAATGAAATTGGACCATTGGCCCGAATGTTTATACAATACCTCCTATCTAGAGTACAACGATGGAAGCGTCTATCAAAAACCTGCACACATCCACAGCTGCTGCAGCTGACGTCTGACTCGAAAGAACTGCCATCCAGGCATCCCTGTGTCTGGACACCTATATATATATATAATATAGAAAGAAAGGAGAGTAGATAAACGGGTCAGAGCCCGAGTTTTGAAAATATTTTGCAAGTGCATAAATGCCTTATTATTTTGAAAAAGGTTTTATCTCATATTTAAATTGGTATCGCACTCCCATGAGATACCCCTCACCTCTCCACTAACAGTGCACTCCTAGCGCATCCCTCTAGACATCCTAGTCAAGCTATCCTGCTAAACTAGTCTATCACTAACCCACTATCAATCCTAGATAGTCCAAGCAATATACTAAGGGCTAAACTTCACCCCAGTCTCAACGCTATGCCATGTTCGTGGGTGGGGTGTCTCGCAAAGCGAAATCCAAACAAGGAACCCCCCGGATACACTACTATGCGGCAAGGTCGATCGTCGAGATCCGCCAGTCCCTCAGTACAGAAAGATATATATAAATATATATATACCATAAACATTTATAATATTAGAGCACTAAGGATTAAACTTCTCCCCAGTCTCAACACAATGCCATATTCGTGCATGGGGTGTCTCACAAAGCGAAATCCAAACAAGGAACCCCCCCGATACACTACTATGCGGCAAGGTCGATCGTCGGGATCCATTAGACCCTCGGCACTCGATTTATCCATTTATATATACATATTCATATTTTACCATAACCATCCGGATCTATCTCCCGGAATGAGAATCCATATACAAAGTATTTATCAATACTTATCATTTTTATCTCAAAACCTTCCATTTCCCTTCTCATATCCAGGAAATGTATTTAAAAGCCAATTCATTATCATGAATTTCTTTAACCAATCATATTTCTTTTTAAAACCAGTTTTATTATCATAAAAATGCTTTACCTTTTTAAATCATCCCATTTCCCTTTTTATACTCAGGAAATGTATTCAAATTCATTATCATAAAAATGCTTTGATCATATCTTATGCTTCCACATCCCTTCTTCCATCCGGGAAGTGTTACCGAAGCCAAACCTTTATCCCATTTCCCTTCCTATATCCAGGAAATGTAATTAAAGCCAATCCATTATCATGAATTGCTTTAATATAACGCGTTCTAAGACCGCCCGTCAGGATTTCTCCACTGTGCGCGCCCCTAAATGGCTATCAACTTCCAGGGCCTATCATAAGACAACCTGGGATCCTACATCGCAAGACGTCGGGAAGCGGCCATGTGCCTGCGGGATAGTCAAGACCACACCCGGAATCTCCTAACCAGCGCAGAAAAATATATATCAACAAACGCTCACATGGCCTATAGGACTATATCCACCATGCGTTAATTTGTCAGGGGGATTCACCATACGCACGCAACTTCCCTTATGATAGCAATTTAGAGAGGTGTGTAATCCATATTTAATGAATTATGAAAAACGGTTCTCTTTCCATTTTGAAAATATTCATTTTTATATTTTCAAAATCATTTCCATCATAACATATATATATACCTAAATCACACAGTATATACATATCCTATATATTCTTCCTAGAATATATATAAACGGACATAGTGGCCTATAGAATCTAGCGATGACTGATAATCCCAAAGATTCCCTCCAGGAATCATAATCATGCATTCATATAAGCATGATACTAAACCCAATTATTTCTTAATTTTAATAATCACTATTTACCTCAATCCCATCTAAGGATTTATTGGATATCTCCAATGATACCCTTCACTCTAAGTGAAATCAACACATACCTATATTCCCAGTTTATCCTAATTATCTCCTAGGATACACTTAACGATAATCGATATAATTATGCTTTCTATTAGCATAATTATATAGGCCTGTATGCCTACTAGAAATATCCTCGGGATTTATCTCACCCGAACAACCTTAAATTCAACGAGTTAAGGATTTCATTTCCTTGAACCCCCAAGACTATACCTAGTCCAATTAATCATTTAGAAGTCCCCAATATAATTTAGGAACCCTAATCCATCAATTTCTGCAAATATTCTATTTTCATCGAAAATATAGATTAAGGGTTATATACTAAAAACCCTTACTTTACCCTCCTAAATTGCCTTAATTTATGGACCCTAAAATCCTAAAAGGTCCTCTAGGTTATCACCTAATTAACCTCAAAGCAAGATGAAATGGAATCTATCCCATCCAAATCATCCTAGATAAATTGTCAACTTTCAGCAGGGGTCGATCGATCGACCCATGGCCGTCGATCGATCGATGGCTTCGATCGATCGATCCCCTATGATCGATCGATCGATCAAGTCGGGCAGCTTCTTCTCCGAGAAGTTGTTTTGGCCATGGAAGCTTCCCCTGAGCTTCCATCTCTACACCAAATGGCCTACAACTTCAACCAACTACAAATACACCTATAATACGGGTTCTAAACATCCTAGAACCCGGAATCACCAATTAATTTCAAGTAAAACCTAAGTTTCTCCAATTTACCATTGTTAGGGGTTTATTCATTTTAACTCCCAAAAACCCGTTTTACCCACGAATACCCAACCCAAAATCATTTGGGTTTGTTATACCAACAATGATATGAGATATTTATGCTTAAAAACAAATAAAGCAAGTAAACACTTGCCTCGTGGATAAAATTCGACGACCTCGAGCCGAATCCCGCGGAGGCTGGCCGGAATCTCCCCCTTTTTCCTCTTTTCTTCCTCCTCTCTCTCTTCCATCTCTTCTTTCTCTTTTATCTTCTCTTTTATCCCCCTCTCCCTCCTTTTATAAGGAGAAAAAGGTTTAACCCCTTTAAAACCCAAAAACGACTCGTTTACCCAATTACGAGCCTATTTAACTCCAAAATTACCCGGAACTCAATTTCGACAATCGGACACTCTTTTCCGACTATCTCGGACATTCCGAGACTCATGGCGCAGTCGAAATTTCCATCCGAGGTACTTGACCGCAAATCACTATTCAAACCCAAAATAATTAAATGCGGTATTCTACTCAAAATCGTACCTCTTTTGTCGCTATACTCCACGGCGACATATAATTAAATCACTTCGACCTATATAGTCCCAAAATAATTTATAACACCCTTCGAAAATTATTAAATCTTCAAAAATCCCAAAATTACTATTTCGAGAAATTCTCCGAATTCCAAATTATACTTAATTATGGAATTTAATTATCTCCAAAAGGGCGGGTTATTACATACTCCCCCCCTTACAACGGAATTTTGTCCTTGAAATTCAGATATATCTAGGATCACTACAAATCCTAAACCTCAAGGGGAACGACATTAACCCAACGGTTCCCAACCGAGTACTATGCGGCTACCGCGATCATAAAGTGACTCTAATACGTC
This sequence comes from Sambucus nigra, assembly GCA_949130495.1. Lineage (NCBI taxonomy): Eukaryota > Viridiplantae > Streptophyta > Magnoliopsida > Dipsacales > Adoxaceae > Sambucus > Sambucus nigra. The sequence goes on along the minus strand of CASBWL010000019.1, from coordinate 642,385 downwards.
ACTTAATATCCATCATCTATAATGCCTATCGGCATGAATTTCAACCTTATATACTACGCCCATTATATTCCAGGCGGTATATAAAACCATCTTACCAAGGTGCCCATACACCTTTCCAACTTGTGCACATCTGCACATCCGTAGTGAACGTCTGACACGTAACACTCTCTCCCAATAAGGGTCTCCTTTCCTCGGTGTAATACTCACCTATGGGTTCTTCCAACCCGCGAAATCAATTCTCCTAATCTCGGCGCCACTAACATTAACGAACTTACGTCCTAAATAATACTAAAGTCTATGCGATATCTACATACGCGAAACTACTATAATCCTAAGTATGTCCCTAGTGTCCAAGGCCTCTCTCAACTCCCGACAATTGCTTGGTTTCATGCGTGGGACGTCTCGCCAAGGCGAAATCTAAACAAGGAACCCTCCCGTTACACTAATCCCTCGCGTAGTCGGTCATCGAGATATAGCGACCCAAGGCACATAAGCGGGACGTCCTAAATCCTACTAGGCTAGCCTATGAACGCATTCCTACTATCTTATCCTTCCGCCCATACAGAAGGAAACCTAATCAATCGAAGTGCCCACTTTCTGTAGAAAGTGTCATGAACATAATACCCAAATTGTATCTCCTCAAAATTTGCCTTTTCATTAAGGCTGGTTATATTCCTCAACCCAATTTCTCTAAGTCCAACCTCAACCACCCACTTGTGGCGAGGGGACCACTTTAGTGCTTTTCCATAGCACAATATCTCCATAAGTATATCAATATCATGTGGCTCATAGCCTATAGTGGTTCATCCACACTATAAGACCTTTCACAAAATCAACACCCTTGCATCCCATAACAGCTCCCCACTCCCGACGCCGTTAAGAGTCATGTGTGGAGTGTCTCGCAAAGCGAAATCCAAACAAGGAACCCCTCCACACATTAACCCTTGACTTAGTTGGTTATGGAGTTTCGTTATTTCAACATGCAACCGGGATATCCCTATCCCCTAATCCAACAAAAAGATGGTCTGAACTCCTATCTCTAACTAAGAGTCATACCACCCTGCGCTCGCACTCATTTTTAAGTCCTTGCACAAATAGTAATGAGCTTAATCTTACAACTCAACACAAATCCTGCGGCCTTAAATCATATATATAAGGTCGCCATATACCCAACTCTCGATAATGAAACCTCTACTCATCGAAGTTTCGTATCCCATAACAAATAAGGTGAACTCAACCTATATCTAGGTGAGACACCGCAACAATAACCCGTTCCCTCCAGGAACCATGGACACGATAGACTTGTCATTTTTAGCCTGCTATCGCTCCGCAAATACACCATAATGTATTATACTCATCATAATACCATACTCGTATAAACATATAGAACGAGTATCCCAAACCAGATATATATATATATATATATATGTATATACACAATATATCAACACCCACCTTTATGGCGAATGAAGGAAAATAAAACTCCGCTATTGCGGACAACACATAGGCATGCATGATATAATGTTATCGAGACCGCCATAAAACTCAAGATACACACACGAGTCTAGGGCTAACTAATACCGCGACTTTATCTAGCCACGCCAAATATACCTCCTCGATTGACGTAAAACTCATAACAACAACTTCATTTTAACAAATTTTCCCAGGTGGATTTCCACCAATGGGGTCCACGAATACACACATTCTCTAGTGAGCCTATCCTTCCTGGAAAGGACTCATCATTCATTGCACCTAACTCACTTAGGTACAAGGTTCACTTCTCCATAAGGTTCTTTATTCACTGTCGGTCTCCGGACGAACCTTATGTGAATAATTACGAAACGGAATTCTTCTCCTTCCTGCAGAATCATGGGGACTCACGGTTAAAACCATCCGTAAGATCCCTTTGGAACCCTTATCTCCACGGGGTAATTCAATCTTGAGTACCACTTTCTACCACAGTAGTACTTGGTTGCTCATGACTACTATACTTTAGTAGTCGTTGCAACAATCCTTAATAATTGCCACAAGGAGAGTGTCCTCTACAAAGGTCCTCATCCCCACTTCTATCAGCTTCCCCAGCTAAGCTCCAACTCCTGCTGCCCTCCGAGCTCCGCACACGATTCTCAATAAGCGCGTAAAAGATTTCTATAATCTTGTAACATGGCAGGAGAACAAAATCTCACAAGAGAAATCAACAATCCTAATCCTGGGCCTCTATAACAGATGAGAGCAACGCTGAAAGCATAGTACGTCCGCACAGATTCCTAAGGACACTAGAACCTGATGCTCTGATACCATCTGTGACAACCCGCCTAATAAGATACCGGGAGATCACTCCAATATTAAATTATAACAGGAGTCTCATATGGATCATTCTTAGCATCACTGTCGAAAATCCATTTAATTACTAATAACCTATTAGGCCGGTGTCAAAATTTTAACTTTACTACTCTTTTTAATAACAATAAATAAAACATCCACACAGTTTTGCGGAAATGAAACTGAAATGAAATAAAGTAACCGAACACTCGGTCAAAAATATACAACCATATCGAATGCTGTACTGAAAGAATAACTAAATGCAATTGGACCATTGGCCCGAATGTTTATACAATACCTCCTATCTAGAGTACAACGATGGAAGCGTCTATCAAAAACCTGCACGCATCCACAGCTGCTGCAGCTGACGTCTAACTCGAAAGAAGTGCCATCCAGGCGTCCCCGTGTCTAGACACCTATAATTATATATATAATATAGAAAGAAAGGAGAGTAGATAAACGGGTCAGAGCCCGAGTTTTGAAAATATTTTGCAAGTGCATAAATGCCTTATTATTTTGAAAAAGGTTTTATCTCATATTTAAATTGGTATCGCAGTCCCATGAGATACCCCTCACCTCTCCGCTAACAGTGCACTCCTAGCGCATCCCTCTAGACATCCTAGTCAAGCTATCCTGCTAAACTAGTCTATCACTAATCCACTATCAATCCTAGATAGTCCAAGCAATATACTAAGGGCTAAACTTCACCCCAGTCTCAACGCTATGCCATGTTCGTGGGTGGGGTGCCTCACAAAGCGAAATCCAAACAAGGAACCCCCCGGATACACTACTATGCGGCAAGGTCGATCGTCGAGATCCTCCAGTCCCTCAGTACAGAAAGATATATATAAATATATATATACCATAAACATTTATAATATTAGAGCACTAAGGATGAAACTTCTCCCCAGTCTCAACACAATGCCATATTCGTGCATGGGGTGTCTCGCAAAGCGAAATCCAAACAAGGAACCCCCCCGATACACTACTATACGGCAAGGTCGATCGTCGGGATCCATTAGACCCTCGGCACTCGATTTATCCATTTATATATACATATTCATATTTTACCATAACCATCCGAATCTATCTCCCGGAATGAGAATCCATATACAAAGTATTTATCAATACTTATCATTTTTATCTCAAAACCTTCCATTTCCCTTCTCATATCCAGGAAATGTATTTAAAATCCAATTCATTATCATGAATTTCTTTAACCAATCATATTTCTTTTTAAAGCCAGTTTTATTATCATAAAAATGCTTTACCTTTTTAAATCATCCCATTTCCCTTTTTATACTCAGGAAATGTATTCAAATTCATTATCATAAAAGTGCTTTGATCATATCATATGCTTCCACATCCCTTCTTCCATCCGGGAAGTGTTACCGAAGCCAAACCTTTATCCCATTTCCCTTCCTATATCCAGGAAATGTAATTAAAGCCAATCCATTATCATGAATTGATTTAATATAACGCGTTCTAAGACCGTCCGTCCGGATTTCTCCACTGTGCGCGCCCCTAAATGGCTATCATCTTCCAGGGCCTATCATAAGACAACCTGGGATCCTACATCGCAAGACGTCGGGAAGCGGCCATGTGCCTGCGGGATAGTCAAGACCACACCCGGAATCTCCTAACCAGCGCAGAAAAATATATATCAACAAACGCTCACATGGCCTATAGGACTATATCCACCCTGCGTTAATTTGTCAGGGGGCTTCACCATACGCACGCAACTTCCCTTATGATAGCAATTTAGAGAGGTGTGTAATCCATATTTTATGAATTATGAAAAACGGTTCTCTTTCCATTTTGAAAATATTCATTTTTATATTTTCGAAATCATTTCCATCATAACATATATATATACCTAAATCACACAGTATATACATATCCTATATATTCTTCCTAGAATATATATAAACGGACATAGTGGCCTATAGAATCTAGCGATGACTGATAATCCCAAAGATTCCCTCCAGGAATCATAATCATGCATTCATATAAGCATGATACTAAACCCAATTATTTCTTAATTTTAATAATCACTATTTACCTCAATCCCATCTAAGGATTTATTGGATATCTCCAATGATACCCTTCACTCTAAGTGAAATCAACACATACCTATATTCCCAGTTTATCCTAATTATCTCCTAGGATACACTTAACGATAATCGATATAATTATGCTTTCTATTAGCATAATTATATAGGCATGTATGCCTACTAGAAATATCCTCGGGATTTATCTCACCCGAACAACCTTAAATTCAACGAGTTAAGGATTTCATTTCCTTGAACCCCCAAGACTATACCTAGTCCAATTAATCATTTAGAAGTCCCCAATATAATTTAGGAACCCTAATCCATCAATTTCTGCAAATATTCTATTTTCATCGAAAATATAGATTAAGGGTTATATACTAAAAACCCTTACTTTACCCTTCTAAATTGCCTTAATTTATGGACCATAAAATCCTAAAAAGTCCTCTAGGTTATCACCTAATTAACCTCAAAGCAAGATGAAATGGAATCTATCCCATCCAAATCATCCTAGAGAAATTATCAACTTTCAGCAGGGGTCGATCGATCGACCCATGGCCGTCGATCGATCGATGGCTTCGATCGATCGATCCCTTATGATCGATCGATCGATCGAGTCGGGCAGCTTCTTCTCCGAGAAGTTGTTTCGGCCATTGAAGCTTCCCCCGAGCTTCCATCTCTACACCAAACGGCCTACAACTTCAACCAACTACAAATACACCTATAATACGGGTTCTAAACATCCTAGAACCCGGAATCACCAATTAATTTCAAGTAAAACCTAAGTTTCTCCAATTTACCATTTTTAGGGGTTTATTCGTTTTAACTCCCAAAAACCCGTTTTACCCACGAATACCCAACCCAAAATCATTAGGGTTTGTTATACCAACAATGATATGACATATTTATGCTTAAAAATAAATAAAGCAAGTAAACACTTGCCTCGTGGATAAAATTCGACGACCTCGAGCCGAATCCCGCGGAGGCTGGCCGGAATCTCCCCCTTTTTCCTCTTTTCTTCCTCCTCTCTCTCTTCCATCTCTTCTTTCTCTTTTATATTCTCTTTTATCCCCCTCTCCCTCCTTTTATAAGGAGAAAAAGGTTTAACCCCTTTAAAACCCAAAAACGACTCGTTTACCCAATTACGAGCCTATTTAACTCCAAAATTACCCGGAACTCAATTTCGACAATCGGACACTCTTTTCCGACTATCTCGGACATTCCGAGACTCATGGCGCAGTAAAAATTTCCATCCGAGGTACTTGACCGCAAATCACTATTCAAACCCAAAATAATTAAATGCAGTATTCTACTCAAAATCGTACCTCTTTTGTCGCTATACTCCACGGCGACATATAATTAAATTACTTCGACCTATATAGTCCCAAAATAATTTACAACACCCTTCGAAAATTATTAAATCTTCAAAAATCCCAAAATTACTATTTCGAGAAATTCTCCAAATTCCAAATTATACTTAATTTTGGAATTTAATTATCTCCAAAAGGGCGGGTTATTACATACTCCCCCCCTTACAATGGAATTTCGTCCTTGAAATTCAGATATATCTAGGATCACTACAAATCCTAAACCTCAAGGGGAACGACATTAACCCAACGGTTCCCAACCGAGTACTATGCGGCTACCGCGATCATAAAGTGACTCTAATACGTCACTTAATACCCATCATCTATAATGCCTATCGACATGAATTTCAACCTTATATACTACGCCCATTCTATTCCAGGCGGTATATAAAACCATCTTACCAAGGTGCCCATACACCTTTCCAACTTGTTCACATCTGCACATCCGTAGTGAACGTCTGACACGTAACACTCTCTCCCAATAAGGGTCTCCTTTCCTCGGTGTAATACTCACCTATGGGTTCTTCCAACCCGCGAAATCAATTCTCCTAATCTCGGCGCCACTAACATTAACGAACTTACGTCCTAAATAATACAAAAGTCTATGCGATATCTACATACGCGAAACTACTATAATCCTAAGTATGTCCCTAGTGTCCAAGGCCTCTCTCAACTCCCGACAATTGCTTGGTTTCATGCGTGGGACGTCTCGCCAAGGCGAAATCTAAACAAGGAACCCTCCCGTTACACTAATCCCTCGCGTAGTCGGTCATCGAGATATAGCGACCCAAGGCACATAAGTGGGACGTCCTAAATCCTACTAGGCTAGCCTATGAACGCATTCCTACTATCTTATCCTTCCGCCCATACAGAAGGAAACCTAATCAATCGAAGTGCCCACTTTCTGTAGAAAGTGTCACGAACATAATACCCAAATTGTATCTCCTCAAAATTTGCCTTTCATTAAGGCTGGTTATATTCCTCAACCCAATTTCTCTAAGTCCAACCTCAACCACCCACTTGTGGCGAGGGGACCACTTTAGTGCTTTTCCATAGCACAATATCTCCATAAGTATATCAATATCATGTGGCTCATAGCCTATAGTGGTTCATCCACACTATAAGACCTTTCCACAAAATCAACACCCTTGCATCCCATAACAGCTCCCCACTCCCGACGCCGTTAAGAGTCATGTGTGGAGTGTCTCGCAAAGCGAAATCCAAACAAGGAACCCCTCCACACATTAACCCTTGACTTAGTTGGTTATGGAGTTTCGTTATTTCAACATGCAACCGGGATATCCCTATCCCCTAATCCAACAAAAAGATGGTCTGAACTCCTATCTCTAACTAAGAGTCATACCACCCTGCGTTCGCACTCATTTTTAAGTCCTTGCACAAATAGTAATGAGCTTAATCTTACAACTCAACACAAATCCTGCGGCCTTAAATCATATATATAAGGTCGCCATATACCCAACTCTCGATAATGAAACCTCTACTCATCGAAGTTTCGTATCCCATAACAAATAAGGTGAACTCAACCTATATCTAGGTGAGACACCGCAACAATAACCCGTTCCCTCCAGGAACCATGGACACGATAGACTTGTCATTTTTAGCCTGCTATCGCTCCGCAAATACACCATAATGTATTATACTCATCATAATACCATACTCGTATAAACATATAGAACGAGTATCCCAAACCAGATATATATATATATATATATATATATGTATATACACAATATATCAACACCCACCTTTATGGCGAATGAAGGAAAATAAAACTCCGCTATTGCGGACAACACATAGGCATGCATGATATAATGTTATCGAGACCGCCATAAAACTCAAGATACACACACGAGTCTAGGGCTAACTAATACCGCGACTTTATCTAGCCACGCCAAATATACCTCCTCGATTGAGGTAAAACTCATAACAACAACTTCATTTTAACAAATTTTCCCGGGTGGATTTCCACCAATGGGGTCCACGAATACACACATTCTCTAGTGAGCCTATCCTTCCTGGAAAGGACTCATCATTCATTGCACCTAACTCACTTAGGTACAAGGTTCACTTCTCCATAATGTTCTTTATTCACTGTTCGTCTCCGGCCGAACCTTATGTGAATAATTACGAAACGGAATTCTTCTCCTTCCTGCAGAATCATGGGGACTCACGGTTAAAACCATCTGTAAGATCCCTTTGGAACCCTTATCTCCACGGGGTAATTCAATCTTGAGTACCACTTTCTACCACAGTACTACTTGGTTGCTCATAACTACTATACTTTAGTAGTCGTTGCAACAATCCTTAATAATTGCCACAAGGAAAGTTGCCTCTACAAAGGTCCTCGTCCCCACTTCTATCAGCTTCCCCAGCTAAGCTCCAACTCCTGCTGCCCTCCGAGCTCCGTACACGATTCTCAATGAGCGCGTAAAAGATTTCTATAATCTTGTAACGTGGCAGGAGAACAAAATCTCACAAGAGAAATCAACAATCCTAATCCTGGGCCTCTATAACAGATGAGAGCAACGCTGAAAGCATAGTACGTCCGCACAGATTCCTAAGGACACTAGAACCTGATGCTCTGATACCATCTGTGACAACCCGCCTAATAAGATACCGGGCGATCACTCCAATATTAAATTATAACAGGAGTCTCATATGGATCATTCTTAGCATCACTGTCGAAAATCCATTTAATTACTAATAACCTATTAGGCCGGTGTCAAAATTTTAACTTTACTACTCTTTTTAATAACAATAAATAAAACATCCACACAGTTTTGCGGAATTGAAACTGAAATGAAATAAAGTAACCGAACACTCGGTCAAAAATATACAACCATATCGAATGTTGTACTGAAAGAGTAACTAAATGCAATTGGACCATTGTGATTCACTCAAAAATATACAACCATATCGACTGCGCCATGAGTCTCGGAATAGTGATTCACTCAAGAAGAGAAATAAGTTTCTCGAAACAATAACAAAGGCAAGAATGCCATTTTTATGTCTATAAATGAACATGAGTTCAAAAGGATCTCATCTTGTGCCACTTCTAAGGAAGCTTGGGATACTTTAATTACTGTACATGAAGGTGACACTGGAGTTAAGGCTGCTAAAACACAGATGCTTATCCAACAATATAACTCTTTAATCATGTCAGACTCTGAGTCATTTGATGATTTTTACATGAATTTGACTGATATTGTGATCAAACTGCATGCTAATGGGATAACTTATGATAGATATGAAATTATTTCTAAAATTCTAAGGTCATTACCACAAAGATTTGATAATAAAAGATATGCTATTGAGGAAATGAATGACCAAAATCTCACTCATGAATTACTCAGTAGTAAATTAAGAACTGGGGAAATGGAATTAGAATTTAAGAAACAATTGACCCAGTCCCATAGGAAACAGACTAGTTCCAATTTGAGTTTTTCTTCTAACCTAATGAAACCTGAGCTTACTATTCCCAATATTGACTCTGATGAGGAATGAGATATAGATAGTTTGGATAATCAAATTGCCTTAATGTCAAAACAGTTTAAGAAAATTATCCAATTTAGAAATAAAATGGCAAACAGACAAGGCAAGCCAAATTATCCAACTCAGCCTAACCGCAAACCTCATGAGAAAGGTCAAGACAAACATCATAAGGACATTATTACGAGACCCAACAAAGACTTTAAGAATATTGAATGCTTTAGATGTGGAAAATTGGGTCATATAGCACAAGACTGTAGATTTAAACTGAACACGGCCAATAAACATACTAGGGCCAACATTTACAAGACATAGGATGATTCAAGTGATTCTGAAAATGAGGAACCTGAATCATCTGATGCTTTTTATCCTTGCATGTCTTTATTTTCCAAGATAGTCTATAATGATGATATGCGTGTGCCTATGTATGAGAATGATGTTAGTTGCTCTACTTCTGTTGTTATGAATCATGCTGCTACTAGTTTAGATGCTTTAATTTCTGAGAACAATGTTAGTTCTATAGCGGGGTGTGTGAGTCAAAGGGAAAGTGATAATGATGATGCCAATGTGTGTGTGAGTTCAATAATTGAATCCTTAGGGGTCACTTCACACACTACACTTAGTGATCCGAACACTGAAGACCTCCCTGATGTTCACACACTTTATGCCAAGACTCTCAAGAAAAACACTAGACTAGAGAAGATAGTGAAATACCTCACTAAGAAACTAGAAGACCTAAGTCTAGTGCTTAAACTTAATGCTGAAGAGTACACTACCCAATGTCTAACTCGTCAAAATGAAGTCAAAATTTTTTTATCAAAAATTGAAAGATTTGATTCAAACAAATGAAACTCTGGACAAAAAATATAAAGGGATATTATTAGAATTGGAATAAGCCAAAGAAAAGACAGCAACTGTTTTCAAAAAATTTGCAAAATCTGAAATTAATTCCAACAGTTTTGATGGTTTTGTTGCTGATTCAAAAACTAATTCTGATGATCAAACTGGAATAGGGTTTTGCCCAAATTTAAAGACACAAACTAAAAACTTTGAATCAATCAAGTTTGTGTCAGGAGGCAAAAGACCTATAGAAACTTGTCCAGATTTTCATTCCCTAAAAGATGAGTTTGATGAAAAACAAAAAAAGTTTGATATTGGGGGATCAAGTTACTCTAAGTGTGATAGTCAACCTAAGGCTAAATACATCTGTCCCTCGATTAGGAAGAGTGTTTATTCGTTCCAAACTGTACTCTGTAGGAATAAGGTTCAAAATCAAAATTCCATGAAACCTATGTTTAAAGACTTTTATAAGGAGATACCCTCTTTAATTAATCTATATTGCTCATACTGTGACATATACGGTCATTCTTTTGAAGGTTGTTACTCTAGACGTTTAGTAAAACTTGTCTGTAATACTCCTCTATACCATAACTTTAATTACTCTAGGAGAAGCCATAGCAATTATGTCCTGCCTAGACAACCAGACAAAAACTCTAACTATAGAAGAGAAAGACCAAACCTAAAAGATCATTTCCAAGAGGACAACTAGGCACTTTCCTAAACCAAATGCTCATATTTTCCATAAAATTCAAACTCATGCGCAAAAAAAATTTCAATAAAAATCTAATGCTCGCAAATTTTATCAAATGAGAACAAATATGCGCAAAACAAAAACAAGAGTTGTTTGGGTTAGAAAAGATGAGCTATTTCCCCAAATGAAGTGTAACATTGTGATTACTTCTTTAAAAGCTGAACACACTCCCTCTGGTTGGTATTTAGACTCTGGATGTTCAAAACATATGACTTGGGAGGATACAAAACTTATAAATAAAACCAGCTTTGCTGAAGGAAAAGTTATTTTTGATGATGATGTATCATCTCAAATCATTGGTAAAGGAACACTCCGAGAAGAAGGATTGCCTTTGCTTGAAAATGTTCTTCTAGTAAAAGGTCTTAAGGTTAATCTACTTAGTATCTCGCAATTTTGTGACTGAAATCATACTATTATGTTTTCAAAGAATAATTGCAAAACTTTAAATGAAAAAGGTGAGTGCATTCTTACAGGACCCAGGACTCCTGGCAATTGTTATACTGTCCAGACTAATATTGAGGTCTGTAACATTACCAGAATGGATGACAATGAAATATGGCATAATAGGATGGGTCACATAAATTACGATAACCTTAGTAGATTATCTTCACAATAAATAGTTAGAGGAATTCCAAAGATCAAACCTATTTCAAATATTGTCTGTGGATCATGTCAGGAAGGAAAAATTGTTAACGCACCTCATAGGAAAGTTAAAGATATCCTTACCTCTAAACCCTTGGAGATCATCCATATGGACCTAATGGGTCCCTCTCGAACTGTTAGTCTATGTGGACACAATTACATTTTTGTTATGGTTGATGATTTCACCAGATTTACTAAGGTGGCCTTCTTAAAACAAAACTCTTACACTTTCCAAACCTTTTTGAAAATTCTTCTTCGGATTGAAAATGAGAAGGACACTCAAGTAAATAGAATTCGTAGTGATCGAGGTGGAGAATTTATAGATACTGGTATTATAGAGTATTGTGACTATAATGGTTACAAACATGAGTTTAGTGCTCCTAAGACTCCTAGACAAAATGGAATTGTTGAGCGAAAGAATTGTACCCTTCAAGAAATGGCACGTGTTATGATTCATGCCAAGTGTTTACCTAAATATTTTTGGGTATAATCTATTGGTACTGCTTGTCACATCATTAATAGGGTCTATCTTAGGAAGAATTCTAAACGAACCCCTTACGAACTACGGTATGGGAAAAAACCCAATCTTAAATACCTTAGAACCTTTGGTAGTACATGTTATGTCTGCAAAGACAGAGAACACTTATCCAAATTTAAGACTAGTGGAGATAAACCTATCTTCCTAGGATATTCTCCTGACAGTAGAGCATTTCGTGTCTATAATCTTCGCACAAAGACCTTAATGAAATCCATAAACGTTATTGTGAGTGACACTACTGTTGAGAGTAAGACTGGAGAACTAACTATTGTAGAAGAGTCTGAAAATGTTTTAGAAAATGACCCTCCAGAAATAGATAATTCTTTACCAATTGAGACACCAGAAGTACCTAACTAGGTTTCTAAAGATCATTTCATAGATAACGTTATTGGTAACCCTAATGAGCCTGTGCGTACAAGATATCAATTAAGAAATTATGCTCATTTTGCATGTTTTGTTTCGCTTGTGGACCAAAGAATGTAAATGAGGCATTGAATGATCCTCATTGGATTTTTGTCATGCAGGAAAAACCATTTCAATTTATCATTCATGATGTTTGGTATCTTGTACCTAGGCCTGATCATAAAAAGGTTATTGGAACACGTTGGATATTTAAAAATAAATCTGATGAAAGTGGGATAATCATTAGAAACAAAGCCAGATTAGTGGCTCAAGGATACTCTCAAATTGAAGGAATAGATTTTAATGAGACTTTCGCACTTGTTACTCATTTAGAATCTGTTCGTCTTCTTTTTGCAACAGCTTGTTACTTGCATTTTCCGCTTTACCAAATGGATGTCAAATTTGCCTTCCTTAATGGAATCTTGACTGAATAGACTTATGTTGAACAACCCAAAGGGTTTATTGACCCTCAGTATCCAAACCATGTTTATCGTCTTAAAAGGGCTTCGTATGGTCTAAAACAAGCGCTAAGAGCCTGGTATGAGCATCTTTCTAATTTTCTCTTAGATAAAGGTTTTAAGAGAGGTGGAAATGATCAAACTCTTTTTGTTAAATATTTTTTTCAAACGTGTTATTATAGCTCAAGTTTATGTTGACGATATCATTTTTGGATCAACATCCCCTTTAGAAGTTAAATTTTATTCTGAAATTATGCGTAGAGTATTTCAAATGTCTCTTATAGGGGAGTTGCAATTTTTCCTGGGTCTTCAAGTCAAACAGAATTCTAAAGGTTTATTTGTGTCGCAATCAAAGTATGCTTTAGAGATGGTCAAAAAATTCGGTCTTGAAAGTGCCAAAGATGAAAAAACTCCCATGAGTACTACGGTCAAACTATCTAAGGATGAGAATGGAAAATCCATAGATCCAACTCTATATCGTAGTATGATAGGAACCTTACTATACCTTACTGCCTCGTGTCCTGATATTATGTACGTAGTTAGCATGTGTGCCCGTTATCAAAATAATCCTAAAGAGAGCCACTTAGTTTGTGTAAAAAGAATTATTAAATACATAAAAGGCACTATAAATTTAGGACTTTGGTACACCAACGATACTCCTAGTACTATAATAGGATACACTGATGCCGATTGGGCAGGGTGTACTGATGATGGTAAGAGCACATCAGGAACGTGTTACTATATTGGTAACAATTTGGTAGGATGGAGTAGTAAGAAACAAAACTGCACTTCACTGTCCTCAGCTGAATCTGAATACGTAGCCGCTGGTAGTTGTTGTGCTCAATTACTTTGGCTTAAGCAAATGCTAAATGATTATGGTATTCAAGAAGATCAACTACATCTCTATTGTGATAATCAAAGCGCGATCAATATCTCTAAAAATCCTGTTCAACACTCGCGAACTAAACATATAAAAATTAGACATCATTTTATACTCGAATTAGTTGAGACTAAGGAATTAGAAATTAATTATCTTCCTCCTGATTTGCAACTCGCAGATATGTTTACCAAGCCTTTGGATTACAATATATTTCTTGCTTTGCGAAAATCGATAGGAATGGTTTGTGCTGAATAAACTCATATGACTTAAGTATTATTCCCTTTGTCCATTTGAGACAAAATGTGGGAGAAGTTTGAGTCTTATGAGTTCATTTTTGTTTGTGCATTTTGATTAATAAGATTGATCTTAGTGATATTTGCAGGAATCTGTACAGTTGTATTCAACATATGTTATTAGGGCATTGGTTTATAATTAGTTGAGTTATGTAATTTTCCATTTATAGGAAATGGGTAGATAGAATTTTGTATAGGATTAGGATTTTCTTTATTCTTTCGTATCCCTACGAGTCTTAGATGACTCAAAGGAGATTTTGTCTCATATTTCCAAAGGGGGAGATAAAAGCAGCTTATACTCTTGACTCACTTGAGTCTACATTGTATAAGTGCTCATCTAGTTTGGAAATATGTGTCAAAATTAGAGTCCCATTCCCTAGATGCCAAAGGGCCTCAAAATATTCTTTATGCCACACTTGATTAAATTGAAGGTATAATGCTCATTCACACACTAGGGTTGCATACATTGTTCATATATTGTTTTATTTGATTGTGTGTGAGTTGTGTGTGTTTGATCCCATTTAAATTGGTTTTAATAATTGTTTGGGAATTTTTAATAATTTTTAAATGATTTTTTGGAAATTAAAATTTGGTTTATAAAACTTTTGGGGTAATTTTGTAATTACTGGTTTTATATTTTCATACCTGAAAGTTGGTTTGGGTAGGATCCGAATGTGCTTGAGACTTGAGGGTGCCTGTGTAATTAAGTTTAAAATAAGCGTGTGAGAGCTCATCTCAGCCCTACACTTGTCCATGTTATATCGGCCTGATTTGTGTTTGTTGCAAGACACATAACCCTTGTGTAATCTCAATCCCTCTGTAACCTCTCTAGACCAATCAGAGGACGTTTAATCCACCGCTTTTATTTCACCGTTGGATCAAAGTCTATTGCCCTTGACCACATCTCAACCCTTGGATTTGAACAGAAGTTTTCCATCCTTCCTTGCCCCCTATATAAGGAGGCTTACCCTCAGCATTTGGGAACTTTTGGTAGTTCGTCTAAATAGAGAGAGGAGAGAGAGAGAGAGAGAGAGAGAGAGAGAGAGAAGAGAGAATCCAGAGAGAAACCCTAACCTGTTTCAAACCCTAATTCAGTTTTCCTAAATCGGTTACACCAAACACCGTACCTGAGTGTTTGAGAGTTACTTTGGTAGAGGTTTAAAGGGAGATCATGGTTTGAATACTCTGAGTTTGAGATCTTGTGTCCAACTTAAGAATTTCGGTTAGATCTATATTTATTTTTCATAGAAACTATAGATCCGGCTATTTTATGTTATATTACACTTAGATCTACATTATTTAGCTTCTCATTTTGAGAAAACACATTTGTTGATTACTGTTCTGTAAATGTTTTTCAAAACCTTAGAATCAACAAATATTTTTTCTGTTTCTAGTTCTTATAAAACAATACTGTTGACCTAGTTGGAATCTCAATTGGCGGTTTTCAATTTCAAAAATATTTTCAAAAACCCTTTGAAATTGTTTAAGACCTTGAACCGTCTTTCGACCAAGGTAGCCTTGGATTCCGGAATTATTTGAAAGGTCAAATAAAGTCTTTTGGTTCTAAAGAAGAGGGAAACCAAAAACAGTTCATTTAGATCTGATTTGTAATTCATTAGGACTTGTTTGTATAAATAAGTGTCCGTGCATGCATGTGTATTAGAGCATGTGCAAGATCACCATCACAAACACTTGTCACTACAACACAGAAGTGTTGGCTATAAGATCTTGAATCTACAAGACTCGACGTAAAGACTGGAACAAATTGGAGAAGTTAGCAAATTGGGAAAGCCACATCAACTTCAGAACTGCAGAGAAGTTAGAATCAACCAGTGGGTACATATTCTAAACTTGTATAGGTCTGATTAGTTTTCATGTGTGTTAAATAGTTTGTAACTTGTATATTTTGTTTTAGTGGATTTTTGGTTTGTGACTTAGAAGTCACCGTGGATGTTTCCTCAGTTGGGTGAGGTTTTACCACATTAAAAATGCCTTGTCCTTAATCTTTCTACATCTACTCATCTCATTCTTGTGGTTGTGCCGATATAAGTTGTTTTAGTTTTGTCTTTCAAAACTAGTTACATAATCTTGATCATATATCGTACATTTTTATTAAACACATCTTGTGTTAATCATCTTTGATTGAAAGAAAAGATTTTCTTCAAAAAACAATTCGGAGTTACTTCAATAGTTTAATCTTGTATTAAACGACCTAAGTAATTGTTTTTCAACACACACGAGGATGAGGAAGGGGAGTCTTGGGATTTGTTGTAAGCTACCTTAAAATCACTATAAACCGAATATCTTCCAACAGGTTCGAACTGCCCAACTTTAGTATCCGCGTAATAAGGTCTCCCAATAGCTATATCTAGATAATCTCCGGCCCCCCGTTCAATAAAGATATCCCTAGTGAATTATTCATTCCAATAGCCAGTTTCAGAAACAAGGTCAATTATCTGAGCATTAGGAGGAAGGGAAAAAGGATAAATGACTTTAAAATAATTCGATCTAGAGATCCAAGCATCTTTATAAATAGAGATAGATTTCCCATTACTAACCATCCATCTATACCCACATTCCAATATCTCTCTACCCCGTATAAAACTCCTACAATTCTAGCTTCCATAAATTGGGAGTCAGGTATTTATCTTTTAATACCTTGCTTATAAGAGGTTGTGAGTTTTGAGCCAATATCCATGCATGTTTATCTAATAAGGCTTGATTGAAAGGATAAATGGATCTAAAACCCAAACCCCCCTCTTTTTAGGTTTACAAAAATTATTCTAGGACACCCAATGTATCTTTCTCTCCTCACCTGTAGACCCCAACCAGAAATTAGCTGCGAGGATATTCAACTCATTACATAGTCTTACTGGTAGTTGAAAGCAAACTCTTATAGTGTATAGGGATGGCTTGTACTACTGCCTTATTTAAAATCTCATTGCCTCCTCCCGAAAATAATTTGTCTTTCCATACTTGAAGTTTCTTCCAAACTCTTTCTTTAAGCACATTAAAAGTACTTATGTTTCTCCTAATGAGAGTAGGTAGCCTTAAGTATCTTGTGTGGCAAGCTACAACAAGGACACCAAGAGGGAAAAAATCTATTGTTGACTTTGTGAAAAATCATTGGGGCTGAATGCAATTCAAGATTTAACAAATTTTATCCTTTGACCCGAACCCACCGCATAAGCACTTAAAATATCTTTAATAACTAAACATCCCTCAACAGAGCTTCTCATGAAAAATATGCAACCATCCGCAAATAGCATCAAACCTCAAAATTTCACTGAAGAGACACATTTTGTACTCCAGGAAACCCATAGAGAACTAATCCCCAAAATTTCCAGATTTTTCTGAAGATAGAGCAATTTAACCTGTGGATACTCGAAATTTAGAACTATGGGCCTGGACGAGTAGCCCAGTCCTAGCGGCCCAAAGTCCAGGCCCCTCATCTTTTATAATTAATCCGGTCTCCCCCCACGATCCCATGAAGGGAAGTTATGGGGGAAATGGAAAACATGGAGGAACCCATCAACTACACTCATCTACATGCACATGTATATATTAAACCCTAGGTCCGGGGAAAAAGGACAAGTTGTATTCTCTGTAATCACTCTCCGGAGTATATAGAAATAATATCGACTGCACCACCGTGGATGTAGGCACATCTTGGTTGAACCACGTACATCCTTTGTTGTGTGATTGGCATCTTGTATTCCTTATCCTCTTCTTGATAATCTTTCTCTCATATTTATTTGTGTTGCATAATAATTGCATCCACAATTGGCGCCGTCTGTGGGAAGCGTTCATCTTTCCCTGAGAAGAGCCCACGTCAAGAAAGGAGTTTAAGATGTCTGGTCACGGAAGCAATGCCCCCCAAGCAGGAGATATTCAAGAGCCACCTGCTCCTCGCAGAATTAGGTCTGAAGTTCGACGTTCAGATCAGAGAGCTCGCTTGGAAAGACCAGCCTCAGAAGAAAGTCAGGGACCAGCGAGGTCCACGCAGATATTCAGGTTGATTGATGCGTACGAGGCAAGGCTCCACGAGCAGAGGGAGTCTTCTCACAGATACGAGGCTGAGAATGCTCGCTTGAAAAGAAGACTGGAAAGACTAGAAAGGGAGCTTCGCCCTAATAACCGGAGACACCCATATCGCACTCCTAACCCTCAGGCGAGCAAGTCTCGCAGCCGAGGAAGGAGCCCTAGGCGAGAATCTCAAAGGGACGAAGGAGGCGAATCAGACGACGACCTCTGCAAACAGCTGCGAAGAGCTCGCCGCCACCAGAGCCCTGCTCGCAGGGATGAGCACATACGAAACATGGTCCGCAGGGAGATGGACCAGCATCCCGCTCACCACGGAATAAGATCAACTAGAGAGCTCGCGAGGCGAGCTCTCAAAACCCAGAAGAAGTCACCTTTCACAAGAGAAATCGAAGAGGAGGAAGCTCCCAAGAAATTTGCCATTCCAAGGTTCAAGATTTACGACGGAAAGACTGATCCCATCGATCACGTCAGGCAATACCGACAGGCCATGACCCTCTGGAGTCACCGGGATGCTCTGATGTGCCGTATTTTCCCCTCGAGCCTTCATGATGTAGCACAGAAGTGGTTCAAAAGGCTCCCCCACCGGTCGATCAAGAATTTCAAATCCCTAGCCAAACTCTTTACGGCCCGATTCATTACCAGTAGCTCCCATCCCAAAAGGATGGATGTTCTACTGACAATGAAGAAAACGCCTCAAGAGACCCTCCGAGAGTACGCGAAGAGGTACTGGGAGTTATTCAATGAGATCGCGGACTGCGCGGAGGAGGTGGCAGTGGCCTCCTTCAAAATTGGGCTCCCTAGTTCTTCCCTCCTCTACCAATCCCTGACGAAGAAGGAAGCTATGACTATTGACGACCTTATGGCCCGAATCGAGAAATACGCAAAGGTGGAAGATGTCACCCGCTCTAATACAGGAGAAAACGGTCGAGCTAAGCTCACTACCAGGGTAGGTGAGAAAACAGAGAACCAGAGGAAAGGAGGAAAGAACGGAGCCAAAAATGGCTCCAAGAATAGAGGGAACCAGGATGCGTCGAAAGTATTCTAGGCGGTCAACACCGTCTTCAAAGAACCAATTTACAAGGTTCTCGCGAAGATCAAGGATGAGCCATTCATCAAGTGGCCCAGAAAGATGGGGGGAGATCCCTCGAAGAGGAACAATGCGTTGAGATGCGCTTTTCACAAAGAGGGAGGGCACAAGACCGAGCACTGCAAAGCTCTTAAGTCTCACCTCGAAGAATTAGCCCATATAAGGTAACTCAGCTCGAATAGAGATGAAAAAGCTTACAGCGGTAATGCAGGCTTTTCAAATCGATCCAGCAAAGTCACAGTCAGGAAAGTGTCGACGAGCATAGGACGTCAACTATGACAAGCATATTGTTTTCACGGATGAAGATTTGATGGGAGTAAGGACCCCACATCATGATGCCCTGGTCATTACACTCAGGATAGCCAACTTTGACATCGATAACCTACTCGTCGATCAAGGAAGCTCATCCGAAGTAATGTACCTCGACCTGTTCAGGAAATTGAAGTTGAGCGTCGCCGACCTAAAGGAAGCTACTGTTCCTTTGGTCGGCTTCGCTGGGAAATGACCATGCCCCTAGGCAAGATAGTGCTGCCAGTTCGTGCTGGGAACATCTCCAAGATGTTTGAGTTTTTGGTAGTTGACATCGAATCACCGTACCAGGCCATCCTCGGCAGAGGATGGATTCATGCAATGAAGGCGGTCTCCTCGACCTACCATCAGAAGCTCAAGTATGTAACTGAGCGAGGAGTAATGGAGATCCACGGCGACCAAGCGATGGCGAGGAAGTGCTTCATAGCAGCCATTCGACCAAAGCCAGAGAAGAAGGCCGTTCAACCCAGCGAGAAAGTTGAAGAGGGTGTGATACCTTCCAAATAGCAACTAAAGTATGGAAGACCAGGAGTAGAGGAGACCAGGCTCCTCCCCTTCGAGCATGTCATCGAGGACCTGGTAGAAGTTATAGCCGAAGTTGGTGACAGTAGCAGAGTCTTCTTGATTGGAGCATCTCTCACCGATCAAGAAAAGAAGGAGTTGACGACCTTGCTGAGACACAACGTAGATGTTTTCGCATGGGAACCATATGAGCTGCCTGGCATTGATCTTGATATGGTCTGTCATCAGTTGCACATCGACCCCACATTCAAGCCAGTCACGCAGAAGGCACGAAGAACCGCACCCGAGAAGGCTAAAGCGGTCAAAAAGGAGGTCGAAAAACTACTGGATGCAGGATCCATATGGGAAGTACAATTCCCCAAGTGGTTATCCAACCCAGTAGTAGTTTCGAAGAACAATGGGAAGTGGAGAGTTTGCATCGACTTCACTGACCTCAACAAAGCATGCCCTAAGGATAGTTTCCCCCTCCCAAAGATAGACCAACTAGTAGATGCCACTGCCGCTCACGAGCGAATGAGTTTCCTAGACGCATACTCAGGATATCACCAGATCCCCTTGTATGCCCCAGACCAGGACAAAACGGCATTTATCACGACGGTTGGGTTGTATTGCTACAAGGTCATGCCATTTGGGCTCAAGAATGCAGGGGCAACCTACCAGCGGCTGGTCACAAAAATGTTCAAGGATCAAATGGGAGACACAATGGAGGTCTACATCGATGACATGCTCGTTAAGAGAAAGAAGAAGGAAAATCACCTCTCAGACCTGTCAAAGACCTTCGAAATCCTCAGGAAATATCGAATGAAGCTTAATGCGAGCAAGTGTTCCTTCGGTGTCCAATCAGGAAAATTTCTGGGATACTTGGTCAGTATGAGAGGCATAGAAGCTAATCCAGACCAGATCGATGCAATCAACAGGGTACAACCCCCTCGAACAGTCCGGGACGTACAGAAGCTCACTGGAATGCTCGCTACCTTAAATCGCTTCATTTCCAAATCCTCCGAGAAGTGCAAGCCTTTTTTCCAGCTTCTAAAAGGGAGTAAACCAATAGAAAGCTCTCCACCGCTGCTTGTCATACCACAGCAAATGGATTCTTTATACCTGTACCTCTCGGTATCCAGTCACACTGCCAGCTCGACGTTAATATGCGAGGTCGCAGGAATCCAACACCCCGTCTACTACGCGAGCAAGACCTTATTAGACGCCGAGCAAAGGTACCTACCATTGGAGAAGCTCACCTTTGCACTAGTGATAGCCTCGAGGAAACTGAAGCATTATTTCGAAGCTCATACTATCATCGTCCTTACATCGCACCCCCTTAAGGCGGTCCTAAGGAAAGCGGATCAGTCGGGCAGATTGTCTAAGTGGTCAGTCGAGCTCGATCGGTTCGACATCCAATTTCAACCAAGGACCGCTATCAAGGGTCAGATCCTGGCTGATTTCATAGCCGAATTCACTGGCGAAGAACTCCCCGACCAACCTCAACCAACAAAGCAAAAAGAGGTCCCAGCAACAGTGGAAACCTGGAAACTATTCATTGATGGAGCCTCCAACTCAAAGAGGGCCGGCGTAGGCATCGTTCTCATCACCCCAGAAAACACCATCCTTGAGCAAGGAATCAGGCTTGGATTTGCAGCCTCCAATAACGAAGTAGAGTACGAAGCCCTAATAGCCGGTCTCCAAAAGGCGCAAACTCTGGGAGCAAAACGTTTACAGGTGTTCGGCGATTCTTAACTAGTCTCCAATCAGATAAGTGGAGATTACAACGCGAAGGATGAAAAAAATGGAAGCCTACCTCACCCTGGTGAGGAAACTAATAACGAGCTTTGAGGAGATCAACATCCAGCAGTTTCCCAGAGGGCAAAACAGTCCGTGGCCCTTCGCCCAATGGGGGATGGACATCGTGGGACCACTACCCACTGCTGCCGGCAATCGTAAATACCTGTTGGTTGCAACTGACTACTTCACCAAATGGATCGAGGCAGAACCATTGGCAAACATCCGAGACGCTGACATGATAAGATTCATATGGAGGAATATAATCACTCAATTCGAAATCCCCAGAACCATCATCACTGATAATGGGACACAATTCGAGAGTGGCCCCTTTCAGGACTTCTGTAACGAACACGAAATCAGGCACAACTTTATTTCGGTGGCCTACCCTCAGAGCAATGGGCAAGCAGAAGCTTCCAACAAAACTATGATCGATGGATTGAAGAAGCGACTAGAGCGAGCTAAGGGCGCATGGGCAACCGAGCTACCCCATGTCCTATGGGCATACCGAACAACTCCTCGGCGAGCAACAGGAGAAACCCCATTTTCGCTAACATATGGCATGGAAGCAGTCATTCCACTAGAAGCGGGCTTGCCAACAATGAGATCCGACCTTGTCGACCAAGGCCAGAATGATGGGGCGTTGCTCGCTGAACTCGACCTCGCCGACGAGCGTAGAGAACTGGCCCTAGTGAAGCTTGCGAGCTATCAGCAACAGCTCGCAAAGCATTACCATAAAAGGGTTAACCCGAGAAGATTCCAAGTTGGGGACTATGTTCTAAGGAAATTCCTGGGCAACACAGTAAGGTCATCAGACGGCAAGCTAGGCCCAAACTGGGAAGGACCCTTTAAAGTAACTAGGGACGACCTACAAGGTGCATATCATTTGGAAACGATGGAGGGCAGAGAGATACCACGAGCATGGAATGCAGCTAATCTCAAGAAATTCTATTTTTAGATTCTCAATGAATTCTATTGTTGAATATTTTTCTTGTATTTGTTATGTGAAAGGAACAGTTCATTCCCCTTATTACTAATGAAATCAGTAACTGCATTTTATCGCACATCTTTTTCCAAATCACAGGCACGATGGTCGATATAGCAGGGGGATACCCCTCCTCAGGTCATCGTCATGAAACACGAGAGACCTCTTAGCATTGCCCCTGACAATATATAAAGCCCTACAGAGGATTCTTAGGCAATGCGACCAGATTTTATACTGGCCATCAAACCTACTTTGGTTGAGTAAAATCCTGACCGGATGAAGACATCCAATACCAGGTGTGTCCTCGCCAATTGCCCTACTTAGGCCTAAGGGAGTGTGACGACACAACCTAAAAGGTAAAATGGGGCACAATGGTATTTTGGTATTATACTGGACTGGGGGGACACTTGCATGGCAAAACAAAAAGAATTATGAAGCAGCAGGAATATAAAAAGATTGGATGAACACGTTTAGTCGGCAAAATTGCCCAAAACACGAACTCTTCATTAATCTCTTATATTTATAACATTGATAATACATGTTTAGTCGTCGAAGATCGCCCAAAGCATTTACATTATCAAAAAAGACAAAAGAATAACAACTTGTTATATTTACAACAACAATAATACACGTTTAGTCGGCGAAGCTCGCCCAAAGCGTTTACATTATCAAAAGAAAAACAACTTGCAAAAAATTCAAGAAGGTGGAAGCCTCCGAACAAGATAGTCTGCCACTTTAGCTCTTCGTCCATCATCAGGAGCAGGAACCAGCTCTTCCACAACCCCATCTGCGTCCAACTCTAATAGTTACCGAGGAATAGCATCAATGGGGATCCATCTATCATCCCTCCTGAATGGATTGGGCATTAGAGTGGAGGAGGACAGCTCGTGACGGTACCATAACATCGAGTTCCTCGGGACCTGAAGCTCTTTCAAGGCACTCAACCACCCTCTGATGAAATAAAGTTCCTCGAACTCGGATAGTCTTGTGGGAGCATCTAGCCAGCCTTGATCATAACCGTCGGCTCACGCTTGTTGAGGAGCCCTCTTGAATAAATGCCGCAATCGAGTAACGTCCCTTTGAAGCCCAGCAGCAGTTACGTATGCTCAGCGGACATCATCACGGAGCTCTTCCATCTCCTTATCCCGCTGTTCTTCTGCTTCCCTTTTTCTGCCCCTGGTGCTCCTACCAGCTCGCGGGAGGGGAGGAGGAGTGGAACCTCGCGGCATAGGAGGAGTATGTCCAGCTCGCGAAGATGAGGAGCCTTGCAGAACCGCTAAAACAGTGCTCGGCGCATGCTCTATAAGTTGCAGGACTTCCCTCCTCAGGTTTTCATTCTCCTGCTGCAGGAATTCCCCAACTTGATTTATCTCGGTGGCCTCCAGCAACCTAGCTCTCAGTACATTGACTTCCTCTTGTACAGAGGCACCAATGCCTTCCATATCCTGGAGCCTGTCCTTCAGCCTAGCCACTAGCTCGGACTGCTCCCTATACTTTTGATTCCTTGACCTAAGAGACTTGCAAAGCCTAACAAAGGCCTGACGAACCTGAGGACTGGCATTGGGAACAAGAGTCCTGCCCAATTGAGATCTGGCAGGAATATACTCTTCTACATTAGTTAACTAGAAGACATAAAAGGGCAAGGGAAAGAAAAATCAATCAATGCATTGGAAAAAGAAACCTTTTTATTTCATTAATAAAGGTCAATTATATCGAGCAGAAAATGGAAAAATTACAAGCAGAAGTACAAAAATAATCCTAAGAGAGGATTAACTAGCAACCTCAGGCTGCCCAAAGGTGGTTGGCTGGTTCCCCTTGTCAGCAGCAGCAGAGACATCCCCCTCTATAGGGATGCCCTCATTCGCCTGGGCAGGACCAGCATCGGCAGGGGTTGTCTGAGAGGTAAGATCAACACCCTCGATGGCTGGGGCAGGGGCTTCTTCGTCCACGGTTGGCCTTGGACCCGGGTCATGCTCGTCGAACAGAGGAGACTCAGCATCAACACCAGTAGCTAGGAGGGCCTTGTTCCAGCCCTTCTTGAAGTTCAAACGGCTGATATAGCCTATCTGAACTTCGGCATCTTCATAAGCAGCAGTCCACCCGGAGTTGTCAGAATCCTCCTTGATGGTGGCTACCTGGGACTCCTTCTCCTTCAGCTGCTTAGTTAGAGCCTTGTTCTTCTCCATAACACCCAGCTTGCTCGATCAGACTAGGTCATAGGCCTATCGCAGCTCGCTCAGCTCCTTAACCGCCGCATCCCTCTATCGGTTAGAATTGATAAGGGCCAGATCAGAGGAAGCTCGGGAGGCATCAGCAGCCTTCAAATCAGCCTCCAGCTGAGAACCCCTAACTTCCAGAGTGGACTTCTGCTGCTCCAGCTCGCCATTCATTCTCACTAACTCGTCGCGAGAACGGTAGAGCACGGCGAAGTCAGTCACAAACTGCCAAAAATAAAGAAGAAATCAAGAAGGGGAAACAATTAAAACTTGTTAAGGAATTGAAAAATGGAGAGAACCTTACCAAGGCTAGTCTCTGGCTAACCTGAAGGGCTAATTGATCAGACCCCAGCGCCCTCTGGCGATCTGCAGGAAGAATTGCCCTCTCGAGCAGCGCAGGAGCCAGCTGAGGAGAAGTGGCGACTGAGGCCCCCTCGGGCAAAGCAGACACCGGGACCAAGGCTTGCTCAGCCTTCGTCCTCGACTCCATCTTCTTCGTCTCTCTCCCTATCCATCCTCTTCCTCTCTTCCACCCTCTTCTTTTCCTCCACCTTCTTTCTCTCCTCCTCCTTCTTTCTCTCCCTCTCTCTCACCTGCTCTTCCTCTCTCCTCTTCCTCTCTTGCTCTTGAGTGGAAGACCGAGAACCAGTAGCCACAGCCCCAGAAGAAGACTTTTGTTTCTTTGACCTCTGTGCAAGAAGCACATGGTCCTCATCATCATCGTCTCTAATCAGGTTCTTCCTTGGAGGAATCTCTTCGCCTGAACTGCTGGAAGTGCTCGATGATCCTCGAGCTTCAGAATCCTCTTCAGAAGAACTGCTACTGTTAGAGCTCCCTCCACCCAAATTACTCACAGCTCCTGCAGGCTCACTCTCAGAGCTGCTCTCCTCGTCGTCCAACTGGATAGGCTCAGCAGTAGTCTCTCCGAAAGAATCAAACTCTGGAACACTATCCACAGGCCGTGCTATGAAGCTAGAGCCTGCGTTCTTGTACTCGAGCAAAAAGGCAGCAGACCTGGGATGCTCGTCGTCACCCAGAGGCTCCCTAATATTCCAAGATTTCACCAACTCCGAGATACGAACCTCGTTGGGAGCAGGCTCCAAATTCTTTGTCCTCGCTGTAGGAGAAAAAGCAAAGAGAGGTTAGAAAAGTCACAAGTCAGCAAAAGTTGAAACAACAGTACAATGTCTACCTATATATTCTTCCCCGTAAAAAGGGACGGTGAACCTCTCAGACCTCGACCCTTCAAACTGGGGAGGGAACTGCCAATTCCTAACGAGGAAACCCTCTTGCCAGTAGTCCTTATGGGAATCAGGTAGGTTTACTACCAATACCCTATCAGGACTCCTAGCTTTGAGGTATAAGACACCTGAGCTAGTTCGAGAGAAGGAATAACAGAAACAGATCTCGACAAGTCCTAACCTAGTACCATACAACTAGTTTATTCTATGGACGCCATTTACTATCTTCCACACATTGGGCGAGCACTGTGCGGAAACAATATTGAAATAACCAAAAAAATGCAGAAATAGATCATTAGGGGGAAAAGTAAGTCCCCCCTGGGAGAGCAACAAAACATGGATCCAGTGGGCATCCTCTATATCCCTAACGTTCCTAGGAGAGGAGACACAACATTTAATATCTACCCACTCAGGAATATTATAGAAGTTCCTGAACTCAGAGATTGACCTATTTCCAATCTTCGCCATTGAAAAACTCAAGAAATTCTACAAACCAAAGAGAAAGTGCAAAGAAAGGGCACGAGAAACTTACAAAATAGAAGATCGGTTCGAGTGATGAAGAAGCACGAGCTCAAGACGACTAAGAAGCAATGGGAATGGGGATTCAGAGAAGAAGGTACGAGGCGCTAGAGTTCTCAGAAGAAGAAAGAGTACTGGAAAGGCTGAAACGACGGAAGAAAAAGTGGCTATCCCAACAAGCCTTCAATTCTAATCATAGCGCACGGATAGCGAAGCGAGTGCCGCCAAAGCAACTTCACAGTTTTCGAAGAATCACAAATCAGCCACAATGGCTGATCATTTAAATCCATTGGACCCATAAACTTGGCCCAATAAATTTAGGGGCAATTGTGGATACCCAAAATTTAGAACTATGGGCCTGGACGAGTAGCCCAGTCCTAGCGGCCCAAAGTCCAGGCCCCTCATCTTTTATAATTAATTCGGTCTCCCCCCACGATCCCATGAAGGGAAGTTATGGAGGAAATGGAAAACATGGAGGAACCCATCACCTCCACTCATTTACATGCACATGTATATATTAAACCCTAGGTCCGGGGCAAAAGGGCAAGTTGTATTCTTTGTAATCACTCTCCGGAGTATATAAAAATAATATCGACTGCACCACCGTGGACGTAGGCACATCTTGGCTGAACCACGTACATCCTTTGTTGTGTGATTGGCATCTTGTATTCCTTGTCCTATTCTTGATAATCTTTCTCTCATATTTATTTGTGTTGCATAATAATTGCATCCACACAACCTTATCATACGCCTTTCTCATATCCACATAAAAAAAAAACCACCCCATTAGATGTAGAAGTGTTCCTCTTGGTATGATGTATAGTTTCAAAGGCCACGATAACATTGTCTAATATTTTTCTACCATGGACAAAATCACTTTGAGAGTCCTCGGTAATATCCCGAAAAACCTCTTCTAAGTCTATTAGATAAAACTTCAAAAATAATTTTGTATGCCACATTACACAGGCTGATGGGTTTACAATCTTTCACTTTCAAAGCACTTTTAACTTTAGGAATCAACATGATATAACATAAATCTTATTAATCTTCGTAGTATCATTAAGCGAATTAAAACACTGTGGACACAGCAACAACAGATCATTTGAGAGAGAAATTTAATATTAGGACTTACTAACCCCTTTTTTCCCGGACATTGGGTGGTAGCAGGTTTTAGTCCAGATTGGTTCAAGTCTCTTTTTATACCCACCAGAGGTTCAATGTGGACTACCTTTTTAGCATCATTCAGGCTTGTTTTATGTCTTCGCACCCTTATGTCTTTCTTTTTTTATTAAGGCCCAGAATCTACACATGTTGGCTTCACTATTTCCACCTTCACACTCTGTCCCATCTCCTCCATGATCCTGCTACCTACTTTTCCATCCCTATTTGAATTTTTTCCTTATGAGCAATTGACAACCACACCCGCTGCTTTCCTAGTAGGTGAGACCACCCCTGAAATTTAGCCCACCACTGCCTGGTCATTCACCTCTGTGGAATATACTACTCCCTGAGACGGTATGTTCTCGTGCAAGATATCTTTAGACCGCACCTCCACCATTTTCTGTTCCAAAATTCGATCCATGGCCTTATCAAAAGATCAATGTCCTGTTTGAGAACCTTATTCTTCTTGACCTCCAATGAGAAGTAAAACATAAATTAAGTTTCTCCGATTACCTTCATACATAAGCCATCATTAACACGTCAAATTTGAGTAAACACTGCTCGTATAACCCCCTTGTTAGTTGATCGATTAGTGAGCAGTTTCCCTATCAAACACAAAGACATGGATTTTTGACGCCCTGTACATAGTGTTTGAGGAATGATCACTGTATTTTTTCTACTTTGGTTGAGGGGAAAGATCTCCACTTATTGATTAGTTCTTGCTCCATATCCAACAAAATAGAAATCGAACTGACAAGAGAGAAAATGGGGCGTGAAATGCAGAGATATGTAGTACTAGAAGAGAATAGGATAGAAGATGGAGCGATGAGAAATCCTACCCTTATTGGAAATCCAAAGGAGAATTAATATTGTATGAGACAACAAAGACCCATCATCCTAGAAATCCTAGAGAGAGAGAGAGAGAGAGTGAGGCAAGAATCAATGATGAAGTTTTGTCTATTGGTGGAGATCGCATGTGTTCACCTTCCCTTAAATGGTCAACCAAACAAATAATTTTGGTGTTGCATCCACTTTCCAAATCATTTTACACAACTAGAAAATAGATGGATATGGAGAGGCCACAATGATTTCAAAATATGATTTGCAATAAAAGTAACCTAGGGATGCACAATTCAAAACGGATAGATGAACACTTTCAACTCGATTTAAAACAGAGACTATCATTGATTTCCTATCCATTTCAGTTTCCTAACAAAAAAGAAAAATTAAATTATCAAGAGAGGATGGTTGATAGTATGATGGGAATTTGGGGAGACTTCACAGAGATAAGGAAACAGGGAAAATGGAAATTCCCCAATCAAATATCTTCCCAAATTAAAAACATTACCTTTCTCATTGATGAGTTTGATATGTTTACGGAAAAATGCAAGCCAATAGGTATGAATTTCCATGGATTACGGTAATTACCCCTCACAACAAGTGTGGTATCCCACCCAGTTTCATGACTATCATACATACTCACAATGCTTGAAAGCTAAACAGAGTCTCTCCAGGGGAGCGTTTAAAGCTATATTCCCAAAAAAGCCAAAATTCCCCACACAAAAACCACCTCTCCTTTTAAATTACCCAAAGCGTCATATTTAACAAGATGATCCTTTTTTCCCTAAAGAATGGAGTTAAACAATAGACAAAAACATACGTGAGAATGCTACTATGGACCAAAGTAAGCCTCCCACCTCTAAACAAACACCGTTTCAACCAACCGTCAAGTCTTTCTGGAAAAAAATTCTATGACAGAATTCCAAAATTTTAAAATTCCATGGATTAACATTAAGAGATAACCCCACATATGACAAGATTCCATGATCCAAGATCTAACCCCAACCTAAAAGAAAAATGGATCAATGTTTCCTCAATGACATTATTTCCACGCAACACACTTATTAAGACTTAACAATTTAGAAAATATGTCGATAATCCTCATATTACAAGAAAGTTGTGACAAACGCATTTGGTAACACTATGTACCAATTTCAAAACCATTTAATTAAATCAAATTCACAAAATCTCTTCACTAAACAATAAGCACATTCGCAACAAGAGCAAAATGAAAGGGAGATAGAGGATTTCCTTTCTTCAAATAAACAACCCATCGGTCTACATGTATTTAAAATGATGAAATTACCCGAAGATAATAAACCTCGAATCCATTTACTCCATCTTAGCCTGAATCCTTTCTTCTCCAACACATGGTCAAGGAAGTCCAATTACACGTTATGGTAATATTTTTAGAAGATGATTTCCTCCTTACCTTATGTATACTTAACTATCTCGTTTCCACGCAACACTAAATTCAAAATAATTTCTACTCTTGACGGAAGCCCCTTGAGATTTATCATCTTTTTCACACACCACTTCCCTTGATCTTGAGGATAAGACTGGATCCAATAACTTGTATACATAAGATACCTGACAAATAGGTAAAGAATCCTTTATTTTCCTATAAGACTTAACTTTTTAGGGATGAAGCAAATAAAGTGAGCATTGGTTTTTGCATTTACACTTATGTCATAAAATCCCAAGAAAACTATATACAAAATCATATTTAATCTCCTCACAATATTCCTTCACAAGTCATAATAAAACTATCAGGGACCCAAGATTGTGGAGATCGACTAAGCTGGGGGGTTCTATCCGTGAGCAGTTTTTTCAATCTAATGTTGTTGGTATTTTTATCTTTTCATTTTCTGCACTTCCACCATATTTTTTGTTGCCATTTTGGATTTAAATTTTTAGTTTTAGTATCCCTATTCATGAAAGATTTGAACCATTTGGTTTTTCCATCCTGGTGCATTGCGGTATTATTATATACATTCGTATTTACAAAGTAATTGTTTGTTTTCAGAAAAAATAGGTGTTCGGTGTTTCTTGTTTGTGTATACCCTTTGCAAACCTATTTTGAGACATATATAATGGGTTTCTCTTTTCCATTCCTTTATCTTTCTTTCCTTAGAAATTTTGTTTTAAATAATTACATCACAAATTAGATATGTTGATCCATGTCTCATGTCTTTGATAAGGCAATTATAATTCCAGCTTTATGTTTCTTGAAAATTATGAAGACGAATGCTACAACAATGCAGGTATATGCCTTAAATCAGATTGTCAGTTGCATCAGATACCTTCTCAATCCCGTTTCCCCAGTTCTTTTTAATAATCTTTCCATATTCATATAGATTTGTTAAATTGAGAATGCCCAAAACCTGTAATTCAAATTCAATTATTATTATTTTTGTAAAGAGAAGTGTTAAAGTGTAGCTAATTGATGAAGAGAAACAGAACTTGCTCAAGAAGAGCAACAATAATCAGAAAGAAAATAAAAATGAAATATCAAAGAAACATTTATAAATTATATCAATATACAGTTCATTCATACAAAGGTTCTAATCCATAGAGATTACAACTTTTTTTTAAAAGAAACAAAATGCTAATTATACGGATGGGTTGTTTGCCTCAATCACTAGGTTCCAATAGTGTTTATTTTACTAATTTAGAGTATCGTGGTCAGTATTTCCTCGTAATGGTTATAAAAGGTAGAAGAGGCTCTGAATTAGAAAGTTGAGTAGACTATATACATCCATTTAGTACAACAAACTAATTTTCTAGATTTCGATTTTGGGCTTAAAATTCAAATTAAAAATTAAACAGAAAAGCACCTATGACTGGAATACCTAATTAAACTATCGAATTTAATACTACTGAAGTTCTAATTTAAAACTGAATAATCATAAATAAGATCAGTTAGAACATCTGAATCGCAAAATATTTAACATCAAATAATTGCGCATCAAATTTCTATTTGTTCCCCATCAAGAAGTGAAAACAATGTGAATTCGACGTCTAATGGGGTCGGTTGTACCCTATACCATCTCCAATCCGTTAAGTTTTTAGACGGATTGGG
This sequence comes from Sambucus nigra, assembly GCA_949130495.1. Classification (NCBI taxonomy): domain Eukaryota; kingdom Viridiplantae; phylum Streptophyta; class Magnoliopsida; order Dipsacales; family Adoxaceae; genus Sambucus; species Sambucus nigra. Next base: position 610,549 of record CASBWL010000019.1, on the reverse strand, counting down.
TCTTATCCGATTACCTGGCAGGTCTTATATATTTTGACCAAACCCAAATCCGTTAAGGACCTGAGTCCCGGTCCGTTTACCCGACCTGAATAAACAAACTTAACAAACGTTTGGTATAAAAATAATTTAGTGGAAAATGAATCTAACAAACCATCTTCGATAGTATAATACTCGCATAAAGTTTCCATATAGGTCTCTCAAAATATGGTTGAAAAATAGACATGTATCACGGTCGTGTTTACGAGTTCTATTTTTGAGAGAAAAGAAAGGAAAGGGATGGAAAGTGTGTTTCCTTTCCTTCGTTTTGGAGTTTAAGAAGGAAAGAAAGTGTATTTTCCTCGTTTGGGAGTTTAAAAAGAGAGAAAAAAAGGAATTTTTTTAAAAACTTTCCCTTCCTTTCTCTGTAAAACTTTCTTTCCAAATCGGAGAGAAATGGAGAGAAAGGAAAATTTTAATGAATTGTACCTTCTTTCCCTTAAAAATTTATTTTCCTCCCAAACTCACAAACACAAGAAAGAAAGTTATTTTCTTTTCTCTCCCAATCTCCTTTCTCTTCTCTTATTTTCTTTTCTCTCTTATTAACTTTCCCTTCTTTTCTTTTCTCTACTAAAAATATATATTCGATTATATAAATAAATAAATATATATATATATATATATATATATATGAACGAGTCGTGTCTTAAGGGGGTTGAAGACAGATAAAACCAAACCTGATCCATTTTGTATACTGTAAATAAATAAATTGGTAAACGGGCGTGTTGGCTTTACAAAATGCTTAGACCCGGTTAAAAGAACCTTTCTGGTCCGAACGCGACACATTGACATGCCTAATGTAATTAATCACCTTGAAGCTCTGGAAATGTTGTACAATTTACTATAATGTGGGTTTTCAAAAATGCTTAGCCCGCTTAAAAGGACCTTTTCGATCCGAATTCGACACATTGACATGCCTAATGTAATTATTCACCTTGCAGCTCTAGCAAGGTTGTACAATTTAACTATAATCTCATTTATAGTTTCACATTTGACAATTCTCGAATCATACCCTCAAATACCTTGCTTATTTGTTAGAAAAAACATTCGTTAATGTGTAAGGTCCACACAGTGTCCATTGAAAAATCAACCAATGATTTTTTGACAACTAAGCGAGTATGGGTTTGAGGGTATGATTTGAGGGTACATGTAGAATTACTCTTCTCTATATTCATTTCTCATGTTTTGTATATACAGATCAGCTTGGGTACTGCTATTATTGCATTGGGTATCGTGACCGCAGTGCTTGGGACGTACTCTTCGCTCTGAGAAATTGTGAAGAACTACTAAGACACATTCAGAACTTTAACATTTCAACATTTTTAGCAGTCAGTGATATTCTAATATATGAAATATACTTTATGAATTTTTAAATGTTAAATTTTGTACTTTAATATCTGGATAAGCAATTTGGATGTTAAATCTACTTTCTTTATATTGATCTTTGGAAGGTTTGTTGAATACTCTTATTATTTATAATTTCTGTGGGGTAGATCATATGGTCAAGGATTTTTATTATTTAATTTGCAGTTTCTTGTGTAGTCAATCAACTATTTGCTATGTAACTATAAATGTGGAAAATTTTATCTGTAGCTTGAAGTTGTAGTGGTCCTATGTGTAAAACTACAAAGTTAAAGGCATCGTTCAAAATCTCGATCCCGGCCTACGTCGCAGAAGCCCAATTTTCAACTCGGTCGCGGTATCGGGCGATACGCAACATTTCGCTATTTAGAGAGCTCAAAAAATTTTGAAATAAAGGTAGAAAAAACATCATTTAATAAATATAGCATTGTCTAATTGATTACACTCACCCGTGTTGCGCTTGTCAAGTTTAATATTTCATAATAAATCGGTTGTATGTCAACAAAACAATTTAATGACACAAAAAACTTCATGAGAAGTTACATAGAAGTTTTATTAAGAATTTCACATTATCTTTCACCCTCCCAAGCATTATTTCAATTCAATAATACCACCACCATTAAAGACTTGCTATAATAATTGCAAACAATTTTTTGTCACCAAAGCACATCCACGCTCCCAACTAATTCTTTGTTTAGGAGGCATTCTACAAAACAAGGAACATTTTTTTATGAAACTGTAAAAGCTTGTTATAAATCTTTACAATTTTTCTCAAAAAAATAGTAGTAGTTTAAAAAAACTTGTATCGGATATTTTTGTCAAAAATCAACCCCAATTAAAAGTATTGTACCAAATTTTATAAAGATAGTATTATTTTTTTAATTTAATCAATTTATTAATGATTTGAAAAAAAACAGTACGAAATATTATAAAAAGATTTATTGATAATTTGTTTTTTAAATCAGTACCAATTTTATTTTATAAAATAGTACCAGTTTTTTTACATAGTAAATTTTAGGGGAAAGTACTCTTAGGCCCCTCACAAACAAATTTTAAACACTAAAAGAATTTTGATAAATTTTAAACACTTAGGTCCACTAATTCTCTTCTGGTACAAGTCCACGCTAGTGGTATAACAAGTGGACCTAATTGTAAATTATTCTTAAATGTTTAAAAATTGTTACCAAGGGACCTAAATGTAAATTGCCCTAAATTTTGTTGATCATTTTGTCAAAAACCAGTACCAGCTTTTAAAAATAAAATTGTGAAAAAAACAGACCACGACCACGACCTAGTCTGAAGAAAAGCAGAAAGAAAGAAAGAGAAAAAGACCGAAACGATTGAGATCTCGCCGATATATACCGATTCAACCCCAAAATAGCAAAAACTCATATCGTGTCACGGTATCGTCTCGGTGGCCTATGATATTGAGTCAGCTCGGCCAATACTGAGTTGACTCGACCGAGATTTTGAACCATGGTTAAAGGTTAATATTAAATTTATATCGGAACTTCAAGGTAAAAACAAACACATATCCATTGTATAATTTTTTTAGAGTTGATTGTTAGTTTATGTTTGCCTGACCTCAAATAATTTAAACCATAAATGAATATTTATGTTGCTTCAGGTAGCTGAATGAGTGATTATTGACAATCTATTCTACTTTTGTGATAAATTCCAAGGATTTACACTTGGGGAAAGTTTGTTAATTTGCTAATTTGTTGTGTGTTTTGGGAGTTGATTCTTCCGACTTTGAATTGAAATTGTTAGAGCATAAATTTATAATTCTTTTAGTGTCCTTATTTATAAGACCCAATTGTTAGGGATTTTCAATTGCATTGTTAGGGCATGGGTTGATAAATTATGGCATATTACTTTAGCTTATGTAAATGTTACCTTACTGTTAGTAGTTAATAAATTGACAAATTTTCTCCCTAATTGTACCTTTAATACTTAATGTTCTAAAAAACACGTGGCGTGACCGAGGCGTCGAGGACAAGCGTTAAGCTTTAGAAGCCTAGGCGGGCTTAGGCGTAAAAAGGCGTGAAAAAGCATTTAGGCCATTTTTATATATTTTAACATTTTTAACTATAACAAAGCTATTAAAAATACTAAAATGTCACATACCTCAAAATATGTCTGAATATATGCAAATAAAAATACTATTTTTTTAAATACTTAGAAAAAAATAAAAAGAAAAATGCGCATTTTTCTGGACGAGAGGCAAAGAGGTTTGGGATACCATATGTCTTTTGATTGTTTTGAATGATATATTACTCCGATTTAAAAAAAAAAAAGTCTTTAAATGACGCTATCTTTTCACTAAAGCGTTTTCTTTTTAAAAAAGTGCTCCTTAAACTTTTTACCAAGAATAAGGGGTAAAGGCTTAAGGCGGGACGTTTCTCCCATGCCTCAAGCCTAGCGCTATTAATATTCTTTTTGCACTGTTACTTTTTATAGTAAGTCGTGTTTAAAATTTACTTTTATGGTCCGAGCCCAACCCAAATCCTAGATCCGCCACTAAATGTGTGATAATATTAACACGGTTATCTCTAATTGTTATATTGAAAATATTGTTATATTTGGAGAATTATATAAAAATATATTTGTACTTATTAGTATTTTCGTAATGTAACTCTCACACTGTCATATTTGGTTAAGCGCAAGAGGAATTGCATATGGCGACCCGTTTTTTTATTAATGATGATAAAAATTATCTTTACATGAGGAAGTTAATTTGTGTTTAACACGCTCTAGTTGCCCCCTCCCCCCTCTAAAAATAATAATAATAATAATAAATAAATAAATATATGAATAAACACAAAAAATGAAAATTTATGACATTGTGGGGTTTTAGTGACAATTTTAGAGTGCCTTTTGCTATATTTTATGAGTTCTTAGTGCTCAACATACACGTCAATATGAACATTAACACGCAAACAAAAAATATTAAAGCAATTACTGCTTCAAGTACTCAAATTGAAACTCATAGACCCATTTTGGGATTATGAAAATAATAATGATTTCATTTAGACACCTTTTTGTTTCATGGAAATTGAAATCCATAAAAAAACGATTACTTTTTACTGAATATAAATATTTATTATGAAGATTGTATAGTTAATTAAGATATTTTGAAATATAAATAAGTAGAGACGAATAAAATAGATTCACAAGGTACATAATTGATTTTTTTTCACTTTGAAGTGCATAATTGTGTTTTTTTTCCTTAGCAAAAGGCAAGAGTGCTAGAAGTTGGAATTTCGAATTTTTCATTTTGTTGATCAAATCTATATATTGGACATACACGGTGTCATAAAGGGTGCAGATGAGAGCTATAGTATTGTAATGGGATATATAGATGAAGACAAGCTTTGGGATCCTAAATATTTCTGGATAAATTGGAAGTAAATATTGCTAGTGAATAGAACATGGGTCATGATAACATGTGCTCTAAGTGACACACTAAGAACTCCAAAATAGTAGGGACATAATTCCGACATATGTGGAGCATATACTCATGCAGAGCTTCCATACTTGCTATTTTAAGACTCAAAACATCTGACCTAAGGGCACATGTTATCATTTGCCATAGAATATTAGTAGAGGTGTGTTAGGCATTGTCCTTAAGAAAAAATTTCACCCCTCCGAGATAATATCGGCTGCAAAATAGGTTTTCTGGCACTTTCCCAATAAGGTACAACAACTATGAATTTGCAATGGTGTACTCTCGAATACAAATTCATATAGACAACTCTATATGGTTATCTTTATCTGGCACGTCTGTAATTGGAATTTAAATACGAAGACAAATAAATAGAGCAAATTTAGTATGAAAATTGCAATTTGATGAAATGTTAGTTTGTTGTTGTAAATATGCAGTATCTCTGTAATGTGATACCGCGATAAATGAAAATTTGTACATATATAATTTGAGAAATTTCTATGGACTATATAATTCCAGATAGGAAAATTTATAACAGGATTGATTTAGTCATATCCTAAGTAAGAACGACATTTAAGGAATTATAAGAATTTATAAAGTTTTTTTAGGAATCAATGGGAATTTATTAGAGGTTAACAGAGTTTATTGTTAGATGAAGAATTATTAGAATGGTTGCTCTCATTGAGAATATTTTAAAATACTGTTGTGATTTATTCCAAGTTTTTGGACACTTCACATAATTATTAGAAAATTTATGAACATTATTTTGTGTGAAAAAAATTAATTGGGATAGATTATATGAAATTTGAAATCAGGAGGAAGCTCGTTAGAGGCTCGTGAAGCTTGTCAGAGATTTTTTACTGTGACATTAACACGTTGGCATAATTAGAGTTATGTTATTGATAGATAATATGATTATTAAAGGTATAATTAGAGTTGCTCATAAATTATTAATTGTATTAATTCTTTCGTGCAATGAAATTTACATTGTATCTTAATCATTCACATGGTATGTGACTGCCACACAAATAACTATCAATCAGTTTAATTTATTCAAATTGGTAATTTCTATTGTTATTAATTAATTCAATTTATTATTATTTTTTAATAAACATAACTACTCTTATCATGGTTAATTCAAATTTTATTAACATTAATGTTTATCACTATAAATCTGATTGGGCACCTTGGTAAGTATTACACCGAGGAAAGGAGACCCTTATTGGGAGAGAGTGTTACGTGTCAGACGTTCACTACGGATGTGCAGATGTGCACAAGTTGGAAAGGTGTATGGGCACCTTGGTAAGATGGTTTTATATACCGCCTGGAATAGAATGGGTGTAGTATATAAGGTTGAAATTCATGCCGATAGGCATTATAGATGATGGGTATTAAGTGACGTATTAGAGTCACTTTATGATCGCGGTAGCCGCGTTGTACTCGGTTGGGAACCGTTGGGTTAGTGTTGTTCCCCTTGAGGTTTAGGATTTGTAGTGATCCTAGATATATCTGAATTTCAAGGACGAAATTTCGTTGTATGGGGGGGAGTATGTAATAACCCGCCCTTTTGGAGATAATTAAATTCCATAATTAAGTATAATTTGGAATTCGGAGAATTTCTCGAAATAGTAATTTTGGGATTTTTGAAGATTTAATAATTTTCGAAGGGTGTTATAAATTATTTTGGGACTATATAGGTCGAAGTAATTTAATTATATGTCGTCGTGGAGTATAGTGACAAAAGAGGTACGATTTTGAGTAGAATACCGCATTTAATTATTTTGGGTTTGAATAGTGATTTGCGGTCAAGTACCTCGGATGGAAATTTCGACTGCGCCATGAGTCTCGGAATGTCCGAGATAGTCGAAAAAGAGTGTCCGATTGTCGAAATTGAGTTCCGGGTAATTTTGGAGTTAAGTAGGCTCGTAATTGGGTAAACGAGTCGTTTTTGGGTTTTAAAGGGGTTAAACCTTTTTCTCCTTATAAAAGGAGGGAGAGGGGAGAAAAAAGGAAAAAGGGGGAGATTCCGGCCAGCCTCCGCGGGATTCGGCTCGAGGTCGTCGAATTTTATCCACGAGGCAAGTGTTTACTTGCTTTATTTGTTTTTAAGCATAAATATCTCATATCATTGTTGGTATAACAAACCCTAATGATTTTGGGTTGGGTATTCGTGGGTAAAACGGGTTTTTGGGAGTTAAAACGAATAAACCCCTAAAAATGGTAAATTGGAGAAACTTAGGTTTTACTTGAAATTAATTGGTGATTCCGGGTTCTAGGATGTTTAGAACCCGTATTATAGGTGTATTTGTAGTTGGTTGAAGTTGTAGGCCGTTTGGTGTAGATATGGAAGCTTGGGGGAAGCTTCCATGGCCGAAACAACTTCTCCGAGAAGAAGCTGCCCGACTTGATCGATCGATCGATCATAGGGGATCGATCGATCGAAGCCATCGATCGATCGACGGCCATGGGTCGATCGATCGACCCCTGCTGAAAGTTGACAATTTCTCTAGGATGATTTGGATGGGATAGATTCCATTTCATCTTGCTTTGAGGTTAATTAGGTGATACCCTAGAGGACCTTTTAGGATTTTAGGGTCCATAAATTAAGGCAATTTAGGAGGGTAAAGTAAGGGTTTTTAGTATATAACCCTTAATCTATATTTTCGATGAAAATAGAATATTTACAGAAATTGATTGAATAGGGTTCCTAAATTATATTGGGGACTTCTAAATGATTAATTGGACTAGGTATAGTCTTGGGGGTTCAAGGAAATGAAATCCTTAACTCGTTGAATTTAAGGTTGTTCGGGTGAGATAAATCCCGAGGATATTTCTAGTAGGCATACAGGCCTATATAATTATGCTAATAGAAAGCATAATTATATCGATTATCGTTAAGTGTATACTAGGAGATAATTAGGATAAACTGGGAATATAGGTATGTGTTGATTTCACTTAGAGTGAATGGTATCATTGGAGATATCCAATAAATCCTTAGATGGGATTGAGGTAAATAGTGATTATTAAAATTAAGAAATAATTAGGTTTAGTATCATGCTTATATGAATGCATGATTATGATTCCTGGAGGGATTCTTTGGGATTATCAGTCATCGCTATATGCTATAGGCCACTATGTCCGTTTATATATATTCTAGGAAGAATATATAGGATATGTATATACTGTGTGATTTAGGTATATATATATGTTATGATGGAAATGATTTTGAAAATATAAAAATGAATATTTTCAAAATGGAAAGAGAACTGTTTTTCATAATTCATAAAATATGGATTACACACCTCTCTAAATCGCTATCATAAGGGAAGTTGCGTCCGTATGGTGAAGCCCCCTGACAAATTAACGCAGGGTGGATATAGTCCTATAGGCCATGTGAGGGTTTGTTGATATATATTTTTCTGCGCTGGTTAGGAGATTTCGGGTGTGGTCTTGACTATCCCGCAGGCACATGGCCGCTTCCCGACGTCTTGCGATGTAGGATCCCAGGTTGTCTTATGATAGGCCCTGGAAGATGATAGCCATTTAGGGGCGCGCACAGTGGAGAAATCCGGACGGGCGGTCTTAGAACGCGTTATATTAAAGCAATTCATGATAATGGATTGGCTTTAATTACATTTGCTGGATATAGGAAGGGAAATGGGATAAAGGTTTGGCTTCGATAACACTTCCCGGATGGAAGAAGGGATGTGGAAGCATATGATATGATCAAAGCATTTTTATGATAATGAATTTGAATACATTTCCTGAGTATAAAAAGGGAAATGGGATGATTTAAAAAGGTAAAGTATTTTTATGATAATAAAACTGGCTTTAAAAAGAAATATAATTGGTTAAAGAAATTCATGATAATGAATTGGCTTTTAAATACATTTCCTGGATATGAGAAGGGAAATGGAAGGTTTTGAGATAAAAATGATAAGTATTGATAAATACTTTGTATATGGATTCTCATTCCGGGAGATAGATCCGGATGGTTATGGTAAAATATGAATATGTATATATAAATGGATAAATCGAGTGCCGAGGGTCTAATGGATCCCGACGATCGACCTTGCCGCATAGTAGTGTATCGGGGGGGTTCCTTGTTTGGATTTCGCTTTGCGAGACACCCCATGCACGAATATGGAATTGTGTTGAGACTGGGGAGAAGTTTAATCCTTAGTGCTCTAATATTATAAATGTTTATGGTATATATATATTTATATAAACCTTTCTGTACTGAGGGAGTGGCGGATCTCGACGATCGACCTTGCCTCATAGTAGTGTATCGGGGGGTTCCTTGTTTGGATTTCGCTTTGCGAGACACCCCACGCACGAACATGGCATAGCGTTGAGACTGGGGTGAAGTTTAGCCCTTAGTACATTGCTTGGACTATCTAGGATTGATAGTGGGTTAGTAATAGACTAGTTTAGCAGGATAGCTTGACTAGGATGTCTAGAGGGATGCGCTAGGAGTGCACTGTTAGTGGAGAGGTGAGGGGTATCTCATGGGAGTGCGATACCAATTTAAATATGAGATAAAACCTTTTTCAAAATAATAAGGCATTTATGCACTTGCAAAATATTTTCAAAACTCGAGCTCTGACCCGTTTATCTACTCTCCTTTCTTTCTATATTATACATATATATAGGTGTCCAGACACAGGGACGCCTGGATGGCACTTCTTTTGAGTCAGACGTCAGCTGCAGCAGCTGTGGATGCGTGGAGGTTTTTGATAGACGCTTCCATCGTTGTACTCTAGATAGGAGGTATTGTATAAACATTCGGGCCAATGGTCCAATTGCATTTAGTTATTCTTTCAATACAGCATTTGATATGGTTGTATATTTTTTACCGAGTGTTCGGTTACTTTATTTCATTTCAGTTTCATTTCCGCAAAACTGTGTGGATGTTTTATTTATTGTTATTGAAAAGAGTAGTAAAGTTAAAATTTTAACACCGGCCTAATAGGTTATTAGTAATTAAATGGATTTTCGACAGTGATGCTAAGAATGATCCATATGAGACTCCTGTTATAATTTAATATTGGAGTGATCGCCCGGTATCTTATGAGGCGGGTTGTCACAGATGGTATCAGAGCATCAGGTTCTAGTGTCCTTAGGAATCTGTGCGGACGTACTATGCTTTCAGCGTTGCTCTCATCTGTTATAGAGGCCCAGGATTAGGATTGTTGATTTCTCTTGTGAGATTTTGTTCTCCTGCCATGTTACAAGATTATAGAAATCTTTTACGCGCTCATTGAGAATCGTGTGCGGAGCTCGGAGGGCATCAGGAGTTGGAGCTTAGCTGGGGAAGCTGATAGAAGTGGGGACGAGGACCTTTGTAGAGGCCACTCTCCTTGTGGCAATTATTAAGGATTGTTGCAACGACTACTAAAGTATAGTAGTTATGAGCAACCAAGTACTACTGTGGTAGAAAGTGGTACTCAAGATTGAATTACCCCGTGGAGATAAGGGTTCCAAAGGGATCTTACGGATGGTTTTAACCGTGAGTCCCCATGATTCTGCAGGAAGGAGAAGAATTATGTTTCGTAATTATTCACATAAGGTTCGGCCGGAGACCGACAGTGAATAAAGAACATTATGGAGAAGTGAACCTTGTACCTAAGTGAGTTAGGTGCAATGAATGATGAGTCCTTTCCAGGAAGGATAGGCTCACTAGAGAATGTGTGTATTCGTGGACCCCATTGGTGGAAATCCACCCGGGAAAATTTGTTAAAATGAAGTTGTTGTTATGAGTTTTACCTCAATCGAGGAGGTATATTTGGCGTGGCTAGATAAAGTCGCGGTATTAGTTAGCCCTAGACTCGTGTGTGTATCTTGAGTTTTATGGCGGTCTCGATAACATTATATCATGCATGCCTATGTGTTGTCCGCAATAGCGGAGTTTTATTTTCCTTCATTCGCCATAAAGGCGGGTGTTGATATATTGTGTATATACATATATATATCTGGTTTGGGATACTCGTTCTATATGTTTATAAGAGTATGGTATTATGATGAGTATAATACATTATGGTGTATTTGCGGAGCGATAGCAGGCTAAAAATAACAAGTCTATCGTGTCCATGGTTCATGGAGGGAACGGGTTATTGTTGCGGTGTCTCACCTAGATATAGGTTGAGTTCACCTTATTTGTTATGGGATACGAAACTTCGATGAGTAGAGGTTTCATTATCGAGAGTTGGGTATATGGAGACCTTATATATATGATTTAAGGCCGCAGGATTTGTGTTGAGATGTAAGATTAAGCTCATTACTATTTGTGCAAGGACTTAAAAATGAGTGCGAGCGCAGGGTGGTATGACTCTTAGTTAGAGATAGGAGTTCAGACCATCTTTTTGTTGGATTAGGGGATAGGGATATCCCGGTTGCATGTTGAAATAACGAAACTCCATAATCAACGAAGTCAAGGGTTAATGTGTGGAGAGGTTCCTTGTTTGGATTTCGCTTTGCGAGACACTCCACACATGACTCTTAACGGCGTCGGGAGTGGGGAGCTGTTGTGGGATGCAAGGGTGTTGATTTTGTGGAAAGGTCTTATAGTGTGGATGAACCACTATAGGATATGAGCCACATGATATTGATATACTTATTGAGATATTGTGCTATGGAAAAGCACTAAAGTGGTCCCCTCGCCACAAGTGGGTGGTTGAGGTTGGACTTAGAGAAATTGGGTTGAGGAATATAACCAGCCTTAATGAAAAGGCAAATTTTGAGGAGATACAATTTGGGTATTATGTTCGTGACACTTTCTACAGAAAGTGGGCACTTCGATTGATTAGGTTTCCTTCTGTATGGGCGGAAGGATAAGATAGTAGGAATGCGTTCATAGGCTAGCCTAGTAGGATTTAAGACGTCCCGCTTATGTGTCTTGGGTCGCTATATCTCGATGACCGACTACGCGAGGGAGTAGTGTAACGGGAGGGTTCCTTGTTTAGATTTCGCCTTGGCGGGACGTCCCACGCATGAAACCAAGCAATTGTCGGGAGTTGAGAGAGGCCTTGGACACTAGGGACATACTTAGGATTATAGTAGTTTCGCGTATGTAGATATCGCATAGACTTTAGTATTATTTAGGACGTAAGTTCGTTAATGTTAGTGGCGCCGAGATTAGGAGAATTGATTTCGCGGGTTGGAAGAACCCATAGGTGAGTATTACACCGAGGAAAGGAGACCCTTATTGGGAGAGAGTGTTACGTGTCAGACGTTCACTACGGATGTGCAGATGTGCACAAGTTGGAAAGGTGTATGGGCACCTTGGTAAGATGGTTTTATATACCGCCTGGAATAGAATGGGCGTAGTATATAAGGTTGAAATTCATGCCGATAGGCATTATAGATGATGGGTATTAAGTGACGTATTAGAGTCACTTTATGATCGCGATAGCCGCGTAGTACTCGGTTGGGAACCGTTGGGTTAGTGTCGTTCCCCTTGAGGTTTAGGATTTGTAGTGATCCTAGATATATCTGAATTTCAAGGACGAAATTCCGTTGTAAGGGGGGGAGTATGTAATAACCCGCCCTTTTGGAGATAATTAAATTCCATAATTAAGTATAATTTGGAATTTGGAGAATTTCTCGAAATAGTAATTTTGGGATTTTTGAAGATTTAATAATTTTCGAAGGGTGTTATAAATTATTTTGGGACTATATAGGTCGAAGTAATTTTATTATATGTCGCCGTGGAGTATAGCGACAAAAGAGGTACGATTTTGAGTTGAATACCGCATTTAATTATTTTGGGTTTGAATAGTGATTTGCGGTCAAGTACCTCGGATGGAAATTTCGACTGCGCCATGACTCTCGGAATGTCCGAGATAGTCGAAAAAGAGTGTCCGGTTGTCGAAATTGAGTTGCGGGTAATTTTGGAGTTAAATAGGCTCGTAATTGGGTAAACGAGTCGTTTTTGGGTTTTAAAGGGGTTAAACCTTTTATCCTTATAAAAGGAGGGAGAGGGGGATAAAAGAGAAGAGAAAAAGAGAAAGAAAAGAGGGAAGAGAGAGTGGAGGAAGAAATGAGGAAAAAGGGGGAGATTCCGGCCAGCCTCCGCGGGATTCGGCTCGAGGTCGTCGGATTTTATCCACGAGGCAAGTGTTTACTTGCTTTATTTGTTTTTAAGCATAAATATCTCATATCATTGTTGGTATAACAAACCCTAATGATTTTGGGTTGGGTATTCGTGGGTAAAACGGGTTTTTGGGATTTAAAACGAATAAACCCCTAAAAATGATAAATTGGAGAAACTTAGGTTTTACTTGAAATTAATTGGTGATTCCGGGTTCTAGGATGTTTAAAACCCGTATTATAGGTGTATTTGTAGTTGGTTGAAGTTGTAGGACGTTTAGTGTAGAGATGGAAGCTTGGGGGAAGCTTCCATGGCCGAAACAACTTCTCGGAGAAGAAGCTGCCCGACTTGATCGATCGATCGATCATAGGGGATCGATCGATCGAAGCCATCGATCGATCGACGGCCATGGGTCGATCGATCGACCCCTGCTGAAAGTTGACAATTTCTCTAGGATGATTTGGATGGGATAGATTCCATTTCATCTTGCTTTGAGGTTAATTAGGTGATAACCTAGAGGACCTTTTAGGATTTTAGGGTCCATAAATTAAGGCAATTTAGGAGGGTAAAGTAAGGGTTTTTAGTATATAACCCTTAATCTATATTTTCGATGAAAATAGAATATTTGCAGAAATTGATGGATTAGGGTTCCTAAATTATATTGGGGACTTCTAAATGATTAATTGGACTAGGTCTAGTCTTGGGGGTTCAAGGAAATGAAATCCTTAACTCGTTGAATTTAAGGTTGTTCGGGTGAGATAAATCCCGAGGATATTTCTAGTAGGCATACAGGCCTATATAATTATGCTAATAGAAAGCATAATTATATCGATTATCGTTAAGTGTATCCCAGGAGATAATTAGGATAAACTGGGAATATAGGTATGTGTTGATTTCACTTAGAGTGAAGGGTATCATTGGAGATATCCAATAAATCCTTAGATGGGATTGAGGTAAATAGTGATTATTAAAATTAAGAAATAATTGGGTTTAGTATCATGCTTATATGAATGCATGATTATGATTCCTGGAGGGAATCTTTGGGATTATCAGTCTGTGACACCCCAACTAATTAAATACCGGGTAGCTACTCCTTTATTAAATTAATTCAAAATGCCAAGTTGGCTCAGCTAATAGCATCACTGTCGAAAACATTTTTATTATTACTAACCACCTAGTATTTAAAAAGTAAGTTGCCAAATTTTAATTAAAGTCTGATTAACATGCAACAAGTGTAATGAAGAATAATAACACCATTCACCATACCGAAGTAAATAGAATAACCATCACATAATGTAAATAAAGTCTGGAGGAAAACTCCTCACTACAAATCCACAAACTGAAATAATTAAACTGAATACTGAATACTAAATCAATACATGCCAAGTCTGAAAACTGAAACGGAAAAGTCTCTAATAGAATTTGGGCAACATGCCCTACAACTGAAGAATACTGAATATGGAATCCAAATGATAGAAGCGTCTAAGAGCAAATCCCTGTAGCTTCCACAAACAGCTACAGCTCGTCACCTGAATGAGTATCCTATGCATGGTGTCCTTGTGGCTGGGCACCTAAAAATGGTTTTACAAAAAGATAGATTTGAAAGCAAACGGGTCAGAGCCCGAATGTGGAGATATTTTAAAAACCTGCAAGTGCTTTAAAAACATTTAAAACATTAAATGCTAAGTACATGTTAGGACGTGCACTCACATGAAATTCTCACCTCTCGTCTAACTGTGCACTCCTAACGTAAGTACCCATCTAAAATGACACAAACCACTAGCTGAGTGACATCATATCTAGCTAGGCTGTCATAGGTTCTACCCTTATTACTCGGTTCCCATTAACATTATAACGCTCGCAATTAAATAGGGGCTTAACGTAGATTCAGATTCTCACATAAAAGTAATACAACTCATTATAGATCATCCCTTTTGTTATTCCATAGTTATACACACAATACCATATGAAAGTTCCCAGTTTATTAAGCGTATATTTTCCACAACATAAATATACAATATAAGCACCCCGAGACTAAGCTGCGGTGCACACATACTCTGCTATCCATCCCGGTACATCACCTACATAAGGATCGCATATTTCGAATCTCTCAGGAATAGTTCACAGATAACCACATCACAAATAATGGAGGCGAACACAGTCACATCACATGGGTCACGCACATACCTGCGCTCCCACGATCAGCAGACTTATTAACATCCCAATAAGTCCTTCTCTGACCTATGTTCATCGAGGTAACCAGTCTAAATCCGGGCAACACAAGGATTAGAGGGCCCTAAGCGAACGCAAACCTCCCGTGATAGCAAGTATGGTAGGTATGTCATACACACAATTCATATACCAATACTAAGTAAGCACACAGCTTAGTAATCCCGTAGTTTAATTGTAATACTTATCGCATTCTCGTACCAACTTAATATATATACAACTTATATAATCCCGGTCCATATTTATACGCGCCATAATTTATTCTCACGTCGTAGTAGGCACTCACGTCTCGACTCAAATGTCTATTTGATTTGATCCACACTTATATAATTTACTCCTCATTATAACCCAAATGTCCCAAGTATACTAATACACCATCAAAGGAATGTTATCTCTATCCTCGAACAAGTTTACGGGACTCCAAAAAATCAAAACAGGCCAAAAGGCCTAAACTGCCAGCTCGTTAGAAGTCTCGTTCGAACGAGGCTGTTCGAACGAGATTTCGTTCGAACGAACTGGGCTATCTAACGAGATCTCGTTCGAACGAGATTATCGAACGAACATCCTTCTCGTTAGAACCCCAAACTGTCAACTCGTTAGAAGCTCGTTCGAACGAGCTCGTTCGAACGACCTGGGTAGGTCTTCTAACGAGTGACCAGATTCAAGCCCAAAAATTCTATATTCATTTTTCACCAATTTCTACACCTCTAATCTCAACCAAAATTCGTCCCAACAATGTTTTATGGTCACCAATCATCCTAAAACATACTAAGGCCATATACTAACACCTTTTAAGGAATTAACACATCCTAACCATCATTAATTCATCAAATCTCTACCCTTTTCCCCAAATTTTCAAGAACATAAACCCTAGAATTTTAAATCCTCAATAAGTCCATTCTAGATTCGTTTTTGTTACATCCAACATATATTAACATCAGAATAACATCTCCATACTATTCTACATGCAATTTGTCCACAAAATTCAAATCCTAAGTCCAATGAAAATCGGTTTTTTTATTTAACTTCCAAGAACAAATGTAAATCTTTCAATTTATCTAACATGGAAGGAACATTCTCTGAATTAAATAGAATTAAATCACTTACCTCGAGTGTCTCTGAATTTGGTGTTGGTTTGATGGAGCTTTTCTGCAGAATTCCTTCTCTCTCTCTCTCTACAAGCCTTCTTCTCCAAAGGTGGCTAGGGTTTTCTTTGGGAAAGTTTTGGAAACCTAATCTGATAACCCCCGTAGCTTATTGGGTCATTAAGGGTTGGTTAGTGGGTTTAGTGGGTCTATTCCCAATCAGATAAAGACTCCTAATTTTCGTCATTATTAATTCCCAAAAATACAATATTACCAAACTACCCTTATAAGATGCCGGTATGGCCTAAAAATACCCCGGGACCCAAACTAAACCCCCGGCTAGTGTTTTCTGACTATCTCGACCCTTCTGAACGCGTTGGCGCACTCAAAACGACCATACGGTTAATAAAATTTAAATTCACTTTTATAAATAAGATAATTATATCCTGACGCGACTGTCTCACGCGTCCCAATAAAATGTCCAAATTGCCGTATATACATCTCACGACAAATTTCATAATTCAATATTCATATAACATCATATATACTCAATATAGTCAAATACCAACTCACATCTCGCTAGTATTTTATCCGGATTAATTTCCAATTAATTCTCATTTAATTAATTAATCCCAAAAATAAATATTACCAAAAATACGGGGTATTACATACTTCCCCCCTAATAACAGAATTTCGTCCCGAAATTCGGAACTAGAAAGTACCTGCTAAAAACAACTCTGGATAACGTTCGCGCATCTCATCCTCGCGCTCCCATGTGGACTCCTCGACATTGTGATGTCGCCACTGAACACGCACTAACGGAACTATCTTTGACCGCATCTTCCTCTCACTTCGGTCCAAAATAGCAATCGGCCCCTCCTCGTAGGAGCTATCCGGCTGGGGATCGATGTCCTCCACAACAATGTGAGAATGAGCCAAATTATCTCTAAGGTATTTCCTTATCGAGGAAATATGGAACACATCGTGAATCCGATGCAAATGCTCCGGTAACCCAAGTCTATACGCAACCGGTCCGATCCGCTCAATAATAGGAAACGGCCCCACATACCTCGGTGCCAACTTCCCCTTCTTCCCGAAACGAATAATCCCCTTCATAGGAGATACTCTGAGCAAAACCTGGTCTCCCACTTGGAACTCCCTGAAAAACCTCTTCGCATCAGCATAACTCTTCTGCCTGTCTTGAGCTACCCGAATGCGACTCCGAATCAACTCAATCCTTGCCGAAGTATCCTGAATTACTTCCGGCCCAAGTAGTTTGTTGTCCCCCACCTCTAACCAACATGCTGGGGAACGACAAGGCCTACCGTACAATGCCTCAAACGGAGCCATGAATAGTGAACTGGTAGGAGTTGTTGTAAGCAAACTCCACCAGTGGAAGGTACTGCTCCCATCCACCCCCGAAGTCAATAATGCACATGCGTAGCATGTCCTCCAACATCTGATTGGTGCGTTATGTCTGTCCATCAGTCTGCGGATGATAAGCCGTACTCAACCGCAATTTCGTGCCCATGGCCTCCTGGAAACTCTCCCAAAACCTCGAAACAAATATCTTGTCTCTGTCAGACACGATATTTAGGAGCACACCGTGAAGTCTCACAATCTCTGAAATGAAGAGCTGGGCATACTGTCCCGTAGTGTAGTCAGTCCTTACGGGTAAGAAGTGAGCGACCTTGGACAACCTGTCCACAATTACCCAAACGGAGTCGTGACCCCTCTGTGACGTCGGCAACCCCATGATAAAGTCCATGGATATGCTCTCCCACATCCACACCGGGACCTCCAACGGCTGTAGTAATCCTGCTGGTCTCTGATGATCCACTTTTACGAGCTGACAAGTGGCGCATTTCGAGACAAACTCAGCGATATCTCTCTTCATACCGTTCCACCAATACTGTCGTCTCATGTCTTGGTAAAGTTTTGGAAACCTAATCTGATAACCCCCGTAGCTTATTGGTTCATTAAGGGTTGGTTAGTGGGTTTAGCAGGTCTATTCCCAATCAGATAAAGACTCCTAATTTTCGTCATTATTAATTCCCAAAAATACAATATTACCAAACTACCCTTATAAGATGCCGGTATGGCCTAAAAATACCCCGGGACCCAAACTAAACCCCCGGCTAGTGTTTTCTGACTATCTCGACCCTTCCGGACGCGTTGGCGCACTCAAAATGACCATACGATTAATAGAATTTAAATTCACTTTTATAAATAAAATAATTATATCCTGACGCGACTGTCTCACGCGTCCCAATAAATGTCCAAATTGCCGTATATACATCTCACGACAAATTTCATAATTCAATATTCATATAACATCATATATCTCAATATAGTCAAATACCAACTCATATCTCGCTAGTATTTTATCCGGATTAATTTCCAATTAATTCTCATTTAATTAATTAATCCCAAAAATAAATATTACCAAAAATACGGGGTATTACACAGTCATCGCTAGATGCTATAGGCCACTATGGCCGTTTATATATATTCTAGGAAGAATATATAAGATATGTATATACTGTGTGATTTAGGTATATATATATGTTATGATGGAAATGATTTTGAAAATATAAAAATGAATATTTTCAAAATGGAAAGAGAACCGTTTTTCATAATTAATAAAATATGGATTACACACCTCTCTAAATCTCTATCATAAGGGAAGTTGTGTGCGTATGGTGAAGCCCCCTGACAAATTAACGCAGGGTGGATATAGTCCTATAGGCCATGTGAGCGTTTGTTGATATATATTTTTCTGCGCTGGTTAGGAGATTCCGGGTGTGGTCTTGACTATCCCGCAAGCACATGGCCGCTTCCCGACGTCTTGCGATGTAGGATCCCAGGTTGTCTTATGATAGGCCCTCGAAAATGATAGCCATTTAGGGGCGCGCACAGTGGAGAAATTCGGACGGGCGGTCTTAGAACGCGTTATATTAAAGCAATTCGTGATAATGGATTGGCTTTAATTACATTTCTTGGATATAGGAAGGGAAATGGGATAAAGGTTTGGCTTCGGTAACACTTCCCAGATGGAAGAAGGGATGTGGAAGCATATGATATGATCAAAGCATTTTTATGATAATGAATTTGAATACATTTTCTGAGTATAAAAAGGGAAATGGGATGATTTAAAAAGGTAAAGCATTTTTATGATAATAAAACTGGCTTTAAAAAGAAATATGATTTGTTAAAGCAATTCATGATAATGAATTGGCTTTCAAATACATTTCCTGGATATGATAAGGGAAATGGAAGGTTTTGAGATAAAAATGATAAGTATTGATAAATACTTTGTATATGGATTCTCATTCCGGGAGATAGATCCGGATGGTTATGGTAAAATATGAATATGTATATATAAATGGATAAATCGAGTGCCGAGGGTCTAATGGATCCCGACGATCGACCTTGCCGCATAGTAGTGTATCGGGGGGGTTCATTGTTTGTATTTCGCTTTGCGAGACACCCCATGCACGAATATGGCATTGTGTTGAGACTGGGGAGAAGTTTAATCCTTAGTGCTCTAATATTATAAATGTTTATGGTATATATATATATTTATATATATCTTTCTATACTGAGGGACTGGCGGATCTCGACGAACGACCTTGCCGCATAGTAGTGTATCAGGGGGTTCCTTGTTTGGATTTCTCTTTGCAAGACACCCCACCCACGAACATGGCATAGCGTTGAGACTGGGGTGAAGTTTAGCCCTTAGTATATTGCTTGGACTATCTTGGATTGATAGTGGGTTAGTGATAGACTAGTTTAGCAGGATAGCTTGACTAGGATGTCTAGAGGGATGCGCTAGGAGTACACTGTTAGTGGAGAGGTGAGGGGTATCTCATGGGAGTGCAGTACCAATTTAAATATGAGATAAAACCTTTTTCAAAATAATAAGGCATTTATGCACTTGCAAAATATTTTCAAAACTCGGGCTCTGACCCGTTTATCTACTCTCCTTTCTTTCTATATTATATATATATATATATATATAGGTGTCCAGACACAGGTACGCCTGGATGGCACTTCTTTCGAGTCAGACGTCAGCTGCAGCAGCTGTGGATGCGTGCAGGTTTTTTATAGCCGCTTCCATCGTTGTACTCTAGATAGGAGGTATTGTATAAACATTCGGGACAATGGTCCAATTGCATTTAGTTATTCTTTCAGTACAGCATTCGATATGGTTGTATATTTTTGACCGAGTGTTCGGTAACTTTATTTCATTTCAGTTTCATTTCCACAAAACTGTGTGGATGTTTTATTTATTGTTATTAAAAAGAGTAGTAAAGTTAAAATTTTGACACCGGCCTAATAGGTTATTAGTAATTAAATGGATTTTTGACAGTGATGCTAAGAATGATCCATATGAGACTCCTGTTATAATTTAATATTGGAGTAATCGCCCGGTATCTTATTAGGCGGGGTGTCACAGACTAGTCCGCATGTTAAGATTGCGGATCGGACATGTGCCACTTGGCGGTGAGCTTAGAAATTATCTGCTAAATTATAGGCACATTCTCTCTCTTTTCTGGGCTGACAGCCATGTGACACATGTCCGATCTGCACTCTTCAAATACGGACTGGCCCGCACAAGAACACTACTATATATATATATATAATTCTCTGTGTCTCCGGCATGTCCTGCCTGATTTTTTTAGATTTGGTATGTTAGCGTGTTCGTGTCGTGACACCCGTACCTGTGCTTCATAGGCTAAACTTATTCATTATTTTATCCATAATTACGTAGTTATAGCATAAATAACTAAATACCATTTTATATGAATACAGTTTTACCTCCAAATAAATGAAGATAATTTCATCATTCTATTCATCTACCCCTAACTAAATGGGGTGTAAAATCTCATGCCCTGGGTCACAACTTTAGGGGTTAGTCGTTTCTCAATCTTAGTAATCCCTTCTAACATACGTACCACTTTTTCCATCATCGGCCTTTGACAAGGATGTTCATGTATGCACCAAAAGCTAACTTGGATTTCCTTGATAACCTGCTCCATGTCAACCTCATAACATGCAATTCTTTTGTCCGAAATTGCCTCTTCATTACCCCTCTCAAACTCTTGATAAGCCCATTCTGAAAACTTTCTCAATTTTGCTTCAACAGACACTTCAAAATTCCTTCTTCCACTCACGATCTTGAACACCACCATCCTGTAACTGTATACATCAGATTTACTCATTATTGTAAGATTCGCAAGCCACTCTGAAGCCAAATATCCTCGAATCCTGCTCACTTTATGGTCGCTTGGGCTAACAAGTTTTGTGAGGCTAAAATCAATTACTTCGGCATTGAATTTCTAATCTAATAGAATGCTTGCAAGTTTTAAATTATAATGGATAATGGAATCTCAGATTTATTCATGGAGGTACGCAATCCCCCTCGTGGTACAACAATCAATGTGAAACCTACGTTCCCAATTCAGGTATTCATTGCTTGAACGGTCTTCATTTCTAGGAAATAGGACTTTTCGAGAGTCTCGATTTTCATGAACTCATATACCAAAATTGGGTGAGGCCCTTCCAAGAAAAAACCTATCAATCTATCCTAATTTAAATGGTGTGTGCTAATTATAGTTGAAAGCACCATAATAAATTGCCTCTCCACTTGCTGAATCATCCCCTCTAATTGCTTCACCGCAATAATAGTTTCATTCTTGAAAACATGTCTGTAAACGGATCCGAAATCCTCTCCAACGTTCTAATTGAACACTTTTGTAGCCAGTTAGATCTCCTTAAAACGGAATTGGATAGGTGCGATAGATAAATAATTATGTTGAGTTGGCTGTATGTTCACCTAGTTTATGGCCATTTTTGCAGTACCACCGCCACAAAAAATAAGCATCTAACAAAACCAAGCATAAAACAGGACACACAATCATGATGATAGATTTCCACACATGCAAACCATGAATATTTTCACCTTTTTGGGTCGAAACCAACCAATTTGGCATCACATGCCTACATACTTTGACATAGGAAGTGCTGAGAATATTCGGGTATTGATACCCGCTAACAAAAGCTTCTACAATTATGAAACACATTCCTATTTCGTCTGCTATTGAAGTGAAGCAACACATGTACTACTCATGAGACAATTCCCCATGCATGAAGAAATAGCATTGGGGAAAACTTATGATGGTTCTATGGCCACAAACTCGCAGGGATATATCAAGAACATCACGTGATCCAATTGTAACATGGTTGCATTTGCTCGATAATATTATAACTCCACTTTCCTCTTACACCCATCCTATTATCTTTCGGTTCAATCAAATCAAATTTATGTGAGGGACACCCGCATATAGGACTTGTATCATTATACCTACAAATCCCCATACCCACAATACCTAAAAATTTGACATTGATTACTAACAGCAACCCATCTCACATTGTTGGTTCCATTGCTCCTAACAGAGCTATACATCCTTAAATTCCCATCGTTATCCAACTTCACTTTTACCATTATTATTAATGACATACATTTCGTGGTGGCTTCATAGTCGAAATATGGGGTTTAGAGAGAGAAAATGCTTATTTTCTCTCTATTTTCCTCTCCTGCTTACAAAGCTGAACGGCCCTTCTCTCTTTCATTCTTCATTTTCTTGTCACTTCTCTCTTCTGCATCCACACTGCTATGGAGTCCTCAAATTATGCAAAAATACAGTTTCTCTTCTTAAAAATCGGAAAGGAAGAACTCTTTGAGGTTTTTCTTAGAGCCGCCAAGCTTCCCCCTACTGTGGCTAGAGCTGCTTTTGATCAAATCAACAAATCGGACCTCCTGGTTCATTTTGCTGCTGTTTCTTATTCCATCTCAAAGATCCAAGCTCAGATGATTTACAAAAGGTGCCACAAAGAGGAGATGTTCGAGATCTTTGCCCAGGCATCCCGTCTTCCCCCTCATCTTGCTAAAGGGGATTTTAATCAGCTTTCAAAATAAGATTTGTACGATCACTTCTTGGGTGAGTTCTTTCCCACCCTAAGCTATAATTTTTACCCTCGCATTTCTCCTTCTGATGATTTATCTGAGCCACTGTGTTCCCCATGCCTCGTGCTTCCTCCCCTGTTCCCCCTTTTGTGGATTTGACTAATTCCTATTCTTTTAATACTTATTCCCGTATTTGTCCAGAATCTTTGTCTAATGAAGGATCCATTCCTGGTTTTAACCCAGCCCCATAAGCTTCTTCTTCTTCCACCACAAGAGTTTCCCACCAACTGTTTGTTCAAATTCCTCAGTTACCTTCCTACTCCCTTACTCCTCCCTACACCAGCTCTAGTTGCTCTAATAGTTCCACAACTCCACTTTCTACACCTTCCACAACCCCTGCTTACACTCTTACTTCCATCCCATCCTCCTTTTTCCCACCCCTAGCCTCTCTTGGCCTATCTACCTCTGGCAAAGCTCCTCCTGCCCCTATAGGTACAGGTATTTCCTCTTCTCAATTTATTTCTCCTATTCCCCCTCCCCTTTTAATTATTTCTACCACAACCACTTCCAATACTCTTAATGATCCCAAATGCAATACTTTTGCCTTTGTTGTGGCTGGCCCATCCAGTTCTCATACTCTCCATACTAAAAACCTCCCATTTACCTATATTAAGGGAGAGAGACTATCAGTGAACCTAAGGTTTGATGTTTATAAAGAACATCAGGCCACATTTGAAAATGCCCTAATAGGTAGACTTATTATCCCTAAAGGTACATAACCCATCAAAATTGATTCTCTACATCTCAAACTGGCATCGAAATGGGATCTGGCCAATCCTTGGAAACTCACTCCCATAGGCAAGGGATTTTACCCTCTCATTTTCTCCAATAAATATGAGGTGGCCAAGGTATGGGCCAATGGTAACACCCCCTCACTCCTGGTCAGTTCAAGCTTTACCCTTGGTGCCCAAATTTTGTACCTGCCAATTAGAAAAGTACCCATGCTTAGGTTTGGGTTAGAATCTTTGGGCTAAGTTTGGACCATTGGTATCCTAGGATACTCCTTACAATTGCCAGTGTTATTGGCACTCCTATTAATATTGATCCTTGCACACTCAAGAAGGAGTTTGGGCATTATTCCAAAGTTCTTATAGATGTTGACCTTTCACAGCAAATACATCAAAAGCTTTGGGTTAAAAGACCAGACTCTAAGTTTGAGATCACCTTTACCTTTGAAAACATGCTACCTCATTTTACTCATTGCTCCACCATTGGCCACCACACTGGAGTTTGCAACACTCTCAGAAGAATGCAACAAGCTGCAGATAAATTAGGTAAAGCTCGTAACAAAAGCAGCCTCTAAAAATGACAAATAAGCCTCAACAAAATCCTCCCTAAGCCCCTCAAGATCCACTTAAACCACAAGGCCCTCAACAAGAACAAGCTCATGTTCCACAACTATAACTGTAGCCACAAATATTGTGTCTCCAGTTGAGGATATTGCCTCATCTTCCAATAAAGATAATAATCTAAACTCCAACCCTGACTCAGTTTCTTCTGCTTATGAAACCCCCAATATCAGTCCTTTAGACTCCTCCAATGACACTGTAATCATATCTGACTCCTCTAATTCTTTGACCCATGTTAGTAATACTTTTGATGCCCTGAAATGGGCTAATATGGTTGAATATGAGGAAGGCTCTCTTAAATAAGATGATGAAGATGACCCACAATATGCCACCTTTCTAGTTGCAGCAGATTCCTTTGATTCTGGCTTACATGCTAATTCTCCTGACATTGCTCTCTCCCAATAACCTTGTATTCAGCTTATGCAAGATGGGGGAACCTCTTCCCTCTTTGAATAATCTCTTCATCCCATCCACACCACATCACCTCCTTTTCACAACGCCCCCGCATCAATGCCCAAAGGTATAACTTCCCACTCTACCCAAGAATCCAAATCCTATGGTTCACACACTCCTATTTTGACCAAGAAATAAAAGAAGAAACTCAAAGCAAAAGCCTCTTCAGCTCCTACTAAGGGAGATTCCCAAGACTTCACTTGGGTTCAATCAATCATGATAGAAACAGAGTTTGAAAAAGTTGTTGCTGCTAAAGTTGCCAAAGATATTATCCCATTTATTCCTCAAACCTCTCTATCACCCTCTCTATGAATGTTTTGTATTGGAACATCAGGGGTATTGTAAATTGTGATGCCCAAAATGTCCTTTATGATATACGTGCTACCCATAAACCTGACATTCTTTGCTTAGTTGAGCCTAAATGTTCCTTTTCATTTATTTCTCTATCTTATTAGAGAAGCCTCAAAATAAAACTCCTTTGTGTCAATGATGCTGATTCTCTTCCATGTACTATGTGGATCTTGACATCCAATCTCATTACCCCCTGTTATCCTTATTTAATATGTCCAACAGGTCACTATTCACTATAATAACTGCCTCATATCCCTCATTTATTCTAAAACTTGCTACATTAGAAGAAGATACCCTTGGCTTGAGCTATCTCAAATTCATCAACATCACTCTCTCCCATGGATGATTTTGGGAGATTTCAATTCTATTTTGGTAGCTCATAAAAGAAGAGGATGCCATTGTCCTATTATAATTATTTGTTTATATTTTCAACAGTTCATTGATGACTGTGATCTTACTCAATTGGATAACAAGGGCCATTTTTTCTCTTGTAATGTTGGAAATAAATTTTCCAAACTTGATAGGGTTCTCACTAACTCTCAATCGTTGTCTCATTGCTAAGACAATTTTTGTATCTCCCTTGCTCAATGTACATCTGATCATCACCCTCTCTTTGTTTCATCCACCACTACTTCTCATTTGGGTCCTAGGCCATTTAAGTTCCTTTCTATGTAGACCTCT
Source organism: Sambucus nigra (assembly GCA_949130495.1). Lineage (NCBI taxonomy): Eukaryota > Viridiplantae > Streptophyta > Magnoliopsida > Dipsacales > Adoxaceae > Sambucus > Sambucus nigra. The sequence continues at coordinate 584,439 of CASBWL010000019.1, read as the reverse complement.
CATTCCACTTTCCATGAGGTTGTAAAAAAGGCTTGGGATACCACTTTTTATGGGCATCCCATGTATATACTTCAATGCAAATTGAATCATGTTAAAGTATCCCTTAAAGATTGGAATATGAATGTTTTTTGAAATGTTCATCGTAATGTTGTCGAGGCAAGAAAGCATCTTGATGCAATACATGATCAACTTGCTAATAAGTACACTGATCAACTTGCCCATGCTGAGATTGATGCCAAAGCTCAGTATCTTTTGAGCCTATGTAATGAAGAGAGCATGTGTAAGGAGAAAGATAAAGTAAACTGGCTAATAGTAGGAGATAAAAACACCTCCTACTTTCATAGGATTGCCACCCAAAAAGCCAAAGACAACAAAATATCAAAACTTCAAAATGGTGAATCATTGCTCACATCCCCCTCTGATATACAATAGCATGATGTTCAGTTCTTTACTGACCTTTATAATAGTCCATCCACTTTTATTGACAATAGGCTTATTGATACTCACATTCCCTACTTATTATCTGAAGATGATTGTGCTATTCTGGATGCCATCCCAACTATGGATGAAATTAAGCATGTTATATTTTATCTAAGTAGAAAATCTTCTCCTGGTACTGATAGCATCCAAAGCACATATCCTCCAAACTCTTGGTCTGAAGGAAGGCTCTAGTTTTCTTACTTACCCGGGACTGCCTATTTTCAGAGGCAAACCTAGAACTTCTCACCTTCAAGCCTTCTCTGATTACATGTGGCCCATGAACCTCCTTAAAAAGGCTTTTATCTTCTATTATCAACTTCCTTTGGACAGGGAGTACCACTAGATGCCCTCCTATAATTGTAGATTGGCAAATAGTTTTCTCTCCCAAGTATAGAGGGGGCATGGGTTTGAGAAATATTGCGTCTCTCAATAGATTTGCAATCTTAGACAAGATTAGCTCATCCTTATTAATTCCAACCCATGGTGTAACTTCTTTTTGGACAGATTTAATCCCACAAAAACCCACTCTTATAAGATTTCCTCTATCTGGACTAGTCTTAAGTAATATTTCAGTATTATTGACCTCCATTGTAGATGGGTTGTGGGAAATGGCAAGTCCATTGACATATGGCACTCAAACTGGCTTGGGTCTTCTCTTAAAACATTCACTGCTATAGACATCCCATTCCCTCATATGACTGTAAGTATTTTCATACAAGATAATCAATGGAAAATTCCTCCTTCCTTCAATCTTCATTTTCCATAAATTGCCACCTCCATAACCAATGTTACCCTCCTATTTACCCCCACCGAGGATAAAAGGATCTGACCCTACCACTCATAAGGTAATTTAACTTTGAAAGAAGCTTATAACTTCTTCTCCACTCAGCAGGACCTCACCCCATGGACAAAGCATTTGTGGAAGTCCTTTATTCCCCCTAGAATTTTAGTGCTAGTGTGGAGAATTATTCTTAGCAAAATTCCTATCATGAATTGGATTAGCAAATTTGACCCCTCCATTAGCTCCATTTGCTCTTTGTTCTCCTCTAGCCTTGAAATAGTTGAGCACCTCTTCATAGAGTGTCCTTATGCCTTTGGCAATGGCATTTTTATATGTTCAAGATCCATTTTTACAAAGACTTTACCATCTCACAACTTTGGAATACCATTTGTTCCTCTAAGTTCAGCCCTCAAATCTACAACATTTGGCTTGCCTCCTCCATGCTCATCTTTGATGTTATATAGAGAAATAGGAATTACACCATCTTCAAAGGTCAATCAACTTGTACTTCAAAAGATAAATCCTTCATTATTTCCTGGACCAAGTTTTTAGCCAAGTTTATTCCAGGGCATATACACAATACAGTGTCTAACCTTGAAATTTTATCTTCTTTACATATTACTAGCAAGGCCTCCCCTGCTCCATCCACGACTCCTATGCTTTGGGTTCCCCCTCCTCCCTCTTGGATCAAGCTTAACACTGATGGAAAAAACAATGGGTGCCCTGGACCTGCTGGTATTGGAGGCATTTTTAGGAATTATGAAGGCCAGGTTATTGGTGCCTACTGCAAAAAAAGTGGAAACCACACTGCCTTCTATTTAGAAATGGAAGCAGTGGTGACTGTCATTGATTTAGCTTGGAGAAAGGGATAGCATAACATCTGGATTGAGTCAGATTCTTCTTTAGTTGTGCAGTGTGTTCTAAGCACCTGCTACCACCCACCTTGGCCTCTAATGGTTAGGTGGCATAACTGTAAAAACTAGCTGCCCCAAATGAATTTCTTTTGTACACATATCTATAAATAAGGAAATATGCCAATAGATAAACATTCCAACCTTGGCCTTCAACATAATTCCCTTCATTGGTGGGATTCATCTTTTACTCTATACACCCTTTTGTTTATAAAGACACGTGTTGTCTACCACATTACAGATTTAGGAATGTATAACCTTTTCTGGTCCCCCTCCCCTAAGCAAGGGATTTTTAACACCTTTCGTGTTAAAAAGATGCTTAAGCAAATGATTAAGAGGGTCTGCTCCTGTCCTCTAGTGATGTTCCTTTTCTTTGATTTGTTAGAGCACATATATTGCTTGTACATTATTGTTCACAGCTACCCTTATTTTATTGTAACTTATTCTCTCTTTTTGGATATGATTACCTGCTTCTATTTTCATTTTTGGTTCAAATCTGATGTGATTTCCCACTTTGGAATTAATGGTCTTACATTCGCTTTTCAGGGAAATCTAAGCCCCACTTGGAATAATTCAAGACTACATGATGCCATGTCCCATTATCAAAGATGGACACATTTGAAAAGAGGCATCATATTTTGCTCTATGCTAATCAGTACCCATGTCAAGACTCAAGCAAGGATCCAATTGAAGGGTTGCACTTTTGTTTCTAACATTAGACATTATGAATGTAATATCTCATCTAGCAATACAAAAAAACCGTCATTTTTCTTTTGTCTTCTTGAGAATAGTGTGATCAACCTAGTTGGGACCACTATATCTCAAAAGACTTTGGATATTTGTAGCCAACTCTATAAAGCACTAGGCTTCCTTTCGTTTTTTTATCTTGGGGTTTTTTGTTTGTATGTAACTCTTCATTTTGTTTTATAAAATTGGCTCCTAGAGTTTTCTATAAAAAAATAATAATAACTTGACACGAGTGATGAGTCCAATCTGAAAAAACGTCATATCTCTACACCATATATAGTTGTGTTGAGTTCCACATCATGCTCAACTAAAGTTGAGTTGATTTTTTTAATTTTCAAAATTCAAAATGAACATAAAAAGTAGACAAATTTTGGTGGACAAACACACGTGTCATGTTCATATTGGTTCGTGTCATATCCCTAATCGTTCATGTCTTTAAAGATAAAGAGTGGACCAAAAAAACGAACCAATATGAACATGACACGTGTGTTTGTCCACTTTTTATGTTCGTGTAGAATTATTCTTTAATTTTTTGTTTATTAAACTGAAAAGATATGTGGGGGTTAGACTAGTGAGATTTTTCTCTACCCCGCCCATATCGACCCCACCCTATGACAATATTTTAATCGGTGTTAATAAGAACTCCCATTAACAAATAAAATGAAGTAATTTGGACCATTGGATTGTTAAAAGTAATTCTAAAACATTAGTAAAGGGATATAAAAAAATTTCATCATGTTTTATAATATAGGCTAGCAACTATGGGCATTCTTTATACCTTTTTTTGTTAAAACTTCTAACAATGTGATCTATACTACCCTTCAGTCCTCTGTGTTGTAACTTTCAGATCAAAAATAATAATCACCATGTGTTTCTATGGTTTAATAAAATAGTATAGAATGTGATAGTCTAAAATACCTTAGAAAAAATTACGGATACATGATTTTTTGACATAATTTTGAGATATGAGACACGTGTTTCAGTGTCATTTACGAACACTTAAGTGAATGTGTCCCACTCTAACTGTGCAATAATGATGCACGATCACGTGTCACGGGTCTCAAAATTATGTTCTAATATTGTGTCACTTTAGCATTTATTTATTTATTTTATTTTTTTAAGCAAAAGAAATTAATTTACTAATAGATAGGAGAAAAAGCCTCTCCTATGGCTCCTATAAGCGCAAAAGCAAAAAAATAATTAAGAAAAATTACGAAATCTTTAACGAATAGCAACTGGCCTTAAATTATAAAATTGAGGTTTATTTTACTTTTGTATTGAAAGTTTATTTTGATATAAGAAGTTAAATTAAGAGTTAGGGGCTTGTAAGTGATAATTAGAGAAACCTAAAACACTTTATCTTGCTCTCCAAACCAAAACTCTAACCTTATTACCCTAATTTCAAACACCCTAAACAAATACAAAAAATTAGTAAATCTTTTTCTAAACAATTAGACTCACCCTTATCCATTTCTTTAACCGTAATTTTGAACCTTTCTTTTACGTGTGTTATTTATATCTATATCTATATCTATATCTATATCTATATTATAACTTTAATAAGATACTATTAGAAGAGTTAATATGAAATCATTGCAATTAATACCCAAACCCATTCCCTTTAAACATTTACCTGTGTTCCCGTCTCCCTTATTCCACACGTGAAAAGCCTCTTTCTTTGGTAACCCCTCCCCCCCCCTTTCCCAAGCCCCTTTCTCTTTTGGCTGATCTATTCCATCTAACGTCTTTTCTTTTTCTCTACTCTATGAAATATCTATCTTTTGTCAATATTTTTTGGCCTCTTAGAGTTCTTCAATCGTATTTATCTCCATTTACAATATGGTAAGCACACGAATCAGATATTTATATTTTCCCCTCCTCTATTTCATTTCACCATTATGATTCTGACCCTTCACTGTTAACATTCACTCCCTCAATAACATAAAGAACCGGTGGTTTACTATTCATGACCCTCACTCTCTCTCGATTCCATAAGGTCTTCACCGATCATAAGGTTTGATTATTTTTTTAATGTTTTGAAACTTAGGTTTCATCCCTATTCAATGTTTGTTTCATTTGAGGGTTAGATTTGAAAGTCCAAGTTTTATCTCAATGCTCTTAAATTAAGTTTAATATTTTTTTGTTCCTTTGAATGTTTTTAGGTATGTTGAAGGTTCAGTTGATTTATTTTTTTACATGAGAGTCAATCACAAACGTTTCCCGATCACTCAATGGAGGCACACAATTATGAAATATTGATAATGGGATGCCATATCAGGTTTCAAATTTATTTTTATTTTTAATGTTATATTGTTTGAATTTTTAATTGTAATTGCTCCCTGTTTTCTTTATGTATAAAGGATTGAATAAAAGTAGTGTGTTGGTTAAATTTGACACACGAATTTTTTATGGTGATTTAGTGGATGTCGGCTTTACAAGATTTAATCTGAAATTCATCTTAAAATCTCCAATACTATCCTCCATAGTTGCACACTTTATCTCTAACTCACGATAACAGACATCCGTTGAATTTTAGAATCAATCCATTAACACTACACGTGGGACACACTGGTGAACGATGCCTAGGATTTGCAATAGTGTTTGAAGTCCGTATTATAGAGTGATCTCCATAATAGCATGAAAATTGGAAATTAATTGTACCGATACTCAAAGCCCTCTCCTAAAAAAGTAAACAAATGTATAAAAGGATTCGATTCTATTAAGGATAAGTTTTCATCACCTCGGTCAATTTACGCATTTAATTATGTCTGTCATTAGCCTTTTTACACAAATGTCCTTTCAGTAAAATGAAATATTATATTTGTCTTCATATCTCTTTGTAGTATACATTTACTCTCAGAATGATGAAGACATTTTCAATTTCTTAAATGTTTTTTCATTATGTTTTGGGGCTTTTTACGCTTAGAATGGTGAAGACATTTTCAGTTTCTTAAATGCTTTTTCTTTATATTTTGGGTTTTCCTAATCAAATACAGTCATGGGAATAAACTTTTTTTCACATGTTGGTATATCAATTCTATGTCAATAGGTATGTCACCTTTATATAATGAAATAAAATATTGATGGGAATATATTGAAATCATATATTGCGTTCAACAATAAACCCGCAAAACTTGTTGTGTAAGTATCAAAGAATTAAACTAAATGGGCACTAAATGACATGGCAAATGCAATTGTAGCTTGATATTGTAGTGTAGAGTGTGTTAATGCACATTCAGACCATCTCCATCACTTGGAGCCAAATGCCACCCAAAAAACTCAAATTTGCTACTAGTGCCAAATCAATTATCGCGACGTCTTGACGCGCGACAATTGATTTGCTGCAAGGGGATTGGTTTCTCCTTATTTTAGACTTAAAAAAAATTATAGTGGGGTGACAGTTGAATTGCCGTGAGAAGGACTGGTGCAGCAAATCAACCGTCGTATGTGCCTAGATTATGCCAATTCCGAGTTTGCAAAATTGGTTGCATTTTGTCACCAATTTTGGGTCCCATACATAAATTAGCAAATATGATGACGGTAATGGAGCTACTAAAACATCATTTGGGTCGGTATATTTAGCAATTTATATTTATGATGGGACATGGTCATAATTCTTTTGTACCCATAATATTGTCCCATGTATATTTCTCTTTCACACACAATAACCATAAACCAAGCTCCAACTCTATATGTGAAGAAATTAAAGTGGATGAATTCAAAAACAATTGAAAAATAACTGACCCATTCTATTAACAAATTAACTGTAAAAGAAATATGGTGAGGGTAAAGAGTCTTAACCTCAATGAATCGTCAGAAATGAGGGAGCTCCCTACGTCATTTTTGAGCGTGCAATTATGCACGTATTTGTAGGTAGTTATGGGTTGAATATTCATCCCCTGTGCTATTGTGGACCTACTAAGCCACCTCACAAAATCTCATTGAATATATATTGACTGTGAAAATTCTAGGTGGACAAGAAAATTAACACAAAAGTGCGATAAAATTTGATGTCATGTTTATATTGGCTCGTGTCTGGGATGTACTAATAATATTGAAACCCCGACACCAATTAATACATGTCCGACGTGTTAATTATGTCGCATTTTTGTATTGACATAATTATGCACATATATATGTAGGTAGTTCATGGTTGAATATACAATTCATTTCCTCTGTTATTGTGGACCTACTAAGTCAGTTTATGTCTCATTGAATATATATTGACTATGGATGGAAATCATTTTTTTTTGTGCCCAGTGGACACGGAAGGACACCAACACAACTGGGTCTTGACCATGACTGCTTGTTATTACAGCCTTATATCTAACGCTATCCATGTAGTGTTGGGCTCATATCCACAACTTAGTACTGAGTCAGTTGTCTAACTAAAGAAAAGATGGAAAGGAGATAGCGACTTGTGTATATAAGCATGGCAATGTAGTGATGAACGTAGAAGGTCCCAAAAAATGGTATACCTAGCATTAGTCTTTTGTGTATATGGCGTAAATGTCTTTTGCATTTTGAGTTGCACTTCACCTATATAATTTTGCGTAAATTGTCTGGATATTGGATTAAAATAATTCTATTTTTATTTAAATAACATCAATTATGTAAATAACATCGTCATAAAACATCGGTTTTTATTGTCTTTCACATTATTATTATATATTTTTTAGAGCATTGCACTTTTTTCCACGTATTATTACAAAGTTGTTCGAGCAATTTTCAAGTCAATATACAGTTTTCTGGTTTAAAAAACCTCGGCTCAATAAAAAGCTTACAATAATTCGTATATTAGAGAAGACCACACAAGCGAGGCCTAGAACAGACTGCCTGCCATTATTTTTTACCAGAGCCATCATTCCAGCTATAACACCAGCACATTGTACATAAGACAAAAGGCTTTGTGCATTTCCTCCAATCAACAAAGCTGATGTTACTGGGAGATAAGAAAGTGATTCAAATCTGTTCAACTTGAATGGGGAGGGACTACTTCTGTTGACAGTGAAGTGGCCACTTATAAGATCTATTGCATCCTGTTGAACTCCATCTTGGAAATTATTTAGTTAATATCTTGAAATGGCACTCATCCCATCTTTAATTAGCCCCGCCATAGTCTATTTTCCCCTCTTCATGATTCTTTGTGTCGTGATCCTATTTGCCCTGGTGTCCATAATAACAAGCACATAGGGTTGATGTTGCATGATTGCCCGCATGAATTGACCCATTGATGGTGATACTTAAGTTTCGAAGGGACAACACTGAAAACCCTTACCATTCCAAGTGACCAGCTTCATGACCTGATTGACCGAGAGAAGCATGTACGCAAATTTTCTCAGTAGATTTCTCAATATATGGAATTTTTGTTTGGTTGTCGATGTTGACAAACAATTAAGAGTTTTCCATCCCGTACCAAAACGTACCATTAGTAACAAACCATTTTTTTTACTTACTAACAGTATTTTACCGTTATTAATTTATTACCGAATTTTCATTCCTAATTAATTTTAGTTTAAGAATTGAAAAAAAAAAGAAAAATTGTTTTAGTAGTTTCTTCCCTCCAAATGAAAAGACAATTTCACGTCTTTACACTTTGGTCCATCGCCTTTCTTTCCTCTAAATGAAAAAACCTAATTGTGTAATTTGCGTAATGGAGTTTATGTATGTAGAGGCCTCACAAGGCACATCCACTTGAGCTACCTCACTTTCATTCAGCAGATAAATCCTCACAAGGCATATCCACTTGGCAAAATGTGAAACTTTATTTTTTTATGATCTGACCTATGTTGAGCAGTTTGATATCAATTTTGTAAATAATGTTCAGCAATCCAGTTTATTTTGTTTGAAAGTGTACGAAAAGGACAAATAACATCTTGTAATTTGGTGTAGTGACGGACTGGTTGGGTTTGAATAGTTTTATAGGCCCAGTATCCTAGGTATTTGTGACACCCCGCCCAATTAAATATAGGGTGATCAGTCCTCTACCAATTCAAAACAGGATATTCAGTTGGTTCATTCTTAGCATCACTGTCGAAAAACTTTTTAACATATTAATCTCCTAATATAAAATTAAGCTAGGTGTCAAAACATTTCCAATTTTAGTAAAACCAAGTAAATCCATTTCTTTCCATCTTAAAATATAAACCATTCACCACACATAGGAATATAATAAAGGTTGAACATGAACCAACTACTGAAATAAATAAGATTGGGTAAAACCTCCTAGTTCAAAACTCCAAACCATAAAATAAACTGCATACAATATCTCTGATGAAGAACTAGAAGTGGGCGACATATGCCCTAAATAAGAAGTTTAGATGAAACTAAATGGAAAGGATAGTTGCGTCAACTGCAAGGACCTACAGCTTCCACAATAGCTGCAGCACGTCAAATAACCCAAATCTCTAAATCTGGTACCCCTGTGGCTGAGCACCTGATATAATACATATATATAGCAAAAGAGAGAAGAGATACAAGAAACGGGTCAGAGCCCGATGTATAAAAATGATTTAAAACCGGTTTTTAAAACAAGTCTTATACGCATGTTAGTTATCGAACTCTCACATGAGTTTCTCACCTCTCATCGATTGTGCACGCCTAACGTACATCTAATTTCCCCCTAGTTATACCTCCCAGTCTAACTAGTCAGAAACCATACTAATACTAACTAGTAGTATTCCCGTATCGCCCATACAATACGCTAATCAGACAGTTTATCTCACATACTAAGTTTCATTATTCACCGTTTGAATGGTTAATCTTTTATTCACTAAGATTATTTTATTTCTCATTTCCATTTTATCAACTATTTTCACAAAGTAGAAAGTTACCCAAGTACACTCATACATATATATAGTCTCATCATCCCTATATATATACACTAATCATGCACCCTGAGGTTAAGACCACTTGGTGCAATGTAATGATTATTATTATTATCAAGTCTACTAATTTCACACAGTAGCAATATTCACAAGTTCATATATATATATATATACACACTAATCCTGCACCCCCAGGCTAAGACCCATTAGTGCGCCTATCCAGAACATCCTGTATCCCCGGGTTAGCACCCACTAATGCACCTACTGTTAACAATTCATCACCCCCGGGTTATCACCCATTAGTGAGCCTAAGCATAGAATCTTGCATCCCCGGGTTAGCACCCATTGACGCGCCTATCAATAATAATCCAGCACCACCGGGTTATCACCTATTAGTGCACTTAACAATAGAGTTTCTGCACCCCCGAGTTATCACTCATTAGTGCGCTTAATTATAAGGTTCTTGCACCCCCGGGTTATCACCCATAAGTGCTCTTAACAATGATATCACATAATAGGCATACACTCATCCTATTATAATTTATAGGTATTTCTCCAACCTACATACATACTCCTCATACGTATTTTAACCTCATCACTACGTATAGTATAAATATTTAGATTACTATCTCCCTTGTAATCTCCAAGGTACATTCTCTCTACACCGAAATAATTAAAGTATTAATTCTCCCATACTTTTCCCGAACTTCTGTCCTATTTGAATTTACTATTTGGCAATTTCTCTCACTCCAATAAATCGGGAAAATCAAAACTGGACTTTGAGAAAATCCCCAAAAATCCCCTCTGTCACTCTAACCAGAAGGGTTGTCGTTTGAACGACTTCCACGTATCGTTCGAGCGACTTCGCGCGAGATGCCATCTCGCTCGAACGACTTCGCGCGAGATGTCACCGTTCGTCTTCTTTCCCAGAATTCTGCATTTTTCCACCATTTATGATCCTATAAACCTCTAAGATTCAACACCCAATGCCTCATCATCAATACCCATCAACCCTAACATGTTATAAATCATTCCTAACCTCCTAAGATTATTAATTCGTCATAAATCATCATAATTATATAAAATCCCCAAATTAATTCATATGAACCCTAGTTCCAAATTTTCAATTAAAGAACCTAATCAACACAGATTCGTTCATCAATATATAATTCAATTTCGTAGTTCATCCTCTACATTCATGACAAAATATTAACAACTAATTACCCCAACCTCTAATCATCATTTAACCTCCAATTTTCTCCCAATTAACATGTAAATCAATGATTGAATTCACATACACTAACGTGAGTATGATTATTGCTAAAGAAAGAAAGTAATAAACACTTACCTCGAATATGACGGTCTGATCCATTGGTGATGTTGGTATGCACGCGTTTCTCTCTTCTCGATCTACGCGTTGGTGGTCACGATTATGCAAGGTAAGGATGATTTGGCCTTCCTTCTTGGGTTTTGGTTCTCCCCCACACTTTCTATGGCCATTCTTTTCTTTTCCAACTCTCAACCCTAATGGTCTTCTTTAGGCTGATAAAAATAATTCTTAATTTTCGTCAATTAATTCCACCGAAAAATACAATTTACCATAATGCCCTCTCGGGATGCCGGTTAGGCCTAAAATTGCCCCGGGACCAAAACTAAACACCCCGGTATACTATTTTGACTATCTCGACCCTTTAGGACTCAACGGCGCACTCAAAATGACCATACGAGTTAATAAAAATAAATTCTCTTTTTATTCTATTCAATTAGTCCCGACACGACTAACACGCGTGTCAAACTTAAATTACCAAACTGTCGTATTTCTCATTTTTCGACAATTTATCAAATTTCATAATTCCATATTACATATCACACAGTAATATTCAATAATTATCCACAATAAGTATTAACCCTTGTCACACTAGTTAATAATTATTTCAATCCGAATTAATAAAAATTAATTTCTCTCATTTTTAATTTAATTAATCCAACAACAATAATAAATCAAATAATTATTCCCATAATAATAATTAATCACATAATTATTTAAATCGTCAAAAATACGGGGTGTTACATACTTCCCCCCTTACAACGGAATTTCGTCCCGAAATTCGAGAAAAGTATACCAGGTACAGACAACGCTATAAAAATATTGCGCATCGCATCCCGGCGCTCATAGGTAAGCTACTCCGTACCACCCATATAGTATGCTATCGAATACCCTTTATAATGAACACTTCACACGTGTTTGCTTTAAACTCTAGGTTACGCTATCATATAGGCTCTTTCCCAAGCCTTACATTTTAAGTTTCACTACTTACTATATTTTAGATATTCACTATCTAGTCTTCTACTATTTGCACCTTAGTAGATTTATCCTCCTTTCAGATACATACGACTTCGTCTCGTGTCGTTCATACAAGTAAATTATGTGTGAAATATATATTTCACACATAATATATACGATAATATCGATCCTTCTCCGACATTTGAAATCATAACTGGTCCCCCACCTTTAGCTCTCAAGTAGGACAATAACAAAGTTTACTATGCCATACTTCTACTGGCACTCTGCCCGAACGTGAACATCTAGGAGTTATTTGGACACAAACTCCACTAGTGGAAAGTACTGGCACTCTGCCCGAATGTGAACTTCTAGGAGTTATTTGGACACAAACTCCACTAGTGGAAAGTACTGCTCCCATCTTCCCCTAATATCTCAGGGTCCACATAATTTTTTTTTCTCCCGCATCCGATTAGACCGCTTGTCCTGCCCATCCCTCTGTGGGTATTAGGCCTTACTCAATCTCATCTTAGTACCTATAATTTTACTATCTCAGCTACATGAGAAGATCCTTGGGGATTCTCTTCCATTCTCTAGTGAAAGGAGCCCCTACTGGTTTCGAATTGTCCGCCATTTTTCTAACAGTCAGCTGACCCACTGCAGGACTAACTTTGAAGGTTACTCTACATTAAACCCATTACCACTGTTATTTGTATCCTGATACATTTTATACTCTCTTGAATGTACTTCTAATCGTGATACGTGTGACTTTGTCGTATCGTGTGACACAAGTCTCTTTTCCCGCTCCAAAAATCTCAGTTAATTTTGAAATGTAAGTCTCCAACAAATCTTACGGAGTAATCTTCGGCTTACCCGACTACATGTTATCGAATTCACAAGATAATCATAATCCACCGTTTGATTTAATCACCCAGGGCGCCCATACACCCCATGCCTCATGCATCATTATACAAATGACATACAATTTTCTTACCTCAATTCTTGCACACTCGGTATGCTGATGTGGTAGGGGTACACTCAACCACCCCACTAGTCAAAACTTAATCAATCCTTCAATGGCATCATTGCTCTATTCAGAATGATACTGAGACTAGGCGACTCTATTGGCCTTAAGTCATAAAAGAATCATCAACTCTCAATTATATTCCTTTATAGGTATGATAACCCACATACAAAACTTATGTACTATCGACCAAACTTCTCTCCAACTCCCGACATTCGCTAGTTTCATGCGTGGGATGTCTCGCACAGCGAAATCCAAACAAGGACCCCCCCAATACATTACTATCTAACCTAGTCGGTTGTCGAGGTTCGTAAGGCCTTCAGTACATACTATGCACTTTCCCACAATCTACGTATTGTGACATAAAGGTTTACTCGTCCACTCTCATGTCCCTAAAAATGTAACATGAAGCATGGCGCCCTCACTATCCCAAGTACTTGGCGCTATAAATATATAACGAGCTATATTTTGCCGCTCGATAAGAACACAATGTATTCTAAGTCTTAATAGGCAAATAAATTCCTATGCTAGGGAATCACACATAATTAGACACTATACTCGTTGAGGTCTATAATACCATGAAAGTTTCATATATACTCATATCTGGGCCCAACCCTATTTCAGGTGGCGCCGCACAAAACTAAGATCACTCCTCCTGGAGTATCCGACACGACAGTCATAACACAACATTTTTACTATCGTTTAACCATTCGGTAATTAATCACTACACATTACCATAATAAACTCTACTAAAGCTGACTCAATGCAGTAGTAAATTATAACAACAAAACATATTCTTAGGACCCACCCGGTTCACTCACGGGCAATCATCAAAATGCCCTGTTAACAACGAGAAATACATTTGTAACAAGACTGTTAAAACTAACGTTCCCACTAAACTCGACCCGCACGCGAAGTTTAGGGTTTCCAATTTACATAAAAGTTGTGGCACACCCATGTTGCGAGAATATATCCATTACTCACAAGGAAGAAGCAAAACCTCGCCAGTCTCGCCAAATCACAGGGTCTCAGCACGTGGCTGCCATCACGACCCATAAACATCTGCAATCGTCATACATCCTAGGATTTCATCTTATAGTTGTCATCTCTCATCGTGGACAATTTATTCTATTATGTGAGTTTTGCACCCATTATTGAAACGTTGGCCCAAACTCTCTAGGCCTCAATTATAGATTTATTGAACTCCCGTTTACATCCCGAGCCCCGAGGACCCTGACATACTGTATGCTACTATTAAGAAGGACTCTACTGGTCCAGCCTGAACCCGTCACTCTCAGGTTATAAATTTCCTGGGCCTAATTCTCTTGACCCCAAATTCCTTCGCTGGAAGTCTCACTCTTCCAGTTGTTATGCCTAACTGGCACGATTTACCATATCTAATCTTTTCAGTCTCACTCCTCAATTTTGGACACCTTCAACACTTGTAGTTCTACTTCTTTCACATAAGGAAATCTTCACGAACTATTTCCCCGTCACTGGTCCCACTGACCATTTTGAAATGTCCTTCTCTCGGATTGAGTAGTCTTAACTTACTGGCTACGCTGGCCTTTCAGAACTATGGTTGGCCTCCTCGGCCCGGACTCACTTCATCGTCTCTTTGTATGAAGTTAATCAATCAAAATCACCTAAATGAGTTCCCTATTTGGCACACTCTCAGGTGGTGTTTCACTAACACCGTTATGTTCAGTTCTGCCCTTCAGACGGATTCTCTAACCCTCTTTGCTCACTTCTTCTAGTAAGACTGTAATCACTAACAACCGTATAACTTTGACGATATCAACATTAGTCATCCTAGCTAGATTTCTCATCCATTCTTGTATTCTACTCACGGGTCCTTTATCAACTATGGACCCTTTGGATAATTTATGCCCCTTTGCTAAGTACAAAGTTCATTATGCAATTTAACCTTTCCCTCACGATCGGTTTCTATCTTACCCATTGTGCTAAACATCAAAATTTCACTCGCATTTTGTTACCACATCGAATGGAAGACCTCACGGTCAAATCGTATCCAAATTTCTCTCTAAATTTCAAACACACTTCTTCATGTATGGCGATCGTCTCTAATCACTACATGATGCTCTTAAGAGTTATAGCTTTTAACTCCAAATTTAATTATGAGTGTCATCACACCCCACTCTACACCACTGCCTTCGAATTTTCTTCTTCCGTTGGTCTGTTACATTTTCTCATTTTCTTCTCCGTATTTTCACCGATGGGTTTTCAAAAGAGTCCCTCTGATTTCCCCTTTATCGACTATGTTAGGTGGTCCTGAAATCACTCCACCGTTATTTATGACTGTATCCTGGGAACCCACGGTTCTCGAGTGATGATTTTACTATCTCTAGCTTAAGTAATCCTCATGGTGATTTTTGTCCTGATCACTCATTCCTGATTGCTCTTATGTCTTCTGTTGAGCTTCATCTCCCCCAGTTCTTCTTACGGCCCTCGTTGGTAGTCCTAAAATGTTCGATGTTCAAACCACACAGAATTTCGTATAATGAGTCACATCCATTATAATTCGTAGTAGGAGAACGTAAGTCGCATACGTGAAGGAACACAATAATCCTATCACAAGGCTCTACATCAAAGAACGATGCGCTGAAATGTAATAAGCCGCACAGATCCTAAGGACACTAGAACCTGATGCTCTGATACCACCTGTGACACCCCGCCCAATTAAATATAGGGTGATCAGTCCTCTACCAATTCAAAGTAGGATATTCAGTTGGTTCATTCTTAGCATCACTGTCGAAAAACTTTTGAACATATTAATCTCCTAATATAAAATTAAGCTAGGTGTTAAAACATTTCCAATTTTAGTAAAACCAAGTAAATCCATTTCTTTCCATCTTAAAATATAAACCATTCACCACACATAGGAATATAATAAATGTTGAACATGAATCAACTACTGAAATAAATAAGATTGGGTAAAACCTCCCAGTTCAAAACTCCAAACCATAAAATAAACTGAATACAATATCTCCGATGAAGAACTAGAAGTGGGCGACATATGCCCTAAATAAGAAGTCTAGATGAAACTGAATGGAAAGGATAGATGCGTCTACTGCAAGGACCAACAGCTTCCACAACAGCTGCAGCACGTCAAATAACCCAAATCTCTAAATCTAGTACCCATGTGGCTGAGCACCTGATATAATACATATATATAGCAAAAGAGAGAAGAGATACAAGAAACGGGTCAGAGCCCGATGTATAAAAATGATTTAACAAGTATTTAAAACTGGTTCTTAGAACAAGTCTTATACGCATGTTAGTTATCGAACTCTCACATGAGTTTCTCACCTCTCGTCTATTGTGCACGCCTAACGTACATCTAATTTCCCCCTAGTTATACCTCCCAGCCTAACTAGTCAGAAACCATACTAATACTAACTATGCTCACTAGTAGTATTCTCGTATCGCCCATACAATACGCTAATCATATAGTTTATCTCACATACTAAGTTTCATTATTCGCCGTTTGAATGGTTAATATTTTATTCACTAAGATTATTTTATTTCTCATTTCCATTTTATCTACTATTTTCACAAAGTAGAAAGTTACCCAAGTACACTCATACATATATATAGTCTCATCATCCCTATATATATACACTAATCATGCACCCTGAGGTTAAGACCACTTGGTGCAATGTAATGATTATTATTATTACCAAGTCTACTAATTTCACACAGTAACAATATTCACAAGTTCATATGTATATATATATATATATATATATACACTAATCCTGCACCCCCGGGATAAGACCCATTAGTGCACCTATCTAGAACATCCTGCATCCCCGGGTTAGCACCCATTAATGCACCTATCATTAACAATTCATCACCCCCGGGTTATCACCCATTAGTGCGCCTAAGCATAAAATCTTGCATCCTCGGGTTAGCACCCATTAATGCGCCTATCAATAATAATCTAGCACCCCCGGGTTATCACCTATTAGTGCACTTAACAATAGAGTTTCTGCACCCCCGAGTTATCACTCATTAGTGCGCTTAATTATAATGTTCTTGCACCCCCGGGTTATCACCCATTAGTGCTCTTAACAATGATATCACATAATAGGCATACACTCATCCTATTATAATTTATTGGTATTTCTCCAACCTACATACATACTCCTCATACGTATTTTAACCTCATCACTACGTATAGTATAAATATTTAGATTACTATCTCCCTTGTAATCTCCAATGTACATTCTCTCTATACCGAAATAATTAAAGTATTAATTCTCCCATACTTTTCCCGAAATTATGTCCTATTTGAATTTACTATTTGGCAATTTCTCTCACTCCAATAAACCGACAAACTCAAAACTGGACTTTACGAAAATCCCCAACAATTCTCTCTGTCGCTCGAACCAGAAGGGTTGTCGTTTGAACGACTTCCACGTGTCGTTCGAGCGACTTCGTGCGAGATGCCATCTCGCTCGAACGACTTCGCACGAGATCGCGCGAGATGTCACTGCTCGTCTTCTTTCCCAGAATTATGCATTTTTCCACCATTTATGATCCTATAAACCTCTAAGATTCAACACCCAATGCCTCATCATCAATACCCATCAACCCTAACATGTTATAAATCATTCATAGCCTCCTAGGATTATTAATTCGTCATAAATCATCATAATTATATAAAATCCCCAAATCAATTCATATGAACCCTAGTTTCCAAATTTTCAATTAAAGAACCTAATCAACACAGATTCGTTCATCAATATATAATTAAATTTCGTAGTTCATCCTCTACATTCATGACAAAATATTAACAACTAATTACCCCAACCTTTAATCATCATTTGACCTCCAATTTTCACCCAATTAACATGTAAATCAAGGATTGAATTCACCTACACTAACATGAGTATGATTATTGCTAAAGAAAGCAAGTAATAAACACTTACCTCGAATATGACGGTCTGATCCATTGGTGATGTTGGTATGTACGTGTTTCTCTCTTCTCGATCTACGCGTTGGTGGTCACGGTTATGCAAGGTAAGGATGATTTGGCCTTCCTTCTTGGGTTTTGCTTCTCCCCCACACTTTCTATGGACATTATTTTCTTTTCCAACTCTCAACCCTAATGGTCTTCTTTAGGCTGATAAAAATAATTCTTAATTTTCGTCCATTAATTCCACCCAAAAATACAATTTACCATAATGCCCTCTCGGGACGCCGATTAGGCCTAAAATTGCCCCGGGACCCAAACTAAACACCCTGGTATACTATTTTGACTATCTCGACCCTTTCGGACTCAACGGCGCACTTGAAATGACCATACGAGTTAATAAAAATAAATTATCTTTTTATTCTATTCAATTAGTCCCGACACGACTCACACGCGTGTCAGACTGAAATTACCAAACTGTCGTATTTCTCATTTTTCGATAACTTATCAAATTTCATAATTCTATATTACATATCACACAGTAATATTCAATAATTATCCACAATAAGTATTAACCCTTGTCACGCTAGTTAATAATTATTTCAATCCAGATTAATAAAAATTAATTTCTCGCATTTTTAATTTAATTAATCCAACAACAATAATAAATCACATAATTATTCCCATAATAATAATTAATCACATAATTATTTAAATCATCAAAAATATGGGGTGTTACTGTCTTACAATTCATATCTAAGGGCAATGGCTGTCCACTTAGATGGCTATTGACTCGTCTATATATTGTTGTCCAATTGATTAGTATTGCTTTGTTTGTGTCCAAATGCATGGTGGTTTTCTAGTTGTAATATATGTTTATGAAATTATCTTCTAAAGTCATAAATACGTTAACTGGTGTTTTCTATTCTAAAGTCAGTTTTTTTAATTAGAGTTATGACCATGTCATAACAGGTTGAATATGATACTAATGAATTAAGGTCCAATTTGATTACGTAAATTGTTTGATTTTGTAAATTGGTTCATTGTGAATTACAAATGAGTTTAAACCCAATTTTTTGCGGCCTGGTTGTCCCAAAATTATAAATTGGTCCATTTATAAATGGCTCATTTACAAATTGACCCATTAATTGTGTTTGATTTTATTAATGAAATAATTCATTAATTTTCCCATTTTATCTCATGTGTAAAATCTGAAATTGGGTTATTTCTTCAAAAATGTGAAATGCATCAATTTGAAATAAGAGCATTTCATATATGCTCACCCTTATTTGTAAGCTCTCTCTATGCGTGTGCTCTCTCTATCTCTCTCAATATCCATTCATTTTTAACTTTTTTCTAATTGAACCTTAACATAAATTTTATTTTATGATCTCACCTGTGTTGGGCACTTTAATATCAATTTTGTAGAAATTGTTCAACATTCCATTTTATTTATTTAAAAATGTAAGAAAAGGACAAATAAAAACTGGTTATTTGGTGCAGATAGGGACTGAGTTTGAATCGTTTTAGAGGCTCACTATTTAGGTCTTAGAATTCATTTCTATGGACAATGGTTGCCCACTTAGATTGCTATTGACTCTGATTAGTTTTAGTGTACAACTGTATTGATGGTGGTTGTTGTAAAACTCGAACTCGTCTAAAGGTTGTTGTCCAATTGATTGATCATTTCTAAGGACAAGTTTGCTATGTCTTTTTCGTGGTCTTTTTTTTCGAAATGCAAATTGTACACAACTATGTGTGTAGGTTGTTTTTGCAAGCTCACAACAAATTTGAGATACTACATTGCATCTATGGCCCTCGACACAACCCATTCCATTTTGTATTTTCACATTGAATATTTAACTTAACAATTTTATAGTCCCACGCCTCTAAAATATTTATTTAGCTTTTCCATAGTTTTAAAGGTTGGTTCCCAATTTGAATAAATATATCACCTTAGGCCTTGCACCAAAGCATAACCAAATAGGCAAATGATACAAATAGGATTTTTTTTTACCAAAGATTGAACACTTTTAACACATTCAAAAGGACCAGGAACCGGAACAGTCTCATATCATAAAACCATCTATTACAAACATCTAACTGAAGTCATCATACTAATTTTTTTAACAAATTGTCATAAAAGTATACTAATAGAACTGTTTTCATCCCATGAAGTGCACAATTAATCAAGTGGTATTCATGAATATGAATAACATACAAAAAAAACTTTTTAAATCTATTGTATAAACATTACTTTAAGGACACAAATGAAAAAAGAAAATGCAAAGTTAAACCCAATATGCACATATTTTTTCATTTTGAATACACATTATTTGGACCTGCATATGTCTGGTATTGCTTAGGTTAATGAACCTATCCACGCTAAAAATTAGCTCAATAGGACTTCGAGGATCCCATTAGATAATCATGAGTTGTATGATGCAATTTATTTACACTCACACTATAACACGTAAGATAAAATTTTCAAGCAGGGTCGCTTTTCAATTCACAAAATTGGATTATCCAGTTTGTATCAATAATAAAGTTCACTTATCCAAACAATTCAAATGAATTAGTTATGTGTATTTGATGGGAATTAAGGTTTATTGTTATTTTCCCTTTATTTTGTCTTTTAATTAGTTTCCAAGTATGTATAGGACTAATGTGTCATTTTTAGTTTTTAGTTTCCTTTTTAGTCTTTTTGGCACTACAAAAAAAAAATACTCCATTGGGACTGGTATATTAGGGATGGTTTAAGTAGCCGTCCCTAAAACTAATTATTTGGGACGACCAGTACACAGTGGCGGACCCAGGATTTTAGCGAAGGGTGGGCGAAAAATAAAATAACTTAATAAAATAATATTTAATTAAATTAAATAATATTAAAAAAAATCACAATTTATAGAACCTGCATATTATCGAGAATACCATATATAAATAGTCAAATTGTCTTCATTACAAACACTAGACATCAAACTAATCAAACTATCAAGAATTAATTTTTTAACTAACAAATTTCAACTAATTTAACTAACATCACTAATTTAACAAATTAATTTAACTAATTTCACAAACTAATCAAACTGTCAAGAATTAATTTTTTAACTAACAAATTTCAACTAATTTAACTAACATCACTAATTTAACTAATTTAATAAACTAATCAACAAACTAATTTAACTAATTTCAACAAACTAATTTTTATAATAAACTAACGATGTCTGAAAACTAATTTTTATAATAAACTAACTTGATTTGGCTTGGCAGTGGCTACTTGTTTGTTAACTTTCAATAAAAAAATTAATTCTTGCTAACTTTCAATAAAAAAATTCTTGTTAACTTTTTTCAACAAACTAATTATTGCTAACTTTCAATAAAAAAAAAACTACCGGTTTGTTTGTTAACTTGATAATGGCTGACCGACCAGACCCAGTCCAGATCCAGTGAGTGAGAGGAGGAGGGGAGAATCAGCACAGGACAGCAGACGCAGAGCAGAGGGCGGAGCTTCGCTGGAGAGGAGGACGAGCGGACGGACGGACGGAGTTGAGCTGCGCTGGATGGAGAGGATGAGAGGAGAGGAGAGGAGGAGCGGAGCTGCGCTGGAGAAAGGAGGAGGAGCGGAGCCGCCGCTTCTAGACGGTTTTGTGCGGTGGTTGGAGAAGAGAAAAGGATTCATGTGTGTGTAGTGGCTAAAAGGGGAAAGACGATTAGGTTAGACAATAAAAACGCGTGTGTTTTGTGTATGTGTACAAATAAGAATAAGAGTTATTTTCATTTGTGCCCCACAAACAATATGTCTTCTATTATCAAATATTACACGAAGGTAAAAAAAAAAACAGTCTATACCCGGGAAAAAATTCCAAAAACCCTAGGTGAGCGGCCGTCCACCTAGGTCCCCCCTGCCAGTACTACCGTCCTATATACATGTATTATTAGGGACGGGTTAACTCACGTCGTCCAAAATACCACCTAAGGGCTCGTTTGGTTCGAGGTTTGGAAATGGAATTTAGGATTCCTGGAATTTAGAATTACCCTCATTTAGAATTACAATGTTTGGTTAGAGATTTAAGGGGGAACTTAGAATTCCTGGAATTTAGAATTCCCCTGAAATTGGATTCTCCTTTCCCCTCTAAAATAGGGGTAATCCTATATTCCCGGACATATTACCTTACTTTTGTGGTGTGATAAAAATACCATTTCACATAAACTCATAAGTACACTTTCTCTCTCTCATACACACACACACATTCTCTCTCTCTCTCTCTCTCTCACACACACACACACACACACACACACACACACACATACTCACTCTCTCTCGCACACACATACATATACACACTCTCTTTCTCTCTCACTCACACACATGCTCTCTCTATCTCTCTCACACACATAAACACTCTCTCTCACACACATACACATACACACTCTTTCTCGAATTTTTTTTTGATGTGTTCAACGACATCAAGTTTTGATGTCGTCCAATCACATGGTTTTTTAAGAAGTGTTCTCTCACTTCATTTAACGATTCATTATCTCGTATTCAAGTGACGTTCTCTCGCTTCATTTAATAGGAAATAAAATAGTTTACACCATTTATATATAAAAAAAGAATGACATTTTTATACTATAACATTTTTTCTTTAATAACAGTTTTTATATATAAAAATATTACAACAAATTTTAAATGTTTTTAAAACTCTTTTTTTTTTAAATAAAAAAGTTAAAAAATAATTTTTTATATAAACTATTAAAAATGTTTTAAATATGTACTATTTTTTTAAAAAGTTAAAAAACGTGTTTTTTAAAACTGTTTTTCATATATAAACATTTTTTTTAATATATTAACACTGTTTTATAGATTAAAACTATAAAAATATATTTTAAATGTTTCTTTAAACTGATTTTTTTTAAATAAAATGTTAATATATATTTCTAATATATAAAAAACAGTTTTTAAATGTTTTTCGCCATTCAAAAAACTGTTTTTGTACAACAACAAAAAAATGCAAAATAAAACTGTTTAATATGTTAATATATAAACACATTTTTATTTATATAGACACATTTTTTTAATGTTTAATAAACACATTTTTTAATGTTTTAAATATGTGCTATTTGTTTAAAACATTAAAAAATGTGTTTTTTTAAACAGTTTTTATATATAAACAGTTTTATTTTTGCATTTTTTTTTGTTATACAAAAATAGTTTTTTGAATGTTTTTATATTTCTAATAAAAACATTAAAAAAACTGTTTTTTATTTATTAGAGATATAAAAACTGTATTTTTATATTTAAATAAAAGTGTAACAAAACACGTTTTTTTAAACTTTTTCAAAAAATAGTATACATTTAATATTTTTTTAACAGTTTACATAGAAGGGATTTTAGATGGCGGGAAAAAGGAATTTCTGCTTGAACCAAACAATGGAAAGGATTTGAAGATTCCAGGAACTTAGAATTCCCATTCCCTCACCAAACCTCGAACCAAACGAGCGCTAAAAAGGGATTACAAGGAATGGTTATTTTTTCGGTCCCTTGAAAGTTGGTCCTCTAAAATTTGAAGGGACGGTTTCTTGTTTCAAAAATGCTATTTGGACTGAATTTTTGACATAAAAATTTTAGACACACTGAGGTGTCAAGTTATTATTGGTTAGTTTTGTGGGTCCACGCCAGTGGGACCCCAAAACCAACCAATATGAGACTGCCACATCATTTTGTCCCCAAAAATTCGGTCGAATCTTCGGTCAGTGTAGAACTGCTCTTCTTGTTTTTGCCAATTCATTTTCAGTGTTCCCTCTCATCTCATCCCCAAATTAATTCCCCCTCAAAATCACGATTACCCATTTTCTCTCCATACCTGCAATTTACACCCCCCTTTCTCTCGATTTGATGGCTCTGGCTCCATAAACGTAAAATCTCTCCCTCTCTCTCGATCAGCGGCGACCCGAAACCCTCGTCAATATGTTTTTGCTACATCTCTCGGCTTGCCGGCGGTTATCTTGGGATTCGATTCTAAGGTATCAGATGACTTTCACTCTAGATATTAGTTTTAGCTTTATTATGAAGACTGTTTGGGTAGTTAAAACTTCCTTTTGATTTGTATTGTGATTTCTGTAATATAGATATCGTTTCACTGCTAAAACATTTACATGGTTTTGAATTTTTCTAATTGTGTGGCTATAGGATGATGATAATGATTTGGAATAGCAATACCCTTTCTTTTGACGGCTTCACCTGTAGTGGAAACTAATTACTTCTTAATTTATATTTTGTACAGTTTTTTTGATATTTTTGTTTACTGACTTGTATGAAATTACTTTTTCTTTTTTTAGGGGTCAATCACAGAAGGTTCTTTCACAGGGTCACGATGACCCTTTAGGCTAAAACTGACTGGTAATACTTCTAATTCAATTTTCTTATTTTGATCTTACTTTAAAAAATGTGTATATTAGATACTAATCTTAGGGGTGGGGGTATTTAAGATATTAATCTTCTCTCTGTATTTTCTTTTTACTGCAATATAGTTTTATACTGGAATTTCAATACTTGTCTCGTTTCAACACAGCCACTCCGCCTGTGAGAAAGAAAATGGTGTCAGGATCAGGAATCTGCGCTCGTTGGCCAGAAAATTGTTGTGGTTCGTTGAGAAGTTGAAGTAATTGGTCGTGTTGCAAAGTTGTGCACGGCCCACATTTGAAGTTGAAGCAATTGGTCGTGTTCGTCATAAGAATTTGGTGAGGCTGCTAGAATATTGTGCTGAAGGTGCTCACAGGTACTATGATTTCACTGATAACCGGATATATAATTGCATCGCAAGTTTATAACCCGATGTATGCTAGAAAATTAATATTGCATCGAATAATATAATTTGTGATTGGGTTGTTTAGGATTCATCTTTTAATTAATACAAATTATAAAGATTCATTTATACACACTAGTTGTGCCCACGTGCGTTGCACGTGTGGCTGATCCAGATATTTGATTTGACAGGTTCGTAATTTTAGAGAGGTGATTGACACATGTAAACTAATTGATGTCGGTTTTAAGGCTATGAATTTAAATGATATGGAGGGCTGAAAAATGGGGAGTGGTTGGAGGAAAGACTTATTAGAATGTTTGCAAATTAATAATGGAGTTTTATCTATAAATATATTTTATGAAGAGTTGGTTGTGGTGATTACTGGAATTTAATTGTTTGATTCTCATAGTTTGAAGTATATTGTGACTAATCTTGATTATTTAATTGTTCATCACTTTATTATTTCGTTTACTTTAGTTCATATGTGATATTTAAAGACTACTTTATTTATGAATAAGGTGTATTTCAAGAAAGATCATAAATAAAATTATGATTATATTGTATGTACATATGCTGTCATTAACCAAAATATGTGGAATTGAAATTACAATTTAATATTCATTATACATATTAAAGTAAATAAATGTAGTTACTCTATAAATATAAGACTTAAAATCTTTATTGTAGGCAGATTGATTAGGCAGATCGCTACCAAGAATCTCATCATGCTTAGCAGTATGTATATTTATCAGATGTGTTTGGGAGTTCCCCCCAAACACTTCAGCAGAGACTATTTCACTAAATCTTAATAATGAAATTGAGTCCCCAATGAAGTGGTCAAGGGAACTCTAGAGGACAACATATGTTTCTTCAATATTCTTAATTATTTTATTTTCTTGTTTACTACTATTAACATACCCTACTATTCAAAGTATGTTGATTTATTTGTTTCAAGTTCTAAATATTATCTTAAATATTATCTTAAGAGAAGACACAAATGTAAAAGAATAAAGGCATGGGCAGTGAACATAGTCCCAAATGTGTGTTATATGATAGGTGGAGACTATTTGTTAGTAAATGTAGTAGTGACATCCACGAACCAAGCAGTAACATCTACAGCTACTGATTGATATAATGGATCCACTACATATCCAAATTCAGTGGATGTTATCTCCATTTTAATAGAAGAAGGAAATTATTTGCCTATATTGAGCATTGTCATCCTCAAACAGTTGGAGGCTAATGTTATAGAACCGAAATCTGATCGAATACAGCAAAAAAAAGAAACCAATGGGAATGAAGCAGTCCACATTGACCCTATAAACCCAACTTTGAACACTCATAAACCAGTTGAGTATTCCAACACAATAAGTACAGATATGACCAATGGGAACTACAGGTTACATTGATTTATATAAAACTATAATAGCATAGTTCATAAGTTAATTTAGTACAGTTACTATTAATTGCAACCAGAAATTGTAAACTGAATTCATACTAATCAAGCTAGACTTCATGGAATTTTGGTTGGGATTTATTTCTTCATTTACGGATTTTTTAAAACTAAGGTTAAGAAGATCAAACTTTCATTTCTTTCTTCGTTTGTCCATATAATAAATAAAAAGGTGGATTATATAAGATTACAGAGAGATCTCAAAACAGGGAAAAACTGATGCAGTATTGAATTTGTCTAAGGTATGCCCAAGCCCACATCTAACAAAGCTTCATATGTTGCGATTCACCTCAAATCGGGCGAGGCTCCTTCATTAAGGCCTATGCCTTGCGGGCGTAGGGGGTAGGTTGAAGCATGGCTTAGTCTCACCTCATTATACATTTCGAATAAAGTATAAAATTTTAATGAATGTGATTCGCCACATTTACGTTACAATAGATGTTTATGTCCTATGAAGGATTTTGTCTACTATCATCTAGTCAATGACACATAGTTTTATCGAATCCTATATAAGAAAAACTATCTCAATTATTTGGCTTAGGATAAGGAGGTGAATGCCTATTCTAGCCCATTAAACAACACTGACATATGTTTCTTTTTCGTTTTTGGGAACATAAGACAATCTTACATAGATCAGTTTTTCGTCAACTGGTTTCCAATTGGTCATAAATACTATTGGATAATGAATGCAAGAAATTTGTACTTCGTTTCAGTCCCATAATACCATTAACATATCCTTGGAGTCAACTTCTATATTGATAGTTCACCTATAGGACTGAGATCCATCTTAAATTAGGACTCCAAGAAGAATGAATTTAATTTAGGGAAGGTCTATAATTTTATTCTGAAATTTTCAAGTAGATTAGTATCTTTATTCTTTTTCCTATCACCTTGTACACATGTCAAAATCAATACAACAACAATAAAACCTAATTACAGCTTGATGACATGTCAAATGAATGGAATTAAAGACAAGAATACGTAAGTTTTAAGTTAAAAAAATATAATGAAAATATTTTGAAAAAATTAAGTTAAAAAAGCATATATTTGGCTAATTTAAAAAAAAATACGTGTGAATACGTAAGTTCTTGCATCAAAGTCATTTTAAACTTAGTGGTCCAAAAATTCCACTCACTGAGTACCCAATTGCTCCAAAAAAGCACACCAAATAATGAATCATCATAGACTTTGATTCTTTTGGTTCATAGGTTGTTTCATTCATCATGATATCAAAACGTTAAATATGTATATTGCAATGACTTAATTTTGTTTATCCAAACAATTATGTTATTCATTAGTTTATAAAGATTTGGGTATCTACTTGGTTCTACTCTATAATTTGTTATACATGCGTAGTTTGTGTTTCATATCATTCAATTGATATGATGTAATTTGTTTCCTAACTCTTTAATTTTTTTTCTTTTCCATAACAAAGAAAAAAAAGCTACAAATTACAAATTGTAAAGCGTATGAATTTTTTTAGCTTATCTACATATTTCTTCAATTGGTTTTATGATGGCCAGTAAATTAAATAAAAAATGATAAGTAAATTCGCAATCATACATTAATCAATTGCAATTACCTCGTAAATAAAATTAAGATTCCTTCACTATGAGATTGAAAGTCCAAAATTTTATAAGAAATACTGACAATATCCTGTAAAAATCCAAACGAAATATATTATCATCTCGAATATAAATTATACAAAATAGTTTCAATATGGTATTAAGTACTTCACATACCATGTAAACAAAAGTAAAATTTCTTCATTCTCAGATTCACAATTCGAGCTTGTACTACCAATGTTGACAATATCCTACAAGAATTAACAATTACTTACGAAAAAGTGAAATGATAATAATTTCTTACGAACTATCAAATTACATTCCTACTACTGTTAACATACTTGTGAAGAGTAAGAACATCGTATTATATAAGAATGACAATAAACCCCAAAAGTAAATAGTTGTCTTAGTGCCAACAACTAATGTATGTAATAGTGAACTTCCACCATACGATTTTTTTTTTTGTTATCATGAGTGAAATTTCCATAATTAGAAATTATATAATAATGAAAATATACCATAAATTTAAGTACTTGTCTTATCTGTGGTACCAAATTATTGAACTTCCACCTTGTGAAAATAATAAAAAAATTTATTACCATGAGTGAAATTTTCGTAATTAGAAATTATATAAGAATGACAATAAATCATAAATTAAGTACTTGTCTTAGTTCCATGAATTATTGTAGTAGTGAACTTTCACCTTACGAAAGTAATAATTTTTTTTTATCATGAGTGAAATTTTCGTAATTAGAAGAAAATCACAAAAAATAAGCACAATCTTTAGTACTGGAAAAGTTTATATCAGTATGCATAATTTTCAAATTATTAACATTTAAAACAGTAGGCATAAGTGAATGTATATAATTGCTTTAAAATTAACATTAAATTTAGAATATGTAATAAGAGCACATATCTAAAAACATGAAAAAAAATGAAAATGGAAAATACAAACTCTAATCACAAATGAGAGACAAAATTCTTCAATGAGATATATATAATTATAAAATTTATGTAATTGTCTTCATCTTCAAATTAACAAATGCATACTTTGTTGACATAATAAAAAATTATAGACGGAATTAGGAGTATTGACCTTAATTTTGGCAGAAGAAATGATAGCAATAAAGCAAAGAAAAGCAAAGAAAAGCAAAGACTTTCAATTAAATAGTTGTTTGAGCTTCCATTTATAAAGATGAATTTCTAAGGTTGAAAGATGAATGTATTTTGATGGTTGATATGCGTGAATGAATAGGAGAGGGATAGGATGCATGAATGTGAGTGAATTGGATAATGAAATTTGAGGCAATTGAATTTGAATTTCCTGGGTTGGAACATGAATGTATTTGGATGCTTGGTATGTGTGAATGAATATGAGATGAAATGAACCTGGTTATTTCGTAGGCGCCAATGAATTGGGAAAATATATGTTTGACTATTATTAAGGGTATAATAGAAATTTTAAATTTAATGAGGATAGTTTAGTCTTTTAACTATCGAAGAGGAAGTTCCCTCTTTTTAAGTAGTAGGTTGTTTAGGATTCTTGTTTATGAGTATGTGGACAATGGGAACTTGGAGCAGTGCCTTCATGGTGACATGGGACCTTCCAACCCTCTTATTGGGTCATCAAGAGTGAGGTGAGATCATATTTTTGTAATCATACATGTTGACAAGTACGCCTGGATTTGGGTCCCCACTTCAGTTTCAAACTCATGGTCATGAACCACTCATTTAAACTTAGAACACGTCTTCTGACTTCCGATCTTACTTCCATTGCCCCAAATGCATCCATACTACTGATTACATTTTGCAGCCCCAAGATTGAGAATGCCTTCTGAAGATGGCAAAGCCCCCCCCTAAGGAATTAATCTTTGAACCACTATGCTTGCCCACAACAAAGCAACTTAAAAATTGGAAACTCTTTAGTCTATCCATTCCAATCGGCATCTCCATTATTCTTTTTCCACTGAGATCAAAACGTCGCAAGCAAATTAGTTTCCTCATTTCTCGGGGCAACACAGAGAGACTTACAATTTGACAACAACAATGTTTGTAAATTGAACAGAGTAGTTACTGAATCAGGTAACCATTTGATTTGTGTGCAAGAGACATCCAAATAGCGTAGATGTATCAAATTAAATATTGACTGGGGCAATTCAGTTATAGAATAATGTGATAAATATAACACCCCTAAGCATCTTAGCATTAGCAACTTATCATTCAATACTTGGCCCATTAGATAAAACTTGATTCTTTGTCAAATGGGTGCTTGTCATCATCTATACAGAAATAAAATACTCCAGCTACAAACTGTGATAAATAATTGATTAGATCGTGCATTACAAAACATGATTCTTTGTCAAGCTAACCTCTCCTATAAATAGGCCCTTGGCCCTCATTTGTAGTTAACCTTGAATATTGAGAATAGAGAACAAAGAATAGAGAGAGAAAGAAACACATTTCATTTCTTTAGTTTAGTTGTTGTTGTGTGGTGTAGTGTAGTGTAGTTGTGTAGTTAATTGTTGTGTAGATAACTTCTTCTTTTACGCTTCCGCACCTTAGATTACATCAAATTGGTATCAGAGCCTCGTTTGTTCTTGTATCAATTATGTTTATAGACGTTTGGGACTTGAATTGGGTTCATCCGGATGAATTTCCGACCAAGAACCCTAATTCCCCCATTTCGCACATGGACAGCCACCCAACGAACCTAGGAGACACCAATTATGCTGATCAGACTACCAACCTTCCAGAAGGGTTGGAACCCCACTGTAGCCTAACAGATTTCATCGCTGGAGCAACCGTTAACCCAACCCAAGCAGGTCAACCCCCTGTTGACTCGTCCGATGCCCCGACCTTGCTGGAATTACGGGACAACAGTCCCATCACTGCTCGACCCACTCGGATCTCACCGGACCCTATCGACCCTTCTGAAACCATCCCAGGCTTCAACTGGAATTTCAAGAGGGTGCTGCCAATGATCAAGAACCGATGTTTTTCACCCCCGATCAATCCAAGATTCACCCGGTTCTATTCAAGAAGCATCCCTCCGCAAACCCTAACCAATTTCAACAACAAAAAAATAATTTCAAACCATATTTACCCTATTTTCAAGAATCCCTAAAGCCCACTCCCCTTAATAGACATTCATATTCAACCCCGACAATCTCCCACCACATCACAAACCCTACTCAAATTTTTGCACCACCCGGACCTATTCAACACGCTAATTCCCTATCAATTTTTGAAAATTATAATTCAGTCCCCGAATTTTCTAAACATTACAAATCTGCCCCAAGTCTATCAAGGCCCTACGATTTCATCCCTCCCCCACTCGGAGAATACCTTTCTTCCAAATTATCGTGGGATGGTACCAAATACGGGCTCAACATGAATGCATGTGTCGATTTCGAGAAGGTTGTGCCATCATTAACAAACTCCAAAGTCTTCTAGATTCTTGGGCCGCGACGGATTCATATCTAACTCAAAAGCTTCACGCATTCGCGTATAGTGCTTACTCTATCGAGGAGTATGAGATGTACCGTCAACACCTAAATAGATGTCGAGTCGAGTATTTTGAGATGAAGATGGCATGTGAACAATGGGTACATGCACGAGCGAGGAATTTGGTCCCATATTTCGAGTACTTGTCCACCGGTGTCCCTACTACTACATCCGATGTCATCCCCGCGCACACCGTTGATACTATCACTTCGATTATGCTTCACGAGGATGTCTCCGAGGTTGTTGAGACCCCGACGATTCTTGATAGTGATTACGAGTTCCTTCCTTGTGACTTTATTCCTATCTTCGAGGAGGTTGGGTGGATCACTCGTACTCGACATAGGGATTTGGAGACACTTGAGATTGTGGACTTCATTCCTATCTTTGGAATAGAAGATGATGGGTACTTTCTATGTGATTTTTTCGATTTATTTGTTGAAGACGGTTGGGAGACTCGCACTCACTATCGCGAGGTGGAAATATTTGATTTAACGGATTTATTTCCAATTTTGGGTCACAATGATGAGTTTTGTGATGATCGTTCGGTGGTTGTTTCCTTTGAGGATTATATTTTGCGTGAGGTGATCACGATTGGCGTGGGTCTTGTGGACCCTTTTTGGGTTACTTATGAGGAGCTCTCCACGACTCATTTACATGATTTGATGCTACGGAGTCTCATCATGAAGAATTGGGATGATACTTGGCATCAATGGCCCTCTCCGCATCGATCTTGTGTTAGCTCTTCATTTGGACGGATTAGAGGCCACACTCCTATTCATCGGCCATGGCGTAAGATTGTGGTTTATCTTCGCGGATATTTTGCGAGTCATCACGCGGGACACTTTAAAGGACGACTTCCCTGTCAATTAGGGGAGCCCGCGGATAAGGCCCTAACACACACTTTCTTCACTCAGGATGAGCTCTCTCAAGTAGGGGAGAATGATGGAAATTAGGGTGTATTGTTATTTTCCCTTTATTTTGTCTTTCAATTAGTTTCCAAGTATGTTTGGGACTAATGTGTCATTTTTAGTTTTTAGTTGCCTTTTTAGTCTTTTGGGGTATTAGCTTGATTAACAAACTAACATCTTCTATAAATAGGCCCCCTGGGCCCTCATTTGTACTTAACGGGCCCTCATTTGTACTTAACCTTGAATATTGAGAATAGAAAATAGAGAGAGAAAGAAACCCATTTCATTTCTTTAGTTTAGTTGTTGTACAGTGTAGTTGTTGTGTAGTTAATTGTTGTGTAGATAACTTCTTTTTTTACGTTTCCGCACCCTAGATCACATCAGTATTCCTCGTATTGGGTTGTTTGCATATATCTGTCACCCGAATGTATTGACCCTACCTAATATTTTATTTTGTAACCATTACACGGGCCCGAATTACACATTTTAGATTTTTGTGCTAACCCAATAATGATTCTCATCCTAACAGATTTGAGCAACATGGAAAACATGAAACATGTGAAATTTTTAGGGCCAATTTAAACACTTAAATGAACAATAATAGAAAGAAAAATAGAGCAAAAGTACTAATCATATTATGAAACATGATGATCAAGGACAAAAGTCTAATAAGGTGGCATATAAAATTGTGAGAAAATACTTACTACCAAGTATACCTATCGGTTTTATGATGTAGCACTCAAATGAGCAGAGAGGAGGTACTAACCTATATGAATTTAAATAATATTACAAATTAATAAATAGATTCAGAAAACGGCTATCTAACCAAATCCAAAGGTCTGCCAAAAATATAAAGCATCCACTCATGCATTTGACCAAAACACCTACCAAGGCTACCATAAACTATGAAATTGGCAAAGTTCAACTTAGGGATCAACACAAAAGGGTCTCTACAAGTAACAACAAAGATAATTTTGTAAACTATATTGATTAGTTAGTAAATAAACATACGAAGCAAATACCTCAATGACGGAAAGAACGGTGACTAAGTGGCAATCGTATGATGTGTGAGGGCAACCGAAGAGCAAAGATTCAACCTTCTGGTATAATAATTTGTTATTTGTCACATTATGAATTCTCAACAGCATATAATTTCAGCTGGGATGAAGATTGATGATGTGATTGCTAAGGTTATGGGAGATAAGTTTGCGTTGTTGGAGATAAGTGAGGATGTTCCTTTAAGGCTAAATTGTTATCTACTATGGCATGTTCATATGTTGATGTATTGAAGCGGGGAGTCTTGTGACACCCCGACTAATTAAATACCGGGTAGCTACTCCTTTATTAAATTAATTCAAAATGCCAAGTTGGTTCAGTTAATAGCATCACTGTCGAAAACATTTTAATAATTACTAACCACCTAGTATTTAAAAGGTAAGTGCCAAATTTTAAGTTAAGTCTAATTAACATGCAATAAAAGAATAATGGAAGAGTCAACATAATCCATTCACCATACGAAGTAATGAAATAACCAACAATAATAATAAGAAATCCGGAGGAAAACTCCTCGCAACAATCCCAACAAAAGAGAATAATACTACAAGTCTGAATCCTGAATAATTACATGCCAAAAGTCTGAATAACTGAAATAAATGCAAAGTCTCTAAAAGAAATGGGCGACATGCCCTACAACTGATAGCTGATAAATATCGAGTCAAGATCGATGCAGCGTCTACAAGCAAAGTCCTGTAACTTCCACAAACAGTTACAGCTCGTCACCTGAATGAGAATCCTATGCATGGTGTCCTTGTGGCTGGGCACCTAAAATGGTTTTTACAAAAATAGATTTGAAAGCAAATGGGTCAGAGCCCGAAAGTGGAAAACATTTTGAAAACAGCAAGTGTTTTAATATCATTAAAACATTAAATGCAAAGTACATGTTAGGACGTGCACTCTCATGAAATTCTCACCTCTCGACTACATGTGCACTCCTAACGTACATTACCCATCTAAATGACACATATATCTAACCAAAACGTAATAAGTTCTACCTCTTACTACTCGATTCCCATATTACATTCTAACGTTTCCAAATAATTAAAGGGCTTTGATTAAACTCAGATTCTCAATATGTAATACATTTCACTATCGGTTAACCCGTTATGTTTTCTCACTACATTACCATAATTATGTTCACAAAACAACATGAAAGTTCTCATTAATTAAGTGTATATTATTCACGTCATAAATATACAATACAAGCACCCCGAGACTAAGCTGCGGTGCACACATACTCTACTATCCATCCCGGTACATCACGTACATAAGGATCACATATTCCGAATCTCTCAGGAATAGTTCACAGATAACATCACAAATAATGGAGGCGAACACAGTCACATCACATGGGTCACGCACATACCTGCGCTCCCACGATCAGCAGACTTATTAACATCCCAATAAGTCCTTCTCTGACCTATGTTCCTCGAGGTAACCAGTCTAAATCCGGATAACACAAGGATTAGAGGGCCTTAAGCGAACGCAAACCTCCCGTGATAGCAAGTATGGTAGGTATGTCATACACATAAAATCAGTACATATATACTAAGTATGCACACGTCTTAGTAATCACCATAATATATTGGTACATATCTCTTCTCGTACTGACATATAATACTACACCATTTATATGTTCCCGGTTAATATAATTAATTAGGCCGTCAATAGCTCACATCGTAATAGACACTCACGTCCTACTTCACATTTTCCTTTAGGTTCAAACTTCACTTCTAGGTTTGACTCCTCATAATATCCCAACCATCCCAAATATATCAATTACTCATTAAGGAAAGGCTATCTCTACCTACACACAAGGTTACGGGGCACTCGGGATCAAAACAGGCTAAAAAGCCTAAACTGTCAACTCGTTCGAAGTCTCGTTCGAACGAGGCTGTTCGAACGAGACTTCGTTCGAACGAACTGAGTCTTCTAACGAGATCTCGTTCGAACGAAGTGGGCTTTCTAACGAGATCTCGTTCGAACGATCTTATCGAACGAACTACACCCTCGTTAGAAGTCAATGGTCAACTCGTTAGAAGCTCGTTCGAACGAGCTCGTTCGAACGACCTGGGCAGGTCTTCTAACGAGTGGCCAGTTTCAAGCCCAGAATTCCTTATTTCGTTTTTTCCTCTTTTCTTCCCTTCTAATCTTCTCTAAACATTAGTCCAACAATATATCAAGGTTCCTAATCGTCTCTAAACATACATAGGTCACCTACTAACGTTTTTGTGGGGATTAAATCAATATAACCATCATCCAAATATCAAATCTCTACATATTTTTCCCCAATTTCAAACACATGAACCCTAGAATTTATAAGTCATCTAGAAGTCTAATTAAATCCGTTTTTGGTTTCATACTAAATGTAATATCATCAGAATAATCATCAACTACCAATCTACATGCAATTTCCTCATCAAGAATGTAATTTCTCTTTCCAATTTAATGGGTTTTCATTAACTCCCAAGAACAAATCAAATTTCTATCAATTCCTACACATGGAAGAAACATTCTCTATAAAAACGAAATTAAATCACTTGCCTTAATGGTAACTCTGGATTTGATGACGAATTTGATGAACGGATCTCTCTCCTCTGCAGATTTCTCCTCTCCTCTCTTTCTACAAGCTCTTCTCTAATGGTGGCTATGGAGGCTAGGGTTTTGTCTTAGGAAACTTTCAATAACCTCCGTAGTCTATTTGGGTATTAGTGGGCTTAGTGGGTTAATGCCTAATCAGATATTAACTCCCAATTTTCGTAGCTTTTAATTCCTCAAAATTCAAAATTACCAAACTACCCTTATACGTTGCCGGTATGGCCTAAAAATGCCCCGGGACCCAAACCAAACTCCCGGCTAGTGTTTTCTGACTATTTCGACCCTTCCGGACGCGTTGGAACACTCAAAACGACCATACGGATAATAGAGATAAAATTCACTTTTTAATTATCATAATTATATACCATGACGCGACTGTCACACGCGTCTCAACAAAATTTCCAAATTGCCGCATTTCAATCTCACGACAAATTTCAAAATTCAAAATTCATATATAATCATATATGTACATATAATCAAATACCAACTCGCATCTCGCTAGTATTTTAATCCGGATTAATTTCCAATTAATACGCATTTATTTTAATTAATCCCATAAAATAATTATCACAAAAATACGGGGTATTACAAGTCTAAGCTAAAATTGGGTTTGACATTGTAACTCAAGCATAAAGTATTTTTAGTAGCAACACTATTAAGTATACTTGATTGTACTTTATGCTTCATTAGTTAATCATTAGGATTGTTGTCACAACTTATATTAATATGATCAAGCAATATAACATACGATTTTTTATACCTGTTTCTAAAGTTGTTAATATTTTTCATGTGTTGTTCTAAGGTGGACAAGTGAAAGTGTCCAATAGTGTTGTTGATATTATTGGGTGTTGAAGTTTGATTTAGTTACTTCTCCCATGGAATATTATTTTTATATTTCGTGATTTTAATTTTTTTTTTTCTAACTTGTTGGGAAAGTTTCAAAATTATTTTCTGGACTAATATGTATGTTTGAGAGATTTTGTTTAATTGAATGCCGATGGACTAATAATATGTATCATTATCGGGATGTTAAACATGAACTCTGCTTCATACAAACAATATAAACTAATTTTTCCTAACTTAAAATTGGCAAGTTGTTGATGGATTTGAGAGTGGAGGTTTGCTAACTGTTGATAGTCATAAATTAGTATTCTTTGTTTGTATCCAAATGTATGGTAGTTTTCTAGCTGTAATATATGTTTATGAAATGAGTAATAATAGGGAGACCCAGTTTTTTGACACATTTTTGGAACACATTGATGTGTCATCACCACATTGGATGTTGTTTTTAGTGGAACCCATGTGACCCACACACACCACCTAATGTGATGATGACACATCACCGTGTCTAAAAAATGTGTCCAAAGCTTGGGTCTCTCTATCATTACGTTTTCTAATCTAATGTAAAAGTAAAATTAATTGGTGTTGTGACTTGTGTCGTAATAGGTTGAATATGATGCTAATGAATTAAGTGTTTTCTGACATGGCAACTGTTAGCATTTAATAGTGAAAAGATTTATTATCGATGTCAAACGTGTTACTCTTTATTTTAATTTCCTTTTTATCCCTCTTAGGAACATTTAATTTTGGATGTTTCCCTAGTCAAACAAAGCTTACTTTCTAAGTCATTTTCCAAATTTTATTTTACATTTGAGTGGTTACAGGGAAAATGGACACCTCATCGTTTGAATGAAGCTATTGAGATTTTGACACCACTTGTGATTCAGCGGTTTTGACGGCCTTACGGAAGGCGAGACGGCTCTGTATATCGCCGCGGAAAACGGCCATGAGGAAATATTCAATTACTTGCTCAAGTTCTGTGATTTCCAAACAGCTATGATCAGGTAAAAGTCTAGTATGCACGTGTTTCATGTTGCAGCCAAAGGCGGCCACTAAGGTATATACACACTTTTTGTACTTCTTCGAATTCACTTTTTGTATTGCTGTTAGAAATGTTACTTATATGAGTGACACCGATGATGAAAAGACCTGTAGATGGCTCATATGCTTTTTTAAACTAAAATTTATTATATTAACGCTCCTACCATAGTATATATGATTCCTACATTTGAACCCTAGAAGCAGATGGTGAACAATATCCCACCAGAGTAGATGTTGATTTCACAATCTTTGTGTTCTTAAACTAGTAATTGGATTTTATTTTTCTCCATCCTTTTCCTTTTTATAGGTTTAGATTTTTTAGAATTTCCTTTGTATCTGCATTGATGGACATCTGAAAGGGCTGTGTTACTTGGTTTCAGGATAATTACAAAGTTTTGGAAGTAGATTATGACGTAACTGATGAGAAGATCAGATTGAATTACAGAATGCAGAATGCTTGCACTGGTTACTTATCCATACTTTTTGCGTAGCTTCCCATTGTGGTTCAACATTATTTCTTATTACATCCAATATTATTCCAATGGTACATCGAGTTCAAATCAACATATTTCCAAACTTTATTAGCATGCACATAAGTGGCATCTGGACAAGCACATATGTGAGATGGCTGTTACTGCCAAATTTCAACAGATCAACGAGGCTTACACAGGTAATTCTTTGTACTTAGTGAGCACAAGAGGTCAAGTTCTCCCATTATATAATACCATGTCTATCAATCACTGGCATTCAGTTGGTTTCCTAACACTGATATTTTCGTGCACTAGAAATTAATTTGATCTCCTATCTTCATTACCAAATTCATGGCTGGGTAGATGGACATTGAGAAACTGTCTTGCTCAATTGGATAGGTTATCAAGGTTGATGTTATACAGTTGGAGTGATGAATATACATGTTAGGTAAAGTCGGCATTTGAAATTAGGCCAGTATCACCTATGGAGATTATGGATTATAACCGAGTTATATTGAATTTCGCAAGCTTCTAGGGGGGGTGGCGATCCAAGAATTGGAGATTAGGGGATCAAACTATGTATAATTTTTAAGTTTTCGGGAAAACCTTTAGATTTTTGGTAAAAAATGATTAATTTAGCATTAAAATTTTAAATTCTGAATTTCTAATACTAATGATTTATCTCATTAATAGTAGATAGTAGAGAATAGGTAAGAGAGTTCAAAGAAATAAGATGCAAAATTAAAGATTTGTGCATATAGGATTATGCTATTGGAACTTGTACTTCAAGATTCTTGCCCACTCACTACCTTTGGTTTAATAAGTCTGTCACCAAAAGGTGGTTGTCACTTTCACCAAAGTCCCCATGTGCCCTTGTCCGATCATCTCACTTATTCTGATCTGCTCGTTCAAGTAATTGTTTATAGCTTAATATGGATTGTGATTGTACAATTATTAGCTGCAAGGTGCATATTAATCAACAATAGAATTTAACTTGGACGCACATATGAGAACTAGTATGGCCTATGGATTTGTGATTTGTTGATTTGAATGCATTATTGATTAGATGAACATGTTGGATGAAGATAGTGATTATAAATGATTATTGGGAAAGTTAAATCACTAAAGAACCTACGTAAATACTCGTAGATTGAATGCAAAATTGAAAATTGACTGATTAAATGTGACGAGAACAAATTACTTCACTAATTTACAGCCCCACACTCTTCCTTGCAGAGCCAAAGATGATGAGATGGTGCATTCATATGACACTTCCAAGCTGATACACTTTCTCATCAGATAGTTTCATCCATAGTAACTATTCAAACAGTAATTGTTTTTATTCGGGGCCACTACCTCCAAATAATGACCATTGTGATTATATCACCGAGCATTGGAGGCCCAATTGGTATAGATAATGACCTTGAGTGCGGCGAGGATGTGGAGGCTGAGTTGTTGACAACAGCACACTAGTCTAGGAAAGAGAATTGTAATTTTTTAGTTACTTTTAAATTACTGAAATTTGAAAGTTAATGTATTTTTTTGAGATTTTGTATGAGTTACACCTTATTATATAATGATATCTTCAATGTTATTAAAATGTAAATGTTGAATATTTTTATGTGGTCCTTCGTTTATGTGGACTATATTTATGTGTACGTTCTTGGGGTTTTGAATAGTGTGGCAAGCATAGTTGAATTTGTATAAATTCATGACATGTATTTTTATCACTTAAAGAAGTACCTCAGATCTTGAAAAATAAATATTTTGGAATTTTTTTACTTTAATACTTTACTAATTTTCGATTTTAAGGCCATTGGGACAACCTTGGGAGTAGATTGGGTTTGGTACCCAGTTCGATTCCCGACGCTGTCAAAATAGTGCTTGGTCAGCGGAAGACACGAACCGCGAGCGGGGATTAGTCGAGGCGTGCTTAAAGCTGGCTTGGACACCACGAGGTATGATACAAAAAAAAAAAAATACAATTTTAATTAAAAATTAGACTTTGCCAAAACCATTGAAAAATTGTTAAGCGTAACTAACACGTGACTTTTTTCAATTAACATAATTTCAAAATTCAAGATAATTAATTAATAATTAAAAATAGAAAAAATAAATTTTTAACTAAAAACAAGTCTTTCTCTCTCACCAACCCCCCTCCCCCTCCACCACTACACACAAAAAAAACACCTTTTAAATCAACTATCGGAAACACTTCCCCCCCCCCCCCCTCGCCCCAATTTAAACCACCCACTGACAATCCCCCAAACACTATCATCACCATACCCCCCATTCTCTCTCTCTCTCTCTCTCTCACACACACACACACTAACCACCACCACCACAATCAATCAACTGACCAAAACGAGGCGTTTTTCTGTTAAAAATGAAAAACAAAAACAAAGATTTTTTTTTTTAAGATTTGGTTTTGAGATTTTCTATTTTGAGATTTGGTTTCAAGATTTGTTTTCTGGCTTTGTTTTAAGATTTGGTTGCGGTGGATGTTGGGGTGGGCCAGAGGGAAGTCGTCGGAGATGGCAGTGGGTGGAGAGAGAGGGTCGGAGGTTTGCAAGTGTGTGTGTGTGTGTGTTGCAAGGGTTGGGCACAAATGTGGGAGTGATGCCGATGTGTGGAGGTGGACGGGTGGTAGTGGTGGCTGACTAGGTGATACCGGTGTGGTGATGGGGTGGGGGGGTGATTGGGTGTTGACTGCGGGAAGGCATCGGGGAAGACAAAGATATTTTCTTTTCTCTATTTAAGAATTATTGAATTAAAATTAGATTTTTTTTTAATTCATTTAAATCCAAGTGTCATTTACAAAACTTGAGTTATAGTAAAACAATAATCTGTTGCAAAATATCAAGTAACAATAAAAATTCGTTATCAAGGCAGAAATAGTAACAGAAAAGTCCGTTAGTCAGTAGGAATTAGTAACAATAAAACTCTGTTGATAATTTCATTATTTGTAACGACAAAAATATGTTACTAATTTTTTCCTCACGCCTTTTTTCTAACGGAAAATTAGCGTTAGTAATTTTGTCCTTCGCTTTTTGGTCTAGTACACTTGTTGAGAGTTTTCTAAATGGTTCTTCAATTCTCCGTACGAAGCTTCACATTTGTTGGTTGTTTTGTCCCCGCGATGTTGAATCAAATTCGCCTATGCATGAATGAAACTCTCCTTTAAGCTATACCATGCAGAACTGATATACTTGAGGGTATTGAGGCGACCCAATCCACGTTTAACAACCACACCTTGTTAAAATCTTGCTCCGTTGGGGGATTCAACCAAAGCTGCCCAATTGTTCAAGAATTTTTTTAACAGGTCGTGGTTAGTTATTTCTTTCCTTGCATCATTTTCCACGTTATAGATGACGTGAACATGTACTTTGCACGCGAGAATACCACCAATAACGCATTCATGCATGCATATTTTCAATCGTTAATAAAATCAATGTCTTCAGTTGTCCTAAATCCCATCGATAGGTTTTCTTCCCTCTCTACTACTAAGAATGGAAATTCAGTGGCAAAAGAGCGACTGTACCTGTTCGTCTTATATGTACATTTAGCTGGTTGAATGGATTCGGGATGAACCCAAAATATGTCCTCAAACCCGACAAGAACTCTCATAATCCTTGTATCAGTACACATAATGTTCGTTATTCAATAATATCATCAAATATCACAACTTCCTCACTCATGTTAGATTTAATTGATTTTTAATTCATTTAAATTATTTTATTAAAAGGACTTTTGGCAATTAAGTTTAACTTTACATTGACGGAAAGTGGGTAAAGTCTAAATTTTTAATTAAAATGTACTAAAGTCTAAAATTGAAAATTAGTAATGTATTAAAGTCTAAATGACCCAACTTTATAACAAACAATTTGCATTAGTTCATTGAGATAAGACAATTAACTTAGATTCACATACCTTCTAATTTCACAGAATTACGGATACTTGCCTCCTTGTTTCAAATATTGTACCTGTCTCCCCTGTTTTTTTAAATATAATAGTCACCAACTCTCTTGTTTAAAAATTTGAACACCCACTACCCCTGTTCCTCATATCCTGCATTACTTTTAAATTACATTGTGGCTATGTTTAGGAACCCCATTCCCAAAGAATGGAATTGGAATTGAAATTTTTTTAGTTCAAACTTTTAGAAGCATTTGAACTGAAAATGTTCCAATTCCAATTCCATATCATGGAATTGGACTTCCCAAACACACCCCATGTGATGGAATTTTCACCGGTGCATAATTGAAGCAAGCGGTACAAAGACACACACAATATAAGAATGGGTAAATTACACTCACCAAAATTCTTGTTTTGCATTATTACATGCACTTTTTGTTTGAAAAAATGTACCCGTCTCCCCTCTTGTTTCTTTGAACACCCACTGCCCCTTTGCTTATCTACTGCATTTCTTTTAAAAAGGGCTATTATAGAAAAGGCAGAGGGAAGAAATTAACTACCTTATTTGAAATCATCTACAAAGAGGCCTAAGGAAACACCAGCTTTCCAGTAGTTAACCATCACCACTAAAAACTGAAACCTCCCAGTCGATAGAGAGAGGGGGGGGACTTTTGTGCATAAGCATACCAATACCTTCAATGGCAGCAACCACTGCACCAACAACTAACACATCCCAGTCACCAATTGCCCCAGAATAGTAGCCAGTGCGTTGCCGTGTAGA
Source organism: Sambucus nigra (assembly GCA_949130495.1). Lineage (NCBI taxonomy): Eukaryota > Viridiplantae > Streptophyta > Magnoliopsida > Dipsacales > Adoxaceae > Sambucus > Sambucus nigra. The sequence goes on along the minus strand of CASBWL010000019.1, from coordinate 541,512 downwards.
AACCAAGGAGAAGCAAAAATGTCTTCATAGGGAAATTATTTCGAGCTGAATTTCTCCAACAACTGTCTCCCAACTGCTCACTAGCCTACCCAAAAGTGTGTGCTCGAGACCAGGGCTGTCTTGGCCACCACCACTGGTGTCTTTTGTTGACGTTTTTAACTACAAAAAAATTCAGACACTCATCACTCCAACATTGGGAGACCTATAAATTGTTGACAAATAGTATTTGATTAGACAATAAAATATTTGATTACTACTTCTAGATTCAGTCATTTAAAGTACAAATATACTTTCTCCATAAAATACAAACCCGGTAAGAAGAAACTAATTGCTAAATTTGAAAGAGAGATAATTACCTTGGAAACATACTTTGTAGGATTTATGCACATTGCAGGATTGTCAAAGAGCAAATTCAAAATTTCCTGATGTCTCGCTCTTAATAGCCTACAAAAACTTCAGAAATTTTAGCTAGAATTCAAGAAATAAGTGATAAAAACATCACACACACACACACACACACACATATATATATATAGAGTCCCCCCCCCCCCCCCCATATATATATATATATATATATATATATATATATATATATATATATATATATATATATATACACACCTTTTTGATGGAGTTCCCATATACATCACGGTAAGGAAATTTCACAGCGATCAAATGTTCCCTGTTTTGTTCATTGAAGATATGGATAAAAGTTTTTTCATCAGTTCCCAATTTCTGCTCCCCCGCTTTAAAGAGAGCCTTAGCATCCTTCACAACCAACTCCCTATCAATTTCCAGACCTTCATAACGTGATGTACTCATAATTGTAAGCAAAAGTTGCATTCACGCCAAAATGCCACTAACAATACTCTTTCATTAATATTGAAGAGGAAGAATTTAGACAAAAACATAAATAATACCTTACAAAATAGTGGTCAATGTCAAATTAACCTGCAAAGTTTGTGGTAGAGGAACATGCCAAGTCTTATTGTATATGGAATTGGCAAAAAGAAGCGCGACTAAAGCCTTTTTTCAAAATTATAATTGATAAATGACTTTGCAATTCAATCTATAATACATAAATCTGCTCAAAAATCTATCTCAAATGGATATTATATCAGGCGAATATAGCAATTACTGGGAGTCTAAAGAGTGTTACAAGAACAAAACAAAGCAGCAAGGGAGTATTCACTAAAGAAACACAAGACTAGAATGAAAAGTGTTATTTTCTGATTACTTCTTCTCATATGATCAGGTACAATATATAGAAGGTTAGGATAAGATTTACATGGGTAAGTTTCAAATATTCTTGGAACTATTGTTACATGAATTATGGAAATCATGACACTTGGTGTCGGAGAGGTCCAAAGGCCAAGTTTGAGCCGAAGACATTCAAAAAGGACCCACCCTTGAGAGATGTTTTGTAAAGATATCAGCAAAATAATGTGACGAAGGAACATTGTGAGTGACAAGTGTACCAAGAGCAGCTTTTTCGCGCACAAACTGATAGTCAATGGCGATGTGTTTGGTGCGAGCATGTAGTACTGGATTAATGGACAGGTGAAGGGCTGAGAGGTTGTCACAAAACAGAACGTGCAGCTGGTGTTGAGGAATTCCAAGGTCACGCATAATAATAGAAATCCAGATGGCTTCAGTTGCGGTAGAGGTCATAGCGCGATATTCGGCTTCCGCGCTACACTGGGAAACAGTTGGTTGCTTTTTAGCACTCCAAGAGATACACTTAGAGCCCAAAAAGTTGCAAAAAATAGCGGTAGATCGTTCGGTAAGGAGGCACCCAGTCCAATCCGCATCAGAAAATGCAAAGAGATCAAGACAACTATGTTTAAGAATGCGCAAACTAGTAGAGATAGTATGACATAAACCACCCGTCAAAAGGCTCCTAAAATTATCTAAACACCACTTTAGAGAGAGACACTCTTTTCTATTGTCAAAATTCAAGTCTCCCTTGAATGAGGCTTACAAGTAGGTATTTAAAGGGGAGGAGTAGCTTAGGCTCCAAGCTAATGCCCTAATTACAAAAATACCATTACTACTCCTTACCTCTAAATAATAAAACAAAAGAAAGAAAAATATAATAATTAAAAATTAAAAGAAAATAAAACTAACAAATAATTCATAAAAATGGCCTATTTCCATCACTTTCCCCAGCTTCGAAAAGCTCGTCCTCGAGCGTAGGAGATGAACGATAAGAAAGCAAGGCACTCATCAAAGAGCTCCTCAAATGGAAGAAGAGTCGTCCTCAGAAGCGCCCCTTGCACTGACTTGCAAGAAGTCCATGGAGAATAGGAACACAACCCACACATGGCCGACCAACAAAATCGCGACCCGAGATTCTCGTGATGAGTCCCCTCAATCCTACGCTGTGAAGAATTTCCTCCGAGCACATATGAAATGTCACAAAAAATGGATTCCCAAACCCACCACCAACCACATCACCTCCAATCACCACTTCAACCCCATTCCCAAAGATTGGGAAGAAATCTCCCAAATCAAATGTATCTGGCTCGCGAAAATGCGTGTGAGTCACCCAAACATCCTCGACAAAAATGTCAAAAAAATCCCCAACACACAATCCAATTTCATCGTTTCTATCTTCATTGCCATCAACTGGCTTGGGAGGGGAGTTTTTATCGTTGATTTGATCCGCTTGGGTGAGTGAGGGAGGAAGAATGATTGGATGGAGCAACCAATTTTGGACTAGGCACCAACAATCTTGAATTGAGCCTCGGGAGTTAATCTGGGTGAAACGTCATTTTTTTTATGCTTGTGGTTGGGTTTTAACCCGGGGAGGTTTTTTTGGGGGCCAAAGGTGCTGGATTGGTTGTCGGGGCAGCAGGCAGGGGAAACAGGCATGCTCGAGTCTGAGCAGGGGCGATCGGGCGGGTTCTGAGGGGCAAGAAGCAGGTCGGTTAGGGGGGAAGGGGTTCCGGAGGCGTGCGGGGGCGGAAGCTGGTGACTGGGGTTGGGTGGTAGGCTGCCGCGCAAGGGGGTGTAGCGGCAGCAGCAGATCTAGTTTTTTAGAGGGCGGGGGCTACTGAATAGGAGTGAGATATGGTGGTAGGGCTAGGGAATGGTGGTGGAGGAGGAAACTAGAGTTTCGAGGGTGGGAGTGGGATTTTTTAGGGCAGCGGGGTGGAGTTAAGGGGGCTCGACCATTTGGGGCAGCAGGTAGAATGTGTGGAGGGTAGGGTAGGGGAGGGGTTAGGACTAGGGTTAGGGTTTTTGAAATGGGTATAGATTTGTTGTTGTGATTGTATTCACTCTTTCGTTCGTATTTGAATCTCCTCGATTAGTTGTTTGGATTTCTTGGGAGCCATTGAAGAGTAGTGTACGATTAGATAAAAATAAACACCGATACACCAAACACCAATGTAGAGCGACACCCGTTCTGATAGAGAGAGAAACACTCTTTTCTATTGTCAAAATTCAAGTCTCTCTCAAATGAGGCTTACAAGTGGGTAATTAAAGGAGAGGAGTAGCTTAGGCTCCAAGCTAAGGCCTTAATTACAAAAATGTCATTACAACTCATTACCTCTAAATAATAAAGCAAAGGAAATAAAAATACAAAAGAAAATAAAAATGACAAATAATCCTTAAAAATGGCCTATTTCCATCACAGTACCGTTGATGTAACGGAGGATGCACTTAAGTATTTGAAAATGTGCATTAGTGGGTGCAGGCATATGTTGGCAAACATAGTTACACAGCAAAGCAAATCTGGTGTTGTTAATGCGAGGTATTGAAGTGTGCCCACAATTCGTCAATACGCAGTAACATCATGAAACGGAGCCTCGGCATTAGGTATGCAAGCAGGTTTGGCAGCAAGTGGAGTAGAAATTGGTTTACAAATCAGCCATGTTTGTACTATGAAGTAAATCCAACATGTATTTGGATTGTGAGATAAATAGACCATCCTGAATGTGCTGCACTTGAACACCTAAGAAGTAATGGAGAGAGACGAGATTTTTCATGGAAAATTGAGCGCCAAGCGGGGTAACAAAGCTGTCAAATAACGAAGGATGTCACTGGCAAGGATTATATCATCGACATATACGAGCAAAACCATGGAATGAACACCGTCATTGAAAATGAACAATGAAGAATCAACAGGGCTGCAATTAAAACCATATTCAATGAGGTAAGAACTGAATCGGTCAAACCAAGCGCGTGGACCTGTTTGAGACCATATAATGCTCGGCGAAGCTGACACACATGATTAGGTAATAAATCATTTAAAAAACTAGGAGGTTGCTCCATAAAAATAGTGGTGTCAAGATGCCCATGTAAAAAGGCATTTTCAACATCAAGTTGGCATAGAGTCCAGCCTTTGACAGTTGCAATTGTGAGGACTGTGCGAATAGTTGTCGGTTTAATGACCGGGCTGAATGTTTCATGAAAATTATCCCCTTCCTGCTGATTATAACCCTTTGCCATAAGCCGAGCTTTCAACCGATCTAAGGAACCATCAGAATGAAGTTTGATTTTTTACACTCAGCGACAACCAATGCCATTCATGTGGGATTGCCATGGAACAAGGACCCAAGTGTCACTGTGAGAGAGAGCCTTCATTTCATCATGCATAACGGAGTACCAACCAAGGTGACTAAGGGCACTTTTATGGTTTTTGGTACAGCAGGGTAGGAGAGGTAGCAAGAAGTAAGGCATATTTAGGATTTGGTTTAACAATGCCAACTTTACTGTGAGTTGTCATGGAGTATGATGGGATTGTGGGAGTATTTGTGGGTTCATTGCCATATAGAAATGGAGTAGTAGGTGGTGTAGAATTGGGTAAAGCAGGTAGTGGGGTGTGTGTGGAGACCAATTGGGTTGTGGGAAGAGACGGAGTAATGGGGGCTGAATTAAATTCCCTGGAAAGTTCTTGGGCAGAAGGTAAGGAAGATGAGGATTTGTGTCAAAGAGATCAACAGGGCGAAGCCAATCATGCATGGTAGTTATATCAGAAGAGGCATCTTGAGATTGTATAGGCTTATGAAAAGGAAAATGACATTCATAAAAAACAACGTGACGAGAGATGTAAACACGCCCACTTAGAGGGTAAAGACATCGATAACCTTTGTGTTTAGAACTATACCCCATAAAAACACAAGGAAGAGATCGTGGTTTTTTCGATTGCATAAGGTTGAAGATAGGGATAGCAGAGAGTGCAGAAGATACGAAGAAAATTGTATGTGGGCTGCTTTTGGTGAAGGAGTTGGTAAGGAATGGCCATATTGAGAGTTGGGGAAGGAAAACGGTTAATGAGAAAACTGGAGGTATTGAAGGCCTCGACCCAATACTTATTGGGTATGGAAGGGTGGAGCATCATGGCTGGTCCAAGTTCAACTACATGACGATGTTTTCGCTCGGCTATGCTGTTTTGTTCTCGATAACCTGGACATGATAATTGATGAAGTATGCCTTTACAAGCAAGATGATCAAGGAACTCTTGTTTGGATAATTCACCACCATTATCTGATTGAAAAACTTTAAATACATTTTGAAATTGTTTTCCACCATAGCTTGATATAGCGAAAACAGTCGGTAAAATTCAGATTTGTGCTTAAGAGGATACAACCAAGTATATCAGGAAAAATCGTCAATATAAATCACATAGTAACGAAAATCTTGATTAGATAAAATTGGTGCTGGACCCCACAAATCACAATGAATTTGATGAAGAGGGTCAGAAGACATAATACTGGAAGAGAAAAACGGGAGTCTGGAACTTTTACTCATTTCACAACTCATACATAAGCCAAGAGATTTTTTATTAACTGAAATAAAATTACTTTTCCGAAGAACAACAATAATTCTGGACCAAGGATGTCCTAGCGACTATGCCAAGTTGCTTCATCAGCTACCCGAAATCTGTTTGAGAAGAAGGCCTTTGCTTTTGCATTTGCTAGGACATACAATCCATCTTGTCTACTCCCCAATGCCATAACCTGGTTCGTTCTTCGATCCTAAATAAGAAAACCATATTTATCAAATTCAAAGTAGCACGGATAATCTATTATGAGCTGAAAAACAGAGAGCAATTTTTTTTTATATCGGGTACCATAACATTTTTAATTGGTAACAAAGAAGCATCATTAACATCACCAATAGTGTGATGGGTAGACGGCCTCCATTACCCACCATAACATAATCAGATCCAGTATATAGTTGTAAATTACATAGTGTACCTGGATTATCATTGATATATGATGTGGCTCCTGTGTCCGGAACCCATTCTTCATCGTTGGGATCATTTACATGAAAACCAACCGAGGCTTGGAGAACATTCTCTTCCTGAAAACTGTTATCAAAACGACGCCAACACTTCAGAGCATCATATCCTCTTTTCTTACAAATTTGACAGTATAAAAGAGGAGCAGAGGTTCGACCTTGGGCAGGTGTGAAACATTTTGTGGTTCTCTCGGGGGTGGTCGACTATTATAATGAGGCATGTTGTTGGCTTGCGTAAAACCACGGTCTCTTGAACTAAAGGATGAAGAACCACGCCTAAATGATGGCAGATTGGTATTTCCTTGTCCCACAAATGCAAGATTTGGAGTAACATTCTCAGAAAAATGTTATTAATTCCTTAATTCATGGCTTTGTAACAATGGAATTAGATCAACACATGATGGAACATGAGGTTTTAACATAGCAGTGGAAAAAGACTCATACCTTGGTCCAAGACAATTGAGAAGCCAAAATACCTTCTTTTCATCCGGGACTGTCTTCCCAATAACATTTAATTGATCACATACTAACTTGAACTCTTTGAGGTAGTCAGATAATGAGATGGAATCCTTCTTCTTCTCTTGAAGTTTGAGCAGCAGTTCAAATTCCCTGGCTTGAGAACCCTGAAAAAATGCATTTTGTAATGCATACTCGACATCATATGATATTTTGAGACCAACCACAGTTCCTAATGCTTCTTCAGAAACTGTTGCGGTAATCCAAGCTTTAACCAATTGATCTGTGCGAGTCCAAGCTGCCAGATCTGGATTTGGTATATAGTGGTGCTGTTGGTAGTATCAGTAATCTCAGTTGATAACGATCTTATTTCGCCGGTAATGGAACCAAGTAGGTCTTGACTTTCAGTCAAAGACAAAACTTATGTTTCCCAGAGAAGATATTTGGTTGAAGAGAGTTTGAGGAAAACAAAATTAGCCACATTTAGATTGGCTGGGTATGTGTACTTTGGTGCAGATACGTTGGCCATTTGTTGATTACTCTTTGAATTTCTCAGGATCAGACTCCTCGGAGAATATGCTCTGATACCATAAAGAAACACAAGAGACTAGAATGAAAAGTGTTATTTTCGGATTATTTCTTCCCATATGATCAGGTACAATATATAGAAGGTTAGGATAAGATTTACATTGGTAAGTTACAGATATTCTCGAAACTGTTGTTACATGAATTAAGGAAAGAATGACACCTGTAGTTGACAAAGTAAACTGGTCATTGATCACTCGTGTCTCCCAACTGAATTCACTACAACAACTCAACCACTGACCTTATTTTACTCAAATCTCTCAAAGTAAAGTTCTTTCCTCCCAAAGCTCCTGTCATCACACCTGTGTTCTGGCTTCCTCCTCCTCTGATGTTGATTTAACTCAACAGTGATGGCCTTGCTAAAGGTTCTCCTGGTCAAGCTAATATTGGTTTTTTTTCCAGAGATTTTAGAGGCTCTATGATGGGTTCTTTCTGCATGAAAATATTAATAGTTATATTAACCAAACTCACCTATAGTTGCAGCCATAATCATAAAGAAAAATTAAAATAAAAAAATAAAAAGAATCAGAATGTTTAATAGTTCAATTGCAGAGCATATTGGCATAATACACACAAAATAGTAATATCTATCGAATTGTTTAAATATACCTGACTATCAAATTCTTAAAAAAATGTTTTTGAAGTTTTCTTTACTTAACCAATTAGTTTAGAATCTCATTGAACTTACCACACAATTCAATAACGTACACTTACAATAAATATACCCAAAAGATATGCCAAAGGACTTAAAATACTCATGTGGGCAGATTGTAAAATGTCTAATATACAATAAACAATAGGTGTTCAATGTTCAATCCCATATCTTCAAAATCCCTAAATTCAAAAAGTTTCACAACTCATATTTAAAGTCCATCAAAACTTTATTGAAGATAGATCTTGAATGTGAAAGATATAGGAATCACCACCCACCGTTTATTTACTTCACTCATGAGAGAGAGAGAGAGAGGAGAGAGAGATGGTTCAAGTGATTTGAAATTGTGTTTGAGTTATAGTTATACTTTTGATATTGTAATTGGTATCTCCACACAACCCAATAAATAATATTAGTATTTCACATAAATGAATTATCCCAAATTCCTCGGTTCTTCTAATTCAAAGACACCATTTGAATGGACCCTTGGTATATGTTTTTAAGGGATTACGTATTCAAAGTAGTACTTTGCTTACCTCAGGCAATGTTCGTGGCATTAGACATTGTACACCAATTCATATCATATAAACCCCATAAATTGCCACCAATTCAGATAAATTATACCGATCGACAGAAAATATAACATATTATATTGAATAAAAAACTATCTCTATACGGTTACATTGCAATGTCAAAAAGAATATTAACTAAAGATATTGGGAGAAACTCAAAATAATTAATCAAATAAACCACATAATTCAAAGGATTGCTATTATCTACCATTCAATTTTAAACTGTATATAACATAAAGAAACTAACTACTTTAATAGAAAAACAGTATATCGACAAACTTTATGACCTAAGGAAAATAAATACAACATATTTCTAATGATCAAAACAGTAAAGTAGTATATCATCTCAAGCTTTTAACATCTCAGAGATAATAATATGGAATTTTTTATTGGTTACCATCTTTATTAATCTTCAAGACTTAAACTACACAAAGCTCAGAAATGAAATCACTGGTCATTTTCAATCTAGTCTCTTAAATCAAAAGCTAAGCCTTTGCGTCCTCACCTTTTCATTAAGTTGCTCTTAATTTAGTATGCATAATCACAAAACATAAGTCACAAACACATATCATTGATGAAAGACAAATATAATCAATCAATAACTTTAGACCGAACTCAAGTTTAAGAACATCAATAACGAGATCGCGATATAGCTCACAATAGTGTATTTCTTCAACAATAAAGATATCATTTTGAGAATTATCCAGTTTCTCCCAAAGAATCAAACACACAAAGATATTTGCTCCATAATCCATAAATCACTCAGTTGCACATATATGCAAACAGAAAAATATAGATAGCAACTTTAAACAAATCTCAGTACCAATGAGCATACTGATAAAGTTTCGGTGAAGAAATAATAAAGAATTTAATTAAACTAACTGTACTCCAAATGACCAAAATCTAAAACTAAGTTCAGGTAATAATATCATAAATATTTATTATGTTTTCTACAACAACAACAAGACTTTACTTTTTTCACAAATAAGTCCCTGGAAAAGCATAAATTTCTTAAGAAGTTAAAATAGAATTATTAGGATACGGTCTAGATACCTTTAGATTAGGCTCAAGGAATATGTAATTTCATAAAGTATACTTCATTTAAAAGATCTTATTCCCAAGAGATTGTATCCTGAAGAAGAAGATGAAACAAAGGAGTAAACAAAGTGTGTTTTGGTGGCTGTAACCATGTTCTTCAGTGTTAAAGATGGAATGCAACCAAGAGATCTCATCTGCTGCATAAGCCAACTGTTGGTATTCCACTTCATTGCTGGACCGTGAAACTGTACGTTGCTTCTTAGAGTTCCAAGAAATCTAACACCCATAACTTTCCAGACATCTAGGGCATGTAATCTAATTCTAAGTACAATTAAAATGGCATAAGTTTAAAATAACGTCAAAATTGTGGCAGATTGTTATCTATTGTTCATCAATTAAACCCTAAGTTCTTCAAGATTCATGTTCTTCAATCAAGAACCCAACAAGATTCCATATTTATGTGTCTTAAAAATTAAATTTTGAAATATAATCTAATTCCAGCAATCATAAATAGTTTTACTTCATCAATTGATCATCAAAACTACTTGTAATATCAATTTCATAAAAAAAAAAAATTACATGTGAGAACCCTTCCCAAAATTTCTTTTATTCTACACCTACCACAATATGAACGTGAATACACCTCAATTTGATTTAAAGAAAGTTAATTGCTTGTCTTGGATTGTTCATAGGGTCTAATCTCTCTCTTGTGTGTGTTGATTTGATGTTAGAATCCTTGAATCACCTCCCACATTAGCCTCTTGTAGCTTTCTTGATTTCTATTCTTCCCCCTCTCTCCCTTCTCTCTTAGGGTTTATAATAAATGTTATGATTGCCTCACATCTCTAACCCTTATATTTTAGTTCACAAATTCTAAAATTAGGTTGTTAACCTACATTAAAATGACCCCAATACCCCTACATGGGTCCGGGCTAGTCTAAAAAGCCCTTGGAACCCAATTACTACCCCCGGGTATATAATTCTGACATTTCGACCTATTCTGGATCAACCGTCACTTGAAATCACCATCCGAGTCACTAAACCTAATTATCCTATTTCATCCCGAAAAATATATCGGACAAATGCCCCGATTGCGATACCATCAATTCCCATCGTTTCCACTCACATATGACGTACTACAATTGACTTAATTAAATTTACTTAAAAACGCTAGTAAATTTACCACACACACACACACACACATATATATATATATATATATTCATTTTATTCTCACAAATTAATATTTACTACTTTCTCATTATTTCCCATTTATATTAAATTGCGTCACACATGCAATTTAAGCTAAAATAAATTACTCAAAATTACGGAGTGTTACATTTCTTTTATATATGAATTTTTTTTACATTTAGTTTTTATCATATTTTTTAAATCATATTCTTCTTTGTTTTTATTCACTTTTTAGAGGCATTGAGATATCACTCTTTTATATAATATTTTTATACGTATACACCCTTGCTTGATTTATTTAAACAACTCGGCCCTTTTCCAACTATCGCCAACTTGCCAACTCGCATAAAATATAATGTGGTCAATAAAGTTTTCATAAAAAGGTATTTGGGGACTGTAAACATATAATATTTGGGAGATACTTAAGTTGAATCAATAGATAACACTTTTTAAACTTGGTAGATACTCAAGTAGAATAGATAGATACCAGTGATAAATGAATTGACAATGGATATTATTTTCTTTTGATAACCTAATTCCTAAAACAATTGTCAAAAAAATTGAATTTGTTACCTTAAAAGCTAATGTTATCATATAGCCCCACCTGAAAGAATATAGAATTTTTCATGGCGTCACGAAAAATTTTGTCACACAAACCATTTGCCTACTTTTGTATTAAAACTCTAAATTCTTGTGGTGCCCTTAGAAGCTAGCTATAATGCACAAAAACCTTTTGGTGCCAAAATATACTATGCGATAGATTGATTGTGTTTTCATAAATGAAACTCTATTCTCTTTATCCCGTGTTACTTGTTTTGCCCACCAAATAAGTTCGTTAAATAAATAAAAATATCTAATTATAGCCATATATGCATAACCCAAAATAAGGAGTTTGAGAAGAAAGACAGGTGGTGGGGTGTGATTATATTTTGGAGTGTTACTGAAATTTGAAGTGGTGTGCATTTACTATTGTTGATTGGCTTGTGGCATAGTGCATAAATTTTTAGGCCATTTTATGTTTAGAATGGTGTGACGTGTGTTTGCACTGTTTTAAGTTACTAACAATTACGTTTCTAGTTTTAACATTAAGGCACTAGTTTAGTTGGGGTTACTTACCATGCCAATTGATTTTGAGTGTGATGTGACATTGATGTTGAAGACATTGGGTTGCGTGAAGGCTTATGTAAGCATGACACACCTAACATTTATATTATCTTTAATTATTTCCCTTTTAGTGATGTAATTTATGCCTCAATTTTTAAACTTAAACTTTACGCTTTTCACCAATATTCAAATTTTAATTTGTAAGATTATTAGTAGTTTTTATCTTTACCGATAATGTCGGTTTACATTCTACAGTAATGTTGCAATTACATGTATTAAAATGGTACATGCATGCACTAAAGTGAAGCATTATCCCAAGCAATAAACTTGGACTGAGCCACGGATACATTTTAGGGTCATTTAGACTTTAATACATAATTAATTTTCAATTCTTGACTTTAATATATTTTAATTAAAAAATTAGACTTTGCCCACTTCCCATTAATGTATTGTTAAGAGTATTTTTATTTTCACCCCATTTTCCTTTCTATCCACCCCAATTTCAATTCCCCATAATATTTGATGTTCGAACTATTATTACATCCCACTTATGGGGTGTATATTTGAATATCAACTTTGCCAACTACATTATGTTATTTTCATAATTATCGGATTGAATGGACAGTTCCCCTCGTCAACCTAGAAACTGAAACGGATGAGAAATTAAAAACAGTAAGAAGTTGGAAGGTTCTTACAAATGTGATATTTTTTATGAGCAAAGTTGTTGAGTTGTCTTTTCAAACTTAGCGAACATAGCGCTTTGTTAGGAAGTTAGAATCATAAACCTGATATATCACATATCGTATGGAGTTTGATGAAATGTCACACCGAGTATATATTTTAGGTTTAATATAAGACTTGTTTGGCTTGTTTGGGTGAAGTTTCCAATAAATGAGACTACTCCCAAGGATTCTTTACCCGCAACTATTTCTAAACCCAATCACTTTGATAAGATTATTGACTCCATTCATTCTTCTTCGCAAGCATTGAATATTGTGATAATTCTAATATCCACCTCCATGTTTGTATTAAAACCCTCAAGTGAGATTGTTGGATATGAGATGTGTTGGGAGAGATACACACGGGGAGATATGAATCCGATATGACTGTGATGGTTGAATAAAAAATTCAATTGCCAAATCATGAATGGAAATGTAACAACTAAGTCAATAGCTTTCACATGGTATTTAAAAAAACAATGGAAATGCAAAAGGTCAAACAAACTGAAAAATTAATTTGTTTGGATAGTGGAGAGTTCAAACAAATTTACTCGCCTCCTTGTTGATGAATGTCAGAGTAAGCTTCAAGCATGTTCTAAGAGGAGTGCGACTAACAGATTCATGAAAGGGAGTCAAAATACTATGAGACATAGGTTTGCATACTCCAAAAGGAAGATAATATCAACCCACTAATAGCGAAATATGAAATGCATATGACAACGCGAAGGAAATACATTAAGGTGCTTCTAGATATTGAACTAACGGATGACGATCATGATATGCAAAAAGCTCCACGAAAAATTGATAATTTAGCTTTTTTGTGAAAAATTGATGACAAGTGCTTTGTTAATGACTAAATGATAGTGTTATTATATGATAAGTATGGTTTTGACTTGTCTATTTTATCTATTTTCTGTGATGTGGGGATATGTTGAAAAATAGAGAAAACTCCAATTGAGGTATGAAAAATCATACTAAATAAGAAAGAATTAACAAAAGAAATAAATTTAGTTGGTGTAGAAACTCTTAACAGTAATTATAATACTTCTCATTTCCACTTGAAAGGAGCTTCAATCAATACAACTTCAATCAAGTTGTGAAGTTTATACGAAAGGCCGATAGACTTCAAATTCAAAAAAATGTTAGAAAACAAATATCATATTGTTTTACATGTTTACAATGTATTTACATGAGCACATTACTGAATGAACACACTTGAATGAGATATGCTCTTTGTATTGATGACCACACCAAATAATAGCATTTATGGATCTGTTTAGTAGATTTCATGTGTAGAACAACCTCATTTTTATACCTCGTAAGCATAAGTATCCTTTTAGACCTCCTTTTAACAGATTTGAGTACTACAGAGCAAAAATTCAATAGAGCAAAAATAACTAATTAACAAGATTGGAAAAAAAAATCAACACAAAGTTTAAATTAAATTGTCACTGTACTTTTTAAATTATCCACGGGATTGCAAAACAAAATATATGTTGAAATCGACAAAACAAAATTAAATTGTCACATATTTCAATAAGGAACTTCATCTCGAGCCTCGCGTTGATCCGTGCCTTTGCTAGTCACATACTATATGCTAAAATCAACAAAACAAAATCAAATTGTCACATCTTTAGTAAGGAACTTCATCCCGAGCCCCGCATTGATCCATGCCTTCGCTAGTCACATAATATATGCTAAAATCAGCAAAACAAAATCAAATTATCGCATCTTCTAGTAAGGAACTTCATCCTGAGCCTCACATTGACCCATGACTTTTCTAGTCACCTCATATATGCTGAAACCGACATTTCTTGGATACAAAAATAAATTAATAAAAAATCATCAATGTTAATTAAATCATAGTGAAACACCTTATTGAAGAAATGCATAAAACAAAAAAATCGTACCTTTTTCAATTTTCATTTAGATTGAATTGGGCTCCGACAATGGACCGATAAGCGTGTCCCACTTAACAATCAAATCTCTCACCTGATCTACCCACCAGTGGGCATCGGGATATCAAAGATTCTCCCACCCACGTATAATATATGGCGTTGGAGCACCTAGTTTAAGGCGTATTTGCATAAAATCATTGTTGTCATACAATACAATTGGAACAATAGGGGAAAATTTATCAGTTGGTGCAGTCCTTAATGGTAAGTAAGATATTTTGTCTGGGGGAATAAATACAAAGTATGCAATTGAATGCAGTGGCGAACAAGCAACCCATAGCTGGGAACAACATCCAATATTTGTGTGGGACAAAATTTGTGATAAAAAAATCTAATGTCTCTTAGATATATGCCATGCACAAAGGAGTTTGTAAGGATAATGTTGCAAGGAGTTTGATTATTTGAATCTATCTGCGCATTCTGTAGAAGAATGTTGTAAGGAGTTTGATTATTTGAATCTATCTGCGTATCAGACGTTTCAAATGTTATAAACATTTGTTCTATTAATTAACATTAGCTACTTGATTCCATTAAACTGACAAACAAAAGAATGGGCAATTACATATGAAATAGAAATAACAGCTTCCATGTTTGTTTGAATTAAAGAACTGTAGTACTTATCCTCAATTAATTACATGCCGAGAACAATCCACATTTTGTTAATCAATGCCCTGCTTTATCTTATTGGTTCTATCACATTAAGATGCATGGTATCAACCCTTGTGCGATGGGGTTTCTGAGCTTTATAAACTAGTATTGCTTTTCCTCTTTAAAATCTATGCAAGTCCACGAACTAACTGCTTTTTAGGAATGAGAATATCTCTGGATCTCAAATGCATTTTCAAAATAACTGGGATATAGAACTCTACTTACCACCAAAACAGTAACCCCTATTCACTGAGAATCAGGGAACGCTCAACCTTAACTACTTTTACTTAATCGTGGATGGTTCAAACAATGGCCATATAGATATTGACGTGTAGGTTCATGGATTCGTCGGAGAAAATAGTTCTAGTGCTCCCAGTGGATATAGTGCCTATGGCTTCTAGATTTATAGAGGAAACTTAAAGTGCAATTGCTAGTATTCCCACAGATATAAACAAGTGAAGTGCAATGGATACAGCAGGGACCGAGTCTGTTTATTAAGCTGAATAAAGTAATCTTTACAAGACAAGAACCAAGATCATATGGTAAATAAGTAGTAGTAGAAAGTAAAAAATTTATGGAAGAAAAAGTGCATACAATGCTTGATTTGGAGCTGGTTAGAAGCTAAATTACGATTTCCAGAAACGTCATATGCTTTTCCTATTGGAATACTGATAAATATATTCTCAGAATGTACCAATAATATCAAGGAGTAGAGATCTCTTGAAAGTTCTTCAAATCTATATGAAACAAAAATCACTAAACAATTATCATAATATTTTTTGCTTCAAACAATAGGACTTTAATAAATAAGATTTATCCTACGGTTGCCTTGTGCTAGTAAGATATGATCATTTATTGGGGATTCTTTTATTACATAGTTCGAAAAAGATTGAAAATAATTATTTATTTTATATGAAAAATTAGAAAAAGAATGGAAGAAGTGATTGGTGGTTTGTTCAGGTGCTCGCTAATTTCTCCGGTTATCCATGGAAATTAATTCCTACATACATCCCCCAAAGAATAGATTGGTGGCTTATGATGGTGCAATAAAGAGTTGCTCAAAAGCAACTCCCTGCTTCCACCAGTCAAGCGAACCCTCCTCCTCCCCCCCCCTACGCCACACGTTCTCCAAATGAACATTCTTTATTTGGAGCATAAGAGGTATTTCCAAACCTCAAGCCAGTTGACTTATGCAACTTTACTAAGCCTGATCTCCTTTTGCTTAGCTGAGCCCATCTCTTCTTTCTCCTCTGTTCTTCAAAGTGTTTGTTTTAGCTTAGGTCTTAACTTTTTTGTGTTTCAATAGTAAAGGCATTCTGCCTCCCAACATTTGGACTTTCCATGCCAATCACATCACTTCTCCATCCATTGTTCTTAACTCCACTCAACAAGCGGTGCTAAAAAAGCACATTTCTTCACATTGATTGCCTCATCTCTCTAGTCTATGCCAGTACTGACCACATTATTATAGAACATCTATGGGATGAATTCATCACTCTGAACCCTCGGTAAGATTATTCTTAGGCTGTCACTGGGGATTTAAACTCTGTTTTAGGTGCTCCTGAAACGCAAGGCTGCAAATTGCCTTTAAATTTTGCATGTGATGACTTCAAATCTATAACTAATAGCTGTGATTTTGTTCACCTGGACAAACTGTGCAGTGCATAGCCCATCGCAAATACCCCTTTGATAATCATCCTCTTCAGTTTCAATCTCACTATGTTGTTACTTCTTGCCCAAAACAATTTAAATTTCTCACTGCTTAGCTTGATCATCCAGATTCCATGATTATGGTCAAAGGACTCGTGGGATACCTAGTGTGTTGGCAATCCTATGTTTGTAGTTAATCACAAACACAAATTGCTTAAGAACTCAAAATCTAGAATGTTGAAGCTTTGGGAAACATACACACTAGAGTCAAAGTTGCTAGCCTAAAACTTGGCTATGTGCAAGCTCAACTAGAAGCCACTCCCACTCTTGACTTAGAGAACAAAAGGCTCAAGAAGATTATGTATATGCTATCAGAGTGGAAGACTCCTTTTGGAAGGACAAGTCTATAATGAAGTAAATAACTGTTGGGGATATAAGCACCTCATTTTTTCACAAAATGGTTGCCCAAAAAACTTTTACCAGCATAATCACTATCCTCAAAGAAGGCACCATTGTTCACTCTTCTCCCACTGATATTCAAGACCATGTAATTACTCAAAAGTTTTGTACAATGACGCATTGGACCACCATTTCTGAGAAACATTAGTGAGGTTTCGTGGTGAAAGGCACCATTTAAGTATCACTAATTTGACGAGAAGACTTCAGTTTAAAAATATATAACCTAAAAAAAAGGACTAGCAAGTAGTCCCATTTTTATTGTGATTGTGCTATGGTAAGGCGAAGTCAGTATCATTTTTATTTTTCTCGTTAAAGAAATTGTTGTCATTTTGAGGTCGCCAAAAGTTACATTAAGGATATTAAATGTTGAGAATAACGAGTACAAAATTCTAAGGGCCTGTTTGATTTGCAACTATAATTCTGTTTTCTGTGTTTAAATACAATTCTGATAAAAATCTTCGTTTGGCAACCTGTTTTTAAACACAAAATTATAATATTCTTGTGTTATAATCAAGTTTTTCAGAAAACAGATTTTGGGTGTTTTATAACATCTGTTTTTTTTATTTTTCAACTCAGAATTATTCATTCTTAATATTTTAAAGAAATTATACCTTAATATATAATATACATACATAATACATTAACGTGTGTAATTCTTATAAATAAAAAATATATATGTACATATACACAAAATTACGTATGGAATAATATAAAGTTAAATAATATTATCAATAGATACATGATACTTATATATAGTTTTATACATATATTATTAATGTATGGAATAATATAAAATATACATATAGTACATATGTATTAAAAAATATTATCAATTCATGTATGTATATAATTTTATAGTGAATTATATATGCGACATCATTATAAATAAATATATATATATATATATATATATATATATATATATATATATATATAGAGAGAGAGAGAGAGAGAGAGAGAGAGAGAGAGAGAGAGAGTTAAACTCCCTAACATACCTCATTAAATATACCTTAAAATACATGATATTAAATGTACGTGTATATAATTTATGATGTATGTATGTATGTATGTATATGTATACATTCATGTATCATGTATGTATGAAAGTTTTATATATATATATATATATATATAAACTCCACAACATACCTCATTAAATATACCTAAAAATACATGTTATTAAATGTACATGTATATAATTTATGATGTATGTATATATGTATGCATTCATGTATCATGTATGTATGAAAGTTTTATGTATGTTTATATGTACATACATACACACACACACACACACACACACGCATATGTATGATATAAATATGCATATTTGTCAATTTTGTCAAATTTTCAAAAAACTGTATTTAAAAACAACTTTACCAAACGCACACGAATAATTATAAACACAAAAAACTGAATTTTAAAACTGTATTTAAAAACAGTGTTTAAATCGAATTTTCTGAATAGAGAACCAAACAGGCCCTAATATTCACAAGAAATGATTATAAGGAAGTACTCACTAAACCACTCTTTCAAAACACTTAAAGAAGACCAACTCATAAAATACTACACTCAAACTAAGATACAAATGTTAATTGCCTTATTGTTTTACTTCTTCTTGGATGATTATACAAGCATAGGACATGGGGTATTTATAGCATGGCAAATACATTTTAGGCCACACATGAAACAAGAAAGGAAAAATTACAACCACACCTTTCTACCTAACACACACTAATTTATCACTAGTGAAATATAGGTAAGCAATGACATAACACACACTAATTTACCACTAATGCATTATAGGCAAGCAATGACATCATATGGGTTGTGATGTTGAAACTTTATATTAAAGGTGTGTATTTATTACGCTGGAAGTCAGCATTTTTGTGGTATTTGGTTCTTGAGAGGCTCAACATTAACGACATGCCAGGTTTGCTCAGAAGCGAGATGGATATATTGTATAATTTATTGGCCTATTAACAATATATTGGGGAATTTGATCGAAGCAAAATGCGAGAAATCAGGTTAGAAAGTTTTGAAATTGATTGTGGAATTGGGCCTTGTAGCTTCTTGTTCCCCCAATCAATATCCTCCCGTGACTTGTATTAAAACTCTTCAATTGGACCGGTGAGCAGATTAGACATTAAGTCCAAGGACACCGTGCTATTGAATTAGAAAAGATCCTCTCTTTTTTTAATTACAAATAGAGTCATCTTTCATTGAAATAAAACTAGAAACGTACAGAGACAAATTACAAGTCCATTGCAAACCTCCTGTACAAAGAATGAGGGGAATTCGACACCCAGTCAAGAGGGAGGGTATCTCGTAAGGCTAAGGTAACAACCTCATGAGCTGAAAAATTCCATTATCTGCAAGCAAAAGAAAATGAGATACGAAATTGCCTGGCTAAGCATCTTATATCGTGGATTATTGTAGCAACTTCCCATGAAGGGATATCTTCATTGGAACTCAATAAGATGAGGTTACGGTTATCACTTTCACTGTCATCGGAGCTTAAATGTTAGCGCCAAAAAAATAAGCATCTCTAATGGCATAGGCTTCACATAAGAGCAGAGAATAAAAGGGTATGTACGAGAAAATTCCCCTAAGATGTCATCATTATGCTTGCGAAGAACACCACCACTCGGTTTTTTTTTATCTTAACATAAATAGCTCTATCGCAATTGATTTTGAGAAATCCCATGTGTGGTTTGGACCATTTAATCTCTTGACCAGTAACATGATCTCGATTAGAGGGGAGTTGAGTGATCTGCATTTGCATGTAGTTTTCCCACATGCTGATGGAATTCTTGACAATGGGGGGTGATGTGACACCCCGCCTAATAAAATACCGGGTGATCAGTCCTATACCAAATTAAAACAGGAATCCCAGTTGGTTCATCCTTAGCATCACTGTCGAAAACTTTTTAAAACTTACTAACCACCTAGTATTCCAAAAGCTAGTGCCAATTTTAACTTTTTAATTAACAAAACAGTACATGCGAAAGTAAATCTAAATCAATCACACCACTGAATAAAAATCAACTGAATAATTAATTAAACAACTTGCCGAATAAACCATCGGCCACCAACGTAAAATAATACAATCCAACACCTGAATAATTACAACTGAAACTGTACTGAAAAGTCTGGGTAACAAGCCCTAAATAAGACTGAACTGAGAGAAGATTCCTACTCTAGGAATGAATGAATAAATGATGCGTCTAATCCAAACTCCTGCTAGCATCCACATATGCAGCAGCTCTGTGTCCCTGGAATAGAATATCAATCCTGGCGTCCCTGTGGCTGGACACCTAAAAAGGTTTTGAAAATAGTTTTATAGCAAGGGGTTAGAACCCAAAACATTTTTGAAAACATTTAGCAAGTGAATTAACTGCAGTAATTTAAAATGCATGAATGCGCTTCATATTAAAGTTAGTGTCGCACTCTCTTGTGGACATTCTCACCCCTCCACTAATGTGCACACCTAACAGTTACCTTAACCCCACCTAGTTGTACTACCCCGTCCAACTAGTCCTGGTGTAACCTCCCCTTGCCATACTACTCTAACCCGAGTATTAACTGTTCATGAATTATAAGTCATCTCACTAATTAACTTATTAAATTCCTTCTTAATTAATAGCCTATAACCATAACACAAGTTATATAATTTAAATACATCATACACTGTATTATTCCCACAAATGGTTACCTTAATAAATTTCTCATTAATTAACAGCATAAAACTGTAACCCGAGTTATATAAAATAAATACATCACACACTGCATTATTACCTACATAAAATTTTTACTACCATATTATATGTATCTTACTAAAACATCCACACATATATAATACGTGTATCCATCCTTCCGAGTATACCCTCACCGGATGATTTCCTCTAAAGTGCTATCCCCCTAGGTGTAATCACATAACCTAGTTACCCAAGTTGGAATCGCTCACCAACCTGGCCTAAAAACATAAACGAAGTGGAGGCGGTCATATTCCTTCCCTGAAAGTGAGATAAGCCCCTCACCCATATAACGGACGCTATGACCTGGGGATATACTCGCCCTACTCCTCAAGCTAGGGGATTCACCCACATCGCGCAACCTCCCTTGATAGCACTAGAGTATATAAATAAATAAATATCTACTCACTGATATTATATTAGCACACAAAATGTATACACATATATATATACTATCGCTACACCGTATATATATAAATTTAGCCCCGGCTTTACCGTGTACTCACAACCCGTAACACTAGCCTGTAAATATCCTGAGTCTCTCGCCCGACTCAACTAAATAAGTTATCTCCCTTATTATATTATTATTATTATCCCGAGTCTGTGGTCCGACTCTAATTTAATTAATTCACACATTAATTAATATAATACTTTCCCCGAGTCTATGGTCCGACTCTGTGTTAATTAATTTACACACTTAATTAATTAATACCAATCCAAGTCTATGGTCCGACTTTCATTTAATTAATTTCACTCAATTAATTTCTATAATGCTAGCCCGAGTCTATACCTCGACTCTTAGTTAATTTAATATAATCTAAATTAACTTATTACCTCCCCGAATTTACCATCCGACTCTAATTAAATTAATTAACTCACCTATTAATTTAATACCTTCCCGAGTCTACAATCCGATTCTAATTAAATTAATTAACCCACCTATTAATTTAATACCTTCCCGAGTCTACAATCCGACTCTAAATAAATTAATTAACTCACCTATTAATTTAATACCTTCCCGAGTCTACCATCCGACTCTAAATAAATTAATTAACTCACCTATTAATTTAATACCTTCCCGAGTCTACCATCCGACTCTAATTAAATTAATAAACCCACCTATTAATTTAATACCTTCCTGAGTCTACAATCCGACTCTAAATAAATTAATTAACTCACCTATTAATTTAATACCTTCCCGAGTCTACCATCCGACTCTGATTAAATTAATTAACTCACCAATTAATTTAATACCTTCCCGAGTCTACCATCCGACTCTAATTAAATTAATTAACTCACCTATTAATTTAAATGTTAATCCGAGTCTGTGCCTCGACTCTACTTTAATTAATTTACCCACTAATGAATTTAATGCTTGGTGTCGCCCAACCATTATAACCGGACTCGCTCACTTGGTCCATAACTTAATATTTTTCCGAAATTTAATACCTATGAGTTTTATCCCACCAAACTCTTCCCGTAAGATTCACATCCTTACTTGACTTTTGAAATTTCTTAACACCATCTTCTCAAGGTCCTAGGTATTAAGTTGTATTTAATTATCGCTAATTAACCCACCTTAAATGTCCCCAAAATAATTAAGGTTAAACAATTGAAGTAAGCGGCACTGCCAAAAATCCTCCTTAGTCGATCGATCGACTCCCCAGGGTCGATCGATCGATCGAGCAGTTCATCTTCTCCACCGATCTGTTTCTGCCATAGTCGAATTTCCAAGGTCTTATCTCTCTGATTTTTAACCTTAACTCATTATTTTTAACCAATCAATTACTCCCAAAACAAGTCCCAATCATCTACAACTGTTTTAGCATGCTCTATTCATACCATATCTCACTATTTCTAAAATGGGTTTTCTCCGGTTAATTTCCATCAATTCATATCAATTTTGTTCATAACTCCTACTGGATTTCACATTCCAATCAGACATTCATTTTCAGAATTATAAAACACAACTAATTCTCACTTTGAATCTCATTCAATTATCCTATTAACCAAAATCCCATTTTTGTACCCATTTATCCCCAAAACGAATTTTAGTATACACATCACTAAAATATGAATTGGATATCACAGTTTAGGAGTAAAAACAGTTAACCACTTGCCTGGAATTACTCGTAGGGTCTGATCCGTTGTCGACATCCCTTAATTTGGCTCCAAAATCCCCAAATTAGCTTTTGATTGTTTTCCCCCAATCTTCCTCTCAAACCCTAGGTTAGAATAATGTTGGCTGCCCATTTTCCTTTTCTTAGGTTTAGGTTTAAAAAACACAAATCCCGTTTTTAGCCTAATGGGCTAAATTAAAATAGCCCAAATCACCCCGTGCGGGCCCGGCTATGCCCAAAAATACCCCGAGACCCAATCGCTACCCCCGGGTACTCTTTTCTGATTATCTCGACCCATCCGGACTCAATCGCGCACTCAGAATCGCCATCCGAATTAATTTATAAAAATCCTTACCTCACCCCCAATTTAGTCTATACCGACTCCCGACTAAGATAATCGCATACCCCGTCATTACTACCCGAAATGACGCAATTAAATTATTACTATTCACTTAGTAAATAAGTTTACCTAAATATTAACCATTCACTCCCCGATTAATATTTAAACATATATTGCCATAATTAATTCAATTAAAATTACAACCCACAAGTAATTTAAAATTCTCGAATTAATTAAATATTAAATGCACAAAAATACGGGGTGTTACATACTCCCCCCCTTACAAAGGAATTTCGTCCTCGAAATTAAGATAAGCCTAGTGTTCCAATATTCTCATTTTACTCACTAGTCATACCCCTATAAGCTAGCGATATCTATCTCTCCCGCTTTTCTTTATGAGTTACCCAAATGCATTTTATTAACCAGGGCGCCCATACACCCTATACCCGTGTTTAACCGTACGAAAGTTGCCTTAGTTAACCCGGGTGACCATGCACCCTATCCCCGTACTTTACCGCACGAAAAATTTTACTCGACTATGCTAGTCGTAACCCGTAATATGACTTCCAACCCGTGGTTATATCCCCCCCCCCCCCCCCCCACACACACACATATATATATATATATATTTATATATTGGTCGGGGTACCCAACCCATGTACTAACGACCAAACATTTCCCCCTTGAGGGTTAGACCATAGGGCACAATGTAATAATTACTATTATTATTATTACCAAGTCTACAAATCTCACACAGTAGAAATATGCACAAGTTCATGTATGTATATATATTTATATAGTCACCTCATCCCTATACATATATATACTAATCCTGTACCCCCGGGCTAAGACCCATTAGTACACTTAACAATAGAGTTCTTGCACCCCCCGAGTTATTACTCATTAGTGCTTAACTATAAGTTCTTTACACCCCGGTGGCATCCTCAAATACTTGTCTCTTAAACACAAAGGCATAAACGCCTACCCTTAGACTACCAAGGCTATGAAAAATTTACTGCGCCCTACTATCACCAGTCCTTGTGCAAACTAATCCCTGAGCTATTTCTCCTTGCCCGAAAATAAATCTAACCACACTGATTCACTTCAGTAAAACATCCCTACTTACCGGGATATATTGTGAGACACAAGACCTCACTAGGTGCCTCTCGCACCATGCAATACAACAAATATACACACATATATAAGCTAGACGCCCTCTCAGGTGATACCTAGTACCAACCTAACCCTGGTGTCACGAACACCAAAACTTTACCCCACTATCCACAATAGTTCAAATCCCTCGCTATCCAGTCGATATTTGGGAAGAATAACCAACCCTACTCCCATACTCTCGAAAGTAGTAACCCCTCGCATAATTCAATCCTTCCCTCAGTGTACACACCACTCTCCCGTGAAGAACACCAAAGGACTCCGCTACTCCACGAAAATTTTTAACCACGCACTATGACTGCTACAGTCAACGTACCCACTAAATTCGACTCACCCGCGAACTCTAGTGAAAAGAAGTCTTATTTTTGTGACACCCTCCTTGTCACTCAAAACATACCCCATGCCCATAGGAATTAATTTATAATTAACCGTGTATACCCCGTTCTTTGTGTGATTCCAAACAAGGTTATCCTTATCACCCGTCCAACTTATCGAAAAAGAAAGAATGGAATTGGCTACGTCTTGTGGGAAAAGAGTATGAATTATATCTTTCTGCTAAACTCCCGAGGCATGATTAATCAAATTGCAGACTCTCTCTACATTACAAACAGTAGGTCTGGGTGCATTCACCTTGACACTTGGCAAATAGGGGATCCCAAACTTCTCTACCGGAAAAGGAAAAAAAGGAATTTTTCCATTCATTCATTGTTTTGGATAGATTATTCAAAAAAAATTGGTACTCTATTCCTTGGATTTTCCCCAAAACATAGGCACTCCAAGGTATTTCAAATTTGCGAGAATAGGGGAGATGTTAAGAAAGTAACAAAAAAGTTAACAAAGGCTCAGTCACAATTTGGGGTGAAAAAGGCACCAAATTTGTCAAAGTTTATAAGCTTCCCTGAAGATCAGCAGTATTCGCGGAGAAGATTACAAAGGCAACTCCTTTTCAATTTGATGATCGTGAGATGTTGATTTTGGACAGCTTGGTTGATTAAATTAGAAAGCACACCTTGGGCGAATAGGAAAATGTACAGGGAGATAGGATCCTTTGTCTAATCCCCCATTGGGGTTTAATGTTGCATATTTTTTGCCCATTTACTACAATAGTAAATGAGACCGTAGAAATGCATTGATATATAAGATGTTGCAATTTTTTCGCAAAAACTTATTCTATCCAACACAACTATAAGTCTGTCCCACTCCACACGATCATATGCTTTGTTTAAATCCAATTTGAGAGACGAAGTTTGAATAAAAGGCTTTTCCTCATTTTCGTGTGATGAAAAGACTCATGTGCTAAGATGTCGCTATCTTGAATTAAACGATTGTGAACAACTGCTTGGCTCATGGAAAAAATCGAGTTTAAAAAAGGTTTTATCCTATAAACGAGGATTTTTGCAATTATTATGTACATGAAGGGACACAAGCAAATAGGCCGAAAATCTTAAAGTGTTTCAGCGGATGCCACTTTGGGAATTAAAACCAAATTTGTTGTATTAATGTATTTGAGCATAAATTTCACATAGAGAAAACGCCTCACCGCTCTACAGACATCTTTACCCATAATATGCCAAAAAAATTTAAACCATCTTGCCCCGGAGCTTTGATGTCGCCAAGATGAAAAGTGGCCTTCTTGATTATCAAATTAGTCATGAATCTTCACAACTTAGTATGCATCTATGGTGTAACCACTTGATTGATATAATTGAGACTTTGAAACAGATCTCGAGGACCTAAGGACCGAAATAAATCAGTGAAATAATTTTATATGCATCTGTGGGTATCCTCCTCCTTGTCCAACCAAACGCCATTCTCTACATCCATTTTATATCCTTCTTTTGAGAGCTATCGTAGAGAAGAACCTTGTATTTTCGTCACCCTCTTTCAATCAATTAACCCGAGATCGTTGATGACAATATAACTCTTCCTCATGGTTCAAAGTAGCGCCCGAGTCAACTCGAAATCGGCCGAGTTGACTCGAAATCGCAAGGCACCGCACCGATTACGAGTCACCATTCAAAAAAAATACAAATCGTATGAAAACGCGGATATAGCGCCGTTCCCGTGCTATCTCGGCCGATTCAACGCTATCTTCCCGAGTTGATGTTTGTTTGCCCAAAGAAAAGAGAGAAGACAAAAATAAAAGATGACGTGGGCTTCCTACTTTTCACACCAGTTACTTACCATCTTCAAAGACGCCGGAATCCCCCAAATAATCATCAGGAAGCAGCGTTTTCTTTACTTCGATTGGTGAGTCTTTTTATTTCTATGTTTTATGTTGGTTGAAAAGCTTAATGAAAGGAAAGTAAAGAAAATATTTCCTTTCTCATGTTTTATGTTTAGCGTAAGAAGCTTCCTTTTGAAAAAGTTAAAAGTAAATAGGTCTTTTTGTTTTGTTTTTATTCTTGGTTATGAGTTGTAAAAAAAAGTTGTGTGCTGTAAAAACAACTTTGGAGTAAAAAAAGCTGTCATTTTGTGTTGGGTGTAAAAGCTGTAATGTACTAGTTAAAAAAAGAGTAAAAAGATGTTTGTATAATTTTTTTTTAAAAAGACCGTAAAAAATGTACTAGTTAAAAAAAGAAAAAAAATAATGTTTGTAGAAAATATTGTTTATAATTTCAAAAAAACAGAATAAAAATATTTGTACAAAATAATGTTTGTAAAATTAAAAAAACAGAAAAAAAAATGCAAATAATGTTGTACAAATTAAAGTTTATTTGTACAAAATATTTCACCTAATATTTTACTTGTACAATATTTTACATGTAAAAATTTATTTGTACAAAATATTTCACCTAATATTTTACTTGTACAATATTTTACATGTAAAAATTTATTTGTACAAAATATTTCACCTAATATTTTATTTGTACAATATTTTACATGTACAATATTTTATTTGTACAAAATTATTTGTAAAAAAATAACGTTGTACATTTTTTTAGAAAAAATATTTTACATTTTATACCCCGAATAGACGTACTTTAGTTGCTAATTCTCGACAATATGGGTCTTATGTGCTTAAATGTTTATTTTGTAGGCCTAATGCACGTTGCAGTGTTCAAATGCGTATTTCAAGGCAATTGTGCAGAATATGAAATTAATTGCCCAATCCCATAACCTTAACCCGAGCCTAACCTAGCCCAAACTTACCCCAAACCTGTGTGTGTTTTGTTTTTGCCCTTTTATTATTATTTTTAGATATTTAGTTTGAGTCATTTCTATTTTTAGGATTTATTTTAGATTTATTTAGAATTTCTAGAATTTATTTTAGGATTATTTTAGAATTTTTAGGTTTATTTTCTATTTTTATATTTTATTTTATTTTGATTTTGATTTTATTAGTTTTTAGTTTTAGTTTTATTTTATTTTACTAGGATTAGAATTTTTAGGATTTTATGTATTTTTAGTTTTATTAGAGTTTGCATTTTCTTTTTAGGATTTTTATTTTAAATTTTATTAGATTTTATTTTTATTTGTATTTTTTAATTTTATTTCTTTTTAATTTTATTTTTAATTTGAGTCTTTATTTTATTATTAGAAGTAGGATTTTTATTTTAGATTTTTAATTTTATTAATTTTAATTTTTTTTAGTGTTATTTTTATTTAGGGTTCAAATTAAACACACACAAAACTCTCTTACACCCATTTACACTGCACCAAAACCCAAACCCACCCCACCAATCCTACACTTCCCTAACCCTAACCCTACTTCCCCTGCACCCTCATCACACACCAACCCACCTCCACTTCTTCTTTTTCCACTTCATCTCTCTTTCTCTCTCCACAAACCCATCTCCATTAACACCCACACAAACCCACATCTTCCAACACCAAACACACACACCCATACCTCATCTCTCACCTCAATCATCCAAACCCCCACCTCCATTAAAACTTCCAGCCTTGCTCTACCCGGTGACCCCTTCTTCCAACCCCCTGCCATCGCGACCTCCCAGTCCGGTCGGAACCACCAAAACCGACCCTCAATCCGACCCGGACAGCCCGGGCGGAACCCTGTCGACCCAAACCCGCCAATCGGACCACTCAACCCGAGACCCCCTGTTCTAACCCTTCCTCCTGTCCGATTCAACCCATGTCCTCCACCCATTTCCCATGTGAACCAAGAACCCATTTCTCCAAAAGCCACTTGCCCAAATCGTGTTACCTGTCAAAACCAACAAAGCCAAAGACCAAATGAATTAAAGACCCACATGCCTAATTAAATCTTTTACCCCTTATACCCAAATTACCCCCTATCCCTTTTTAAAACAAATCAGATTATATCTTCGCACCTCACCATAACCAAATGCCCTTTTCTAATTCCTAAAATACCTCCACTTTTATTTCAAAACCTCTCCCCATTTTATCCTACACCATCAACCTTCCAAAAATACCCCTTAACTCCATGTGTGTCATGTCTACTATATATTGAAGATGAGGACCCCAATTAAAAGGAAGAGAGAGCTTAGAGATAGAAAGAAAATTCTAGAGAGAGAATTGTAGGGAAAAACACAATTTGTAAATAGTTTTTGTTTTATTCTTTTTTATTTTTTTTAGATATTTGTGAGGAAAAATATTGATTGAAATTTAATTGAGTGTTGATTTTAATTTTATATTACTTTGATTCTCAATTGGAGGGTTGTATGCTTCTCATTCAAGGATTGAAGTTTATTGAATTCAAGAGATTGGTTTGATTATTCTTCTCTCTACTCTTTTATATTAAATGCCTATTGAATATTTGTTTATTATGTTTGATACCATGTTACGCTAAATCCCCTTTCAAGGGGTGGGGTAAAACCCTTATTTGATGTTATTTTATTTTAATTAGTTTAATTACTTGAAAAGTCCATTTGAATGTTAATTTTGATCCCTCACCCTTAGATTTACGCCTCGAGAGAGGGTAAATGATTTTCGAGAGAAAATCAAAATTCTAGTTATAATACCCATTTTAGATTCGAACTAGAGATAGGGGTTTCTTAAGCGGGTTATTATCACTTGAATTTCAACTCTAAATTTATTTTATAAGATTGACATAAATTCTAATTGATCGATCCTAGCGGGTGATTAATTAAAAGGAGTGTGAATCTATGTTTCTAGAGTTGTGGGGTGTTAATTTTAACTTTCTAAAGAATTACTATTCTAATTACACTTGCAACGAGAGTTGGGTTGTAATTTTAATATTAATTTAGGAGAATTCAAATAATTAAATTAATTAATTAGAATAACTAAAATTTGTGGTGTAATCCCACTCCTTGATTGTTCTCACAATTATTTACCTCACTTTATCTTTTATTTTAGTTTAGACTTTAATTTTCATTTTAGTTACTTTCTAGTTAGTTTTCATCTTAGTTTAGTTTAGTTTAAAATCTCACCTCACCCTATTGTTTTAATATTTGAAAAAGCTAAAAAAAATTAGAAATGTGAAAAAGCACAAAAAGAAAATAAAAATTGAATTACAATTGAATTGGTTCCATTTGCTTTACTCCCTAGAAAGTGGATTGATACCCTTACTTACCTCTACACTTGAGTTTATTATATTTTATAGGTACATGAGGTTTTGATTAGGACTTTTCAAGCAACGACAAATATACGCAAAAGTTTTTTCTAGGAACCTTGGTTATTATGACTAGATTCTTCTGAAACATCCTATTCATGATGGGGTAACGCGATGGGCGAAAGGACTGACGGAGGTCTCTCTACAGCTAGAGGGGACACACCAGCAACCTAGAGATAGATCAAGCAGATAATAAGTTGAGTGAAAAATCTTAACAAGTGTCTATCGTTGTTAAGTCACCGTTACTGGTGGAGTTTGATGAAAATCTTAACAAGTGTTTAACGTTGTTAAGTCACCGTTACTGGTGGAGTTTGACAAAAATCTTAGCAAGTGTTTATCGTTGTTAAGTCAACACTACTAGTGGAGTTTGACGAAAATCTTAACAAGTGTTTATCATTGTTAAGTCACCATTACTGGTGGAGTTTGATGAAAATCTAAACAAATGTTTATCATTGTTAAGTCACTGTTGTCGGTGGAGTTTGATGAAAAATATTAACTAGTGTTTTCGTTGTTAAGTCACCGTTACTGGTGGAGTTTGATGAAAAATCTTAACAAGTGTTTCTCATTGTTAAGTCACCGTTACTGATGGAGTTGGATAAAAAATCTTAACAAGTGTTTTTGTTGTTAAGTCATCGTTACTGGTGGAGTTTGATGAAAAATCTTAACGAGTGTTTTCATTAATAAGTTACCGTTACCAGTGGAGTTTGAAGGTTTGAAAAATGAAACTCTTCTAGATTGTACATTGTCAAGAATAAAGGATAAATAACAAGAAACGAAGAGAAATTAGCAAAATACCTCAGCAATGGCTCGAGCAAGAACTAGAGTCACCATGGAGGCTACAATGCTGGGAACTGCTGGGGCAGGTTCATCTCCTCATAAGCCTCAACGGTACCCTCAGGTAGAGGAACCTCACGGTTCGATAAAACTCTTGTGCCAACAAAGGGTACTAAGGTCAACATTGGGGTGGCGTTGGGCGAAGACGTTTAACCTTCCATGGATGCATCCACACTTTTGATACCATAAGAAGCATTGTGCTGAGCAGAAGGGTCAACGATGGCTTTTGGGAGGGGAAGAGTCCCGATAGACGTTGGTGGGGTCAAAACTGGAGAGAACTGCAAAATGAAACTAAGTGTTAGAAGTGGGGAATAAACACAGAAGAAAAGAGACACACTTCACATTTAACTCACCTCAGTAATGTTTCTAAAGAAGGGAACTGCAGTGATGGGTCTTGCCAATATAGATGGAAGAAGAATGTTAGCCAATAAAGAAGCCAATTCGACCTAAGGCATCCCAAGAGGTTAAAGTAAGATCAACCAAAAAAGAGAGAAGGGGAGAAAAGACGTTAGACCAAACAGCGTTTAGAATATGATACCTCTGGAGAACTTTCTATAGCTGAACCTCATTCTGGGGTGATAATTTAGAAGAAGTTGGGGGAGCTTTCTCGGGCTGAGAGGAAATTCCCACAGATTCAATGGAGTCACCCCCTGTAGTAGCATCCTTCGCACGTTGGGAGATCAAACGGCGGGAATAGGTGATCCCGATCACGGGGGAACAGAGGGAGTTTCATCAATGGAACCAATATCGAAGTGTCCCACCACGAAAGGACTCACTGGGGGACTGGACCTTCTTTTTTAGCTTCTTGCACCAAAGTCGCTAAGAGTTAGACAGATGCACTTTGTTTTAGAAAATTGAAAAAAAAAATAACAACAACAAACATGTATACCTCTGATACAGGGGGAGAATGGGAGGATATCACTATTGGTGAAGAAGGAGGGGAAACAACGGCAGAAGGAGCTGGGGAGAGATGTATATCGGGGGCCCGTTTCTTCTAGGACTTAGTACCTAGAGTTTTTTTCCTCACACCCGCAGCACCAACACTTGAAGGAACCCTTGAGCTCTTTTCCCTCTTTGGCCTTTCATCCGATGGATCTACTAAGATAGTGGGGAAGGCAGTAACAGGAGGAACGGCTGGAGCGTGTCATTGAAACTCATAATTTATTCGCTCCACCTCAGCTTGAATTTTCCTCCTCAACTCCTCACTCACTTCTGTAGACATAGAAGGAGGAACGGAGGCAATGGGAAATGCCTCCAAGGGAACTTGAGACTGAGGTTGGGACTTAGACTTTGAGGAAGTCCCACTCTTGGACCCCCTGGTTCTTTTGGCTGGTGGCTGGGAACGTCCTTCGCCAGAAGCTGCTTCGGTTGGAACCCATTCACCAGAAACACCTTCAAAAGGAGCAGGTTGTTTGGGTGCTGGGGACTTCTTAGGCTTTGGGGTAGCAACAGGAATCATGGGGCAGTATGGAGGAAGTTGAGTGGGAGGTTCCTTGGCAGTTTTGCTCAAAAGGAACTCTATTCCCAGAACATACCGTTCAAACCCAGTTCCTGTGAAGAAAATGAAATCACTGGGGGATATACAGGAGTCCCATCAAAAAATTCAAAGATCTTGGCCAGTTGCTTCGGCCAATACTTGGTGGCAAATAAAGACGTCACATCACCTTGCCTGGAGATACTGGGAGTTTGAAGAAAAATTCGTAGAAAAATTGGGCAAACAATGGTATTTTTGCAGACTATCTCTCTGTAAAGTGTGCCGGGAGTTTGAAGAAGACGAAGAAAATAGTTAAGTATTTTGAAAAATAGACGTTAGATTTCTTTTAACCCGTATTTTGAGTTTCCCCCGAACACACGTGTAATGCCGCCAATAATCATTCCATGTGGACACGTGGCATTTTGGGAAGCGTCCTAGCAGTTGAAAAGACAATATTACGTCATTAATGAAGTGACGCATGGGGCATAGAAAATGTTTTTCTTCCTAGGCAAGTTTGAGTTTTGGGCGCCAGGATTTTTGTCAGACATATCAAATCGCTAACAACACAAATGCTATTCCAACGGTTCAAAAAAGCTACGATGTCCCCTCGCCACAAGTCCAAACGTTGTTTAGTTATGACTCAGATACATCGGGGATAATTTTTCTGGTTTTTCGAACATGAAGCAACGATGACGTAGAAGAACCCAAATGAAGTAGCACCTTAAAATAGGGAGAATTTACCGGGAAGAACTTTAAAAAGGAGAATTCCACAGGTCTCAATGATAGGGGCAATCCTAACAAAAAAAACTCACTGCTTACAACTATACTCCACAACAGCACAAACGGGAGAACTTCACTTCCAAGTTGAAATGGGCCTTTGAGAAAATCAGCAGGTGCTTCGGGAGAATTTAAATTATCCAAGCAAGCAAAGACAGAAAGATTAAAGCTCAACAATAGGAAAAAGGGGCAATGTCCCTTCGCCAATTGCCGACAATCCGCAGCACTTTGGTTCAGGTACATTGGGGAGAATTTTACTTTTTTCTAGCAAAGACCGTAATGAAGACAGAGACACCAAGGTTCATCGAATTGAGAAGTTTTCGTGCAAAAATTTCTTGTTCCCATA
The DNA here is from genome assembly GCA_949130495.1 of Sambucus nigra. Taxonomy (NCBI): domain Eukaryota; kingdom Viridiplantae; phylum Streptophyta; class Magnoliopsida; order Dipsacales; family Adoxaceae; genus Sambucus; species Sambucus nigra. The sequence continues at coordinate 507,861 of CASBWL010000019.1, read as the reverse complement.
ATAAATCTCTCCACGAAGGGGAAAATGTAGGGAGGGATTAAAGATAATCTCAAGATTATGGTTAATCCCTCCAGCTAACACAACAAACTCATGGGATTAAGGCAAGTGATGCAGCTCAGCGATGCAACTCAGTAAGGCAGCAATGTAGCTGAAAGCGACGCAGCACAACAAGGCAACTCAAGCGAGGTAGTTCAGCGTGGCATCCCAGAGGGATCTCCCAACGAAGAAGCTGACCGAGAGAGCTCACCCTTTAGTCATGTTGTCTTACTTAGTCATGTTGTATCTTTTGTTTACATTGGCTATGAGCTATTACGACTGTAATGATGTAACGATTGTAATGTCACTTAGCATGAGGTCGAACGATACTCGTGAGAGACCAGGCTTGGCAGGGCCTGAGAGAGCTATCATGCTCTATCAAATGACCTCGTCGTGGGAACTTCAAAGGGACTTGGTTTTGAGGATAGAGAAGTGAGGCACCGTTGGGGCTTGTTCTAACCATCTTATATACACCTGGTAAAACACCAAAATATCTTGATCGTGGAACCTTGGGCAGGATCATCGTGTGCTGAGTTATGAACCAAATAACCCCCTACTTAATATCATATCTACTATTAGGTGATGTCATTATCCAGCTAGGTAATGTCAATTCTGCACTTGAGTAAACCACCGTGGTATTTGGGGTTATCAGACAGTTGGTGAGCCACCTCTGTGACGATAGACCCCTGACACACAGTGGTTAGGAAGAAGGCATGTCTTGGTATTTAATGGTTATGACGTAGAGCTGACTAGTCCATCAGGCATTTAATATCTGTGACATAAATTATGAGGGATGTCTTTCACAGTTATTAATGACTGAGTTATCTTGGGGGTGGTATAGGGGATATTTAAGGGCCCCAACCACCTCTGAGGAAAGGATGATTTATTTTAGAGTTCGAAAGTTAATGCTATAGAAAGAGTGTATATCAGAAAGAGAGATTTATTACAAACCAGAGTTCACTCACCCACCATTGCTATTTATTACGAAGCTTTTAATACTTGACAGAGATCTCTAAGGGTGATTGGGGTGTTTGGGTGCCTACCAAGGTGTATCTTGGATGCTTACTTCTATCTCTTTCTCTAAATGAGTTACTTTTGAGTTCGTTATTATCTTCTGAGTTATACTCGAGTGATTTTTGAGTTTAAACTGAGTTTATCTTCACTAAGTTGTGATTGCGTGTCTTGTAGTTAATCAATAGTGTTGTTAGTTAACTTATCATTACTGTACTCAAAAGGGGTTACGCCTCCATCTAATCTAAACTACCCTCTTACATCGGGAAAGATCAAGGCGTGTGGTTCTACACTCCACCTCACCCTATTCCCCATCTCTAACCACCCTGACCATGTTAAATTATCAGTATCTCGAACACTAATAGCGTCGATCCTGAAAATCGCCTTCATAGTTCCCTTTGCTCCTCCGTCCCAAAAGGAAACATACTTCCATCCTCAACAACCCTGTTTCAATGAATCCCCAGGCAGATGTCCACCTGTGGGGTATCACGAACACAAATTCTCCATAAGTGTTAGGAACACTTACTAGTGAGCCTATCAGTCCTCTGAAGGACTCTTTCTTCACTGTACTTACCTTACTTCGGTATGAAATTCCCTTATCCATATCATTCTTTATTCACCCTCATCCTCTAACCGATCCTTATGTGAATAATTCAGGAATTGCATTATCTTCATTCCTGATAAACCAAAGGAATTTGCAGTTAAAACCATTCGTATAAGATTCCTCTACGAGCAAAACATCTTACTTCCCCATATATGGTAACCACTATTCCTACCATTTCAACATTGCTCTAACGAGTGAAATTTTTTCCTCAATTTTCACATCTATCCATTCCTATACCCTTCTCTAAGCCAAAGCTTCTGAGCCTTATACTTCCACTGAATAAAGCTACACTGCCTCAGCTTAACTTAAACTTAAACGTATGATCCTTACCAAAGACCTTCCAAACTTTTTCCCAATTTAACTTCACCGGGTAAGTAAAGTTTTTCACCACTCTCTACTACAGCGGTACGTGGATAATTATAACTATTATACTTTAGTAGTCGTTGCAACAATCCTTGATAATGCCACAAGGGGAGTGACCTCTACTGCGGTCCTCATTCCTAACTTCAACTTACAGTTCCAACTAAGCCCCACCTCCTGTCGCCCTCGCAACGGCCTTCCCTGGTCTCCTTTCGTCTATCATAACACGAATCTCACCCAAGCATGCAAAAGATTTACTATAATCTTACATAATAGCAGGAGAACGAAATCTCACAATAGGAATCAACAATCCTAATGATAAGGCTCTATATCAAATAGAAAGCAACGCTGAAAGCATAGTACATCCCCACAGATTCCTAAGGACACTAGAACCTGATGCTTTGATACCATATGTGACACCCCGCCTAATAAAATATCAAGTGATCAATCCTTAACTAGATTCAAACAGGAATCTCATATGGTTCATTCTCAGCATCACTGTCGAAAACCAATTTAATTATTAATAACTTATTAGGCTGGCGTCAAAATTTTCTTTAACTAATCTTTTTAATCAAACCAACCAAGTAAGACAATCAAAACAGTTTATATACCACTACTGAAATCAAACAAGGTAATCGAACTCTCGGTACAACATAATACAACCAAATCGAAATGTCGCAAACTGATATACGGTAAAAGCATAAATGAATACAGTTAGGCTATCAACTCGAGTGTTTCTACAATACCTCCTATCTAGATCTCAAGGATAGAAGCATATACAATAAACCTGCTTGCATCCATAGTTGCTGCAACAAACGTCTGACTCGAAAGAATCAACATCCAGGCATCCCTGTGTTTGAACACCTAATATATATATTTATATATATATATATATATATATATATAGCAAGAGAGGGGGAAATAGAGAAACGGGTCAGAGCCCGAGTTTTGAAAATATTTGGCAAATGCATCAAATTACATATTTTAAAATATAAAATCTCTCATATTTAAACTGGTATCACGCTCTCATGAGATACACCTCACCCCTCTTCTAATAGTGAACACCTATCGTATACCTTTTAAACAAACTAGTTAAGCTATCGATTAGCAATACTAAAACACTAACAAAGATTTCTGACTAGGTTTGGTCATAATCAAACCTAACCCTCGGTTTACGCTTTAAACGATATATATATATTGCTCATCCATAAGAAGTCCTTCACCATCCCTGTTAAAACCACAATTCTCCATAGGACCCTCGAAATTCGTCGGTTCGTCATCACACCTAGCAACCTCCTCAAACCAGCCCCTAACCACTGATTGATAACTAAAAGTAATTTTTTCCCACGATTGGAGAATAGGACGTCATCGATTTTCCCTCACATCTCTATCATGACCCAATGGTTTCCTCCCCATCGTCATTGTGGCTCTTTAATGGACTAACTCAATGCCACTATGATTATCATAATCTAATTCCATTCATGTCCTCATAGGTATGCCTCCCTTTAAGGACTGCTGCAATTTTGATTTCCACCTCAAAGTAGATTTTGCTATCCCAGAATGTTGTTATTACCTTTACAATCCGAATGAGAGTAATGATAGTCAATCTTCTCAAAATTCAAGCTTTGCTTGCCTGATCCCCTATTGCTATACGAATTTTCACTCGCCAAAATGGAAGACCCCACAAATCGCCACCTATTATCGTATTCCCATGGAAAACATACAAGTTCTTCACCTTGGTGCCCCTATACACCATAAGAGAAAATGGCATGACCCTCATACCTCTACTCAATGTTACCACCTTGTAACCCACAGAGTCTAGCGCACTCACTGACATAATGTTCACTCGAAGACCTGGAATATATCGCACGCCATACAAAGTTTTCATCGACCCATTATATGTCTTGATTTTGATTGATCCAACTCCCAAAAATTTACAAGCACTCCCATCGACCATCAAAACAAAACCAACTTTCACCTATTTATAAGAGGAATAATAATCCCTATTGGGACACATATAAATGCCTCAAATTCACTTGCAACCGCTACCGTTACTGATGTGTTTTGAACCTTCTCTTTACCTTTCCCATTCCTAACATTAAGTTTGAAACGAGATGCAATAATGTGCCCAACATCATGACAGTAGAAACACTCCCAGTCCTTGTGCCCCTTTGTTTTTTACCTTGATCTTTTAGAACCTCAACTCCCGGTTCCCCTTTGACTTGGACATTAAGTTTGAAATAAGATGCAATGATGTGCCCAATATCATGACAATAGTAACACTCACGGTCCGTGTTCCCCTCTGACTTGGACCTTGATCTTTTAAAACCGCAGTTCTTCAATCTTCCAAGAATGACTAAGCGTACGGTATCATTGTCACCTTGAACAACTTTCGTCCTATTCTTATTGGAGAGAAGTATTGATGTGACCTCATTTAGAATAATAATTTTCTTCTCGTACATCATTGTAGTTGCCAAATTATTTTACCCCTCGGGAAGAGAATCCAATAAAATTTCAACCTTGTCCTCTCCCTCCATATTCACCTCCATGTTTAATAGTTCATGGAGAAGCCTATTAAACTCATTGAGGTTGTCTTGCAATGAAGTAATCAGTCCCATACAAAATCGGTAAATTCCTTTTTGATACCAATCTGATTTGTCAAATACTTATCCAAATAAAGCTTCTCAAGATTCTTCTAAATCAACTTAGTGGAAGTTTTTGTCACAACGTTGTGTTTAATCTCCTTAAACAAACACAGCCAAATCATAGAATAAGACTCCCTATGAATCTTCTTCCACTTTTGATCCTTCATTGTGTTGGGTTTTCCCTCTATGGAATAAAATAATCCCTCTTCGACGTGTCTATTATCTCCACTTTCTATAGTCCAAAATTGTTCCTTCTATAAAATTTCTCCACATCAAACTTTATCTTTGACGCCATAAGCAATATAGACCCTATTTTGCAACGTAAGATGTGATACTAATTTGTTGTGTGGGATCATAATATATAGTGATTAACTAAGTCATTGTGACTAGCAAACAATCACCCAAATATAACAATCTAATTAAAGAAAATAAAAAATAGATAAAGAAAAAAACTACTTGGTCCAACAATTTGGCTAGGTCCCCAGGTGATCCGTGTCATTAATAGAAGAAGATTACAAATGGAAGGATAATGTGTTCATTCCTGACACACAAATAATCTCTCTTCTCATAAACAAAATAACCCTGACACAAATATTGGAAGGCACTCATAAAGATTAATCTCCTCATAAATATTCTACCCAAATCCTCAATAGGAAATACACAAAATTAGTTCCCAAAGCATCTAATCTTACACCAATGTAAACCCTTAATGTTCACTCACAGTGATTCACTATTTTGGAATACAAGTGGAGAATTCCTAAATCTCACTCTAAGAGCAAGAGAAAGCACACTAATGACTTCTCAAAACTAGGGTTAAACCCCTCAACACGTTCTATTAATAGGTGAAACCAATTTGTGGTGAAAACCCCAAAATATACACAAAAAGAAAACATATTTTCACATATCTGGGCTCGTTTGCTGTAGTAAATTGCGCTAAAGAGAACCACCTCAACTGATCTCTCCATACACGCCAATAAATCTTAGAAGAACTCGTGTCGAGGGACCCCCTTCGTTGTAGTGAAGCTTTTTTGAAATAGGACTTATGAATGTAGTCCAAATGTTTATTGGCTTTGCCCAAAGGCATCTTCCCACCTATGGTTATAAGCCTTGTCCTTAGTTATTAAGACCTTAAAATAAATAGAAGTCGATCAACAAAAATTATGGGGTTGGATTCATTCAACAAAATCACAACAGCAATCTAAGGCCATGGAGCCCCACATGACTTATTTTATTTTCGATGTATATAAATGTAACTCAAACCCTTGGAAAAGAGGACATGTGATCTTTGTTATCAAGAGTTGATTAATAGAGAGAGAGAGACCCCATGGGCATAGGCATGCTGTCGAACCATGTATATGCTGTGTTGTGTGGCTGTGATCTTACTTTCTCCTCAACTTAATTGCATTAAAATAACTATAGAGTGATTTTACCACCCACACTAGTCAATCCTCTTTTGCAACTATGATGGAAACTCTCACTGGGTTTTGTGAGATTTCTTGTCAAAAGGTGATTTTTAGCAAGTCAAAAATCTTAGTCTTTACCATTTTTGAAAAATAGGTACTCTAATGACACCAACCTAAGTTTTTAGACTGAGAAAAGTATCTCCTACCATGTTTGGAGAAGAGTTTATAAATGTATGAACATCCTCACCAAGTGGATCACTAGGGATGGTACTAACATTCGTGTTTTCGAAGATTGTTGGTGTGGAAAAAGAAAGCTTAGCACCCCTAGTGATGATCGTAATGAAACCTCCATTCATGTCAATTCCCTTATAAATAGTCAGGGAGAGTGGGACTTGGATATTGTTCATAATTTATTTAGTACTAGTTATATTAATGATATCATGGGTACCCCTATGTCGCGTGTTTAAACTAGAAAAGATACACCCAATTGGGAATTTTCTATCAATTCTTATTACCTTACCCTTGATGATTTAAACCTTAACACCCCTTTTAATGGCATTTGAAAAAAAAATCGCATAAGATGAAATTTGTTTTTTTTTAATATTCCATGGTAAAATACTAACCAACCAACAAATCATTGTGAGAGGCCTTATTAGTCATGTGGGATGTGATTTTTGTACTGATTTTAAACATATTGGCCATTTTTAAGGTGTTGCCAGATGGAATATGATATTGGGTGTATTCTTGCCCATCCTCATAAATGGAAAATAGTTCTGTCACGACATCTCCATGTGTAGCAAGTTGCAAATATTTGGGGTAGTGGTGACCATAGTAATAATAATAACAATAATAATATTAACACTCAGTATATTACTTTTATTTCTTGAATTTGGTGCATTTGGAAGGAAAGAAATTTATAAGTTTTTTTAATAGGAAACAAATGCCTTTGTACTTGATTGTTAACTCCTGTCAAATGCTTGTTATGGATATTGAAATAGCCTTTGGTCGGGTTGGTAATCAAGTACGGGGTAGAGAGGACTTACTTATTTGTTGGGTTTTCCCATCTGCATGTGGAATGAAGAGAAATACGGATGTCAGTTGAGATATGCTTACCAACAAGGGAGATTTTAGCAGAGTTATGAGAGACGATATATGAATTTGGTGAGTCGTGTTTTTTGGAAGGGTCATGGGTGTTGCGTGTTAAATTGGAAGGAATATTTCATGGTCTTAAATTTATTCGGGAAAGCGAGTGGGAGAATGAACTCATTGAGTTGGACTCCTAAACGGAAGTCTAGATAATAAATAAAGGGGATGCAATCTACCATTCATATTCAAACATAATAGAAAACTGAATTGACCTTGTGAGATTAAGTAAAGCTAAAGTCACACATGCATTGCGTGAACGCAACAGAGTTGCGAATTGGTTTTTAAAGGAAGGGACAAAGCAACAAATGGATTTTGGTTAAACTAAATGAACCTCTAGCACAATGAATTAACTCACAGCAAGAATATGTAATTGGACTTGCTATTAGTAGGGGATCTTAATTGATATGTTGTTGTTTATTTTTCCCCGCACACAAAAAAGCAAAAATGACATATTTAGTTATATTCCAGACTAAAAAGTAGGGGACAAAAATAGACCTAATCCAAACCCATGTCTAGAGTGATCTTTGGAACAAATCCTTCAAAATGGTGTCTCCCGATGTGGATGCGAGTGTGAGAAGAAAGGAGTGTGTGTGATAGGCAATAAGGTGAGAGAGAATAAGGTTAGGGAGATGAAATAGAGGGTAGACATTACAATGGCAAAGAGATAGTTCAAAATGTGTACCATTAAGGTGAAGGTGAAATAGAGGGTAGACATTACAAAGGCAAATAGATAGTTATAGATGTGTACTATTAAGGTGAAGGCTTTTCATTGGCTAGCTAAGAAAGAGGATATAAGCTTTTCATTCAAGGGTTACTAACTCAAAGAAGAGAGATATTTGGGGATACCGTGATTTGGGATGGAATGAGATGCCTAGCTAAATTTATGATATCCACGTGTCTTAATGGGAAAGAAGGCACATATATATATATATATATATATATATATATATATATATATAATAATGTTCTTGTGCGGACCAGTCCACATTTTAAGAATGTGGGCCGGACATGTGTCATCTGACGGTGCGCCTAGAAATTATCGCTTAAATTATAGGCACACTCTCTCTCTTTTCTGGGCTCACTACCAGGTGACACATGTCCGGTCCGCACTCTTAAAATACGGACTGGTCCGCACAAGAGCAGGACTATATATAAAGAGAGAGAGAGAGTAAAGACATATGATACGATATAATATAAAAAGATCGTACCGAGTGCACAAGGCTCCTGCTTAACTACAGGGTCTGGGAGATGCGTATGTCGGCCGACCTTACCCCCATAGATGGAGAGGTTGCTCCCACGTCTCGAATTCGACACCACCCGTAGTTTGGAAGAGGGCACTGGTCATCGCACCAATGCATGACTTCTATATAATATGATATAATATGATTATATAATTTATATACCTTGTGCTTTTAGATCAATTAGAATTGTATTAATTATTAACTAAAATAAAGGTTTAGCTCAAAACTCAAAATATGAAATTAAGATTCAAATTTGTATTAGAATTTATTTCTTACTAACTGTGTTTAATTTACATTTTCATCAAAATATATTATTGAATTAGGGACGAGGGCAAATGATACTTTAAACAATTTCCATAGCCCAATGAATGTATATTAGGCTTTTTACGAACAAGTCAACGTTGGAGTTGGTCAACACACGGAATCCGTCAAAATGGGCCCTAAACTCTAAATTTGAGAATTAAGGGATACCAAACTACAAATGTCAAGAAGTGCATCACATAACAAAATAAAGGGTTATTGGTACTTTAGTACCCTAAAGTTTAGTAGCCTTTTAACTTCAAACCCCAATGTATCAAAATTGGCACATAAACCCTCAAAGTTTTCATATTGCTGCATTTCAAACCCTACCATTAAATTGGTTAACGAAAATAGTCAAAATGAGGGTAAAAGCCTCAAAATCTCTATTCCGCCAAATTTTGGGGTTTTATGTGCCAATCTTGATACATTGGAATTTGAAGTGCAAAAGTGACTAAACTTCGGGTAATAAAGTGCAAATAATCCTTTTATCAACTATATTAGTATTTTAAATTTATTATCAAAAATAATTATTTTTAACTCTTAATTTTTGTACATTTAATTACTAGATATTTGTAATATATGCAATATATGTTAAATTTTTTATTTTATAGGGCAAGACATACCCTTGCAGATTAAAATATTAATTCAATGTTAATTGTCAAAAAAATTGGAGTTAAAATGTGCCTAGTAATATACATAAATCAAATCTAAAAGACATTGAATGACAATTAAAACCAATCTTACTGTCCTATCCAAAAAGCTCACACAAACTTAGTACTATTACATATAAAGTTGCAAAAATTCAAATGAAAAGTCGGTGAAATGCAAAATCGGAAAATCGTAGACCATCTCCAACAAGTTTGGTTGTAAAATTAAGTTTTTTATTATTTAAAAAAAAAGTGCTTGTTTTTTAGGTACATTAATAAAGGTTCGCACTTGAAGAACTATTTCCCCATATATAGACGCGCTAAATTCCAAACAAATAAAAAGAGATAAATTGAAAGATATATTATACTGGAATTACGCGAGATAACGCTTTCGACTAGAATGTTTGGAGACACGAAGAGTGTCGTTGATATAAGGGGAAAGAAATCATGAAATTTGATATTATTTTTTCACAACTAATACTTAATTGTGCGTTAAACTATTACTTGTGTGCATTGACATACAAATTTAACTATTACACATACAAATAAACAACTGAACATATATTGCATATATTACAAATATCTAGTAAGTAAAAGTACAAAATTTAAGAGTTATAAATGATAATTAATAATAATAAATTTAAATAAATAATATAGTTAATAAAAAGAGTTATTTGCAACTTACTACCCTGAAGTTTAGTCACATTTGCACTTCAAACCCCAATGTATCAAGACCGACACATAAAACCTCAAAATTTGACGGGAAATAGCATTTTGACGCATTTACCCTCATTTTGACTATTTCCGTTAATCAATTCAACGACATGGTTTGAATTGCAGCAATGTGAAAACTTAGGGATTTTATGTGTCAGTTTTGATACATTAGGGTTTGAAGTGCAAAAGTGACTAAACTTGAGGGTACTGAAGTACCAATAACCCAAAAATAAATTGCAACGTCCCTCGTCCCCACCCCACCCCAGCCCCCACCCACACACACAAAAAATAGATATTTTTAAAGATTATGGGACCACGCCCCCCTCAAACTTTGATATAGAGTAAGATCCACTCCCGACGAAAATAAAAAAAATTACTAGCCATATTATATATGATTTGATAATCGAAAGTTAATACTTAGTAGATATTTATTTCCTGATTTACAAATCCTATGAGAATATATGTACAAAAGATATATATTTCTACCTTTTGTAACCAATTTGTATGTCTTGTATTAATAAAAATTTAGTAATTAACTAAAAAAATTGGTCAAGACGGTACTTACTATTAAGAGAGGCAAATATTATAAAAAGATGAAAAGTTGATAGAATTTCGAGAGACAAAGCTTGCTATTTGGCTTATATAGTTTGTTAAGAGATACATTTTATAAAAAGACAAAAGGTCACTAAATTTGGAGAGACACTTGAGTGACATTGGACGAAAATATGAGAATACAAACATACCTTTTGGGCATTTTTCTCTCAATAGAAAAACAGTTTTAACACTTAAATGCACAAATGAGATGCGATTAATATTTCAGCCCCTTGGTGTGTCCAAAACACACTTATAAATATTGCAAACCTAACAAGACCTTTCAATTTCAATTCTCTCTCTTCTAACAAAAAAATAAGAAAAAAAAATGAGTTTGGCTGTGAACGTGTTTGTGTTGATCATCATGCTAGTGAGTTTTGGTTCACTCCAAGTCTCTAATGCAACGGTTTACAAGGTTGGGGGCAATGGTGGTTGGCACTGTGAGGGAGTTGATTACAGATTATGGACTACCGATAAGAAATTTCATTTTGGTGATAGCATTCATGAGTCCTTTTTTCTCTCTAGTATTTTTGTTAATGTGAAAAAATAATCTATAATATTTATAGTTTTCAAGAAATTCCAGAAGTAATGATTTTATCATTTCAACAAATCAAAATGTCAACAAATTCAATCAAATTACCACGCATCAAATATACAAATCTTGATGTCGTGTAAATTATGTGAAAAAACAACACTATATGTATAAATAGGACTTGTTCATTTTAACCTAATATAATAATTAAATATTGGTATTTAGAGATGTGAATGTCCTAATAGGAAAAATTTTAGGGGTCAAAATCCAAAAAATACTTAAAATTTTATAATCTTATAAACCATCGGGGGTAGGGGTTATATGATTCTGATGTATCATATTTGTTTTGTTGTCTTTGTTCTTATTGATTAGTCTCGTTTATTAAGTATGTGGTCCAATAGGTCCTATGATATTATTTTTGCTCCAAAACATTCCTTGAAAAAATATTTTTGCCCGAATAGATCCTATTTGTAAACATGTAGTGAATATTCACTATATGTATAAATAGGACATGTTGGGTAAATTTTAATTTACTAGGACTAATTAAGAAATGTCTTGTATAAATATGACTTATTTGTCATGGTCCTTTTATTTGGATGTGTGTTATATAACAAGCTAAGATTGTTTAAAATTTTGGGTTACACTTAAACATAACTATTTTTTTGTAAAATAGTTGAAAGTCGATTCTTCTACCCCAAAATTTGTAATAATACTTAAGTTGGTGAAAATCCATAATTCTATTGAATGAAAATAAAGAAACGAAAGATACATAAAAATATTGCATGAAAATGTTCTTTTAAGAGAAAACACTATGTTAATACAGAAAAATAAATATAAAAAAGCATATTATATGAAGAAGGGACACTAGTATTCTATAAAAAAAATTGTGTCCACGGATTTAAGAGGCATTAACCTTGTTATAAATCTCATTAAAGCATGTTATATGTAATTTTGTGCATGACGTTTGCATTCAATTCATTATGTCCTATCAAAATTCATAAGCATCTATTTTCAATTCAAATCAAAACTCTTCATTCATGTTCTTTACAAATACAGTACATGCATGTGGATTTTATTTCGATTAATTATTTTCAGTGGATCATAAATTATTGATTAATCTAAAAATGATTTATAATAACACATTCAAAATTAACTTTTCAAAATGGATATAACTATACATCTGCTTCAAATTATGTAATAATTGTCATTGTGAACAGTTTTTCAGTACCCGCAAATGGATCACAACGTGATCCAAGTCGACACAGAAGAAAAGTATGCGACATATCGGCCCCGATCGCTGCCAACTACAAAACAGGAAACGACTCAATCACCCTTACCGAACTCGACCATCATTATTTCATTTGTGGAGGTCCTAGTCACTGCTTAGCCGGACAAAGGGTGGACATCAATGTCGTTTATGTTCTTTCGGCAACACCATCTCCATCTGACATGCCGTCTCCTCAAGTTGCGACGGCTCCATATCCACTTGCGATACCGTCTCCTTTAGGTTTGCCATCATTATCGTTATCGCCATCTCCATCACCATCGCCGTCGTTGTCGCCGTCTACTTTTCCCTCATCTCAAATTCCATCGGCTAGAGCGCCTTTTCCTGCACCTTCTCCAAGTGAAGCATCTACATTGTATTTTGTGAGTAGGCTTTTCAGTGAGCTTGGATTAGCTATGTTTGTTATTGCAGCTTTTGTTTCAGTTTTTTTTTTCAAAATCTTTGATGTTGCCTTTATATACATATTAATGTGTATATAAAGTTCGGAGAAGGAAAACTAAGGTTCTATTTGATTGGCATAATTATTTCCAAGGAAAATAGTAATTTTAGTTCATTTTTCATTTTTGTAGTGCTGGACTTCAAAAACATTCTATAAAAAATGGCAATAAATACGAAAACTGTTCCGTAATTTTATCATTTTTCAGGGAAAATACTTCTTACTCGAACCCCTAAGAATTGATTTCCCTCAAAAAATCCAAAAGTAAGACCATATTACCCTTATTTTTTCCACTAATTTTCTAGTTGTCGTAAAAACGAACTAATTTTCAATTATTTTTTAACTTTGTTATCAAACACACCCTAAATGAAACTTGGTGTGGGTTTTTCCTATTAAACTTAGAGGGTATTTTGGCTTACCAAGATGATTTTTTATAGTGAACTAATAGTGCATCATCTATGAATGATAATTTACAATGGTTAATTATCTAGGACTGCTTTATCAGTTTTTCTTTGTCCGTGTTGTCTTTTTCTTTCCTATTACCATCTAAAAGAAAAAAAGATTCCTGAATCTTAACATTGATTAGAGCCATCGTACTAGAATGTGATATGCATCAGTAGCTGCTACAATATAATCTGCTACAATTGACGCAAATTTACCCATGGGATTTGTATTCTCCTTCTCAGTCAAATCTGGCATAGTTGGATCCTTAATTGTCATAGCAAAAGTTGGTGTCATCTGAACTGATGGGAAATCAAAACCTTTTTTGATGTGTAAAGCAAAACTGTACAGCCACTCTATTGTGGTCTTCTGCATTGTGATTATTTTTGGCCGATATTTTTGCCTGGAGCTTGTGTTTTCATCCAAGACCATTTCGACTTTTCTATTATTCACGTGCGGTAAGACTTGTTCATTTTTGTTCCTAAAATCTCTGCAACATTGACTTCTTCATTATTTGTTCCCAAAAACCCGGTAACAACCTTCTGAATGCTCGCATCACTTTGCACCAGCTGGTGAGAACCCGGTTGGGGGCAATAGGGAGTGTATCCATAGAGACTTCTTCATTATTTGTTCCAAACAAAACGTTGGATTTGTATCCATAGGGAGTGTAGAAAAGTTTAAGAAATGAGGGAGAAGTCTAAAGAGGAGGAGGTTCTCTCTAAAACCCATCGTCTAAGAGAATGAGGCAGAGATTATAGAAAAACGAAAGACGAAACACCAGAAGTTAATAGAATTTCGAGAGACAAAGCTTAATAGGAAATTTGTTCTTACTGAGAAAGTTATATTTAGGTTGATAGAATATAAATTTCTTTTGTAGGCAAAATCACTTATTCCTTCCATAATTGAGAGAAAACCTAGATCTATACTCGATCTATGATTTTTCAGGAATTGAGATTATTTTAAAATCAGGTCCACTTATCTTGGATTCAATCTAATCATTCTACATTTGAATTGAGGATCCACACTCCATAATCTAAAAATGATATGTTTGAGCTATTAGAGAGTTCAAGAATTGTGAGACGGTGAGGAGGAAGATGAGACTTCCTTGTCGGTCCTATGGAGCTTCAAATGGATCACTCAGCATCAATGGGGGTATTTTTTAATGTTCATAGGAAACTTCTTGTGGATGCACAAGAGATAGGTGTCTTCTTCCATATTATGAAATTTTTCAGATTAAATGGGAAATCATCTAGGTTTCTTTCCCAAGGGTTGGAGATTTTTCTTCATAAATTTGTCTTCCGGGTAATTCGTGTGTGTTTTTTTATCTTGATTTCATCATCTATATCAAACACATAACCTAAATCTCACTTGAATATTGTTTAATTCATCAATTTGTCCTTTGGTTTTTAATCTGTGTTTTTTTTGTCACAATTTACCTAGATTTCCTACTTTATTACTTCAAATTATTTATCCACCTAATTTTTATCATCTCACCTCATTGTTAATGTTGCTAGGATTGTTTCAATTGATAAGAAAATTTAAACTTGTAAAATTGAGCAAAGTTCGTAATTAGACCTCCTCACCACACACTATAGGTTTATTTGAGTAAAACACACAAACCCCGAGTCAGAGGTGTGTAAGTGACAATTAGAGGCTTCTTAGGTCACCCCATGAATAAATGTGCACATGAACTCCAAAAAATTTGTTATTAACTATTTAGTCCTTTGAAGTTTGGTCAAATAATCGCTTCAGTCCATAAATTTTAAAAAGTGTCACATAAATCCCAAATGTTTTGAAAATGTATCATTTTATTCTAAAATTTGATAGTCATTTAAAATAATAAAAAATAAAGGGATGTGGAGGTAAAAAAATCGCGAATTAAAGTTCAAAACGTGATCATGATTGCACTCTAAATTAATTATCTCAAAATCACTCAATGAGGTCTTATTTGCAAAGTTGATTTGGTACGTAATATGAATCCCCGTATTAAGTTTTCAATACCCGATTGGTTAAATCAATGTGTCAATATTTATTTTAACCAATATCTAACAAATTCCATTACTCTCAAGCTTTATTTTGCTACTCTACCGGATTATTAAATAATCCACTGACGAGGTTTACCGCTGCAAATAAATTTTGTAAGTTTATCAATGGGGTATTACAATACAAGATCTTTCTTAAATATGGATTTCTTCAACTAATGTGTTCAATAGTACTTACACAATGATCGTCGAATCCGCGAAGATTGAGATCTAATGAAATGAATCTTTCCCATAACAGTCAAAGAAACAATTAAGCAAGCATTTTGATCCTCATAATCTTCTTGATTATGAATATATGCATCCTTTGAAAATGTTAAGAGATTTTTCAAGTTTTATCAAGTTTGCATCTAGACTTGAATATCATGGGTGGTCGCGTTCACTATATTCTTGAGTGTATCAGTCACAATACTTTATATAGTTTAGGAATGTGATTTAAGAAAAAATTACTTTTTAAATAAGTTCCTGAACCATCAAACAAGTTCTCGTACATTGAGATAAACTACTAGGATTGAACTCCCAGCTTTATTGATAGGATGACAATACTTTACATAGGTTGTGAATTGTTTAATTGCACTAGAATCGGAATTCCGATATCCTGTAATCAAGTCGAGCCCAACTCACCAGAATTCCTACCGAGTCCAATTGACCAATATTACATACAAATTATTTAAAGAATAAATATAAAGCATTCTCACACATGATTATCATTTTAAATTAACTAGACATAATATTATTAAAATAAATAAATGTTATAATATGGTTTTAAGACTAAAATCTCAACCATCTCCCACTTAGTCTTAAAGACATGTGCATATGCACCAAACATCCATTCCCTCTACATGACAATCGAAAGTCTTAGCTTTTAAAAGATGGGGGAGACTTATTTGACTACAAGTCTAATACTCCTAAATCTCTATAAAGGTGAAAAGAAGATAGAGTTAGAGGGACACTCAATCGGCCAGATCTCTTACTTTTTTTTATTTTTTACCGTTCTAATTTATTTTCTCATTTGGAAAAATATTTTGAAGTGTATTATTATCATTAAATATTTATGAACTTTTGAATTCATCGAATCCAAGTAAAATTTTGTCTTTTATTTATGCTTTTATTAATAACATGTTAGGTAAAATTCACTGTTAGGGTTAGTATGAAATTAGAGTATTTAATATTTAAATGATTCAACATCTCCACAATGGTATGGCTTAAATGATTAATTATAAAAATTAGAATTAAATATTTATTGTGTTTTAATATATTCAATTTGTTTTATTTTTTAAATAGATATAAGTTGTGTTTTGATAGATTTAGTGAACCATTTTATTCTAAAAATCAGTTTGTTGAAATAAGAACACATATATTGCAATTAATGAAAATGGAATTTTTGATGGAATATGAATTATAATAATAAGGCTCAGCCGCCTAGTTATTGTGCAAAAAAATAGGAGTTTTAATGAACTTAAATATGGTTCTTTGTAATTGATTCTAACACCCTTACATCTTTATTTATTGATTTTCTCATTTAAAGCTATGTTCTACTAATCCAGTTGTTACTTCATCTCATTTTAGTCTATTTGCATATTAAGTTATCATAAATCCCAAAACTTTTGCAACCTAGTTTAGGAATATAATTTAAGAAAATATTACTTTTTTCATAAAAAAAATAATATACTTTGCTTAGTCCTTGTGGGTTCGACGTCACAGTAGCATTTTATACTATAAATAGATTCATTCGCTTATGACTAAATTAAAATTTCAGAACAGTCTGACCTCTAACTATGGCCATGTAGGCCCATTGGATGTTAGGGAGATCTCTGCCCCATAAGCCTTTCTCTTTCTATAACCTCTTATTTAATCTTGCAAAGATGCATCTATTAGTGGCTCGCACATACCCGAGTGTGCACAAGTGACGAGTAGTGGTTGTTGATACTGTAGTTTGAATATAATTATCGAAATGCCAAATTGTCAAACTACTTTCCATTGTTTGAGAGAATAGTTTTAGGTAGGTCAAAAAAGCAAATTTTATATTCTTCCAATTCGATGATGTCATCTTTCTTACGGTGAGTGTAGTTAACGGCTCTTACCTCTGCCCATTTTGTGGAGTGGTTTATGGACGACATTATGCATACAAAGTCCACTCCCATTATGGAAAACGCCATGGACTCAACATGGGAAAATATTTCGCACGGGTTCCATCATTGTACTAAGGCTTTGGCTTATTTCCCTTAAGTTGGCCAAACGTATCCTTTCATTAAGACTTTGTGAACTTAAGTCCTATTGGTAGTATGGGGTCCACATACACCTCCATTGATCTTCCAAGGTCCCAAGCATCTGTACAGAGAGGAGTTGAAGTCATGTTTGAATAGGAATCCTTGGCTAAGGTAGTATCATGAGGCCAAAGACGTCAAAGCCTTGCCTGAAGTTTATCTTAGGATAGTAATCCACTGTTATTCTTTGATTGGGGAATAATAGATCCTAGCTTATATTTTGAGTTCGCAAAGCCTGGCTCATCCACTATTGCTATGTGAACATCTAGACCAACCTCATCTAATGACACCATTCTCACCAAATGATCAGCAAATAAATTCTTGCCTAGGAAACCTCTTTATTTTGGATTTAAGATCTAAAGTATGAGCTCCAAGACCATCTAAAAGTAAATGGCCATGCGGTCACCTTTCACCCCATATAGCCTCGTGATTTAATCAATAGCTAACTAACAGAAACTGATCGCCACCACGTGTATTACATTTAGATGTATAGCGCCACCACGTGTAATACATTTAAATGTATGGCCAAGCAGAGACCTCCTAGAGTAAGAAGTCGTGTGTACTCATGCTCCACTTCTTGAGTTGTTAAAAGGATTCATCCTCGAACACTAGGATTTGTAGTTTGGTACAAGGGGAGCTTGGGCTTTTATGGTAACTTTGTTTTATTTAATGTGGTTTAAGGCTCTCCCCCTTTGCTTCTTTCAAGTTGCTAAACTCAACAATGAAGTCAGCTACGGTCTGGTCTTTAATTTATACTCTTTACAAACTATTATCAATGTGTGTGCACGTGTGCACGCACACGCGCGGGCAAGAGAGAGAGAGATGGGATTGTTGAAGAAGACGATTGAAGTGGTTTAGGTTTTGGGATTAAAGGTTTTATTAGAAAATTTGGGTTTGAATTTGAAAAAGAAGGTGAAGTGATACAAGGGCATTTGGGCCAAATATTTATTGGGATCACAAGTATTTAGTCCCACTTATGGGACTTAGCACAATTAAAGTAGTTATGAGATTTAATACAATATAAAAATTACATGGGAGGAGCTTAACAAATCTTTGAAAATTGACTAAACCCAAATAATTAAAATTTATTTAGACACATCAAGTCTAATTTGCAAATACAATTTTAAAAGAATTATATGTGTTAAAATTTTGGGGGCATGTGAAAGAGATTACGAAGGTGACAGTCAATCAAACAAGGCACTAAGAAGCGCAATTTAAATAAATAAATCAAAAAATAAAAGTATCCTATGTTTAACTGTATATGTCATATAATAATACTCTTGCGAACTTAAAGCGCAAATTTACATACGACCAAAATTTAGATTTTTAGCAGGTAGTACTTGCAAGTCCTTAATCAAGCTCCTCAAGTAATGTGTTATAGGTAAAATACACCAAACCCCCTAAAATATAGCAATTATGCAAATAGCCAACCTAATATAAAGAACTCAACAAAGAGCCGCTAAATTATTAAATTATTACACATAGCACAATTTCATTGAAAACAAGTTGATAAAAACATGATTATATTCATAAAAATGCAGATTTTCTGGGTGTAAAAATTCAATAATTTAAGGGTCTCTTTGTCAAGTTTTTTAGATTAGGGTGATGTAATACCCCGTACTTTTAAAGGTATTTAAATTACACTGTGGATGTAATTTGGTAATTTGAGGAATTATTATAAATAGTAATTCTGGGATTAATGAGTGAAATTAAATAAATTCGATATTATAAAGTGAATAGTAAATATTAGTTTTCGAGTGACAGATTAATATTTATGTGGATTATATTTCGAGATTAAGTATATGAGTGGATTATTTTTATTACATGTCGCAGTTGGGTAAAGCGACAAAGAAAAATATTTTAAACTGGAAAACGCGCGTATTGAACGTGTTGGGTCAAATTAGTGAATTTTAGTTAAGTGACTCAGATGGAGATTTCGACTCCGTCATTGGGTTCGAAATGGCCGAGATAGTCAAAATAGAGTACCTGGGGGTAGTATTTGGGTTCCAGACATTTTCGGACTAGTAGGGACTCGTAAATGAGTACACGAGTCATTTAACAATTGGATATACACCCAATTTTGGGTTTAATAAGAGAAAACCCTCATATTTGTCCCAAAATCAGATTTAAGAGAGAAAGAGAAGAAAGAAGGGAGAGAAGAAGAAGAAGAAGAAGAAGAAGAAGAAGAAGAAGAAGAAGAAGAAGAAGAAGAGATTTTCGGGCAAACTCTGTCGAATTCGACTCGAGGTCATCGAATTTCATCCTCCAGGCAAATGTGTACTTGCTTTATTTCATTTTGTGCATTTATTTCATATTATGGTTGGTAAACCCTTAAAATAAATTTGAGAAATTTGAATATGAGTTTCCATATTGATGTAATGTAAATTCTTAATGATTTCTAGTGTTAAATCAATGTAAATGGAGTGAAGAGATGAATTAAAATGGGTTAAAATCATAAGTTGGGGTTTTTATGCTTTTAGGGTTTAAATGTAAGGGAAATGGTTTAATACCCCAAATTAATTGATGTGTTAGTTGTAAAACATAGACTAGATGTTTATGGAGTTGTTGGATGAGATTAGAAACAACAAAAATGGAGAAAAATGGAGGTTAGGATTTTGGAGAAGATGATGAATAGTAACTCCTTAGCTTGCGGGGTAAATTCAAACAGAAAGAGGGCAGATTCAGCGCTCGGTCAAAACACAAAAGTTGTAGATCTTTACAATACGGTCGCGTGGACGCCAACCGCGTATTTTTATGATTTTTTTTCGAATTGTTATGATTTTTACAAGATGGCATTTCGGGGGTGAAATCACCAACCCAGGAAATGCACGCGAAAATTGGAAAAAAAAAAGGCTAGAATTCTTTGGAGATAAATATTAGGGGTTCCTAAAAATAGTGTGGGGACTTCTAAATATTTTTTTTTTAGTAAGATGTGTATCTTGGGTTAGATAAAAGTAAACCCCAAGATTTACCCAAATAGGGGTGTTTGGGAGGAGTAACACTCGGAGTGATGTTTCGGTGGGAAAAATTTTATATACGTAATTGTGCGCGTAAAAAACACACTTATATGCCGATTTTGGTTGAGTAAAATCCTACGAGGTGACTAGGATGAAATTTAGGATACGGGTTAAAGAGAATTGAGCAGTTATCCGATACGTCTAATTATGACAATTATTATAGGTGAGAGGAATGCGTACTGTTATTTATGGGACGAATAAATATATCGGTGTTGTTGGTATTATCATCGTGCGGTGAAAAAAGTTCGGAATATAAAATATTGAGAAATGATTTAAAATCAATAAACGCGTAGGATATTCAAGATATAAATATACTACGTGGAAAATTTATTATACGGGTTGTGCGTATGCCCGAATGTTATTATATACGTGGGTTAAATAATTACCTATGGGGAATTATGTATAGGTGAGAGAAATACCTATAATTATAATATGGTTGTCTGAATACCTAATTGATAGTATATTTATATAGATGAAATGTGTACCTATATGACTGTTTATTATGTGTATGATATACCTACCATACTTGCTATCACGGGAGCTTGGCGTTCGGAAGAAGACAATCTTATCCCGTGTTGCCTTGGGGGGATTTTAGATTTGGTACCTTGAGAACATAGGGCTGTGAAAGGCTTATTTGTGAGTCGATAAGTCTGCTGCTTATGGGAGCGTAGGTATGTGCGTGACCCATAGGTACGTGAACTATGTTCGCCTCCAATACGTGTGATTTGTATTGTTGCAGTTCCTGAGTGATGTGGAACGGGTAATCCTTTTTGTACGAGATGTACTTGGATTTGGATAACAGAGTATGTGGGCACCGCTGTTAAGCATATAGGTGCCGGATATTAATATATGTATTGAGATTAAAATATATGAACTTGAGATAATCCATGGTTGCTTAATATTATAGCTCGGTGGATGATTAATATACTTGTTGCGTGTAGTATATTATTTATATATATGAGATGAGATATCATATAACGTAGCCCTGTATAAAAGGGAAAATAATGAATAAAGTGATATACTCCTTCCAGTAGATTTACATCCGGATTTCTATGAATATGGATCATAAGTTAATGAGAACTATTAATATATATGGGATGGTATAAATGTGGTATAACTTAAGACTTAATGGATCCCGATGATCAACATTGTCACGTAGTAGTGTATCGGGGGCATTCCTTGTTTGGATTTCGCTTCGCGAGACACCCCACGCACGAATGTAACGTAATGTTGGGAATGGGGAGAAGCTTAGTCCTT
Source organism: Sambucus nigra (assembly GCA_949130495.1). Classification (NCBI taxonomy): domain Eukaryota; kingdom Viridiplantae; phylum Streptophyta; class Magnoliopsida; order Dipsacales; family Adoxaceae; genus Sambucus; species Sambucus nigra. The sequence continues at coordinate 485,889 of CASBWL010000019.1, read as the reverse complement.
AGTACTCGGATTTTTGGGGATTTTGGAAGATAAGGGAAATACCTTAGTAGGCAGGGTAGCTTAACTAGGTTGTTTAAAAAGGTAGGCGATATTTGTGCACTAGGGGTGAGGGGTATCTCATGGGAGTGCGATACCAATTTAAATATGAGATAAAACATAATTTCCTAAATAAAGTATTTATGCACTTGCAAAATATTTTCACAACTCGGGCTCTGGCCCGTTTCTATATTTTTCCCCTCTTGCTATATCTATATATATATATAGGTGTCCAGACACAAGGACCCTGGATGATGATTCTTTCGAGTCAGACGTTTGCTGCAGCAGTTGTGGATGCAGGCAGGTTTATATTAGACGCTTCTATCATTGAGATCTAGATAGGAGGTAGTGTAGAAACATTCGGGCTTATGGCCCAACTGTACTCATTTATTCTTTTATCGCCTTTTAGTGCGGCATTCGATTTGGTTGTATCATTGTACCGAGTGTTAGGTTATTTTCTTTTATTTCATTTCAGTTGCTGCATATAAACTGTTGTAATTTTTATTTGAATGGTTTGGTTAAAAAGATTAGTTAATTAAAAATTTGACGCCGACCTAATAGGATATTAGTAATTAAATTGGTTTTCGACAGTGATGCTAAGAATGAACCATATGAGACTCCTGTTTTAATTTGATATAGGAGTGATCGCTCGGTATTTCATTAGGCAGGGTGTCACAGGTGGTATCAGAGCATCGGGTTCTAGTGTCCTTAGGAATCTGTGCGAACGTACTACGCTTCCAGCGTTGCTTTTGATTTGATATAGAGCCTTATGATTAGGATTGTTGATATCCTCGTGTGAGATTTCGTTCTCCTGCCATTATGTAAAATTATTGTAAATCTTTTGTGCGCTCGTTCGGGATTCGTGTGCTGATCGACGAAGGGCGACTAGGGAAGTCCGTTGTGTGGGCAGCAGGAGGCGAGGCTTAGTTAGAGCTATAAGTTGATATTGGAAATGAGGACCGCGGTAAAGGTCATTTTCCTTGTGGCATTGTCGGATTGCTGTAACGACTACTAAAATATAGTAGTTAAAATTATCAAGAATCGTTGTACTTGAGAATGGTGCTAAACTTGAATTAACAAGTAGAAGACTCAGAAGCTCTTGCTTAGAGTTCGGTATGGAATTACCCATATATAAAAAATTGAGGAAATTTTTTTCACTCGTGAGAGCAATGTTGAAATGGTGGGGACGATAATCACCATATTCGGGGGAGCATGACGTATTGCTCATAAATTAATCTTACAGATGGATTTTTTCCCCTTAATAAGAATGTGAAATTTGGTGAATTAGATGTTAATCATTAAATAAAAATGGAGTTTTTATAGATGAAGAAAATAATTTTGGATTTATGTTAATATAACTCATGGGAAAATTTATGGATGTGTTGGATTGACTTGAAGATTGAAAGGATTTAATCCCTAAACTATGCTAATAAGTGTTTTAGGGTGACTTAGAGTGGTTTGGGAACCTTGTATTTGGGTTGGAATGAGTTTTGGATTGAATTGGAAGAAGGAAAAAATGGGAAGAACAAATTTTGGAAAATGAACAGTGCATCTGCAGAAATCTCGTAAGAAGTCTGCCCAGGTCGCTCGAACGAGACTTCTAACGAGAATTCTAACGAGGTTCCAGTAGGTAGTCCGTTCGATGTTGGAAATGTCATTCGAACTAAATGTCGTTCAAACGAGCTCATTCGAACAAGAATTCTGGGTCTTCAACGAGATTCCAGAATGACTCTTAAGACCCGATTTTTGTTTCGAACTTCTCGTAGGCTTATTTAAATGAGTGTTAAGCCTGTACGAATGTCGAGTAACTCAAAATTTGTAAGTGAGCAAAGAATATGCACGATTAGCCGAACAATATTATATATATTGTGTATATTTATATACGGGCATATTCAGACGTATATATGAGATATGTTAAGTATATATGTGTGTGATTGTTATACTTATATGATACGATTTTTACCGAGTCGGTGTGAGAGTCCGACCACTGGTACCCAGGATGTTGTGTAATTAATTCCGTGGAAGATGATAGCATTGAGAGACTGCATCCATTGAGTTATAGCTCTGAGGGATGGTTATTATACTTATATAGTGTATGATATATAAGTATGGATATATTTTATGTGTATAGTATATTGTATATATATTTATATGAGATGTGAAACATATATATACGGACATATTAAAGAATGGAATGCGAGATAAATTATGGATAAGCTCGCCTTGATTATATGTTTAGATGGAACTTCGATGAGGAGATGTTTCATTAGCATGATTTGAGTGCATGGGGACCTTATGGATATAATTTAAGGTATGCAGGATTTATAGTTAAGCTGGGAGTTTAAGCTCGTTGGTGTTCACGCGAAGGACTTAGTGTTAGTGCAAGCGCTTGTGGTATAGCTCCTTGACAGAATTGAGAGTTCTGACCATATTGTGTTGGTAGATGGGATGGGATTATCCCGGTTGTATATTTGAAGATAACAAGACACTCCATATGTGAACCTTAACGACGTCGGGAGTTGACAAATGTTAGAAAATGCAAGAATGTGAGTTTTGACGATAAGTCATCTTGTGTAGAGGAAACACTATAGAGTGAGAGCCATTTGATGACTATATAATTATTAAGAGATATAAGTGCCACGAAGAAGCACTGAAATTTTCCTCTCACCGCAAGTATGTGGGTGAGGTAAGATAAATGAAATTAACTTGAGACTTATAACCAGACTTTGAATATAAGGACAATTCGGAGGAAATATATTTTGGGTATGATGTTCATAATATTTTTTTGCAAATAGTAGGTGCCCTAATTAGTTGGACTTTCCATTTGTACAAGATGGAAGGATATAGTGGTAGAAGTACATTAGTAGGTTAACGAGGTAGGATTTAGAACGTCCTGTTGGTGTCCCTTAGACCGCTATATCTCGATGACCGACGAAGCGAGGGAGTAGTGTATCGGGAAGGTTCCTTGTTTGGATTTCGCTTTGTGAGACGTCCCACGCACGAAACTAAGTAAATGTCGGAAGTGGAGAGAGGTCTTGGGCACTAGGGATATAGTTAGAATAGTACTCATATTACGTGTGTTAGAAACACCTTAATCTTAGGACTACCACGAAGTAAGGGCAATAAGACTATCGACACTGATATAGGAAGGCTATTGTGAGCTAACCACAAGAAGATCGATGAGATAATCTTGAGAAGGATTGAATTTCCAGGTATTGGGAGAATTAAATTTCAAATTATTCGGGTTAAGGGATACCCAGGTGTTAGTACCAGGCCGATGAAATGATGCCCATTATTTAGAGTGAGTGTAAGGTATCAAAACGTTTACAATGGTTGTGCAGATATACACGAATGATAGGGGGTACGAGTACCCTGGTTAGTTAATTTTTTTTTAAAAATATCCGAGATAAAAGGACGTAAAAATGAATGTGTAGAATATATTCCTGAGGGGCATCTATAAACAAGGTTAATATGGTATGACGAATTGAATGTCGTGTGAGAATGACGATAATTCAAGCATTTATGTGTAACAAGAGCTAGCACACTCAACATGGGTTGGAAGGCTATGTAAAGTCATTTAAAAGGTACCTCTTAATGAAAAGGATACCAAATAATGTGAGAAAGTAGAGAGGAAACTGACTCGAACGAGTGTTGAAGAGTGGCTTTCACATGATTGTATTGTTAGAATACTCCAAGGAAAGAAGGAGTGAATGTAGTACCAAATTCCGAAAGAGTATATGAGAGTTAATACTTTAATTATTTGGTATAGGGAATGTACCTTGGAGATTACGAGAGAGATAGTAATCCGAATATTTATACAATATGTAGCGATGAGAATAAAAATACGTATGGTAAGTATGCAAATAGGTTGGGAGAATACCTATAAATTTTAATAGGAGTTGTGTATGCCTATTATGTGATATGATTATTAAGAGCACTAATGGGTGTTAATCCAGGGGTGTAGGATTAGTATATATATGCATAGCGATGATGAGAATATATATATGAGCATACGCCTTGAGATGGGTGGAATATAGTGGGAGACCATTGTGTTAAGCTATATCTAAATTTGGTTAAGCTAGGACGTAATGTATATACCGATCCTAGAGTAGTGGTACAGGGTATATCTAAATTTCGAGGACGAAATTCTGTTGTAAGGGGGAAGTATGTAATACCCCGTACTTTTAAAGGTATTTAAATTACACTGTGGATGTAATTTGATAATTTGAGGAATTATTATGAAAAGTAATTCTGGGATTAATGAGTGAAATTAAATAAATTCGATATTATAAAGTGAATAGTAAATATTAGTTTTCGAGTGACAGATTAATATTTATGTGGATTATATTTCGAGATTAAGTATATGAGTGGATTGTTTTTATTACATGTCGCAGTTGGGTAAGCGACAAAGAAAAATATTTTAAATTGAAAAATGCGCATATGGAACGTGTTGGGTCAAATTAGTGAATTTTAGTTACGTGACTCAGATGGAGATTTCGACTCCAGCATTGGGTTCGGAATGGCCGAGATAGTCAAAATAGAGTACCTGGGGGTAGTATTTGGGTTCCGGACATTTTTGGACTAGTAGGGACTCGTAAATGAGTACACGAGTCATTTAACAATTGGATATACACCCAATTTCGGGTTTAATAAGAGAAAACCCTCATATTTGTCCCAAAATCAGATTTAAGAGAGAGAGAAGAGAGAGGGGAGAGAAGAAGAACAAGAAGAAGAAGAAGAAGAAGAACAAGAAGAAGAACAAGAAGAAGAGAAGAAGGAAGAAGAAGAGATTTTCAGGCCAAAATCCGTCGGATTCGACTCGAGGTCATCGGATTTCATCCTTCAGGCAAGTGTGTACTTGCTTTATTTCATTTTGTGCATTTATTTCACATTATGGTTGGTAAACCCTTAAAATAAATTTGGGAAATTTGAATATGAGTTTACATATTGATGCAATGTAAATTCTTAATGATTTCTAGTGTTAAATCCATGTAAATGGAGTGAATAGATGAATTAAAATGGGTTAAAATCATAAGTTGGGGTTTTTATGCTTTTAGGGTTTAAATCTAAGGGAAATGGTTTAATACCCCAAATTAATTGATGTGTTAGTTGTAAAACATAGATTAGATGTTTATGGAGTTGTTGGATGAGATTAGAAACAACAAAAATGGAGGTTGGGATTTTGGAGAAGATGATGAATAGTAACTCCGCAGCTTGCGGGGTAAATTCGAACAGAAAGAGGGCAGATTCAGCGCTCGGACAAAATACAAAAGTTGTAGATCTTTACAATACGGTCGCGTGGACGCCAACCGCGTATTTTTCTGATTTTTCTTCGAATTGTTATGATTTTTACAAGATGGCATTTTGGGGGTGAAATCACCAACCCAGGAAATGCACGCGAAAATTGGAAAAAAAAGGCTAGAATTCTTTGGAGATAAATATTTGGGGTTCCTAAAAATAGTGTGGGGACTTCTAAATATTTTTTTTTAGTAAGATGTGTATCTTGGGTTAGATAAAAGTAAACCCCGAGATTTACCCAAATAGGGGTGTTTGGGAGGAGTAACACTCGGAGTGATGTTTCGGTGGGAAAAATTTTATATACGTAATTGTGTGCGTAAAAAACACACTTATATGCCGATTTTGGTTGAGTAAAATCCTACGAGGTGACTAGGATGAAATTTAGGATACGGGTTAAAGAGAATTGAGCAGTTATCCGATACGTCTAATTATGACAATTATTATAGGTGAGAGGAATGCGTACTGTTATTTATGGGACGAATAAATATATCGGTGTTGTTGGTATTATCATCGTGCGGTGAAAAAAGTTCGGAATATAAAATATTGAGAAATGATTTAAAATCAATAAACGCGTAGGATATTCAAGATATAAATATACTACGTGGGAAATTTATTATACGGGTTGTGCGTATGCCCGAATGTTATTATATATGTGGGTTAAATAATTACCTATGGAAAATTATGTATAAGTGAGAGAAATACCTATAATTATAATATGGTTGTCTGAATACCTAATTGATGGTATATTTATATAGATGGAATGTGTACCTATACGACTGTTTATTATGTGTATGACATACCTACCATACTTGCTATCACGGGAGGTTGGCATTCGGAAGAGGACAATCTTATGCTGTGTTGCCTTCGGGGGGATTTTAGATTTGGTACCTCAAGAACATAGGGCTGTGAAAGGCTTATTTGTGAGTCGATAAGTCTGCTGCTTATGGGAGCGTAGGTATGTACGTGACCCATGAGTACGTGAACTATGTTCGCCTCCAATACGTGTGATTTGTATTGTTGCAGTTCCTGAGTGATGTGGAACGAGTAATCCTTTTTGTACGAGATGTACTTGGATTTGGATAGCAGAGTATGTGGGCACCGCTGTTAAGCATATAGGTGTCGGATATGGATATATGTATTGAGATTAAAATATATGAACTTGAAATAATCCATGGTTGCTTAATATTATAGCTCGGTGGATGATTAATATACTTGTTGCGTGTAGTATATTATTTATATATATGAGATGAGATATCATATAACATAGCCCAGTATAAAAGGGAAAATAATGAATAAAGTGATATACTCCTTCCGGTAGATTTATATCCGGATTTATATGAATATGGATCATAAGTTAATGAGAACTATTAATATATATGGGATGGTATAAATGTGGTATAACTTAAGGCTTAATGGATCCCGATGATCAACATTGTCACGTAGTAGTGTATCGGGGGGTTCCTTGTTTGGATTTCGCTTCGCGAGACACCCCACGCACGAACGTAACGTAATGTTGGGAATGGGGAGAAGCTTAGTCCTTAGTACTCGAATTTTTGGGGATTTTGGAAGATAAGGAAAATACCTTAGTAGGCAGGGTAGCTTAACTAGGTTGTTTAAAAAGGTATGCGATATTTGTGCACTATTAGAAAAGGGGTGAGGGGTATCTCATGGGAGTGCGATACCAATTTAAATATGAAATAAAACATAATTTCCTAAATAAAGTATTTATGCACTTGTAAAATATTTTCACAACTCGGGTTCTGACTCGTTTCTATATTTTTCCCCTCTTGCCATATCTATATATATATATATAGGTGTCCAAACACAAGGACGCCTGGATGATGATTCTTTCAAGTCAGACGTTTGCTGCAGCAGCTGTGGATGCAAGCAGGTTTATATTAGACTCTTCTATCATTGAGATCTAGATAGGAGGTAGTGTAGAAACATTCGAGCTTATGGCCCAACTGTACTCATTTATTCTTTTATCGCCTTTTAGTGCAGCATTCGATTTGGTTGTATCATTGTACCGAGTGCTCGGTTATTTTCTTTTATTTCATTTCAGTTGCTGGATATAAACTGTTGGAATTTTTATTTGAATGGTTTGGTTAAAAAGATTAGTTAATTAAAAATTTGACGCCGGCCTAATAGGATATTAGTAATTAAATTGATTTTCGACAGTGATGCTAAGAATGAACCATATGAGACTCCTGTTTTAATTTGATATAGGAGTGATCGCCCGGTATTTCATTAGGCGGGGTGTCACAGGTGACTATTTACAAAACCGCTATAGTTCAACGGGGTTAGGTTTAATTTACCCTATTATGATTTTCACCATCATTAAGAAGAATTTATTTTGTTTGGTAGTATCCATATGTTATTCCAAGGGTATTGAATCTATACTTATAGCTCAAACTAAAAACCCTCTCATATCTCATGCACACATAAGCAAACTAATAGATGAAAAAACACTTAATTTTCAACAGTTTTCATTCCAATATCATAATAAGGTACATAGAACATACATATAGTCAAATACCAAGGTTAAATTAGAGGAACATGCAAATGGCCAGTTTCATTTTTCTAAGGCTCAAATTAGGTACATTCCAAAATGGGGATAATAAATTCTCCCAACAAAAACAAAAATTAATTTCAACAGCCGAGTAGTTTTCGATATCGTTTACTAAGCCCCGTCAACTTTCTCGAGCCTATTAAAGAAGTAAAAAAATTAATCATTAATCAATTGATGAATATTAAAAATTCAAGGGTAAATTACTATAAAGTCCCTGATTATAGTGATTTTACAAATCACCCCTGATTTAAAAACCCAATAAAGTTCCCGTTAAACTATTGAAACGTGACAACTAGTGCACAGCATCATATTTTTATCAACTTTTTTTTAACAAAAATGTGTGGGTTGTCAAATATTCAATAGTTTAGGAGACACTTTGTCCGGTTTTAAATGAACGGGTGATTTGTAAATCGGAATACCCTCCAAGTCAACAATATCTATGCAGCAGTATTATATAATACCAATAGCAAAATCTCATATTCTATTTCCAAATCATTATTGGCTTTTTACCAAAGCATAATATAAATCTACTTGTATAGGGTACTAATCAAAACACAATTTGCATCATTGCTTACTCCAAGATGCAGTTCATTAAAATATTGCAATGCTCAATCTAAAAATAATAATCAGAAGGCGGGAAAACTAAGCACAATAAATGCCGCGTGGTTTACTACATCCCAAATTAAGAGTCCCGTGTTTTTTTCCCTTTAACAGCCACACTGTTTTGAGCGTTGACATTCTGAATTACGAGTTAAATAGTCCACTTTTCTTTTTTGGACATAATCAACAAACCAAATTCCATGATAGTAAACTAGTGCTAATCTTGGCCGTTAATTGAGTGTATCATTAATCCACTAAAAGATGATAAGAACTCCAAACTCGGGACAGAGGGAGTACACACAATAGGCAAGTCGATGTTCTAACTCTAGTATAAGAATACCAGAAGTATCAAAGACTGACCGTATATTTTGACCACTTACTAAAAGGTACAAAAAGCTGGAGAACGACAATGTATCCCTACTTAATCAGATTTCACATGTGAGCAACCCAAAGTTACCTAAAATGTGGAACGTTTTGGTGGGTGGTATACGTGATACGCAACAGTTCTTGGTATTCATTACTTTAGGCATTGGCTTATTTCATATGATATCTCGGTTCATGGTTCATTTCGACTGTTTATTTGGATCATTTTAGGTACATATATGTTTTATTTTGTATTTACTTGTTCTATTCGGCACTTAGTATCGAGGTATCTAGGATTTGTAGATATTCACAATGGAGAAAATTAAGAGCACTTTGTAACATTTATTATTTCTTTCTCGATTTTTTTTTTTTTTTTGTTAAGTTTTTCTACTCTTGAAAACAAAGGAAGGACGCAAGATTTGGAGAGCTGGGGAAAATTAAGTGAACTTCGTAACATTTATGATTTCTTTCTTGATTTTGCTTCTTTTTCTTTTAAGTTTTTCTACTCTTCAAAACAAAGGAAAGACGCAAGAATTGGAGATCTGGGGCACTAAAATACCCTAAAAGGGGAAGCGATAGCTAAAAGGCGGTTCGGGGGGGGGGGGGGGGGGAGAGAATATCCGTCAACATTGGAGCAACTAGCTCAACACCAGTAATGCGATATCATTCAAAGCGGGGTTCCAACGGTCTTGACTATAGTAAAATGCCCCTCCAAAAGGTAGACAGAGATGTACATAAGTGCAAGATCATGTAGAGCAATGGTGGTCATTGTTATCACAAGAAGAGTCCCGTTGCCAGAGGTTGGAAGAGAACAAGCATGGAAGAGCTTCATCTACCTCTATCAAGAACGCCACTCCTTAAGTCCTTTTCGGTCTTAACCCCCTTCTCTCTCCATGTATTAATCAATGACTCTCTGCCTTACAATGAAATAGACGAAGGGATCAACAATCGTGTCGCAAATAACCCGCCCCAGATTACAAAGTTGTAGGATATAATTTCCCATGTATATAACACACTAGTGAGCAATATTCTAAAAGGTACTACGCGAGCAACAAGAGGACTTTAAGGGACTAGGCAGCTAGGCAATTTTTTATTTAATTCATTTTTAAATATATTATATAAGAAATACTAAATTAAAATGCACAAGAGTCCAAACCAAACATCTCATACATTTCCAGCACAAACAAATTTCAGAAAATGTTTTCAATATAATAACAAAAGAGACTAAACTTCAATTCTAAAAAATACATTCTCCAACCAAAAAAATTCCATAATTTTAACACAAAACAAAAGAGTATCTTTTCAACAAAAAATAAGCACAAACAAAAAATGTATAAACTAGTCAACTAAACCTCAAGCTCTTGCTCTTCTTCACATTTTCCAACTCCCTCATTGGACTCAAAGTCAACCTCCTCATCCCCCACCCCCAAGTTCCGGACCATACAAAATCTTCTTCATCAAGTTCTCTTACTTCCACATTTCTATCATTTTGGTTATAAGACACTATCAGCTCGAGACACTTCCCCAATCATTTCCATCACCACCATCAACAATCCATCCTCGAGTCTTCCTAGCTTCGATCGAAAGTAATACGTCGACTTCTAGCTCCTTCAACCTTCAACACTTTCTTCTTATAGATTAGTTTTGCATTAAATTGGACATAACTTACTCAACCTTCTTACATCTAGTCTATTCATTTCCTTTGAATGTATCTATATAAAATAATTAAAAAAGTATAGTATATTCATATTAAAATTAATAGTCACTTTGTAGTAACTAATTATATTAGTGTTGCGTTCCAGTTTCTCTCGCACCCGGATGAACAAATAGTTAATGAGAGGATCCTTAAAGCCATCCTTTCCCAATTGGGCACCCCATTGCTAAAGTTAAACAACCACCCAACTGGTTATTAAAGAAACACGATTAGTAATTGAAAAAAATGACTAGAATCATCCATATTTAAAAAGGCGTTTGAGGCTTACGCCTCGAGGCGAGGCGGACAAAAAATGCCTTGAGACCTAAGCCTCAAGGTTGAATTTGAGGCTTACGCTTCGATGCGCTCACGCCTTTTTGCTAAGGCGCGGGGAAAGAAAATTATTTCTTCTTCCATCATGAAGTCTATTTTTTAAAGGTTAAAGTTCTTCATTTTTCTAAAATTACACTGTACTTAAAAAAATATTGTTTTAATCTACTAACTCTTATGCTTTTTTTCTTTTTTTTGTTGTAAATTTGCACTTAACTTATACTATTTACTATTGTAACTTGAAAGAAATTTTAAAAAAATAACCAATATGTGAATGAAACTTAAAAAATTGATTTTGTCAATTTGATTTTGCATTGATTAATTTATTGTCATATTATAAAATAACCAATGTGAATGAAACTAAAAAAAATGAGTTCGTCAATTTGATTTTGCATTGAATAATTTATTGTCATATTATAAAATTAGCAATATGTAAAAAAGTCATCTTGGGGAACAAAAAATGTTTAACTATGTGAAAAAATTCTCAAAGATGTTTTTTTTGCTGTTTTATTTTATATTTCTTTGTTACTTTATTTTTTATGGTTTTATTATTATTTTTTAATATTATAATTATTATTTGTTTTTTGGTGAGGCTTACGCCTCAATACGCCTTAAGGCTTACGCCTCGTCTTGCCTCGCCTCGCACCTTTTTAAACATTGAGAATCATACTAAATTATAGATATTCAATATCCATACCAGGATCATAATTCCTCATTCTTTTGCACAACCCACAATGGCCAATCGTCTCCCAAACACACCCGCTCTTGCATTGTACCTCAATAACTCCTAATTTATGACACGAATTTGAAGATTAAACTCATCACTCGAAAAAGTGCTCTAACACATGTAAAGACCACGTCCATGACTAGGAATCATTTCGTATGCTTAGATTCTTGTAACAGTAATAAATATTAAAAAGGTAGGCCGCTAAATGCAATTGACTATCAAATCGATCGTGAGCTTTTGTATCAATGATCCCAAAGATTGGCTAGTAATCAGTCTAGACCTTAGTCACACAGTTCGGCCAAACCATCCGCCCCCAAGCCTCACTTTGACGCTTAACATCGGAACCAGACCAAAATCACGGTTTGGTGAAATCCAAATCGCGATCTGTTGAAACTGAATTTGCACTTCCATCTTCCCAAATCCGTGTGTTCAGCTGAAGCATAAAAATACATTTCAGTCTCGTGCATTTCAGTCCAGTGGTAGCTATTTCGATCTGATGTTACGATTTTTTTTGTGTTAGGGTTTTTTGGGAGGGTTTGAGAAGAAGATGGATTTCTTGGTTGTTCAGGGCAACACAAGATTCGGTGCATTTTCATGAAGGTTGGTGGAATTGTGGGTGGATTTTCAGGATGATTGGTGGGATTGTGGTGATGTTGAAGATATATGGATTTTTAGAAACACATACGTGGGCCCCTGCTTTGGTCTTGGCCTTATTTTGCTTTCTTCTGTTTGAGATGTGGTTGTTTTGTTTTGGTCGATTTGTCTGTGAAATGATGGGTATGTTTTGCTGATTTTGATGTGTTTTACAACAAAAAAACATCTACATATATTGATAAACAAATAATGGGTATTGGGAACTTTTTTTTTTTTTTTTTTTTTTTTGCTTTTATGTGGAAGTAGTAAATTATAATGAATACACCATCTAGTTTGTGAGGTAAATAAGTATTTTTTTTGTGTGTGAATATGATCAGATTTAAATATAATTTTTGGAATATATATTTTTGAGTAATATTATAGACTTCTTTTGTGATCCGACCGATGTGCCAAATACATATTGGGTGGTATTTTAAATAGACTTGTGTGAATTATAAACACCACCCGATGTGTGTGACATGAACCGTGTCACAAAAAAGTGTTTATATTGTATTACTCTATATTTATATATCATTTAATATTATTATATCATTTAATATTATTATATAATTTTAAATTAATAAATTAATAGGCGCTCTCTCGCCGCTCCCGCATTTATAATTTTTGAAAAATGACGTACTCGTGCATTCGCACTCGCACTCGTACCCGCTTCGCTTTGCGTATTTGTGACTTAGGTCTAGACATGTTTGAATGCCTCTTTTAACTCATTTGCTTGTATGGTATTCGATCCCCATCAACAAGGCGAAGCACCTTCACCAAAGCAGCGAATACTTTCAACCTAAGTGTTGCATTATTCCAAAAGGCCGAACTCAAAACAATGCCATGAAAGAAAAGCTGTAGTAAATCAAGTCTTGCATTATTCACGACGTGTCTTTTTTTTGTAAATCTTCTGATCTTTGCCACTGTCTTGTAATGTGCATAGATGAAGATAGTATATGCCTTAGCCTTATCAATCACACCCTTAAACCTAGGTTGCTTACCAATTCCTTCAAGAATAAGGCTCCAACACAAACTCAAAAATATATTTGGCCTCTTAATCTTCAACAAATCCGTCGTGGTCATGATGTTGGGAGCATTGTCGATCACCACTTAAGCAACATTTTGTGTGGGCCTCCTCAGAATCTTCTTTTGAAGGAAGCAAGGTTGTGTTTTCCTTGCTTACACACAAGTTCATTATGCTTCTATTCGGGACGGTCCAAGCATCGGTCATCATCAAACACCCCTTAGCAGCCAACTATTCTTGATTTTTAAGTAATTTTCCGTCCTCTCAACCTCTACTTTTAACAGTGAACAAGTATTGGGTCAGAGGTTGGTAACTCAGGCCAAATTGTCCAACCGCTTCGACAAACATTTATAGCTGTCAACATTCTTCAGGAAAACCGGCTTTCATATACCCAACGAGCTAAATATTGATGCATCTTTTTTATTTCCTTACAAAGTGCATCATTAATATTTTTTTGACGCGTTCTCTTGCTCTGATACATTGAAGAGCCACGATTTATATCGGATGCAAATTTATCAATCGCCCAAGAAAATGCTACCTTTTTCTTGACCCTACCACCTTCCACTTCTTCATCAATAGCATTAAGATCAACCTCTTTCCGTTTCTTCCTTTTTTCTTTCGCACCTTATTTCTTAATTCTTCTATTGCTACTATACACCGGTTTCGTCTTCCTCGCTAGCTTTTATGCACTTTGCAACATTTCCCTTTATACCACCAATATGATTTTTCATTCTATGAATGAATTTCCCCCAACTGCCACCACACACCCACGGGCCCCAACCCACTCACGAACACAATTTTTCCACATAAAATGCATTTCACCTTGCACAAATTAGTAGGATCAGCTAACAACATACAGTCAGAACCGATGTCGGTTGATGAACATTTCAACATACAGCCATACCAAACAAAGCTTCACAAACTGAAATTAATTTTATAAATAGTTTAAAAAATGGTCAATGAAGCAAGTTTAAACAGATTAAAATCGCAAACAGTTCAATTAAAAAATTAAAAACACTGAATTTGACAAAAAAAGAATAAAGAGCACATCAAGCAAAGGAACTTAAAATTTTATATTCATAAATATAAAATACTGAAAGTCTGTAATTAAACAAAAAAAGCTGCTTGGAATTAAGCAAACATTTCGACTGAATAAACCTGAAACACTTCATATAATACACTCAATCAAACAAAGAAAAAGCATTTTTGAATATACCACACTAAACAAAAGGACGAAAACCTGATCAGATCCTCAATATTCATACCAAAACTAAACTCTAACCCTAAGCTCCCTCTCCAAATCATACTTTCACAATCCAACACAGGGAAATGTTAGCAAGATTTTTTATATCTGTCAGGCACAAACACATATGGGGTAAAAAAACAACTGAATGGAGAAACAAACATGTGAATAATATGAAGCTTACTTGATAAATTCGTCCAAAACCTCGACAGCATTTTGCATTGCATGTAGAGTCATTTTCTTCACGTGTGTGACCAAAGAGATATAGAGTCCATGTATCAATAAAAGGAAAAACTTGAGCATTTACATAAAAAGACAATATACCGGGGAGAGTGGTGGGGGCTAACAAAATAAAAGAACTTTGCACAGAAATCAGATGTGATGTAGATATCTCAAAGGCTGTGTTTGGCAACCCCAATTCCAAGCTTTGAAATTTTGACCTTGAATCCCAATTCCACTGTTTGTTTAGAAAAAATGAGCTTGGAATTGTTGTGGATTCTAACTCGAAGAATTTCAATTCCATAAATTTAATTCAAAAGTGATTGCAGATAATCACAATCTCGCACGTTTATGGAATTGACAAATCCACGCATAAACACACATAGTTTCACATTCACAACACTGCATGTGTGCGCGGACACCCACAGTTTCGCATACAAACACACATTTCGCGCACGCACAGAAAGTTTAACATACAAACACACTGCACAGAATTATTCAACACGCTGTACACAGTTTCACATAATGCGCACACACTATTACACGAACACTGCACACACTGAAAAACACAAACATGATAATGAATTCTCATAAAATTCCACACAAACCAAACAAATGAATTCTGACACCATGGAATTAGAATTCATTGAAATCCAATTCTAGGCATCGAAACATACCCAAAGAGAAAAGAGGAAATTACAGAAAGAAATCAGATGATATACCTCCAACTTGTCTTCCTTAGCCCTGTGATTTTGAGGGAGAGCTCGAAATTCCTCTGCTAAACGGATGCACTCGTGAACATTTTCAGGTGAGACAAAGTCAAGGGCAACCTTTATACATGACTGGAGAAGGCACAAAAACATATTATTAAGCTCTTACGTATCTCAGAAATCATAAATTACGTAAAAGATAAAGGAGAACTTTTATAAAGACGAAATAAAAAAATAAAAAAAATATTTCAAAGACAGCATCAATCAACTTTGTGTACTCTATAAATTTCCCACTAAAAGTTATAGCTCTGATACCAAACAGGGTAGTATGTAGTAGGCCATAATTAACACTTAATCGAGCATACCATTTATTGATCAAGTTTATTTGGGTCCAATGCTCATCTTGGATCAAAGCTTATTACTTTATGTTCAGCCAGTCTTTGCTTGAGACAATGTGATATTCCTATATATGCTCAGCAGTGATTAGGAGATGGAGAGAGTTGGTGAAATTGTTTACAAGAATTGATGCAAATTCAAGATTGTTGAGAAGAAGCAAATCAACAAAAACAAGAGTCCTGACATTGGGAATGAGTTCTTGCTATTTTCAGATTTTGGTCAAGACTTTAGTTCTTTTAGAATAATCAATTTTAGGAATTATCATTATTTTGGTTTTTCATATTTATTTAGACTTCGTACATAGTTTAGCTTAGTAGTTTTAAAGATTATTTTAACGTAGTTCCCTGGCCCAAGCTACGGTTGTGGTCTTGGATTCGAGACATGGGAGTAACCTCTCCATATATGGAGGTAAGTCCAGCCGACATTCGCCTCTCCCAGACTCTACAGGAGCCTTGTGCACTGAGCCTTGTGCTCTGAGTACGACCTTTATTTATAATTCATATATTACACCAACTTGGGGTTTGTAATATATGAATTTAAAGTTTAAAATGGGAAATTTTGGTCTCTTAGTCAACTTGTGGAAGGAAATTATCTTCATTCATCATTGGACTTTGTTTGTTCGGGTTTTTAAGTTTTTGTCGTTTTTCAGTTCGCTTCCTTTATTTGTTAATTTCTGGGAACCCTCACCCCCTTACAATTGTATCACTTTCGTATCATCAGTAAAAGAATGTTATCAGAGAAAAAACTGTAGGGTTATAATGCAAAATCAAAAAGGGTTATTTGGGTATGGGCCCCCACTAGTTATGCATGTTTTGCATTTATCCCCCAATTAAAAACTATTATACCTTTGGCCCCCAATTTAAACAGCCCAGTCAGTCAGCCGTTAATGGAGCCTTTTTTCACTGTTTAAAAGGCGAAAATGACCCTTGACCAAACATATCCTCCTCCTCAAAGTACCCTTTAACCCTATAATTTTCTCTCTCATCCTCTTCTCCTTCATCTTCTTCCCTCTGATACATCTTAAATACATACATACATACATACATACATATATATATATATATATATATATACATCTTCATCTCCTATGCGGACCAGTCCTCATTTTAAGAGTTCCGACCGAACATGTGTCACATGGCGGTGAGCCCAAAAAAGGGAGAGAGTGTGCCTATAATTTAGCCGATAATTTCTAGGCTCACCGCCAGGTGTCCGCACTCTTAAAATGCAGACTGGTCCACACAAGAGCGGTACTATATATATATATATAGGGAGAGGTTCACAAGTGGACCAAAAGAATGGACTTTTTAATGGACTTTAACAAAAAACACATATTAACACATTAATTTTAATTTCTATAGTGTAATTGATCCGCGCCAGCGGCACCCGAGATCACACCTTCACCACCCCCCCACCCCACCGCCCCCCCCCCCTCCCCACCACCACCACCACCAAAGCAGCCCTTGTGGCAGCCCTTATGACAGCAGGGCTGCCATGGGGTGGGGGTGGGGTGGGTGGGGGGCGTGGGGGGAGGGGGGGGGGTGGAGGATCAATCGACACGCGCATTTGGTGTCGCTGGCGCGGACCAATTACACTATAGGAATTAAAATTAATGTGTTAATATGTGTTTTTTGTTAAGGTCCATTAAAAAGTCCATTCTTTTGGTCCACTTATGAACCTCTCCCTATATATATATACTAGTGGATGCCCGTGCCCGAGGCCACGACGATAAATTTGCTCCTGCTATTTTTAAAAAATTCACAAAAAACTGCTGGCGTAGACCTTATAAATAAGGTATTTTGAGCAGTTTTTTGTGGATTTTTTAAAAATAGCTACAAAATGTATTTTGACCTAATTTTTGAACATGGGTTTATTGGAAGGTTAATTTCAAGAGAAAAATAATAATTTGGAATAAATGGTTTTACGGGGCAACAACTAAGTGTGATGTATGGATGATGTAGGCGAGCCTTCTCCTATATATATATACTAGTGGATGCCCGTGCCCGAGCCACGACGATAAATTTGCTCCTGTAATAAAAAAAATTTTAAAAAAAAATAGAGAAAAAAAAATTAAAAATTAAAAGAAAAAAAAAATTTAAGAAAAAAAATATAAATATAAAAAAAAAATTAAAGAAAAAATATAAATAAATTAAAAATATAAATTAAAAAAAATTAAAAATATAAATTAAAAAAATTAAAATTGGAAAAAAATATTTAATAAGAAAAATTAAATTTACACGTATTTAAAAAAATACATGTATTTATAATAGTATATAATGGTATATATAACACAAAAAAAAAGGAAAAAGAAAAAAAATAACTTTTAGCATGACATTCATGTATGGGCATGAAAGAGAAAAATGTCATGCATGCCAAAGTGGAGATATTTTGGCCAAAATTTTCAAAAACCATGCTCCTTTATTATATGGATATATATATATAGTACCGAAAATGTCAAATAGAAGAAAAAGATATAAAAAATCCTATAAATTTTCAGAATCTCAAAAGGGAAAACAAACATAATTTTTTTTAGAAAATATACATAAATATATTTCTAGATTTGAAAATTAAATAAAAAAGAAAATAAAATATTAATTTACACAAACACAACACACAAGTATATATTAGATCTGAAAAAGAGATATATGAAATGAAAAAACAAGAATAAAAAAATAAAAATAAAATAAAATAACAGAAATTTCAGAAAATAAAGAAAATAAAGAAAAAAACAGAGGTGAAATGGAGACTAGTGTGCTGTGTGAGTGTTGTTTTTGTTCTTCCCCCCAAAAAAGAGATCCAGAGAGAGAGAGAGGGAGAGCAGGCGGCATGGGGTGAATTGGACGACACGGAGGGATGGAGGCGGGGAGGCTACGGGGGGAAGGATGAAAGAGAGGAGGGGAGGCTAGGGATGGAGGTGGGTTTGTTGGGTTGAGTGAGTTGCTGGGAGGTGGCATGGGGTTGCAGAGGTGAGGGAGGGGCGGAGAGAGAGAGAGAGAGAGAGAGAGAGAGAGAGAAATGGAGATGGGTTTGTGTAGGGTGGGTTAGTTTTAGGTTTTGTGTTGGGTGGGTTATTTTTATTTTTAAAGGTAATTTAGTGACTTAAGACATCACGGTCAAAATTAGTCGACTAACAGAATTCGTTTTAATTGGTGATCAAATGTATAATAGTTTTAATTGGGGACTAAACGCAAAACGGGCATAACTAGTAGGCGCCAAAACCCAAATAACCCGATAAAAATAAATAAAATAAAATAAAAAAACTGGTCTGGCCTATGCTTAGAATTGTGTACAATCCCATCATTGTGTACAAAATGTCATAGCCCTCTTTCCATTTAATGAGATTTTTTTTTAAAATGCCTCATCGTAATTTATGTTTACGCCACATGCATTCTCTTCTGAAAATAGAAAATGTTGGAGAGCACCACGTGTCCATTCTTAATATCGGACATGGCACGGGTGCAATACGGGTTCCACATGTTCCCCATTATAAATCCAGTTTTTAAATGTGGACATGTTGTGCTTTATTGGTTTAGGGTTCACTCAATGCACAAAACTCTCCTTAAGGCCTCATGCTTGTGGGACACGAAAAACAAGAATGGCATTCTCAAGAATGGCCCTCTTTCCATTTAATGAGATTTTTTTTTAAAATGCCTCATCGTAATTTATGTTTACGCCACATGCATTCTCTTCTGAAAATAGAAAATGTTGGAGAGCACCACGTGTCCATTCTTAATATCGGACATGGCACGGGTGCAATACGGGTTCCACATGTTCCCCATTATAAATCCAGTTTTTAAATGTGGACATGTTGTGCTTTATTGGTTTAGGGTTCACTCAATGCACAAAACTCTCCTTAAGGCCTCATGCTTGTGGGACACGAAAAACAAGAATGGCATTCTCAACAAAAGAAAATTAATTTATTCAACTAATACTTGAATGATTAATCACGAAGGGAGAGGCCTATTTATATGCAGTTGAAAGAGGCCTAGATAAAATGAATTACCCCCTCCGTCCCAAATTTAATAGTCAGTGTTTGAAAATCAAACGTTTTGAAAAAAAAAAAGTTTACTTTCCAAGAGTGTCATTCGCAACAGAAGAAAATTATTTTATTCAACCAATATTGAATGATTAATCACAAAGGGAGAGGCCTATATATACGCACTTAGAAGAGGCCTATATAAATAAGAATTACTCCCTCCGTTCCAAATTCAATAGTTGTTGTTTAAAAGTCAAACGTTTTAAGAAAAATATTACTTTCCAAGAGTGTCACTTGCAACAAAAGAAAATTATTTTATTCAACTAATACTTAACTGATTAATTACATAAGGATAGGCCTATTTATACGCACTTAGAAGAGGCCTAGATAAATATGAACAACTCCCTCCACCTCAAACTAATAGTCGTCGTTTGAAAGTTCAACATTTTAAGAGAAAATTACTTTCCAAAGTTATCCAGCTAAAAACAATGATTACCTTTGAATGCTACTAAAAAAGATGAATACATTTGAGTGCAAGACATGCACTTAGGTCATTGTACTCTCAATGATAATTGTTTAAATATGCAACTTTGAAATCTCACCGAGTTTTATATACTATTTGTAGAAACAAAACTATTAATTTGGGACAAACTACAAAAGCAAGTGGGACTATAAATTTGGGAGGGCGGGCACTAACTAAAAGATAAACGTAACTAATTGAACTTTGAATAGAAAAATAAAAGGAGTAAATTACTCATTTGGTCCCTAAACTTTGAATTGTTTCAAAATGGCCGCTAAACTATATTTAGTGTCAAATCAGCCCTCAAACTAAACAAACGGGTTCAACCAGGCCCTTTCGTCACTAAGTGTTAACTTGAACAGAAAAAAGTCATGTGCCAAACACATGACCTATTAAAAATCTCGTATCCAATGCACAAGGCTCTCGCTTAACTGTTGGCTGGCCTCACCCTATATATGAATATGGAGAGGCTTCTCCCATGTTTCAAACCCGAGACCAACCGTAACTTGGGCGAGGGCACTTGCCATCGCATAAAGGTACAACCTCTACATGAACTATTATTGGGGAAAATAAGAATTACAACATTTTTTAAAGGGTAAGTGTAATTTACTAAAATCATGGTTCAAAATGATTTTTTAAAAAAACATCAAACACAAAACCCATTTCCTCATTGTCTTCATCTCCATTATTGGCTAAACCCACCTACCACTTCCGGCAAAATCCTCCCCCCCCCCCCCCCCTGCCATTTAGGGTGCAATCCACCCGCCCACCACCCCACCTGAAGACCTTAGTGATCTCACTAATCTCATTGGAACTCTAAATCTTTCGTCCAACCATCTCTCCGAAGAGGTACCATTTTCTTATGGTCGTTTTCCGGTGATGGTTAGTTTGGATCTCCAGCATAATAAACCTACCGAAAAAGTACCTCGTGTGGGTTCACTGTTGAACCAAGGTCCCACGGTTTGAGGGGGTGTGGGGGAGGGGGGCGCAGAATTGGCATGGGAGGGTTTCGCCGGAAGTAGCAAGGGGAGGTGCCCGTAATGGAGATGAAGATAAGGAAGAGATGGTTTTCTTGTTTGCTGTTCTTCTAATTATTTTGAACCATGATTTTAGAGTAAATTACTCTTAAACCTTTAAAATTGTTGTAACTCTTATTTTCCCCCAATCATAGCGCTCATGTGCTTGGCACGTGACTATTTTTCGTCTACGTTAATTAGCACCTAAAATGACACAAGGGCCTTAAGTTTTTAAGGATGAGTTGGCACTAAATAGAATTTATGGGGTCATTTTGAAACAATTTGAATAGTTTAGGGGTCAAATGAGTAATTTACTCAAACAAACATTATATCCCTTTACCCTTAGCTAACCTTTGCATGCATCACTCTCCTTCCCTTCCAAAAAGCTCGACCACGAGCTTTAAGAACATTCACTTGTGTCACCAACAACTTTCCCTTGTACCTCATAACCCCTTCTTTATTTCCTACTCCATCCTTCACAAATGCGGGTTTCTTTTCTTCTTATAGGACATTCGGAGACCCTGTGAACCGAACCACCACATACTTGGCATTTAAAGTTCATTGTGGGCACCATAGTAGTCTTGGTTGTGGTCGGAGGTATCCCGCATTAGTGTTTGCTCCTTGGTTACCGGTGGCTAAGTAGAAATATTCTCCAACTTTTCTTCCATATTCAACGGCATCCCACGTTTCTCAAAATCGCGCAAGTAGAACTTGGATTTGACTCACAGTTGCAACCGTTAATGTACAGGCTGATTTTATGCTCTTCCTCATTCAAGTTTTGCCCGAGTGTAAAGAAGATGAAACTACTTTGTGTGATCGATAACAAAGAAAAATTTTGTTGCAAGGATTGTACCTGTGTAAACAAATCTCGTTCACAAGTCTTTTGTACAAATGCATCTCGAAGGTACTTCTTCATTTTCGCCCATGTCGCAATCGGTTTCTTCCCGTTTACTGCTCGGTGATTACATAAACCATTCCACCATGTTTAGTGGCTACAAGTCGAACGCATTTGATTCCCATGAATCCCTACTCAGATCTTTTCTATGGTATTTAGGCAATCCAAAAAAGTATTTGGGTCCATGTTTCCCACGAAGTTTTGCACGTCCAACTGAATGCACCCGCACTTCTAGCGCTCTAAAATCCTCGAAAAGGCCTTGAGATATCACTTTGATCTTGTTCCACAGTAACATCTTGTTCAACGGTGGCATCATAATGAATTATGAATTTCATGGCTGGACCCCACCACCTTGGGAAATCGTGGACAGCCGTGCAACAAGGGCTGGGCAGCAGCTCTAGGATGTCGTTGCGGTGGTAACGCTCTTGCCTCCGTTCCCCGGATCGATATGGACAGTCCGAGCAATGTGTCCCTATTCCCCGCGAGTAAAACACCCAACTTCTGCGTCATGGGCTCGTTTTTTATCCTCAATAGGCTGTTGGAAATCTTTGGTGTTCGGGATATAACCGTGATGCACATCCTCCTCTTGTTCTACATTTAAAAGAATATGTATCGAGATGTTGGAACTGAATAGCATACGGATTGACTTTCTCAACACACTCTGAGGCGAAAAAATCATCAGGGGGAGTAATTCAAACGCCACTCAAAGGAACGTTGTATTCATATGTCTTGCTTGTTTAGGGTCATCCAAATGATGGTCGTGAATCTATTCCCTGAGCACGGACGGCGTCTAGCTGTCTAGTAACCCTGATCGGAGAAGGGGAAAATTAACACGTGTACCAGATGCACGTTTCTTCCGTGGGTCATGATAGTTATTTATCGGCAAATTACGGGGGATTTGGGTGTGGCACAATATAGGAAAAGGGTCGTGGCTGATAACCCAAGGAGTATGAGTCGCAGGTGATGTGTGTGGGGGTGCATCAAGTTGATTAGGGTGAGTTAGGGTTAGGTAAGGGTTTTTTGTTGGGTGTTGGGATGAAAATCAGTAGTCGGCTAAATTTTTGAGGTCCGGACACAAGTGGAGCATGCTTCTGGCTCGCCGAAGCTCCGATGAAGGCCATCCGTACACAGAGAGCGTCGCCAGTGCCAAGGGAAGGGTAAGGTGGATTTGTCGTGGTAGATTTGGGGTTCATCGGTCAATTTTGCAGCTGTTCCGACTGATCTGGAACATGGTTTGTGGTTGGGCCTTTTCCGGTGTGCCCAAGTTCCGGCTGAGGTCGCCGGCCAAAGGCAAAAAGTAAAATAAAAGGAAACAAAAAACAAAACTTTTACTGTTAGCTAACTAACGCATGAATCAGACAACTTCAACAAACTATTCTACCTTCAAATTTCGAACTTGATGAGGGCAGCCAGCAGGTATAAAAACTGCATCTCCTACTTTTTGCACGAACGTCCACGGCTCAATCCCAAAATCCAAAACAAAAAATCATCCAAAATTAAAGAAATAAACCCGTGTAAAACCTGGCAATGAATCAACCAATCTATACCAAATATATGAACACTGACCGTATTCCTCCTTAAGCCTCTTCTTATGTTCAATTGTCAGGTAAAAAGTTTGATCATGGACAGGGTGAACAACCTGTAGCAGCAGGAGAATGATAAGATAATAAATTAGAAATGTCAGAACACAGACATACAATAACATGAGAGCAAATGAACTCAAATATCTATACAATTTATAAGAATGCGACCCCCGGCAATCGAAATAGTGAAATTCATGTATATGCAATTTATAAGGATGTGACCCACCAGTAAGTTGCCAATGGATCAGACCTAGAACAGAATCTGATCCATTTGTGTAGATCCAAATTATATTTCAAAATCTGATTATCCAATCATTAAATGTATCGAAGAGGGATCTAAGCCTAAAATACGATCAGGTAAGGACTCGATCCAGTTAAGTATGGTGTATAGTATAAATTAATATATATTAATGTCTGTATAAAAAAAATAATATAGACATGTTTATATATGATAAATAAATGTAATATATAATTTATATATGAAATATATAATACATCAAAATATATTTAAATCCAAAATTAAGGGATACAATAATATATAAATAAATCCAGGTCTGAACCCGATATTATCGATCTGTCTGGATCTGAATTAGATTAGCCGATCTGGATCAAAATCTGATTAGCTGCTTAATGAATAAATCCGATACGAGTTCGAACCGTTTACGGGCCAGTTATTTTTTTGCATCTTAATTGGAATTCCTCGCTTTTAGTTTCACTGTTTGGTTGAATTTTAGGAGGGAAATTTACCGACCAAGTTATATGAACCAAACAAAAGCAAATACAAGATATCAGAAAAAGAACTTTCCCGGAAATCCGATATGCCAATCCCTTTCTTAAGCTCAAACCGAACAAGCACTAAAAACGAAACATAATGTGTAGTTATTACCTGCTGGACTGGAGAACAATATATGTGCCTAAATTCGCTTTTGTATTTCCTTAGATATTCCCTTAGTTTAGGAACATCTTGTCTCCGGAAAATGTCCCAAAGAGCACCACCCTCTGTATTTTCAAATCCTTCCACTTTGTTTCCCGAAAGTGTCCCCAAGTCACTACTTTCCTCTCCATCTTGATCCGCTTTAGAGCTTTCAATACACGTCTGGCTTTCAACTTTGGTTTTTTTAACATTCCTATCCGTATCTTCATGCGATTTTCCTCTCTTTTTTGCCTTTCCATTTCCATTTTCGTCCCTATCAGTGCTAATATTCTCGCGTGCTGATAAAACAGAATCACAATTTTTTTCTAGTTTCATTAACCCATCAGCATTTTGTTGACTGTTAGTGATTTCAGCTCCGCGAGAACCTAATGAAGCACTTTCTCCTGCATTTTCCCCACTTCCACCATGTTCATTAACTTTCTCTTCATTAAAACCGCCAAGTGGGCATCTCTCCACCTTAACCTCTATGTAAATATCAGATATGCTCTCCGCACTAAATCGATGAGAAGTTATATAATCAAGTTTTGCGGCAGTTGCACCTCCCTTATCCTCATCATCACGACGCTGCCTCTTGGACTTTTCCTTTTCATTCTGAGCATTATGCCTCTTTTTTAGTTTTTCTATTTTGGCAATCTGATCAGATGTAAAATTCACCGTCGCACTATGCGTCAGCACATTCACCTGTAACAAAAACCATCACCAAAAATCAGAAATAGCCACAAAAAAAGGTGTTTAATGGCTTAACCCCTTGAGATAATTTAGTATTTAGACTTAACCCCCTACAAATTCATTAATTAGAACCCCCCACCCCCGAGGGGGGCATAAAACAGATAATGAATAAGGTACAAGTGGGTTGATGCACATGCTGGAGGCAAGTCTAATCAATGAAGGCATAGGGTGGAATGTCCATATACCGAATTATCTCGAGGGGAAGAGGGGGAAAGTCAAAAGACCAAAATAAAAAAGACGACAAACGCAAGCTGGAAAGTATAGGGGCTTTATACCGTCAATGTACGATCTGATATTGACTTATAACTACTGATGCAAAACTCATAACTAGGTATTGGCAACTTTTATGTCATCTTACTGAGAGTTCAGGCTTTAATAAGATTAAAAGATATTAGGGAAAAATGCAAAACAAACCCTGAAGTTTGGATCATTTTCAATTTCGGACCCGATCTTTCAAAAGTTGCGATGTTATAACATGGTTGCAATGTTGACCAGCCGTTTTCTTTCCGTTACAAACTTTACGGAAATTAGTAGAAATCCATGTGTACAACCCATGTGTCAATTATTTTCCAAGTAGGAACCATGTAGGTTAAAAAAAAATAATTAAAAATATATTACCATTTAAAATTGTCACATAATTTAGATAAAATTAATTATATTAACAATAAATTAACAGAAATTAATTAAAAAGAGTTAAAATAAAAGAATAAAAGAATAAAAACCTCAAATAAAGGAAAAAGGAAAACGCTTAAAAATTGACATTCATCTAAGGAAATCGTTTTGAGCTGATTTTTTTTGTAAGTTCGTTGAAATGTTATCTCTCTCTCTCTCTTTCTCTCTCTCTCTCTCTATATATATATATATATGGGTTTTATTATTTTTTCTACTTTTAAATTAATTTTTGTTTATTTCTAGACACGTGGCATCTATTTATCGGTTAAAATAGCATCATTTGCCGCGTAAGATGCCATATCAACAATTCCGTTAAGATTTTTAACACTAGCGTAACGGGGGATTTAATTGCAACCATGTTAAAACTCAGGGTTAACAATGCAACTTCTCAAATATTGGGTCCAAAATTAAAAATGACCCCAAACTTCTGGATTAATTTTGCATCCCTTTCGGTAGATCCCGGTAAGGGAATGAGTGGGTTCTTAGCAAGCCCGAATGATTGACAACGGTTGGGGAATGCGGAAATACCACACAGGTTACCCAAAAAATTGCAAGTTGCGTAATGCAGGAATCGTGACAATTATCATTGTAGTAGGTGGGGTTCAACACCAGTCGCTTATGTTCTAAATTTGTTAGGAACCGGGTATTCAATCGGTTATCCTTGTGTAAAGTGGGATACCGAAGCACATGGTGCTATGTCGACCAAAGGAAGATTTTAGGTTCAGAATTTAGGAAAGATTGTTGGCACTCATAGGTTAAGGCATTAGTCTTAGTGCTCGTCAGGGTGAATGAAAGGCACAGGTTTTGTTCTAAGGAGGGAAGTCTAGCGTCGCGACTTCCCATCGACAGCATGCTCACATACGTCACGTAAGGTTGACAGTTCGTAGTTTAAATCGTCAAAGGTTGACCGTTCATTGTCAAATTTGTCATTTTCTCCTTATCCCGGTAGTTCGGAGTTGTTGCATGATAGTTTTTTTTAATGTGGCGCGGTTTGGCTCGGTGTTGATGCATGTTAGGTCAGGTATGGTTGATGCATCACGGTAACTGGGTGCGCCTTCTATATGTTTTGTCTTAACTGGGTTGCACGAGTGTCGTGTGTGCGTGGTAACACGGGCTATTGAATCCCTGCATGAATCATTTTGTAAATCTAAGGCCTATAGGGTGTCATTTGCTAACCGGTAGGTTATTGCTTACGAGAAAATCGTGGGAGTAAGTTTATGACTTGAAGGATGTGCTTGATGAATGGATAACAAGTCTAAGGAGGATGTTGTTCACAAAGTCACTGTGCACTATCATGTGTAGTGTGGGTTAATTTGGTATCTGTGCACTATCATGTGTAGTGTGGGTTAATTCGGTATCTGAGCTTGTAAAGTATGGGTTGCGATACGAGAAGGGTTTTATGAATTCGAGGATATCACAAGAAGTAAGATAGTCCGTGAGACCGAAGGGGTCAAAGCATTGAGGTGCATTTATGTGGAGGTTAACATGTTTTAAGGCTCGAGAAGTCGAAGCAATGCTAAGGTTATGGTGTTCGAATATGCATTATGATGATTAAAATTTGTGTAGCTTAAGTGTGAATTCGGAGATAAGATAATGAAGATTAAGTTTTCTATTGTTAAAAAGAAATGCGAATTTCGAGGACGAAATTTTCTAAGGAGGGAATAATGCAATAACCTTGATTCTAGTAAATAAAAGTAATAGTTAAATAATTGGATCGCACGAAAGTTTAAAAGTTGCATGCGTTGCACTGTAGGTGTCCCACATACGCATAAAAAGGATAATAAATTGGTAAAAATGATAATTGACCTTAAACGACAAAATAAAAGTGTGTGAAACACTTGTATCATGTTAATAACATATAATAAGTGTTTCACGCAAGTTTTGGGACTTTTGGCAGAAATAAAGTGTCACGCTTTATTTTATGGTTACAATTTTCTGTAAAATGTCACATAAAATAATGACTCAAGAAGGATCTAATAAAGTTTATATATATTTTAAAACAGTTTAAAAAGTGTTTTTCTAAGTGAAGTTTTGTATGTAGGGAAATTGTAAGAGACCCTATTTTGTTAAAAAAAATGTGTCGTCGTCAAAAAATGGATTTTTTGTCAAAAAATAAAAGTGCATAGAAAATTCTGAAAAATATTACACGAGCTATAAAATTTAATTCTAGACAACTTTCTGTTCTTGCACGTCCTTCAAAAAATTTGTTTAGGGGTTGTTTGGGGAATTTAAAGTGGGGGCCGGGAGAGAGAAAATGTGGGTTTGTTGAGTTGTCGATTTGTGATTGGTTTGAATGTATGGCATGTCGATCTTAGATTCATTTCAACAGATTTAGACTAATCTACTAACTACATTTGGTTGGGAGAAATTTTCCTAAAGTGGTGATGAATTTAATTAAGTTGTTTTAAATGGGTTTAAATGTGAGAGAGAGATGAACCCACCTCCCATACTTGGTTTTATGCAGCAACTTTTAGGAACACCATGGTTAGCTAGGTTATTTCCATCATTATTCACCCCATAGTTCGACAGAAAGGTTTAGTCTCCCATTATCAATTGTCGCATGGAGTTGTAGTGGGTTATTTTGAGGTGAAGTTAAGTGGGTATTCAAGAGATAGAAACATGCATGGAAGTTGAAGGTGGATTTTTATGGAGTTTTGGTGTTGGAGTTTTCAAAGAAGACTTTCAAGGAAGCTAAAGGAAGCATGGTAAACCCCTTGAGGCCACCTTTGAAAGTGGGGGTTTACCCTCTTCATAGTCATTTCCATGATTAATGGAGCTCATTTGAGGTGAGGAAAGCCTTTCTTACTATATTCGCTATTATATTCAAGTTTAGAGCATGATTATTACATGTGTGTGTGTGTGTGTGTGTGTGTGTGTGTGTGTGTGTGTTGGATTTAAACATACTACCATACTAGTTGAATATGGTAGGATTTAATGAACATTTTTATGAAATAAAAATGTCTGAAAATAAGATATATGATGTTAAATAAGAATTTTCAAGTATGAAAACGTGTTGGGTTTTATTTGAGGATATTTGAGTACAAAATACATGAAAAAATGGATTTCGTGGGTGTAGAAGCTAACCTTTATGGGTTGAATGTGAAAGTTACTTGAATGTGTGGCAAATGGGTTATACATGAATTTATGGCACTAATAATTTCAGAAATTATTCTACACCAAAAATGATACTACTTTGTGTCAATAATGGTTAAGAAACATGGTTTAATGTCTTTAAATTGAAAGTTAGTAAAGATGAGTAAAAGTTGGCATGTTGAATGTTGATTTTGGGCATAAAAATGAGCAGAATTCAAGAGCAGTAAATGAAACTACTTTGTAAAATGGACTTCAATGTCGATAGACATAAGGTGTTTGCCCAGAGAAAAGTGTATATTAGCATTTTTAACAAAATGAAGATTATGTTAATAATGGGAATTTTCAAGTGGGTTTCTTAATTAAAATGAATTTTGGTACATAAAGTGGATTGTTTTATTTCAATGATGTTGGGGCCATTCATGTTAATAAAATGTTACATTTAAGGGTCCCAGGATTATAAAACTGTAGTTTTATGTGAAAAAGTATCATAAAAGTCGCTTGTTGTAATTTTTGGCTAACTAGTAACATGTAAAAACTGAAATTATTGTGTTAATAATTTCAAGGTAATGTTAGACTAATTAAGTTACTTTTAAGGTTGAAAGAAAGTATAAAAATGTCACTAAAAATTTTAATGGGGCATAATTTGAATTATAGTTAAAATGAGTTCAAATGGTAATTTTGAAATATTTGATGACTAAAGTGCAAGTAAGCTTGGGAAAAGGGAAGTTTATATAATGAACCCAATAAGAGAAAATTTGTAATAATTTTGTCAAACATTGTAATTGTGTGAAAAGGGAAATTTTGTTATACTAAGACTTTAAATGAACACTAAATGGTAAAAATGGTCCTTAAACATGGAAATGGAATAAAGTCGCAAAAGTATAAAGTAATATGTTTGGGGGCAAAGGTAATTTGGCAAATGAAGTACGGCGATGAGCCGGGTGTTTTGATAAAATGGCGGTTAAACCACAAATAAATGGAATTAATATATAGTGAAAGAGTTTTCACAAAGTTGTGCCAAGAAAATTTGAGGAGGCCAGTAGCCTTAGGATGCGGCTTCGGCTTAGACCCCAAAATCGCTGACCAGGGTGCATATTGCAGCATTTGTGACAGTCGGCAATGTTTAAAAAGGCGAATGAGGCGTACGCCTCGAGGCGAGGCGCTGAAAAAAGCCTCGAGGCTTAAGCCTCAAGACTGTTCATTGAGGCTTACGCCTTTTGTACCTGAGGCACTACGCCTCAAGGCTATGAGGCATACGACTCTTCACTTGGTCAATAAAAAAAAAGTCAAGTTTGTTAAAAAAAATAAAGATCGGAAGTTTGTTCTTCAATTTCGGCCGTAACTTAAAAAAAACAAAATAAGCCTGACCGTAACTTAAAAACGCAAGCCCTAACTTCAAATACGGCCTCCCTAAACTTTGTTCTTCAATTTCGGCCTTCGATTTTTGAGTTCCTGCCTTCCTTCTGCAATTCCGGCCTTCGATCTTCAATTTCAGCCTTCGTTCGTTGAAGGTAAGACCTGCGTCCTTCGTTTTTCAGTTTTTCCTTCGTTTTTCAGTTTTTATTCAGGTTTTTAGTGTCTATTCAGTATTTAGTTTTTTAGTTTAGTATTTGTTTAGTTTTATTCAGTTTTTGTTTAGTTTTTTAGTTTAGAACCTGCGTTTGGTCAGTGTTTATATTTTTGTTTGGTCAGTGTTCAGTTTTTAGTTTAGGACTTGTGTGTCCTTCAATTTTTTAGTCATATTAGAAAAAATTTGTTTTACATTATAAATTTCAAATAAAAATTGTTTTTTCCCAATAAAGTTGCTGTTTTTTTTGTAAAAAATATGTTTAATACACTTTTTTTTTATAACTTTGTTTTATATATTTTTTTTGTAGTTGAATTATGTCTAGAAATGATCTGGCTTGGAAATATGGTACGGAGGTTGATAATGGGAAAGGATATGTCTATCTCCAATGTAATTTTTGCAATAAGGTTATAAAAGGAGGTGTCAAACGAATGAAAGATCTTGCAGGAACGAAAAAAAATGTTCGAGAATGTGATAGAGTTCCTCCGGATGTGAGACAGGAAATGGCGGATTTCTTGAAAAATAATAACTTTGAAAAAGATGTAGCCCGAAGAAAATCCAAGGAACATATTGGGAGTGGTGCGTATTTCGCGAGTTCAAAAGATGGTTCAAGCATGGGTAGTACGGCTAGGGGGATTAGGGGACCCATGGATAGGTTTTTAGTTGATCTTGATGATGAGGGTTGTGATGATCAACCTAAGCCTAAAACTGAAAAGGAGGCTAGAGATGAAGCATGCCTTGATATTGGTAGATTTTTCTTTGAAAATGGTCTTCCATTTCATGTGGCAAATAGTCCATCCTTTATGAGTATGGTGCGGGCAATTGGAAAGTATGATCGCGGGTTGAAACCTCCTACTGCATACGAGCTTAGCACGTGGATATTAGACGAGGAAGAAAGGCGTGCCAAAATAGTAGTTGATGATGTGAAGAAAACGTGGATGCAAACTGGGTTGTGTCCATATTATCAGATGATTGGAAGGATATTCGAGGTCACCATTTGATAAATTTTCTCGTTAATAATCCACATGGCACGGTTTTCTTGCGATCAGTTGATGCGTCTGATGCTATAAAGGACGCAAACATGTTGTTTAAGCTTCTTGATAGTGTTGTTGAGGAGGTGGGGGAGGAGTTGGTCATTCAAGTTGTAACCACAATGCCTCGAATTATAAGGCGGCGAGAAAGTTGTTGATGGAGAAGAGGAAACGTTTGTGGTGGACACCATGCGCCGCCCATTGCATTGACCTAATGTTGGAGAAAGTTGGGGAATTACCACAGCACAAAAACGCTTTGATAAAGTCAAAGAAGGTATTAATTCATTTATAATTTTGATTTTTTACTTTTTAATTCGTTTCACATATTAACAATGTAATATATACTTGTAGGTGAGTAACTTCATATATAACCATGGGTGGGTTTTGCAACTGATGAGAGATCATACGAAGAAGGATCTTATTCGTCCCGCTGTAATGAGATTTGCTGCCGCTTATTTGACACTTCAGAGTATGTATAGCCTTGAGGAACCATATGTTCACTTCTCCTGAATGGGCTAGATCAAGCTGGGCAAAGAAGGATCAAGGGAAACAAATAAAAAAAATCATTTTGCTGGATAGAAATTTTTGGGGTAGTATGTGGTATGCAATTAGAAGCACAAAACCTCTTGTGGGGGTTTTGAGAATGACTGATGCAGAGAAGATGCCAGGGATGGGTTTCATTTATGGTGCCATGGACAAGGCAAAGGAGGCCATAGCGAAAAACTTGGGAGGAGATGAGGGGTCTTATAAGGAGATATGGAGCATAATTGACAAGAAATGGGAGTTCCAGTTACATCGCCATTTGCATGCGGCGGCGTATTTCCTAAATCCACATTTTCAATATGAAGAGAACTTTTCTAACCATCCTGAAATTAAATTGGATTTATTGACTTGCATGGAAAAAGCTTATTCTGAATGAGTAAGATAGACTGAAAGCGAATTTACAGATTGATGATTTCAGGAATAAGAAGGGTTTTTTTTCTTTTGCATCAGCGAAAACAAGTTGCAAATTGCGCAATCCCGGTAAGTCAATCTTTTATTTAAGTGCGCTTTGCTTTTGATTAATACCATTAAATACACTATTGAACTAATGAATTACTTCACTCTTATTTTAGCGGATTGGTGGATTCAATTTGGAGATGGAACTCCAGAATTGACTAGTTTTGCAGTGAGGGTTTTGAGTCTTACATGCTCTTCGTCCGCATGTGAACGCAATTGGAGCACATTTACTCAGGTATTCGTTAGTAAAAAACAAGGTTCTAAAAAACGCGGGGCGTGATCGAGGCGTGGAGGCTTAAGCCTTAAGCCTTAGAAGCCTAGGCGGGCCTTAGGCGTAAAAAGGCATTTAAGCCTTTTTAATATATTTTAATATTTTTTAACCATAACAAGGTTATTAAAATACTAAAATTGTACATATCATAAAAATATGTCTGAATATTTGCAAATAAAAATACTATTTGACTATTTTGGATGAGATATGGTCCGGTTTGTAAAAAAAATCTTTAAAAGGGTGGTAAAAAATAATTACTTGTAAAAATTATTATTTATTTAATGACTAATAAAATATTATTTGTAAAAATCATACAGCTCCATACAAAGAAGAGAAATCGTTTGTCAACAAAGAGGTTGAATTCATTGGTGTATATAATGAATAACAAGAAGTTGAAGACGAAGTTTTAGAGAAAGAAGGCGCTTAAAGAGGATGAGGACCCATTGGTTATTGATCATCTATCGTCCGATGATGAGTGGGTTGCGGGCCAAGATGATGATTCCCATTCGACAGATGCCTCGGTGGTTACGAATGCCTCAGGAGCGATGGATGATGTGACAAGGGTAGGAGAGATTCCCATTCCCATTCGCTGTGAATGTGCTAGAGGGGGACGAGGAAGAAAGAGGAATAATTCACAATTGAACACTTCAAGAAAAGGTTAGTATTAAAAAAAATTATTGTCTTTTTTTACATTAAATAATTATTTTAAAGTATTAAAATAATTATATTTTATCTTATAGGTAAAGGAAAGGGGATCTTGGTGGATGAAGAAGATGAATTTGTTGATGTTGACTCGGGTGATGATGATGACGAGATGACCAAAAGATATGATGATGATTCCATGGACGATCCTATTAGCATGGTGATGGTAGCGGGGATGAGGATGGATTAAATCCGCTTTTCAAGCCCTTGGATACGGATGATCCATTATTGTTTTAGTAGCAAACTTGAGGATGCTTTGTTTTTGTATGTTTGTGATGAACAATATGGTAATGATGTAATGGAGATGAACTTTAAGTTTGATTGGTTGATGAATTGAATGATTATGGACTCTTTTGCATCATTTAATGTGTTGAATTATTTTTTTATGAATTTATTAGACTTCTTATATTTTTTTCCTTTTTTTTTTCTTTTCGGTGAGGCTCACGCCTCAAGCGCCTCAAGGCTTACGCCTCGCCTCGCCTCGCCTTTTTAAACATTGACAATCAGTACAAGTCCGTAAACACAAATGCGATACGGCTATCTCCAGGATAATAAAGGGATAATTGGAATTGGTTAAAATTCCAAAAATGTTTAATGGAATGAAATGAATACGCCCGAGTAAGGTTTAAAATGGACACTAAAGGGAATTTAATGTAAATTAAATAAAGTCCATGGAACGGTTATGTAATGAAGAATAAATTACGGGTAAATGAGTAGCCTAAAGTGGCATAAACTCAAGTTTACACGGTAATGTGTTCTTAAAGGTTTGTTTTAAGGGTGCTAAGATTAAGAAGTATGAATAAGTACCACAGAACACCGGTGGTGTGTGTTTAAAGATACTTGGGTAATTTGATGATTTTTATGAAATAAGAATCATTTCTAAAAGGTGATAAATAAAGCAGTTTTCTTAAGTTAACCAGGTTGGAGTAAAGTATATAAAAGATTATGTGAAATGTTAATGGAACAGGTAATAAGGGGGTGAATGTAATTTAACCAAAACAAGTAAATATGTTCTATATAAAACAAAGTCTTTGCATATATGGTTATATAAATTGCATGTACTTATTAATTATCCGATCTTTCTGTCGTTCGTTTTTATATTGCATTTTGCTAATAATCCCATTGGGCATTGACTCACACCCTTCGTTCGTTACGGAATAATAAATGTGGTTTTGCGTTTGAAAGCGTTTTACAGGCAAGTGTTCCTTACCCCTTACGTTAGTAGCTCATATTACATGAACCTTGAAGGCACTCTAATGGGTTCTACACTTGTTATATTGTGATATATTGCTAGAAAATGGATTGCAAGCTAATTATTGGAACTTTGATCGAAAAAAAAGGACTAAAAACATTATCTAGGATTGTTTCACATCACTTCACACTACCGCGGACGAATCGGTTCGGGTGACCCATAAATCCGGGTCGGAACATTACAATAATAATTCTAACACCTAAAGCTTATCAGTTTTTTAGAAAAAAATATTATATCTGTTAAAATACTGAACGTCCATATAGAATGGAAAATTAGGGCATCGGGCTTTTAAGCATGTATTTGTAATTTTAGGCATGGGTTGACCAAATTCTACGCCTCACTGAACTCATTTTGCAATTACCCTTATTTACTTATAATAAGATACAACAAACCACAACATATTCAAAAAGTGAAAGGCGCATTAAGTTAACATATGCATGATTTTAAAATAATTATGAACATTGTTTAAAAATTCAAATGAATAAAGCATACCGCATCCGACATATCACAATGAAGCTTAGTTACAGAGTCCCCACGTCCCAGCTCCTGAGCAACTCCATAAGCAATATACGTCTTTGGCCCCATGTCTGGCTTACAAGATTTTTCAGGTAATTTAACGGCCAAATTTAAGAAGCCAGATTCAGGATGCATATAATCCTTGAAGGGCAAGCAACTGATAAACTCCGCATTGTGCCGTGGCAGGCGCTCCCCAAATAAACTAGAAGGGGGCCAATCTTTTAGCTTCAGAATCTGAGGCCACCCATTATCATCAAATCGACCATCCAAATACCCTGTGAAAAAATTATGAACATTGATATCTACCTGCATGTCATATAAGAAATGATCAATATATTAATTATGGAATTCAAATTACAAAACAAAAGTTGAGAAAAAAGACCATGTGAAAAGCAAATTGGAAGGGTTCTGTTGAAAGTTGATTAGTAGAGTTTTTTTTAGATTCAGTCCAGGAGATGTTCATATCGATGCTGCTGCTCTAAGTGGACTTCCACAGAAGTTCAATTTCTAATGTATGGGTATTTTGACATAAAAAGTTCAATTAAAATTTGTAAAAAAATGTGTATAAAAATATAATTTCAGTAAATTACATTCACACAATCATTTTGGAAAATGCAAGTGGCTGCAACAAACATTAATACGCAAATTTTACAACGAAGATAACATACATTAATAAATTTGTTCAACATAACAATGCAGAAAAACACAAGATGCAACTTATTTATCTTCCAGAAATGGAATATAACGCAAATTTTCTTCAAAATAATGGTTTAATCAACTGGACATCCTCATCAGAAAGACAAAATATACCGATAAACACAAAATTTGAGTACATAAACATAGAAAGTATACCCCCATCAATCACTCGCTTTGAAATTGGGTTCTGTTAGGATTTTCTCCATTGTTTAATGCCCTAATTTTTATTTTTCCTTTGAAACAATGTTGCTCGTGCCTTTAATTTTTCGTTTTTTATAGTTGTTCCCTTTATTTCAGCCGAAAAGGGTTCCCAAAAAAACATATAAAAGTGTGAAGAGGCGTACAAAACGGAAAAAAAATGAAGCGAAAACAGAAAAAACTAAACTGACCTCACACCAATCCAAACAATTAATGGCATTCACGTCCAGAAGTTGATGATTTAAGTTTGTAATCTGACGGAATGCACGCAGCACGCCACATCACCATCGGTTCCCAGCTCAAACCAGACGTAGTCTCAAGCACGTTGCTAACTATCACCGGCTCGCCTTTGGACCAATGGTACTGGAAATGCTTTAAATCCTCAGGTTGAATCTCCCCAGCAATCGGACAGTATAAATGGCTATCATCAGAATCTTCTCGAGACGAAGCTTTTCTTTGTAAATTTTCCTTGCCAGAGTCGAAACAGGAGCACCATTGTGCAGGAGGAGTTTCAGGCAGACCCGCCTCACGTTCGCATACAACTCCGAAACATGATCTTTCTTTTTAAATATATGCTTCAATTCCATCACACCTTGACCACAACCACCCATGGTCTCAGGTGGGCAAGGGATGATACCATTTTCCAGAACTTTCCACACCGATGCTGACTTGACATGATTCTCAGTATTAGTTACCTTGGAGATAGTTTCCTTAGAGCTAGATTCAATATGTTCGACCGAAGAATTTCTCCTAGTTTGCCTCGTAAACTTCTTAAGATTCTAGACCGTGCAAGTAGTTGGACCCATTGTCGACATAATGCATAATCACTTCCTCATCACCTCCTCGAAAGTCGCCATTGCGAATCTCCCGACAGCAAGTAACACAAAGGTCAAGCTGACATTTTGAACAGCTTCTGTGGAAGTCAACAATGGAAGTCTTGCAAATGTCGCTGTGTAGAACATGTAGCAAAGTCATGTCCATTGCATAAACAGGGGAAAAAGAGTGACATGGCAAGTAGATATTTTTCATGGAACCTTACCAATAAATACGCTCATTCTGGTGGATACCTGTGTTCCGTATATATACATCTGATAATGGGACTCCTGTCAAAACAAACACCATATCAACTCTTGGATTCACTGGGAGAAAAAATATCACTGGATAAATGGTTTTTCCAATGAATGATTCCGCTGGGAAATTTTTACAAGGAATAAGCTTGAATGTTCACTAACAGCTAAATCCAAGCCATAATTTCACAAGAAACAAGGTGCAGCAAAAAAAGATACATATCTCGTGGTTGAATGCAAGTCCAACTATAAAATAGCCGCGATAATTCGTATCATTTTTTTCTCCTCGTAGAATTGGAAATTATAGTCCTTATATTTACAGCATTCTGACTTTTTTTGTATCTTTTAATCTAATACTCGTATCATTTTTTCTATAGGGAATTGTAATATTCGTATAATAACGGGATTATATTGAGATTCGAACACACTGTGTAGCACAAAGGCAAACTTCTATGATATAATCGTGTCCTAAGAATGATTATACATTTATTTCTTTTTATACATTTTAAACCACATTGTATCATGTGGTAACAATAATTGACAACTATGGTCATGTGACTCGTGTCTCGAAACACTAGAATTGAAGAAAATACCTTGAATCTTAGCATCCATCTTCTTCTCGCTTATTTGCTCTTCATTAAAGCTTTTCAGAAAAGGGAGAAGCGATTGTAAGATATACTTAGAGTACTTAACTTGTTCATCGTCATTATATTCCAATGTCATCCTCTTCATGTCCTACAACAAACATCCATGAACATGTTAGAATAATATTATATATTTAAGTCTCAAAAAAAAAGCAATAAACAATAAACAAAGGTGAGGAGCTGAAGAAATAACTCTTTGCGGTATTTCTCGACGCAAGCAACTTTTGCAATTGCAATAATAGCGACAAACAGGGCAAGCCTCAGCAAAATCCTCTTCTGACATCTTGGGGTACCTACATTTCAAGACAAATCTAATGATGGCAGCAAGAATATTACAGCTAAATAACAAAAAGATCTATACACACATCTATATGACAAAACTGGAAGTGTTTGAATTATATGAGCACATAAATGGTGTAGATTTTGCCACCTCACTAACAAAAATAAAGGACTGAAGTTCATTTTCCCCAAGAGATCCAACTGGCACACATTCATTTTCCCCCTCTTCTACTTTATCTCAAATTTCAATGTTTAATTTCTCTACACCTACATTACACAGCATTTCACTCTCTCAAACTCTCTGCCTCAGTCTCTTCCAAACTCTCATTGCCACTCTCAATGCCTCCCTTTTTTTTTTGTGAAAGCCCTCACATCCATACCCATATCACAATCTCTCTCATGCGATCGAATCGAGTGTCGGAATCCCATTCTATCTCTAATGTAAAGCCTAGATCCGCGGTACTCTCACCATGCAGCCTTTTCTCTGTGCTTTTGTTTATAGTCTCTAGAATCCATATATAACTCTCATGGCGATATCGCCCTAAACCGAAGCCACCATCAACCACCAAGTGTCCCTTGAACAAATTTCTACGATACCATAGGTGACAATTAGACCCGGAAAATGGGTGGACTCAGCTGGGTTTACGCAAACCAGTCACATGTTGGGGCTGAGATAGGCGGGCTAAATGCGGGCTGGCTGACTTGACCCACTAACCCCGGATTAAGTTTTTTTGTGAAAGAAATGGGTATAGAAATGGACCTTGCGGCCCACAATTACTTGTTCCCACAGCCCATATTCAACCCGTTTTGTAAAACAACAGGCCCGAACTTAACCCGAGCGGGAAAAAAATGGGCAGTTTTGATCATTCGGGTTGGCTTTGACAATAGTAGAAAACAAAGTAATGACTTATTCTTTTGGAATACTGACAATTTCTATTAATCGCTTGACATGAAATATATTTGGTTGGATATAGCACACTTTGGCTATCTATTAAAATGCTTCCTTCGTGATTCTTTAGGATTTTTATTCTTATAATTACATACTATATTTCCGTAAAGGGATTTTTTATAGGAAAACATTTTTATTTTTATTTGTTAACATATAATGAGTGCAACCGGGGCAAAGGCCATAGTTTCTTACTTTTTCGTTTCTCCCCCAAGAATTTTAAATGAGAAACAATGACATGACTGACATGAATGTAACTATAATGAAAGAATCATAACTTTCACCACAATGGGTACTCTAGAATTGCTTTTGGTGGTTGTGTTATCTTTTGGTCTTGGACTCAATAATTCATTAATCATATATTTGTATACTATGATATACATGTATATTTGTATTCATTTTTTTATGGTTATTGATCCAAATCATGTCAGCCCATTCAAAGTGTTGTGTCCAAACCATTATACATTGAGATGTTTTACATTACTGATGACTTTAGCTGCTTATACCATCATTTACATTCAAGTGCCTCTTTCTTGAAATTCTACAGAACTTGTATGTTTATTAGAAACTTTCTCATAATGTTATTAGTGTAGCAAATATGTTTACTGTATTTTGAAGCATCAATCGGAATAATAGAGTGTTGTGTTCTAAAAGGCGCGCCGAGCTTAGGCGTGAGAGAAACGCATCGCCTACGCCTTATTACGCTTTATTCTTGGTAAAAGCATAGTCGTCAAAATCGTACGATTCGCGATTCGAATCGTACGATTCGATTCGTTTCAATTCACACAAAACGATTCGAATCGAGTTGAGAATCGCAATTGTCTAAAGAATCGGACCGAATCGGCAATTCACGATTCGAATCTTCCGATTCAGGTCCGATTCACTTTTTTTTTTTTTACCCTATAACCATACGTGTGTTTTAATAAAACAAATAAAAAAAAAAGAAGCAAACAACAACGGATACCATTAAGATACTGAGTTTTAGAGAAAAACATGTTCTCTTGGCTCGATTATTATCAGCTGACTTTTCTTGTCTATTCTCTTGGCTGAGTGTCTTCTATTTTTTGCTTCTTTTTTTGTTATAAAATTTTTGTATGTGTTATAAAATCTTTGAAGATATATTTTTTTGTTGCTTTAAATTAATATGAAGGCTATTTTAAATTAATATTTCTTTATAGTTAATCTTAGTATTTGTTTTATTGTTTTAAATTAATATGGTTTACTGTTTTAAATTAATTTTATTGTAATTTTGTAGGCTGTTTTAAATTAATATTATTAATCTTAGTAAGTAGGTTGTTTAAATTTTTGGGGAGTATATGTTTTACAGTTTTACTGTTTTAAATTAACCTTAGCATTTATTTTATTGTTTTAAATTAATATGTAGGATGTTTTAAATTAATATTTAGGTTGTTTTATGATATATTTTTGTTTTTTACATTTTTAAGCTTAAAATGAATGAGAACATGTGCTACGATTAATTTTTGTGATATATTTTGGTATATTATCATGTGCTACGATTAGTTTTTTGTCATATTACGCTTAATTACCAATTCTATAGTGTTAAGTCCCATTTACGTATGTTTTACTACGTTCTTATCATTTGGTTCCGATTCGATTCACGATTCGCGATTCGGGGGTAAACGATTCGCGATTTGACAACTATGGGTAAAAGGCTTAAGGCGCACTTTTTTTTAAAACAAAGAGGCCTTAGTTAAATGGTATCGCCATTTAAAGGCTTTCTTTTACAAATTGAACCAATATCTCGTCCAAAACAATCAAAATACATTTTATATATTGATCATGGAGCATGAATATGAGAAAGATGGTTACCAAACATACGAATATATTTTCAAAATTCAAGGTATGTATTATTTTATTATATTATTAGCCTTATAATAATTAAAATAATTAAAAAAGGAAAAACACCTTTTTACGCTTAGGCTCCTAAGGCTTGAGGCTTGACCTCGATGCCTCGACCACGCCTTGCGCCTTTTAGAACCTTCATATAGTGTGTTGCATGGGTTCAGAGAATAAGGTGCTTGGAGTATCTTACAGATCTTTACTTTACAAATAAAATAGATTCACATATAACTGGTATTTACGATAATTTTCATGATATTTGCACATTTTCTTCTTTGATGAAACTTACAAGAGTGAGTTGTAACAGAATATTCTTCACTTGATCACGTTGTTCTACAAGGAAATCATGGACATAATAGTGATAAAGTATCCTTGTTATTTTTCAGTTGTAGCATGGATTAGTTAAGGAACTAGATGTATACATATAGTCAAATAATTATTCAGTGAAAAAATTGTTTGTAAATTGTTATAAGTACATAAGGGTAATACAATAGACACGTGAAGCATTGTTCTTTGGAACTGTAATTTTGCAAACTATTTTCAATTTATGAATAATAAAAAAAATCATAGGAGTGTTGTAGGAACGGATACCCTTGGGACCAAACTAACATAGTGCCATTGTACAAAGTTTTCAGAGACACATTTTTATTATAAATGGGCATTATCAATGTGTGGGATTAGTTCAAATCAACATTATTTTTTCTCTTTATCATTTAAGTTTGATGATAGTGCCTTTCAAATGGTAGTGGCATAGCCATGAATCATTAGTGCAAGTAAAAATTTTAATATTGTCATAGGCACAACACATAAGGTCTATCATAGGCGTGGAGCGTTAGGTGTGCCACAGATGCAAGATACAAGCGTGTAGTATGCAACAATACACAGTTGATGCAAATTTAAACAAGAATTCTATATGTATTGACTTTTTGTCTTGTGTTGTGTCCCAAATGCATTGAAGCATTGTACATTTGGGGTATTTATGACATATCAATGCATTAGGGTCACAAGCTTCGGACAAAACCTTGGTCCTCTTAGCATTTGACAAACATAAACAGCATCATCAGCAAGGGCATATGCTAGTGTGTGTGTGTGTGTGTGTGTGTGTGTGTGTGTGTATTGTGGGAAACATGTATAAACTGTAAATGAGTATCATGAAATAGAACTGAATATTGAAATCAATAGTTTCAACTATAACTCTGATGAAACTTAAATGAATCAATAGACATTATTTTGCCTTCTACGAGTTGAACATGGTAAGATTGGAATGAAGAAATTGAAATCAGGAAAACAAAGCTTTCACAGAAATATGCGTACCATCTAGTCATGCAGGGGACACAATAGCGCTTTGATGAACACTTTGTGCACCGAACAACTCGTCCTTTATCATTTCGCTGACACTGATGACACATATTTGACTCAATCTCATTCCCCTGCCAAATCCAAAACCATCAAGAAATATAAAGGATAACCCGCATGAAAAATTAAACACTAAATTATGCTTGATTGACAACAACATCTGCTATGAAAAATATAAAAGATTTCATATTTTCCAACTTTTGGTTACAAAGTTGCCTGTGGAAACAGTTTTCACCCATCCATAATGTACAACTTGTTAAAGCCTGAAATTTTGCATTTTCCTACTTTTATTTTCTTACCTTCCCTGAATAAAGTGTATCCAATGTATGTTTTCATTGGTTTATCTTAATAAACCCATTCTTTTCATCTTTTTACACAACTACAATCAATATGTAAAAATGTAAATGTTAGTGCGTCAAAATTTCCTTTGGACACAGAAAAAGATATCCATGACTCATAATATTTTACATGAAAAAAAAATGAAATGTTCCACATTTTCCAAAATTTGGCGAGTTTGATCGCCCAAATTCTCCTTGACAACTTTCCCCGACTAGTCTAAAGTATATATTTTGGACATGTGCCATAGAATATTTTCTATAGGGGGTATTTAACCACGGGAAAAGTACCAATCAAGAATGCCTTAACTGGACAAATTTATGAACAAATGAAAAATAATAAAGAAAAAAAATCCACATTACATTATCATCCTTCTTCCTACCACCCTTTGACATGAAAATATGGAAGATTCCACATTTCCAAGTAATGGATTTCGACTAAACCGGGCATATGCCAAGGAAAATTTTCTTTGGGGTTTATTTTGCCGCCACTCCAATCAAACACGTCCTAACTAAACAAATAAGTTTATGCACAACTGAGATATATTGGAGATCTCAAAAACCGGAGCCTTTAGTGATGAGAATTAGGGTTTACTTTAGTATTTTCTTGCATTTTATTGTAATTTTCCCTTATTTTTAGAGCTTTATTAGTTTCCAAGTATGTTTGGGACTAATATATCATTTTTAGCTATTAGTTACCTTTTTAGTCTTTTTGAATAATAGCTAGATTAGCAAGCTAACTCTTCCTATAAATAGGCCACTTGGCCCTCATTTGTACTTAACCTTAAATATTGAGAATAGAGAAGAGAGAGAGAGGAAGAAACCCATTTCATTTCTTTTAGTTGTTGTTGTGTAGTGTAGATGTTGTGTAGCTAGTTGTTGTGTAGTTAACTTCTTCTTTTTATGCTTCCGCACCCAAATTCACATCATTAGTCTTAAGCCCCTCACAGTTCCACTTTCGTGTGCGGTCCAACATCCTATTGTCTTTAGTTTGCGGTCCTAAAATTATATATAACTAAGGTTGCCTTTGTTTTTTCATTTGAAATCTGAAATTTAAAACTTAAAATTGTGCCGTTTATGTATGAATAAAACTCTAAATGGATATATTTAGTCAAAATCGGACAGTAGAGGCAATTTTACCTCTTACTGATCCAGAGGCAAGTACAGTCATTAGCCACTCAATTTTCTAATAGACCAAACACTACTTAGTAACTATTTAATTCAGATTAAAACTTAAGACGCAAAAACAAACCTCTTAGCGTGCGCTCATATGACACTGTGACATGTCACAAATTTTGTAAAATATAACAATGTAATATAGATAATGTTGTAATTAGACATAACCTCCTGCTTTTTAAAAAATTAAACTTACTTAAATTAAGTCTATTTGTTTTTTTAAAGCGGGAGGTTATGTCTAATTAACACATTATCAAGGGGTAAAGTCCAAAAAAAATATTTAAATAATGAATAATAGTTATTATCACACAATCACAAAGACAATTAGAGTTATACTCCCTCCGTCCCAAATTAATTATCACACAATCGTCAAGTGAGTCATTGTTATACTCTTTTTGTCTCAAATTAAGAGTACATGTCTTTATTCTATATAAATATGTATTTATTATGTATGGATTAAGAAGACACTCAATCAATGGCCAATTAAATATTGTTCACCATCCTGAAAGTTGGTTAGGAAAGTGAACCCTTAATTTTGGTGGGAGAACAGTAGACTCTTGGACTTTTTAACTTGAGATAGAGGCATAATTGTTGAATTGTGATACATATCGCATATCGAAAATCCTACATATCGAGAATCGTAAATTGTATCGCGATACTTATCGTAAGATACAAATACGGTATAAAAAATAAAATAAAAATT
This sequence comes from Sambucus nigra, assembly GCA_949130495.1. Taxonomy (NCBI): domain Eukaryota; kingdom Viridiplantae; phylum Streptophyta; class Magnoliopsida; order Dipsacales; family Adoxaceae; genus Sambucus; species Sambucus nigra. Next base: position 441,035 of record CASBWL010000019.1, on the reverse strand, counting down.
TGTAAAAATTAAATTAAATTACAATCAATTATACAACATAATATGGTTTTAGGCCGATTCAATGATATGATTACATTGTTTGGTGATACGTTTCTATGATATGATTACAATCAACCACAACATTTCTCTTTTTTTTTAGTCATTTCCAAATAAATAAGATGAAATAGTCAAAGATCAAAGCTGCCTAACAAAGACAACTTAATAAATAGGCTTGAAAGATATTAAATAGGTTGAGAAAGAGTAAATAAATAAGCTAAAGCTACTTACCAAAGCACCAAAACAGAAAACCCCCCTTGTTTTTCTCTTTTATTTCAACCATAAGTCTTATATTTCTTTTACTTTTAACCTTTGAAAGCTTCTCTTTGCAAAAAACAGAGGAAAAGTACAGACATAGTTGTTTCAATCAAGGGAACAAAGCAATAATGGTGGGGCGCACACTATGAAGCACGAACACGTAATACGTGTTTCAACACGCGACACGTGATTGATCCAAAAACAGGGATACGACACGCTATGATACGTATAATATATAATATATATTTAAGTATATATAATATATATTAATGAAATAAAATAGATTTTCTTCCATAAAATACATTATTAGAGCATTCTTAACATGAAATTAAGAAACTAGACCATACTTAACAAAATGCAAACACACTTTGACATTAAAAATCATAAATAAAGCAGAATCACCATCACATTTGGAAAAATTAAAAAAAAAAATAATTTCACGTGTCCAGAGCGTGTCCTTTTACGTGTCCAAAGTGTGTCCAATCTAAATAAAAAAGGACTTGTGTCCCAACGTGTCGGCAACATGTCAGAGCGTGTCGCGTGTCTGACTTGAGTCAAAGCTAACTCGTGGCTTCCGGGAGAGTGTCCGTGCTTCATAGGTGTCCGACACGTTGTCGGACACGGACACGTTGCCTTCTAAGAAGTGTCCGTGCTTCTTAGGGAGCACAATGAATAAGGGAAAGAGACCATGCGAACCTAGGGTTTTGTGTATTTTTTGTCAGAAAGTCTTTATAAAGTTAATAAATGACTTTCGACCGAAAGAAAATAAAAGAAAACAATTTTCAAGGGTTTTTTTTGCCTCTCGGGTCCGTCAAAACTCGACCCAAGTCGGCTGATGTGAATCGTTTCTGTATCGCGATTCAAATGATACATGTATCATATCGCGATACAAGCTCGATTCAAACGATAATTAGTCCAAATCGATTAATGTATCCGATTCGTATCTTTTCCTTCATAATCGTATCGTATCGTACGATACGAATCGCGAATCGGACGATACTAACAACTATGGATAGAGGGAGTATTAGGCCATAGGACCGTACACTAACACATCGAAGAAAATCCAATTTACACAAACCTTAAAAGAGTAACTCTATGCCAACTCAGGATTTCAACCGACTCATTAGCCAGTACACACACGACACGTCAATGTGTTCCCACAAAATGACTCAAACTCCTGAGCATAGGTTCTTGCCTGGGGTTAGGCCTGGCAAAATGGGCGGATTGGCAGAAACCACCCGACAGCATCTCAAATGAAGCTGCTTGGGTCCCCTTTATTTTGTTACACGGGTTGAAATGGGTTACGAGGCCCAATCTATCGGGTTAAGCACGGGTCAAAACAGGTTACAAATGAGGGTTTTCTCTTGCCGCCTAACTCTCTCTCTCTCCTCTCTATCTTTCACATTGTGTGAGTCGCACACACCATAATAACTCAAACCGTTTAAAGTTCAAACTATTTGATTTAGTTTATAGAGATGGTTTTGTGATGTGTGTTTGTGTGTGTGTGTGTGTGTGTGTGTGTGTGTGTAAGAAGAAGAAGAAGAAGAAGAAAAATAAGAGAAATTTCAAACGGGTGTACCCGACCCGATCCAGCACAGGCCCAATCCAAACCCATTCAGTGCCTTGTCCCCACCCGCTGCTGACCCACCCAGTTCTGACTCGACCCATTGTTGATCCCCCCCCCCCCCCTTCTCAATTCGTTTTTATCTTCTTTTTTTATTGAAACTTAACATAAGTTTCAGATTACCAAACATTGCGTAAAATTGAATTTAAACTCATTTCAAATTCATAAATTTATAATTCACTAATTCACAATTAGATTCAGCAAATGGGAGGTTGTGGGCGGGTCATATTTGGGCGGTTCAAAAACGAGTTACGACATGTGGCAGTTCGAATTTGGGCGGTTCACAAATAGGGTCGGTTTGGGTCAACCCATCCCTTTCCTCCCATGAGTTGTTGCATAAAGAGAGATTTAGAAATAGTTAGAGAAAGAAGGTTAGGGCAGAAGTTTACACAGTTATAATAACTCGATTCTCCGCCACACTCCCCCTCATGACCCGTCAATAACACGCCTAAACCCGGAGAGTTGGCAATGAAACCCACTTTAACCCGGACAACAAATGATGGGACCTAGTCAGTATTGTTTTAGGTGGTTAGTTGATGGATTCCTCTTAATTTACCCATTTTGCCGGCCTATTCACAATGAACCAATTTACATAATCAAACAATTTGAGCAACCAAACTTAGTAATCAAGAAATGATAAATAATGAAGTTGAACTAAGAATTGACAGTACATTCTCATCCTTATTTCTTCCACCCCTTGGATTTTGTGCAATTGTAGAACCCCTTTTCACCCTAGTACTATTTCCACACCCAACATACTCTTCATCATCATAATCCCCAACTTTTTTCTCCTTTCTCCTATAACTCCTTTTCACAAACCCTTCATTTTCCCCCAAAGATTTCTCCTTTTTTGCACTCTTTTTTGGACCAGGCTTTTTCGTGGCCAGTTTTTCGAAAACCTCATTTTCTTAGTGTTGGGGGATTAAAGGAGAGGTTTGGGGAGATGGGTATTTGTAAATCGAGGGTGATTTGGAGGGCTTTCTCGTGTTTTTCTTTGGGGGAACGAGGTAGTTGTTTCGGAGATACGTCTTTAACTTCATCGATAAGTTAAAAACAAATGGAGAGAGAGAGAGAGAGAGAGAGAGAGAGAGAGCTTATGGATAGGTATGATCATATGCTAAATGCTCCTATTTCAAATGGATGAATTTCACGTTTTTGGTGAAATGCTTAAATTTCAGATTTTACACATGGGCTGAAATTGAGCAATTAATGGTAAATTTTATCAATGAAACCAAATGCAATTAATGGGCCAATTGTAAATGAACCAATTTAAAAAAGGATTGATTTACAATTTTTAGACAACCAAACAAGGCCTAATTCACAATGAACCAATTTACATAATCAAACAACTTGCGCAACAAAGAAATCATGAGTAGGCCTAAAATTAGTAATCAATAAATGATAAACAATGAAGTTGAAACAATAATTGACATTACATTCTCATCCTTCATTCTTCCACCCCCTGCCTTTTGTGCAACTGCAGAACCCTCTTCGTCCTAGTAGCATAACAGCTTCCCCTACTACTATTTCACAAAAAAACGTAAAATGCATCCATTTGAAATAAAAGTCACAAAAAGTCGACTTCCCCACTCCACACACACACCCTTCCTCAATTCGTTTCCATCTATTTTACCAAACATTGCACAAAATTGGATTTAACTCATTTACAATTCACTAATTCACAATGAACCAATTCACATAATCTAACAATTTGCGCAACCAAGAAATCATGAGTAGGCCTAAAATTATTAATCAAGCAATGATAAACAATGAAGTTGAAACAAGAATTGACATTACATTCTCATCCTTCTTTCTACCACCCCTTGCCTTTTGTACACTTGTAGAACCCATCTTCACCCTAGTAGCATAACGGTTTCCCCCACTACTATTTCACAAAAAACGTAAAATGTATCCATTTGAAATAAAAGTCACAAAAAGTCGACTGCCCCTCACCCCCACCCCCTCTCAATTCGTTTCTATCAACATTGCATAAAATTGAATTTAACTCATTTACAATGGACCAACTCACACAATCAAACAATTTGCGCAACCAAGAAATCATGAGTAGGCCTGAAAATAGTAATCAAGAAATTATTAAAAATGAAGTCGAAATAAGAATTGACATTACATTCTCATCCTTCTTTCTTCCACCTCTTGCCTTTTGTGCAAATGTAGAACCCCTCTTCACCCTAGTAGCATAACGGCTTCCCCTACTCCTATTTCACAAAAAATGTAAAACGCATCCATTTGAAATAAAAGTCACAAAAAGTCGACTGCCCCTCCCCAACCCAACCCCCTTCTCTCAATTCATTTCTATCTATTTAACAAACATTGCTTAAAATTGGATTTAACTCATTTAAAATGGGCCAATTCACATAATCAAACAATTTGCGCAACCAAGAAATCATGAGTAGGCCTAAAATTATTAATCAAGCAATGATAAACAATGAAGTTGAAACAAGAATTGACATTACATTCTCATCCTTCTTTCTTCCACCCCTTGCATTTTGTGCACTTGCAGAACCCCTCTTCACCCCGATAGCATAACGGCTTCCCCTACTACTATTTCATAAAAAACATAAAATGCATCCATTTAAAATAAAAGTCACAAAAAGTCGACTCCCCCCCCCCCCCCAATTTGTTTCTATCTATTTAACAAACATTGCATAAAATTGGATTTAACTCATTTACATGAGTAGGCCTAAAATTTAACTCATTTACAATGGACCAATTCACATAATCAAACAATTTGCGCAACCAAGAAATCATGAGTCGGCCTAAAAATAGTAATCAAGAAATGATAAACAACGAAGTTGAAACAAGAATTGACATTACATTCACATCCTCCTTTCTTCTACCCCTTGCCTTTTGTGCACTTGCAGAACCCTCTTCACCCTATTAGCATAACGGCTTCCCCTACTACTATTTCACAAAAAACGAAAAATGCATCCATTAGAAATAAAAGTCACAAAAAGTCGATTGCCCCTCCCCCCACCCCCCTCTCTATTCGTTTCTATCTATTTAACAAACATTGCATAAAATTGGATTTAACTCATTTACAATTGACCAATTCACATAATCAAACAATTTGTGCAACCAAGAAATCGTGAGTATGCCTTAAATTATTAATAAAGCAATAAAGTTGAAACAAGAATTGACATTACATTCTCATCCTTCTTTCTTCCACCCCTTTCCTTTTGTGCACTTGCAGAACCACTCTTCACCCTAGTAGCATAATGGCTTCCCCTACTATTATTTCACAAAAAACGTAAAATGCATCCATTTGAAATAAAAGTCACAAAAAATCTATGAAGCACAGACTCGACACGTAATACTTGTTTCACACGACACGACACGCGACACGTGATTTTTTCAAAAACTAGGATACGACACCCTAGGATACATATAATATAAAATATATATTTAAATATATAACATATGTTTAAATATATATATATATTAATGAAATAAAACAAATTTTCCCCATAAAATACATTATAAGAGCATTCTTAACATGAAATTAAGAAAATGGACCATACAAAACAAAATTCAAACACACTTTAACATTAAAAATCATAAATAAAGTAGAATAACCATCACATAAGAAAAAAAAATTAAAAATTAAAAATGAAATATAAAAAAAATAAAAAATAACGTGTCCTTTTACGTGTCCCAGTGTGTCCTTTTACGTGTCCCAACGTGTCGGAGCGTGTCGCGTGTGGGACTCGTGGCTTCCGAGAGAGTGTCGGTGCTTCATAGCAAAGAATCGACTGCCCTCTCTCAATTCGTTTCTATCTATTTTACCGCACATTGCATAAAATTGGATTTAACTCATTTACATTTCACTAATTCACAATGGACCAATTCACATAATCAAACAATTTGCGCAACCAAGAAATCACGAGTAGGCCTACAATTATTAATCAAGAAATGATAAACAATGAAGTTGAAACAAGAATTGACATTACATTCTCATCCTTCTTTCTTCCACCTCTTGCCTTTTGTGGAAATTTAGAACCCCTCATTTGAAATAAAAGTCGCAAAAAGTCGACTCCCCCCCCCCCCCCCCCAATTTAACTCATTTACAATTTACTAATCACAATGAACCATTTACATAATCAAACAATTTACACAACCAATAAATCATAAGTAGGAATAAAAGTATTAATCAAGAAATGATAAAGAGTGAAGTTGAAACAAGAATTGACATTACATTCTCATCCTTCTTTCTTCCACCTCTTGCCTTTTGTGAAAACGCCGAACCCCTCTTCACCCTACTCGCATACCGGCATCCCCTACTCCTATTTCCACCCGCAACATCCTCTTCATCATCATCACCACAATACCCAACTTTTTTCTCCTTTCTCCTACAACTCCTTTGCACAAACCCCTCATTTTCCCCCAAAGATTTCTCCTTTTTGGCACTACTAACCCCATTTTCATCGTCAGTTGACATGTCTACCTTCTTTTTTCGACCAAACCTTTTCTTGGCCGTTTTTTCAAAATCCCCTTTTTGTTTCTCATAATTATCTTGGTGTTTGGGGATAAAGGGGAGATTTTGGGAGATGGGTATTTGTAAATCGAGGGTGATTTGGAGGGGTTTCTCGTGTTTTTCTTCGTGCGTTGGGGAACGGAGTAGTTGTTGTTCCGGTGATACAGGATTATTACTGTTACGATTGGTAAAGCCTGTTACCAATCGATTGGTAAAGTCTCTCTCTCTCCGCTTAAGATTGTTGTTATGATTTTCTGATAGAAGAAAAACATTTTCTGATAAACATTCTGTTGCAATTGCTATTATGCTGTTACAATGAAGTTTTATAATTAACACATTTTGCTGATAAACATTCTTATATAAGTAAAATAACAAGCATTTTCTGATATGCTATTACAAAAATGTGATTGACATTTTGCGATAGCTATTACGATTGCACTTACAATGAATTTTTTGCTATTTTTACTTAGGTGCTTAAAGAGGAGTTAAAAAAAATCAAAACGGGTTCCCCATGGGGACTCGATATCCATTTTAAACAGGGACGGGTATCCCCAAACTCGTTATAATGGGGAACGGGGCGGGGATGGGGAATGGTTTTTCTAACGGGGATGGGGATGGGGAGTAGAAACCCGACCCCGAACCGACCCGTTGCCATTCATAGAGAGCTCATTCTTCTTCCTCACTTGGTTTGACACCCATTTGGGTTTGTAAGTTGACTATTCATCTTCCCTCTCCATTAATATAGTTTGTATTTCCTTAATTATTTGCAGTTAATTTACATGCTTTCATAATTAGGTTTACGTGCTTTCTTTTCGTGCTTTGTAGTGTAGTTTTATCGCGTTTATTTACCGCTTTTATTTGCCACATTTTTAATATGCTTTCTAACTAAGTTAGTCTAGGTTGTGTCGGATCGGGTTGACATGTTGCTTTGCTTTGGTGATGGAGTTTACGGGTCTATTTCGAGTGCGTTGTCCTAGTTATTGCGCCTAGGATATTTGACGGGGTATATCATGTATGCTCTCTGCTTAAGACCTTGTGTGCGTAATTTTCGGGGTATTTATTGACGCCAAAATCATATTAGACTGTTATGCGAATTTAGGGGTGTGATAACTCTTGATTTAATTAACTATCGAAACGAGATGCAGTCTAAATAACTCGTCGACCCATGTAACCATTTTATACTAATTAACTCGGGTGAGCGGTATTCGATGCAACCTATAGTTTTTATCCGCTTTGTTAATTTAGTTTCAATACACTCGCCTAGATTAATCTTTCCCTTTTTGCATCTTTTCCTTTTTGTGTATAATCATCTTTTACACTTTTATTTAGGAATATTAAACCTTATAAATTCTAACAACTCGTCTTTGTGTATTTCGATACCCGGACTTGGCCGCTATACTCACCTGTTGAGTGTAAACATAAATTTAGGTTTTGTATTGAGGCGGTGAACAGAAAACAACGATCGGCATTTTGACACGCGCCACTTTTCACCCTCGATCAAAATGGCGCCGTTGCTGGGAATGAGTTTGTTTTAGAATTTATTTGATTTAGTATTTCGTAGTATTTTCTTTCTATGTGTATTATTTTCCTAACATTTTTCCAGGACTTCTACATTTAAGCGCCAAAAAATGCTTGAATTTCCCGCGCACATCTACTTTGTGGAATTTGCCACTTCGAGTCATTTTTGGGGTAGGCATGTCTTATTCCAATTCTTTCAGTAATCATTATTATAATTCTCAAAATTCTCATAATCCTATGACTTTCGGTCAGTACTTAGAGTCCCAAAAAATTACAAATTCAATTATGACTTTGGGCAAGTATAACGAAAGTCAAAACTTGGGTTATTGGAATTTTGATGATGATAATAATAATGATTTTGGGCCTCTAATTCCTTATAATAGGAATTTTGAAACGAATTGCAATAGTTTTCAAAATTCCTATATAATAATGAGTTTAAGTTTAAGTCTGATGGTAATTTTCAAAGTTCCTATTTTTAAGTATCCGCGCCTCGGCCTATGACTTTTGGTGAGGGCTTGCGTGTGCTTGAGCAAGAGAAACTTGAAAATTATTATCGGGAAGAAAATCGTTTGTGGGAACATCAATTGGATTTATTATTTGAGTCCGACGACGATTTTTCTTTCGAGACTGTTGAAGTCGAGGAATATTTTGAACCAAATGAGGTATTTGCGCCTACTTTGGAACAAATCATTGTCGACTTTGCCCATTGCGTAATAGATATTGAAAGTGAGGATGAAAATAACGTAATATCTATTTGCAATGAAATGATTTCTTCTTTGGCCCCCAAAGAACATTTCTTTGAAAATGATCTTATTTCCTTCAAAACTCAATCTTTAAGCGATGATGATTCATCTCTTGAGTTTGAATTTCTTTCCTCCCCGTTTTCATTCTCTGTTATCACACCGTCATAAGTACCCGATGAATCGGTTTCAAACTTTAATGTGTTAAACATTTTCGCCGATGAAGATTACTTGCTCGAGTCTCCTTCAATTAACGCATCTTTTCCTTCATGTGCGCCCCCTCCCAATCCAATTTCAAAATCCTTGGGAGGATATTCTGCTTTTCTCGATCCCCACATGTTTTTGTCACCCATTCAATACAAATCCCCCATCGTCCCTCCAAAACTTTTAATTGATAATGGTTCATTTCTTCCGCCTTACACATGCCTTCCGTTGTTCAAACAGAATTCATATTTTTCGAAAGGCATGCTTGAGAGTGAGGGTACACCGGTCACCCTCCAAAGTCAAATCATTTTTGCGGTGGACCCTCAGCTATTTAGACTTATAGTGTACAGTTAGTGTGAAGCCTAAATAGTAGGTTGTATATAGTTAGCTTTTTATTCTTTCTTTCTTTTTATCTTTTCTTTCCTTTTTAATTTTGTCTATTGTAATTAGTTAACTTTTGTTATTTGTTTTTTCTATGCTCGGTACTAACTTGTTTTGTAGATTCTTTGGACTTGTTCTTATGGGGATCACTCTAATTTTGGGTAATATCGCTCTTTTCCTCTCTTTAACTTGGTTCTTAATGCACATTGAGGACAATGTCCGGTTTTAAGTTAGGGGGTGTGGGATATTCTATCCATTTCTTTTGTTAGTCCATGTTTTTACTCACATGTTAGTTACTTAGTATGCTTTTCTTAAAAAATAAAAAAAATTCAAAAAGATTTTCTTTCTTTTTTCTCCTTTTTTGGGCATTTTTTCTTTATTTTCGATGATAAATTTTAATAATTGCCCGATTCAATAGACGACCCAATGATGCATGTTCTCGATTTTAGAAGTTATTAGACTTTAATCCTCAAATTATTGAGATTATGAATAACTTCATGAATTAAACTTTAATCCCATGAGCACATGCACTTTTCTCGTTTTATTGATTTGGTTTAAGATTTTTATAACTCGGTAATGTTTTGTTGTATTGTATATACTTACACCGAGGAAGCTTTGTACTTTTCTTCATTTGTGAGTCCATACACCATTCTTTCCTCTTTGAAAACGTTACATTCGTTGGTAATCTCACTATTCTTTCATTTGATTGTTCATTAATTGAGTTCATATATGAAGTGTATTACTTGAGCATGATTTTCAAAGTTTGTTTTAACTCGAGAATTGAGTAAACATTAGGAAATGATTATAGGCAATCTTTGTCATATCACCCATATTAGCCTTGACTCACCTTATATGTTTCCCCTCGTTAACCCCTTTGAGCCTAAATATTAGCCTTTCATTTCATTACCCAAAATCCTATAACCAACTCCACATTGGAGTTATAAGCCATACATATTACCTTCCGTACCTTTGTTTGGAATGTTACTTGGGATTGAATGGTGTTGCGTTGCGGTTGCAATTTAGGCATTTGAGAGTATGAAAAGTAAAAGAAAGAGTAGTGAAAAAAGAGAAGCAAAAAGCAAAAGAAAACATGAGAAAAATAAGAAAAGAAAAAGAAAGAGAATTTTGCATATGTTTTGTATATAGTTCAATAAGCTTTGATTACTCTCCAATTGTTATATCTAATGCTCATTTGGAACTTGTTTTCCAATTTTTGATATTGCCTGTATTTTCCCATTATCCCGAGTTTTCATTTTCGAACACTTTGAATCTGTACATACATATCCTTCGTTTCATACCCTAGCCAAACCTACATTATAACCCTATTAAAGTCCTATGTGATCTTAAGTAGATGTAATTAAAAGGTTTAAATAGTTTTGATAATCTGTGAAAATGCATTTCGCCTCTTTTAATGAGCGGTATCTTTCATTGAGATTATAATTTTTTATTTCATATATAGCGTTCTTCAGTTGTGACATGTGTGCGACTTAGTTTCCATTTACATTTACTCTTTATGCCCACATGTTCCGTGTCTTACCTCCCTGTTTCGATTGAATTCACTTGATGAGTGTAATGCCCGTGAGGATTGAATATATGCTTGCCTTAATTTTTATCCGGTTTATATAAATTTTTGCCAAATCATACACTTTGCATGTACTCTCTCCCCTCCCATATTTTAAGTTTTCAATTCTATGAGGTGCATTCTATAATATTAATGATTCCAACCTTTATTTGAATTCGTTCATTGTGCTAATAATGCGTATGAAATCTTGTTCGCTATTGTTGGGCTTACCGCATGTTGGTCTGGGCATATTTTGAGGAAACCATATGATGTTTGTGGGTTTCATCATTGCGACACTCATCCACTAGGGTATCCTAGGGGTTTAACGGCTTATTACATATTCTAAATGCAATCGTGTTCCCTACGAAAGTGGCATTTATATTTCAATGCATGTATATGTCTTGTACTGCCTTATGTGGACTGGTTTTGTTTGTTTCATCACTAGGGACAAGCAATGTTTAAGCTAGGGGGTGTGATTCGTATAGAATGTTGCATATTTCCGCCCTATATCTCTATGCATTCTAGCACTTTTACGGTCCTAAATGCCTATATTTATGCTCATTAACCAGACAACCTTGGAGTTGGATATATACATGCTTTTCAGGGGTTAATTGGGCTTTTTGTAGGTATTGGAACGCTAAAAGTGAGGATCCGTTGCATTTCGAAGAAGTTCCGTCATCGAACGCTGCTTAAAGGGCATTTTAGTCAATTCACATTTCATCTTCAGCTCATGGAAGTTCCACGGATGCGTAGTTCATTGAGTTAACATCGCATGGCCGTAAACGGTGCGCCGTTTGGAGTCCGGATGGTGAAGTTATGGTCGTTTCCGTTTGCGCACCTTTCTCCCTCTTTATGGACCAAATAGCTGCCAAAAATAGAGTATCGGTGGACCGCGGTTTGAAGTTTTGTCGTGGAAAGGAGAAAGTGTGTTTGTAATTGAAGGCGCGGTCAAGCGACCCCCTGGCCGCGGTCGACCGCGTATACCAGATATTTTGTGCTTTTTTCCATTTCTTTTCTTTTTCCTTTATTTCTTTTCCAACTTACTATATAAGGGATTTTTGTTGTAATACATAGATATAATTCATTTTAGGTTAGTTTAGGTTAGGGTTTGGGGGTTGAGAGCTCTAGGGATGGAAATTTTTCCCGAAAACTCGATAATCCGCGGATACTCGAACAAAATCCCAAAAAAATCCTCAAAATTTTGGGGATCGGGTCGGGTTCAGGGAGTAAAAAAAATCCCCAAAAAAATTCAGGTTGGGTTCGGGGATACCCATTTTTTTAGTATATATATATATATATATTGTATATTTATATAGTATATAAACATCTAAAAAAAAGTAAACCCTATCTCTCTTTTTCCTCAGCCCCGCTCTAACTCTTCTCTCTCACTCTCAAGCGGCGAATCTGCCTCACCTCACGCCGCTCATCCGCTCCTCATCCTCACGCCGGCGCCGCTCCTCATCCTCACGTCGACGCCTATTGTTGCTGTTATGATTGGTAAAGTCCGTATCCAATCGATTGGTAAAGTCTATCTTTCTCTCCTCTTAGGATTGCTGTTATGATATTCTGATAGAAGTAAAATATTTTCTGATAAACATTCTGTTGCGATTGTTGTTATGCTGTTACAATGAAGTTTTATAATCAACACATTTTGCTGATAAACATTTTCTGATAAACATTCTGATATAAGTAAAATAACAAACATTTTCTGATATGCTATTACAAAAATGTGATTGACATTTTGCGATTGTTGTTATGATCGCCGTTACAATGAATTTTTTATTATTTTTACTTAGGTGCTTAAAGAGGAGTAAAAAAAAATCAAAACGGGTTCCCTGCGGGGAACTCGATACCCATTTTCAACGGGGATGGGGATCCCCGAACTCGTTATAACGGGGAACGGGGCGGGATGGGGAACCGTTTTTCTAACGGGGGCGGGGAGTAGAAACCCGAGCTCGAACCGACCCGTTGCCATCCCTAGAGAGCTCATTCTTCTTCCTCACCTGGTCTGACACCCATTTGGGTTTGTAAGTTAACTATTCATCTTCCCTCTCCATTAATATAATTTGTATTTCCTTAATTCTTTCTTTGTAGTTAATTTACATGCTTTTATAATTAGGTCTACGTGCTTTCTTTTCGTGCTTTGTAGTGTAGTTTTATCGCGTTTATTTAAAAATTTCATTTATCGCATTTTTAATTTGCTTTCAAGCTAAGTTAGTCTAGGTTGTTTTGGATTGAACTCATTTCGGGTTGACATGTTGCTTTGCTTTGGTGATGGAGTTTACGAGTCTATTTCGAGTGCATTGTCCTAGTTATTGCGCCTAGAAAATTTGACGGGGTATATCATGTATGCTCCGTGCTTACGACCTTGCGTGGATAATTTTCAGGGTATTTGTTGACGCCAAAATCATATTATACTGTTATGCGAATTTAGGGGTGTGATAACTCTTGATTTAATTAACTGTCAAAACGAGACGCAGTCTAAATAACTCTTCGACCCATGTAACCATTTTATACTAATTAACTCGGTGAGGGATATTTGATGCAACATATAGTTTTTATCCTCTTTGTTAATCTAGTTTCAATACACTCGCCTAGATTAATCTTTCCTTTTTTGCATCTTTTCCTTTTTGTGTATAATCATCTTTTACACTTTTATTTAGGAAAATTAAACCTTATATATTCCAGCAACTCGTCTTTGTGGATTTCGATACCCGGACTTGGCCGCTATACTCACCCGTTGAGTGTAGTCATAAGTTTAGATTTTTGTATTGAGGCGGTGAACAGAAAATAACGATCGGCGTTTTAACACGCGCCACTTTTCACCCTCGATCAAAATGGCGTCGTTGCTGGGGATGAGTTTGTTTTAAAATTTATTTGATTTAGTATTTAGTAGTATTTTCTTTCTATTTGTATTATTTGCTTAACATTTTTGTAGGACTTCTACATTTGAGCGCCAAGAAATGCTTGAATTTCCCTTGCGCATCTACTTTGTGGAATTTGCCACTTCGAGCCATTTTGGGGGTAGGCATGTCTTATTCCAATTCTTTCAGTAATCATTATTATAATTTTCAAAATGCTCATAATCCTATGACTTTCGGTCAGTACTTAGAGTCCCAAAAAATTACTAATTCAAATGTAACTTTGGGCGAGTATAACGAAAGTCAAAACTTGGGTTATTGGAATTTTGATGATGATGATAATGATTTTGGGCCTCTAATTCCTTATAATAGGAATTTTGAAACAAATTGCAATAGTTTTCAAAATTCCTATATAATAATGAGTTTTAAGTTTAAGTCCGATGGTAATTTTCAAAGTTCCCATTTTAAAGTATCCGCGCCTCGGCCTATGACTTTTGGCGAGGGTTTGCGTATGCTTGAGCATGAGAAACTTGAAAATCATTATCGAGAAGAAAATTATTTATGGGAACATGAATTGGATTTATTATTTGAGTCCGACGACGATTTTTCTTAAGAGACTTTTGAAGTTGAGGAATGTTTTGAACCAAATGAGGTATTTGCGCCTACTTTGGAACAAATCATTGTCGACTTTGCCCATTGCATAATAGATATTGAAAGTGAGGATGAAAATAATGTAATATATGTTTGCAATGAAATGATTTCTTATTTGGCTCCCAAAGAAGAACATTTCATTGAAAATTATCTTATTTCCTTCGAAACTCATTCTTCAAGCGATGATGATTCATCTTTTGAGTTTGAATTTCTTTCCTCCCCATTTTCATTCTCTGTTATCACACCGTCACAAGTACCCAATGAATCGGTTTCAAACTTTAATGTGTTAAACCTTTTCGCCGATCAGGAGTACTTGCTCGAGTCGCCTTCCATGAACGCATCTTTGCCTTCATATGTGCCTCCTCCCATTCCAATTTCAAAATCCTCGGGAGGATATTCTGCTTTTCTCGGTCCCCACATGTTTTTGTCACCCGTTCAATCCAAATCCCCCATCGTACCTCCAAAACTTTTAATTGAAAATGCTCCTTGATATGCAACTGATTGTATCCCGACCTTAAGTCAATCTTCGATAAGAAGGCAACTCCTCTCAACTAATTGAATAAGTCATCGATTCGGGGCAACGAATACTTGTTTCGTATCGTGACTTTATTCAACTCTCGGCAATCAACACACAACCGTAAAGATGCATCCCTCTTCTTAACGAACAACACGGGATCACCCCAAGGCGAAGTAATCCTAGGGATAAACCCCTGACCCAACAACTACTCTATCTGATCTCGTAACTCCCTCATCTCCACAGGAGCCATATGGTAACGCATGCGGACTATTGACCGAGTGCTCGATGTCAAATCTATAACAAAGTCTATATGTCTACTAGGTGGTAATCCCAGAATATCCTGGAATACATCAGTGAACTCTCGCACTACCGAAATTGAATCAAGAGGTATCGTCACCTCCTTAGAGGTCTACTCCTCTATGTAATACAAGTGAGTGGACGATCCTCCCTCAGGACGAGGCATCACCACTAGGAATATCTCTTGACCAGGTATAGCAAAAATAATAATCCTACTAAAACAATCGATCATGTCTCTATATACAACGAGCCAATCCATACCGATAATCGCATCATACTCGGACATATCCAATACAAGCATATCGACAGGTAAAGTAAATCTCCCAATCACTATACCCACGCCTTGACATATAAAGAAAATTAGGGAACCACTACCCAATGATGAATCTACACAAGTAACAACACTCTCTGCTGTATCTAATAATCCCATAGCACGTGCAAATCTCGTGGCAATAAAATAGTATGTGGCCCCCATGTCAAATAAAATATGCCCCATAGTCCCCTGGATAGAAAACATACCCTCAACTATAGGTGGAGCCTGTGGGACTGCGACCTCATGGAGGTTGTAAACACGTCCATACTGAAGCTGCCCCTGCTGAACTGGGACTGCTGGGATAGCTGGCAATGCTGGCATCTGTGGTGGTGCTAGGAGGGCGGCGAAAAATATCGGTCTCTGGGGCTCCTATCGAGTGTCCTGCTACGGTTGCGGGCCCTTTCCCTCTCAGGACACTTGTGGCGTTTGTGGCTAGTCTTTCCACGTATGAAACACTTCCCACTGAAGTTTCCCCCTCATTGTCCCTGCTGGCCATTTCCACCTCCCCCTTGGCCCTGCTGGCCCTATCAAAATTGCTGATGTCCCTATTGGCCCTGATGGCCATGCTGACTCTGCTAGCCATGACTAAAACCTCCCTGACCCTATCGAAAACCTCCTGACCTGAATCACTTAGAATCCCCCTGATAGGAACTCTGATCACCCTGCCTCTGTTGACCCTAAGCTGGTTGTGCCCCACTGGCACCATTACCTCTTGTCCTGTCCTGCTGGCTGAACTCCCCTGCTCGCTTAACCCAGTAATAAGTAAGTGGTGGTCCTGGCAGTGTAGTAGTGTTTCATTAAGCACATTAGTGTAGGTCTGCAATGAGAGGTTACCCAGAAGATGCTGTCGAATCCTCCACGTAAGGCCATCCATGAACATCTGAATCTTCTTCTCCTCAGTAGGCACCTCTTTGGCAACTAAATTGATCAGCCTGGTAAGCTCTTTCTCGTACTCATCTACGGTTTTCCCTTCCTGGGTGTGGTTTAGTAGTTTCTGCCTCATCTCAGTCTGGACGGCGGAAGGAAAATATTTGCGATCGAACCGTACCCAAAAGTCCTGAATAGTAAAGACATCTCTCTCCTCAGCAGTGGAAATAGACTCCCACCACTGCAGCGCTGCTCCAACTAGCTTAAACGTAGCTAGCATCTGCCTCTGTGCACTCGTATATCCTCAGGTGCTTCTGAATATCCTTCTTCCATTGGCTCGCCACTATAACATCGGAGCTACCTGCAAACTTCGGAGGATGTTCCTTCTGAAAGGCATCTCTAACATATTCCCAAAATAACGGGAATGCATGAGCCTGGACTGGGTCCACCACCGGTGCCTGAGGTGGTGCCTGCTGCACAACTGCTAAAGCTGCATTTATCGCCTGGGCTACAATGGAGGCAACTTCAGCGGCGTTCATAGTACCCTGAATTCGTGCAAGCTGAGGCTCTGGCTGGGCATCCCTAGGAACTTGCTTTGCACATCAAGAAGGCATCTGAAATGAGAGAGAAGCTTTATAAGTCTGAAGACGTAAAATACACAACAGAGTACAACAATCCTATAATATATGGCTCTATATCAAAGGACGCTACGCGAAAAACGTAACAAGCAATACAGATCCTAAAGACACTAGAACCTGATGCTCTGATACCACCCATGACACCCCGA
The DNA here is from genome assembly GCA_949130495.1 of Sambucus nigra. NCBI lineage: Eukaryota > Viridiplantae > Streptophyta > Magnoliopsida > Dipsacales > Adoxaceae > Sambucus > Sambucus nigra. The sequence goes on along the minus strand of CASBWL010000019.1, from coordinate 423,928 downwards.
TTAATTAAATACGGAGTAGATACTCCTTTATCAAATTAATACATAGTATCATGATTCATTCTTAGCATCACTGTTGAAAATATTTATTAATTACTAGCCACCTAATATTTAAAAAATGTGATGTCAGTTTTTATCCTCCAATTAAACAACAAGCAATATAAAGAATAACCATTCATCCAATAAAATAAACAATCTCATGAGAGTAATTAATAAAAAAATAAATAAACTGAGTCTGGAGTACACACTCCAACAATAGTCTGAATACTGAATAAATCCCAATTCACAAGTCTGAATGAATAAACGAGTTCAAAACTGAAATAAAATAAATTACTGAACTAATGTCTCTAATAAGGATGGGCGGCATGCCCTAACATATGAAAATAACTCTGAATGGAATCAAATGCATAATGTGGAGGCGTCTAATACTGAGATACTGTAACTTTCACAGCAGCTACAACACATCAAAGTATTGGAACTCCTATGCCTGGCGTCCCTGCGGCTGAGCACCTAAAAGGTTTTACAAAAAAAAATATATTTGGAAGAAAACGGGTCAGACCCGAGGTGAAAATATTTTGAAAACAGAAAGTGTTTAAATTATAATGTAAACAACACATATTATAGACATGTTAGTCACGTGCCCTCACTTGATATACTCACCCCTCAAACATTATGCACTCTTAACGCTTAATTAATTCCCCTATCTAGTTGCACTACCCAGTATAACCAGTCTATAATAATTCTTTATCCAATCGGACTACTTTACGTTTTAACACAAATGCCCCCGATTAATACGTACTAACATACTCCGTATTTTATGAACCAATTCTACTTAGCTCACTACTCAGATTTTGTTCCCGTATTTAATCATTATTCTAGAATCTCATCCTAACTCATCTACTTAGCAACACAGTAGAACAATTACAAGTATATATACATTTATCACCTTCAGTATATATATATATATATATATATATATATATATACATACATACATACATACATAAATACGGCACCCCTAGGCTGAGCTGCGGTGCATACATACTTTGCTATCAAATCCCAGTACATCACGTACAAGAGGATCACGAGTTCCGAATCACTCCGGAACAGTATCAGTACAAGGCACACATATTGGAGGCGAACATAGTTCACATACCAATGGGTCACGCATATACCTACGCTCCCATAGTCAGCTGACTTATCAACTCACAAATAAGTCTTCACAGTCCTATGCTCTTGAGGTACAATTCTAAATACCCCCTAAAGGCACACAAGGTAAGATTGTCCTCTTCCAAAATAAACCCCCCTGTGATAGCAAGTATAGTAGGTATGTCACACACAAAATCATTCATATACTAGGTAATCGCACAACCTAAGTATTTATTAATTTAATATAAGGATTCACCCTACCCATATCCTAAGTTTCATACGTAGTATATTTACCCAAATTATCCTACGTAATAATATTTAACACGATAACTCTCGTCGTATACACTCGAGTACCTAAACCTATCCTCAAAAGGTGACTAGGTCTCGCACTTTATTTATAAGGTTATCTCAGTAATCTAAAGTCCCTATGCTGCCGGTCCTAACCTTACAACATCATCCACCCAATTTCAGTCTTAATTTATGTAAATTTCTAACCGTACCTCACTTGGTAAGCCCTCGAAATTTTAACGTGCAATCCCATAAAGTATAACCTTTTTTCTGGGCACTTACTAAGACCCTACTGACCTTAACTAAGTCCCACAATATCCTAGTAGTCCCACTATGAATCATTATAGTCTTGGGATTTTATTAAACCTTAAAGGTAAGCGATTTTAAAAAAATCATAAGGGGGCGATCGATTGAAGGAGAGGGGTCGATCGATCGATCGATCAGGTATCTACCCAGAATTCCTATAACAGTTACGGGGTCTACAAACTTTACACCCCAAACCATCCATTACAACGTCTCAAACTCCCAAACAAGTATTCTAATCATCATACCAACATATATTTTTCATCTTTAACGTATTAGAATCATTAAAATAACATGGATTAACAATTTTTGGGTTCAAATCACCTATTTTTCATAAAAACCCTATTTCTCCTATTTTCTTCAAGATCTTCATATAACTCAATAAAATTTCATAATTCTCTGCGCATGGATTGTGATTTTGTAGCTATTATATGTCCAGAAGTTTATCTACATGAAACCTACCTACATTAAAGGTTTAATTCTTCAATTTCACAATTATTTCACTTTTTATGATAAAACATCAAATCTAAACTAACATGTAAAATATATGACTTGAATCTTTGCAAGATAAATCACTTGCCTCTGATTATAAGTTTCTGATCCTTTGATGATGATAATGGTTGGTTCTTCCTCTCTTTCCGGTCACAAATCCGAGGATGATGGTGGTGTGTGGTGGTTATTAGGCCTGGGAACCCTTGTAACTTCTCCTTTCTTCTCACGCTGGCCACTTTTGATTTTCACAGATAATGGCCCTAATATCCCTAAGGATTTACTGATAAACAAAACCTAATTTTCATAGGTCACTATTTACCAAAAATAAAAATGACTAAAATGCCCTCCCGGGTTACCGGTTTGGCCTAAAATTACCCCAGGACCTAAACTAAACCCCCGGCTAGTGTTTTCTGACTATCTCGATCATTTCGGAAACGTTGGCCCACTCAAAATGACCATACAGATGATATAAAAATAAATTATTTTTAAATTCATTAAATTAATTCCTGACACGACTGACACACGCGTCCCAACTTAATTGCTGAAACTGCTGTATATTCAACTCGTGACAATTTAAATAAAACCGTAATCATATATTGCTATACTTGCTCAGTAATATTCAACCTAATCATCATAGTCAAATACTAACTCTCGTCTCGCTAGTATTTATATCACGATTAATTACGAAATAATATCACAATTTAATTCAATTAATCCCATAATTAAAATCAGTAAAAATACGAGGTATTACAGAACAGTTAACTAAAGACTAATTGAAACAAGCGAGTTTTATACTACAGATAATAAAATCAGTTTAACAAAAGGTTAACACCTCGAAATTTTAAATAATTGATTTTTGCAATTTAAATTACACGTGTGCTGATAATTTAATTAAAATAAAAAATATTGTGTATTCAATAAATATTAATTAGTGAGAAAATAATTAATATTTATGTGGAAATAAGCTTAGTAAGTGCGATTAAGTAAATAAAATTCGGCCAATTGTTTGTACATCGTAAGTGGGAAGAAAGGATGGAAATTGACGGTATCTCAACCGGGACATGCGAGTGGGTTATTTTGGTCTTGAGATAGGATGTTTAGGTTTGGTGACTCGGATGATGTTTTCGAGTGCACGATTGATCCATAAATAGTAAAAAACAAGTACCCAGGGTTGGAGATTGGATATTGGGGGGTTTTCAGACTAGTCGTGATCCACTTATGGACAAACGAGTCATTTTACACTACGGGGTTAACCTGGGATTTAAATAAATGGTTAAGGGTTAGGAGGCAACCACTTTATATATTAAAACATTTGAGAGCTAAAGTGGTGAGAAAAGAGGAAGAAAAACACAAGGAATTAAAGGGAAGGCTTAACTGGGGACAAATCATCGGGGGGTCTTGGCTAGATTCAACCCTACAAAAAGGAAATTATAATTCCTTCTTAATATAAGTCTAGTTTCATCTTTGATTGTTCTCTTGGAATTACTTGTTATGATTATTTTTACACTCACACACTCACACACACACACACACACACACACACACACACGCACACACGCATATATATATGCTTACATATAAATAAAATGTAGCATGTTCATAGTTTTGCAGTTGAGAGGTTCTTAAGAATGGTAATGTATGAACCTTGTTGCACTAAATAAATTGAGAAGATATCAATAATTTCTTTTTGTGTTAAATGAATTGTAAACAACCGGCTTGTGAGATCACTCCATCGCAAATATTTGTTTTGTTTTATTTTTTTAGAACGAGTGTGGTAGCAATTCACGCTGGAAGAATTTAGGAAGAGGTTTGTCTTGTATACTCAAGGGGCATCAATCCTATTCATAATACAAAACATGATATACCAATAGACGCTTCAGTAATTAGGAATACTATATTTACTAAAAATATGACCTATTTGATAATTGACAAATCGATGGTAATTATTTATAGAAAATGTCTTTAAATGGACCTATATGTAAAAGTCCTAGATGCTAATGTATTAACCTCGAAAACTTGAAAGAATTTTGGATGTCTCTCGCGATCGACGGTTAGTGCCGATAACGTGAACGCACATCATTTAATGAATGTTGGTCCGCACTAATAAACTAACCAAGCAAATCTAAAACATCAAACTTTTAATGTTAACACATGAAAAGTTTTTATGAAAAGCTCAATGTGGGGGAGAGTGTAAATAAAAAGAGGGGGTTTGACTGACATAATCGTCGCAATTTAGAAATGCCTATAAAACGGGAGGTTCGCTCGTGTTGAATTCTTGTTCACCAACTCCAACTCTCTCTATTTCTCTATATATGTAACCTCTCTCTGGGAATTTCATACCATAACTTGAACCCAAAGGATCATTAAAGGATCGCTCAATTTTTTTACAAACCCTCTCTCGAGTTCTGATTTTTTTACGGTAGCCTAATTTAATGGTTTTATGTGAGGATTTTTAGGTTTCCAAGCCCATTTCTCCACCATCGACACCACACCTATCTCTCAACTGTATCCGGAGATGATGACAACCCAAAACACTTCCGATCTTAATCACCAGTTGAACCATATTACAAATTTAGTTTACAATTGTTCGCTTTTGTTCAATTTAATATTTATTCCTTCAAATTGTGAATGTTTAACGTTTTATGACTTTTATATCTCATTCTCTCCATGGACATGTTTCATTTGTTTAGGAAAATTGTTTTATAGGGAACATGTAGTGTTGTTGTTATGACTAGAAGGGATTCATCATATTCTACCTCAATACATTATAAGATGTTTTTCATTTTCACCCCACCAATGACAAAAGTTTAGCATTAAATTTGGGGGAATATTATATGGATCCTCCCTCTTGTTTGCCATAATTACGGATGCTTTTGCCCTATTTTTAAATATTACACCTACCATGCTCTATTTTCAAATATTACATTTGCTCTCCTCCCTGTTTTAAAAATTGTACCCACTGTACCGGCCGTATGGGGAGCAAAGTGTAATAACCTGCACCTTTATGGAAAATTAAATTTAATAATTAAGTACAAATTGGGAATTTAAGAAATTATCGTGAATAGTAATTTTGAGGTTTTAAAGGATTTAATGATTTTCGATGGGTGTAATATTTACTTTTGGGATTAAGTAAGTAAGTCGGAGTATTTTAATAATATGTCGCAACTAGATAAAGCGACAGAGGATAATGTTTTAATGGGAAAATCCGCATTGAGACGTAGTGGGTTAAATTAGTGAGTTGCGATCAAGTGCCTCGGATGGAGATTTCGAGTGCGCGATGAGTCTCGAAATGGCCGAGATAGTTAGAATTGAGTATCCAGGTGTCGAAATTGGGTTTCAGAAATTTTTGGATTAATAGGGACTCGCAATTGAGTAAACGAGTCATTTTTGGGTTTATTAAGGGATAAACCCTTTTTCTTCTCTTATAAGACATAAGAGAGAAAGAGAAAGGGAAAGAAAGAAAGAAAAGATAGAAAAGAAAGGAAGAAGAGAGAAGAGGAGAAATGGGGGATTCCGACCCAAACTCCGTCGGATTCGACTCGAGGTCGTCGGATTTCATCCTCCAGACAAGTGTATACTTGCTTTATTTCATTTTGTGCATTTATTTCATATTATAGTTGGTAAACTATATGATTTTGGGTTAGAACCCTTAAAATAAATTTGGTAAAATCTGAAAAATGAGTTTACATATTGATGTAATGTAAACTCTTAGTGATTTATAGTGTTAAATCCATGTAAATGGAGTGAAGAAATTGATTGAAATGGGTTAAAATGATAAGTTGGATTTTTATGATTTTAGGGTTTAAATATAAGAGAAATAGTTTAATACCCCAAATAAATTGATGTGTTAGTTTTAAAACATAGATTAGATGTTTATTGAGTTGTTGGATGAGTTTAGAAACAACAAAAATGGAGAATAATAGAGGTTTGGATTTTTTTTGAAGAAGGTGAATAGTGACCTGCGTCTTTTCTAATCGATTCGGCCCTGATTCGAATCGATTCGGCTCTTGGTCAAAAAATAAAATTTGTAGATCTTTTTGATGCGGCCGCGAGGGCCGACAACATATTTTTTTGATTTTTTTGGATTTATAGTGATTTTTCTACAAAAAGCTATCCGAGATCTAAATCGTTAGTAAAAAATTAAGGTTAGAATTTATTGGAGATAAATATTAGGGGTTCTCAAATGGAGTGTTAGGACCTTTAAAGAACTTGAGAAGATATGAAAACTTTGGGTTTGTAGGAATAAATCCAAGTTATGATTTAAATGGGGATTGGATTGAATTTTGGGTATTTTGGAGATTGAAAGATCGCCCAAACAGTGCCCCTCGAACAGGCCGAATCGATTCGGGTTTAGGCCGAATCGATTCGCCCAAGGGGATCTGTAAAGCTGTCTTGGGCCGAATCGATTCAGATTTAGACAGAATCGATTCTCCATTAAGGATGTGCTTGCAGAACACTTTTCGAATCGATTCGGATTGGGGCCGAATCGATTCGCCTACTCGAATCGATTCGCAATAGGGGAGAATCGATTCGCTTTAGTCAGAATTGCCAGTTTTCTTCCCTTAAGAGTATGGGGAGTTAAATTATAATTTGGGGTTTTATACGGGGGATACTAATTATGATATCGGGACTCCTAAATGAGGGTTTTAAGTGTGTAACCCTAAAATTAAATTTTCAAGGAAAATAGATAAGTTGAGGAATTAGAATATTGGGGTTCCTAAGATAGGGCGGGGACCTCTAATTGATTATATGGACAAGATGTAGTCTGTGGGTTCGTGGAAAAAGAATCCACAACCTATTTAGTTTAAGGGTGTTCGGGGACGAACATCAATTGGGATAGTTTTAGTGGCCATTTGGGTCAATATAATTATGCATGTGGGAAACCATACTATATATCGATTATGGATGAGAAAATCCTATGAGGCGAATGGGATAGAATTTGGGTTATAAGTTAAAGATAAGTTGATGGTATACTTATCGTACGATTATAAATCGGGATATCGGAAGAGTATATAAATCACAAATAACGATTAAGGTGTGAGATATATTTGAGTTAGGAAAATACACAAATACCTTTATGAGTTTGGCAATTATAGCCAGGTATACACTTGATAAGTGAAGAGCGTATATGTATATATATATATATACGAGGTGATCATAGTATATTCCTCGTGCATGAGAACAAGGTAATATATATGTCTATGAGAATATAGAGATTCTCAGTTCGGGAGATAGATCCGGATGTGTATTATATAGTATATTCCTTGTGCATGAGAACAACGTAATATATATGTCTATGAGAATATAGAGATTCTCAGTCCGGGAGATAGATCCGGATGTGTATTATATAATATATTCCTTGTGCATGAGAACAAGGTAATATATATGTCTATGAGAATATAGAGATTCTCAGTCCGGGAGATAGATCCCGATGTGTATTATACAGTATATTCCTTGTGCATGAGAACAAGGTAATATATATGTCTATGAGAATATAGAGATTCTCAGTCCGGGAGATAGATCCGGATGTGTATTATACAGTATATTCCTTGTGTATGAGAACAAGGTAATAGATATGTATATGAGAATATAGAGATTCTCAGTCCGGGAGATAGATCCGGATGTGTATTATAAAAGTGAATATAGAGTAAACCTCAGTCCGGGAGATATTATCCAGATGTATATTGTAAAATGTATATGAGAATAAGTATTATATGTATATTAGTATGAAAATGTGTTTATATATTCGTTTCATACTAAAGGCTTAATGGATCTCGACCATTGACACCGCCAAGTAGTAGTGTATCGGGGGGGTCCTTGTTTGGATTTCGCTTAGACACCCCACGCACGAACTTAGCGCAGTGTTGAGAATGGAGAGAAGTTTAGCCCTTAGTACTCGGGTTGTTGAGGGTTTTAGCAGTCGGGTGAATTAGATTAGTTAGGCGGGGTAGCTTGACTAGGATATTTTAGACGAGTGCGTTAGGCGTGCACTATTAGAAGAGGGGTGGGGGTTATCTCATGGGAGTGCGATACTAATTTAAATATGAGATAAAACATATTTTCAAAATAAAGCATTTATGCACTTGCTAAATATTTTAACAACTCGGGCTCTGACCCGTTTTCCTATTTTTCCTTTTCTTGCTATATATATATTATATATATATAGGTGTCAAGACACAAAGACGCCTGGATGATGATTCCTTCGAGTCAGATGTGTGATGCGGCAGCTGTGGATGCATGCAGATTCGATTTAGACGCTTCTATTCTTGCAATCTAGATAGGAAGCATTGTAGTCAGTCTCGGGCCGAAAGCCCAATTGTATTTATTTATTCTTTTACCGCCTTTTAGTGCGACATTCGATTTGGTTGTATAATGTTTAAACCAAGTGTTCGGTTATTTTACCTCCTTCTAGTTTCATTTATATAAACTGTGTGAATGTTTATATTGTGTAGTTATTTAAAAAGAGTAGTTAAGTAAAATTTTGACGCCAACCTAATATGTTATTAGTAATTAAATTGGTTTTTCGACATTGATGCTGAGAATGATCCATATGCGACTCCTGTTTTAATTTGATATAAGAGTGATCGCCCGGTATTTTATTAGGCGGGTTGCCACACAAATATGTTAAAATTAGAAAACAATAACGGATGCGACTGTAATATTTATAACTTAAGGCTGCAACTTGAACACTAATTAATTTGGAAGCCTTCTCGGATTCCATAAATATACATTTTGCTTATAACTCGAACATTAGTTAAAAAAATTCAAGTATGAATATTTTAAAAATTCGAATCAGCTAAAATTTTCTATTATGACTCAAGTCAATAAGGTTTTCATATATAAATGTATCATATATAAATGTAGGCCTCATTTAATGGAAAGAAATTGTTTCATCAACAACATGAAACTGATTTAGTGATCTAAACCATCGTATTCTAGCCTAATATAAACCTTAAATGAGAAAAGAGTCTAAAAAGTCATCTCTTATGGATTTGGAATAAAAAAAAATTGGCGCTTCAAATTTTTTACCAAATATATATATTGACAGCGTATGTAAAAATTTCATAAACATCTTACCAAGAACTTTATTTCTTATACAACACCATGTTAAAAAAATTAATTTGTATTAAGAGCAAAAATTATATCAAGTATTTAAAATTTCAATGAATTGTTACAAATTAGTAGCATGGGTCCAAAATTGTAACCAAATTATATTTAAAGCATGTGCACAAAGTCCATAGATATATATATAAAGTATGTCTATTTTCATGTGCCAAATTATTTTTTCCGAAGAAATTATAACATTTGTAAAAAATATCAAAGAATTTGTAAAAATCACCGACTGAGGCATGAGGCATCAAAATATGTGTTTATAAATGTAAAGTTACTTTTCACGGTAGATCGAAGAAATATTATTGAATCGCAATACCAAGTCGAAACAATCAAGTACAATGTTTTGTTGTGACATTGATCAAAATTTCAAGGGGCATATATCAAATAGTCCCTTGAACTTCTTTTAATACACATATAGTCCAAGCCTTTTTATTTTGTACCAAAAAGTCCTTTACCATGCCAAAAAGAGTTTACCATGACGCATAAAAAATGTTATTTTAAGTTGATTATTTTTACATGGGTCTATTGAAAATGTTTAAATACCACATAAAAAAATTAACCCAAAATCATTTATAAAATAGGTCTGCATCAACGGTATTTACTTATATTCTTATTCGATCCATTTAATTAACGGTTAATCGGATAATCGAACAACCGAGTTTTAAAAAAGAGCTTGGACCTGAATTTATCGGATCAACCCGATCCAGTGGCAGTCCGAAGTGGTGGACAAGCAATTGTAGAAGTTGTAGTTTAGAGTGGTATAGAATTCGTTAGAATTCGAGCGCCAACCCATTACAGTTGTGTAAGGATTAACGAATCCCATCCGTTTCGTCTTTTACAAAACCCTAACACACACCAAATTAGTATATATATACACACACAAAACCCTCCCCTCATACGCAAATCCCATCCGTTTCCCATTTCCTCTTTTACAAAACCCTAACACACACCAAATCAGCAACAATGGCGATCGGTCCAAAAGTTGTTTCAACAAAAGAAGCTGATATAGCCGCCCAAGTTCATCTCGCCAAACGTTACGTCTTCAGACGTCCTAAGAACGGTAATTTTTTTATCTCTATGTCTATTGTATAGTAATATAACCATAGTTCCAGAAGAAATGTCCCAAAAAACATTTGCCAGAACTAAAAATATTAATGTATGTATGTGTTATAAATTAAAAATAACACTATGTATGTATGGGTTATAAATTAAGACCTGTATCTGTATGTATGGGTTATAGAATAACAGTCGGTTCCTAAAATCATTTCAAGAAATTGTTTGTGTGCGTTTCAAGAAACCGATTCATAAAAGAAACTACGATTTTATTTATTTGGATTTTATTTATCAAACTGTATGTATGGCCCAAGAAAAATGAGGTGAAACTGTATGCGCCCGTTTGGTTGCGTAAATTGTTTAATTTTATAAATTGACCAATTTAGAATGAATAGATTGTCGATGTATTCATTTTAAATGGGTTTAAATCTAATTTGTGGTGTGCTTGGAAAGGAAAAATGGAGCTATTTACTTTTGATATATCTTATAATATATACGTATGTAGTAGGAGCATTGTGAAGCCTCCAAAAGGTGAATCCTAAATTCTCAGATTTTTGAGTTTTTTTTAATCAAGAAAATACACGTGGCTACATATGATGTTTCCACATAAATTCTAAGAAATCATACTCACCATCAAATTCGTAACTTCTGAATACCCGTTTACCCACGTCTCTTTTAAAACTTCCACATACCACCTCTCTTTTAAAACTGTCACATACCCTCTGTAATGCTTGCATCATCTCTTCATGCATCCCCCATAAGAGAAAAAACTCTCCTATCTTTGCTCTCATATACAAGACCTTCCATGCCCTCTCATTACAGTTGTGTTGGTTTAACCCCACCTGCTAGACTCATCGTTTTTTTTTTTGGTGTGAACTGATGTGTGTATATTTACCCCTCACAGTATATTTTTATATTTTTTTGAATATTAATCCTATCCAAGGCATTTCAAATGCATATCTCATTTTATCTTCTTATCCGAGATTGTGCCAAACGCGAGATTGGAATAAGCCTTATTTGGCTCATACTTATCCTATCCAATCCAACTCTTATCTTATCCTATCCGATCCTTTTATTCGGCACATCAAACAAGGCCTAATTGTCTTTATTATTAGTGCTTGGTTGCAAAGATGAAAATGTTTTAAAAATTAACCAATTCAAGTTCATTCATAAAAACTTAAAATTAGTCAATTTCACAGAAACATGAAATAGCACAATTTAACGTTACAAGTCTTAAATGTGTGTGTGTGGGGGGGTGGGGGTGGGGGGTACTTTAATATAGTTCTCTCATTGTACCACCCACTCTCATTTAGTCTCTCTCTCTCTCTCTCTCTCTCTCTCTCTCTATTTATATATATATATACACACACACACACAAACACAAACACATATATGTATACTATCGGATACCCGTGCCTGAAGGCACGACAAAATTTTTTAAAATACGTAATCACAAAACGATAAAAATTTTAAAAGTACGTAATAAAAAAACTCACATTTAACTATGGAGCCGCACGTCTAACTAAGAACATAATCGTGTGCATCTTTAACAAATGAAAAAAAAAACTCAAACTCAATAATACTATTTTTGCAAACCCTATTTGATTCAAGGCTTTGAAAACCAAAAAATTAACTATACAACAAAAATAACAATTTTTTGCCTACTTTTTGTCTGAAGCCAATCTACTATACAAATTTGACGCATACTCATTGATAACAGTATTTTACTTTCAGAAATAATCATTCCTTTTGTAAGCATATGCGTCTTGTGTCTTGGACACTCCTATACACAAAAAAATTTAAGGAACAAAGCATAAATAGATATGAGTGACATAAATCACCCACAACAGATATAAAAACTGCTAAAGCTATAAGGAAAGGTTAACGTGAAATTTTGCCAAACTCTCTTTCTGTAGGTACTAACTTCAATCCATGTAATTTTAATACAAACTCTACATCTTAAGAAAATAAGAGTGACAACATCAAATCAATACAATACAAAATGAGAGAAAACCCAATACATATTTTTATATCTATTGTGGGTGATTTATGTCACTCATACAAACCCAATACAAAATGATGGTAAACCCAATACAATAACAACATATAAAATGAGAGTACATCAATACATGTTTTTTTTTTGCAGTTGAAAAGAATCAAAGAAAGGTTGCCACAAAAGATTGCCAGAAACAACTAATTGAAACCCTGCAATATAGTCATAGTGTTGTAATATTTTTGCAGGCCAAAATTTAAAATATGTTTGTACCATTTAAGAACAAAGAAAGGTTGCCAAAAAAGAATCACTTGGTCAGCCTGACCAATAGCTTCACCAGGGATAAACCACGTCAGCCACGTTATAAATGCTGCTACAACCACTTAAAATTTGGTGAGAAAACAAAGCCATTAACTTTCTTATGAGCAGTTGTCAAATGACTCAAAACTGACCCAAATGCAATTGCATAAAATATGGCATGATGCGCACACTCCATGCTCATCATAACTCAAGAAAAATTCAAATAAATGATGAATTGAAAGAAGCCCCATACAAACACAAATTAGTTAAGAGCATACATATGCAAGAAGGGCTAAAAGATGAGTTCATTTGGTAACACAATTAAAAATTAATCCGTTCGTAAATATTATGCATAAACTAATTGACATTGAAAATATACCTCTAAACTAATATACAAACAAAAACTGCCAATAAAGCGCCAAATAAAGACATTCTTCATTTATAGATATCTACTATAATTTAATGAAAGTAACATCTAGAAAACTCGATCTTTACATGACGGGGGTGGAATGTACAATGCAATGGGCCACAAAAAAGATTCAGGGTGTGTAACATCCACATTATTGTGCTTATATACGATAAGTCTCTTTAGGTTCACCTTATGGATTGGGGAGAAGCTTGTCCAAATCCTCGAGGGTGTGGAAAAAAGGCCTTCTGCTCCAAAACAGAACAAACTTCACTCGTATTTGTATATGAGGAGTGTAAGCCTTGGTTTTGGTTAGTGGCTGCTGGGCCAAATACCGTAGTTTTGCGATGGAGTTCCCAGTACTCGTCAGATTTGGGTTGGATTCTTCATCTGGAACCGCTGTAGGATGACCCTGGTCATCTGAGTTCTTGTCATACACTGACATATGCACTGCCCTCCTGAACATATGCACATGCTTAAGCATAAATGATCCACCAAATTTAACAGATGACAGTAATATTCAAAGTGTACCTGATTAGTCAGCTATCAAAAAAGTATACCTGATTTGAATCTTGTATTGATAACACAAATTCAAACTTGAAACCATACAAAACTATACAATTTGAAAATCTAAGATATAATCTTAGAATGAAACATTAGGGTGGCCAATTTGTCAAGAACCTAAGGAAAGATAAAATTTGAAAAACATTAAACTTACGTACATATGAGATAAATGATGGAAACGCATTCATTCATAAGATTATTAGGTTCTCACACTGCTATTTAAGTTACTAATGGATGTAATGAAGTCTGATACCAAAACAAAACGTAATATTGATTTGAAGTGCAAAATAGAATCAGAACTTTAAAAATAGTACCAACACCAAATCAACTAAATCCCATTTCTAATAAACTGCTGCTTATATGTTCTCTTATGGATCTCAGTTATCTCTTTGCTACTTCAAAATGAAGCTGAAAAACATTACCTCAGTTAATATTTACTGGAACATCTGAAATAGAACACAGAGATATATTCAATGAGTTATAATATTTACCATAATGGCACTCATCTGCAGTAGTGAAATCAAAATCGAAGACATCATACGGCACTCATCAGCAGGCAGGGAAGCCGTGAAATCGTCATAGCTTTCTTCGGGGCTCCCGAGTTTTTCCACAACCACTTGTTGACATTTTCTTTGCTTTTAATTCCAAAAACTTCAACTTGCATTCATCATCTACAGCCATACCAGAAACCACGTTTGCCTAAACTCCCTAAGAAAGTCATCATGGAAACGAAAATAAAGGCATATGTTTGTTCATTCTTGAAGCACATTACACAGATATATGGAGATCTAAAAAACATTCAGACCCAAATCGGAGAGGGTAAAGAGTTCAATTATGACGGTTGCTTGAATCTAATCTCCACCTTCGGCTTCGTTTAGTCATAAGGCTTATGCATTATTTTATTTCAAAATATGGGGACCGTTTCTCATTCTAAGAATTTACCCTATCGACAATAAGAATCAGTCTAGCAGCTATATAACTGCTATATAGCAGCTATAGCAGCATATAACTACTATATAGCAGCTATATAGCAGCTATATACCAAAAATAAGCTCGATACACTGTGGTTTGGTGAGGGAGATCGTTGCTTGAGATGCAATTTCTCTACCTTTTGCTGGAAAAATTGGAAATTTCTGCCAAATGGATCTTGTGTCGAAGCATTTTGATGCTGGAGAATAATTTTTGATGCTGCAGAATAAATCATCCATGTAAAAGGAGTAAAGAATAAATTTTTATAGTAAATCATAATTAGAGTTCCTTACAAAATTATTTACCACGATAGCCTTCTCTTTCTTATTCGAACCACAATTCACAGCCTTTCTTCAGGAGTGAGCTGAACCACAAAGGGGCATTATCGTGAATTTCTCATAAGAAGATGGCTCAAGATCCATTGAGATACAATCCGCATCTTTCGTGCTGAGATTCTTTATTCCCATAGCGCATTGTTTGCTTCGTTTGTGTTTCTTCTTCCGCATAATTAAAGATGACACAAAAAGGATGCTTGCACTGATTCGTGCCTGTAACATAATGCTTCGTAATATTCTTGTTTGCCTTCTTGTGCAGCCCGGAATCGAAAGATTTCTTGTGTAATTGAGATACGCATCGAGCCTGATAAGCTTGATGATCCTGCTAGTACAGAATCTATTATGATGTGGCCATTATCAATAATCTTCGTAGCAAGTGAATCACCACCATTACTTCTAAGGAACAGATGTATACAAATAAAAAAAACAATTGGTAATGAATCTGTTCACATACAAAAGTGAAACCTTTAAAACCTCACACACATACCTATGTTGTCCCAGTTAAACATACCTGTGTTGCTCCAAACCTCACACACATACCCCTGTTGGCCTAAGTTAAAAACAAAAAGAAATCCATTACCTCTGTTGGCCCAAAAATATCTCAACATACAGATTTCAAGCTTCTGAACACTAATCAACATGAATAAGTCCACTTAAAGTATCTTTGAGACATTAGTTGTGATAAAAATAAGCGAGACTCACAAAGACTGACACATTCTTGAAGACAATAAGTCCACTCACTGCACGTTTTACATGGGAAAAAAATCAATTACATCTCACATTGCTTACCACTACAATGTAATATATAAAATCATAACTAATTATTGAACTTCAAGTGAATCCTAATTGAGAAGAAATTGGATGGAACTTGAAAATTCAGGCATACAACATAAACTACTCGCACAAAAGCAGAAATAATAACAACACAAATGGTAGTCTCTATGAACTTTATAGAATACATAAACATAAGATCAAGTGACTAAAATAAATTAGAAACCTAAGTAATTGCTATAGGTACTGAAATATGAAAAGGCATACATATATCTAATACTGGATTTAGAGAGATTATGAAATGAAGAAATAGAAGGATCAAAATTTTTGCTTAAACAAAATTTACTAATATACCAAGTATAAGGAAATCAAAGAAATGTCAAAATCACATCAGGGTACCAATTTTTCCCAAGCAATTAAAGTTAAAAAAACGAATCAAATCACTTAAAAATGAAGTAAAGAGGATTGACCCAAAACACAGATAAAAAAAAGTTAAGAACACTCGATCAAGTTAAAAAAATTGAAAGGCAATGAAACTACTTCAAGTTTAACAAAACAATCCATTACATGTGTTGACCCAAAAGTGTCTCAACATATAAATTTCAAGCATCTGAAAACATGTAATATTCGTATTAGAGAGAAGATATAAACTTAGGTATTTCATTATATTGAATGTAAAATCACTACCCAAAAGAAATTATGAAGCCTAAGAACCATTGTATTGAATGTAAACTCAGTTTCCTTCAGCTCATCACCTGTTGATAGAGAATAAGCCATTCCCCTAAAACAAAGTCAAGTGAGAAAGTGAAATGACCTCAAGATATAAGTGAAATAACCTCAAGATATAAGTGAAATAAACTCAATTTTTGACATGAACAATTTTTTAAGATATAGAAGACATACCAGTTCACATAAGTGAAATAACCTGCAAAAAAATAGAACATGTAACATGCACCTAATTATGAATGTAACATGAACATGTAATAAAAGACACACACACACAAACTGAGTTTATATAACGGATCTAATTATGAATGTACAAAGAAAGTTGAAAACAAAAAACCATTTAAGCAAATAAATATTATTTTCTGAAACACTGTACCTCAAAAACTAATATGTTGAGAAAAAAACGAATTGATGGGAAGAAGAGGGCTAAAAAGGGAAGAAGTGTAAAATCACCATACTTTAGATACGATTGATGTTCCTGGTCAAGTGAACCGAACAACTCAACTAACCCCAAACCCAAACCAATCTTTTAGTTTCATATTTTTTCCAAACCAATATAGAGGCATATATGCATTTGTTTCTCTCTCTAGCTTACCAAAGTGTCAAACAAACATTCAGTAAGGGTTCGTTTGGCAAACCAATTCCAAGCCATGGAAATGGAATTGAAAGGTCAATTTGAATTGCACGGAATTGAAATTGGCTTTTGAATTCCAATTCCAAGCCTTGGAATTGGGTTGCCAAACGGACCCTAAGCGTAATTTTAATACAAACATTTAGTAAGAGTAGTTTTAAAATGCGAGTATAAAAATCATATCATTAAGAGCATAGAACATGTAACATGAATCTACATCTTAACTCAGTTCTAAAATCAATCCCCATAATGATAAATATATTGCCCCAAATCAAATATACCAAACACATTTAAAAACCCCCAACTTTGAATCCATTAAATCCCATCTCAAGATATATTAATTTCCACCCACTCCCAAAAACAATGAAGATAAATCAACATGAAATAGTTATTTATGTTTTCTCATAAAAACACCAAAATATGGAGTGTACATGAAAGACCCAACTCAAAACTCTTAACAAAATATTTTGAACTTAAATCCCCACAGAAAAAAAAAAAACATAGTGAGTTAAAAGATTAATGATGCTTTAAACCTTCCAATCAAGCATATAAAACCGATCTTGAAAAGTTATTAAAAAAGTGAAAACTTCACAGCATACCAGTGAGAAAAGAGATAGATCTATCAATGAGAACGCTATATCTGCAACAACAAACAAAAAACCCAATTAGTTTTAAAGAAAAAAATGTAAGCTCAAAGTAGGGAACATACACCGTTCCAAACATAAATACAAAAAAATCGCAAAATAGAGCGTAAAGAGAGAGTTGTTGAGTTTGTGTATGTGTGTGAGAGACAGAGGGAAAGGTGAAAGAAAAACACCATCTCAAACCTTAAATCGAAAATATATGATTCATGACAAAGTGGATGAGCCAAATATATGTTTTTAATTCTCCCATTTTTGAAGAAAATCGTAACTCTCCCATTTTTAGAACACCAAAACCCCCAAAACATGTTTTAAAATTCCTTGAAACCGAATCCCTGATTTTGCACCAAATTAAATTTGAAATCAAGTCCGAACAGAGAAAGATAGAAATGAAGTGTATACCTATGATTCATAGTGTGAAATCCAGTTAGTGGAGGAATGATTGTGGATTTAGAGAGAGAGAGAGGGGTATGGTTTCATGACGATGGGTTTAGAGAGAGAGAGCGGGTGATTTTTGTTTGGGAGGAAAAAAGTGAAATGGGATTGTTCTCTATGGGCGGGATACGTGAAATGTTTAGGCGGGATAATTAATTTGGAGAGTTAATCAGAGCCTTTGATTTGGTAAGGGGAGATGTGGGCAAATCTCAACCCTTATTGTGCTTTTACATTTTTTCAAATTCAAAAACAATGCCATCTTATTATATGGATATATCAACGGTGAATAACTTTTTACATTTCCAAACACTACACAAGCTGGATTTTAATCCATTTTAAAAGAAATTCATCTACAATCTATTCATTCCAAATTAACCAATTTATACAATTAAACTATTTATGCAATCAAACGGGGCCTTAAAGTTTGAAAATACCACTCCTTTCCATGGAAAATATGGAATCCCAATGGGACAAAACTCTGTCTTGATTAGTTTGGTCCAAAGTACAACTCGATAATGCACATTTTGGACATTCCCAATGGGACAAATTTCTGGGGGTGGCGTGTGGGGTGCTAAGAAATTTTTCCTCCCATAGTGGAGAAGTTTTGGTTGGTTCTTACGTATTTAATTGTAATGTTGCAAAACAGATTGTTAAGACGTAGAAAATGGTGTATATGAAAGCTAAAGTTTTTCGACTTCGCTTGAAAAATGTTTGCCTATGGCGTTAGGTTGGAAATGGAAATTGGAGAACTGAAATGTAAATCTTAATGTAGTTTTAGATTCTTAAACCTTGTAAACATTAACGTAAATGTTGTCTATCAAATATCAAAGTTGGAAAACCCCAAAACTTCTTTTTTCTCTCGTTTTTCTGTAGATAACCATGGCTATCATACACATCCTTAGATTTTTCTTTTTATAATTCTCAGGATCGGCCCTCGCAAAGAAGGTTGATAAATACAAGGATCTTCCGAAACTTCCATTGGTGCAGGCGAGTTCGTTGGGGGTTTGGTACATGGAGGAAGCTGAACTGGAAGAGAAAGTGATTGGGAAGAAGAAAGTTGAGTTTAGGAATGTGGGAGAGTGGAAGGGTTTGGTGGCAAAGAAGCAGGAGCTAGCTCAGAGGCTGTTGGCACAATATACGCAGGATTATGAGTTGTTTAGAGGACAGAGTGGAGATATTAAGATGCTGATTGCAACTCAGAGGTCTGGAACGGCTATGGATAAGGTGTCTGCGTTTTCGGTTATGGTTGGGGAGAATCCAATTGCGAATATGAAATCACTTGATGCACTTATAGGTAACTTTTCACTGATTTGACCCTGCTCATCATTGGCCTCGATTTACCTAATCAAGCAAAACAATTTATTTTGAGAACTCCAAGTAAAATGGATGTTTCTTACTAGGAAAAAAAGTTGAAACATTTCTATTGTGGTTTTGCATCAGTGAGTTTGTTATTAATGAAATTATAATGCAGGAATGGTGACATCGAAAGTTGGAAAGCGACATGCATTGTCGGGCTTTGAAGCACTTAAAGAAATGTTTATTTCGAGGTTGGTACCCGTCTTCTCACTTGGTTGTTTAGTGAGACAAAATTATTCGTTTAATTAATTTTAGTGTTTTTATTTCCACTATGTTTTACATGCACCTGACTGCTATCTTGTGCAGTCACCTTGTTTTTCTTATTTGATATTTTCTTTTGGTGTGTTTGGTAATGATGGAAAGGAATGGAAGAGAAAATTTTAATTCTTTCACTTCACTAAGTTCACTTGCTTGATATCCACTTGATAACAAAGACGAAACAACTAAATCCTCTTCTTTTTAATAAACATCACCTCTTCTAATTTCTTTCTTTTCCTACTAGACCAACACATCCTGTTATTTATTTATTTTTTTAATATTGGGAGTAAAAATACAATTCTTGTGATTCACATAGCTAATCTCTATGGAAAAGGGATCACTTCTCGGCTGTTAGCCATGTGCTGTTTTCAGTATTCAAAATATTATATGATGCATGGATGTTATTATATGTTCGTTTCTGCTCCATTGTATTGATGTCTCAGTGATTATATGTACTATTTGACTATTTTTGCATTTGTTTGACAGTCTATTACCTGATCGTAAGCTTAAGACCCTTTCTCAGCAGCCTTTAAATCATCTCCCTGAGTCAAAAGATGGTAATACTCTTTTACTGTTTTGGCACTGGGAGGAATGTCTAAAGCAGAGGTAAATCAAATATTTTTTCATTTTCTTTCCTTTTTTCCTTTCAACTTATAGCTTGACGCACCTTGCTTAACCTTATCCTAAGCAGTTACCTTCTTAATAAGTGATGTTCAAGGATTTTGAACCCGATGCTTTACATGTGAAAGAGCAAGCAAGAAAACTCTCCTCGAAAACTCTTCTGTTTTTTTCCAACTAGATCAAGCAAGCAAGACCTTAGAAATTGAAGGGATCACATAGTATGATATTAATCCCAATAGCTTCTAACTTCGACCAAATTACTTTTAACTAAGCTCAATTAAGAATCTTGGATGTTACAAATACCACCAATAATCAGTTACTCAGGGCGAAAAAGACACACCACAAGTTTACCTTCGTCTTTCAAAGGACAAATGTGTTGACTATCCACATCTTAGTACGCCCATCTCCAGATTGTTGGTGCAGAAAAATCCATCAACACATGGAAAGTGGATTGTAATGCGTTGAAAAGTTGATTGCCTGCCTTGTTCAAAAGCATAGAGATGATAAACTGAGGGCAATCGTCTAAACTAACCACCTTCACATTGTTAGATATGTTACTGTTTGTGATGGTCTACAGTTATTAATAATGATAAAAAATATAACACACCTAAGTAGGAGCAGATAGAGATACAAGATAACTGGTATGGTTGTCAATGTCATAATGAACTGCATTTGAATCCCTTCCTCTTGGTAAACACTTACTCTTACACAAATATTTACATGGTTATTGCAGGTATGAGCATTTTATTTTTGCAATTGAGGAAGCATCAAGAGATGTGTTACCTATTCTTAAAGACAAAGCATTGAAGGTTGAGTTTTATTCTTGTTATGCGATGTGCTGTTATTGACTTGTATATACCATATACGTGACATTTCATTTGTTTGGAACTTTCTTATGTTCTTTAATGCTGTCCAGACAATGTACGTGCTGCTGAAGTGTAAATTAGAGCAAGAGCGCCGATTGCTATCTGCGCTAGTAAACAAAGTACTTTGACATATGATTCCTCTTATTTTACTGGCTTTTGGAACTTTGGGTGTGTTTGGGAGCTCCGATTCCCTGCATTGGAATTGGAATTGAAACAAAATCAGTTCAACCTTTGAACTAAAATGACACCAGTTCCGATTCCAAAGCTTGGAACTCTTACTGGAATTGTTAAATTCTTGAATTTATATCCGCAAATTTTTCTTGCATACAGCTAGGGGATCCCGAAAACAAGGTCGCATCTAATGCTGATTTTCACTTATCAAAGCTTTTGACGGATCATCCAAATATGAAGGTAAAAACTATCTGGTCTAGAAGAAATATGAGTTTCAACATGTTTTTAGTGCTTTGTTGTTTGTGTAATTCTTGAACCCCCTCATAGATAATTGATTGTTGAATATATTTCTGGTGCTTTTGGTCTGCCAATCTACAACGTTTTTTCCTGATAAAAGTTACTTTTATTAATCTTATTTTGGCCTTCTTATTCCTTCTATTCTTTTCAGGCTGTGGTTATTGACGAGGTGGATAATTTTCTTTTCCGGCCTCATTTGGGATTACGTTCCAAGTACCATGGTGTATGTACCAACATAATGTTTTCAATCCTTACTTGCTACTTTTAAGTACATGCTTTCTTCTTTTGTGGCTACTGTATGATGTTTCTCCCCCCTTATCGTATGCTATTGCAACTTTGAAATTGCACTTATGAGGCTATATTTTGAATTAAGTGATAATGCTTCTATTATATAAATATATCTTTTCATTTGCTTATTGTTCATTAGATACTATTTTCCAAGCTTATTGTTGGCTGTCTTAGGGTATCACGATACAGATGCAGCAGTCTCTGGAGTTGCATATTGATTTTGTTCTATAATTACATTTCAAAGCTGAGTACTTAAGTCTTGCATACGACACTACTTGTTGGAATTTGTTTGTTGATGAACAATGAAAATTGGCATCCATGATACAGCTTTTGCAGAATGATTGGTGGCAAATTATATCATTTTGTTACTCATAAAAATAGGCTTTTTGTATTTTGTTGTGGTGCCATCACAAGAGAGTCAATACCTCCTATAGTATGCCCTAGTGTGGTGCTGTAAAACAATTTTTCGTAACTACCGCTCTAATGAGAAGAAACCTGACCCAGATAATGGATTGCATATGCCCTGATTTAGACATTATTTTTCTGGTAAAGGATTCAGTTGTGTATGTTGTACTAGATGCTAAACTTCTCCAAATATGTAATCTCTATTTCTGTGAGAATAGTTTCCAATTGATACAACATGTTTGTAGTCTTTTGATATGAGTCCGATTAATAGTTGATTTTTTTGACATATAAGTTATTATTGTGCAACTTAATTGGAAACCCACATTAAAATTGGACACATCTTCTGTATTCTTTCAAGTAATTTTGATGACGCATCCAATATACGTTTTCGAATTGATTTCCGATTATTGTTCCAGGTGTTTAGTTTGAAACATTAACCTCTATATCCATGATTTTCTTAGAATGCATCTAACTTGCAAACTTCATTGAGCTGAACCTGTACATATGCAGGTTAACTTCTTAAGTCAAATTCGCCTGTCTCACCATGGTGATGGGCCTAAGGTGGCCAAACGTTTGGTAGATGTATATTTTTCTCTGTTTAAGGTATTTCTGAGACCCCATACCAATTTTGAGTTAGTAACTTTTATTGCTATATCTGAGTCTATTCTTCATTCTTCCTGGAATATTCTGTAACTATTCAGTTGCTGATTGTCTCTACTTTACAATAGAGGGTTATGATTCAAAATTTATTTACCCTTCTGACTATTTGTTATATTTGAACGATATTCAAACTTTACAATTTCAGCTACTTATTTCTGAGGCTGCTGCACCTGAGGTGGACAAAACAAGTACAAAAGATCATAAAAAAACTTCGAGATCTTCCAAAAATAATGAGAAAAGTCTAGCAAAATCTCACATTGAAATGGATTCGCGACTTTTAACAGCTCTTCTGACGGTCAGTATATATATTTTCACGCTTTACCTTAATATTTGTCTATATGGTGTGTACTAGCGCTGCTTAAATGACAACAATTGAGTCGAGTTATAACTTTTGATAGATGCATGCACATTTTTAAGCCTCATGGATCTTATTGTCATTTATGGGTTAAATTGACTCTCAAAATGCCAGCACAAGCACAAACTCTATCACATTTAACCAAAATATTATAGATGCAGTAACCAGCTACACTGTTGGCTCTAGTTGTATTTTTGAAAGATGCATGTATGGATGTTGGTTTGTGGGTCTTTTCCCTGAGTTGAAACGTTGAAGGTTAACTAGGTTTATTCACAATTCGTTTACAAAATACTTCTCTCTCTCTCTCTCCACATTGTTGATAAAGTTGCAATGTGAAATAATGCTATTATGAACTTATGATTGGAAACTGATTGCAAAAAGAGAACAATGACATCACTATATAGACATACTTTGGCTAAGGAGTACTGCCTAAGTAATTTTAAAAAGCTAAATATCAAAAAAAGAAAAAAAAGTAGAATATTCCGTATACTACCTAATAGATACTATAACACTAAAAGGGGGAGGGGACCACAAGAGCATTTAAATAATAAAACAAAACAATAACTCCACTCTATTATATACATTCAGATAAGTTTTCTCTGAGTGCCACATGGCCAAACTTTGAAGTGCGAAATAGGCTAATCTAATACATTTTTGAGCTTTTAGAGAGCTGGTTAACCCATTATATCATCATTGTTAATTGTGCGTAAATTCAGCTCCTTTTATATTTGAAATATATTTATTTGTGTTTTATATTTAAGCTTTCCATGTCAACAAAATAATGAACCTTGGTTTTCCCAACCAGATCGTTTTTTTCCTGTAGATTACTCGCAGCTATCATCTGTTATGGTGTGTAGGAAGCATTTTTCCCAAAAATTTACTTCGTGTTCTTTGTCACTTTCTTTATCTCCCACAGGGAGTCAATAGAGCATTTCCATTTGTTGCAAGCAATGAAGCTGATGACATTATTGAGGTCCAGACACCAATGCTATTTCAGCTGGTAAGCTGATTGCCAATTTGTTTGTGATAAAGAGTATGCCACATTTTGTTAAAGTAATGGTAAATGTTTTCTAATTGCTGGATTCCTGCTGGAATCTGCAGGTTCACTCGACGAACTTTAATGTTGGAGTTCAAGCATTAATGCTTCTTGACAAGATCTCATCCAAAAATCAGGTTGTCAGTGACCGATTTTATCGTGCCTTATACTCGAAACTTCTACTTCCAGCTGCCATGAGTTCTTCCAAGGTAAGCAAACTTGCCTACTTTTTTGTCTGCCTCCTTTTCGCCCTTTTTTTTTCCTAATTTTTTTAGTGGAGCAGCAAAACCACTGCCTCTCGAGGATGAATCTAGCCTAACACCTGGAGTTTTGGCTCTTACAAATATGCGGAGGATACATTAGATATTATGTGTGTATACATATATATAGTATCAACATATAATATTATCATTGTTCTAGTCAAAATATAAGAAAAATCCTCACACTATTAACTATGGTTATGAAAGTAACCTACTTGAGCTTCAATTGTGGGTGGAGAGTATCCAATATTACCTAGACCACCAATCGTATCGGCACATGTAACCCTACTTGAGTTTCTCTGAACATTCAGAGGGCTTTAGTGGTAACCAATTTTTTTATTGATACAATGACTTATTGCATCAATGCTCTGGTCCTTGATGCTTTAGAAGTCAATGCGAATCATTCAGTTCCTGACACTTTCCAGTCTATATTTAAAAATTAATGCTATCCTAAGACGTGCAATTTATTTAAGGTCTTTTATTTGAGATATTTTGACAATCCCAAGGTGTAGTAGATCTCTCAATTCTATACTATTTATTACACGAAATAAGATGAGATCTAAAATTGGAATGTTACAGTATCATGGAAGGAGGCTTTGTACTCCATGACTGTAATATGCCATACGAGCAAAACAAGAAGTATTATCTATGAGAGGCGAAATATTAAAATATGAATGACTTGAATGGTATGATTTGACTTGTGCCTAGCATGAGTAGAATGGTGCAACTGTTTTTTATCCTCAGAATGACTTCTTCCCATTTGTTTTCCTCTAACCTTCAATTGCCATGGGTTAACTTTCAGGAAGAAATGTTTATCGGGCTACTTTTGAGAGCTATGAAGAGCGATATTAATTTGAAGCGAGTATCTGCATTTGCAAAGCGTTTGTTGCAGGTTAGTAGTGAAAATGGATAATTGCTTCTTTTGGCTGTTGGTGTGATCGTATCTGACCCTATTATTACAACATTTTCTTCTACTTCTTTTAGGGAGTTCTCTCACAAGAATGCAATCACATTTGGCTAATCCAATGTTTATAAATTCACTAGGTTTTTACCTTTAAAAATATAAAAATAAGATCATAAGACTTCAAACTTTAAGACTTCTAAGAGCTCTTTTAATACTAACTAGGTCTTTCAGTGACATGCTTTTGAAATTCTTTATTAAGCTTTGAATATTTTAACTAGGACTTCCAGTTATGATTTAGCAATTCTAAGCTCGTATTGGGATCATATTTCTATAAATGTGCCTTTTAAAAAATATCATCATGATAATAAGATTTTAAAAGAAGTATAATATGATAATTATATTTTTAAATTTAATATTACTTTCTTAGTGTTGAAGCAAGATAAATTTCTAGCTGAATAATGATAAAATATTATGGACTATGAATCACAAGCACGGGTATGATTCGATATGAATACGGTGTACGAAGAATCTAATAAATTAGGAACGGACACGCTTGGGACACGCCATTAAATAATAACAATATAAACATTTCAGTTTTTGCTTATTTTATGAGTACCAACATAAATAAAGGAGAAAAACTAAACGAAGGATTTCTAATAATTGTAACATATTTTGTTTGTTAATTATTTTTAGGTATTTTGCAAGAAAAACAACAAATAATGAGATTGACTTGTACAAATATCTAAAATTTATTGACAATGGGTTTGTGTGGTGTGGTGGAATCAGTAGAGAACAGAAAGCTGAAGTGGTTACCTCTGAGAACAGAAGGCTGAAGACATGATTACCTGCTCCAGTTCAAAATAGATGAAATGAACATAAAGAGATATCTGTCAATATGAGTTGGTTGGAGAAAACAAAAAGAGAATTTTTTTATCCAGCCTTATGCTCTGCCGTGTCCGTTCAGGCGTGTCTTTTTTTTATCGAGCCTTATGCTCTCCTTTAGCATACATCAATCTTGTGCTCACTTGCAGCCGTTAGATACGAACAATCAAGATTTAATCTCAGCCACCAGTTGGGGAGGACCAAAACCTCTTTTTAAACACTTGTGTTCTATGCAAATCACAATATCCACACCCTTCCTCCCCCCTCCCCTTCCATTTGTAAGTATTGTAGTTCATAGTAATCTTTAATATATAATCTTTTGAAGTGCACTTCGTATGGTTTGCAACTCCTGCTAATTGGAGGAACATAAAATTTCAGAAATTTTATTGAAATCCCACGAAAGAATGCTACCTTAATGAAAAACAAGATTTTACAGCTAGACTGCTTTATACCTATCTCTAGTAAAGAAGAAAATTAATCATTGATCAGTCGTGGGGAAATAGCTAAATAGTCTTCTTTTTCGTGTATTCCCTTTATTCCGTTGCATACCAAGAAATGGAGTCTCTGATGCATTAAATTTTATAAAATTGTTCATTGTCTTTAGAGTAATTAAAAGTTTAACATATTTTACAAATAGGAAAATTATGAAGCAACGGATGATTATTTGAAACTCTTATGGGGCATTTACCAGTCCGATGGAGAGGAATTTGTTTTTTTTTAAACCCTTTTGTGACTCCATCTAACATTGACTGCCCTAATACCCAAACAGGTTACCCTCCAGCAGCCACCCCAGTATGCTTGTGGATGTCTTTTCCTCCTCTCTGAAGTCCTTAAAGCAAGGCCCCCTCTGTGGTAAGATTAGTTT
This sequence comes from Sambucus nigra, assembly GCA_949130495.1. Classification (NCBI taxonomy): domain Eukaryota; kingdom Viridiplantae; phylum Streptophyta; class Magnoliopsida; order Dipsacales; family Adoxaceae; genus Sambucus; species Sambucus nigra. Next base: position 396,538 of record CASBWL010000019.1, on the reverse strand, counting down.
CTGTCATTAATATGCTGTTTTACTAAGGGTGTGTTTGATGGCGTTTATTAATTGAAAATATGAAATCTTTGGTCTTTACCAACTTTTGTTACAGTTTGATACACAATGTAAACAATTAGCTAAAGCTATATTTTTCAGTTTTCCAACTTTTGTTTTTCCAACTCTCTCAATTGGAAAATGCTTTTTAAGCAAAGTAGAAAAAGTTTACCCTAGATATACACCATCTTTCCATCTTAACCTCTTTTCCATCTTTGCAATCAAACACCCAAGATATAATTTTAGCTTGAAATTTTTTTCTAAGTAAAATATTTCAGGTAAACCATTTTCCAAGTATTAAGTCTTCTTTTCTATCTTTTTAATCGAACACAATCCAATTATGCATTTATCAGTTTACCTGGAAAAGAATTGTTTTACCTAAAATTTTTAGGTGTACTTTTTTTTGATGAAAATTCTCATCTCTAATATTCAACTTTTGTGTCTGATTGGATTGGTCTAAAAATAAAAATAATCTCTGGAAAACAAAACTTTTGTTTTGGGATGGGGGGATTTTGACATGGAAAATGAAAAAAATAGCACAACCAAGTTTTACGTATGAAAATACTTTCAAGGGAACGTATCTACTATCAAAACCCTCCCAAAATTTAAAACTTGTTTTTTCTTTTTTCTATTTTCTTTCTTCCGTGGAAATTTGTGCCGACACACCCCGAGTTCTGTCGTCTCTCGGTCACTAATTTCACTCGTTAACATGTAGGAACATGGTGCTTCAGAATGAGTCGGTCAATGATGATGACGATGAGCATTTTGAAGATATCGTTGAAGATACCGAAAATAAAGCAACCATCGAATCAGAGAAACCAGATAATGATAACGGTGAAGTTGCTGACATCAAAGATAATGATAACGGTGATTCCTCGGGGGATGAAGGTGTTTCTCCAAATTCTGGTTCTGAAGATGAGGGTTCAGATGGAGACAACTTGCTTATGGGAGATGATTTGAATGGACCCCACAAAAATAAAACGATGCCTGACCATAGTGGGCCCCAACGTCAAATAGCCAATGTGAAGCCATCATTGCCTGGAGGTTATGACCCACGCCACAGGGAACCTTCTTACTGGTATGTTCATTTTTGGGTGTTACATTTCAATGTTTTTTGAGGTTCAAATGGTTCTGCTGTGTTGCATCTAGGGCTAGTTCTTCCTTGTTTAATACTGAGGAAGAAGAGAAAACTCATTCTCCTTCCACTACACGTGAGAAAAATCGATTGATAAAAAGTTAAATCATATGAATTTGGCAAATGAGAAATGTGGTCACAAGAAAACTCATTCTCCTTCCATTACACGACTTATTGTTACTAAAAATGTCCGTGATGGGTTCTTTGCGAGATAATTCATATTTCAAAGAGGTTTTGCATTAAAACTAGTCCGTGGGTGTTTCTTGAAAAACTGCACTTTTTTTTTTGGCAATTTCCTCTTTTTATATAAAGCCTTAAAAGCTGACGAAAATCTTTGAATGTATTTGTCATCCATTTCTCTTATAGTTGCATTATATTTCTAGTCTTTAATTTATTTATTTTATTGTGTTATCCTATGATGTAATTTCTATGAATCAACAGTAATGCAGATTGTGTAAATTGGTGGGAATTGATGGTGCTGGCTTCACATGTACACCCATCAGTTGCTACCATGGCTAAAACCCTTCTTTCTGGGGCCAACATTGTGTACAATGGGAACCCGTTACGCGATCTTTCATTAACTGCTTTTCTCGATAAGTTAATGGAGAAGAAACCCAAGCAAAGCACGTGGCGTGGTGGTTCCCAGATCGAACCCGCTAAAAAGGTTAGTTTATTTACCTAAAAATTCAAGTATTTTTTTACGTCCTAAATTTTTGATATTAGACTTTAATCCAAATTAATCAGTTTATTAGACAATAGTGCATTTTTCGTCGCTTAATGTGAATTTCGCCGATAAAATTGAAAAATTGTAATGTAAAAAATTTAGGATGTATTAAAGTTAAACAAAATTCAAATATGCAGCAATGTCCTTTTATTTAAATTTTTTTTAGCTCCCGGTCCCGGTCCTTGATGTTCATTTTAGTGTGAAACCTGCGTTTTTTGAACTTTAATGCCCGATCTCTGGCACACGCATATATTTACAACCTGTGAAGATATATTAACATATCATGCATTTTTCTGGATAAAGTGCAAAAACCTCCCCCGAGCCATGCAATTTTGCAAGAAACCCTGATGAAATATTTTTAGTGCAAGAAAACTCCCTGAATTATACGTTATTGTTGCGTGATGTGCTTCTACAATGTCCTCACAAGAGGGAAAATCATACTTCTGTTTTTTTTATGCACATATTTATGTATATTAATCTTCAGTCTCACTAATTTTTCTGTTTTTTTTGTTCTTTCCTTTTCTCTCCGTCAGCTTGACATGAACAACCACTTGATCGGGGCGGAGATGATCTCATTGGCCGAAATGGATGTACCCCTAGAAGATCTCGTCTTCCGCAAGTTCTATATGAACAAAATGAATTCCTCAAAGAAACCAAAGAAGAAAAAGAAGAAAATGGCCGACGATGAGGCTGCCGAGGAGTTATTTGCAGGGAACGGTGACGATGAGAGTGACAACGAAGAGATCGATAACATATTGGACTCCGTTAATCCATCTTTAGAGGCAAATGGTGATTATGATTTTGATGATTTAGACCAAATTGCTAATGAAGATGACGAAGACTTAGTTGCTAATGCAAATGTAGAAGAAGATGAAGAAATGGACTTCCCCTCTGGCATTGACATCACCGAGGGAGATGATGATGATGTCGTAATAGGGGATGGTGATGATGGGAGTGATGAAGATATATTTGATCAAAACAAAAAGAAACGAAAATCTAGTGGGCGAAAAGGGGTGTCGCCTTTTGCGAGTCTCGATGATTATGAGCATTTGTTGAACGAGGAGAATCCGACAAAGCACAAATTGGCGGAAGGGAAAAAGCCCAAGTCCAAAAAGAAGAGAAAGACGAGTGAATGAGTTTATGTGGACATTACGTCTTGTGAATTTTGTTCGCCTTAATTTTGAGACCCGAGTGTATTTTAGTTTGTCCGATCAAATTAGGAGTTTTGTTTTTTGTTTTAAATTATTATTTTAAGCAATGCCCAATATTATTCATGTTCAAGCCACGGAGAATATTTAAACCGAGTATAGTTGTTAATGGAACATCTAAATATTGTGAATTGTTAATAGGCATTTCAAATGATTTGATGACATTCAGAAAGATTCATTTCCCAATGACCTGCTCAATCTAGACTTGCATTAAGAAAATGTTGTGAAAATTTGGTATATTGTGCAATATGCCGAAATATAACATGATGTTTAAAACCATGACTGCAACTGCATTTACTTCACATACAAAAATAACCAAGAAACGTGTTTTCCTAGTCAAATCTGAAATGTTGTAATTTGTTCACAATTTTTTTTAAAGCACTTGAAAAACATTAACAAAAGTGCGGTAGTCTGAAACTTATTTAATGTATTCAAATTGTTTTCTAGTTGAAGATTGTTGTCTCAAATAAGTATTAAAAGTGCATAAAAAACCGATGCCACCGATATTGAATTTTTTTCGGGTATAATTGCTATTTGAGACTACGATTTTAAAAGTCATAAGCTACCTCATTGTTGCAAAAATGTTTTTAAAGTGCACATTTAAAGAAATAAATCAATTCTTTGCACCAGCATATCTGCAACGAGTGTAAAGCTCTTGAAAATGCTTATAAGATATGGAAAAGAAACTTCTAAATGGAACAATTAAATTATGCACCTTGATCAATTAAATGGATCATATCTGCAGCATATCTTAGTCGTTGATTGCAATTAATTGGAAAGATACAATGGGGTGAGTTGCATGTTTTTTTTAAAAAAATAAAATAAGGGTGACTTACATAATTTAGTTGGTGCATTTAAGAATTTCCTATGAGAATCCAATTTTATGGTAAAAAAATCTAACAGTTCAAATCTTCATTTCTTCTGATTGAATTTAAGCACTAATGATAATTTGTTCCCATTTTGGATTGTCTATTAAGGGGCAATCACATTGACATTGGTGTACTCTTACATAGGCACTTCCAATTAATAAAAGTAATTCACAGAGTCGAGCTCGAACAAGGTTTTATCGAAGTGAACATGAGCGGACCTCGAATAACTTGATTTTAATACCATTTAGTATGATTATTGATAATCGAGTTGAATTTGACTCGAGCCCAATAGGGCAAGAAATAAGGTAACGAGCTTCAATATATGTTCAAGCTTGGCTCTCTTAGAAAAAAATCTTGAAGAGAAGAGAGCATCAATCTTGTGGTGGCGAAATAAAGCTCATTCCATGCAAAGATCTTTGGCGATTAAAACTTGGAGAGAGATATTAATCTTCTTATAGAGGTGGATGAGCTTCCTTGGAAACAAAGGGGAAAGTGGAGTGGCTGAAAGAGGGAGACAGAAATACAAAAAAAATTCATGTCAAAGCAACTCAAAGTGGAGTGGTTGGAAAATCAAAGTACTTTTGTCCCCGAGAGGCTAATTACTGATAATGTAATTTCAGCCTTTGAAATTAATCAGTTTTTGCACAAAAGGTCGAAAGGGAGAAATGAGTGTTTTGCCTTCAAGTTATATATGAGTAAAGGGTATGATAGGGTGGATTGGGTTTTTCTTGAGAAGATCATGATAAAATTGGATTTTAGTGACAAATGGGTTAAGTTGATAATGAGTTGTGTGTCTTTAGTGTCTTTTTCGATTTCAATCAATGTAGAGCCGGAGGGTTACATGAGTGCTCAAAGGGGGTTAAGGCAGGGTGACCCTTATCACCTTATCTTTTTTTTTTCCTATGTGCAAGGGCCTTTCGTCTCTTCTTGAGAGAGCACAATTAGAGGGAATGATTGCGGGACTGGAGGCTAGCGTAAATAGCCCCAACGTCTCTCACTTAGTTTTAACATACGACAATATCATCTTTGAGAGGCAAAGTTGTGTGAAGTGGTTGAAATAAAAAAATCCTTAACATTTATGAACTTGCTTCAGGTCAACAAATCAATAAAAACATTTCAAATGAGATTAAGATGATTCTATGTGATGCGCTGGGGATTTGGGAGGTCGATAGACATAATCAATATTTAGGTTTCCCGTCGATGGTCGGTAAGTCCAAAAAGAGATATTTGCCGGCATGAGGGAGAGGGTTTGAAAAAAAAGGTGGAAAGAGGTTCTTTTATCAATAGCGTGCAAGGAAATTCTTATTACGGCTGTCACACAATTTTTTCGCACTTTTGCAATGAGCTCCTTTAAAATTTGGGACTATGCGCAAAGATCTTAAATCTCTTATTTGCAATTTTTGAGGACTATGTGGGCGGAGATCTTAAATCTCTTTTTTGCAATTTTTGGTGGTCTCATGGTAAAAAAAGTAAAGGTGTGTGCCAAGTCTAGTTGGAAAAAATTTACCAAGTTTTAAAAGAAGGGAGGGTTATGATTTTGTGACCTTAAAGCTTTTAATCTGACCCTTATTGCAAAACACGGGTGGATAATTCTTACAAATCACAACTCTTTAGACAACGGGATTTTAAAGGCCACATATTTTCCTAGGGTTTCCTTTTGGGAGGCCAAGTGGGGTTACAATCCTTCTTACATTTGGAGTAGCATTTGGTAGACTTGATCTATTTTAGATAGGGGGATGTGATGGAAAGTGGGAAAAAGGGAGAAAATAAAAATTTGGGAGGATAAATGGATTCCTAAAACTCAATCTGTCAAACCTTTCACGAGACCAACTCTTGAGCATAATATTAATTTTGTTAAAAATCTCATTAAATCTTTATTAGGCCAATGGGATATCACTCTCATGTCCATATTTTTTCTCTCAATAGGAAATATATTACATTATAAGTATTCAGATCAATGGTCCTTTATCAGAAGATTAAGAGATTTGGCACTTTGAAAAGAAGAAAAAATATTCAACAAAAAGTGACTACCGGGCTGCATGGGACATTGGTTTAATTAAAGAAGAGCAAAGATTTTCTAAACCATCAACCTAATCTAATCCCCACAACTGGAATTTTTTTTGGCATAGCTGGTACCGAATAAAGCGAAGCACTTTTTTTTTGTCTTAACACAAATTCCCACCCTACCGGGGATAATTTTGAAAGGGGAAAAATGAATTTTCAAAATTTATCATGTTGTGTGTGCCAAAATGGGTGTGACTCTACTTTGAATGTTTTCAAGATTTTCCATTTAGTCGTTGATGTATTTAATTTCTGTGGGTTAAAATTTGATTTATTAGGATCTTGTAATGGTGATTTGGGAAGTTGAATTCATTTATTAGCCGACACCTTAAAAATGACCATTTTGATTTTGTGTGCTGGGATCCAATAGAAGCAATGTTTTCCCTGGTGCGGGGGCGACAACACGGATGGCTTGATTTCAGAGTTCTCCTCATATTTATTAGATTTGACGGAGGTATGGATATATGAGAAAAGTTATGGAAAAAATGAGGTTGCTTTGTGGACATCTCCAAATCCAGGTAAGTTTAAAGTTAATTTTTATGTGACCACTTTTAATGAATTGAGAAGCTTGGGGGTGGGAGTTATTATTAGAGACGATTGTGGTAGCTTTCAGGCAGTTCTATCCCGTCGTGTATGGAAACCTCTTGAAGCCGAACACGCGGAAGCAATGATAACGAAAATGGCAACATTTTTTTGCCATAAATATTGCATTTCCCCCTTCACCTTAGAGGGAGATTGTCATAATGTGATTTCAAGGCTACATAACAAGGATGATGAGTGGTCAACTAGTGGAAATTGCATTGACTATGTTAAAAGACAAATTAAGTATGGTCACGGTATCTTTTTCTCCTTTGTTAAATGGCATGACAATGGACCAACCCATGTTTTGGCTCAAAATGCCAAGAATGTTGGGGACTTTTATGTTTGGTTTGATATAGCTCCATCTTTTTTAGAGAGTGCCTTACACTGTGATGTATCACATATTTTAAATTAAAACAGTTTGGTTTTTAGTTTAAAATTTTTTTGGTTCCTTTATTCAATTGAGTAGATCCTTAACAAGTTTTTATTCGAATGACTATGAGTCGAGTTCAAGTATTTTGGTTCGTTTTACGACACTAACGATAATTCTACTCAACCCACTAGCACAACTCCCAAAATAGTTAAACAATACTTAATTTTTTTAATCTCTTATGTATGAATTTTATTACCATCTCCAAGATTGAAACCATGTTGCCTAAAAACTTTGAGACATATCTAGGAAAAAATGGCAAAAAGTGAATACTAATTCAACTTACTAACTAGAATAGGTAAAACTCATTTTGAAACCCTAAAACTGAGCCAAAATTACCAGATTGTTTCTCAATGGGGCTTGGGAATATTGACATTTATGAGGAAAGAGCTATGTTGCCCAAAGGCACCATTGAAGTGCTCTATTCATCCGGATGTCGATGAATTTTGTGAATACCTTTTGTGTAATCATGGATTGACTAGCTAGAGAATATCCGTAATGAGTTCTAAAAATACATTCTCCTCGATGAAAGACATGATGATTTTATGTGAATTCTTATTCATATCGTGAATAAGACCTCAAAATTATCTAACCAACATTGTCACGTTAGCATGTCCTCCTGAATAATGAAATTATTCTTTCAGTGGCTAACACTTGGAGGTTAGAGAGGGTTGTAAACAAATAGGAATATTGAGTAGGGAGATATATGAATGACTTTGAGTGCCTAGTGAATTATTTATTAAAATTGTAGGGTAAGTGAACAAAATTCACATGCATATACCAAGAAATCACACAAGCCAAATAATTAATTATTAAGAAATTAAAAACAACTAAACAAATAAAGGGGAGCACAAATTGCCTACGTCCAGCGTCGGGGGGGGGGGGGGTATATTATTGAGTATTTTCTTAACATAATTTGATAGATGTTCGAGGCTATGAAATTTAAATTCCCCCATTGATGATGTTATTACAATATTTAAAGTCATGGGATCTTAAGGCCCCACGAAGGTAAACTCTTCCCTTATCACTTATTGGCTGGGTATTGATGAGAATAATTGGATATGCCTTTTTTTTAAATATCCTTTAATATCTAGGTTGTCATAAAAAATTTATGGAATAAATCTTGCAAGAGTAATTCTACCTTGCCCGCATGGGGACCGCATCCAGCAACTTTTTTTTTTCTTTATTCTTTTGTGTTTAACCACTGATATAAAAGCAATTTTTTATATATAAAAAAAAAGTTTTTCATATAGAAAAACAATTTTTTCCATTAATATAATTTTTTTTTTTTTTATTGAAAGTAATTTTTTATTAAAGTTAATATTTTTTTTATAAATAAAAAAAAATTATGTTTTTGACATGATATCGCAATTGATAAGTGACGTTGGCGCGGACCCATAAAATATCGCGATTAATTAGTGCCGCTGTCGCGGATCCACATTCAACAAATGATGTAGACTCAGAAATGTGGGTCTGCGCCAGCGGCACTAATTAATCGTGATATTTTTTAATAAAATATCGCGATTAATTAGTACCGCTGACGCGAACCAACATTATAAAAAAATATCGCAATTAATTAATGCCACAGGCGCAGACCCACATTCAACAAATGATTTGAATCCGAAAATATTGGTTCGCGCCAGCGGTACTAATTAATCGCGATATTTTATTATTTGTTGAATGTGGGTCCGCGCCAGCGGCACTAATTAATTGCGATATTTTTTCAAAAAATATCGCGATTAATTAGTGCCGCTGACGCGGACCCACATTTCCGAGTCCACATCATTTGTTGATTGTGGGTCCGCGCCAGCGGTACTAATTAATCGCGATATTTTTTAATAAAATATCGCGATTAATTAGTACCGCAGGCGCGAACCAACATTTCCGGGAATAGGTGGAGTAACTACATGCCTACCTTATCAAGTTTGAGAACATCAATGACTTGAAAGAAGAGTTCCAAAGTTTGTGGTATACTCGTTAGGTGAGGCAAGATGGATACGATGATGGGGTGGTCAACATCCCCCACCATATTGAGGACATCTGGGCGCAATCTTTAAAACATGGGTGGATGAATGCCCTTTATGAGTTGAAAGTCCCCAAGGACTTTGAGCTTTGGCATTGGTACAACATATGCAATCCTCACTACTGATTGTGTCACCAATATTTTTGGTTTTTATAGATGCGGTACCTGTACAACTGATCGATGAGGAGTATGGTAGTGAAGATGATGATATTCCCCACTATTCCTCGCACTGACTAAATCTTGACCTTTTACGAAACCGACTACATATTTTTCTCCTCTACAACCTCCCCCTCTCATTAGAGTATCTATTTATTTTATTCTTGGTTTGTTTCTCTTTTTGAAAGAAAACTATGTAACTTATTCAAGTTTTGAATGAAAACCTCCACTCCCTTTTACTTATTTGTGTAATATGAAAATATCACTATCCTTTAGTGGGTGGATTCAATGCTTACTTTTAGCTGGTGTTATTACACGCATCGTAGGACGTAGCATCGATTAGCAATGATGTACTTATTCACGGGGCTTCCCCCCATAAAGGATTTTAACCGACCAACCTGGTTGGGTTCTCTTTGCCCGTAAGTATTTTCTTGATTCTTGGGAGACCTTGCCATTTTGTGTCAATCTAACAAAATGTGTAGTACCATGCCAACTAGTTTTTCTTATTCCTAGGAAGTATCATAGTTTTTTCCCATTGCCTGCGCATCTCAGTTGTTAACATATAACAAGTTGATAATTAATCTGAGCAAAAGAAGACTTATATTAAAATAATTGCTCTTAGGGGCCAGAAAATCTTTACCGATTGGAACAATTGTGTAACTAAAAGAATGAAATTTGAACATAAATAATCTCCAATTCAACTGAATAGGTTGAACTAAGATAAAAATATTAGAGGGTTAAAATTAGTTCAGATTGGCCGTGTTCCAAGCTCATGAATCTCAATGCCCTCCAATGTTTCCAAGTGGTAAGTTCCATTGAGGTCGGTCCTGATAACTTTTAACGGTCCCTCCTAATTGGAACCCCATAAAGGTGGACTCCCCCTTATCACTAATAAGTTGGGTAAGGATAAGCACATCCAAATATATGTCTATAATTATTTATAAATATCCTTTAACATATGGTAACATCTTCAAAAAGTGTGCAGTAAATCTTATGATGACATGCATCAACTTTCTTATGTGGTTACTATGACTGCTGGGTCCCCATGCGACTCATAAATGACAATCACTGATCCCACAAAGGGTGTACGTATTTTATAAGAGTCATGCTATGCACCCCAAATAATTCTTCCAAATGTCTCCCAAAATGACTTTGTTTTTGTGCCCTGACGGGACCCCCATCACATGACAATAAATGATAGGCATGTGAGAGAATGATGTGGCGTCCACATCAGATTTGGAGGACATTTGGGGAAGTTATTTTGTACTCATATCATTATTCATTTTATAAATTAGTTGTTTTTAGAGGCATTGAAAAATAGTTGTTGTCACCTGAGCTCCTTATTTACGTAGACACTAGGCTTTGATAAGAGGACAAAAATGGTTTAAAGCCAAATTTACCTATATGCCAATGTAATATGCCTAGGTTTAAAGATTTACGGACTCCGCGGTTGTGAATCAACCAGCCTACCAACTTAATGTTTTTGTGTCAATAGCGTAAGGTGTGACCTAATATTTTTAATTAGTGAATTTAATTATAACTAAAACTGTTAAATAAAAATAGAGTTAATGAATACAAAAAAAATTAATTAATGCATACAATAACGCATTTAAAAGATATAATTCATATATCATACATGCAACTGAATAATTTGTACAAGAAAATATATATCGAGCACTTCCTTGACCACAACATGAAGTACTGCGCTTCCTATGCTCTCAAACATACTACAACATATATCTAATAGACATCATAGTTCACACGGATGTCCACAAAAATAAAAAGTGTTGGGGAAAGGACTGTAGCACTCAAGCTTTTTTAATCCTTCGTGGGGTGATGATGATAATTGCTGAATAATGGAATAAATTAATATGTAATAGTGAGAAAATAATTGCAAGAAAATCACACGAGACAATGATATATGTGATTCGACATATTATGCCTTTATCCACAAGTGATGGTGGTCGCTATTTATTCACTATAAATCACTCACAAATGCTCACAATCTTTTTTCTCAAAAGAAAAATAACCCGAAATCATATTTTTTCTGTCAAAAGAAAATACCCGAACTTACTCTTTTAAACACTCTTTATTTTCCTTCCGGATGATACTTTTTCTTCCTTCACTTTAGTATATATAATACCAACAAACACCAACCCCCATTAATAGTGTATTAACTTACCCATTAAATACATCCCACTAAATAAGGGGAGGAAGACAAGGAGCCACCCAAAGAAATTCATGGCCGTAATTATCAAAATAGTTAGGCTAGTTTACGAGTCATATTTTGAATGAAAATCAAGCCAACGATTCCCAAAATATCCACCTTGGTGAGAATTTCACACTCCCTACTCTTGATCCCTCATTTTTGTCATAATAATGTTTATGACCATTTTACATAAAGATACGACCATCCTCAAAAACCACCCTAAAGGGTCTCAACAATGTTAGATATTGATTATGTTTGAGCAATGCTCAAACTTGACCATTGGTACCACTTTTGTCATCATGTCCGTTGGATCATCCCGAGCGTTAATCTTTTGTAGAAGAATTCCACCTTCTTAGATATAATCCTTGATGAAATGAAAACAAACGTCAATGTCCTTGGTCCTTCAATGATTAACTTGGTCTTTTCCAAGTGAATAGAAAATATGGCTATCATAATGCACCTTCACACTCTCCAGAGTAATCCCCAATTCACTAATTAAACCTCGAAGCCATAGAACCTCCTTCACAGCCTCTATCATTGCCAGATACTCCACCTCTGTAGTAAACAAATTCACTTTCGACATTAACATAAACCTCCAACTAATTGGACTACGAGCTAATGAAAATACATAACCCGTAGTAGACCACCCCTTATCTAAGTCACCCAAATAATCAGGATAAAAATAACCACATAATTAATACTAATCAACCTACTGGTACACTAGTCCCACATCAGGGGAGCCTTGAAGATATCGTAAAATCCACTTAACTGCATACCAATGTCGTTTGCATGGATTTTCCATGAATCTGCTTACCATGCTGAATGCGTGAGTAAAATTAAGATGAGTACACACCATAACTTACATTAAACTACCAACGACACTTGCATAAATAACCCGAGACATAAAAATCATGCTCATTTTCAGTAATCGAGGACATAATTCTTAGAAGTTTAAAGTAATGTATGAACACCTTCCTCAAATATTATCTCAGAGAGAGATACAACCTTTCGTTTTGACTTTCCCTCAAAATCTCCATACCTAATATTTTCTTTGCTCCACCCAATTATATCATCTCAAATTTTTTACTTAATCTAGATTTTAACATATCAATATCCACCAATCTCATATAAACATTGAGAATATCATCCATATATATGAGACAAGGAATGAAATACCAATATTTTAATTTCTTGAAATATACGCATTGATTGTAATCACTATGTTTATGCTTTTGACTCATCACGTGTAAGGACATTTTTCACATGTCCGAAATGTTTCATTTATTTATGTCGTACGCCGCTACATTTGGCACGTCTCCTCACGATCTCACATGACGGCCTCTATTCGAATTCCGGGAATCAAGCATGCATTATCTCCACTAATATGTCCCACATCTGCCTCAACGACTTCACGTTCCAAGATTTTAGGGACTTAATGCAAGTGGTACGCAAGGGAAGTCAAAACAGTGAAAAAAGGCACGATAGGAGAGTTCAAGGGCATTTTCGTAATTTCACATCCATATTTCGGAGGTCTGGTCAACTAGAAAGTTGAAGAGTTCTCCGCAACGAAGATACTGGAAAAAACGGCACCTCAATCCGAGCTACGGTGAAGGAGTTATGACCTTTTGAAGATAGAGAAAATTCCTTAAAGAATGCTGTTTTTTTTGTACGCTCGATAGAATTTTAGAGTTTTAAGAACGTGGGACTCTTCATATTTTTTCCTATAAATACCAACTTAGGGGGAGTTGTTTTACAAGACTTTAGGAGACGAATTTGAGAGTCCAAATACATCTAGTCTTCATATTTTTGAGTCCCAAGACTCATGTTTTGATTCACACATCATTGCCAAACCTTTGTGAATCCTTTTGCAACCCAAGAACACAACTTTGGTTTGTTCAACCCTTGTGGAGGAGACTGTTCTTCTTCTTCATTGCAGCCCTACTAGAAAGGGATAATTCCAGCCGCGACTACAGAATCCGATACCCGAGGGTAATTCTTAGTCAACTTGTATTTTCATTGTAATCCGATTGTAAGCCGTTCTCTTACAAATTATAGTGAAAATAAATGGTTTTGCCCCTGAGGGGGATTTTTCCTTAATTGCATGTGTTTGAATGTTCTTGCGTAGATTATCAATTTATTCAATCACATACTGCTGCATGTTTAGGGTTTGTTTGGATTAAAAGGGTTTTATATATAATTTGATCATTTGAACGCGAGCACACACGTTCTCAAATTGGTATCAGAGCAGGTTACGCTAATCTATCGCGTATTCCTTTTTTTTTCCGCAAAATTTTTCTAAGACATCAATTTTCTAAAAAAATTGATTTTTGAAAAAGTGCGTGTTCAAATGGAGAAGTCATATTATAAAATACCTATTTTTGACGGGACAAATTATGCTTATTGGAAAGCCCGTATGAGGTCGGCTTTAAAAGCCATTGATGAACGTGTCTGGATTTTGGTTGAACTAGGGTGGACTCCTCCCACCGTGACTGTTGATAATGTGACCAACTTGAAACCTGACATTTCTTGGTCTGATGAAGAAATTAAATGGTCATCTTTTAATTCTAAGGGTCTAAGTACTATTTCTGGGTCTGTCACACCTGATGAGTTCAAACGCATAATGGCGTGTACCACGTCAAAAGAGGCATGAGATGTTTTACAACTCACCCATGAAGGAACTAATGCTGTGAAAGAGTCTAAGTTACAAAACTTGACAACTCAATTTGAAACAATCACCATGCATGATTCTGAATGCTTTGATGAATTTTATGCTAGACTTTCTGACATTGTGAATACTAGTTTTAATCTTGGTGAACAAATTCCGAATGCTAGAGTTGTTAAAAAGATTCTTCGTTCTTTACCTAAGCGTTTTATCCCTAAAGTCACTGTGCTAAATTCTATGGGTAATTTAAATACGCTAAAATTGGAAGAACTTGTAGGAGATTTGCAAACTTATGAAATTGATATGTTCCCTAAAAATGCTAAATCTAAAGATAAGGGAATTGCTCTTAAAGCCCAAGAGAGAAGGAGTGAGGGGTCAGCTAGAAAGAGGGTAGAGTCATCTAGAAAGAGAGAGACTGACACGTCAGATTCTGAGTGCGATTTTGACTTAGATGATTTGGCTCTTTTCGCAAAAAAATTCAAGAGGATTCTCAAATTTAAGAAAAATGGCAATTTTAAAGATAAAAAGAAATTTGAGAAAAATAAGTTTGAAAAGAAAAATGAAAAAGTTTCCAAAAATCCTTCTCTGAAAGAAAGTGAGAGATGTTTTGAGTGTGATGGTAGGGGTCATAGAGCTTTTGAGTGTGCCAATCGTCTGAATAGAGAGAAAGGGAAAGCTGTTCTTAATGCTACCCTTAGTGACGACAGTGAGGTCGAGACGGTGGATTCTGGAGATGAGTCACCGCATGAGTGTAACTTCACCGCATTCATGGCCATCCAAGTGAGCACTCCTAGTTCTCCTCACGACGTTGAGGATGATGCTTCACAGGGACACCTCGACAGTGAGAGCGATGTGAGTGAGGGGGAGGATGACACAAGTGAGAGCGAGAGTGATATACAACGCGCCTACGCTGAGTTATATTCTGAGTCTTTTAAAACTAAAAAGCGTAACAAAGCGTTAGTTCTTAAGATCACTTGCCTAGAGGAAGATTTAAGGAAAGCGAGAGAAAGAGAGTTCTCCACCTGCACCGCCCTGAGAGAGAGAGAATCTACCTGTGTCGAGAATGAGAATTTGTTTAGAGAGAGAGAGAGTACTCTAGAGAAAGAGAGAGGGGACTTGATCAAGTAAGTGGCTAGTCTTACGAGTCAGCTCCATTCCTCCGTGGAGACTCGGAAGAAACTTGAAGCCCTTGTTGCCCAGCTGACTCATGATCTTGAGAAAGCACGGGAAGTCAAGGTACAAATCGAGGACAAATCTGGGAAGATGGGAAAGATGCTCCTCGGCCCCGCTTTAGGTTTTGGTGATCGTCAAGGAATTGGATATGATGGTGCCTCCACGTCCCAAATTGCACCTGGACGAGTTCCTGAGTTTACTACAACTCCTTATGGTCACCATAAAAAACCTCGAAGGAGAGTTCGACCAAGAAAAGCAAACCAAGGTCCGCCTTTGACTGAGCTCTTTTGTACTTATTGCAAAAGAAAAGGCCACCTTAGGGAAACTTGCTATAGCATGGGTCGGACATGACGTACTACTGCTCCACCACGACATACTGATGAGTTTTCTAGTCTGAGAGAGCGAGTTGAGTTCTTAGCTGCCACGACTCAGAGTTTGATGAAAGAATTCCGACGGATGTCTTCGCCGTTAGTGAATGCTTCTTACATTCCAGCTAAAACCAACAAAGGCAAACAAAAGGTCATCTCTGCTTGGGTGCCTAATAAAGATAAAAAGGCCTTTGTTGTTCATGTTGCTCTCAAAGCACATAATACCTAACAGTGGTATTTTGATAGTGGGTGCTCCAGACACATGACAGGTGATGCCTCATTTTTTACTACTCTTGAGTATTATCAAGATGGCAGAGTCACATTTGGAGATGGGAGTAAGTCTAGCATTATAGGACGAGGTACTATCGAGTTACCTGGTTTTCCTAAGCTAGAAAATGTTTTGTACGTCAAAGGTTTGAAAGCAAACCTTCTCAGCATTAGCCAGCTGTGCGACACTAACTTTGCAGTAAAGTTTGACCGGGACGCGTGTAAAGTCTACAATCAAGCCGGTAAACTTTTGATGCAAGGGGTGAGGACCGAGGATAATTGCTATGGGACTGAGCCCACATCCTCACTTGTCTGCAACAGCGCCACGATCACTCCTATGGATCTGTGGCACCAACGTCTAGGTCACGTGAACGTTAGAGATCTCAATCGTTTATCTAAAAAGGACCTAGTACGTGGCTTACCATCTCTTGGAAAGTCAACTTCGACCGTTTGTGGACCCTGTCAGTTGGGAAAACAAATTCTTAGTCCTCATAGGAAGTTACATTCCATTACCACCTCTCGTGTTCTGGAGTTGATTCACATGGATCTTATGGGTCCCACTCATACTGAGAGTCTAGGTGGTAAGAGGTACATCATCGTGATGGTAGATGATTTCTCCAGATACTCCATTGTAGGTTTTCTGAGAGAGAAATCCGATGCTGTAGATTTCTTAACGACCAAGTGCCGTGTCCTGCAAAATCAACACGGTGTCACTATTAACAGAATACGTAGTGACAATGGCACTGAATTCAAGGAAGCAAAGGTGGATTTGTACTGTGATAGCCTTGGGATCAAACATGAGTTTTCTGCTGTGAGAACTCCTCAGCAAAATGGGATTGTTGAGAGAAAGAATAGAACGATCCAAGAGATGGCTAGATCTATGCTTCTAGGTCGTAAAGTTTCTAGGAGATTTTGGGCAGAGGCAGTGTCTACTGCATGCCACACGGTGAATAGGGTGTATCTGCGTCCACACACACTTCACACTCCTTATGAGTTGTGGACTGGCAAGAAGCCCAACCTGGCATATTTCCGTGTCTTTGGGAGTAAATGCTACATCCTACGGGATAGAGAGCAATTAGGAAAGTTCGACTCCCGAAGCGACGAGGGAATATTTCTAGGATATTCATCGAATAGCAGAGCGTACCGGGTTTTTAACCCGAAGAGCTCTAAGATTATGGAATCAATAAACGTCACCGTGCAAGATGATGAACCTCCGACGATTATTGATCCTAACCTTCAGTGTGAGGATGAGGATTGTTCTGACAGTGATTTACCTGTTCCTCTCTCACACTCTGTGGACCCTACTCCTGTGTTAGGGGACACACCTGCTTGGGTTCGCAAGAGTCATGACCCTTCTGCCATTGTTGGTGATCCCACTCTAGGGGTCAAGACTCGTGCTCAGCTAGAGAACGTTGTTAGCCATCTTTGCTACACGTCCAAAGTCGAGCCCAAGAACCATAAAGAAGCACTCAAGGATGAACACTGGATATCTGCTATGCAGGATGAGTTGCTTCAGTTTAAAAAGAATGATGTCTGGGAACTTGTCCCCCGACCTAGTGAGATTAATGTGATAGGTACCCGGTGGATTTTTAAGAACAAAATGGATGAAAATGGTACCATAATCCGAAATAACGCTAGGTTGGTCGCTCAAGGCTACACACAGATAGAGGGTGTAGACTTTGGGGAGACATTTTCTCCTATTGCGAGGCTTGAGTCCGTCCGTCTTCTGCTCTCCATCGCATGTCATCTGCGCTTGAAGGTGTATCAGATGGATGTCAAGAGTGCCTTTTTGAATGGAATTCTACAGGAGGAGGTTTATGTGGAACAACCAAAAGGGTTTGAAGACCCTCAGCACCCTGAGCACGTCTACTATCTGAGGAAAGCCTTGTATGGTTTGAAGCAAGCACCCCGTGCTTGGTACGAGAGGCTTACTTCCTATCTCTTAGCTCGTGGCTTCAAGAGAGGGGGAGTAGATATGACGTTGTTTGTCAGGAGAGATGACGGTGCTATTTTGGTTGCCCAGGTCTATGTGGACGACATAGTCTTTGGATCCACATGCTCCCAGCATGCTCACCACTTTGAGGAGGAGATGAAAAGTGAGTTTGAGATGAGCATGGTTGGTGAGCTTACATTCTTCCTTGGTCTCCAGGTTCGTCAGCTAGAGGATGGGATGTTCATCTCCCAATCCAAGTATGCTAGAGACCTAGTGAAGAAATTTGGTTTAGACTCCGCTAAGCATGCACGTACACCTATGAGTACCACTACCAAGCTTAGTAAGGACACTTCAGGCAAGGACGTAGAGCAAACCTTATATCGGAGTATGATAAGCAGTCTCCTCTACTTGACTGCCAGTCGTCCCGACATCGCCTTTAGTGTTGGAGTCTGTGCGCGTTATCTGGCATCCCCAAAAGAGTCACATTTACTTGCTCTAAAACGTATTATTAAATACGTAAGTGGGACTCTCTCATACGGGATTTGGTATTCCTTTGATACTGATGACCGTCTGTCCACCTACTCAGATGCCGATTGGGCTGGGGATGTAGATGGATGTAGGAGCACTTCTGATGGGTGTTTCTATTTTGGTTCTGCTCTTGTCTCCTGGCTGAGCAAGAAGCAAAATTCCATCTCTTTGTCCACTGCGGAGGCTGAGTACATAACCGCCGGGAGTTGTTGCACACAACTCTTATGGATGAAGCAAATGCTGGAGGATTATGGGATATCACAGGACACCATGACCATTTCCTATGATAACACGAGTGCGATACACATATCCCGCAATCCAGTTCAGCATTCGCGCACAAAACACATCAGGATACGTGAGCACTTTATTCGTCAGTTAGTTGAAGAGAAAGTCGTATCCCTTAGTTTTGTTCCTACCGACCGTCAGTTAGCCGATATTTTCACGAAACCTTTAGATGCCCTTAGATTTGAGAGTCTTAGGAAATATTTAGGGATTTGCACAGTTGACTGAGGGGTTGGTCTATGTCTAGAAATGGATGCTTCTTCATGTTCATATCATATGCTTCCTATTACTAGTCTGTTTTATATGTACCATTACTTTGTTGTACAACTTTGTTTTATTCCTTTTGCCTTTTATATTTCTTTTGAAAAAAATACAAAAAGATTTTCCTTTAAGAAAAATTTTGAGAAAAGCACAAAAAGATTTTATTTCTCCAAATTTTTGAAAAAAATCCAAAAAGATTTTTGTATTTTTCTTCTTTTATGGATGAGCATGTAAGATAGCCAAGTCACAACTTCATTCCATTTATCCATGTGACTGTTTGATAGAGATTTGAGAGGCTACATCATTTCATCCATGTGCTTTACATTGATTGGAGTCTTTGAGATGTAATTAGTGATATCTTCCTACATGTTTGACTCCTATATCCTTTATTGCACACATGCACGGCTATATTTGATTATTGCACTTGTCTATCTCATGTTGGCTTGCGTGTTTTCATCTCAATCCTGTCTATACAATGTACAATATGCGATAAAACTTGACAAGATTGGAATGCATGTAAAAACCGTTTTGGTGAGACTGTGTGTTTTTGTATAACGGGGAGGGGCTGCGAAAGGTAATCATCTATCCTTTGCGCAAAAGCCACCGTTAAAAAGGACCTAAAAAATGGAGGAATTTTAATATCCGAGGTCCAAAGAGGTTAAAAGAGCTCGAAAAAATTTAAAGGCAATAAAAAGCAATTCATGCCAAATATGGGCCACTTAGGTTTCACCATCAATTCTCCAAAGTTTGAGAATTTAGAATGCCTCTATTCAATACAATATCTGAGGGAGTTTGGTTGGAGAATCTAAACGGGTTTGCACTTCCTTGAAAGTCCTGAAAAAGCATAAAATCATTTTGGACGTTATTGGTGTGAAAATCATTTTGAGCTTTGATTTGTTGATTTGATTGAGTCAATATCTTCTACTGTCACTCTTCTACACCAAAGGAAGCATTTGATTTCATTCGCTAGGAATATCCAATATTCATCGTGCACATATGTCATGTTTGTATGCATTGATTTTCCTATCGAATTTGATCACACCACTTCATTTACGCTATCATTGACTTAGTTGCTTTCTGTTTATTCATGGTGTGTTTTTATCCTAGTGACACCCCGCACTTGCTTATTTGATTTATTTCTCTAATTTGTCCATTTGGGGACATCATAAAAAGGGGCAGAAAGAATTATCATATTATGGGGGAGTTTGAATTCTGGGGGAGTTTTTGAGATGTTGCTTATGTTTTTATCATATATTGATATCCATGTTATCTCATTTCAAACTCGATATGTCACGTGGTATTTGCTTTGTCTCATGTGTGTAGGTATGAAGATTGCAGATCTATATGTTGCACACCCTGATGAGAAAAGTTTTGAGATTCCTGAAGAATTAAAGAACAAACGATGAAGACTATTCATTTGTACCTTTTCCAGTTTTGGGTTCATGGGAGGGTAGATTTGTATAGGCTATTTCATATTTGATAATTCGGATTTTTTATGTATGTACCGGCATAGACATAGGGGGAGATTTGTAAGGACATTTTTCACATGTCCGAAATGTTTAATTTATTTATGTCGTACGCCGCTACGTTTGGCACGTTTCCTCACGATCTCACATGACGGCCTCTATCCGAATTCCGGGAATCAAGCATGCATTATCTCCACTAATATGTCCCACATCTGCCTCAACAACTTCACGTTCCAAGATTTTAGGGACTTAATGCAAGTGGTACGCAAGGGAAGTCAAAACAGTGAAAAAAGGCACGATAGGAGAGTTCAAGGGAATTTTCGTAATTTCACATCCATAGTTAGGATGTCTGGTCAACTAGAAAGTTGAATAGCTCGCCGCAACGAAGATACTGGAAAAAACGGCACCTCAATCCGAGCTACGGTGAAGGAGTTATGACCTTTTGAAGATAGAGAAAATTCCTTAAAGAATGCTGTCCTGAGGGGGATTTTTCCTTAATTGCATGTGTTTGAATGTTCTTGCGTAGATTATCAATTTATTCAATCACATATTGCTGCATGTTTAGGGTTTGTTTGGATTAAAAGGGTTTTATATATAATTTGATCATTTGAACGCGAGCACACACGTTCTCATCACGAATGCATTAAACCTTTTATACCATTGTCAAGGTGATTGTTTTATCCCATACAATGATTTATTCATCTAGCACACATGATTCTCCTTACCAATGACCTTAAATCCTTAAGGATGTGACATATAAATGTCCTCCTCCAAATTTTCATGAAAGAAGGAAGTTTTGACATCTAGTTTCTCGAGCTTTAAGTCAAACTACAAAACTATAAACAAAAAGGTCCATATGGAAGTGGTCTTAACCACCGAAGAGAAAACTTCATTGTAATCCATAACTTTAATTTGTGCATATCCTTTAGCTACCAATATTTCCTTATAGGTTACAATAATCTCATTGGAATTTGAAGAAACATCATATTTCTTTGTGAAAACCCGTTTGCACCCAATTGGATTCTTACCTTTAGGAACTTTTATAAGATTCCAAGTGTGATTCTTATGAAGAGAGTGCATCTCTTCATGCATAGTTATCTTCAAATCATCACAATGACAATCACTTATCACTTATTGATAGGTATACGAACCATCAATAAATATTGACAATGCATATGATGAACTATCCTAACCATATCGTTACAGTGCCTTTTTAATCCTTGGGTCTCTACCACTTGCTAAATATGGTTGTTGTTGATACTCTTAATGTTAATTAGGCTCCTCATTTGGAACTTTCTCGTCTACATCTTCCATCACATCATTTGTAACCTTTGTAGAATCATTTGGAGTTAAAAACTCCACCCGCAAGAAATCACCACCGCTACTATTACTAACCTCCTAAGAAGTATATAAATTCTTCTTCTTAGTTTCCAAAATAACAACTTCATTAAATATTACATATATACCGATTACAAATTTCTTTAATTCTAGACACCATAATTTATACCTCTTAACACCTATTTGGTAGCCCAAGAAAATTTCTTTTTTGGATTGAGGATCCATTTTTCTTCACATGGAAATAAGTCAAACAACCGAACACGTTAATGGAACTATAGTCTGCAGGTTTATGAGACCACACCTAAATAGGTGTCTTGAATCCAATTATTTTCAAAGGTGATATTTTCACGAGATTATAGGTCCTGTTCACACACTTGGCCTAAAATTCTTTACCCAATTTGGAATTGGATAACATGCACCGTGCTCTCTCTAATAGGGTGCGATTCATTCGTTATATAACCCCATTTTATTGAGGTATTCCCTTCATTGTGAAGTGTCTAAAAATACCTTATCACAGAAAAACTTGTTCATTGGGTCACAAGTGTACTCCCCACCATTGTCAGAGAGAATCATGTTCATTTGTTTGCCAATATACTTTTTTACTATTGTATTTCACTCCTTGAACACAATTGTGACTTCATATTTATGATTCATGGTGTATAAACAAACTCTCAGTGAGAAGTCATCAATTCAGGTAATAAAATACCTCGCACCCCTTCAGAAATAACTCTAGAGGAACCCCATACATCTGAATGGATGTAATCCAAAGTGCCCTTAGTACGGTGAATAGTCGTACCAAGCTTCACGTTGCATTGCTTCCCAAATATGCACTGTCCACAAAGATACATCTTGCTAATTTTATCCCCTCCAAAAAAATCAGACTTGCTCAAAATTGTCATACCTGTATCACTCATATGTCCCAGTCGCATGCAATTGTTTAGTAATTGACTGTTTCTATTCTACATAGGAAACTATGACTCCACCTGAAATGCTACTACTTGTAAGGAAATACAAGTTACCATGTCGATGCCAATCACAATCACCCGAACACCGCTACACACGGTTAGAATTTCGTTCACAACTAATTTTTTTTATCCATTTGCCTCTAGAATTACTAATGAAATCAATATCTTTCAAAGATCGGGGACATGTATAACTTTTATTAACATCCTTAGAACTTCGTCAAATAAGATGATCTGTACGGTATCAACACCGAATTTCTTGTAAGCGATATTATTTCCCATAAAGTTATTTCCACCATTTAACTCCTTATAGGTGGTTAACCAATACATGTTTTCCATCAAGTAACCTTCCTACGAATAAATAATTATTTAAAATCACCGACAACACCTTATGGTGGTCTTTTTTATCTGAGGTATCTTCTTACGCAACTGAAACTATGTATGATTTCTCCATATTCTTCTTTTTTTTTAGATTTAAACTTAAGACAATACCATGTAATAGTGACCTTTCTCATGACACCAATAACATTTGACGTTTGTCTTCCTATAATTAGAATTTGAATGTCTCTTATATTTCCCACGTTTTCTTTCTTCAGTTCTTCTCCTCACAACTAAGCCAGCAACTTGAACCTCCTCACTAAATTCTTTCTTTCGAAAGTTTCTAGAGATAAGGTTCGTTGTAATATCTTCAAAAGATATAAATTTTTCCCTTACAACAATGTATTAACAAGGTGTTCATACGATTCGGGTAAAACACTCAATAGTAACAATGATTTATTTTCCTCGGTAATCTTCTCATCCGTATTTAACAAATCAATAATTAACTTATTAAAATCATTAATATGAGCATTCATACTTTTTCCTTGCTGCATCCATAATTTGTGGAGTCTCTTCTTTAAATAAAGTTTGTTATTGAGTGTTTTTGTCAAATATAGTTTCTCTAACTTATCCCACAAAGTATTTGTTGAAGTCTTCTTTTGCACATTGTAAGTGTGTTTTGGTGACAAGCACCATCGAATATTGATGCACGCTTCCAAATCATAATCTTTCTAATCACATTCCTTCATATATTTGGGTTTTCCCCTTAACGCCTTATGCCACCTATTTTTCAAAAGCAAGTCTTGGACTCGAGTTTTCCAAATCCTAAAATTAATCTTTCCATCGAACTTGTTAATATCCAACGGTGATGCATGGTTCCTTTGCATATTTCGTAGAAAAAAAATAATTTTGGATATTTTTTTGTTCAAAAATATCGTCACGACAAATATAGCAAAAAAATGATTTGGTACAAAATCTCCGATACCAGTTTGTTGGGTAAAGGACCTTAGGAATCAAGCTTGTTCAATCCTTTACGGGACGATCATGATACTTGATGAAGAATAGAATAAATTAATATGCAATAGTGAGGAAATAATTTCAAGAAAATCACACAAGACAATGATATACGTGGTTTGACAAATTATGCCTACATCGTCACGTGATGTTGGTGTCTATTTCTTCATTAAAAATTAATACTACGAGGACTTCAAATCACTCACAAATGCTAATAATTTTTTCTCTCAAAATAAAAATACCTAAACTCATAATTTTTCTCGCAAAAGAAAAATTCCCAAACTCATTCTTTTAAACGCTATTTATTTTTATCCCGAATAACACTTTTTCTTCCTTCAGTTTGGTGTATATAATACCAATGCACACTAAACCCCATTAATTGTGTATCGATTTTCCCATGAAACATTTCCCACTAAACAAGGGGAGAAATGCATGGAGCCACCCAAAGACATGCAATGTTTTGCATGAAAATCAAGCCAACAATTCCACAGAATGCACCAGACAACCGTGATCTCAATGATATGTGACGTGGATAGGATGCATTGTTGTACATATTGTGTCATATAGTAAACGGAGTTGGAACAATAGGGTAATTGTAACAACCCTAGTTTTTATTAAATTATGGGTATTGAATACCGCAAATACAAGTACATTTTCTTATTTTTATATACATTGCTGAATTTTATTGAGAATAGTTGAGTGATTATTCAATAGGTTTGGGGTAGTTCCTAAATTGAGTGTATGTTTTGTGTGACTTAAATTGGAGTAATGGGGTGATTATTTGATTCGTTTGGGTAATTAAGAGATTTTATATGCTATTATGTAACTTGGATTAGAATACTTAAGTTGGCTTGATGAATTAAGTGAGTTAGATTTTAAGTTAATATATATATATATATATATATATATATATATATATATATATATATATATATATATATATATATATGGAAAAATGAAGTTATTATAATTATTAAATTATAAAGAACAACTAAGAGAAAATAGAGGACTCGGAGGAGCACCATGATAGTTGTTCACTCATTCGAAACCATGTCTTGAGGCCCACTATCATGGATTAATTATGCGTAACTGGGATCGTTGGTAAAGTGGCTACAACCGCAACTTGAGGCCTGTACTTTCGGGGGAAATAGGGAGTGACTGCTGCTTTAGGTTGGGAAGTCATATTTAACCGTTGAAATTCTAAAACATGGCTATTTGAACCACTCACAAATTGAAATGTGTCGTGATGACACAAGAACTCATGTGCTTCTATTATTTTTAAATGATAATGTAAGCAGCTTGAATGGGTATCCAACCACCATTCCATATGCTACTATAGATAACAAGAAAAATGAATGAGTTGAGGGTGTATAAGGGGGTGTTTTGTGGTGTTTAGAAGAGAAAATGCAATGGAAATAATTATTGGAGTATATTTTCAAGCTTGGAATCTTGGTATCCTTTTGAGGTATTGATCGACTATAAGTTTAGGATCGGATACAAATCTACTACAAAGAATCTTAATCGACTTGAACCTAGATCTTTCGTATAAAAAAGTGAGGCTACACTGCAGAAAGTTTACAACTGAGTCTCTTGTACAAAGGACCACCTCTTTAATTCTTCAACATCTAAGGAGAACTTAGGCATCCGAATGTCAACATGTACCAAAGTATCTGATCGACCATATAGGATGAGTTACCCATTGACATATAGGAAACCATTTACGGTACTATAGGGGTCGAAGCTAATCCTCCCAAAGTCAGTCAACACAAAGAAGATCTCATCAATCTCTATAGTGAGATCGACATGCTTATTCTACGGCTAACGTTTTACCTCTTCATACTAGGGGTGTCACCCTGGACTCACCATTACACCGATATAGGACACAACTATGGGAATACTTACCTTGACGCAACCGACATAGTTGTCACAGTAGAACTTTAAAATGAGACGACTCACCAAAGTCATCCACCACCCAAAGCTCCCCCATCCCTAAGGTATTCATATACTACCAAGATGGAACTTGTCAACCCGGTTTACCATGACCACGCAAGTGAAAAGTTCGATAGCATAAAGTATGTAAACCCATGCCAGATTTATCCATGAGGTCTCATCCTTGGTCCAGGATACACTGCATATTGGTACTACTATGAAGATATCTTTTGTGAGTCCACCATCATCATGACGGGAATGAATCCAAGAAAACTTGAAACCTAATTTGATAATAAAGAGCATTAGGAAATAATCTCTGACAACGACATATGGTTAGGATCATCCATGTCTATGGAATCATCACCTGATACACCCAACCAGAAAGATAAAAAAGTCCTAGCCATGGTGGTAGAAATCCCCACCTACGCTAAGAACTTTGACATATTCGTATGGTGGACTGTTGAATCCATGTCCCGAGGACACCCCAAAAATAAAGAACAAGGCTCCTACAAGCCCTAATCTAACCCCCACCCTGGATTGGACCGAAGTAATGGCCCCAAAACCGACATCACATGCCTTTAACCTCATATCCTTAATTGACCTCCTGCTCCATCTAGAGAAATATGAACACGAAGCTCGAGCAGAACCCATGCTTTCCCTAGACAAAGAGGTAAACTTCCTCACCAGGCCAGGTCAACACTCCACTATATGAAACCGAATAGTAAGTAAAAGAGTTCCATTGAGATAGATATTACCTATCCTCCTCTGGGAAATAATATGATCTAATAGAAACTCCATCGAACATCAGCTAACATCACCATCTGAGAGTTTTTAGCTACATCATGAGAGAACAGAGTTGTCGTTATTCATCTGTTGTCTCAAGCTTCTATACTATAAGACCTAACCCTGATCGAGGTCATGAGCAACCCCATAATAATATAAGAGTTTTACAATAAGTACCCTATAAAAGAGGGTGCCTAAGAAACCCAAGTCAACTCCAAAAGACATGCGAGAAGTACCAACAAAGGACGGTGCATGAGCAACCCAATTCATCTTCAAAAATCATTCGAGAATTACCAAAAAATGAGGGTGTACGAGCAACCCAAGTTAACCCTAAAAGTCATTCGAGTAATACCAACAAAGGAGGGTACTTGAGAAACCCAAAGCTCCAAAAATCATGCGAAAAGTACCAACAAATAAGGGTGCTCGAGAAACCCAAAGATCCAAAAACAATGTGAGCGTTACTAGTAAGAGGGTGCCGCTTGAGCAACCCTAAGACAATTCTCAAAATAAGAGTAAGTACATGAGTAGTCTTTGTCTGCCCAGTGAAGTAAAATTAAGATAAGTTACTCAAACAACATAAAAATATGTATTTGTGAACCTCCTTTACTAACACTTAGTCTTGTTGTTTTTACAATTGTTTACTTAGCAAGAAGCCTTAGCTGAGCAATCAGGGCTCGAGCAGATGGCCAGTTGAGACCTCTTGAGAGTTTTGATTCAGATATTAGGAGGTAAGTCTTATTGAGAAAGCTAAGGCTCAACCATTTCAATATTTTAGGAAAGAGAGAATATTGAAGCGGGGGACCCAAGAGGTCACTTGCACTGATGACGCGACTAAGAATTTGTCTCAGAAATGCGTTCACTCTAGGCTCAAGTGCAAGCCTGTCGCTCAAGTAATAAACCCGGTAAGTCGGGATCGTATCCACAGGGATCGAGATTGCCAAATAGTAATAAGAAAAATTATTAAATCTTGAAATGATTTCTTAAAAGAAACGAAAATATGATTAATAATTGGGAAAATTTAACAAACTGAAAAGTGCAAAAGAAATTAGATCTGACAAATGGGAGAAAATAGGGTAGGGTACAATCCCTCAATCCTTAACAAATTACCGTATAGAATACTAGAATTGTAAATTAAAATTATTGACTAGATCCGGTCTTTATACATTCTAAGCATTACATATATGAGGGATCTAGCCCGCATCATATGAAATCAAAGATAGATATAAAGCGGTGAATGAATCCAGTCTTTATATATTCTAAGCATTACGTATATGAGGTTCAAGCCCGCACCATACGAAATCAAAGATAAATATAAAGCGGTGCTTTCACGATTCAATCAATATTTTAATTTAACCTCTATTTTCTACATAAATAATTTGCCTTGGATTGAGTTCATGTACCCCAACCCTTGGGAATTTAGCTACTCATGATTTGGTTCAAGAATAAATTCACACACAAAATTATGGATCTACAAGACATGGGAAATAATTTGCAAATAATAAAACTAGAGAATGGAAAGATATTACTTGAATTCAGCAACAAAAAATGGAATTGGAATCTTCATGAAAACTCTTGAAGGAATAGAAAATTTGCTCTCAAAATCTAACTCTAAAATTTAATCTAGCACTTCTAACCTACTCCTAACCTAGCCTCTCTAGCAACTCCCTCTCTCTAGAATTCCACTCCCCCCTTGAAAATGAGGTAGGGCTTGGTCTTTTATAGCACCAAGTTGCACGAATTTGGCATCAAATTTCGCTTGTGGCACAAGTTTTCCAAGAGTTGCACTGCATTAAATGCATAATTAATTACAGAAATCCGCACATCCAGACTCTTCATTATCGCGCAACTTCAAAACATCGTAACTTCTTCACCGTAGCTCGGATTGAGGTGCCGTTTTTTCCAGTATTCTTGTAATTTAGTGCTCTTCAACTTTCTAGTTGACCCCACCTTCGGACTAAGGCTGTAAAATTACGAAAATGCCCTTCAACTCTCCATTTCTTGGTTTCTTTCACTGTTTTGAGTTCTCCTTCGCACTAACTTACATGAAATACCTGTAAAACACATGAGAAATACACAAAACAAGAAATACTTGCCAAAAAAGGTTAGTAGCATAAATACGAGACAAATCCAAGCTATTTACACTACACGGGATCATAAAAATACCGAAATTAAGGGGATAAATGTGAAGAATATGTGCCTAATCACACCCCCTAACTTAGAACTTTGCGCGTCCCGAGCAATGTAAATGAATCTAACCAATGCTAAACTCTTGAAAATCATTTTATTGGGATAGAATACCTTTTTCGCGGGCAAGCGATTGCATTTAGCGTATGCAACAAGCCTTTAAACCCCTAGGTTACCCTAGTAGGACGAGTTTTGTCTCGTGAGGGTTTGCAGTGAATACACCCACAAAATTCTTTATTGACTCAAATAAAGATCAAAATACTTAAAAATTGTACAATTTAAACTTTTCAAAAAATACTCACCATCAATTCATATTCAAATGTCTCAAACCATAGTGTGTGTGTGCAAAGCCAGAAATTAAACCTCAAATTTCCACCGATTGAGCATTACGTTACTTTCCAAAAATTCGTTTTGATTCAAATTCTTACGTATGCACTCACAAACGAATCACTCGGATTGTGGCTATTTTCTCTCGGTATGCATGATATAAAGAGTAAATATAATGGACACAAATTCATGCATACAAAATTGAAAAGAAGGAAATATATGGTGAAAAGATCTCATCATCGGAATACAGTTATTAGGAAACGGGAACATCGCCTCTATTTCACACCATTTAATCTCTCATTTTATCTTTTCATGTCTTATCTCTCCACGCGGTAACCAATTTTGCCATTCGGACTCGGTTAGGACTTTTTTTGGGTTTAAGGTATAAGGGAAAAAATGGGAATGGACGGAATGTTAGGAATTGGAAAATGTCCTTATGACGTCCATTAGTGCTTTTTTTTTCGGGCATTTGCTCATTTTTCTCTTTTCATTTTTTTTTTCTATTTTTGTTGAGCATTTTTTTTTCTCTTGCCCCTTTTTATTGCACAATTTAGACTTACTTGATAAATTTTCTCAATTTTCACAATTCCGGCCTATTTGGGTTTTTCGGGTTATCAAACGAAAAGATAAATTTTATTAGTCTCAAATTGGGTTGCAAAAGGATAATATTATTTTTCACAACTTTTTATGGCTAATATTTTTGGGTAACAAACGAGGGCCTACTTCATTGTCCAAATTGCTAATCACATTACCATATGCATCTCGAGATTAATTAAGTTTAGAGATATATTTAGCACGAATTTCGAGACAACATTTCACACATTTCCATAACCGATCAAAACAAAGGATTGAGATCATCAACGACTTATTAAAACGCTGAAAAGAACTTTGAGTTAATCATAAACTCGGATTGATTTACAAACTCATAAAAAAGTGAAAGGCTCAAAATCTCACCGGGTTGGACTAATCTCCACACTTATTCGTTAAGTCGTCAATTTTCTTTCAATTTCCATCTTCGGTCAATTTTGGCTTAGTGCATTTTGATTGTTAACAATTTGAGACTTTAAATAGAATAAAGGTAATATTTTTGAAAAATTTTAAATTCCAATTTTTATTTATTTTGAACAAAAATATTTTTGGCTTTTTCTAAATTTTTCAATTTTTTTTTATTTTCTAAAAAAACACACTTGGAAAGAACATGTGATCGAATCAATGAATCTAAACAATAAATGGGAAGAATATCCCACACCCCCTAACTTAAATGTTGAATTGTCCTCAATGCAAATCAAGAACACAACATAAAGAGAGGAAAAGAAAGATATTACCCAAATGGAGCGATCCCCGATGAGTGCGAGTCCATTGAATCTACAAAACATGTTAGAACCAAGCATAACAAAAAGAATAACAAAAACTCTAACTCTCAAAACTAGACTATAATAAAAGAGAAAAAGAAAAAGAAAAAAAAACTAACTATTTACAACCTAACATTTGAACAGCTAATAAATCATACACTAAAAGTCAAAAAATTTGAGGGTCCACCCAAAATACAATTTGACTTTGAGGGATTAATGGTGTACCCTCACTAGAGAGCATGCCTCCCGAAAAATAAGAATTCCGTTTGAAAAACGGAAGGCATGTGCAAAGTTAAAAAAATGAACCATCACCAATTACAAAATTTAGGGGGATAATGAAGGATTTGGGTGCATAAGAGGACAAGTCCCATTGGGATCCAAGAAATATAGAATCACGTTCCAAAGATTTTTCAAGTAGTATGGGGAGAGGGGAACACAAAAAGGAACAATCCATATTAGAAAACAATTTAAGCATAGAGTGCTTGTCCTCATAAACCGGAAAATGATCCTCTTGTTGCGTAGCACGTGTGTTGGTCTCCAAGTCGGACGATATTTGAGTCGTATCTTCAAGTACCTCCGAAGACTCAAATGGTATGGGTGGAGGTCTAGGAAGGAGAAATACATCAATTCTATTGTCCCACTCGCTTTCGTCTAAATGACGAAATGAGGCCCAGAAAGATTGGACTTCATGATTTAGGCTCGCATCCACCGGTTCGAACTCGCGCTCAAACTCTGCTAGGATCAACTCCTCTAGCTCTCTCTCTTGCTTGGTGTCCTCAAAATTTTTTCCCTCAAAATTTTCAATTGGATCTAGTGGAGTGACACGTCTAAGTGTGTGGCCCGTAAGATGAAGCATCTCAAAATAACATTCCCTTACAAGAAGCGGATCAACATCCTTAAGACATTCATCCGATTCTTGTGATGGATTTAATGGTTCGATAATAGTGGGGACACAAGGAGACAAATGATCCTCAACCTCAGTAGATTTTGCAATATTTATAATAGGTTGAGATTCAAAAGAACTTGGATCAATTTCAATGATTTCATTCTCAAAAGTATTAGGTGAAGCGCAAGTCTCGACCTTTTCTAAGTTGTCCAAATAATCATTCAACTCCTTGCAAGTTGCTATAATTTTCGACTCGAGAACAACACGGTCATCAGATTGCTTTTTTAGATCAAGTAAGAGTTCTTCCAAAGTAGGCTTTCTTGGTTCTAGCACCTCGAATTCCTCATTTGGTTGAAAACTTACTTCATCTTCAAAACTATAGGAAAAAAAATCCTCATTGGGTTCAAATAATGCATCTAACTCTTGCTCCCAATAACGATTTTTTTCGCGATATTCTTTTTCAAGTCTTTCTTCTTCAAGCAATTGATTTTGATAAATTTGGAGTTTCTCAGCATAGGCTTGTATTTAATATAATCATCTTTAGTGATATTGATCCAATGGTCATAAGTCTTGAGTGCCTCCTCCTCCTCACTATTAGCATAACAATTAAAGCCACCAAAAGAGTTAAAATAAGACATTTCAAATTGGGCAATTCAAGAACGTGACACCCATTTTTTTTTTCAATTTTTGTTATTTTTTTTCTTTTCGAAATCACTTGTAGATAAAAATAACTTTCTTAAAAATTTAACAATTTCAATCCCCGACAACGGCGCCAAAAACTTGACGCGACTAAGAATTTGTCTCAGAAATGCGTTCACTCTAGGCTCAAGTGCAAGCCTGTCGCTCAAGTAATAAACCCGGTAAGTCGGGATCGTATCCACAGGGATCGAGATTGCCAAATAGTAATAAGAAAAATTATTAAATCTTGAAATGATTTCTTAAAAGAAACGAAAAGATGATTAATAATTGGGAAAATTTAACAAACTGAAAAGTGCAAAAGAAATTAGATCTGACAAAT
Source organism: Sambucus nigra (assembly GCA_949130495.1). Taxonomy (NCBI): domain Eukaryota; kingdom Viridiplantae; phylum Streptophyta; class Magnoliopsida; order Dipsacales; family Adoxaceae; genus Sambucus; species Sambucus nigra. The sequence goes on along the minus strand of CASBWL010000019.1, from coordinate 364,057 downwards.
GGGAGAAAATAGGGTAGGGTACAATCCCTCAATCCTTAACAAATTACCGTATAGAATACTAGAATTGTAAATTAAAATTATTGACTAGATCCGGTCTTTATACATTCTAAGCATTACATATATGAGGGATCTAGCCCGCATCATATGAAATCAAAGATAGATATAAAGCGGTGAATGAATCCAGTCTTTATATATTCTAAGCATTACGTATATGAGGTTCAAGCCCGCACCATACGAAATCAAAGATAAATATAAAGCGGTGCTTTCACGATTCAATCAATATTTTAATTTAACCTCTATTTTCTACATAAATAATTTGCCTTGGATTGAGTTCATGTACCCCAACCCTTGGGAATTTAGCTACTCATGATTTGGTTCAAGAATAAATTCACACACAAAATTATGGATCTACAAGACATGGGAAATAATTTGCAAATAATAAAACTAGAGAATGGAAAGATATTACTTGAATTCAGCAACAAAAAATGGAATTGGAATCTTCATGAAAACTCTTGAAGGAATAGAAAATTTGCTCTCAAAATCTAACTCTAAAATTTAATCTAGCACTTCTAACCTACTCCTAACCTAGCCTCTCTAGCAACTCCCTCTCTCTAGAATTCCACTCCCCCCTTGAAAATGAGGTAGGGCTTGGTCTTTTATAGCACCAAGTTGCACGAATTTGGCATCAAATTTCGCTTGTGGCACAAGTTTTCCAAGAGTTGCACTGCATTAAATGCATAATTAATTACAGAAATCCGCACATCCAGACTCTTCATTATCGCGCAACTTCAAAACATCGTAACTTCTTCACCGTAGCTCGGATTGAGGTGCCGTTTTTTTCCAGTATTCTTGTAATTTAGTGCTCTTCAACTTTCTAGTTGACCCCACCTTCGGACTAAGGCTGTAAAATTACGAAAATGCCCTTCAACTCTCCATTTCTTGGTTTCTTTCACTATTTTGAGTTCTCCTTCGCACTAACTTACATGAAATACCTGTAAAACACATGAGAAATACACAAAACAAGAAATAATTTACAAAAAAAGGTTAGTAGCATAAATACGAGATAAATCCAAGCTATTTACACTACACGGGATCATAAAAATACCGAAATTAAGGGGATAAATGTGAAGAATATGTGCCTAATCAGCTGACATTAAAAATCCACATTTATTTATTAGCGAGTAGTAAGTGATTTTCTCGCAAGACATTTTAATAAAGCCAATGGAGAGTGACCCTCAAGATCTCTCCCATGTTTTCAAAATTATTCATCAAGCAACCGTTTACAAATATAAAATAGTACTTTTTCACATTATAGCCATTTACAAATTACCTTTTTGAACACTATTACACCAGGTGTTACTCCATAACAGACATATAATTGTAGATAGTGACAAATAGTAATAAGGAAAAAAGTGTACAAAGATATTTATCACATGAGAATATCCTTTTGGCACGCACATTCCACATCAACCCTAATGTTTTACTATAATTAGATTACTTGGGGCACAACCACAATCATCATTTCATTATCACTTTTACTCTATATAAACTCCCACAGATATTCCCTCCTAATATCTCGAGGTGTTTATCTCTCCATTCTCAGAGAATCACTACTCTCAGTCGGTTCATTCCTTTATTTATCATTAAAAAGTTGTATTCAATCTTTATTTGTTCATTGTTGTAAGCAAAAACATTATTGTTATATTGAAATTTGGTTTTTTGTCTCTGTTTTTGTTCTTGAAATACATTACCTTGACGAAATTTTCCACTAGAGTGGGTCACACCTTACAATATTTCTAAGAAGTTGGTCTTTGAAGACACTTCGATAGGTAATGGAGTTCAAAGTGACCTAACTACTAATAAATAGGTTGTTGTTATAGGAGCAAGAGATTATGCCCTCATTGTGGGATAGACGAGAAACTCAATTGCTCCACAACTGAATGGAATGGATCTCAGGAGTTTTTTTTATTTTATTTTCTAAAGCAGCACAACGTGTTCGTGACAAGTTTAGTCCAATTGTGCTATGGCAGTGGTGGTTCTTACTAGAGGAACAATTGCAGTAGAGGGGGTACCGGCAAGGAAGCTGGTGGCCGAACAGACCCCAACCCTGTGAGCTCACCAACAATAAAGAAAACAGAGGCAGAGGAATTACCTTCCAAGGTGATTGCGATGGAGGAAGTTAAAAAACTCCTCTCACTCTAGCGATTTTGTATTATTTATGCCAAAATCTAGGCATTGTTAAGCTCGCTGTATCATAAATAATGTGCCTCTAGTGCCATTTTCATAATTCGAAAGAAAAATGCAAGTTTGAAAAGACTTTTAAAAAGGAAATTTTAGAAATCCCAGGGGATTAAACCATAATTTCAAAAAATTTATGGGCTAAAAGTAATTTTAAATTTTTATCTAGTCAAAACAAAGCTCTCTCTAAAATTTGGTTGAATTTCGACTTGAAACGAGTAATTGATGAAGTTCAGGGGATAAATTGCAATTAGGGGTACAAGTGCCATATCATAAATATTTATAACCCTAAATTTAAACTAAATATTTTTATTTTTTATTTTTATAGGTACCCTAAGAGTTTGGACAATAAGGTAGTTGTGTTGCAAGAATAGTTAGGATACGTCACGTCACGATACTTCTGACCCAATTGTACTAAATGACTTTTATAAAATCGTTCGAGTGTCCATTAGCATTATGCCATATCTTTTAGGAAAGGTCTTCAAAAGACTCACAACTTTGAAGTTTGGGTGAAAATGATATTTTTAAGTGTTGGGGGTCAAAAATGTGATTAAAGTTGGTGCTATGAATAGTGACGAAAATTGGGGATAATAATTAAAAAAAAAGCTTCCGAATTATTTCCAACTCTTCTCAAGATCCCATGAGATATTTACCGACCCAAATAGAACCAATAAAAAGAGTTTCACCCCAACCAAAATACCTCATCTCATGGCAAGTAAAAAGGACCATTGGATTAAGTTTTTCACACATAATTTTAACAATTTTTTTTGAGCAAATTTTGAGGGAGTTTATTATTATTTTAGGGACAAGAATTGTATTTTTGTAGGGGAGGATTTTGTTAAGAATCATTGTATACAAGTCACATTTCTTTATAATTTTTGAATAATTAATGAAAATTCTTATTCTTTCTTGAAATCTTAATATGTCTATCATTATGTCAACATAAATTCCCAATTAAATTTACCACGTTTGATTAGTATTATGTAGTTTTTAAGTACTTTAAAAATTAGGTATTCACTTAAAATGACACAAGATTGTGTTTTAAACTTTCGAAAGTTATTGCTAATTCATATTTGAAGAATCAAAGTGTATAATTTTTGATGCATTATGCTTACATTAAATTGTTTAATATCCCATGCTTAAGTACAACGTTAAGAATTAAAATTGGTAATTCACATTTTAATTTTTAGTGTGAGTAATTTTTGATGGGTTATGCTTGCACTCAATTGTTTTGATCGTCCATGCTTAAAGACTACATTTAAAACTTAAAACTCATATTTTTAAAGGAATAAGGGTTTGAGTCATCTAAATTGGAGACTTTAAATTTTGTATGAACTTCAATATTTTATTTTCCTAATTAAATGCGACGAGAGCTAATTCAGTTTGTGTTATAAAATCTGGAATGTCAAAATTAAATTAATGCGTAATATTATTTAAAATTGATAAATTGATCAGAAATCCCAGTTTCTCCCTTAATTAGTTTCATATTCTTGGTTGCTCCCAATAGTTCTTTTTATTTTAGTTTTAGATTATAATTATCATCTTTACACAGTACCATCTAGTTGGAAAGTCTTCAATTTAAAAGTTTGATGAAATCTTTATGGGATTGATCCGTACTTGCATAGGCTATGCTATAATAGCCCGTTCAGTTGCGATAATTTTTTTATTTCAGAAACACGCTCAAGAAAGAATCTTCTCTCATGTACGAGGACTTGAAAAATACTTATCCAGATAGTGTCAATGAGGAGCCGTATCCCGAGGCCAAAGTTCATGAAATTAAATTGTAAAGGAAAAATCCTAGAGATCATGTCAAAAGATTTATGGAATACCTTGGTTTGTACTGTAACGACTAGAATTTGAGGTTAGGGGAATTATTTAAGACCCTCATTGGATAAGATTACTCGGGAGTACTCTGACATAGAGCCAAATAGCATTCCCACTTGGCAAGATATGCACAGACAGTTCTTATAAAAATTCTTCTTGGCTGAAGACGAATTTACTTTAAGGGATTTGTACCCAAGAGGTGCAAAAACTTGACAAGGAATTAGTTCAATACATCAAGCATTTTTGAGAAAAATATTTGGACGTCTATGAGGAGGCCTGAGAAGCAAGGCTACTGCAGATTTTTATAGAAGGCTTGCTCAAGGAGTAAAATGTTCACTTGATCAATGAAACTTATAAGGGTACCTTTAGGGAGTTCACTCGAGCAACAAGGAATATAACCATGATCATAAATAAATAAAAAACTAGAGTTGTAGAATTCATGAGGATCTTCAACTAGGAAGATTTCAGGTCTTTCAGCCACAAATGATTAATTATGTGGACGGAAACCCCAAAGGAAAAAAGGTGGTCAAGGACCCAATAATAATGTTGCAGGAAAAAAAGTTTGAAAGGGAAAATGTTCCACCGCCGCTACCATGAAGCATTATGGAGGTTATGGATTGTTACCATATGTTGGTGCGTGAGGGAGTGGCAGGCCCTCCTCACTCGAATGGTCAATTAGCCACATTTTCTGAGAAGGCAAATGCAAAATTTTACTAGCTGCATTAGAGGATTCAACACTTTACAAAAGATTATTATTATCTGCTTAAGATAATAAGTGAGAAAGTTTCAAATAACACTTTGAAAATTCCTTCCATGGATGTCAGTGAGAACCCATTGTAAATCCATCGATATGGTTCTATAAATATGGTGATAGAACATGACTTGGAAGAGATAATGGCATCTGAGGAATGGATGGAAAATGATAAAGCGTGTGACGAGTGACAACTTGGTTTGGACAACACTGATTTCAAGAGTGATTGGGATGAAGAGTTGAAAACCTAAGAAGGAAATGTCAGTATGGTCCTTGCTCTTGATAAAAGAGGAACGTTTGAGGCTGAGTATATCTGTAATGATCAAACTTATGAGGTAGAAATTGATTCAGAATGCGGAGTGATAACGAAAATCCTGAATTTCAATTGGTTCTTTGATTAGATTGTAGTAAAATATAAAACTAAATTGATAGTTACTAAAAATATTCTTGAGGTTGTGCAAGACTGATAGAATCTATCCATCAATTGGCCTAGCCCTATGAGATGATTTATCAAAGGGTACACCTTAAAGGTGCTCTTTTCTATGATGGATAGACAAGTAATCTTCTTCCAAAACAGGCCTCTATATGTTACTACTCTATTAAATGGGATTAGTTTCCCAAGGGAGATGTTGGATGGTGGGGTATCGATCAATATCATGACCATAAGCACTCTTTATGAGATAGGAATTTCGTAAGAGAAAATTATGCTAGTGCCTCTAGTGATTTTAGGCTTTGGAAACGCAGGGATTCAGTCACTCGGATATGTGAATGTTGGGATCAATTTGGTAGGTTTCACTTCACACATCAATATCCATGTCATTAATGCCATTACAAGTTATCGACTAATGATAGGCCGCACGTGGATGCATACTCATGGAATCGTGCCTTTTACGTTCCACTGGTGTGCAAAACCAAATATTAATGGGACATAAATAATGATCAAGGACATATAAAAACCATTCTCAGTGTAAGACACCCATTTAGTTGATGTGGCATTCTACATGGTGCTGGATGAGTTAAGGAAGAAGTTATTGACCAAGGAAGCAGATGAGTCCCAAGCGGTTCAAGAAAGAGGAAAAGTAAAAAAGTCTGTTCATAACATGTTAGGTCTATGAGTGGTATCTCTCAAAAGGAAGGACAAAGAAAAAAAAAGTTGGGAGAAGACGCAAGACCTGATTAAACTTGAAAGAAAGTTGTTTTACCTCGTGGCAAAGTTTTTTACCACTTATAATGGTTTTTTGCAGGCGGCATTTTGGGATGAGAGCATTGACCTGACACTCGAGTTATTTGTAATTAATGATTCCCATATAGTGGAATATATTGAAGAACCCGATAAAGTGTCAAAATATATGCAAGATGGACCCCAAGAGAATCTCCAAAAGCTCAAAGAATTCAATGTAGGGGAAGAGGGCGATGATGCGAGGCCTACCTTCATCTTTAAGGATTTGAAGCTAAGGCAACGACAAGAAATTATCAACCTGCTCAAGAAATTCATGGACATGCTTGCATCAAAATACATCGATGTGCTGGGCATAAACCCTAAGGTTAACTCTCTTAAGTTGGATATTTTACCTTATACCTTAAGTGAGATATACCACGCACATTTTCACGGCTGAGCTAGATCTAAAGATTAAAGCAGAAGTGGAGAAGATGATCACTACCAGAATCATCAAACCCATCCAACATTAGTTATGGCTATAAAGTGTTGTGCCCGTTATTGAGAAAGATAAGAAGAAAATTCGAGTCTGTGTGGATTTTAAAGATTTAAATTGGGCCTTCCAAAAGATGAATTTACTTTACTGAGCATTGATATCTTCATAGACACGATAGCTGGCCATGAAATCTATAGTTTCATGGATGGGTATGTGTTTCATAATCAGATTAGAATGGTTCATATAGACGCAGAAAAGACATCCTTTAGGACTCCTCTAGGTAATTTTCACTATACGGTTATGCCAATTAGCTTGAAAAACTGTGGAGAAGCATCCTAGTCAACTATGATGGAACTATTGTATTACCTATTTCATGATATATTGGAATTATATATGGACTACCTAGAAGTAAAATCCAAGAAGGAAAGAATACATATTCAAGATCTTGGAAGATTTTACGAACGTTGCTGAAAGTACAAGATGAGGATGAACCACTCTAAATGTACTTTTCGGGTTATTATAGGTAAATTCTTCAGATTTATTATCAATAGGTAAGGGGTGCAAGTTTATGTTGAAAATCAAAAGGTCATTTTGATGATGCCACCACCGAAAAGTTAAAGGCAGGTAAAAAGTTTATTGTGAAAAGTTTCTTATTTTATAAGGTTCATACTAGCACTGGTAAAAGTCACTCACCCTTTCCCACGGCTCATGAAACATAAGGTGAAATGGGTATGGAAGGATGAACAGAAGAAATCATTTGAGAGAATTAAGGATATTTTGACTTATCCTCCAACTATGATTCCTCCAGAAGAGGGTAAACATTTGCTTTTATATCTAACTTCTACCGAGCAGTCTATTGGGTTTTTTTCCTGCTAAGGTAGAGAAGGGAAGGGATGATCTGTGTATTATTTGTCCTGAGCGATATATGGGATAGAATCCAAATATACAAGTGTGTAAAGGCATTAGTTTTCCTTAATCTTTGTGCCCTAGAAGTTAAAGCACTACCTTTGCACATTTACTATGCATATTATCACCAAATGTGATCCTATCAAGTACCTGCTCACGAGAGATATTTTGATAGGGAGAATGACTATGTGGTTCCTAATACTTTTAGAATATGATTTAAAGTGCCCTACTTTAAAGTCCATCAAAAGTCAAACGATAGCAGGCCTTCTATCCAATTTACCAAGCCAGAATTCTGAGCCTTCGAGTGAGGAGCTGCTAGGGGATATCTTTTAAGTTTGTTTGGTTGAGGAGATGGAAAAATGGAAGATAAAATTTGATGGCTCATGTGCACAAGGTATTGGGGGAGAGTGAGTCATACTCTCTAACGATGACAAAAAACTCACCCTTTCTTACAAGCTAGACTTTAAGTACTCAAACAACGAAGCAAAGTATGAATCACTGATACCTGGCCTATTAGAATATTTAAGAAGAAGGATTAGAGTAATTTATATACGAGGAGATTCTAACCTAGTGGTAAAGAAAGTCAACTAATAATTTTCACTCAAGAAGGACAACCTTTCTCCCTATAGAGAAATTATTCGAAGGTTGCTAAATTAGTTCTTAGCTGTCAAGATAGAGAGGCACCCCAAAATAATGAATAAATGCCCTGATGATCAAGAAATGATTTCTCAAAAGTTAGAGATGAATGAGCCAGAGTCTATGATCACCGTTTGATGGAGGATAGTGACCACAATGACGAAATATTTATTTCCAAGTGAGGAGCCTAAAGATTAGAGATTCTCAATAACAAAGAAATTAGAATGGCACCAAGGAGAAATGAAGTTATTCAAACTAGAAAATTTCCATATGATTTAAGACACTCTTTACTTTAAAAGTCCAAGTGATTACTTGGACGGATGCATGGGAGAATAAAAGTATCGTGAAAAGCTATGAGCAATGCACACAAGGCATTGCAGGGATCCATACATTCCACTCTATACGCATCTGTAGCAAGGGGGATACTACTAGGCCATTGTGTGTAAATTGGTTTCTCGTCTCCAATAGGGTTGTTTAAAATGCCGGACTTAATTTAATTATCTAGCTGAAGCTAACTTCGTACAAATCTTGGAGGACTAAAGAAAGAATTATATTTCCCATCTAAAAGATGGTGAGTTACCTGTCAACTGGGCATATGCGATTTACTTAAAGAAGAGGGTTGCTCGATCCTAGTTTGTTAAAAGAGAAATTTATAGAATAGGGTATAACGAGAAGGCTCTAAAATGTGTAGCAAAAAAACAAAGTGGAAAAGGAATCTCATAACCCTCACACATGGGTACATAAAAATTGTATAACCAACCAATGACTCTGGAGAAACTACTAGCCAATGATGAAAGCTGATTCCATAGACTTCGTGAAGAAATGATAAGCATGCCAAGTGCACGGTAAGATGGTTCATGCACCTTCGATTAGCTTATAATGTTTGGATACTCCTTACCATTCCAAACTTGGGGATTTGATTTGGTGAGAAAGATCAACCCATCCTCCCACAAAAAATATTTCATTTTGGTTGCTACAAAGATGTATACCAAGTGGGCAGAGGTGATCCCCTTGAGAAGGATTATTGCTCAGGTAGTAAATCAGTTTATTCAGGAATATAAAATCTACAGGTTTGACATTATAAAAGTCATACTCATAGACAATAATAAGAAGTTCGTATGTAAAGAAATCGGTTTGTGTAAAGATAAATATAAGATCATTCACAAGAGTTCAATCATTTCTTACCCTAAGGGAAATAGAAAGTCAAAATCAACGAACAATACCTTGATCAACACGTTGAATAAGATGTTAGAGGATCTTCCTGGAACACGAGATAAAAGATTCCCAATGGTTTTATGGGCTTATAGAAACTCTAAAAGGAAGCCTGTAAGGACATAATTTTATAAATGTCCGGGGTAGAATCAAGGAATTTTCTGTTTATCCTAGATCATAGTATGTATGTCTGATACCGCTACATTCGGCATGTCATCATGATCATCCACGACGGCCTTGATCCAAATCCATGCATCCATTATCTTTACATGTGCATCATGCTACATGCAACGTGGGCTTCATCAGTTTCCACAACTCCACTCGCGTTAATGGTAATTTGGTTACTTGGAGTGTTTATTATTTTCATAAATATTTGGGAATTCTTTAGAAAATATTTTTTCGAAGTCTGAGTTATTTTTATACAAAAGCATATTTTTTTTTCTAGTATTGAAGCATACTTTTTTGGTCGTCGAGCTCGTTCGAGCGACAACTCTCTGTCGTTCAAATGACATGAGCATGTCAAACGCAGTTGTTCAAACGACACGTGGCTCATTCGAGTGACATGCCTATGTCGTTCAAACGACGGTGCTGTCTTAATTTTTGTATAAATATGTGTGCCCATTCTCTACGTTTTTCCAGGTCTTTTTGGCACAAACAGTTCTGTGATTTTCTGCCCAGAACAGGCTTCATGTTTTTTAGGTTTTAAGCCCTTTTTTATTCACAAACCTTTCCTATATATTTGTGTGAGTCCTTAAACCTTCAAAAGGATCGTTTTACTCATCTGGAGTATCTTGTGGAGATGTCGACTCTTTTCCATTACTGACATTCTGGAGATCTTACGGGTGCTTCTAGCCGACGACATCGGAATTGACACCTGAAGGTAACGATGTGCATCGTTCGGGTTGGTTCAGTTCCATTACAGAACCAGAATCAAAACCAAAATGGTTCGATTCTATGGTTTTGGAACCAAAACCGAATCAAAATATGTCTAGAATCGAACTGAACCAAACCGAACCGAACCGATGGTTCTCAGTTTGGTTTGGGTCGGTTCACGGTTCCTGTTCATTTTGTATTAAATTAAAGTTAAACAATGAAATTACAACGAAAAAATAAAACGGCAAACATTTTTTTTCCTCACTAAATTTGTTAATGAAATATAAAAGATTATAACTAAAACTATAAAAATAAAATCTGTATGGAAATGAAATCAATAAAAATGAAATCACTAAATGAAATCAGTAAACCCAAACGAAATCAGTAAACATTTTGATCCATTAATACCTAAACGAAATCATTTATTCAGTTGAAAAAGAAATTAGTAAACGAGTTAATGAACATTTTGATCCATCAATACCTAAACGAAATCATTTATTCAGTTGATAAAAAAATCAGTAAACAAGTTAATGAACATTTTGATCGAAGAAAATGAAATCAGTAAACGAGTTCCTACAGTTGCAGGAGAAAACGAAATCAGGTTGAAATGAAATCTCACACTGTTGTCAGAGAAGACGATTTCGTCGCACAGTTGGTACATCGAGAAGATGAGTTCATTGAAATGAAATCAGGCTGCTGTTGAAATGAAAGCTAAAACCAAGCACAGTTGGTACAGAGAGAGAGAGTGACGAGAGAGAGAGAGAGGGAGATGGCTACTGTTGTTCCAAAGAGAGAGAAAGACTAAAATAAAATGAACCCTAGGTTCTAAAATGTAAAGCTAAAGGTCTAAAATGTTCGGATCATGCTTCGTTTCTACATAACGGTTTTCAGTTTGGTTTTTTGGTTCGGGTCTATGGTTCGGTTTTCAATTCGATTCGGTTTGGTTTACATACTAAACTGAGAAACGAACCGACTATATCATTTTTTTTGGGGAACCAGAACCAACCCATAATTAAAAAAACCCGAACCAACCCGAACCATAGAGGTCGATTTGGTTCGGTTATTTGGGTTTATGGTTTTAATGCACAGTCCTACCTGAGGGGATTTTGTATGTCACTCATATTTTCATTGTAATCCGTGTAAACCATTCTTTACCAATTATAGTGAAAATAAGAAGGTTTTGACCCTTTGGGGAATTTTTCCTCATATGGTTGTTTGTGATTGAATGTTCTTGCATGATATGTTTATCTAAAATCACACCTAGTTGCATGTTTTAGGATTTAATTGAAAAACTGGGTTTAATTAAATAATTTCTTTGTTTGAACATAAGGCGCACTCTCAAATTGGTATCAAAGCCTCTTACACAACTTTACCGTGTAATTTTCCGCAATTTTTTTTTGAATATCAATTTCTTTAAAAAATCGATTTCTTGAAAAGGCATTTGTTCAAATGGAAAAATCGTTTAATAAAATTTGAGTTTTTTACGGGTCTAAATATGCATACTGGAAAGCCCGTATGAAATCTTCTCTTAAAGCCATTGATGAACGTGTGTGGGTTCTTATTGAAAATGGGTGGACACCTCGCATAGTCACAATTAATAATGTGACAAATTTAAAAGAAATGGCTCAATGGACTGAGGATGAACATAAATGGTCCACATTTAATTATAAGGGTCTGATGTCTTTTCTGGATCCGTCTCTCCTGACGAGTTCCGTCGCATAATGACGTGCACCACGTCTAAAATGGCATGGGATGTTATCCAACTTACTCATGAAGGCACTAATACTGTTAAAGAATCAAAGTTTCAAAATCTAACTACTCAATTTAAAACATTAACCATGCTTGAGTCGGAATTCTTTGATGAATATTATGCTCGTTTGTCTGATATTGTTAATAATAGTTTTAACCTTGGTGAGCATATTCCTAATAGTAGGGTGATTAAAAAGATTTTGAGAACTTTGCCTAGGCGTTTCATCCCCAAAGTCACTGTGCTAAACTCGTTAAATACTCTAAAAGAAATGAAATTAGAAGAGTTAGTAGGAGACCTCCAGACATATGAAATTGATATGTTCCCTCACACGATAAAATCTAAAAATAAAGGGATAGCACTTCAAGCCCAAGATAGGAAGAGTGAGGGGTTGACAAGAAAGAGAGTAAAATCATCTAGAAAAAGGGAGAAAGAAACGTCAGATTCTGAATGTGACCTTGATTTAGATAATTTAGCATTGTTTTTGCAAAAAAAATTAAGAAAATTCTCAATTTCAAGAAAAATGAAAATTTCAAAGATAAAAAGAATTTTGAGAAAAATAAGTTTGAAAAGAAAAATGAAAAATATTTTAAAGACCCTCCTAAGAAAGACGGTGATATAGGTTATTAGTGTGATGATAAGGGTCATAGATCTTTTGAGTGTGCTACTAGTCTGAACAGACTTGCCAAAGAAAAAGGCAAAGTTGTCCTTAATGCTACCCTTAGTGACGGCAGTGAGGTCGAATCGGTGGACTCTAGAGATGAGTCACTGCATGAATGTAACTTCATCGCATTCATGGCTAGTCATGTGAGTACCTCTAGTGCTCCTCACGACGATGAGGATGCTACTTCACTTGGACACCTTGACACTGAGAATGAAGTGAGTGAGGGAGAGGATTCTAGAATTGAGAGCGAGAGTGATCTTCGACACGCTTGTGCCGATTTATATGCTGAGTCTTTTAAAACCAAAAAGTGTAACAAAGCGTTAGTTCTTAGGATCACCGCCTTAGAAGAAGAGTTAGGGGAAGCGAGAGAGAGAGTGTGTCTTCCACCTGCACTGCCTTAAGAGAGAGAGAGTCTGCCTGTGATAAGAGAGAGACTAGGTGTGTTGAGAGAGAGAGTCAGTTTAGAGATAGAGAGATATTGTTTGGAGAGAGAGAGATGGTATTTTAGAGAAATACAAAGGGGACTTGACCAAGCGACTGGATAGTCTTATGAGTCAGCTCCATTCCTCCCTGGAGACTCGAAAGAAACTTGAAGCCATTGTAGCCCAGCTAACTCATGTCCTTAAGAAAGAACGGGAAGTCAAGATTCAAATCGAGGACAAATCTAGTAAGATGGGAAAGATGCTCCTCAACACCGCTTTACGTTTTGGGGAGAGGCTTACTTCCTATCTCTTAGCCCATGTCTTCAAGAGAGGGGGAGTTGATATGATGTTGTTCGTCAGGAGAGATGACAGTGCTATTTTGGTTGCCCAGGTCTATGTGGACGACATAGTCTTTGGGTCCACGTGCTCCCAGTATGCTCACCACTTTGAGGAGGAGATGAAGAGTGAGTTTGAGATGAGCATGGTAGGTGAGCTTACGTTCTTCCTAGGTCTCCAGGTTCGTTATCTAGAGGATGGAATGTTCATCTCCCAATTCAAGTATGCGCGAGACCTGGTGAAGAAATTTGGTGTAGACTCCACTAAGCACGCACGTACCCCAATGAGTACCTCAACAAAGCTTAGCAAGGACACTTCAGGTAAGGACGTAGAGAAAACCTTGTATCGAAGTATGATAGGTAGTCTTCTCTACTTAACTTCTAGTCGTCCCGAGATGACCTTTAGTGTTGGAGTCTGTGCGCGATATCAGGCATCCACAAAAGAGTCACACTTACTCGCTCTTAAACGTATTATCAAATAAGTGAGTGGGACTCTTTCCTTTGGCATTTGGTATTCCTTTGATACCGATGACCGTTTATCCGCCTATTCAGATGCAGACTGGGCTGGGGATGAAAATGGATATAGGAGAACTTATGGTGGGTTTTTTTTCTTTGGTTTTTCTCTTGTCTCCTGGTTGAGCAAGAAGAAAAACTCTATCTCTTTGTCCATTGCGGAGGCTGAGTACATAGCCCCTGAGAGTTATTTCACACAACTTCGGTGGATGAAGCAAATGCTAGAGGATTATGGGATTTCACAGGACACCATGACCATTTCCTGTGATAACACGAGCGCAATACACATATCACGCAATCCAGTCCAGTATTTGCGCACAAAACACATTAGGATACGCGAGCACTTTATCCGCGAGTTAGATAAGGATAAGGTTGTATCCCTCAGTTATGTGTCCATCGACCTACAATTAGCCAATATTCTGATGAAGCCTTTAGACGCCCTTAGATTCGATAGTCTTAGGAAGTCTTTAGGAATTTTCACAGATGACTGAGGGGGCTGGTTCGTGTCTAGGATAGGATGCATTTCCATGTTCATATCATATGATTCCTATTGCTAGTTTGTATTATTTGTATCTTTTGTGTGATATTATTTGTTTTTTTTATAAATTTTTTAAAAAGACAAAAAGATTTTCTTTGTATAAAACTTTTGAAAAAGTCAAAAAGAGTTTTGTATTTTGTTTACCTTTTATGGATGAGCATTTAAGATAACCAAAGTCACCATTTTATTTCCATTTTCCACGTGACTGTTTGATAGAAATTTGAGACGCTACATCATTTCATCCATGTGCTTTACATTGTTTGGAGTCTTTGAGATGTGATTAGTGATATCTTTCTACATGTTTGACTCTTTATCTCATTTAATGCACATGTGTATGATTTTATTTTGAGTATTGTACTTGTATATCACATGTTGGTTTGAGTGTTTCCATTTCAATTATCTCTATACAACGAACCAAATGCAATAAAATGAGAATAATAAAAGTTGTGCATGTAAGAACCATTTACCATGAGGATTGATATTGAAAATATGACGAGTGTTCATAGGAAAGGGCTGTGAGACTGTAAAATTGACTGATCGTGAAAGCCACCGTTTAAAAAGATCCCAAAAGAAAATTATGGAAATAAAAATATTCATATGCCAAAACTGGGGCCAATAGCTTTTCTTTAAGTTAAGAATTTAGTAGCTCTGTTAGATATAGAAAAATTATTTATTTATATATGAGGGAGTTTGGTTGGATTTAACGGCTTTGCACTTACTTAAAAATCTCAAAAAAGCATTAAATAGTGTTGGACGTTATTGGTGTGGAAATCACTTTGAACTTTGATTTGCTGATTTGATTAAGTTAATTTCTTATAATTCCATCTTTTTACACCTAAGGAAGATGTTGAGTTCATTTGTTAGGAATATCTAAAATTCATCGTGCACATTTATTATGGTTGTATGCATTGATTTTCCTATCGAATCTGTTCACACCCCTACATTTCCACTTTCACTGACTTGGCTGTTGTGTCCGTTTATGGTGTGATTTTATTGTATACTTTGTGAGAAAAATGTCAAAAATTTCAAAAAGAGAAAGTTTATTACCCTGTGACATTCTCCATTTGCATGTATTTGTGATACTCATATCTGTCTATTTGGGGACATCATAAAAATGGGGAGAACGAATTATGGGGGATAATTGCTTTGTTTGATTTAATGATTTGCTTGAGCTTAATTGATATTTCACTTTGCTTATCATTATTTTTCAAACTTTTGCATGTCGCAGGTATTTGTTTCTTGTCACATGTGTGTAGGTTCAAGATCATATTTATTGCACACCCTGATGTTGACAAAAAAGATGAAAGTTTTGAAGAGTTGAAGATGTTGAAGTTTGATTGGTGACATGTCATTTAGTATTCTCAATTTGAAGGTTTAATGGGGATATTATCTCATATGTCATTGTTTTTAGTGAGATAGCATAATTCGAATTTTTATGTATGTACGGACATAGACATTGGGGGGATTTGTAAGGACATAATTTTATAAATGTCCGGGGTAGAATCTAGGAGTTTTCTGTTTATCCTAGATCACAGTATGTATGTCTGATATCGCTACATTCGTCACATCATCACGATCATCCACGACGGCCTTGATCCGAATCCATGCATCCATCATCTTCACACATGCATTATGCTACATGCAATGTGGGCTTCATCAGTTTCCACAACTCTACTCGCGTTAATGGTAAATCGGTTACTTGGAGTGTTTATTATTTTGATAAATATTTGGGAATTTGTTAGAAAATATTTTTTCAAAGTTTGAGTTGTTTTTATACAAAAGCATAATTTTATAGAAGCAGACTTTTTTGGTCATCGAGCTCGTTCGAGCGACAACTCACTGTCATTCAAATGACATGAGCATGTCGAACTAAGTCGTTCAAACGACACGTGGGTCTTTCGAGCGACATGCCTATGTCGTTCGAACGACGGTGCCACCTCAATTTTTGAATAAATATGTGTGCCCATTCTATATGTTTTTCCAGGTCTTTTTGGCACAAACAGTTCTCTGATTTTCTCCCCAGAACAAACTTCATGTTTTTAAGTTTTTAAGCCCTTTTTGATTAACAAACCTTTCCCATATATTTGTGTGAGTCTTTAAACCTTCAAAAGGATCGTTCTACTCATCTGGAGTATCTTGTGGATAAGCCTAATATTTTCCATTGCTAACATTCTGGAGATCTTGCGGGAGTTTCCAATCGACGACATCGAAACCGACACCTAAGGGTATTTTGTGTGTTACTCATATTTTCATTGCAATCCATGTAAACCGTTCTTTACAAATTATAATGAAAATAGAAAGGTTTTTCCCCTTTGGGGGATTTTTTCTTATATGGTTGTTTGTGATTGAATGTTCTTGCATGATATGTTTATCTAAAATCACACCTAGTTGCATGTTTTAGGATTTAATTAAAAAGTTGGGTTTAATTAAATAATTTCTTTGTTTGAGCATAAGGCGCACTCTCAAAGCCAAATGGATTCATTCATTTCTTCTTAGTAAATGGGATATAAGTTGTCTTACTAGTGTAATTAACAGTACACCAACGCGAGTGTCTCTAAGTCACAATCTTCTACTTGATCCAAGATATGTGCAATTGGAGGCTTTAAAAGAGCACCTAACAAAGCAAAGGAAAATTTCAAAGTTTATACCCCTAAAATGTCGAGTGCTTATAAGAATATTGTAAAGACAACAGAGTTCCAAGTGGGAGATTTAGTACTACGAGCATCTACTCATCATCTAAGGAGCATGCCTACCTCCAAGTTCATGACTAACTCAGAAGGACCATTAGTGGTATGATGGGTAGAAAAATCAAGATACAACTAGAGTTTAGAGTGTGAGAGTGATTGTATTCAGTTGATTAACTTCAAATAGCTCAACAAGTATTATGTATGAGGTATCTTAGTGTTTATCTTTATTATAATCTGAAAATTAAAAGTCTTTCACATGAGAAAGAAACCCCTCTTTTTTGTATAAGCCCCACAAGAAAATATCAATTTTGATATGATGAATGTAATAACTCATGTTTGGTTAACAATTTTGGAATGATAATTATAATCCTTATTGATTTACATTCCACCAAGTAGTTTTCGTTTTCTTATGTATTTATTTGCAAGTTTACGTGAGGGGTACATCTTAGAAAGTAATGATTGTACTCTGTTAATTACATATAACGAGTAGAATAATCCCATGATTCCCACACTACAAGGGAAAAAGTATCTTCACATAGATAAGTGTACTACTCGACATATTTTTAGGGGATATACTTCCCAATGATAAAATATGATGTGAAAAATACCTAAGAATTTCTGAAATAGGAGGAAATACATTTCTTTTATTTTAACAAGTTTTGCTTTGTTCGTAATATTTTGAGGGGTATACTTTGAAGCTAAAGACCTCAACGAAATATAACCAGCAATAAAGTAAAAAAATTTCCAAAAGTATAAGGAAATAAAAGGAGGTTTAATAGTTCATATTTATTGCACCATTATGAAGGGATATACTCCCAAGTCTCAATTTTCTTTGACAACTAATAACAAGAACAATAGTAGTAAATTCTCAAGGCATATATCTCTACTCGCAATATTTAAAGGGGATATGCTTGCACAATCATTATCGCAAAAGCGCAAATAATAAAATATATCGAGAATAGAAGCTGGTTCCCAAAGTATAAGGGTATTATTTTATTTAGTTAATGTTCATTTACTCGTAAATATTTGAAAACATGCAGAATTTGTGAGTAGACGCCTCCAAAATATGTGGGAAAGACAATAGTTTAAAATTTTACTTGCGAATATTTTACACAGAAAATATTGGCGAATGGGTAGTCCCACAGTATAAGGGAAAATAAATAAGGTGCAAAGAATACGCACAAGATAAATAACATTTGACATTTCATTTCACAAAAATGGCCTGCTCGAAAAGTAGACAAAGATATTACAAACACGAGCGAAAGAGTTACAAAACCAATGTTCTATTAAAAGGAAAATAATAGTCTCTTTACTTTAGAAACCCTCCTAGGAGGAACCCACTTCTATCTTCACGTCCTCCTAAATATTGGCAACACGATCAACACCTTCACCCTCTCCAGATTAAATTTTTCTCAATATAGATTTAAGGTACTTCATATATTCTATCAAGTCATTCGCTCGTTGGAGACGTTGTTCAACCTTAGCGTTCTCAAACGATTTATGCTTCATCAACCTCCTTATAATAGGATGAATAAGGTTACCAACGAAATCATCCAACAAATCCAATTTAAAATGGTAACAATTCTCCAATCTTTGATAGCTGATAACTTGGACTTTTGTGTGTTGTCGTTGTTGAAGCCAAGTTAATCAAAACCTTAATATACCTACAAAATAATATCAAACTAAAGTGTAGAGCGGTAAGTAAGGGTATCAATCCACATCAAGGGGGTAAGCTAGAGTCAAACTCAATTGTAATTCAATTTTTATTTTCTTTTTGGAATTTTTTTTTCTATTTTTTTAGCTTTTTCAATATTAAAACAATTGGGTGAGGTGAGGTGAAGTAACACTAAACTAAAATGAGAGATGAAAACAACTAACTAAAAATTGACTAAAACGAAAAACAAAGTCTAACACTAAAATAAGCGATAAAGTTAGGTAAATAAATGTGAGAGCAATCAAGGAGTGGGACTACACCACAAATTCTAGCTATTCTAATTAATTAATTTAATTATTTGAATTCACCCAAATTAATATCAAAATTACAAATCAACTCTCGTTGCAAGTGTCATTTTAATAGTAATCTTTTAGAAAATTAAGTTTAACTCCCCCACAACTCTAGAAAATATATCTACACTCCTTTTAATTAGTCACCCGCTAGGATCGATCGATTAAAATTTGTATAAATCATAGAAAATGAAATTAGAGTTGAAATTTAAGGAATAATACCACACTTAAGAAACCCCTATCTCTAGTTCGAATCTAAAATGGGTATTATAACTTAGTATTTTGATTTTCTCTCAAAAATCATTTATACTCTCTCGAGGCATAAATTTAAGGGTGAGGGAGAAAAATTAATATTCAAAAGGAATTCAAGTAATCAAACTAATTAAATTAAAATAACATCAAATAAGGGTTCATCCCACCCCTTGAAAGGGTATCTAGCCTGACATGATATTAAAAACGATGAACAAATAATCAAAGGCATATATAATAAAAGAGTAGAGAAAGAGAACAAATCTTCAATAACTCTCCCTGAAATTGGCAATTTAAACTCTATCTTCTTCCATACAGTTCAATTACTCACAATTAAATCTCACCAAATCTCAAAAAAATTAAAAACTATTTACAAAAATAATTTCCTAATTTATTTTCTAATCTAACCTATCTCTCTACTTTTCTCTAGAATTTTCTATCTCTATTTACATGATTAGTCTTCAAATGGGGTCTTCCATCTTATATATCCATATGGAGCAAATGGGTAAAAATGGGAGGATAAAGGTGCAAGAGGTTTGTATAAGGTGTGGGTAAGGGTAAATTTAGAAATTAATAGAGGGTGCATGTTGTTTGGGTGTGAGGTCATGATAGTGGGGAGAATGAGGATATTTTGGACTTTGGGGTAAAATGAGTTAGTTGAGGGTATATTGGGAAAGGGGCAATGGGTGGCTTATTAGGCACATGGTTTTTAAGTTTATTTGGCTTTGATTGGCTTTTTGGCTTGTCTTGGTTTGTAGCAGGTAAGGAAATCGTGATTGATTGTGGGTTATGGAGGATAGAGGAGAGAGAGTGTTGGGCGGTTGAAGAAGGTGGGAGGTGATAGAGTGTGGTGAGGCGTAGTGTTTATGATGTGGGTGAGGGGTTGAATGGGGTGTATGTGAGTGTGTAGGTTTTAGGGTGTGTGTGTTTAAGTTGTGACCTTAAAAACAACACTAACTAACTAAAACAAACTAATAAAATTAAAAATTAAAATTAAAATCACAATCTATAAAATAAAAGACAAAAATTAAAATTAAACTAAAAATAAATAACAATAAAAAAATTAAAATCTATTAAAACTAAAAATTAAAATCCTAAAAAAATGTAAAATTTAATAATATTAAAAAGATAAATGAAATTCCTAAAAAAAACTAATCCTAATAAAATAAAATTTAAAACTAATAAAAATAAAAATAAAATAAAAATACACTAATTAAAAAGAAATAAGAATAATATAAAATAAAACCTAGAAAATTCTAAATAAATAAAAAATAAATCCTAAAAATAAAACGACTCGAACTAAAAATCTAAGAAAAATAAAAAGGCACAAACTAAACACACATGGGGTGTAGGGTAGGTTTAGGCTCGGGTAAGGTTACGAGGGAGGGATTTAACTTCATTTTAACTGCAAATTGTCTTGAAATATATCTTTTGACACTGCAACTACAATTAAGCCTGCACAATGAACATTTTCGTGCATAAGATCCATATTATCGAGAATTATCAACTAAAAATACATTTATTTGGGGTATAAAATGTACACTTTTGGGTGCTTATCAATAGCAACCAACAAGTTATGAGCGCTCGTATAAGTAATAACATTATGTGAAACTGAAGTAAACCAACAAACATTACTTGCGAGCATTTTTAAATTTATAATAGAAATACCTTTAATATTACATACCGATGCGCTTGTGAAAGTCTCGAGATGATGCTTGAAAATCAGGTCTAAGATAACTCGGTATTCTTCACAAAACCTATCCATATGTTTGTTCCATCACATGTCCTTCACATAGATGCCATGATAATCCATATCTATAGTGTTAAAATCAGTATCCATAGAACTGGCATAAGAATCAACAATAGATTACTCTTCTCACTCCTTATTCTCAGCCACATTGGAGTGCGTAGTCTCAAAGTCCTGCTCGTCCTCATCACCATCTCCCTCTTCCTCGTCTTCTCGATACTGAGAACAAATATGAAGTATAATTACATAAGAAATGAATTTTTTATAGCAGAATGAAGAAAGGAAACCCGCTCGCACGCTAATAGGAGTTAGCATGCTGCTCGAAATCTTGTGTTTATCCCTTTGTTCGACCTGAGGCTCCACAAACATGGGAGAACTCACAATCTCAATCTGGAAATAAAGAAAAGAATTAAGAAAAGAATGCAATTATTTGCAAAGAACGAGCAAATAAATAAAATGCATGCTAGTTTAATACCTGAGTCTCCATAGCCCCAGGGACACTTGTATCTTCAATCTGTAAATAAAGAAATGGATTGAAGAGAGCATTCAAATATTTGCAAAAGTATAGGCAAATAAACAAAAGGTATGCCATATCAATACCTGAGGCTACATAGGTAAGGGAGTGCTCACAATACTCACCTGAAAACAAGGAAATAGGAGGAGTGACTACTCGAGAAATTTCAAAGTAAAAGAATGTTTTGGACAAAATTATTGTCCCACTTGGACAATATAAATTCAACAGCAAATAAATTTGTCATAGTCTAGAAGCGTGGAAAACCTATAGGTCCTAACTAATTAACTTGCTAGTAGTGGAGATTAAATAAAATCATGCCCAAATAATGCTTCAAAAGAGGTTATGAACAAAATATCCACCTTCTCTACCACTCAAAGAGGTTATTGTCTATGAAAAAACATAAGTTCCCGAAGTGACTATATAAACCATGAATTAGGGAAAGGTACCTAATGTTAATGAGATCTCTATATTTTGTACATATAGAAGAGAAAAGTGGGATCGACAAAGATGATCAATGATGACTTAATTATATATGTTTTAGATACACAAATCAAAGGGCAGTGATGATTTATTTGATCTTTTCACCAAGTCATTTCTAAAAGAAACTAACTAGAAGCTTATGTATGAGACAAGTGTAACCCCCCGTATTTCTGTGCATTTAATATTTAATTAATTCGGGTAAATTTAAATTACTTGTGTGTCGTTATTTAAGTGAATTAATTGGGACAATATTTATTTAAATATTAATCGGGAGAGTACGTGGTTAATATTTTTGGGATTTAAATTACTAAGTGAATAGTAAGGATTTATTTACGTCATAACGAGTATTAGTGACGTGGAATTTATTTATCTCAGTCGGGAGAGGAGTACAGACTAAATTAGGTGTGAGATAAGGAGTTTTAGAAATTAATTCGAATGTCAATTTGGAGTGCACGGTTAGGTCCGAATGGGCTGAGATAGTCGAAAAAGAGTACTAGGGGTAGTAAATGGGTCTTAATACGTTTTTAGGCATAGTAGGGCCCATATGAGGGTGTTCAGGTCATTTGGGCTTGGACCAATAGGCTAAAAACGGGATTGAGGCATATGGTTTAATGGGAGGTTAGTCATGCGGGAGGATGAGGATTTGATGCATGCTATTATGACTGCATCCCTGGTTCGAGGTTTGCGGTACATCCCGATGGGGATAAGATGTACCAGGATATGAGTAGGCTGTACTGGTGGGAAGGGATGAAACGAGACATAACAGAGTTTTTTTCGAAGTGTACTATGTGTCAGCTTGTGAAAGTTGATCATTAGAGACCTCTAGGGATGCTACAACCACTGGAGATTCCCGTGTGGAAATGGGAAAGTATCTCCATGGACTTTATTACAGGGTTGCCTACATCACAGAGGGGTCACAATTCCATATGGGTGATTGTGGATCGGTTAACCAAGGTAGCCCATTTCTTACCGATTTGCACTGACTTTGAGATGATGCGATACGTGCAGCTGTTCATAGCAGAGGTAGTTAAGCTGCATGTGGTTCCGATTAACATTGTGTCTGACAGAGATAAGATTTTCTTGGCTCACTTCTGGCAGAGTTTTCGGGAAGTCATGAGCACCGAGTTGCGATTGAACATTGCATACCATCCACAGACAAATGGGCAGACTGAGAGAGTAAATCAGATGCTAGAGAATATGCTTAGTACGTGCATTTTAGACTTTGGGGGAGGATGGGAGCGATACCTTCCTTCGGTAGAGTTTACGTATAACAACTTTTACTAGTTTACGATTGGCATGGAACCGTTTGAGGCACTTTACAGGAGACCTTATCGTTCGCCTGCCTGTTGGTTAGAGGTGGGAGACAACAAGCTATTGGGCTCAGAGGTAATCCAGGAGACGACTGCCATGATAGAGATTATTCGGGGACGGATTCGGATAGCTCAGAATAGGCAGAAAAGTTATGCTGATGCTTTGAGGAGACATCTGGAGTTAGAGGTCGGAGATCAGGTATTGGTTTGGGTATCTCCTATGAAGGGAGTGATGAGGTTTGGCAAGAAAGGAAAACTAGCACCGAGGTATGTGGGGCCCTTCCTTATTATTGAGAGAGTGGGACCGATAGCTTATAGACTAGGCTTTCCATAGAATCTTCAGCGGATACACAACGTATTTCATGTGGCGTCACTGAAGAAATATCAGAGGAACGAGAGGGCTTTCTAGAACATTCCACTCGAGGAGATTGTCTTGCACCCAAACATCTCGTATGAGGAGATACCGGTGGCTATTCTGGATCGTAGTGAGCGCAAGTTGTGGCCTAAGGTCATACCACTAGTGAGAGTGAAGTGGGGTCGTCATAGCATTGACGAGTCTACGTGGGAGCAGAAGGAGGATATGGGAGAGCAGTATCCAGAGTTATTTACCACATATATGGCCTAATTTTGGGGATGAAATTCCTTTGTAAGGGTGAAAGTATGTAACACCCCGTATTTTTGGGCATTTAATATTTAATTAATTCGGGTAAATTTAAATTACTTATGTGTCGTAATTTAAGTGAGTTAATTGCGATAATATTTATTTAAATATTAATCGGGAGAGTACGTGGTTAATATTTATGGGATTTAAATTACTAAGTGAATAGTAAGGATTTATTTACGTCATAACGAGTATTAGTGACGTGGCATTTATTTATCTCAGCCGGGAGTTGGGTATAGACTAAATTAGGTGTGAGATAAGGAGTTTTACAAATTAATTTGGATGTCAATTCTGAGTGCCTGGTTGAGTCCGAATGGGCCGAGATAGTAAAAAAAGAGTACCCAAGGGTAGTAAATGGGTCTTGAGACGATTTTAGGCATAGTCGGGCCCACACGGGGGTGTTCGGGTCATTTAGGCTTGGCCCAATAGGCTAGAAACGGGATTGAGTGTAAGGGAACTAGGTCTTAGAGTATTGAACGTGATAAATCATATTCCAAACCTAGGACTTTGAGAGAGAAATATAGGAGACAAATTGGATAACAAATTGGGGACCTTTTTGGAGACAAATTGAGGAACAAAGTGGGTGTTCATCATAAAACTTATCTCTACCTCAACGGATTAGACTCTACGAACCCAAGTAAGGCAAGTGGTTAACTTGCTGTGATGTTTAATTGTGATAATCAATTCATATTGTAGTGGGTGAATCTAAAATCCGTTTTTGGGTGAGTATTCATGTGAAATTGGGTTTTCGATAATTGAAATACTTTGATGGGATTAAGGGTTTTGATGGGATTAAGGGTGAAATTTATTGTGTTTATGATTCTGGAATGTAGAGGTATGAATCGTATGTTGAACCCAGTAAGAATCGATGGTAAATTTTTGTTAATAGGATTGTAAATCTTAGTGGAGGTTTGAAAGCCAGATAAAACCCAAATCGAGAAAACGTTGGAATTGATGGAAATTAATTGTTTAATTAAGGTTTTTAGGATGATTAGAACCTGTTTTCATGTAAAAATATTGTTGATTATGACTGAAGGATGTTAGGAGAGGAACTAAAAGCTTGGTTGGGTTAACAATAACTGAAACAGCAAGTCGTAGAAGAAGAGTATCTGGTCGATCGATCGGTCGACCCAGGGAGTCGATCGATCGATGGTCCCAGATTTTTTTACAGATCGCCCAGTTTTATATATAAGGGGGAAATTAATATTTAATTTAATTTAATTCCTATGCTTTATTTAGTGATAAATAAACTGGAAGCACATATTCTTAACAATTATAAGGGAATATAATTGGGATTTGGAGGATATTTATGTGCGACACATTACGAATGAGTTTTGATGAAATAAATTCTTAAGGATGAGATAATGGACTGGGAGAATGTGTTCGGGTTTAGTAGTAGTGCGACACTATTTAATTAAATTAATTATGGAGAGAAACTAATTAGTTTAGAGTCGAAAGATAGACTCGGGTAATATTTAATTTCGGGCCATGTAAGCGAGTCCGAGTATATTGATTGAGCGACACCAAAGTATTAAATTAATTAATGTGCAAATTAATTAAATTAGAGTCGGACCATAGACTCGGGATTTATAGATAGGCTAGTGCTACGGATTTTGTATACGGTAAATCCGGGATTTAAATAATAATATTATATCTACGGTGTGTGATAGTATATATATATATATATATATATATATATATATATATATATATATATATATATATATATATATATATATATATTGGGGGTGCTTATGAATATCAGTGATTAGATATTTATTTAAATTTATATACTCTAGTGCTATCGAGGGAGGTTGCACAATGTGGGTGAATTCCCTAGATTGAGGAGTAGGGCGAGTATATCCCCAGGTCATAGCGTCTAATTTAAGAGGTGGGGCATTGAGATGATGTCCTCACACTCGGGGAAATATGATCGCCTCCGTTATGTTTATTATTTACGTTCCGATTCGGCGGACCATAGCTGTCTCAGAATTCCAGGTGGGACTAAGTAGCTTGGGTTGATAGCACTTTAGAGATTACATCCAGTGAAGTTTTACTCGGGAGGTTGGATTATATATATTCAGAATGTGTGTGGTTGTTGTAATATGACTTTACATATATAATGGGATAAATAATTATATACGGGTAAATCAATACGTGGAGAAAATTATATCATTTTATATAACTTGTGAATGTTATATGGCTTTAAGGGAATATGATTATTCAAGTTGACGTGTTGTATAACTTATAAATCATACTAAATATACTCGGGCTAGAGTAGGGTATCAGGAAAAAGTCATTATAAGGACTAGTTACGGGTTAGATAACTAGGTAAGTTATAAAGGGAGCATTAGGTGTGCACAATAGTTGAGGGGTGAGTATGTCCTCAAGAGAGTGCGACACTAACTTAACTATGAAACGCATTCAATCATTTTTATTACTGCAACAATAATCACTTGCGAAATATTTTCAAAACGTTTTGAGTTCAAAACATTGCTTTCAAATATTTTCAAAACCTTTTAGGTGTCCAGCCATAGGGACACCAGGCTTGATTTCATTCCAGGGATTCGCAACTGCATTATGTGTGGATATTTCAGGATTTGGGATAGAAGCTTCTTTTATTCTATTCCTAGCATAGGAATGGTATCTCAGTTCATTTCGAGCATGTTGCTCACAGTACTTTAAGTTATTTCATTTCAGATTGTATGGGATTTATTACACTCTATTAGTTTGTTTTGGTTTTGGATTTAGCCGGCGGTTATTTCGACAAGACTTTATTATTAATTATGATGATTGATTCTATTAGCATTGAATGTTTTATTTCAATTTCCTCATTTATTTTGTCTTGGATTAATAAAGATAAAATTTGGCACCAGCTTTTTGAATACTAGGTAGTTAGTAAGTTTTAAATTTTTTTCGACAGTGATGCTAAGAATGAACGAAATGAGATTTGTGTTTTAATTTGATATAGGACTGATCACCCGGTATTTTATTAGGCGGGGTGTCACAACAAGTATGTGTCGACTGAAATCATCAAAGAAATTCAACAATGAGAGGGTGTATTAAATAAAAAGGAGCATGTTATCTGGGGAGAATTGAACATAATACATATGGATATAAGCACATTGTAATCCTTTTCCATTAACTAGGTTTTTTCTCATTGGGTTTTGTTGTTAAAAGTTTTAATGAGGCAACATCAAGCGTGCCCAACCTTGATTCAATTATCACAAAATTTCTACTCCTTTTCCTTCTTTTCACTTTTTTCCCAAAAGTTTTTTCCTTTGTATCGTTTTAATGAGGCAACAATCATTGAATGGTCGATATAGTTTACATCCAAGAGGGAGTGTTGTAAAGTATGTATTTTTAGTGGATGTCCACTAGTATTAGTGTCTTTTTCGATAGAATACTTTGTGCTATAAATAAGGGTGATACCACTTGAGTATAAAAAACATTGAAATGAAAAGTTTTCATTCTCCTTAAATTCTCTCTATCATTTTTATTTTACAACAGTCGGGGGTGAGGTTCACCCAAGGAAAAGGAAGTATTGGATTTCACAACCAAAGAAATTGAGAAAGTGGTAAGAAATATTTTTGGATTTTTTTGGTTCTTTTTATTTTTTGGTCATTTGAAAAGTGTAAGAGAATAATTATACAATAGGAAAACCGAAACAATTCAGAATTCAAGTTTTTGTTTTAAAAAATTTGGCCCAAAAATTACTGATTCAGTATCACTATGTATAATACATAGTTACCCAAAGGATTACACCCCCTACGTACTGCGATATAGGGTCATACAATCCCAAACATGATGGGTTCTCGATCTGAATCTCTAAATGTGGCATTTCAACCTTTAACATGGATGATTTTAGTTATTATTGATCATAATGACACTTTTGACTCCCATAACCACTGTTCTAAAAAACCTGCCTAGGCTTAAGGCTTATGAGAAACGCTCCACCTTAAGTTTTTTACGCCTTATTCTTGGTAAAATCCTTAAGGCGAACTTTTTTCTAAAAACAACATTGCTTTAGTGAAATGATATCGCCTTTTAAAGAATTTTTTTACTAACCGGACCATTATCTCATCCAAAATATTCAAATAGTATTTTAATTTGCATATATTTAGACATATTTTGATGATATGTGCAATTTTAGTATTTTAATAGCCTTGTTATGGTTAAAAAATCTTAAAATATATTAAAAAGGCCTAAACGCCTTTTCATGCCTAAGGCCCGCCTAGGCTTCTAAGGCTTAAGGCTTGGCCTCCATACCTCGATCACACCCTCCATTTTTTAGAACCTTGCCTATAACATAATACATGAAGAAAAATGGCTTCCCAACTAATATAATACAATAATGGTTCGTATATGGTACTAATATATTATAGAATCTAGAGATTATTAATAGACTGGGGAAATTAGGCATTCGTGTTACTACGCCTATCGTTGTTTTCGGCTCCCATTGCTATGTGAAAACCTAAACTATTACTAGAATCTTATGGGAGTATATAGAATAGTCCGGGTATCGAATCCACATGGAATGCTGCAAAACATTAATTGACTTATTACTTCTGAATAAAAGTGTAAAAGGTGAAAGATTTAATAAAATATTAATTTAGACATTTATTGAAACTAAGATTAACAAAACGAGTAAAAACTATAGATTGAGAATAATATCCCTCACATTGAATTAATTAGTATAAAGGGTAACATGGGAAGAAAATCTTATCAAGATTAAATTTCATTTTCACAATTAGTAAAATCAAAAGTTGTCACCCCTAAATTATCATAAAAGTTTAATTGATTTTGTCATCAACAATTATCCTCGAGATTACATAACCAAGGTCATAAATACGGCACATACATGATATACACCGTTAAATATCATAGGCACAAAATCAGGAAAAACCTAACCCATGTAAACCAATCTAATCCATCACCAAAGAAAAGCAACCATTTAATCCAAGGTGAGTTTAATCAATTGTTACCTAAACTAATTTAGCTATAAAGCATATTAAACGACATGGAATTAAGGAAAAGTAATGAATAAGAAGGTAAAACTAATTATCAAAGAAGGAAAGCTAATTACCAAAGCTTGAAAATAAGAAATACAAATTATATTAATGAGGAAGATGATGAATAGTGTACTTACAAGATAAAAAAATCAAACCCTAGGAGAGGCGAGATCCAACACAAAATATCGTCCTGACTAAAAACTAATACAAAAACTAGTAATGAACTAATAAATAAAACTTACATATATATAGTAAAGGATTAAAAAAAGAAAACATATTAAAATATCTCGAAATATTTTATTTCTAGTTGTGAGAATCGGTTCCCTTGGTAAAATTCAACAAAAATATAGATCTGTGTAAACAATAAGAATCGATTATCAAAAAGTGAGAATCGATTCCTTTAACTCTTTTCAAGACATATAGCTGGAGCATAGTGAGATTAAATTCTCAAAAAATGAGAATCTATTCCCTTTGTAAGTTTCATCTTCGAGAGCGTCCGATATGAATCGACGTAACTTCTTCACCTAAATTGAGAATGTCACATGATCAACGACCATGTGAAGTTAATTCGACACATACAAAACCATGCATTCCAAATGCGCAAATTATAAAGTTTGAAATTACAAAAAATTCCCTTAAAGTTTCATCTTGCAACGAATCTTTCCCAAAATGTAACCAATTACTTTGCTAAGCATTCAAATATCTACAAAAGCTCAGGTAAACCTTGCAAATCATATATATTTAAAACAAAGTCTAACCAATATATGAGCATAAAAATAAAAAATAATGGATACAACGTAAGAATAAAAGGGTTATGCACTAAATCCATTATTAGTTAACTCTACTTAATGTTATTTAACACCAATAATTATGTTAGTGAAACAATTAAGCCTACCCCCAATGTAGCGCGTACCAGCTAAATCAACATACCCTGTACCCGTTCCCATACTACATACCAAAGTGACCCATGTACCATGTAATATTGGTATCGTGTATTGTATCGAGATACAAAATGATATGCCTCGGATATAGGACATTTGTGATACCATTTATTTTGTATTGTATTAGGATGTGTATGAGATATTGCAAGGTACTGGAAACAAAGGATATAGTACTTCAAGAATCAAAATCACCTTTGTAAAGACGTCAACCAAAAAAAAGAACATAAGGACATGTTCCCAACATGTCCCTAAAATGATTTTTTTACCCCATAAAATAAAACGTGTATTTAGAAGGTTTTTAAACCTCGAGTAAAATTGGATGGGAAATTTAATCACGTATAAATTGGTTATGAATCTAGTTCATCTCGAGTAAAAAAAAGAACACATATATGGTTATGATACTAGTTTACGTATAAATTTTACGAAACATTTAATCACTTGTAAATTAAAACTCCCTTTTATTGTAAAAAATGACCATAAAATATGAATAAAATAGAAGCGAACCAGCTGTCCACCCTAACAAATTATAATGGAATTCCAAACCTATATATTAAAAAAAGATAAAATCTATGATATATTCCATCAAAATCATCATAACAAACAACTTGAAACCTTGCAAAAATGAGCTTAAATCTACCTCTACCAATAACCGCTTGACACACGAGTCTCATTTTTTATATAGGGGAAAAGCTCATAAGTGATATCTCAAACCTCGCTAAAATCAACAACTCAAGCGACTTTGGATATTACTGAATCTAGATTAATGATGGCTATATTTTTTGAATATATACATACAACCAATCAAGGTCCACTACGAACCAAACCGTGCAAACAATCTATATGGACCAGTTTTTTGAATTAGTAAAAATTAAATTTTTTGAACAAACTTTATAAATATGATATCCGCAGCGAGCATATCATATACAAAAAAATTGAGAGATTTAATCAGGAAATTGGTGAAACTCAAATGTGATGAATGTGTGTATTTTTTTTATAAAATTTGATGTTGATCTCGCCCACCAAGTTTGGTTAAATAGTTTAATTTTTTGGTATTTTTAAACATTGCGTGAACAATTGGTCCGCTCAGAAGCCTGCTTGTACTTATAACATGTATTCATATGTTCCGCCGTATATTTTATTCTTTCTCGTATCCTTTCATGACATTCATTTTTGTTTTATATTTAATGTAGCTAAGGCGCATCCATAAAAGATTTTTTTGTATTTGTTTATTTTCTTCAATGAACAATTTACTCTGCTTTGTATGGATTTGTACTGAGTAAAACACTACATATATTGGATATTTCTATATTAGATGGACTGTTTTTATTGGTAGTGTTTGTGATTAAAATTTTGCTTAACATGCTCGTTATCTAGTTAGATTTGTATTTTCATGGTTGCTATGCCATTTATCTTAGACTAGTACTTTTATATCACTTTATCTATTTATATACTAGTATTGATTAGTGAATGAAGTTACGATTACTGAATTTCCCCTTTTTCCTTTCGAGACAATAGGTGGAGTATTTGTGATATGAATGTATATGAAATGATTATTTACGTTCTCTTGAATTTTCTATATGTCACAGGTTTATTTAAGTGTGTAGTATATAAGGTTCGTGATGTACCGAGAAAGAGTGGATACTAAGGTCGTACAACATACCATATATGCTCGGGGGGATATGGACTGGGTAGATACAGTTTATAAGTTTTTTATCCCATTCACTTTTATAGGGATCTTTTCCAACTTTTATTTTCATCCCTAAATAGCAAGATGGACATATTTGTAAGAACATTTTCAATATCGGTTTCAATTTTTGCTCTATTCTCAAACTTGACAATATGTAGGTTTATGTGTTTTGAGTCTTGAGTTCTAGCGGAGACATTGAGAAGAAGACAAACAATTTTCTTTATTCTGTATGGATTTGTACTAAATGGAAGACTCGCATATTATACCGTACCAATGTAGCCATTTTTCAAAGTCTTAAGGCAAATGGGGATCATTCCATAGAAAATATATTTTTTTTCTTTAGACAAATCATAAGAATATTGGCTTTTAGTCAAATTGTTGTAGCTTGTTGAAAGACCTTTATGGGTTCTTTTTCTTATAAATGATATAGTTCCCTTTGATGGCTATTCTGTTAATCGATGTTTAAGCACATCCTTTATTAATCATTTTGAAAAGTACATTGATCGATGCCATTTGATTTGGTCTTTGATGATGGATGTCGATAAATTCCATTTTTAGTTGGCTCGGTGGATATGAAGGATTGATTATTTTACTCATTTTACCTTTTCGTTATTTTATGTTTCAAGTTGGACATGTTTATCACACGCATACTTGAAGGTGATGTTTTATAATATATATAGGGAGCCTATTATTTATTAGTGAGACAGTACGCTGTAATGATTTTACTATTGAAATGTGTGTTTATAGGTGGTGCTGTAATTTTCCATATGAGGTAAATTCTACTTTAATGCTATAAATTATTTCATTTTTGTGGGTAGAGAGTATCAAGTAATACTCTCCCACTCTTGTTTTCACATTTTATTTACTTTCTATCTTGTTCCACCAACCTTGAAATTCAACTAATTTTTAGTTACGGAAGAATATATACCCCGTTCAACTTATCCACATTCAAATTACAAAGCATTTTTTTTCACATACAGAGAGCAAATTAAAAAAAAAAGATTATTTAAATAAATCTTAAAGATATTTATGGTGATTGTTTGTGTTTAAATTTGGTTTGATGATTTGGAATAGTCTTAGCTTAATTAAACTCATAATTATAACCACATATAAAAAATAAGGTAGAGAGAGTTGAGAAACAAAGAGAAAGACACAAAGATTTACGTGGTTCAACCCAATGAGGGGCCTACATCCACGGGGGTAATGTCACTATGTTTTTAGGGTTTTGATACAAAATTCTCAAGAACTCTCTAGGGTTTCGTAAAAAAGTTTTCAGTTGCCTTTAGCTGAGAGAGGTAACTGTCTATTTATAGTAATGAGAAGTTGGAGAGATGGAATACCTTTATAGCTTAGGTATTTACATCTTTATATGATAATTTCCAACTGTATATTCTTCACGTGCATGTGCATGGTGACTATTGAGAGTGTCATGTGTGTTTGTTCACACTATGACTGTTCATATTCTTAGGGGTGGTTGGCCAGCCTGTCGACCAACGAGATAACTGAGTTGACCACATAAATTTGTCATTTCTAGGTCCATTGAGTATGATGACATATGTCACCTTTTTATTGGTCCACGTGGTGTTATTATTTTATGCTACAACAAAGGCCCTCGATACTTCAATCTTGATTGGAGTGATATGATGACTGAAAGGATGAAGTATTATCTGTCAGGAGTTACTTGGCAGTCTAGAAGCGTCTAGTCGGCTACCTACCATTGAGACTTATAAAATTGAGACTAACGCATTAAAGCAGTGGAAATTTTGTAAATAGCTGGAAAAATAGCAAATCGCCCGGGGGTACCCTAGTCATTTTGCATATAAGATAAATAAGACGTCGTCGAAACCTGAAGCAGTGGTACACTTAATCATTTTAAAATTAGTAGCCCAGGAAACGTCACAAATCCTATAAAGTATAATTTTCCTTTTAGTTCCTTCTCACCCTGAATTTTAAATTCATCTATTCATTCTTAAGCTTTTACCCTGACATTTGTGAGAGAACTGTTGTTGTGTCTTGCTTTCAATGTAAGAACTCTTTCTTCCTTGTATTTTCCTTTCTTCATTGACACAATGGTGTATACCGTAGATGACAGATCTTTAGAAACCTTTAGAACAAAACATAGGATCCTTGATTGGGTAAAAACGAAGTTGGTGATAGGTCCTTATGACCAGTGTTCATTAGAAGAGGGTCATTGGCCCACTACTATATTTATTACAGAGTGTGGAGTTACTTTCCCACCTAATCATTTATTTCATGAATTCGATAAATATTTTAATGTGGTCCTAGCGCAAGTGTCACCCAATACACGAAGGGTGC
Organism: Sambucus nigra; assembly: GCA_949130495.1. NCBI lineage: Eukaryota > Viridiplantae > Streptophyta > Magnoliopsida > Dipsacales > Adoxaceae > Sambucus > Sambucus nigra. Next base: position 330,138 of record CASBWL010000019.1, on the reverse strand, counting down.
TAAAAGGGGTCAATCGTATTAGTGAGCGATTTGGAACCCACATAGGAATAACTTAATTAATGTGTTGCTACAGTTGGGGGATCACAATCGATAATATTTACTATTTGAAGACCAGATACTCAAATTGGGATCTAGTAGTAAATTTTCCCAATTCCAATAAGGATTATTGGGATTATGGAATAATAGTAAATGATTGGCCATTTAACCCTCTTCCTGAGGGTAAGGAATAAAATAGGCCCCGTTGGCCTCAGAAGGACAAGGCATAGGTTTATTTCTTTTATTCTTGTATATTTTTCTTTGTTAATTATTTTTAGCACATTTTGTTACTAATCAATGCTTATTGTCTTTGTATTTGACTGAGAAGAGAAAAAAAGATATCCCACACCCGTCTGAAGTTTACTTTTTACACTGAAAAATTATTTGGTCCATTCAATAGAGAATTGGGGGAAGTCACCCTCACTTGGTGTCAGTTTTGTTGGATTACCAGAGCTCTATCACATATTTTGTTGCTCGACCAACTGGAAATATTCCTTTAGCCCCCATTAATTTAGATGAGTCAACCTCATTTTCTTCGGTTGTTAGTTCATAATATTTTCCTCAAGTGGAAGTAGATTTTACTGTTGGAGGTACATCTTATTTCTTTGAATCTATAGATATCACTCTCATTTCGACCACAACTTCATCCCTAGAAATGGTGAAGAGGAAGATCCCAAACCTTTTTGCTGGATCTAAGTTTCCTTTTCTTTAACCGAGAAGAGAAAGGCTGATGTTAGGGGTTCAAAACTCCCTGTGGTTATGGAACAATCTTCCATAAAAATTAGGATCCTCAATTTAAGAGGCTGGATAAAGGGCTTGATGCTCATCTGGAATGGTCAAGGAAGGACCAATCCGACCAAGGCCATGGTGGTGCCCCTTCTGTGGCAATGAACCCCGGCCTTTCTCGAGGGTTGATCGATTTATGAATCCTTCCTAATGATAAAGTCATTATTGCTACCCTTTATAGGGATAGGTTATTGAAGAAGGCCAATCAAAACTTGGCTTTAGTAACCACTTCTTTTGCTGACTTCAGTAATATTTTTGGGACTTTGTAGTTTTTGGCTGATTATGATCAACCGTTGGGAAGTGACAACTAATTAAGGGAGTCCTATGTTAATGTTGAGGTTGCCTTACGAGGTATGAAGGAGTCTTTGGATGCTATAAAGAGAGTACACGAGGCCACTGATGAGAATGCTACAAGTGATGAAGTGAAGAAGTCTCAGCATGACAAAAGGCTGCTCAGGATGCGAAGAAGATAGCCAATGATGCCACTAATAAAATTTGGGAGCTAAAGGCCGAGGCAAATATAGAGGATGAATATTCTTATATCCAGGGATGGGATAAAGCATTCTCCACTGTAGCCCTGCAAGTGGAGTGTCTAAAGAAATCCTCCTTCAAAGAGGGATAGAATGCTACCCTGACCCAGGGCAGCACTACCTTGGATTCTAAAATCTTCCTCTATCAGAACCCTGACACTCCTCTAGTGATTGAAGAGGAGGTTGATGATTAAGAAGGGATGGATGAGTCTTATTACCCCAATGAATGGCCATAATTGTTGCTCGTCCCGAGGATGAAGTCACTCAGGAAAAATATATGGTGTAGATGATTAGGGTCTTTCTTTTATGGGATTTTCGTTGTATTTTTTTATTTTTTGTAATCTGTACAATTTCTTCTTGTAACTCTCCTTTACATTTCTAATAAAATTTCTTTTTTTCTTCTAGTAGCATTGTTGTCCATTATGAACTTTTCTCTTAAACTTTCCATACTTATGCCATGTTTTATTCCATTCAGTTTACTTCAGGAAAAACTATTTTTGTAGTTGTCGAGATTGAACTCTATAGGAGGAGTGTTCAATTATTTGGGGCAGGTCATGAAGAACTTGATGAAGATGAACTGGAATAATTTCTAGGCATAGGGGTTTCTGATCAAGTCAAACAAGCATATCACGCAGTGGTGACAAATGCTTCATATTACGAAATGATACATCAGATGTAGAAAGATCATAAAGAAGCACTTTCTAGTATGTAAGTCGACTATGGAAAGAAGTTTTCCCTACTCAATGGTGAAAGCGATTTTGATAAGAAATCGCAAGATATATTTTTGGCATTTCTAAAAAGGAATTTATTTTGAAGTCTGAGGTGAAAAGTTCTTGGGAGGTAGCCGGTCTGTTGGAATTAAAGCCCTTATGTATAATAATCATATGATAGGGTTTATTTGTTTATGAGTGTAGAGATACATAAGTCTTCATCTAGTTGGATAAAATTTTGGCAAGATATTTTTGTAATTAGAGTCTAGGTTAGATACCAGACCCAACTCACTAATAGCCCAACTCTTCTAGAAGTCCAAGGAAGGTAGTCTCACACCTTTATTTTCTTAGGAAATTCTCAATAGGGTCACTCTAATACACAATCACATCACACACCTTTTATTGTTGCTTATTTCTTTTGTGTGTATTTGTTGGTAGCTCATTGAATTTTTTTTTGGTTTAAAACAATTTAAAATCTAATTAAAATGGAATTTATACTTTTTTGATTTAATTTGTTTAATTAATTCATTAACTCCAATAAAGTGGAAAATATGAAAACATCATATTTAAGTGTTAATTTTCTAAAAATAATTTTGTCATATTTCTCTTATTTTTCAAATTTAATTTGGATTTAAATCTAATTTAAAAGAAAAAAGAAAGATGATTGTTTTTAATTAAAAAGGAAATACTGTATTAATACTTGATACATTTGGAATTGTAAGTATATTTGTAGTTAGCCGATAAGCTTTTAGTTTGGTAGAACTGTCTAACACGTGTTGCCATCTTAGACTATTAATGTGTGTTTCTTTGGGAACCATGGGATCTATTGTTAATCAAAGGCTAGTGTTTTAACTTTGTAATCCTTATGCCGCATTAATTAATCAATCAGCTCACACACCTCTATCTATAAATTAGACCAGTCAGTTCTAATTTTCACATCACAAGATAGAGTAAGGAAACTTTGCCAAAATAATTCTAGAGAGAGAAATAAGAGAGAGAGTGTTGCACACACAAACACACACTACAAATATTTGTGATGTTGATGAACTAACTTCCCAATAGTTTGTTTCTTCATCATAAACACACAAACATCCAGGCTTTCTTGATGTATATAGTGTTTTAAAAATAAAAAGAGTTTCATCTTGAAACTTAGTTTTTGTGTAACATCTTTCACTTAGGGAAACTTTTCTTGAGTAAAGTTTTCAAAACCCTTAGTCTTTTTTCATAAAAAATGTAGCTTAACTTATATCTTTATTTTGTGAAACTCTCACTCTTACCTGTTCTTGTTGTTCTTGTTTGTTCCCAAACAGTTTTGGCATTTTGGAAGGTTGATCCTTGGATCAAGGCATTTTGTCCCCGAGTTTGAAGCTAAACAGTTTTGTAATTTGTTAGATCTGAATTTTCTATTTACATGTTCTTGGTCTAACATATCAAAAGAAAACACGTATATAACTGAACTAATCTTGTGTTAACTAGACTTTTTACCATTGCCAAGATATTAAAAACATTTAAATTTGGTTCTTGACTTAAACATTGAACTACTATAAAAGAACCTGTATATAGACCATAACAAGACCTTCTAATATGTAAGGACAAATTTCAATTTGAGTCAATTTGTATGTGTTGACTTAATTTCAGACAAAGCTCTTTGAGTCATAGGATAGAAATTGAGTTAGTGACCTTTCAAGCCAATAACATTTTTATTGAAGATGTAGCGGCCAAGTCGAAGATATCACATTCCTATGCCTTGTTTCGTGCCATGTTTCGTTATCAACATTCCAAGTATCTCTCAGGTATGAATGAATATTTTATGTTGAGCCTTTGAAATATATTATTGGGTGTAAGAATTTTTATTAAGCTATTTTAAAATGACTTTATATTTTTTTAAGAAAAGTATTTTTTTCCCAGGTCATTCGAATGAGATTTGGCGTTCGTTCGAATGACTTATAATGAATTCTATTTATGGATTCTGTTAACTTCTTGTTAGAAGTTTTGTTCTTATCTCGTTCGAACGAGATTGCTTTTTCATTCGAACGATCGAAGTAGTTTTTGTCAAAAGTCAGTTGTTGAAGCAGTTTTTGTACACAACTTCCCACTACTTTTCTCTAACCATTTAAGTAGTACGGGAGATCAGTTTTTGCAGATACTTTTCCAAATTCTTAGTGTGAGAAACCGTTAGAAAAGTTCAAGACTTTTTTTTTCTAAACTAATGGTTTAACTTTCAAAACAAAAACCAAGTTTCACACCCAATTATTTTATGATCCAAGCTTCTACATGATATATGTTTGAGATCAAGTTTTGGCATCGGGTCTGTCATTCTCTACATCATTCAGATTATTTCTTGCAGAGGACTCCATGTTCATTGGCGTACATATAATGGACTCCGTATGCGTGACGGTAGCAGTGCCCCATCGGTGGACCCCGAGATATAGGTGGACTCCAACATTGTCACTAGGCAGAGGTCGAAGGAACGAAGAGCGTCAAGGCTTGTGAGGGCATCAAGTTATTGTGTATGTATTCTACATGTACTTTTGTAATTTCGTACTTAGTGGACTTTCGGCTGGGCCGTCCAAGGTTTTTCCCGTTATGAGTTTCCTTGTACATTGCGGCATTGTGGTGGTTTATTTTATCTTAAAAATTCACACCAAGATGCATGCTTAGGTTAAAAAGATAAAATTGGTTTAAACACAAAAACGGTGTAATTTGAGCTTAATTAATTTGGATTGTGTTAGTCTTAGAAAAAGTTTAATTTGGCAAAATTCTTGTTTTGTTTGGTTTGTATAAATTTGAACTTGAATTGAAGTTTTGTTTGAGAAGAGAAAATTAATTTAAAGGAAATAAAAAGGATTTGGATTATCTGAACCATCGGCCACTTTCGAGTAGTATCAAGGCATATTCACATAATTCGTGGCTTCTCAAATTGTTATTAGAGCAGGGTCACTAAATTATCATGCTAGGTCCTTTTACATTTGGATATGGATAATTTATCATTTTGCGTTTCCTATTTTTGATGGTTCTAACTACGCGTATTGGAAATAGCGTATGAGCTCATCACTTAACTCGTTAGTTGAGCGGGTTTGGTAAACGGTTGTTAGAGGGTGGTCGCCACCAACATGTTTAGTAAGAGACGTTCGTGTTCCTAAACGCGTAGAAATATGGAGTGAGTATGAGTTCACTACAAAAAAATGCTGTATTGGGATTGGTATATTAGGGACGGTTTTGAGTAACTGTCCCTAAATATAATTATTTGGAACGACAAAATCATCCATTCTATATACGTGTATTATTAGGGACGGTTTGGCTCACCCATCCAAAATGTCACCTTAAAAAGGGATTATAAGGAACAGTTGTTTTTCCGTCCCTTAAAAGTTGGTCTTAAAACTTTTAAGAGATTTTTTTTCCTTTCCAATTCATTTAGAACGTTCCCTCTCATCCCCAAATTAACTTCCCCCTCAAAATCACGATTTGCTGGCTCCATAGCCGCAAGATCTCTACCTCTCTTTGGATTTGCTGGCTCCATAACCGCAAGCTCTCTCTCTCAATTGGCGGCGACCCAAAACCCTCATCAAGCCCGAAACCCTCATCAATTGATTTTTTCCACATCTCTATGGGCTCGTCGGCGATTAACTTGGTTTTTGATTATATGGTATCAGATGACGTTCACTCTAGATATTAATTTTAGTTTTATTATAAAGAATGTTTAGGTAGTTCAAACTTCCTTTTTATTTTTATTGTGATTTCTTTAATATAGGTATGGTTTCACTGGTAAAACATTTACATGGTTTGGAATTTTCGTATTTGTTAGGTTGTAAGATGATGATAATGATTTGGAACAGAAATACTCTTTCTTTTAATTACTTTATCGACAGTTGAAAGTAATTTCTTCTTTTTATTATATTTTTATTTTTGTTTTAGGTGACATGGTTTGTAGGCTTGTGTGCGCATACACAGGGGTTGAGATTATTTCCATTCTTGCGGTTTAAACATGTCTTGGTGTGTGGGCGCATGTCTTGGTTTGCAATTGTATAGATATAACTGAATCATGTTTGTTTTTGTAATTTTTGTCAAATTGTAGGAAAAATAAGTCTTGAAGCTTTATAATAACATGGTACAACTTGGAAAAGAGGTGTGTATTAAATTTTGCTTTATGCTTCTTCATATTAGAGAGTAAAATTTTCAATAGGTGATTATTTGATTTTTTTAGTTTTCTTTTAAATATATGCAAGACTCATTATTTAGATATGTGTCCATACTCTATTGATGCAAATATTTGATTTTTTTTTTATGAAAATAGGAAATAGATCGTGAGCAAAGAGAACCAACGCATTAATCTTCGAACCCTTGAAAACATCAAGGTCATCAGACTTCTCATAAATAAACTCTCAATCCATATCCTCAAAAAACCCACATCTATACACACCACAATCTTTTACATAAGGTTTTAATGTAAACGTACACTACTATGAGCTGCCAGAATACTAAACGACCGTGGCCACTAATTTATTAGTAATTAATTTCATAGGTAGTCTACCAAGAGCCACTCTTCCTCAATTTCCATGTTAAGAACTGTAGTTCTTTTTTCAAAATTACTTATAGGGATTAACGCGATCAGTGACGAGAAAATATCAAGTGTAATGGTTTTTTTTGTTAAATTGTATCACATACAACATAAGCTATTACTTTCTCTCCAACTCACAGTTTCACAAATTTTCAGAAATTGTATTGATTTCTGATACTACTATGTCACCAAATAGTGTTACACTTAATATTTTTCCAACATGATTTTTAGTGTTTCTCAATATAAATGGAGATGACTGCCTTATTTACTACATGGAGTTATCTGAACATCAAAGTGTTAACAAAACACATACTGAGACTCTTACCATTGCCTTGGCTATCACCTCAACTTGCCACTCTCACAAGGCACGGGATATCAATTGTGTATAACTCCATTATAATTTTATTCTGCTTTTCAATCCTTGTACTTGGGTCTATATGCTTAGAGGGTTATATTTTCCAGATGTTGTAGAACAACAATTAGACCATCAAACTTCTACACAAGTCAATTGAAGCATTCCAAATCATTGGTACCTGAGTGAGTTAAATTTAAGTAGGAAAATTTGATTTCCTGGATTTGTGGATTTTATCAACATTGTAGAGAAAAGCGTAATGGCGTTGGTACCTTGATTTGTGGGTTTATTCAGCATTGGATTTGGTAACTTTCATTTGAATTTAATCGCATTTCTAATGGAGTTGTCCATAGAGAGAAGTGTAAATTCTTTTAGCTCAACCCAATTGTAGTTTAACCCATCCTCATAGCATTTCAATCCAGCATCAAAGCTCTAGTACCTTGCGGGTACGTCTATCAATGGATTAGGACTTGATCATACATAGTAGGATCTTCATGGAAACTCTCGCATGCTAAATTTATCATATCATGCTAATATACTCCCAATCACAAATTAAGTCTTTTTTTCCTTTTTTGTAATTCGATCTTCCCTTAATGTCAATTGCCTTTATTTGCAGCCAAAATCGATCAGGTGAAGGATCCTCAAAATCTTTAAAATTCCCCGACGAAGTATAGAGATCTCCCCTCGATGACCCGTCCCCTTTTTTTTAAATAGATGCCTCCATTGCAGCATTGAGATTTCCAGGCCTCGAGTCATATATCCTAGCCACAACTGTCAAATCTCAAGGTACTCGATTTCTCCTATTTTCATATTTTCTTACTTTTGATATTTCGATCCCCTAGATGATAATTATACGTTGGTGCTTGGGAGTAGATCGGACAAATACATACTTAATTATATATATTACCCTCAAATTTTGAGAACATCAAAATCAAGTCCAACTGAAAATTTAACATATATGTACATAATGAAATATATGTAGAACATATAATATACATGCCTAAAGTTTAAAGTTGATTTAAAGAATCTTTCCCAATGGATTTGTAGTCCTATAAGTAACAATCATCCTCTTGTTGAAGTCTTCAACGGTGGTGACAATTGATGAAGATTTCGTAGCCTTAGCAATTCTAGCCACAATAATCGGGGCTTCGATTTTATGTGAGCAAATAAGTAACAAGTTTTCGTCAATCGAAATTGGAAAAAAATTAAGAGATAGATAGAAGAGATGGGTTCCCATGGAGAGAGAGAGAGAGAAAGAGTAAGAGTGTCTGGGAGAATAATGAGAGTTACACCTAACAAATATATACTTAACTATATTCACAATGTTTAGTTGTTTCATTTAGTTGAAAATTCATGTTTGTATGGATCCATTTCTATCTTTGCATTGTTTGTTTAATTTTACTATTTTGTTGAAAACCCATTCTTTTTCTGGATCAGTTGTTCAATCTTTGTATCAATTTTCCATTTCAGCTAGGTGACTTAATTAAGAATCTATAAGATCCACAAATTTTTGCCACTATAATTATTAGTCAATTCTTGTAATTGTAGTGATACTTTTTACACTTGACAAAATCAAGTTTTTGTTTCTTTCCCTCAATTTTAGAAGCTTTTGTATATTATCCTCTTCATTGTGTGTACCTAACTTCTACTATGGGTCCATAAAAAGCCAAAAATATAAAAAATGAACACAAGAGCTCTAATGTGATTCAATAAAATAGAATTTTCTTAAATACACTTAAAATAGTCCAATACATGAGGATGTCAGGTACGGTGGTTAGAATGCGCACGAGCTATGCACATTCTCACCTAAACCACTCAATCTCTTATGTGAAATAAACGCTAGAAAACTCTAATGTTTTTTCCTCAATGCCTCTTTCAATGAAGATGACTGTTGATGCAAAAAACTGGACCGAATCCCATTTTTATGATCACAGATAAATAGATAAAAGCAATCCAATCAAGCACATGAGAGACAAAGATTTTTAAAGTGGTTCGGCTATGAATAAAGCCTACGTCCACTATTATTTTATTCCCAGGGATTTACAATAGCACCATAGGGTGTAGAGAGAGAAATGATGTGTATCTTGTGTATGGTGTTTCTTGGTTCTCCCGGATCTCCTCCCTTTGGCTAAGGGAATACATGTATTTATAGTGATGGGAGATAAAGAGATTCATTATATGTAGACATTTATACATTATGTCTACATTCAACGAATCTAATTGTTGAATTACTTGGTATGCTATGTGTTGTCATACAGTCTTCCTAGTTGGTATGCCGACCAACTCTCCTCGGGTGTCGACCAACTCTCCTCGGGTGCCGACTAATTCTCCTCGGGTACTAACCAACTCTCCTCGGGTGCCGACTAACACTCCTCGGGTGCCGACCAACTCTCCTCGGGTGTCGAATATTGCCACGTAGGATGACATGTGTCCTTTTCTGATTGGTCCTCGTAGATGGAGAATTTTTGCGTTAACAGAAGCCCCCAATGCTCCATGCTTGATGGTTTACTTGAAAGGATGGAGTATTTATTCTGCAGTGTTGCTCGGTGCTCGTGAAATTATTGATCTACCTTCTTGATTTGTTCAACATAAAGTGCATTATCTCCTGGACAACATATGATGCAGGATGATCGATGGTTGCTAATCTTTCTTTAGAGGAACTCCGTGTGCTATGTATCTCCCCTGGGAATTTGGATGCAGCCATGCCATAGTATGCAACTTGTAGCTTGTCATAATCTTCAAGTATGTTGATTGGTTTGCTAGCTGACCAACTGCCTCCTATGCCGAGCAACTGAGTACTAACTTCACGTGATTGATTCTTCTAATTTATGATCCTCTGAATACTTTGTCGAGTAACATACTAGCTTTTGAACCCAACTCTTCAATATGATTAGTACCAAGCTAGTGGTGGACTTCGAAACATTTTCATACAACTTCTTCTTCAATGTTGGTCGGGACAGTAGTAGTAAAGATCTCAGTGCTGTAAATGCTAAATTTGACTTCTGAACTTCAATAGCATGTGCATAATAACTCCTGAATATGCCTCCTTCAATATGCCTCCTGAACTTCAATAACATGTGCATAATAACTCCTGAATATGCCTCCTGAACTTCAATAGCCTCCTGAACTTCAATAGTATGTGCATAATAACTCCTGAATATGCCTCCTGAACCTCATAAGCAAAATTAGATCCTGAGCAAGAAAAATAACTTCTGAATGATAATTAATTGGGGCTGAATCTGATGCTCGACTGCATGATGTTATGAGAATGTGCCACCGTATGAACAACTGGATTTTTAATAGAGCCCCCAAGTGTGGAATATGATCTTTTAATGCTTTCTCGGCCTTAAAGTATGTTATTTGACAGATTTCCCTGTTTTGCATAGACAATAAGATTTGTTCCACCTGCTGTTTGCTGTTCGACCAATCGGAGTTGATGGAGATTAATTCCCGACCAACCTGAGTTGGTGGATTTTCTTCACGACCAACTTCGGTACTTTTGAAAAATATTTTTTCTTCCCAACCAACCTTAGTTGGCATTTTTGGGAAATAGTTTTACTTCCTAACCAACCTGAGTTGGCATTTTTAGGAATATTTTTGCTTCCTAAACAACTTGAGTTGGCATTTTTAGGAATATTTTTTCTTCCTAACCAACCTGAGTTGGCATTTTTAGGAATATTTTTGCTTCCTAACCAACTTGAGTTGGCATTTTTTGGAATATTTTTTCTTCCTAACCATCCTGAGTTGGTATTTTTAGGAATATTTTTTCTTCCTAACCAACCTGAGTTGGCATTTTTAGGAATATTTTTGCTTCCTAACCAACCCGAGTTGGCATTTTTAGGAATATGATATAATAATTGCTGGAGACATCCTTGAAGCTGACCAAATTATTGTTGGGAATAAGATATAATAATTGCTGGAGACATCCTTGAAGCTGAATATATATAGAGAGAAGAAATTTTTCGAGCTCCATGCTGAATATAAATAAGAATTATCCCTACCAACTATTCGTTGGGGGCGAAATATAATAAATGTTATAGTTCTTCCTCGGAGCTGAATATGAATATCTCGCCGAGTTCCGTGTTGAGATGAATATACAATATGAATCCCAAGGGATATATAGAATAATTCGTGCCTGAGCAGATATCTCCGAGTAATAATATATAATGCCTCGCTGAGGTGAAATGATAATAGTTTCCAGATTGTTTCCGAGCATTCGTCGGCGTTGAGTCTTGTACCTATAAAAATTAATATCTTACTCTACCATATGTGTAGGCTGAATTGATTAGTCAGGAGAAGAATTTAATCATCCAATAAATATATGATAGGTATATGTTTGAGAAATAAAAATATTAATTTTAAAAAATGAAATAATATATGCCGGTTGATATGTCGAGGCAAAATTGCCTGATGTCGAGCAATACTAGTTTCCAGAGGTTTACAAGAGCTTTCATCGGGATTGAATTTCGTCCCTATGAAATTTTAATAAGCTACCCGAGCACCTGTCGAGACTAGAGAAAATAATTATTATCATGAGAATAATTATTCAGCCAAACAATATGTGATCTGTATCAGCATAAAATAATACAAATTTCAAAATATGAAATAATATTTTTGTGCCACACGTGTATTTCATGAGCAAATTTTAATAAAAATGCTAAGCATTTTAATTTTAAGTAAAAGACCAAATATAAATTGGTTTTTTAGAAATTATTTATCAATTTAGGAATTATTTGAAAGTCAATAAATGATCAAATATAATATTTCGGTCTTGGAATATTTTTCACATAAAGTTTCTGTGGATTAGAAAATAACCAAGTATGCATTTTAATTTTTCTCCATGTAAATTTTCAATTAGGAATTTCATGTTTTGAATTAATAAAGGATAAGTATAAGAATAAGGGGATAGTCTTGTCCTTTGGAAGCGAAGTAGTGATTTTGTCAAAATCAAAAAGAGAGAACCAAAGGAATCGTCAATTTTCAATTCTGGTATTAGTTTTCTACTGCCTCCGACCAAGGTTGAGATGTTGCTGACCAACAATTGATTTTCTCAACCAACTATATACACGTCGACCAACAATAGGTACATCCGAGTAGAAATAGATGTAGCCGATCAACGAATGGGAGCTCGGTAACTCCTCAAATTGCATAATATCCATCACCGATCATAATGAAATGCCTCCGACCAACATTTGATTTTTTCGACTAGCTATATATAGTGGACCAACACAATTGGTGCTGGTGATGTTTATTGTTGTAGTACTGGTTGCCGACCTTCTCTCCAATAATCATTCAACCATACTTACAATTATGAGGTGCCCCGACCTTTTACAGCCGACCCATGCCAGAAGTTTTTCAACCGTTCTTTGTTGATGACTGGAATTGGTAAACTGAAATTCGGTGGAGGATTGTTGCCGACTTGATGCCGACCAAGTGTATGAGAACTGCCGAGTAGAAATAGATGCCACCGACCAATAAATAGTAAGTCGTGGAGCTCCTCTTGATGTATAATACATGATAAAAGGATAACTGTTGGGGGTGAATCTTGTACATGAGGCATTTAATAAGTTGCTCGAACACCTGTTGAGATTGATTCTCATAGAAATTATCATTAACAAAAATTTTCAGCTAAATATCATATAATATGTATCAGCTCAGACATAAGGCAATAAAAATTTCAAAATATGAAATAAAATGTTTTGTGCCAAATGTGTGTCAATATGAGCAATTTTTTATCAACTAGATGTCATAAGGTTTGATTTGGGTTTTTTATAAAATAATTTTATTTTTAAATAAATGCTCAAATATGGGATCGAAAAATTTAATCTAAGATAAAGTTCAGGGATATATTTTATTTAATTTTAAAACATTTATTTTGTTAGAGAAGTGTGAGAAAAATAAATAGGTAGTAATGGTAATAATTTTGACTTTGTCAAAATTAATAATCTGGGCAAATAAATTTGTCATCCCTCCATTTTAGCATTCCTCGTCAATAGGTGATAACCATCTATGACCAGTGGTATCGCCGACCAGCATCGTGTGACGTCAGTGTTGGGATGCCTTCGTTTTGATCTGCTGACCATGTACATACGATCAAGAAGCCTTTGTTTTGGCTAAAACTTGTTTCCGACCAACTTTGGCCTTTTAAGTTATTGACCAACTTATTTCTTTGTTATCAAAAGTAGATGTCGACCAGATGTTCTTGTTTTGAAACAACCACCGAGGTGTTGCCAATCTATTCCGATGTTGCTGATGGATCTTCACAGCCTACCACCGACCAACAAAAATGGTCTGGTGAAATTCTCGATCAATAAATAGGTTCACCGACCAATTGCATAACACCATTAGATGTCTCCGAACAATAAAATTTCACCTAGTTTAGTTGGTCGGGAGGCATTTCAAACTGGGTGAAGCCCTCTACCGACCAATATATAACTGCTGCCAACTAGAATCAGGTGCCTCCGACCAGAAGATTTTGTTGATTGTGATTGGAAAATTTGGTGAAGTTGTTCGTGTTTTCTTCACAAATGACCACTGACCAACAAGGATGATCCGGTAAACAAATTTTGGTCAGGTAACGACCAGATGTCGCCGACCAACAGCAGATGGTTCCGACCAACAAAAATGCTGCCGACCAACAATACTTGTCAACGAGATATACTGAGGAGATTACTTCTTTATTCCGATTAAGTAGAGAAAAAATTCACATAGTTTTTCACCGACCAGAAATACTCATCCGGCGACCTTCTTCTGGATTTTTCATCCTCACACAATTGATGCTAAACAGTAGTTGCAGATTCATGGGACCTTTGAGCCCAAGGCAAGCAGACTTTGAATCGGAGAGTAATATAATCCTTGGATTGAAATTTTTTGTTGATCTGAAACCGAACCAAGTTGTGAGGTGGATGATCGTCCTTGAATTGTAGCATATTTTTTTTATGCCGCCCAATTTTCATTAGTTTTGTTGCTATAGACGGTTGAAGTCAAAATGATTGATATGAATTTAATAAATCCAAAATTTCTTCACCTTCCTAGGAAAGTTTCTCCATTGCCCTTTCTTGAGCGACTGTTCATTTTTCATCTTCTTTACGAAAGTGGGTAAAGGTTTTTCAGGAGAGAGAAGGTTATTTTGGGTTTCCTTCCTATTTTCCATTTGTGGAGATAAAAATGCGGTGGATGATAAAAATCATTACGAAAATTATACCAAAGATTAATCATCGAATCAATAAATCAATCTTTACCAGAATTAATAAATCATAACAAATCAAAATTTTTAGATCTAAGAGATAACCAACAGAAATCATCAGATCTAAGAGAAAATATGATCAATATCCAAGAGGAAAAAGAATGGTTTTGAATTTTTACTCCCTTGTAGAAGATGTGTAATATGTGAATCAACATATGTCAAATCTTTTTCCTTGATGTAACTCATTACATAAACGTGTTTGCCCAGAACATTTTCAAGAAGAGTCATAGATGCTTAACGTTCATGATGAAAATTGTCTAACACTGAATATAAACACACACACACACACACACACACACACACACACACACACATATATATATATATATATATATATATATATATATATATTATTTTTTTATGAATCAAATTGATGAGAACTTTTGAAGCAGATCTGGGTCAGAATTGTGATTATCGAGAGAGAGAAATTGTTCTTGATTTTAACTTTTCCTATTCTCTGATTAAAAATATGATGGGAATTTGAATAGACATCAAAGATCTTACAAAATTTATAATGAAAATTATCAAATCTTACCACCATCATATATATTGGTATATGTAATCATTTAAAATATTTATTCCATGATATAAAATTGAAACTTGAGAATAAAGAAAAAAGTTATGATTTATGAAATCCACTATTTTTCAGATTTCTAAATAAGAATTAATCTAACAGTTATGATTTTAAAATCATGATATGCAATATTTTGCAGATAAAAATTGGACAATTAATTTATGTATATAAACATAAAAATCATGATTGAATCAAAAGATGTATGTATAATTGATTATACGTAGAGAAAATAAAAACTTAGCTTTTGATGGAGAACAATGCTTGTAACACGTTCCCACAGACGGCGCCAATTTGTTGATGCAAAAAACTGGACCGAATCCCATTTTTATGATCACAGATAAATAGATAAAAGCAATCCAATCAAGCACATGAGAGACAAAGATTTTAAAAGTGGTTCGGCTATGAATAAAGCTATGTCCACTGTTATTTTATTCCCAGGGGTTTACAATAGCACCATAGGGTGTAGAGAGAGAAATGATGTATATCTTGTGTATGGTGTTTCTTGGTTTTCCCGGATCTCCTCCCTTTGGCTAAGGGAATACATGTATTTATAGTGATGGGAGATAAAGAGATTCATTGTATGTAGACATTTATACATTATGTCTACATTCAACGAATCTAATTGTTGAATTGCTTGGTATGCTATGTGTTGTCATACAGTATAAATGTACATTAAGGTTCATTAAATGCGCTTCCATCTTCATTAATGCACATTAAATGCATAATTATCCTTTGATCTTCCTGGTTGGTATGCCGACCAACTCTCCTCGGGTGCCGACTAATTCTCCTCGGGTACTAACCAACTCTCCTCGGGTGCCGACTAACACTCCTCGGGTGCCGACCAACTCTCCTCGGGTGTCGAATATTGCCACGTAGGATGACATGTGTCCTTTTCTGATTGGTCCTCGTAGATGGAGAATTTTTGCGTTAACAATGATCATTCAATGTCAATAAAACTCTAAAGAATTTGGGGCAAAATAAACCATAATGTCATGTTTATACCCTAAGATTACATGTTAAAACCTCCTAAATAACCCTCATTAATTCCCAGCTGCTAGTATAATTAAGAACGCCCAGAAGATGTTTTACCATTTATAGAAATCTCGCCGTTGTCACAAACCCAGGCGCCTATCCATCTACAGAGAATTCGTTGTTGTTTTGGAAGATAAATTTTGCAAATTATTGTTTGTTTGGTTGAAGTTTTTGTGTATTAGTAGGATCTCAAATTGTTAAATTCACAAAACAAGTCTAAAATTTAGGAATAGAATCGACACCTGTGATTCAAACACTTGAAGGATATAAATTGAATTGACACTTGTGATTCAAACACCTGGGATTCATAAAAATTGTGAACGAGAGCTTAGGATTTTAGAGAGACCAATGGTTTAATATTTCACACCCTAGTTATGTTTCTACGTTTCCTGTGTTCTATATTCTTTTTTAACTTCTCTTTGACAATGCATGATATAGATTGAAATTATTATACCTACAAACATCATGGGCGGTTTAAATCGATCACAGTTTTTAAGACAACAACTGGTAGTCCTCTTAAAAGTTTTACTATATGGGCTCAAGTTTGTATTCCTGAACTCTTACCATTTTTTTTACTATTGGCTAAATAGGTTGCGACTTTCATAGTTTCTAAAATTCTGATGCAAGAGGAGGGGAGGTACTATTGTTGTATTGGCACAAAATGGTTTTATACAGTAAGATATCTTGTTGCTGGCATGCTCGACAACCTTTAAGAAAGACCTTCCCCGCAACTGCTAAATTATATTGTTCAGTGTTGTATTAGTCTTCCAGAAATGCCGAGGTATTTGTTTTTTTCATTACTACAAGAAAACAGTATTGCAATGTATTTATAACAGCTTTCTATTTAAGTATTTGTGGTCTTGATCTTTGGTTTTAAATGTAGGACTTGTAATTGATTACAATTCCGTTTACCTGCAAAATTAAAAGATGCTACCTTCATCAATATTCTTCGTGTAAGTCTCTTTTTTTGTATAAAATTTTTTCATATGTTTTTCAAGATTTCTTACGCTATATACACATTTGTAGGAACATCCATCAATCATGGCGCCGCTATAAACTTTACTCCACAATGTCAATGCAGGACAAACCAGAATCCATCGGTGAGGTATTTGCAACATTCTATAGACGCTATGTCTAGTGGAATTATGTTATTATACTAGTACAAATCAAGAGAAATATCATGATTCACACAGTTTACTTCAGAAAGGAAGTTTGCACGTGTTTTGTGCAATCCATGTATATATGAGTACCTTTGCGTTATAGAACCATATAGTTGATCTCTAAAAAAGAACAAAACTATTTATAGAGAACAAAATAAGAACTAAGTTTCCTTCTTTTTTGATAGAGTCGGTGCTTAGCCTGGAATTTTGGTTAATAGTTGAGGTCTCAGATGTCCTGTGGCCAAATGTCTTTATGTTTGGCTGGTACTCTATTGATTTTATTCAATATAAATGAAAGGTTAAACTGCTTGCTATTGATTTGACTTTGGGATGAAATTGGAACATTTAAGTTTGGGACATTTGCATTGTCGCACTTAATATATCTATTTTTTTTCAAAGCAAA
Source organism: Sambucus nigra (assembly GCA_949130495.1). NCBI lineage: Eukaryota > Viridiplantae > Streptophyta > Magnoliopsida > Dipsacales > Adoxaceae > Sambucus > Sambucus nigra. The sequence goes on along the minus strand of CASBWL010000019.1, from coordinate 312,751 downwards.
ACTCATTAAAATAAGTGAAGAATATTGAACTTTAGTCTCTAGGGCTTGAATGTTAAAATTTGAAATAACGAGATAGACCTTTCAAAATCCAATTGCCTCTTATCGTTGCTAACCAACAACCTGTAAAATGCTAAAATTCCAAGTGCCTCTTATCTGAAGAATGATTAAATTTAAGTTAAAAGATGGTAAAAAAAAAATAATCAAAAATCTAATTCCATTCAACTTTATATTGAAATATACACTTTTATTTAGGGTTAATGGAGTTTGGGGTCATTTTGAGTTTGAACCTCGCTCTTTCAATTTTTGCAATGCAAACCTCAATGTGCTTACTTTGAGCAATTTTAACCCTCCGCCGAGTCTTGTTAAGATACTAAAGCTTTGTGGATCTGTAAGTGACTCATTTTTCCCTTTAAAAATCCACCACCTAGAGCTTTAAGTTTTTCAGTACTTTTTCAATCATTATTTTCTTTTAATATAACTCCTTAAGGCTATTATATTGTGTTATCAGGCCATTATCTGTCCAAGAATAACTTTACAATCATTATATGCCAATCTCTCTCTATTCTTCAATGCTCCCAAAATAGTGCTGTATACAACATGCGTTGTGTGTGTATATATCTAATGTGCTTCTTCTTTTTTCTTTTTATTTTTTTAGGAACTATTCTATTCACTACACCAAAACAACAATTTGGCACATATTGATATTAAAAATCTGGCACAGTTTAAAACTGTGCCAAATTCTGGCACGGTTTAATGATAACCTGACACACTTTAAAACAGTGCCAAAATTTGGCACTATTTTGAAGTGTGCCAGAATTGAGCACACTTAACTAAAATATATAATACCCCCCAAAAATACTAAAATCACTTTGATCTCCCGCTCGTTCCCCTCTCTCATTTTCACAAGTCCCCGCTTGTTCCTTCAGCCAAAAACCAAATTTTTTTTCCAATCCATTTCCTCTTTCTCTCAATGCCATCACCCTACCCACCTTTTGCTGATAATTTCGACACCGTCACACCCTCTCCTCTTCGCCGAATGCCGTCGTCCTCCTCTCCTCCTTCCCTGCCTGCTGCTACCACCGGTCAGGTAAGAAAACTTACTTTTATTTTTGTTCTGTTTTGATTTTATGAGATATGGATAAGTGATTCTGTTTGATTTTTGGTTTTGGATGGGTTGTGGTGTGATGGGTTGTGCTGAAATGGGTTTAGTTTAGATGATATATAATTATTGATGTCAATTTGTGTAGCAATTAAGTAGTAATTGGTGTCAATTTTCTTTGGTTTGGTTTATTTGTATTTCAATATGAGTTGAAATTGTTAGATTATGTATATGAATTGACTTCTACTATGAATCGTTCATAAACCCCTTGAATATATGTGTAAATATTTAGAGAATGGAATCAAATTGATTAAGATTGAACTTTTAGGGTTCTTGATAGAGAATTGGGTTTTATCAGTAAATCTTGAATTAATTTTGTGTTTTTGATGTTTTAATCATGTTTAAATCATAGTTGATTTATTTAGATGTTATATGAATGATTTATGGGAGGTTTAGGGGTAATTAATGGAGTTTTGGTTTGAGTTTTGTTGAGTTGGTAAGATTAAGTTCGTAGTGGAAAATTTTGGGCATATCTATAGCGAGCATTTGACCGGTAAATGATCGATCAACCGGTAATAATCGTTAATTAACATTTTGTCTTTGGGGTTAATGATTTGGGTATTTGGGTTTGGGGGGGTGGGGGAGGGCAATAATTTAGGTTTTCCTTTGGATTTAACTAACTTTAGCAAATCAATTTTTTAAGGTGATTCATAGATTTATTGTATGTGATAAGTTAATTATTTACATAACTTTGTAATGATACTAGTGTGAATAATTCCTAAACTTTGTTTAGATTTCCATGTGTTGTGAGACTATTTTTTTCTGTGTTACATGTGTAAAATGCACACTACATGTGTACTCGTGGATGTCGTACCAAGGGGGATTTAGTTATCGGGCATGTACAACGCAGACCATGATGGCACCTTCGTGAGTAGATGTTTCTGATTTAGCATCCCTAATTTTAAGTGCAAAAAATGTTTCTGATTTTGGAAGACCAGCCTTTTTTGCCTTTTAGAGCTTTTTCAACATTTTTAAAAAAAATTCACTCTTTGAGCGGCGATTGGACTGCCGCGCGAGCATTTTTGCCCTTTTTTTGTTATTGCCTTGGAGCAAATCACCTCTTTGGGGGAGCAAAAATGCATTTGATCAATTTGGAGACGATCTAATACGGTATGATGAGAAGGGGAGGAGATAATTTCTCCTCCATACTTTGGTTGGTTGATCTGTTGCTTTATGCCCTGAATGTTGAAAATTGGAGTACAAAACTCTAATATTCCCAAGAAGAAAAAAAATACTCTGACATTGAAAAATCCACAGTATACTAAAGAAGAAAGAACTACAAGTAAATCTTTGAAACTTTCTTACTTATTAAAGCTTGTTTTTTGGGATACAATATAAGGCTAGGTAAGGGGGTATATATAGTAAACAAAGTACTGCAATCACCACATATTCTCTTAGCCTAAAGAAACAACACATTGTTGATTTAAATAACAACCACACAACTATTAAAATAATTAAACCTCAACCACATCTTTCTAGCTAAGTGGTTAACATGTTGCACACATTAATATCATGAATGCAATATAGATAAGCAATGACATAATATAATTCAATGGGTTGTGAAGTTGAAACTCAATACTCCCCCTCAACATCGAGTTTGTGTGTGGGGAGAGAGAGAGAGAGAAGTATGGTGAGAGTACTCTATGGGAGTGGTGCATTTAAGATTCATGTTGTAATTATAAGTTGTGTAATTTCAATTTTTTGGTGAAATGAACTAATTTAAGTTTTTGTGAATCAACATGAATTGGTTCATTTTTGAATTCGCTCATTCTTGCAACCAAACACTAATAGTTATGTATTTTCAAACACTACTTTTGAACTATAAGTATATGGATATACTTATAGTTTTAATTTACTATTTTCTACTTGACACTTACTGAAAGTGAAATCCCTTTATCAACAGGTTATGTATTATTATAAATGAAAAAGAAAATAGTTGGATGACTATGGTTGTGGGTTTGTTAGCTTTGAAGCTCATTTTCTCTAGCTATAGTTAATGGTTGTGTGGGCGAGCATTTTAAAGTAAATTTGTTTAGAAACTGAATGCATATAGGGATTAGCTTGAGTGCGCCCGTGCCAAAGTACATTTTTATATTTAGGGATTAGCTTGCGTGCGTACGTGTGCCAAAGTACATTTTTTTAGAAACTGCGTGGATTTAGGGATTAGCTTGCGTGTGCACATGGGCCAAAGTGCATTTGTTTAGGAACTACATAGATTTAGGGACTAGCTTGTGTGTGTGTTTGTACGTGTGTGCACGTGCCAAAGTACCTTTGTTTAGAAACTATGTGTGCATGTGCGCACGTGCCAAAGTACCTTTGGGATTAGCTCATGTGTGCGTGCGTGCTAAAGTACATTTGTTTAGGAACTATGTGGATTTAGGGATTAGCTTGCACATGTCTGCGCGTGTGTGTGCGTGTGCATGCGTGCACTTTCCAAAGTACATTTCTCTAGTTTCATGCTTGTATATGTTTGAAAAATAAACTATTGATGCTATTGTGGTCACTCTAGCTAGGGTTGGCTCTAGAAAGGGTCACTCTGCCCTCCAAGTAGCGGACTTCATAACTCTCAAATTGTTTTAACAGTGAATCTTGTTTATTTCCAATGTCAGACCACCAGATTCTGTTTAACCAACATTTATGTCTCTGATTACCTTTTTTGCCTTTATGAACATTTGTCATTTACAATGTATGGGTTGATTTCTTTATGGCTCACTGCATTTATGTATTTTATTTTCATTGACAATTTTTTTACTATTTATTCAATTTTTTGCCATGCTACTAATTGTTGGTCTTATTGCATATACAGAGCATATGTTTTTTATGGTATATATGTTGGCATTAGTGCATATACCGTACTATATGAATTGTAATGTTAATCAAACTGCAATATGCTTATCATATTTGTAACTCTGTTTTTTACTATTACCGTGATTGAATTAAGAATATTGAAGTTGTTATGTTATTGATTGGCAGGTGTACTCATATTTATGGAGGATCCAACCATCGATTGGTTGTAAGCACCAAAATGCTTTCCATTTGGGTCGAGATGCTTGTACAACCTTAGGTACACTGATCTTTTTCTGACATTTTGAATTGTTTCTTCATGATGGAGTGATTTGCATTAAGAGTGATGCATTTGTTCATTTGAGATAGGTTTAAGCAGTTGATTCCATGATAACTGAGGAAGTACCATACAAATTATAATAGATAAATTCCATGCATTAGTACAAGTCTACTTATATCCACCTTAGGCTCCATACAAATTAGAATAGATAGATTGTACATTTTATGAAATTACATTGGGTAATGGGTATTTTTCAATCAGATTCTACTTACAAAAACTTACTTGGGATGTTTAGAGGCCCATCCTTACATAAATATATTATCTTGACTAACTTGTGTTTTTCATATTACCTAATGGTTTTTACTTCACCTGGTTAAGGTATTTCTATTCTTTTTAGAGGCTCCTGAATAAATTTAAGGTTATCACCTGGTCAAACTTAATGATCTTTACCACAATGGTTGTATAAATTTTAGTGAATTATATAGGCATCATTGCTTCTAAATTGATGTTCTTATGTCAGGGATTTGGTTTGTGTTTTTGTTTCAGGTTAGCTGGTTCAAGCTCTTGTGAAGATCCCATCAAGGTGTGATTGAGGATTATTTTGATTTAGGGTAAGTATTGTTGGTTTTGTATGGTTCTAAAAGAAAGATCTAGTGGCATTAATCGGTATATATGGCTTATACTAGCACTGCTGCTATATATATATATATATATATATATATATATATATATATATATATATATATATATATATATATATATATAGCAGCCCTTCTACTGTTGAGGGAGAGGTGTCAATGAGGGACTAATTCAATTGGTTCCTTTGATGTTGAGTTGTGGCCTCCATCTCTTGTATCTTCCAAATTTTGTCTTATTTTGGGTATCAGCAGCAACTTGTCCAGGTATGAGGTCTGCTGGGGGTCCCATGCCAAATTTCTTTATGCCAATGGTTCAGTAGGGGCAGCGTCCTGGCGGAAGGCGCTCAGGAGCTGTTCATGGGCAGTGTGTTTTAGATTTGTTTTCACGTTTGTTTTACTTTTATGTAATGTTTGTTTTAATGACATAAAATCATAAATATGTTGCAATTTCTCACTAAACCATTGAGATTAGTTTACCTTTGGGGCAAAAAATTGTATGAAGCCCATCGTAATCCCATTATTATGATAATATTAATAAGCGAGACAGACGAAGTAAGATTATATTAAACAAAATGACTTTTCATTTGCATTAGGATAAAATTCAATTATACATTATCTTGATACGGGATGATACGACTGATACAACTACGATAAGGGCTGCTGAATTTTGAACTGAATGGGATAGCTGCTGAATTTTGAACTGAATGGGATAGCTGCTGAATTTTAATTTTTGCATGACAAACGTCAGTTGTGGTAGCAAAAACTTTCAAATGTATTGGAGTCTAGGATAGCTGCTAAATTTTCATTTTTATACCTGCTGAATTTTCATTTTGATTACTCTTTTATATATATAAAATTTTCAATTTGAACTAATGCTAGATTGGAAAACTGCTGAATTTGTTATATGAATAGAGATTAGCATTCTGAACTAATGTTAGCTAAAATTACTCTCACATATATCAAATTATATCTGAACTTGTGCTAGCTTGGATAATTGTTGGATTTTTTGTTTGCTGAATTGATTACGTCTTTTATTTTGCATAACATAGTGCAAATCAAGGTGGAATTGAATATGATGCTTCCGAAGAGCCTGTTTCAAAACTACATGCAAACTAATGCAACTAATGCAACAAAAGATCATAGTTTTGGCCTATGTCCGCACTAGGTTCCATCAAAATTATCAATGTGAATTATGATAATCTTATTAACACATTATGAATTCATGTGTTTATCAGGATGTCGCTAAGGGTAGAATTCATGGATGGGTTGAAGTTGAAGAAGGCGTATGTGATGGGGCATATTGCCGACGCGTTTGGGGCGTTTATGGTGGAGTCGTGATTGGCTGCTCATGGCAATCCATCTAGGTAACAATTTGAATTATTTTCCATTTTATATTAGCAAAATTTTAATTATTGTTTATTAAGTAGTCTAAAACCTGTAATATTCATTCACTATAGATCTTCCTTTATGTTGTGACTTAGATCTATATCTATTCTTTTATTTTGCAGTATTGGGATTAGTCTGAACCTTGTCCTCTATTTCAATTTTTCTTATAACTTTAAATTCACTCACCCAATGGCCTTTAATTATGTAATGTGAACATCTAGTTGGAAGGTTCTCACATTCAAGATTTTTGACATAAATTATGCCTTCAACTAGATATCAATTCACAATTATGATATGGCTGAGGTAAATCCCATTAAGAAATGCAACGATTCATGTTGCACGCAACAGTAAACACACAAGCGTGTGAACGCCAAAATATTGAATTGAATAAGCACAAGGATATAAGTAGAAGAACAAGTACTCTAATGTTTCAAATTGAAGCTTAGGTTTCAACTCAAACTTTTAGGTTTGATCTAGATAGATATTTTAGAATGCTAGGAGTATTAAGTACTAAAATGAAATTTAAGATTACACACGGACAACTAGGGGAGGACAACATTCAATTTCAATTATACATACTCAATCATCAACTAGGAAGCACGGACACTTCACTGAATGTGAAGTGTCCACACATGGATCACAAATGGATATGGACACACACAAGTCAGGCACTTTGTGGACATTTGCAAGAATAACAGTTAGATTTAAAAATAGGCCGTTAAAGGGTGAAAATCTAAACCCGCCACCAAACGTACCCGTAAGAGGCATGAACACCTCGCACGGGACCAATGTAACTTGTAGGAACTGACCATGTAGTCCCGGGTCTCCCAATTTGAGAATATGATGATAATTTGCAAAAATCAACACTAAAATTTAAAAACAGGCCATTAAAGGGTGAAAACCTAAACCAACACCCAAATGTCCCCGTAAGAGGAACAAACACCTCTCACGGGACCAATGCAACTTGTAGGAACTAACCGCGTAGTCACGAGTCTCCCGGTTTGAGAATATGACGATAATTTGCAAAAATAACACTTAGACTTAAAAATAGGCTGTTAAAGGGTGAAAACCTAAACCAGCCACCAAACGTCCCCGTAAGAGCCACGAACACCTCGCACGGGACCAATGTAACTTGTAGGAACTGACCGCGTAGTCCCGGGTCTCCCGGATTGAGAATATGATGATAATTTGCAAAAATCAACACTTAAATTTAAAAATAGGCCGTTAAAGGGTGAAAACCGAAACCAGCCCCCAAACATCCCCGTAAGAGGAATAAACACCTCGCACGGGACCAATGTAACTTGTAGGAACTGACCGCGTAGTCACGGGTCTCCCGGTTTGGGAATATGGCGATAATTTGTAAAAATCAACACTTAAACTAAAACAAGACGTTAAAGGGTGAAAATCCAAACCAACCGCCAAACGACCCCGTAGGAGGCATGAACACCATGCACGGAACCAATGTAACTTGTACGAACTGACCGCGTAATCCCGGGTCTCCCGGTTTGAGAGTATGACGATAATTTACAAAAATCACACTTAGACATAAAAACAAGCCGTTAAAGGGTGAAAACCCAAACCAGTGTAATACCCCGTATTTTTATGGCTTTGAAATTTAGGGATCTATTAATTTAACTCAGATAAATTAATTTAATTTTAAATCCGTAAAGTTGTTTTAAATATTTACTAGCATGACGAGAGTTAGTAATTGGAAATTTGTTAAATGTTACAGGATGAGTATAGTAATATATGAGATTTATTTTATAAAATTGTCACGTGAGAATAAAATGGCAATTATGAAAATTTAAGTCGGAACGCGCCCGTGTCGTGTCGGGACTAAATGTTGATTAATAAAAGTAAATAAATTATAAGTCGCTCGTATGGTCATTTTGAGTGTGCCAAAGTGTCCGGAAGGGTCGAGATAGTCAGAAAAGTGAACCCGAGGGTTTAGTTTGCGTCTCGGGGTGTTTTTAGGCTTATTTAGCGCCCCGGGAGGGAATTTTGGACATTTTGTAATTTTGGGCAGTTAAACCCACGAATTTTCAAGGGTTATATCAGATGTCTAAGGTTGCCTTCTAGGGTTAACACAACCAAAGACAAGTGACGACCATAGGAGAGGGAAGGAGAGAGTTTACCAAGGTGTTCTAGGCCAAAAATTTATCCGGTTGCACCGCCACCACCACCAATGCGTAGATCGAGCGACGGGGAACTCAACCACACCAAATTCATCCACAAATCAGAACTCTAAAATTTCCAGGCAAGTGTTTATCTTGCTTATTTTCGTTAATGCATCACTCATGTTAGTTTAGGGTTGATTAGGACGAGTTTCATGGAAGAAAAATTATGTTGGAGATAGGAAATTGCATGTAGTAATGATATAAATGGAAATCTAGGAATCCCCCTTCATATGTAGAGGTTGAACCACGGATTTATGGTGTTTTAGAAGAAGAAATTCTGGAAAAAGATTGATTAGAACAACGTTAAATAAATTTCTAGGGTTCATAAAGTTTATATGAGTTTTGCCCCTTTTAATCCATGGTTATTGATGAAAATTCACATGCTTTACGTAGAAGATGTTTAATTTGGGTTTATAATGATTGTAGTATGAATTTTTGGGAGTTTGGGTATGAAAAATCTAGATTTGGTTGACGTTGGATGATAGAACCCGTAACTGTTAAACTGGAGAATTCGCCATACCTGTTGGATCGATCGATCGAACCAGGAGTGTCGATCGACCCCTTCTGGCAGACTCATATTTCCCCTTTTTAAATAGTTAAATTCAAATTAAACGAGTAAAAAATATTTGGACATCCTTATTAAAATATTTTGGGAGATAAAGAAGACCAGTAGGACTTATTAATAATTATGAGGCCTTTAATGTAAGACGAGATTTGCATTTTTGGGATGTTTACATATAAGGGACGATAGAATTACATATTAAAGGGAGAGACGCGTAAGATAGTTACGATGGAAAATAGATGAGTACCTACTGAAATTCTACACTTGGAAGGATAGAATCCATGAGTGTTACGTAGTAAGTTGGAATAATCCCTCAAACTAAAAGTAAGAGACGAATCGTTATAAGTGATAACTAAATAATGAGAAATAAGGATAAATGTTATAATTATGGGTTATGAGATGAACCTAAATTTGATATGGTAAAAGTAGTATATTTATATGTCTGTGTTTATGCATATACTATATACATGTGAAAATCATGTCTGCGCAACTTGCTATCCCTGAGGTTACCGCGCTGGGACAGTCTTATCTCGATTTGACATTTACGGGGGATATTGACTTGTACCCAAGAAGATAGGAATCCTAGGTACAGGCTATCGTATCGATAGTCACGGTCCTAAGAGACGCGAGGGTATGTGCTGACCTCTTGGACTTGGAAACTATCCTTCGCCTCAATATTGTTTGTGTATGTATTAATATAGTTCGAGAGTGATTCCGAACTTGTATTTCCCTTAGTACGAGTGATACGGGGATTGGATAACAGAGTATGCCCGCACCATAATTTTTATGTGGGGTGCTGTTAGAATATATATATATATATATATATATATATATATATTATACGAGTATTTAATATATATATGAAATTCTGAAATTTGGAACTGCCTACTGTGTTATGGTAAGTAAGAACTGAATAATGACTTCGAATTGGAAATACTTGTTTTGAAAAGTATAATATGACACTGGGGAAACTTTATTGGCAAATAAGGTTTAAATGAGAACTTTGTGATTAAATGAAATTATCCTCTTAAACCATTAAATTGATCAGCTTTAAATCTTACGAGTAACCTAAGATAAGTTAAACCGTTGGGAAGGTTAGTACGATAGGCGTGCACATTAGAAGAGAGGTGAGAATTTCTCAAGGAAGTGCCGCACTAATATGTTGTTGCATTGGCCTGTAAACATTTTAAATACTTGCTAAACAAATTTTAAATCATTTTCACAATCGGGCTCTGACCCGTTTCTATTTTTCCTTTCTCTCTTGTATATATATGTTTATATTACAGGTGCCCAGCCACAGGGGCGTCTTGCATATGATCCTTTAGAAGGAACGTGCTGCAGCTTAGGTGGGAGTTGCAGGCCTCTTGCTTAGACGACCTCATTTATTTGATTATACTCTTAGCATTATTTATTTCAGTTGGGCTTGTGTCGTCCCTTCCATTATTCAGTTGTTTTATTGGAAATTGTAATCCATTTATTTCCAATACTTGCACTTTGGGATTTATTATCGCCAGGATGTTTTCATTTAAAGTATTAAATGTTGGGATTTAGTTGTTGAATGTTTAAATTATTTGGATTATATGTTCCAGGATAATTGTGGTGTGATTCTTTAATATTGAATTATGTAAAGTTTTAAATCATTGGTTATAATTAGAATTTGGAAAGCAATGTCTAAAATGGTTTTGACACTTAGCTTAATTAATTAGGGTGTTTAAATTGGGAAAGTTATTTTTACGAAAGTGATGCTAAGAATGAACCAAATGTTCACCTTGATTTTAATTTAATAAAGGTGTGATAGCCCGGTATTTAATTAGGCGGGGTGTCACAGGTAGTATCAGAACATCAGGTTCTTGTGTCCTTTAGGATCTGTACGGCTTATTTCGTTTCCAGCTTAGCATCTTTGATATAGAGCCCGAATACTAGGAGTGTTGTGTTCATCTCTATACATTGGGAATCCGTGCTTCTGTGATTTGTTTATGCGAATGATGAACTCATCCAAATTTATTTAAATATTCATATGGATCGTCAAGAAGAACTAGCTAAAGCGGTTAGGGGAGTCAATGAGCAAGATCGACTCACACCTCAGGTATCTCCAGAGAGAATATCAACCATTGAGTTAGCAGGTATTGTGGCACAGACAGTTACCACTGCGGTCTTGCAGTATCAAAAACGCAGCACACAGCTCACGGGGGGCAAAAGATCTAGAGAGTATAGTCAGTCTGTCATGACTGGAAATAACAAGTGTGTGAAGACACAAAAATCGCAACAACAAGCTCCTCAGGATCGTAAAAGCCACGAAGGTAACGAATTGTGTGGGGAAACCCAAAAGTGTCAGGGACAACAAAGCCGGGGTCTGAGTGAAGTCACGAAGAAGTGTTTTAAATGTGGAATGGATGGTCACAAACGTCAAACTGCTCCGAATCAATCTAAAAAGGAACTCCAAATCAACCAGCGAGAACTTTCGGGACTCTGCTATAAATGTGTATAGCCGGGTCACAAGTGGAGGGATTGTCCTCACCCTGACATATTTTTTTCGCAAATTTCCCATCAAGGCCAGCAAGACCAGGGAAAAAGCGAGAATAGTCAACAACGTAGTGAAGTGAAGCAGTTTCGAGGGAGGTGCTTCCAATGTGGCAGAAATGTCCATAGGCGTCAGGATTGCCCAGAGAAGAATAGGGCCCCACGACAGGAAGGTGCTAGTAATAAAACATAAAAGCCAACTCCACCACCCTTTCCAACAGCCTCAGTTCAGCAAAGACAGTTACAGTACGGACGTGTCTATAATGTCCACCAGGCAGCAGCTCCATAGGCACCACCCGCGATTGAGGGTATGTTTCCTATCCATGATACTATGGGTCGAGTTGTATTTGATACTGGGGCGACGCACTGTTTTATAGCTACTCATTTTGCGAAGGCCTTAGGGTTATTAACCACAGCAGAGAGCACTGTGACGTGTGTAGACTCACCAATGGGAAATGGTTCGCTTATTTTCTTTATATGCCGGGGTGTGGGGGTAGAGATTAGTAGCTTAGTATTACCAGCAGACATGTTAGTCTTAGATATGCATGAGCACGACGCTATTATCGGTATGGATTGGCTCGCAGCTTATAGATCCATGATAGATTGCTTTGGTGAGAGTATTGTCCTTGCCATTCCGGGGCAAGAAATGTTTGAGTGGCGATGCCTCGCCCAGAAGGGGGACCCTTTGCCTATATTTTTATATGAAGGAGGATACCTCTAAGGATATTGTGATCCTCCTGGATTCGATTCCAGTCGTTCGTGAGTTTCTGAATGTAATTCAGGTGTTAAGTAAATTAAGTATCGAGGTATTTTATGAAAGCGAGTAGAGGGGATAAGAGTATGGTACCTAGTAAAAGACAACGATTATAGTAGTTTTTGTTTTGGTTTAGGCAGGCATGTTCATCCGAAGTCAATTTGTATGGTCAAGACGATTGGCAAGGCAGAATTATAGGTTTTATCCTCAGAGGATGAAGCATGTTTTTTGTGACACGAGCGAGTCATTGTATTATGTTCATTACTAAATTGGCATGTGAGACGGGTTTAATGTGTATAACTACGAACGGTATTATCATGTGAATATTTTTCCTAGTGTAGCAAGATTTTCCTTAGTGCTATCCGCGGAGGACGAATGAGTATATTAATAGTGTTATATAATTTATTGAGGTTACTCATATTAGTAATGTGATATACGAGTATAGTATGGTATTGATTACAACTTTATATAAATGGTCAGTACAATAGTAGACAGTTATTGCAAGGCTATCGGAGTGGTTGCTTTAGTGCAACGTGTTCTGTTTTGGCGAGGCCTCACCTGCAAGAGAGTTGGACTCGCACTTAAATATTATCTATCCTAGAGACTTCGGAGGGGATATTGAGCTCGAGATGTTCGATACCAGTGTGAAGGGACTTGGTTGTTATGATTCAGTATGTATCGGGTTTACGGTTGAGTGAAAAGTTTTAACTCAGTATTATGGGTAGCGCTCAGGACTTGGTGATAAAATTGGTGCATTATTATATATATCCTTTAGATATGTGGGCATTAATAGTTATATCCCTATTATTAGGGAAAGGGATTTCAAGAATTTCGATTGTATGTATTCAAGATTCATGGAACGCAATTTCCAACACCCAATTCTAAACGATAGTGCAATTGGTGAGATGTTCTTTGTTAAGTATAATTACAGGAGGAAATGTAACTTTTCTATCAAAAGACGGAGTAAAGGGGTAAATGCTATGGACGGAGGACCTAACATATTTCGATAACCGAAAATGCTAGGTAGTAGTGTATCGGGAGGGTTCCTTGTTTGGATTTCTCTTTGCGAGACATCCCACGCATGAAGCTTAGCGTAAGGTTGGAAATAGGGAGACGTTTGGTCACTATTCCATGAGTTCGGTACCCCAATCGAAATGGGAACAAGTAATTATATCTTTAAGTGGGAAGTTAAATTTAATTTAAGGCCAGTGGAGCCGGTTGTGTGGTAAGAAAGCATTGAAAGTTCTGCTTTGTCACCACGAGTTAAGGGGGCGGAATGATGATAAGGAAGATTTAAAAATTTTGATTTTTAGGGTGATTAAAGTGTTGTAATCACGTTGCAAGCACCAGGGGAAACAAAGAATTGGTTATTAGTATGGAGCATATGTGATGCTTAAGCTAGTATGCACGGTTTATAGGGTGTGAAGACATCCTGGTTGGAAGGCTGTGGGAAGCCGTTTGCAAAGGGGTATCCCTTGAGAAGGGTAAAATTTAACTATATGGCGAACACTCGGGATGGAGTTGTAATTAGTCAAATGTTGAGAGCAAGTTGTGCATACAAAGAGTGACAATGTTAGTATGGTATAAAGGATCCAGAACTGCACATCATAGAGAAAAGCACACGGGTCGAAACTTTTAATGTACACCAAGGAAGGAAGGGGAGTATTAAAGGTCACTCAATGTGAAACATTTTAAGGAAAGTTGATGTTGAGTGGGGCATAGTGAGCAGTATCTGAAGGCACCACTCATAGATAGAGATCGGTTGGAATAAGGGGATCAACTAGAAATTTTGTGGTTATCAACTATACCTGTAACGGTAGAGGGCGGTAAATTCGGTTAAATCCTTGGATGGGTTGCCATCTTCAAGGCAAGATCAAGGATTCATCCGAACATGTGGAGTAAGTCACTCAAGAAGGAGGTGGTTGGCGTTCCTCTGGAGTGATTTACTATATTAAGTAGTGTACCCCTGTCTTCCTTTGAAAGGAAGGGGTTACGCTGGTACATAGTCCTACACGGTATTATTGTCTGAATCAAGCTGAATTTGTGAATCCCACCTTTAATATGAGATTTCAAGAAACAAAGGAAATATTCTGAGTAGGAGGTATCACCCGTAGCCAAGGAGCAGGCGCACGGCGATTAATGAGCAGTGGAGCCGCGTAAAAGTGGTTTTAGAATCTTGGTGATCATTTTGTTTCCACAACGGTCATAACTAACAAGTGGAGCAGTACGATAATTGGGGGAGGATATTACCTAATGGTAGGGTAACGTGGAAACACTCGTATCAGTTTGTCGTGAATGAGGTGCTTATTGAAATTTTGGCTCTGTGTAGGTTTAGAGGTAAGCGGATTACCAGAATTTTGTATCGATCGAGAATGATCCGACGACTATGGTAAAATTCCACGACTGTTTTGGGGTAAACAAGTGTGGTCAGATGTTCGTATGGTTTCTCTCAGAATGGGAGTTTTATGTTTAGATAAATTCGAGTAGTTGTCATGTAGACAGGTGCGACCTCCCAATGACATTGACATAATGGGAATTAATAGTGTATATATGTGTCGTATGGAAATGTTGTCGGATTGGAGCACAATTTGAAGAATTTTTTTTTATGAAGAGTGTGAAACAAGCTTGCTGCGAGGCGGGGGCTATAGTAATTAAACACCTTATTATGTGGATAGGTTGCGTACTATCAAGGTAGCCAAAATCTGTTTTGCCAGGTAAGCCTTATTTTCTGAATTTCGGGACGAAATTCCGTTATTAGGGGGGAAGTATGTAATACCCCGTATTTTTATGGCTTTGAAATTTAGGGATTTATTAATTTAACTGAGATAAATTAATTTAATTTTAAATCCGTAAAGTTGTTTTAAATATTTACTAGCGTGACAAGAGTTAGTAATTGAAAATTTGTTGAATGTTTTTGGATGAGTATAGTAATATATGAGATTTATTTTATAAAATACTCACGTGTGAATAAAATGGCAATTATGGAAATTTAAGTCGGAACACGCCCGTGTCGTGTCGGGACTAAATGTTAATTAATAAAAGTGAATAAATTATAAGTCACTCGTATGGTCATTTTGAGTGCGCCAAAGTGTTCGAAAGGGTCGAGATAGTCAGAAAAGTGTACCTGAGGGTTTAGTTTGGGTCTCGGGGCGTTTTTAGGCTTATTTAGCACCCCAGGAGGGCATTTTGGACATTTTATAATTTTGGGCAGTTAAACCCACGAATTTTCAAGGTTTATATCAGATATCTAAGGTTGCCTTCTAGGGTTAACACAACCAAAGACAAGTGACGCCCATAGGAGAGGGAAGGAGAGAGTTTACCAAGGTGTTCTAGGCCAAAAATTTATTCGGTTGCACCGCCACCACCACCAACGCGTAGATCGCGTGACGGAGAACTCAACCACACCAAATTCATCCACAAATCAGAACTCTGAAATTTCCAGGCAAGTGTTTATCTTGCTTATTTTCGTTAATGCATCACTCATGTTAGTTTAGGGTTGATTAGGATGAGTTTCATGGAAGAAAAATTATGTTGGAGATAGGAAATTGCATGTTGTAATGATATAAATGGAAATCTAGGAATCCCCCTTCATATGTAGAGGTTGAACCACGGATTTATGGTGTTTTAGAAGAAGAAATTCTGGAAAAAGATTGATTAGAACAAAGTTAAATAAATTTCTAGGGTTCATAAAGTTTATATGAGTTTTGCCCCTATTAATCCATGGTTATTGATGAAAATTCACATGCTTTACGTAGAAGATGTTTAATTTGGGTTTATAATGATTGTAGTACGAATTTTTGGGAGTTTGGGTATGAAAAATCTGAATTTGGTTGACGTTGGATGATAGAACCCGTAACTGTTAAACTGGAGAATTCGCCATACCTGTTTGATCGATCGATCGAACCAGGAGTGTCGATCGATCGACGCATCGATCGATCGAGCCCCTGCCATCGATCGATCGACCCCTTTTGGCAGACTCATATTTCCCCTTTTTAAATAGTTAAATTCAAATTAAATGAGTAAAAAATATTTGGACATCCTTATTAAAATATTTTGGGTGATAAAGAGGACGAGTAGGACTTATTAATAATTATGAGGCCTTTAATGTAAGACGAGATTTGCATTTTTGGGATGTTTACATAAAAGGGACGATAGAATTACGTATTAAAGGGAGAGACGCGTAAGATAGTTATGATGGAAAATAGATGAGTACCTACTGAAATTCTACACTTGGGAGGATTGAGTCCATGAGGGTTACGTAGTAAGTTGGAATAATACCTCAAACTAAAAGTAAGAGACGAACCGTTATAAGTGATAACTAAATAATGAGAAATAAGGATAAATGTTATAATTATGGGTTATGAGATGAACCTAAATTTGATATGGTAAAAGTAGTATATTTATATGTCTGTGTTTATGTATATACAATATACGTGTGAAAATCATGTCCGCGCTACTTGCTATCCCTGAGGTTACCGCGCTGGTACAGTCTTATCTTGATGTGACCTTTACGGGGGATATTGATTTGTACCCAAGAAGATAGGAATCCTAGGTACAGGCTATCGTATCGATAGTCACGGTCCTAAGAGATGCGAGGGTATGTGCTGACCTCTTGGACTTGGAAACTATGCTTCGCCTCAATATTGTTTGTGTATGTATTAATACAGTTCGAGAGTGATTCCGAACTTGTATTTCCCTTAGTACGAGTGATACGGGGATTGGATAGCAAGTATGCCCGCACCATAATTTTTACGTGGGGTGCTGTTAGAATATATATATATATATATATATATATATATATATATATATATATATATATATATATATATATATATATATATATTATACGAGTATTTAATATATATATGAAATTCTGAAATTTGGAACTGCCTACTGTGTTATGGTAAGTAAGAACTGAATAATGACTTCAAATTGAAAATACTTGTTTTGAAAAGTGTAATATGACACTGGGGAAACTTTATTGGCAAATAAGGTTTAAATGAAAACTTTGTGATTAAATGAAATTATCCTCTTAAATAATTAAATTGATCAGCTTTAAATCTTACGAGTATCCTAAGATAAGTTAAACTGTTGGGAAGGTTAGTACAATAGGCGTGTACATTAGAAGAGAGGTGAGAATTTCTCAAGGAAGTGCTGCACTAATATGTTGTTGCATTGGCCTGTAAACATTTTAAATACTTTCTAAACAAATTTTAAATCATTTTCACAATTGGGATCTGACCCGTTTCTATTTTTCCTTTCTCTCTTGTATATATATGTTTATATTACAGGTGCCCAGCCACAGAGGCGTCTTGCATATGATCCTTTGGAAGGAACGTGCTGCAGCTTAGGTGGGAGTTGCAGGACTCTTGCTTAGACGACCTCATTCATTTGATTCTACTCTTAACATTATTTATTTCAGTTGGGTTTGTGTCGCCCCTTCCATTATTCAGTTGTTTTATTGGATATTGTAATCCATTTATTTCCAGTACTTGCACTTTGGGATTTATTATTGCCAGGATGTTTTCATTTAAAGTATTAAATGTTGGGATTTAGTTGTTGAATGTTTAAATTATTTGGATTATATGTTCTAGGATAATTGTGGTGTGATTCTTTAATATTGAATTATGTAAAGTTTTAAATCATTGGTTATAAATAGAATTTGGAAAGCAATGTCTAAAATGGTTTTGACACTTAGCTTAATTAATTAGGGTGCTTAAATTGGAAAAGTTATTTTTACGACGGTGATGCTAAGAATGAACCAATTGTTCACCTTGATTTTAATTTAATAAAGGAATGATCGCTCGGTATTTAATTAGGCGGGGTGTCACAACCAGCCGCCATACGACCCCGTAGAAGGCACGAACACCTTGCTCGGGACCAATGTAACTTTTAGGAACTGATCGCGTAGTCTCGGGTCTCCCGGTTTGAGAGTAGGATGATAATATATAAAAATCACACTTAGACTTAAAAACAAGCCGTTAAAGGGTGTAAATCCAAACCAACCCCCAAACGACCCCGTAGGAGGCACGAACACCTCGCACGGGACCAATGTAACTTGTGCGAACGGACCGCGTAGTCCCGGGTCTCCCGGTTTGGGAGTATGACGATAATTTGAAAAAATCACACTTAGACTTAAAAATAAGCCGTTAAGGGGTGGAAACCTAAACCAGCCACCAAACGACCCCGTAGGAGGCACGAACACCTCGCACCTGACCAATGTAACTTGTAAGAACTGACTACGTAGTCCCGGGTCTCCCGATTTGAGAGTATGATGATAATTTTCAAAAATCACACTTAGACTTAAAAACAGGTCGTTAAAGGGTGAAAACCCAAACTAGCCACCAAACGCCCCTGTAAGAGGCACGAACACCTCGCACGGGACCAATGTAACGTGTAGGAACTGACCGCGTACTCTCGGGTCTCCCGGTTTGAGATTATGACGATAATTTGCAAAAATCAACACTTAAATTTAAAAACAGGCCGTTAAAGGGTGAAAACCCAAACGTCCCCGTAAGAGGAACAAACACCTCGCACGGGACCAATGTAACTTGTAGGAACTGATCGCGTAGTCACGGGTCTCCCGATTTGTGAATATGGCGATAATTTGTAAAAATCAACACTTAAACTAAAACAAGCCGTTAAAGGGTGAAAATCCAAACCAGCTCCCAAATGACCCCGTAGAAGGCACGAACACCTCGCACGGGACCAATGTAACTTGTAGGAACTGACTGCATTGTCCCAAGTCTCCCGATTTGAGCGTATGACGATAATTTGCAAAAATCACACTTAGACTTAAAAACAAGCCGTTAAAGGGTGAAAACCCAAACCAACCCCCAAACGACCCCGTAGGAGGCACGAACACCTAGCACGTGACCAATGTAACTTCTAGGAACTGAACGCGTAGTCCCGGGTCTCCCGGTTTGAGAGTATGATTGATAATTTGCAAAAATCACACTTAGACTTAAAAACAAGCCATTAAAGGGTGAAAACCCAAACCAGCCCCCAAACGACCCCGTAGGAGGCATGAACACCTCGCACGTGACCAACGTAACTTGTACGAACTGATCGCGTAGTCCCGAGTCTCCCGGTTTGAGAGTATGACGATAATTTGCAAAAATCACACTTAGACTTAAAAACAAGACGTTAAAGAGTGAAAACCCAAACCAACCCCATACGACCTCGTAGGAGGAATGAACACCTCGCACGGGACCAATGTAACTTATAGGAACTGACCGCATAGTCCCGGGTCTCCCGATTTGAGAGTATGACGATAATTTGCAAAAATAACACTTAGACTTAAAAATAAGCCGTTAAAGGGTGAAAACCCAAACCAGCCCCCAAACGTCCCTGTAGGAGGCACGAACGCCTCACACGGTACCAATGTAACTTGTAGGAACTGACCGTGTAGTCCCAAGTCTCCCGGTTTGAGAGTATGACGATAATTTTCACTCATATATGTAATTTTTTAGTTTGGTTAATTTTTTTTTTGTAAATTATTGGGTTACTAATATCGTATCTTTTTTGTATCCTATTTTTTTTGCAGGATAACATTTTATCGTTGGCATTTATTCACATGGAACACACAGAGAACTCAATGGTTTACAACAAGGGGTTTATTCATGATTCTATTTTTTTGTGTCATGGCCAGGCGGTCTTTTGTTGTTTTATTGTTGACTTTTATGGCCGTGCGGGCTTTTATAAGTTAATTGTTATATTTTATGGCTGTGCGGGCTTTATGTTAGGCAGATTTTGTATTAAAAGGTTTTGGAATGTCCAGAAAATAGAGAAAATTCTGCCCAATTTTTTTTGGGCCTGTGAACTGTTAAAGACTTGTAATATTTTGAAGTTTGTATGTACATTAGTTTATTAACAACGCGCAATATTATTAATTTTTGAATGTTGTGCTTTCAAATATATTTTTTAATAAAAAATTTGGCACTGTTCAAAATTGTGGCAAAAGTGTATCATATTTTGGCACGGTTTTGAATTGTGCCAAATTTTTTTAAACTGTTCTGAATCTGGCACAGTTAAAAACTGTGCCAAAAGTGTGCCAGAAATATCAAATTCTAGCACGGTTTAAAAGTGTGCCAGAAGTGTTCCTGTTTGGCTGAATCTGGCACAGTTAAAAACTGTGCCAAAAATATCAAATTCTGGCACGGTTTAAAAGTGTGCCAGAAGTGTTCCTGTTTGGCCAAATCTGGCACACTTTTGAGTCGTGCCAGAAAAAAATTGCCATTTTGGAATACCTGATTCTGGCACAGTTCAAAACCGTGCCAGATTTGATCTGGCACAGTTTTAAACCGTGCCAGATTCCTGTTTTTGGTGTAGTGATTTGATTCTTCATTTCAATAGACTTTTATTTACAAATCTTGAATGTCACAAAATGGTCTTAAAGTAACAACTGCCATTGCTAGGATGAGGATAGGAAGAATTCGAAGAATGCGGGACAAAGCTCGATGACCTGAAAACACACAAATAGAAAATCCATCTCATTATCGGTGTGTGAGGCTTTCAACTGCCTTTGAACCAAAAAGGGTATGATTTATAGCCTTTTGTCGGTGATTAACATCTTGTTTTTATGCGGGATCATTGTCGGTGAACATATACTGAACTTAATGGTCCTGATAAGGATGAATGAACATGGAAATTACTCTTCATCTAAACATGGAAAGTTTCTCAACTTTATTTTCTTCATGATTTAGACAATTGTTTCTTATCTGTGCAATTGAATTTTTTCATGATCATAATATCTACAGAATAATCTAACTAACGTATTATTCCATTGTATCTCTCAAATTTCCGAAAACATCGATCTTTATATTTCTTGCAATTCTTACTTTTATTGTTTAAGTTTGTAGACAGTACTATGGCCTTGTTTTGGGCAAATATATCAACTGTGGGGGTGGGGGGTAAGGCTATTTTTTGAACTTCTAAGGGGTAAATTTAACTCAACTCAACTCAAATTATTGCAGGGCGTAAATTTAAAAAATCTCTATTTATTTTTCATTTTACAAAATATTCTCTTGCTAAGGGAAGAAAGTAAGTAAAATAAAGAGATACATGATTTATATGTAACCTGGAATTTATTCAAACTACGCAATCTTTTTTGGTATTTTTTATTAAGTATTTATAAGATGGTTGTTTTGTTATAAGATTTTTGCAACATAAAATTGAAGATCTCATTGAATGTATTGTAGTCAGTGAGGTTGATTTATCATAAGAGAGGTTTCTGCATTGTGGCTTTGGCATCAAATGGAAGTCACAATGCTTGGAGATTATCTTCTGACAACGTAAAAAATGTGGGTCCCATCAAGAAGAGCTTGATCATGTTCAGGACGAGGTCTGGGCCGAGATAGATGACAAAATCAACAAGATTAAAGAATTTTTTCTCAATTTGATGCAGCAAGCTGGCTTTCCCATACCAAATGATCCACTTGCTTATGTATTTTCTTAATAGTTAGAATTCTTTTTACTGATAATTTGAGATTAAGCTAGGTCGTGTTGGCCAATGAATATTTATGATGATGAAATTAATTTATATGCTCATTTGGGTATTTGTTCTTGTTGTTGAGTTGAGTTTTAATGTTAAAATAAGCTGGTTTTCATGAATAAACAAAGAAAATTTTATCGAATTTTTTAAAAAATAACGAGTGATTTAAAAATAGTTAACCCGAGAACGTACGGATTACCATAGTTGAATATTGTACTAAATTATGTTTATTTTCTCTTTCATAGGTTCAGACATCATTTGGGTCAATATGGATATCATTTGGAATAGGTGTTGACCATCTTTATGAACCACTTTTATTTTACACATTTATAAATTAGGTGGTTATTTTTTGGGTTTCCTATGTTTTTAAATTGGTTATTTGACATTTTTAGGGATGATTGTAGTCTGAATCATAGAGCTTATGTTTTAAATTGGTTGTTTTACTTTTTTGGAGATATTATGTTGGAAACCTTGAATATGAATGAATGAATTTTCAAAGCTTCGTTGATCTTTTGTTTTCGATATTTATTTATCATAACTTGTACATTTGTTGATATTATGACTAATATTGAATGAGGCTAGAACCTTCCCCAAAATGTCGCGCCACAATAGAAATTTTGGTGGCAATTATGGCGGTAACTTTTTAAGGGATGATTATTACTGCCCTAAATAATATTATTAGGGACGGTCAAACGCTTGTCCAAAATAATATCATGTCTTTAGGGACGGCTAAATTCGTCCCTAAAATGCAATGTCACAATAGAATTTTTGGCGAAAATTTTGGGGCTAACTTTTAAGGGACGGTATGAACCGTCCCAAATAATATTATTTGGGACAGCCAAACGCCCGTTCTTAAAAATTGAACCTTTGGTAGTCCATATGGGACGGGCAAAAAAACGTTCCATAAGATTATTAGGGACGATAAAAACTATCCCTAATACATTTGGGACGCCTATCAAATGTGATCATGACTTTCTGTCCGTAAATCCATCCCTAAAGGTTTTTAGGGACGAATATATAGTCTTTAGGGACGAATTTTACCCGTCCCTAAAAGTGAGTTTTTTTTGTAGTGGCATAAGTTAGCAAATTACAATTCACATCGTTTAAATGCTCACCGGAGGAGTTCTGTCGTATTATGACGTGCGATACATCTAAGGAAGTATGTGACATAATCTAACTCACCCATGAAGGTATAAGTGTTATTAATGCTTCCAAACTCCAAAACCTCACCACTCAGTTTGAAACCATAAAGATGTTAGAAAGTGAATCGTTTGATTAGTTATATGCTAGATTGTTCGATATTGTGAATTCTTCTTTTAACTTGGGAGAGAAGATGCTCGACAACTGTGTCATAAAGAAAATCTCAAGGTCATTACCCGACATGTTTAATCCAAAAGCGACCATTTTGAATTCTTTAGGCACCTTAGACTCTATGAAAATTGAAGAGCTTGCAGGTGACTTACAAACCTATGAACTTGGCATGTTTACCTCCAAGGATGTGAAGAAGAAGGATAAGGGAATAGCTTTGAAAGCCCAGAAGGAGGAAACAGTGACACCCCGCTTATTTAAATACTGGGTGATCAATCATTTACAAAAATAAAACAAGAATCTCATTTGGTTCATTCTTAGCATCACTGTCGATTTTTTTTCCAATTACTAACCACCTACGTTTTAAATAAAACTTGTGCCAAATTTTATCTTTGATTAACCAACACAACAATTGAAAACATAAACTAAACCATCCACGCAGTAATAATATAAATCCATTATAAGATAAAAACGGAATAAAATAATACCGAATAAACCATCGGTTCCTAAGTCTACTATAAAGTCCAACAAATAACAAAAACCTGAGTACATAGTCTAAATTGAATAAAAAAAAATATAACTGAAGGGGCAACAAACCCAAATGAAATAACTGAACTGTATCCTGCTCTAGGAATCAAGTGACTGAAGTGTCTAATTCAAATCCTGCAAGCATCCACAACTGCTGCAGCTACACATCCCTGGAACAGATCATCAAGCTGAGCGTCCCTGTCTCTGGACACCTAAAAGATATTGAAAATATTTTGCATACGGGTCGGAGCCCAAGTAAAACCATTTGAAAATATTTAGCAAGTATTTATCATAAGTTTAAAAGCAGTTATTTATTACACATGTTAGTTCAACACACACTCACTTGAGTTCCTCACTTTCAACTAATGTGCACATCTAACGTCATCTACCCAGCCCAACTAGCTCTCATCAATAACTAACTAACAATGACAGGTTTAGCTCCCCCGTACTGACCATATAGTACGTCATAGTATATCCTTAATTCTCATTAAGACCTTAGCTAAATTTCTCTTTAACTCTCACGTACCGCCCATACAGTACGCTATCGTAATACTAATAATTAACATTTCCCGTATGTTGTTACCCAGCCTTAATTAACATTTTCACGAATGTTATCATAACTCATAGTTAACATCTCACGTATGTTATCATTGAAACATTTCATTAAGTTTCTCTACTTAATTCATCTTTAGATATATGCTATCTAACTTTACTACTATCGCACACTGAGTAGATTATCTCATAATTAAGTCATTTTAAAATATACATTATCTATCTTTCCTGCATCACACACAACTAGGTTAATTACATTTGTATATATTTATCACACATGTAAGATATATAAAACTATAGAATCTCCGAAATGTCCCCTCGTGATGCGGCATACTCTGCTATCATGTCCATGTACCTCTCGCAAAAATCAATGACCATTGGTTCGGCATGTCTCCTCGAACCCAAAATCAAATAACAAGCAATGGAGGTGAACATAGTTCTAATCCTTTGGGATACACACATATATAACGTACCCAAATGACACGTGGGTATGTTCACATACAAAAAAACACATAATAGGTATACACACAACCTAATCTATATGTCGCATATAGGCATACACACAACCTATAAATACAATCCGTATAGGTATACACTCCACCCATAAACCTCATCTGTCTAGGTATACCCTCAACTTATAAACATCATTCGTATAGGTATACACAGGACCTATTAATATAATCCGTATAGGTAAACACACAACGTATTAATATAATCCATATAGGTATACACTCAACCTATAATATAATCCACTTAGGTATACACTTAACCTATAATATAATCCATATGTAATATATCTCTCTAATACTAAACGTATTAATCAATATACGAATATAACCCTCTATCGCATTTTTCCCGAGTATTATTCTCTACCCTATGTGCCCTAGTTACCCCTTAATTAAATATCAATATATAAACACTCCCACACTACTGGTCTAAGTCATAGGTCATTTCTCATCCTTCTTGTAATCCAAATACTAATTTCCAGATATGCATCTCGATCGTTTTATCATCACCGGTTCACATTCCAAGATTACCCACACTAAGGTTCAACCAAGCATTGACTATATAATTATTGACCTCCTCAAAGTCTTTATTAAATTAAAAAATTATCCTCCACGTTTCCCATTAATTCACTATGTGAGGAAATTACAACAACAAGGCAAAATTATGCAAATCAGGGCAGCCAAATCGATTCGCTACAAGCTGGTCCTTCTTCATCCTTACGCTTTTGCGATTTTCACCATTAAAGCTTCATCCACTCTTCATGAAACTTCACCAATTTCCCAGCCAACATAACTAATCATCTATTATGAGCATATGGACAATATTAAATGTAAATATCACAATAATTCATCAAGAATTCCATTCAAGAACCGATTATCTCTTAATATTCATAAAACCATAGTTTTATTGTTCTTCATGCATACACATCATTAAATACAGAATTTACTTATTCTAATCACCACGTCCATACTAATTTTGTATTTATCACATACGTAGGTGCAATGAACATGCAATCATACCCAAGATCATGTGTTTAAATCACCAATTTTTGTAAGAACCTCATTTAAAATCATTAAATAATAACCCTACACTACATGAGTTTTATAATCTTTTAGAAACAAGAAAGATAAACATTTGCCTTATAATATGCAGGTATGAATTCGTTTATGATATGATGGAGTCGATATCTCCTCACTCCGATGATGATTCCGACAACTTTGGTGGAGAGAACGGGTGTTGCACCTCCAGGAACTCTCTTCTGCTCCGCCCGGTGGCCTCCTTCTTATCTAATTGTGTTAACCCTAGCTTCTAACTCTAAGGGGCTAAAATACTCCTTTAATTTTTGGAGTTCTCTAAATCATAAACTCTCGAATGACTGAAACGCCCGTAAACAGTGTCGGGTTGGTCTAAAATCGTCCTGGGACCCAAATTATACACCCGGGTATACTATTCCGACCATTTTGACCCTTTAAAAATAAATTATGACCTCTAAATCATCATCCGAGTCACTCTATAATGATATCTTATCTCCCTCTATTGTGTTCCAACGCAGTCCCATCGATATTACTCGGTACGACGTATAATAATTTTTGCACAAATTATTCCATCAATAATAAATCCCTTTCTCCTAAAAATATTTAATCCCATCAAATTATAGCACACGTGTAATATAAAGTAATCCGAATTAATTACCAAATTAATTAAATTCTAAATACATAGAAATACGGGGTATTACATACTACCCCCTTACAAAGGAATTTCTTCCTCGAAATTAGGATAAGCCAGGTACTCAAAAGTTCCAGACATATTCTCACGCAAAATTAGTCCTTTCCAAACACTCTAAATCATTCTGTTATTCCCGCTATATCTCTACTAACAGTACCCCTCTAGTCCCACGGTCTATACTTACAGTCCATTATAGTGACTAATTCACTTTAGCCATCTCATTCTAAAACACTTCATCATTTAATCTACCAATTTACCTTGGCGCCAACTCGACACTTTAAAATTTCATCCTCTTTTTGATCAGTACTATGAGCCTATCTACTCACGGCTATGGTATTTCCTCTACTAGAAAAATTTCAATATCCCCATGTGTTGACTCTTTTACTCTTATTATGCATACAGTTCCACATTTTTTCAATTGTGGATGGTACTCAAAATCCAACTAGCTACGGCGCCCATACAACCTATGTCCCGTGCATTATTGCACAAATCACTGAACGTAATATACTTGTTTTAAACTACTCCTTGCATACTTGGCATGACCATACAATAAGGTTATACTCAAGCGCCTACTAATTTCAACTTAATTATTCTCTAGGTTTCCCCACCGATCTACTCATGGTGTAAACGTTCCACACAGATTTTCACATCAAGATTATATGGCCCCACCGACCTTAAATCATAACATAATTGTCAGCTCTAAGTTATAATCGCGTACTCACAATACTAAGGTACTAAACCCATGTCCTAAAGATCAAACTTCTCTCAACTCCCAACGTTTGCTAAGTTTCATGCGTGGGATGTATCGTAAAGTGAAATCTAAACAAAGAGCCCCCCGATACACTACTATCTAACATTATCGTCCGTCGAGATCCGTTAGGCTCTAAGCCCATAACATGTACCCCAAATTCCCGTCTACTGACATAAAAAGTCTACTCGTCCACTCTCATTTCACTAAATACGTTATACAACATAGTGCTCTCACTATCACAAGTTCTCAGCACTATATAAATAATGGGCTATATCTATCCGCTCGACAAGGAACACTACGCACCCTGAATCACATCAGTAAAAAGTCCTTACACACCGGGATCAAATATAACTAGACAACATACTCACAGAAGTCTACGATACAATATAATTTAGATATACATATAGGCCCAACCCTCGTTCAGGTGATGCCTCACAAAACAATATAAGTCCCTCGGGAGCAACACTCACGATAATCTTATCACACAATCTACTGCCGCTCAAACCCTCGGTATCAGTCACTATACATGTTCATAATATATCCTACTTTCCTAAATTGCAAAAGTAGAAAATCATAACATAAGAGTTCTTATAGTTCCCACATTCTCTCCCCCACAGGTGACACCGAAAAGTCACGCTATCCAATGGTAACTCGCAATCGAATTGTAGTGTTAATAATCATATGTTGATACGCACCCATGTCACCCGAACAAATACCATACTCATAAGGATGAAACAAAAATATAACCTCCATTTTCCATCTGCCTTGCCTAATCATTGGGTCCCTGAATGTAACTCTCGCACCGGAACTGACTCACGATCTGCTGCAATGGTTGTACATCCATAATCTCAACTGGTAGTGTCCCTCTACCACGTTATGGGGTAATACTTCTTTATGTGGCCCATATCTCCACAACTGCGACAACTTCCAGAGAAGTTCTCTTGTCTCCGGTCTCGGCCCTGCTGGCCTCCCCCGCCCTAGCAGTCCTGAAGAATGAGATGCTGCTGCCACTGAGGACCCTACTGGTTCTCCCTAAACCCCTATTCTCGGGTTGATAACCTTTGGGCCTAAATCTCTCAGCCTGATTCCCTGCCAAAAATCTCTATCCTCATGCTGTTGTGCCCTATTGGCACCATTCCCATCTACTTTTCGAATCTGACCGGTCTCTCTTTCTCGCTTAGGTATAGGTATACACTCAACCTATAATATAATACGCTTAGGTATACACTCAGCCTATAATATAATCCGTACGTAATAAATCTCTCGAATACACAACGTTTCAATCAATATACGAATATAACCCTCTATCGCATTTTCCCCGAGTATTGCTCTCTACCCAAAGGGCCCTAGTTAGCCTTTAATTAAATATACATAGCAAAACATTCCTACACTGCTGGTCTAAGTCATAGGTCATGGCTCACCGTTCTCATAATCCAAATACTAATTTCTCGATACCCATCTTGATTTTTTTTATCATCGTCAGTTCACATTCCAAGCTTAACCACACTAAGGTTCAACCAAGCATTGACTATATACTTACTGACCTCCTAAAAGTCTTTATTAAATTACAAAATTATCCCCCAAGTTTCCCCTTAAGTCACTATGTGAGGAAATTACAATAACAAGGTAAAGTTGGGAAAATCTGGCAGCCGAATCGATTCGCTACAAGCTGGTCCTTCTTTTTCCTTACGTTTTTGCGATTTTAACCATTAAAAGCTTCATCCACTCTTCATGAAACTTAACCAATTTACCAACCAACATATCTAATCATCTATTATGAGTATAGGGACAATATTAAACATAAATATCACGTTAATTCATTAAGAATTCCATTCAAGAACCGATTATCTCTTAATATTCATAAAACCCTAGTTTTATTGTTCTTCATGCATACACATCATTAAATCAATAATTTACCCACTCTAATAACCACATCCATATTGATTTCGTATTTCTCACATACATAGGTTCAATATACATGCACTCCTACCCAAGATCATGTATTTAAATCTTCAATTTTCCAAGAACCTCATTTAAAATCATCAAATAATAACCCTACACTACATGGGTATTATAACCTTTTAAAAACAAGCAAGATAAAAACTTTCCTTATAATATACAGGTTTGAATTCATTTTTGAGATGAAGGAGTAGTTCTCTCCTCAGCCCGATCACTTTTCCGGAAACTTTAGTGGAGAGAACAAGTGTTTCACCTCCAGGAATTCTCTTCCCCTCCTCCCTGGTGGTCTCCTTCTTCTCTAATTGTGTTAAACCTAGCCTCTAACTCTAAGGGGCGGAAATAATATTTTAATTTTTGGAGTTCTCTAAACCACAAACTCCCGAATGACAGAAATGCCCTTAAACAGTGCCGGGTTGGTCTAAAATTACCCGGGGACCCAAACTATACACCCGAGTATAATATTCAACCATCTGGATCCTTTTAGAATCATTCGTGACCTCTAAATCATCATCTGAGTCACTTTATAATGATATCTTATCTCGACCTCAAAATAATCTACATGCGACCCTCGATTGAGTTCTAACGCAGTACCATCGATATTACTCGCTACGACGTATAATAATTTTCTCTCAAATTATTCCATCAATGATAAATCCCTTTCTCCCAAAAATATTTAATTTCGCCAAATTACAGCACACGTGTAATTTAAAGTAATCTGAATTAATTACCAAATTAATTAAATTCTAAATACACAGAAATACGGGGTATTATAGAAACACCCATTTTGAATGATGAGTCTGACTTTGACTTAGATGATATGGCTATGTTTGCTAAGATGTTTAGAAAATTTCTTAAGTTTTATAAAGAGAAATTTAAAAATGATTATAAGAAATTTCAGAAGTCTAAGTATAACAAAGCCAAAAAATTCTCTAAAAATCGTAATGATGATCTTAAGAGGGATGAGTTGAATAGATGTTTTGGTTGTGAGGGTTATGGTCATAGGGAAGCTGAGTGACCCATTAAAGTAAGGAGGGAAATAATCCAATTGCATATAATCCACCTTTAGATAGTGAATCGAAAGAAGGACCCGATTCCCCCATTGAGAGAAACTTCACCGCGTTTATGGCTAGTCATGTGAGCATTAATGATGAATCTTCCCACGAAGATATTTATTTGCATGAAACTTTCAAGGCCATTGTTTATAAATCCCAAGTATGTGATGGTAAAGAGAGTGAAAATTAAGAAAGGTGGAGGATAGTGAACTTCAAGTTGCCTTCCATGAGTTATATGTGGAATTATTGAAGTTAAAAAGGGCAAACTTGAAGTTAGAAGATAGGATGAAAGAACGCGCCATACTTATTGATGAGAGTTTTTTAATTTAATATCTTAGGGCACGTAAGAGGACTCTTCGATAGAAGCTAGAGTATGTTGAAGGTGAGAGAGATAGTCTTAAAAATTTAATGGAGGTTATGAAGAAAGAGCTTCATGAGTTTGAAGAGACTAATAGTTTACTTGAGTATAAGATAGTGGAGCTTGAAGATAGATTGAGAGACTCGAGTCGTGTGATGTTTGATTTGGAGTCCAAGTACAAAAAATTAGATAATATATTAGGCACCACCAAATAAAAAATGATAGGTGTGGTACTGGCTTCAATACTCAAAATGCTTTCGCTAATAAAGCAAAAATCGTCAACCATCAATAAGAATGTTAGAAAAGGTCAACCCTTAGGTAGTAGTTCTCACCGTGTTTTCACTTTCACACATTAAGGTAGGAAGGGTCGCCACATGAAGTTTTGTTTTAATCTTAGAAACAGTCCTAGGAAGTCCAAGGGTATATTCACCAAGATCACTGTAATACCTCGTGATTTTAATGACTTTTAAAAATGGGTTATATTTTAAATTAATGGATTAATTGGATTTTATTATAAATTAATTCATTTGGGTTTTATCCGAATTGTGGATAGTAAAATGAATGATTCTGAATATTACTTAAAGATATTTAGGTAATATATGAATGGGATGTTATTGATATTGCTGTGAGTTGTTAATTCAGTAATTTGAATTTTTAGTCAGACGCGGTATGGGACGTGTCGGGACTAATTTGTTAAATTAAAAAGGAAACTTATTTTTACATCAACTTTATAGTCGTTTCGACTGTGTCGTTGCGTCTGGAAGGGTTGAAATAGTCAAAAAAGTCTATTTGGACGTTAGTTTTGGGTCTCGGGTCATTTGGAAATGAAAAGACAACCCAAAAGGGCATTTTGGTTATTTTTACAAGGGGGATGAATAGTGATTTCAGATTTTGTCTTATTATAAGTATTTGGAGAGTAGTGTATATAGGTTCATTTCATCTCTTCTACACAAAATTGAGAAGTCATCTTCCTAGAGAGAGTGAAAGGTTGCTAGGGAAGAGAGAAGCTTGCTTGGAAAGGAGGAAAACCAAAGGTCAAAGGTCACCACCACCGGAAGTTGGTCGGAGAAAAGGAGAACCACCTGTGTTATTCAACCCCAAAGGATCAGATCTTTATTAGAGGAAAGTATTTGATGATTACAATTTAAGTTTGTATATTGTCCATGTTAGAATAGTTATAAAAAGATGAGATTTTTCATGTTTGGAAGATAAAGAAGAGTTGTTAATCGATTTCTGAAAAATGAAAGTTTATAGGAATCAAACTCATGTTGTAGGTAGATAGTAATCCACGAAATAATCATAAATCTGTTGAAGAAATTCTGAGAATCAATGGTGTGTTCTTGAAGATATCATGTTTATAAATTTTTGGAAAAAGAGGATAGATATATGCTTTTAATTCAAACTCTTGATGATTCTAGGATGTTTAGAGCATTAGAAATCATTTATATATGTTTCTATATCATGTAGTAAGGTTTATAAGGAATTTGGGTAGTTAATATGAAGGTTTGAATGATTAAAAGTGTTGAAACCCGTAGTAGAAGAAATGCAAAAAACTGGGCTGGTATCTGGGCGATCGATCGATCGACCCCCTGCCTTCGATCGATCGACCAACCCCCTGCCTTCGATCGATCGACCTCCCCAGAATTCATGAAGTTGTTTCTTTTAATGCTTGATATTATCCCAAATATTTTGTAAGTCTTTGGTGATTATTAATTGGATATAATGGGACTTAGGGAAGATAAGTAATCCCTAGATAAGAATCGAATTAATATGATTGGGATTTAATTGATTAGAATTTTGATAATTTATCTGGGAGAAATTTCGGTTGCTAGATTCATGTGTTGGATTCTAATTTGTATGCATGAGGATTAAGGATAGTTACTGTAGGGGAGATTTAATATAACACCTGGGTAGCATTAGGGTTACAATTTGAATATCAAGGTGTGAGTTTAAGCTCATTATTGATTGCGCAAGGACTGAGTGTAATACAAGTTCTTAGTGGTATGGCTCTTGGTTAGAGATGGGAGTTCAGACCACATTTGGCTGAAAGAGGGGAAGATATTATCCCAATTGCATATTTGAAGTTGACGGACCTCCTCGATCGATAAAATTAAGTAATAGTGTATTAGAGGGGTTCCTTGTTTGGATTTCGCTTTGCGAGACGCTCCGCACATGAACCTTAACGACGTCGGGAGTGGAGAGATATTATAGGATGCGAGGCTGTTGGTTTTGTTGATAAGTCATATAGTGTGAATGAAACACTATAGACTATCAGCCATGTGATGATGGTATTCAATCCTAGTTGATAGAAGATGTGTTTATAAGAGATATAATGCTACGTATGGGAATTATCTTAGGGTAATGTGAGTACCTTGTTGATATTATATTATAGGTATAATAATGCCTATTTGATTGATTGATAATTTATGTGTATGACATACCTAGCTTACTTGCTATCGATGGGGAGGTTTGCGCGCGAGGGAAGTCATATCCTGATAAATCCATGGGATCTTTGATTTGTCGCTCGAGAACATAGGTTTATGAAAGACATATCGGGGAGTTGATAATTCCGCTGACTGTGGGAACGTAGGTATGTGTGTGACCCATGGATACGAGAACTATGTTTGCCTCCAATTTGTATGTTGATGTTTGTGGTTCGAGAAATCCTTACCGAACCTTTTGTCCCCTATTTGACGACCAACGATATTGGGACATGATAGCAGAGTAATGCATGCACCGTAGTTGTGTCTCGTGGTGCCGTATTATATATGTACATATATATATAATGAATTAAATGATTGAATGGATATATATTGCGGTTAAATCATAATTATAGATAACGGTGAATTGAGAAAAAGAATTGAAATAAGTTAATGAATATTTATGGAAAAGCTTAATGCATATTAATGAGAAACGAATCATGTTAATGAGAAACGTATAGGAATGATTATATGACGTATGGTATGGGACATACGGGGTTATGATATGGGATGGAATCATATTATGGAAATTTGTGAAGAGAAACCATTAACTAGGAGGTTAATAGGAAATGTTAAGTGTGCATTCTAGATGAGAGGTGAGAATAACAAGTGAGAGTTGGATACTAACATGTACATAATAAATGCTTTATTGCACTTGTTAAATACTTGCTGTTTTCAAAATCATTTTCACATCGGGCTCTGATCCGCTTCCTTGCATATTCTCTTTTCTATTGTATCTTCTATATCAGGTGTCCAGCAGCAGGGATACCAACGTTATGGAATTATGACGAGCTATGGAGCTATGGAGTATTGCTTAGACGCCTATCTTCATTTGATTCATGTCACCCAAAAGGAATTGAGTTATCTCTTTTTATCTGAGTCAAAATTTCAGTCTTGTACTCGTGTCATTTTAATACTTTTGTTATTGTTGGGATTAGTGTATTGGATTATTACTTGGGAATGTTTATTTCAATTTCATTTAAATTATTTTGTGTTATCTGTTCGGTTATCAGTGTTGTAGAATAAAATGTGTAGTGTTATTCGTAAACTAAAAATGGATTTTATTGAATTAAAATTTGGAAAGTTTTTAACACCAGCTTAATTGGGTATTGGGTGATTTGTAAATGTTTTCGACAGTGATGCTAAGAATGAGCCAACTGTATATTATGTTTTAATTTGGAATAGGACTGGCCACCCGGTATTTAATTAGGCGGGGTGTTACAATCACCAAAACTCGAGAGTGTCATTTGTCGGTTAGGAGATTCAATTTAGAGGCTTTACATGATACACTTTATGATTCTCATTTGTTTAGACATCATACTTCCTATGCTAAATCTAATGGTTGATTGTGTTAGCTTTGTCTACATACACTAGTTGTGCTTCATGATATATTCTTGCTAGTTGTATGTTTGTTAGTCATATTCTAGTATATGATTCATCATATATATTTTGATAGAATTATGATAAGTGTATCTTTTTGTATTTTAATTTTTCAATTGTTGGGTCTTATTAAAAATAGAAAAAGATATTGATTGTCTCTAGAGTTTTCCCTATTTTTAAAATTTGTTTAAAAATTTAAAAACTCAAAAAGATTTTTTTTTGTGTGTATTTTAGTTTTACACATTTATGTGGCATATTCTTGTGTTTGAATCCTATATCACTCCCCGTATCCATGTGACTAGAACTTTGGGTTATGAATTTCAATGCTTGAATTGTTCTTTATCATGCTTGCATGAAGAAGTTTGATTTTTATTTGCTGAATGGATTCTCTTTGCATATGCCCCATCACACACACGCATGAGATCTTTTGAACGTTAACTTCACATGTATATTTGAGCTTTGTGAGATGATCTTCCATCAATTTTGTCATCTACATGTTTTATGAAAATGTGGAATTTGTGCATGTAAGAACCATTGCCCACGAGCTTTATTTGAATTATATTGAAAATAGATAAAGGTGAACGAGAAAAGGGATATGAAAGGAGCAAATATCCTTTAAGGGAAAGCCACCGTTGATAAGAGCCTAATGAAAATATTAAAGGAAAAAAAATAAAAAGATTGCCAAAGGCTAACATAGTTTAGTTTGTTTTATCTTTCAAAAGAAATAAATTCAAAAGAATTGAGAAAAAATATACAATACGTTTATCTTTTGAGGATGTTTAGTTGAAGATCGACGGGTTTGCACAATGAATCCTAGTTATACTTATTTTTTCATGACTCTATTTATTTATAGGATATTAAAATTCTAGGCTTGTGTACATTGTGCTTGTTTGTTCTTTGAGTTCACTCAATCTTGTCACATATGGCTAAAACTAAGGTTGATAATGTTTTGTGATAAAATATAAGTCCTTGAACATGCTTAAGTGAATGGGTCATAATTATTTTGTATCTAGTTCACACCCCTTCATTCCGTTTACCACATTCTGTTTAGGCAAATTTATGCTATATGAGTGTGGAAGGCTTATTGGGTTTAGTGTCTTATGTGGTCTTTATACCTATATATGTGTGAGATTATGAGTTATTGGTATATTTTCATATATATATATATATATATATATATATATATATATATATAGAGAGAGAGAGAGAGAGAGAGTCATGCTCAAGGGAGGACCTCAGTTTGAGGACCGCTAGCGCGGACCAATTTTGATAAAATGGTAAAAATAATATATTTGAGCTGATTCATTTTTTACAGTTTTGAAACATTTCAGTAGACCATAAAAAAATTAGCTCAAAATGAATTGTTTTACTATTTTAAAAATATCGACAAACTTTTTCAGTTTTTAACAACTTAAAACAACTTAAAACTGACAAAGTTTGACCGATTTATTTAAAATAGCAAAACAATTCATTTTGAGTTGATTTTTTTTATGGTCTTACATAAATGTTTAAAAATCATAAAAAAAATCAGCCCAAAAATATTTTTTCTACTATTTTTAAAAAATGGTCCTCAAGTGAGGTCCTCAAACTAGGACCTCACTTGAGCCTGGTTCTATATATATGTATATGTATATATATAATTTGTTTTGAGTCTTTTCTTTTATATCTATTCCATGTATGATATTTGTTCATATCAGTATCGATTTTGTTGCGATTTTTCATTGATATCCCATCCTCATTTTAGTCCATTCTAGGTGGTATCATTTTGCTATCGCATTATAGTTGGTATCTATTGCGCTTTGTATGGATTAGTTGTTCTTGTGTTGCCAAGTTGCTTGTGCTGACTTCTCATTAGAAGTTTTGTTCTTATCTCGTTCGAACGAGATGGCTATCACTACACCAAATCTACCCATTTGTCAAGGTCATTGACCTTGACAAATCCACCTTGTCAAGGTCAATGACCGTGACATTTCGAGGCGAGACAACTTTTTTTGTCACGGTCGTGTCACGGTCATTGACCTTGACAACCTTGACAAAAACACGCGTTTTGTGTCACGGTCGTGTCAAGGTCAATGACCGTGATACGTTTGTCACGGTTTATAACCGTGACAAAGCCGTGACCCTTTTTTAAAAAATTGTCACGGTCATTGACCGTGACACGTCCGTGACAATTTTGTCACGAACGTGTCACGGTCAATGACCGTGACAATTCTGGGCAGAATTAAAAAAAAACTGCTGGGCAGTATGGCCACTGCCACTGCCCAGCAGTATATTTATACCTGTTATAGCAACGTTGTACCTGTTCCAAACATCATATATCCGAACAAACTAAAGATAATGAAAATATATATTCAAATAAGAAACTATTTAAAAAGAAACAACATCACCATCATTTTATCTCAAATCTACAAACTATTTGCATGGAAAAGAGATTTTGTACCGCGACGCTCGGGAACACCTCCTTATCCTTCCCTTCTCGTCCGAATAGCCACATAAGTATAGAGCATATGTGGCCTACCCTTAAGGACACTCCCTGCCCCCTGAATTGAAATAAAGTAAAATTAGTATCCGCCCCTCAAATATAGATAAATATAAATCGTAATTGAAATCGAAATCGAAATTGACATATAAATATAAATACATTACCTGTAGTGTCACTCAAACAGCTAACTTGAGCTCATATGGCACCTCCTTCCAACTAATGTACCCCGGGAAATCGTGTCAATTATAATTCTCTTCATATCTAAACACTAAGAAATACCATAATCCAATGGAGGTATGCGTTGCGAATTCCTTCCAACCGTTGTGTAGCCAAAAATCAGCAGTTGAAGTTGTCAACTCCACCTTTGAATGGTCTCCCATGTTTTGCTAGAAGTTCCAAGTGGTGGGGTATGGAAAGTGGAATTGAAAACTTCAACCGGTGATGTTTGGCTACATAACGGTTGGGAGGAATTTGCAGAGCATCGCTCCATAGGATTATGGCATTTCTTAGTGTTCGGATAGACGAAGAGATTCAGTCTCCTCTCCAAAAATAGGACACCCCAAATAACTATGTACTAATCACCTATTAAAGGTAAGAAGCGTATATTCATGGATTAGTATAAACAAAACTTAGATGTAGTTGGAATATTTATGTATTAATCTCCTCTCCACACACGCACACTACACAAGAGTGAAAATGATAATGTGCAGATCAAGTAAAAGCATTAAAAATGGATGTTTCGGTACAAATTGAAATATTTATTACAAATTGAAAAATTGTTTAAAATTCGGGTTATCATAAAAAATGGATTGATATTCGGTAGGAGCAGCCAAGTCATCCACACTACTATTTAAACGCCTTGGCGCGTGTTGGACAATTGACCACGGCTCGTTGTTGATATACTCCGAGTAAAACACTTGCTTAACCTTTTGAAATGCACAAACAAACGGCTCATCGCTCACGTGGTCGTTGCTCTTCAACTTGGACAAGTCAACCATGATCAAATTGGTGACAGGATCAACTTTACAAGCATTTTTATCCTCAACTCTTACCCATTCACAGTAAAATACAACCTCTTTGAAGCTTATATAATCCAATTCAAATATATTTTGGATTACACCATAGTAAGTCATTTCAGCTTCAACGAGGTTTTTATCTTTTGCGCTCGCTCGAAAGAAAGTAAGAGCCTTGTATGAAATTCCCGAGTTCTGTACATTTGTACTTTCCTCGTACACTTTAGCGCCGAAAATGTAACTGTTCAATCGATATTTTTTGTACTCTTGTGCCACGAACAAGGGTCCAGTGGCTAGACGAGCAAGCCTTGATGTCGCATCACCCATCTTTAGGAGCTGAGAATATAGATAAATTAATTATATTAGTGGTAAAATTTGAGTGTAATGTAACGTTATATAACGACTGTTTTCATTGTAATTACCTTTTGTGTCAACCATAGCCGAAATTCGCTGTCTGATTGTACCACTGTTTTTCGTCTTTTATTATTCTCACAGGCTTCATATTTACTGCATATTACAAAATTAATCATGTATAAAATAATCTAAAATAATGTTAAACATTATAATATTCGAAACTTACTTTTTCCATTCTTCGACATCTTCACGTGTGTCAAATAGATAACGAGCTACTTGTTCATGTTGCAAACTCTTTAATTTCACTCGTTTTCCCATCACATTACCACCATCATCGAGGAATTCATCAGTGTCATCAACGCTGGCCGAGTCAGTCATATATTCCCGAGTATATATTGATGACTCCACGGTGATGTATTCCTCTGCAATTGATCCTGCAATATATCGCGTATTCTTGACGTAATCTTTAAAAACTTTCATCAATCTTTCAAACGGATACATCCACCGATATCTAACTGTTCCACAAAGAAGTGCCTCGTCGCATAGGTGTACCAACAAGTGAACACTTATGTCAAAGAATGCTGGGGGAAAGTACTTCTCCAATACACAAATCGCTTCGTTCACAGCCAATTTTGCGGCCACTATGTGTTCTCGATTCACTACCTTCTCACACAAGAGGGAGAAGGTAATACTAATTTGCATAATAGCCCTACGCAAATCCTTGTGCTTGGATAAACAGTGCTTAAACAATAGAGGAACCAATTGCATGATCACATGCCAATCGTGGGACTTACACTTATGTAAATCATGAGTAACATAATTCACAATCCTTTGCAAGTTGAACGAAAAAGTAGATGGGCCCTTCAAATTATATATTGTGTCTAGAAGCACCTTCCTTTCCTCACTCGTCAAAGTAAACGCACCAGGGGGAATTACTGTCCTTACCCTACTATCTTCTTTCAACCATAGTTGTGGTTTAAGTTTTAACGTTTTAAGGTCTTTTCGTGCATTTTCTCCATCCTTCGAATGACTCCCCCCAAGGCAAGTACCCACAATATGTTCAGCGAAGTTCTTCTCTGCATGCATCACATCCAATACATGGCGCACCGAGTTTTTCTTCCAATAAGGCAAGTCAAATAAAATTGACCTCCGAGACCATGCCTTTGTTATCTCAGTTTCATTCCCAGTTGGGGTCTTCTTATGCTTGACATTCTTAAATTTGGGATTCTTACCTGGCATATTTGGGCCACATTCAGAAGATTTACTTTCAATTTCTGAACCCGAAAGTTGTCTCGGCGGTAGCCTATGTTCAGCTCTGCCCAATAAAAAATTGGAAGCTTTCTCAAATCTGAAACTATGAGCTGGGGGTAAAAACCTCCTGTGGCAATGGTATACATTTTTTAAGCTGGAGGATAGACGAAGAGATTCAGTCTCCTCTCCACAAATAGGACACCCCAAATAACCATGTATTACACATCCGGATAATGTCCCATAAGCTGTAAAATCATGAATTGCCCACATCAACATAGCTTTCAGCGTAAACTCTTCTTTTCTAAAAGAGTCAAATGATTGCACACCCTCTTACCACAACTCATTTAATTCTTCTACCAAAGGATCCAGGTAGATATCAATGTCTTCACTTGGTGCCTTTGGCCCAGGTATCAATAAAGCCATCATCGAAAATTCAGGTCTCATACACTGTGAAGGAGGGAGGTTGAGTGGGGCTAGGATCACTGGCCATACACTCTGATTGGTGCTTATATTTCCAAATGGATTGAAACCATCTGTTGATATAGCCAAACGAATGTTGCGTTGTTCTCGAGCAAAATTGGGATACTCATAATTCATCCTCCGCCAGGCAGTAGAATCAATAGGATGACGCATGATATTACCCCCTACTTCTGCCCTAGCATGCCAAGTCATTGCCTCTGCAATCCATGGTACTGTGAAAAATTGCTTTAATCTAGGCCCAACGAGAAAATATTTCAATACTTTTTGAGGCACTTTTGAGCTTGTGCCTTCCTTACTAGTAGATTGGACATATCTAGGTTCATCGCATACCGGACAACGATCGAGATTTTCATACTCCTTTCGGTATAGTATGCAGTCATACACACAAGCATGAATCGATTTATACTTAATTCCCAAACCTTTCAAACTGTTCTTCATAATAGGATAGCTATTTGGAAGTGTATTCACCTTGGGTAATAAGCCCTTCACCCATTTCAGAATTCCCGTCACGCTATTGCCAGACAAACCGTACTGGCATGTAAAGTTGTTTGATCTTTCTCACAGCCAGAGTATAACGGTTGGGTCGCCTTAAATTTTAAACTTTGGTAGTCATCGTCAAGTTTTATCGTGTTATCTTCACGAGCACTTGAATCTTCTACATCATCAGTAACCTCATTCTCCTCAGCTTCATAAACTCCGTACGCATCATCAACTAAATCCTCTAACATATTATGATCTACGTCGTCCCCTTCTTCATCTATTCTACTTGTTGAAGGTTGTTGTGAAAGTTGGTCAGGGACAAATGGAACTTTCAATTCACCGTGAAAACTCCAAAATCGATAACTATCTTGCATACCCGATCTTAACAAATATAGTTCAACTGTTTTCCACTCAAACACCTTACCGTTCTTACACCTAGCACACGGACACGGAAACTCTTCATCATTACGACATCTCTTTGCATATTTCACAAATTCGTTAGCACCTCTGTGAAACACATCCCCCATTCTATTAGTCTCACCCATCCACTCTTTGTATTTCGGATATCCCATCATAGCTACCACAACTAAACACCTATTAAAGGTAAACAAAACTTAGATTTATAGTATGTTTTATTTAATTATCCCATCATTTAATTATCCTATTAAAGGGTAAGTGGTCCTATCCCATTCAAGAATGCATTTTTCTGTAATATACTTAACAGCTCATGCACATTGTTACGATTTGAAAAAAATTCGACAGCATATCCCCTTAGTTCTCCAAGTACACGACGTAGATTGGCAGGTGTGAGTGTTATTTCAAATGGTCAATTAAAATAACAGTCACACTTGTCAATCTAGTATGTACCCAGAGAACATTAAGATACGACTGCAGAACTTCCTCCAAAAGTAACAACTTTAAGCCAATAAGAATATTATACAGAAATTATACAGTCTCAAACTGTCCAAACGGGACAATTCGAGAGATCTCATTACAGGGGTAATGACTCTCGAACGGGTCTAAGGGTTATTGAATGCTTACGCATAAGAATTAGAATGCTAGTATCTATGCGCACTATATTTAATTTCAAGTATGTTTCATATAATGGGTTAATTCAAATACAAATATAAATTCATGGGTTAATTCAAATACAAAAATAAATTCATGTATTGACCACACACACACACACACACACACACACTATCTAAGCTGTTCTATAGGTATAAAAACAATTATTATCCAATTATTATCCAACTATTATCAATTATTTATTTTAAATGTAAATAATATTCAAAACCCCACCCACCCCCACCCCCTCCCCCTCCCGATGTTTATTATCCAATTATTATCCAACTATTATCAATTATTTATAAAATTGATGTCTACTTTTAGTGTTGTGTATACCCCCCCCCCACCCCCTGCCCCCCTCCCCCCCCCCCCCACCACACACCACCACACACACACACACCCCACCCCACCCCCTGCCCCCCTCCCCACACCACCACACACACACACCCCACCCACCCCTGCCCCCTCCCCCACCCCCACCCCTCCCCCACCACACACCACACACACACCCACCCCCACCCCACCCCCTGCCCCACCACACACCACCACACACACACACACACCCCACCCCACCCCACCCCACCCCCTTCCCCCCTCCACCACCCCCTCCCCCACCCCCTTCCCCCCTCCCCCACCCCCTCCCCCACCCCCTGCTCCCTCCACCACCCCCTGCCCCCCTCCACCACACCCCACCCCCTACCCCCACCCTTCCCCACCCCGCCCCACCCCCTACCCCCACCCCCACACACGCACACACATACACATATATATACACATACACACATAAATATACACACAAATATATATATATATATATATATAAATGGAAGAGAGAGAGAGAGAGAGAGGGAGGGAACAGCGCGGAGGGAAAAAAGAGGGGGGATAGGGTTTTTGCTGCGAACATTGTCACGGTCGCGTCAAGGTCTTTGATCGTGACAAGTATTTATATTATTGTCACGGTCAATGACCGTGACAAGTAAATTTGTCACGGGCTTGTCACGGTCAATGACCGTGACAATTATTTGTCACGGTCATGTCAAGGTCAATGATCGTGACATAAAATGCGTGTTTTTTGTCACGGTCATTGACCTTGACAAGGCTGGCCGGCTGAAAGGTGACAATTTGCCCATTTTGGTGTAGTGTATGTCGTTCGAACGAGACTGATTTTTCATTTTAACAATTGGAGCAGTTTTTTGTCAAAAGTTAGTTTTTGAAGAAATTTCTATACACAACTTCCTACTACTTTTTCCCACCCATTTATGTAGTGCAGGAGATCAGTTTTTGCATAGATTTCTCCAAATTCTTAGTGTGATAAACTGTTAGAAAAGTTCAAGAGTGTTTTTCTTCTAAACTCGTGGTTTAACTTTCAAAACAAAAACCAGGTTTGACACCCAATTGTTTTAGGATCCAATCTTCTACATGATATATGTTTGAGATTATGTTTTGGCATCAGTTTTGTCATTCTCAACATCATTGTTATTGTTTCTTACGGAGGATTTCGTGTTCATTGGTGTACATACATTGGACTTCGTATGCGTGAAGGTAGCACTGTCCCATATGTGGAATCTGAGACGTAGGTGGATTCCTGGATTGTCACTAGGTAGAGGTCTAAGGAACGAAGAGCGTCAAGGCTTGAGAGGGCATTGGGTTATTGTGTAAGTATTATGCCGTGTCCTTTTGTAATTCTGTACTTAGTGGACTTGTGGTTGGGTCGTCCCAGGTTTTTCTTATTGTGAATTTTCCTCGTACATCATAGTGTTATGGTTGTTTATTTTATCTTAAAAATTCACACCTAGATGCATGCTTAGGTTAAAAAGATAAAATTGGTTTAACCACAAAAATTGTGTAATTGGAGCTTAATTAATTTGGATTGTGTTAGTTTTAGAAAAAAGTTTAGTTTGTCAATATTCTTGTTTAGTTTGGTTTGTATAAATTTGAACTTTAATTGAAGTTTTGTTTAAGAAGAGAAATTAATTTGAAAGAAATTAAAACAAATTGGATTATCAGAACCATCGACCTCTTTCGAATAGTATTAAAACATATTTTCATAATTTGTGGCTTCTCATAAGACCTGACCAGAATATTTTTGGACAAGAAATGCAGACTATTTAGACATCATAATCCATGACATAGCTACTTAGGTTTATATTAAAACATTGTTCTAAAATTGAGATAAAGACTGGCTAGGCTCTTAACAAAACAAAACATTTCATTTTGATTAGACAATCTATTGTATACTGATAATAAAGAGTGATTTTATAAATTATACTTAAAGATTATTTGCATGTGATTTGCTAAAACATTGATTGATCTGTATATATAAATATTTTCTTAATCAAACAAATATTTACTTTACCTTTGAGTATTTTGAATTTGGTTTAGATACTTGTTCTGTGATTTATCTCTATTTTGTATAAACACACACATCACTATTTTCTATGTTGTTCTTGTTGCACAAATCAATAATACACAAATAACCACTAAGCTATTATAAGAGTTTGGGAGGAATACATAAGAACTGAAGAAGAGATGACTTCAACAAAGTGTGAACAAAGCTAAAGACAGTCACACCAAAAGAGTGAAAGTTTGGTTAGGTAAACTTGGCTTTCTTATTATATCAAACTTGTTGCATACTTTTATTTAGTTCTTATTTTATTTAAGTGGACTTTGGTAGATTAGGTGATCCTTATAAGGGCCCATGATTTTGTAACAACCCCTATTTTCCATTTAAAGATTGGCCAGACATAATACACCGAAGATGGGGTTTGTCTAACAATCTATATCATTCTTAGCATAAAACCAAAATATGAAATTTAAAATTTTAAATCAACATGGAAAATGGACCATGTAAATAATAACTCATAATAAATTAGGCAAACACCCACCTAGTTATAAAACATCCAAGACAAATAAAACTGAACTCTGAAAGACTAAATGATAAACTTTGGGCTTATGCCCATACAATATTTGAAATTATAATAATGACTGGAATGGAAATAACAACCTAAAATAGAGTCAATTGAATGGGAATGACAGATG
The DNA here is from genome assembly GCA_949130495.1 of Sambucus nigra. NCBI lineage: Eukaryota > Viridiplantae > Streptophyta > Magnoliopsida > Dipsacales > Adoxaceae > Sambucus > Sambucus nigra. Next base: position 268,231 of record CASBWL010000019.1, on the reverse strand, counting down.
CGCAAGTATGACAAAAAGTCTGATCTCCTGTTAGCCCTGTTGTCCCTGTCTAGGAAAACCTGGGGGAAAACATTTTATAATTCGGGTCAGCGCCCTAGAGTTGCAAGAATTAACTTACGAAATCAAAATGCAATTATGCAGTTAATTCACATAATGCACCACCCATCGGCACTCGCATGTAGTAAGTATCTCACCCCTTATCTAGGTGCAATACTATACGCATATAATCCAAGTCCCAATTATGAATTCCGATAAAATTATATTTAATGCATCTATCATAATACATACACTGAAGCTAACTATCTACACATAAGCTTCTAGTTCCAAGAGTAACCCTTACAATACTACCCATAAGAAATAACATATCATCCATTATGCATTTTACGTGTTATTGGGTTCATTATCAATTATCTACATCATTAGACTACAAGAATTTATTCTCAATTAATTAATATAATTATATATGTCCTTACATATATATGATACAAAACAACGTATACCTTTAGTGTCCCGTTAGTGCTCTATCGGTAAGTTCAGAGGAATCCCTCATCCAAATGGACATAAAAAAAACACAAGCGGGGCGGTCCTTACGCAATACACCATTGCAGGATCCATACCCCCAATGGTGAAAATTGATTCTAGTCATCCCACCTATCTCCTCATAAGTGGTGCTGCCACGTAGAACCTAAACTAATGGCCTACACAATGCCTAACCAACCTGTGCCGACACGTTCTACGATCCCAAGATGTATGCAAACCCAACCAATAGTTCGTCCACGAACATGGGTATGTTCAAACAAACAAATAAATAAATATATATTTTTAACACAATATATGTATAGTTAATTAATTACCCCCAAGAAGTCTCATCGGTCTCTAATTAATATTCTTTCTATAAGAATTAACCATATAGTTAATTGTCCAATTCCCCAATTGATAAATAGTGACATAAATATATTTTAATTAACTATCCACTCACTTGGATGACCTACCATATACTCTCTTTAGTTCGTAAAAGTTACCCAAACCTTTCCCCGATCCTACCCTAACCTAGGCCCAGAGGTGAATTGATTCACCTCTAGGGCCACATTTGTTCACCCACAGACTGAATCTATTCGCTTGGAAGTCCGAATTGCTTTGATTTTTGGTAGTGGCCAGAACTGCTACTATTCTTAATACGAGATTCATACTCTCAAAACCCAATTCCTCCCTAATGTCTTATCCATTTATTTTTCAGTGAACGTAGATTCCTCATGATGTAATAGCACTATTTAGATTATTAATAAACCAAATAACATAATATTATGCTCCCAAAATCCCAGAAATTAAACCCAACATTAGAGTCCATCTAATTCAATTTTTTTAATCATAGTTTCTATTTAACGATTCTCAGATTTAAGGGTTCACTATCTGAATTATAATCATCAAATTGTTAGTCCTACAACATGAATTCTAAGGTACGATTCCCAAATTATCTGTATATATGTACATCATCCTTCCGTTGATATTTATAATTTTGAATCTTTTTTGAAACCCATTTGTCCATAATTTTTTGCAGTCCTTTATTGAAATCTATTGGATTTATGACTCAGTATATGTTGAAAACAATTCTTGGGGTGTTAGTAGCATGGGAATTTGGGAAGTCTCTAGTGTACTATGTGGGTTTTGTGCAAATGTCTTGTGTTGTACGTGCTCATCTATCTAGATATGCCAACTTCTTGAGCAAAGCGGATGTGGCCTTTAGCATTTTCTTGATTAGTTCCAGAACCATTGTCTCAGTCCCTTTCATGCCTCTCCTAACAATTCCTGTCATTGGTTATGTTGTTCCAGCTGATGCTGTTGCGATGTCAAAGTTAATTTTTATTTGATATCTCATTCGAGATTTGAGGAAATATAGAAAGGTGAGAGATGGGTACATCTCTATGATGATTAGTGTAAATGTGTTGGCATGGTTGCATGTGTTAGGATACGATTGGGAGATCATTCCTTGACATTGTTTGATATCTGGTTTGAATTGAATAAAGATAAGGTGTAAGAGACATAAGCATATTGTTAGGAACAACATATCAAGAGATATATTTTTTAGGCTCGAGCTCATGAGAATGACTCGATATTGCGCCTGCTTACCCAAGAAGACTTGAGGTCAAAGCCAACGTAGTTCGGTCATTCATGTGTCCCAATGTGATATTTGTGCGTGTGTAGGAATATGCTTGGGAGGTGGAGGGATGGTGTATGGAATATCATAATAAAAGTGAAACCTAGGATGTTTGATATTGACACATAACCCTATAATACTTGGGGGCATAAAAACAAGGCGTTAGAGGGTGAGAACTATAAACAGCCCCCGAACGTCCCCGTGGGTGGCACCAACACCTCCCACGGGACCAATGCAACTCGTAGGAACTGACCCTACAGCCACGGGACTCCTGGTTTGAGAGTACGACGGTAATTTGCATATTTCTCGACTTAAGCAAAACATGGCGTTTTAGGGTGAGAACTCGAAACAGCCCCCGAATGTCCCCGTGGGTGGCACCAACACCTCCCACGGGACCAATGTAACTCGTAGGAACTGATCACGCAGCCCTGGGACTCCCGGTTTGAGAAACCAATGATGATTTGCATATTTTTAGACTTAGGCTTAAAAACATGGCGTTAGAGGGTGAGAACTCGAAACAGCCCTCTAACGGCACCGTGGGTGGTACCAACACCTCCCACAGGACCAATGTAACTCGTAGGAACTGACCCCGCAGCCGCGGGACTCCCGATTTGAGAGTACGATGATAATTTTCATATTTCTAGACTTAGTCTTAAAAACACTGCGTTAGAGGGTGAGAACTATAAACAGCCCCCGAACGTACCTGTGGGTGGCACCAAAACCTCCCACGGGACCAATGTAACTCGTAGGAACTGACCCCGCAGCCGCGGGAATCCCGGTTTGAGAGTACGACGATAATTTTCATATTTCTAGACTTAGGCTTAAAAACATGGCATTTGAGGGTGAGAACTCGAAATAGCCCCCGAACGACCCCGTGGGTGGCACCAACACCTCCCACGGGACCAATGTAACTCGTAGGAACTGACCCCGCAGCCACGGGACTCTCGGTTTGAGAGTGCGACGATAATTTGCATATTTCTCGACTTAAGCAAAACCTGGCGTTTTAGGGTGAGAACTCGAAACAGCCCCCGAATGTCCCCGTGGGTGGCACCAACACCTCCCACGGGACCAATGTAACTCGTAGGAACTGATCACCCAGCCCCGGGACTCCCGGTTTGAGAATACAATGATGATTTGCATATTTTTAGACTTAGACTTAAAAACATGGCGTTAGAGGGTGAGAACTCGAAACAGCCCTCTAACGGCACTGTGGGTGGCACCAACACCTCCCACAGGACCAATGTAACTCGTAGGAACTGACCCCGCAGCCGCGGGACTCCCGGTTTGAGAGTACGATGATAATTTTCATATTTCTAGACTTAGTCTTAAAAATATTGCATTAGAGGGTGAGAACTATAAACAGCCCCCGAACGTCCCCGTGGGTGGCACCAACACCTCCCACGGGACCAATATAACTCGTAGGAACTGACCCCGCAGCCACGGGACTCCCGGTTTGAGAGTGCGACGATAATTTGCATATTTCTCGACTTAAGCAAAACATGGCGTTTGAGGGTGAGAACTCGAAATAGCCCCCGAATGACCCCGTGGGTGGCACCAACAACTCCCACGGGACCAATGTAACTCGTAGGAACTGACCCCGCAGTCGCGGGACTCCCGGTTTCAGAATACGACGATAATTTCCATATTTTTAGACTTAGGCTTAAAAACAAGGCATTAGAGGGTGAGAACTTCAAACAGCCCTCTAACGACACCGTGGGTGGTACTAACACCTCCCACGGGACCAATGTAACTCGTAGGAACTGACCCCGCAATCGCGGGTCTCCCGGTTTGAGAATACGACTCTAATTTGCATATTTCTAGACTTAGGCTTAAAAACTTGACGTTAGAGGGTGAACACTCAAAACTGCCCCCGAACGGCCCCGTGGGTGGCACCAACACCTCCCACGGGACCAATGTAACTCATAGGTACTGACTTCGCAGCCGCGGGACTCCCGGTTTGAGAATACGACGGTAATTTGCATATTTCTATACTTAGGCTTAAAAACATGGCGTTAGAGGGTGAGAACTATAAAAAGCCCCCAAACGGCCTCGTGGGTGGCACCAACACCTCCCACGGGACCAAAGTAACTCGTAGGAACTGACCCCGCATCTGCGGGACTCTCGGTTTGAGAGTATGACGGTAATTTGCATATTTCTCGACATAGGCAAAACATGGCGTTTGAGGGTGAGAACTCGAAGCAGCCCCCGAACGACCCCGTGGGTGGCACCAACACCTCCCACGGGACCAATGTAACTCGTAGGAACTGACCCCGCAGCCGCGGGACTCCCGGTTTGAGAATACGACTATAATTTGCATATTTTTAGGCTTAGGATTAAAAACATGGCGTTAGAGGGTGAGAACTCGAAACAGCCCTCTAACGGCACCGTGGGTGGTACCAACACCTCCCACGGGACCAATGTAACTCGTAGGAACTGACCCCACAGTCGCGGGTCTCCCGGTTTGAGAATACGGCGGTAATTTGCATTTTTCTAGTCTCAGGCTTAAAAACATGACGTTATAGGGTGAAAACTCGAAACAGCCTCCGAATGGCCCCGTGGGTGGCACCAACACCTCCCACGGGACCAAAGTAACTCGTAGGAACTGACCCCACAACCGCGGGTCTCCCGATTTGAGGATACGATGGTAATTTGCATATTTCTAGACTTAGGCTTAAAAACCTGACGTTAGAGGATGAAAACTCGAAAAAGCCCTCTAACGGCCCCGTGGGTGGCACCAACAGCTCCCACGGGACCAATGTAACTCGTAGGAATTCACCCCGCAGCCGCGGGTCTCCCAGTTTGACAGTACGATGGTAATTTGTATATTTCTAGACTTAAGCAAAACATGACGTTAGTGGGTGAAAACTCGAAATAACCCCCGAACGGCCCCGTGGGTGGCACCAATAGCTCCCACGGGACCAATGTAACTCGTAGAAACTGTCCGCGCAGCCGCGGGTCTCCCGGTTTGAGAATACGACGGTAGTTTGCATATTTCTTGACTTAGGCTTAAAAAGAGGGTGTTAGTGGGCGAAAACCCGAAACAGTCCCCGAACGGTCCCGTGGGTGGCACCAACACCTCCCACGGGACTAATAGGAACTGACCGCGCAGTCGCGGGAGTCCCGGTTTGAGAATACGACTATAATTTGCATATTTCTATAATTAGGCATAAAAAGAGGGCGTTACTGGGGGAATATCCGAAACAGCTTCCGACCCTCCCCGTGGGTGGCACCAACACCTCCCACGGGACCAATGTAACTCGTAGGAACTGACCCTGCAGCCGCGGGTCTCCCGGTTTGAGAATACGAAGGTAATTTGTATATTTCTAGACTTAGGCTTAAAAACATGGCGTTAGATGGTGAAAACTCGAAACAACCCCTGAACGGCCCCGTGGGTGACACCAACACCGCCCACGGGACCAATGAAACTCGTAGGAATGCACCACGCAGCCGCGGGTCTCCCGGTAAGAGACTACGATGGTAATTTGCATATTTCTAGACTTAGGATAAAAAACATGACGTTAGAGGGTGAACACTCGAAACAGCCCCCGAACGTCCCCGTGGGTGGCACCAACACCTCCCACGGGACCAATGTAACTCGTTGGAACTGACCCCGCAGCCGCGGGACTCCCGGTTTGAGAGTACGACGATAATTTGAATATTTTTAGACTTAGGCTTAAAACATGGCGTTAGAGGGTGAGAACTATAAACAGCCCCCAAACGGCCTCGTGGGTGGCACAAACACCTCCCACGGGACCAATGTAACTCGTAGGAACTGACCCCGCAGTCGCGGGACTCCCGGTTTAAGAGTACGACGGTAATTTGCATATTTCTCGACTTAAGCAAAACAAGGCGTTTGAGGGTGAGAACTCGAAACAGCCCTCGAACGACTCCGTGGGTGGTACCAACACCTCCCACGGGACCAATGTAACATGTAGGAACTGACCCCGTAGCCGCGGGGCTCTCGATTTGAGAATACGACGATAATTTGCATATTTTTAGACTTAGGCTTAAAAACATGGCGTTAGAGGATGAGAACTAGAAACAACCCTCTAACGGCACCGTGGGTGGTACCAACACCTCCCACGGAATCAATGTAACTCGCAGGAAATGACCCCGCAGTCGCGGGAGTCCCGGTTTGAGAATACGATGATAATTTGCATATTTCTATAATTAGACATAAACAGAGGGCGTTAGTGGTGGAAAATCCGAAACAGCTTTTGACCCTCCCCGTGGGTGGCACCAACACCTCCCACGAGACCAATGAAACTCGTAGGAACTGACCCTGCAGCAGCGGGTCTCCCGATTTGAGAATACATAGGTAATTTGTATATTTCTAGACTTAGGCTTAAAAATATGACACTAGATGGTGAAAACTCGAAAAAAACCCCCGAACGGCCTCGTGGGTGGCACCAACACCTCCTACAGGACCAATGTAACTCGTAGGAACTGACCACGCAACCGCTGGTCTCCCGGAATGAGACTACGACGGTAATTCGCATATTTCTAGACTTAGGCTTAAAAACATGACGTTAGAGGGTAAAAACGCGAAACAGCTCCCGAACGTCCCCGTGGGTGGTACCAACACCTCTCACGGGACCAATGTAACTCGTAGGAACTGACCCCGCAGCCGCGAGACTCCCGGTTTGAGAGTAAGACGATAATTTTCATATTTCTAGACTTAGTCTTAAAAACATTGCGTTAGAGGGTGAGAACTATAAACAGCCTCCGAACGTCCCCGTGGGTGGCACCAACACCCCCCACGGGACCAATGTAACTCGTAGGAACAGACCCCGCAGCCACGGGACTCCCGGTTTGAGACTGCGACGGTAATTTGCATATTTCTCGACTTAAGCAAAACATGGCGTTTGAGGGTGAGAACTCGAAACATCCCCCGAACGACCCCGTGGGTGGCACCAACACCTCCCACGGGACCAATGTAACTCGTAGGAACTGACCCCGCAACCGCGGGACTCCCGGTTTGAGAATACGACGATAATTTGCATATTTTTAAACTTAGGCTTAAAAACAAGGCGTTAGAGGGTGAGAAATTAAAACAACCCTCTAACGACACCGTGGGTGGTACCAACACCTCCCACGGGACTAATGTAACTCGTAGGAACTGAACCCGCAATCGCGGGTCTTTCGGTTTGAGAATACGACTGTAATTTGCATATTTCTAGACTTCTGCTTAAAAACTTGACCTTAGAGGGTGAACACTCAAAATAGCCCCCGAACGACACCGTGGGTGGCACCAACACCTCCCACGGGACCAATGTAACTCGTAGGAACTGACCCTCCAGCCGCGGGACTCCCGTTTTGAGAGTACGACGATAATTTGAATATTTTTAGACTTAGGCTTAGAAACATGGCGTTAGAGGGTGAGAAATATAAACAGCTCCCAAACATCCCCATGGGTGGCCCAAACACCTCCCACGGGACCAATGTAACTCGTAGGAACTGACCCCACAGTCTCGGGACTCCCGGTTTAAGAGTACGACGGTAATTTGCATATTTCTCGACTTAAGCAAAACCAGGCATTTGAGGGTGAGAACTCGAAATAGCCCTCGAACGACTCCGTGGGCGGCACCAACACCTCCCACGGGACCAATGTAACTCGTAGGAACTGACCTCGCAGCCGCGGGACTCCCGGTTTGAGAGTACGACGATAATTTGCATATTTTTACACTTAGGCTTAAAAACATGGCGTTAGAGGGTGAGGACTATAAACATCCCCCAAACGGCCTCGTGGGTGGCACCAACACCTCCCACGGGACCAATGTAACTCGTAGGAACTGACCCCGCAGCCGCGGGACTCTCGGTTTGAGAGTATGACGGTAATTTGCATATTTCTCGACATAGGAAAAACATGGCGTTTGAGGGTGAGAACTCGAAGCAGCCCCCGAACGACCCCGTGGGTGCCACCAACTCCCACGGGACCAATGTAACTCGTAGTAACTGACCCCGCAGCCGCGGGACTCCCGGTTTGAGAATACGATGATAATTTGCATATTTTTAGGCTTAGGCTAAAAACATGGCGTTAGAGGGTGAGAACTCGAAACAGCCCTCTCACGGCACCGTGGGTGGTGCCAACACCTCCCACGGGACCAATGTAACTCGTAGGAACTGACCCCGCAGTCGCGGGTCTCCCGGTTTGAGAATACGACGGTAATTTGCATATTTCTAGACTTAGGCTTAAAAACATGACGTTAGAGGGTGAAAACTCGAAACAGCCCCCGAGTGGTCCCGTGGGTGGCACCAACACCTCCCATGGGACCAAAGTAACTCGTAGGAACTGACCCCACAACCGTGGGTCTCCCGGTTTGAGGATACGACAGTAATTTGCATATTTCTAGACTTAGGTTTAAAAACCTGACGTTAGAGGGCGAAAACTCGAAAAAGCCCTCTAACGGCCCTGTGGGTGGCACCAACACCTCCCACGGGACCAATGTAACTCGTAGGAACTGACCCCGCAGCCGCGGGTCTCCCAGTTTGAGAGTACGATGGTAATTTGTTTATTTCTAGACTTAAGCAAAACATGACGTTAGAAGGTGAAAACTCGAAACAACCCCCGAACGGCCTCGTGGGTGGCACCAACAGCTCCCACGGGACCAATGTAACTCGTAGAAACTGTCCGCATAGCCGCGGGTCTCCCGGTTGGAGAATACGACGGTAATTTGCATATTTCTTGACATAGGCTTAAAAAGAGGGTGTTAGTGGGGGAAAACCAGAAATAGCCCCCGAACGGTCCCGTGGGTGGCACCAACACCTCCCACGGGACTAGTATAACTCATAGGAACTGACCGCGCAGCTGCGGGAGTCCCGGTTTGAGAATACGACGATAATTTGCATGTTTCTATAATTAGGCATAAAAAGAGGGCGTTAGTGGGGGAAAATCCGAAACAGCTTTCGACCCTCCCCGTGGGTGGCACCAACACCTCCCACGGGACCAATGTAACTCGTAGGAACTGACCCTGCAGTCGCGGGTCTCCCGGTTTGAGAATATGAAGGGAATTTGTATATTTCTAGACTTAGGCTTAAAAACATGGCGTTAGATGGTGAAAACTCGAAACAACCCCCGAACGGCCCCGTGGGTGGCACCAACACCGCCCTCGGAACCAATGTAACTCATAGGAACTCACCACGCAGCCGCGGGTATCCCGGTATGAGACTACGATGGTAATTTGCATATTTTTAGACTTAGGCTTAAAAACATGACGTTAGATGGTGAAAACTCGAAACAGCTCCCGAACGGCCCCGTGGGTGGCACCAACACCTCCCACAGGACCAATGTAAGTCGTTGGAACTAACCCCGCAGCTGCGGGACTCCCGGTTTGAGAGTACGACGATAATTTGCATATTTTTAGACTTAGGCTTAAAAACATGGCGTTAGAGGGTGAGAAATATAAACAGCCCCCGAACGTCCCCGTGGGTGGCACCAACACCTCCCAAGGAACCAATGTAACTCGTAGGAACTGACCCCGCAGCCACGGGACTCCCGATTTGAGAGTACGACGGTAATTTGCATATTACTCGACTTAAGCAAAACATGGCGTTTGAGGGTGAGAACTTGAGATAGCCCCCGAACGACCCCGTGGGTGGCACCAACACCTTCCACGGGACCAACGTAACACGTAGGAACTGACCTCGTAGTCGTGGGACTCCCGATTTTAGAATACGACGATAATTTGAATATTTTTAGACTTAGGCTTAAAAACATGGCGTTAGAGGGTGAGAACTCGAAACAACCCTCTAACGGCACTGTGGGTGGTACCAACACCTCCCACGGGACCAATGTAACTCGTAGGAACTGACCCCGCAGTCGCGGGTCTCCCGATTTGAGAATACGACGGTAATTTGCATATTTCTAGACTTTGGCTTTAAAACATGACGTTAGAGGGTGACAACTCGAAACAGGCCCCGAACGGTCCCGTGGGTGGCACCAACACCTCCCACGGGACCAATGTAACTCATAGGAACTGACCCCACAACCGTGGGTCCCCCGGTTAGTGGATACGATAGTAATTTGTATATTTCTAGGGTGAAAACTCGAAACTGTCCCCAAACGGCTCTGTGGGTGGCACGAACACCTCCCACGGGACCAATGTAACTCGTAGGAACTGACCCTGTAGCCGCGGGTCTCCCCGTTTGAGAGTACGACTGTAATTTGTATATTTCTAGACTTAAGCAAAACATGGGGTTAGTGGGTGAAAACTCAAAACAACTCCCGAACGGCCCCGTGGGTGGCGCTAACACCTCCCACGGGACCAATGTAACTCGTAGGAACTGACCCCACAGCCGCGGGAGTCCCGGTTTGCGAATACGACAATAATTTGCTTATTTCTTGACTTAGGCTTAAAAACATGGCATTAGAGGGTGAAAACTCAAAAAAGCCCTCCAACGGCCCCGTGGGTGACACCAACACCTCCCACGGGACCAATGTAACTCGTAGGAGCTGACCACACAGCCGAGAGTCTCCCAGATTGAGAGTATGACGGTAATTTGTATATTTTTAGACTGATGCAAAACATGATGTTAGAGGGTGAAAACTCGAAACAGCCCCCGAACGGCCCCGTGGGTGGCACCAACACCTCCCACGGGACCAATGTAACACGTAGGAACTGACCGCGCAGTCACGGGAGTCCCGGTTTGAGAATACGATGATAGTTTGCTTATTTCTATAATTTGGCATAAAAAGAGGGCGTTAGTGGGGGAAAATCCGAAACAGCTTCTGACCCTCCCCGTGGGTGGCACCAACACCTCCCACGGTACCAATGTAACACGTAGGAACTGACCCTGCAGTCGCGGGTCTCCCGGTTTGAGAATACGACGGTAATTTATATATTTTAGACTTAGGCTTAAAAACATGGCGTTAGATGGTGAAAACTCGAAACAAACACCGAACGGCCCCGTGGGTGGCACCAACACCTCCCACTAGACCAATGTAACTCGCAGGAACTGACCACGCCGCCGCGGGTCTCCCTCTATGGGAGTACGAAGATAATTTGCATATTTCTAGACTTAGGCTAAAAAACATGACGTTAGACGGTGAAAACACGAAACAACCCCCGAACGTCCCCGTGGGTGGCACCAACACCTCCCACAGGACCAATGTAACTCGTAGGAACTGACCCCGCAGCCGCGGGACTCCCGGTTTGAGAGTATGACGATAATTATCATATTTCTAGACTTAGGCTTAAAAACATGACGTTAGATGGTGAGAAATATAAACAGACCCCGAACGTCCCCGTGGGTGGCACCAACACCTCCCATGGGACCAATGTAACTCGTAGGAACTGACCCCGTAGCCACGGGACTCCCGGTTTGAGAGTAGGACGGTAATTTGCATATTTCTCGACTTAAGCAAAACATGGCGTTCAAGGGTGAGAACTCAAAACAACCCCCGAACGACCCCGTGGGTGGCACCAACACCTTCCACGGGACCAATGTAACATGTAGGAACTGACCCCGTAGCCGCGGGACTCCCGGTTTGAGAATACGACGATAATTTGCATATTTTTAGACTTAGGCTTAAAAACATGGCGTTAGAGGGTGAGAACTCGAAACAACCCTCTAACGGCACCGTGGGTGGTACCAACACCTCCCACGGGACCAATGAAACTCGTAGGAACTGACCCCGCAGTCGCGGGTCTCCCGGTTTGAGAATACTACGATAATTTGCATATTTTTAGACTTAGGCTTAAAAACATGGCGTTAAAGGGTGAGAACTCGAAACAGTCCCCAAACGGCCCCGTGGATGGCACCAAAACCTCCCACGGGACCAATGTAACTCGTAGGAACTGACCCCGCAGCCGCGGGACTCCCAGTTTGAGAGTACAACGATAATTTGCACATTTCTAGACTTAAGCAAAACATGGTGTTTGAGGGTTAGAACTCGAAACAGCCACTGAACGACCCCGTGGGTGGCACCAACAGCTCCCACGGGACCAATGTAACTCGAAGGAACTGACCCCGCAGCCGCGGGATTCTTGGTTTGAGAATACGACGATAATTTGCATATTTCTAGACTTAGGCTTAAAAATCTGGCGTTAGAGGGTGAGAACTCGAAACAACCCTCTAACGGCACCGTGGGTGGTACCAACACCTCCCACGGGACCAATGTAACTCGTAGGAACTGACACCGCAGTCGCGGGTCTCCCGGTTTGAGAATACGACGGTAATTTTCATATTTCCAGACTTAGGCAAAAAAATATGACGTTAGAGGGTGAAAACTCGAAACAGCCCCCGAACGGCCCCGTGGGTGGCACCAACACCTCCCACGGGACCAATGTAACTCGTAGAAACTGTCCGCACATCCGTGGGTCTCCCGATTTGAGAATACAATGATAATTTATATATTTCTAGGCTAAATCTTAAAAAGAGGACGTTAGTGGGGAAAACCCGAAACAGCACCCGAACGTCCCCGTGGGTGGCACTAAAACCTCCCACGGGTCCAATGTAACTTGTAGGAACTGACCCTTCAGCCACGGGTCTCCCAGTTTGTGAGTACGACATTAATTTGTATATTTCTAGACTTAAGCAAAACATGGCGTTAGTGGGTGAAAACTCGAAACATCCCCCGAACGGCCCCGTGGGTGGCGCCAACACCTCCCACGGGACCAATGTAACTCGTAGGAACTGACCCCATAGCCGCGGGAGTCCCGGTTTGAGAATACGACAATAATTTGCATATTTCATGACTTAGGCTTAAAAACATGGCATTAGAGGGTGAAAACTCAAAAAAGCCCTCCAACGGCCCCGTGGGTGGCACCAACACCTCCCACGGGACCAATGTAACTCGTAGGAACTGACCATGCAGCCGAGGGTCTCCCAGTTTGAGAGTACGGCGGTAATTTGTATATTTTTAGACTTAGGCTTAAAAACTTGACGTTAGAGGGTGAACACTCGAAACAGCCCCCCGAACGGCCCCGTGGGTGGCACCAACACCTCCCACGAGACCAATTTAACTCGTAGGAACTGACCTCGCAGCCGCGGGACTCCCGATTTGAGAGTACGATGGTAATTTGCATATTTCTACACTTAGGCTTAAAAACATGGCGTTAGAGCGTGAGAACTATAAACAGCCCCCAAACGGCCTCGTGGGTGGCACCAACACCTCCCACGGGACCAATGTGTGACAACCCGCTATCCGAAATAAAGGGTGGCCAGCCCTATACCTCGATAAAATAGGAAATCATGGATAAATATCATTCTCAGCATCACAATAATATGCAAAGTATAAGGAATAACCACAATATATTCCAGAAAACGGGTTATCAAAAATTTTTGGTTTAGAAATAATAAGAAAACATTTTCAACAATCCATTGCTAGAAATAGAGGGTGGAAAACCCCCACAAACGCATAAGAACTAAAGGATACAAAAGAACCGAATGGAACGTCGGTCAATAATAACCACACATCATACAATAAGTTCCAGGTGTTACATAATAGATTCATATACAATTTACAACGGTTTGGGCCACATGCCCGAATAAACAGATCATAACTAGAAAACATTAATGGAGGCGTCTACACAAAACATCCCGTGATACCCGCACGATGTCACGGCTCCTCAAAACATATGGAAGGAAGGGTCATTACGGGCGACCGTGCGGCGGAACACCTGAACGGATTATATATATATATATATATATATATATATATATATATATATATACATACACAACAAGAAGTGAAAACCGGTCAGGGCCGGATATATGTGAACAATAGATAAATGACAGGTATGACAATGATGCGCAAGTAAGCTTAAGCATGGATGATAGTCTAGCATGGTGACATCAATTAAAGAACTAAGACTGATAAATAACTATGTAAAATGAGCTTCACTTACACAAGAATTTAAAGTACTTATGAGCCTTTTTCATCTTTCATCATATTTCAATTTCAATCTTCTTTGACATTTCCTTATCAGGAATACAATTGTCATCACGTGCTCTTTATGGCACTAATCTCAATAGCATGCTCTTTGTGGCATAAATGTTGCTCTATATGGCATTCACGTTCCATCGAGTCCAACTCGATAATTAGAATAGTCATAAATATAAATATAACGATTCTAAGACCGCCCGTCCGGGTTTCCCCACTGTGCGCGTCCCTAAATAACCATCATCTTCCAGGGCCTAACATAAGATAACCTGGGATCCTATCGAAATCGTCGGTAAGCGGCCATATGCCTGCGGGGTAGTCAAGACCACACCCAGAATCTCCTACCCATCGCAGAAAAATAAAACAAGCGCTCATATGGCCTAGGACTATATCCACCCTGCATTCATTAGCCAGGGGGCTTCACCTCTCGCACGGACTTCCCTTAAGATGGTATTTAGAGAGGTGTGTAACATCCATTTTATTTATTTCTATTACATGATTTAGTAATTTATCATTTACCTTATCAATTTCCCATTTTAACAAATGTATAAGCTTAAATCGGGACTATACGTATTACGTACCGTCATAACATCCTCAATAAGAAATTCAGACTCCAAAGTAAATTCCAAGCCTCCTTTAGGCTTTAACATAAACCACCAAGTCAAATTCTAACTCAAGTTAATTTCTAAAGTCTCCAAATTGACCTTAATATGTTCTAGACCCTTATAGAACTACAAGATAAAAGTGATGCCTAAACATCACTTTAAATTCCCCCTTAAAAGAACCCTAGATGAACCCTTTCGAGTCTAGGATGTCGACCCAACTCAACTAATACTCTAAACCCTATGTTTACTTCATTTAAGAAGGTCCCTAATTACTAATCCTAAAGAAAAAGGGTTAAAATTTAAAAGAAAATTTTTGGAAAAGTGCAGGGCTACCGAATCGATTCGCCCCCTTGGCCGAATCGATTCGGACAGAAAATTTGAGTTTCTGCAAAGTTGCCGAATCGATTCGGATGGAAACCGAATCGATTTGGTCAGAAGGTTTGGGTTTCTGCATAACTGCCGAATCGATTCGGATAAATTCCGAATCGATTCGGTTCACAAGACCTGAGCACTGGACCTAACATAATCGATTCGCCCAGGGGGCCGAATCGATTCGAGCCTGCGATTTTGCCAAGATTTGGCTATGGAGTCTTGGACTCCATTTTCTACCCCAACTCAAATTTCTCCCAAACCAAACTTATATACCAACACCAAGATAGCATCAATGATACTATTGACCATCTTAAACCTCATGAATCATCCCAATCATTTTTGAATGAATCAAAACCCACAAAAACATAAGAAAAACCCTAACTAACTTAATCAAGATCAATACATCATTCTCATCACAAATCATCTATCTTAAGTCACAAATAGCAAGTAGAAACTTGCCTTGATTCAGCAAATTGCAGGTCTCTTGGTTGTAGAAGCAAGAATCTCTCTCAATCTCCAAATCTCCTATCTTTCGCTCTACTCTTCTCTTTCTCTCTTTAGGTTTAGGAAGGGAATTAGGGAAATTGGAAGACTTAGAAGGCTTAAGTCGTGACCTAAGACAAATATCCCACTAAATTAACTAATAGTGCGATAAAATGATACGCAACTGCATAATTTAGGTACAATCAGTCAAAAATGCCCAAAACTTCCAAATACAATATGGTACATTATTTGACTATTTCGCACATTCCGGAATCAACTGCAACCTCCAAATTATCATTTGGACATTTTAAAATTCAATTTAGGTTCCGGTCTCATAATTAAGCCAAATATCATTTTGAGTTCAGATGATAATAATAAGCATGACCTAGCAATATTTACCCATAGTTATGATATGTATGCAAACTCATAATAAATATCAACTTTTCTACATTGAATTAACATTCAAATCATAACCCAACACTTGTCTCTAATTACTATACTAAGTAATTACTATAAAATATGGTCTCATAAGTGAGGGTTATTACATACTCCCCCCCTTATGAGGGAATTTTGCCCCCAAAATTCAGGCGTACCTCATAAGAAAAGATGTGGATATTTCTCCCGCATCTCGTCCTCACGTTCCCAAGTTGATTCGTTTGCCTGATGATGACTCCAATGATCTCTCACCAGGGGCACCACACGAGATCTTAACTTTTGCTCCCCAAACTCAAGGATAGCAACCGGTTGTTCTTCATAAGAAACATCGGGCTGCAAATCGATATCTTCAAAAGGTATGTGCCAAAGGGCACCTTCGCATCTTCTATACTTCTTCAAAGAGGAGACGTGGAATACATCATGGATTTGTTGTAAGGGCTCCGGTAAAGCAAGTTGGTATGCTACGAGACCAACCTTTTTAATCACCGGGAAAGGTCCAACAAAACGCGGTGCAAGCTTTCCTTTCTTCCCAAAACGCTTAATGCCCTTCATCGGGGACACTCGCACCAACACTTGGTCTCCAACCTCCAACTGTATATTTCTAAACTTAGGCTTAAAAAAGAGGACGTTAGTGGGGAAAACCCGAAAAAGCACCCGAACGGTCCCGTGGGTAGCACCAACACCTCCCACGGGACCAATGTAACTCGTAGGAACTGACTGCGCAGCCGCGGGAGTCCCAGTTTGGGAATACGACGATAATTTGCATGTTTCTGTAATTAGGCATAAAAAGAGGGCGTTAGTGGGGGAAAATCCGAAACAACTTCCGACCCTCCCCGTGGGTGGCACTAACACCTCCCACGGGACCAATGTAACTCGTAGGAACTGACCCTGCAGCCGCGGGTCTCCCGGTTTGAGAATACGATGGTAATTTATATATTTCTAGACTTAGGCTTAAAAACATGGCGTTAGATGGTGAAAACTCGAAAAAACCCACGAACGGCCCCGTGGGTGGCACCAACACCGCCCACGGGACCAATGTAACTCATAGGAACTCACCACGCAGCCGCGGGTCTCCCGGTATGAGACTACGACGGTAATTTTCATATTTCTAGACTTAGGCTTAAAAACATGACGTTAGAGTGTGAAAACTTGAAACAGCAAGCCGAATGTCAGCGTGGGTGGCACCAACACCTCCCACGGGACCAATGTAACTCGTAGGAACTGACCCCGCAACCGCAGGAATCCCGGTTTGAGAGTACCATGATAATTTTCATATTTCTAGACTTAGTCTTAAAAAGATTGTGTTAGAGGGTGAGAACTATAAACAACCCCCGAACGTCCCCGTGTGTGGCACCAAAACCTCCCACGGGACCAATGTAACTCGTAGGAACTGACCATGTAGCCGCGGGTCTCCCCGTTTGAGAATACGACGGTAATTTGTATATTTCTAGACTTAAGCAAAACATGGCGTTAGTGGGTGAAAACTCAAAACAGCCTCCGAACGGCCCCGTGGGTGGTGCCAACACCTCCCACAGGACCGATGTAACTCGTAGGAACTGACCCCACAACCTCGGGAGTCCCGGTTTGAGAATACGACAATAATTTGCATATTTCTTGACTTAGGCTTAAAAACATGGCATTAGAGGATGAAAACTCAAAAAAGCCCTCCAACGGCCCCGTGGGTGGTACCAACACCTCCCACGGGACCAATGTAACTCGTAGGAACTGACCATGCAGCCGAGGGTCTCCCAGTTTGAGAGTACGACGGTAATTTCTATATTTTAAGACTTAGGCTTAAAAACTTAACGTTAGAGGGTGAACACTCGAAACAGCCCCCCGAACGGCCCCGTGGGTGGCACCAACACCTCCCACGAGATCAATTTAACTCGTAGGAACTGACCTCGCAGCCACGGGACTCCCTATTTGAGAGTAGGCTTAAAAACATGGCGTTAGAGGGTGAGAACTATAAGCAGCCCCCAAACGGCCTCGTGGGTGGCACCAACACCTCCCACGGGACCAATGTAACTCTTAGGAACTGGCCCCGCAGCCGCGGGACTCTCGGTTTGAGAGTATGACGGTAATTTACATAGTTCTCGACATAGGCAAAACATGGCGTTTAAGGGTGAAAACTCGAAGCAGCCCCCGAACGACCCCGTGGGTGGCACTAACACCTCCCACGGGACCAATGTAACTCGTAGGAACTGACCCCGCATCCGCGGGACTCCCGGTTTGAGAATACAAGGGTAATTTGTATATTTCTAGGCTTAGGCTTAAAAAGAGGACGTTAGTGGGGAAAACTCGAAACAACACCCGAACGGTCCCGTGGGTGGCACCAACACCTCCCACGGGACCAATGTAACTCATAACAACTGATCGCGTAGCCGCAGGAGTCCCGGTTTGAGAATAAGATGATAATTTGCTTATTTCTATAATTAGGCATAAACAGAGGGCGTTAGTGGGGGAAAATACGAAACAGCTTTTGACCCTCCCCGTGGGTGGCACCAACACCTCCCACGAGACCAATGAAACTCGTAGGAACAGACCCTGCAGCAGCGGGTCTCTCGGTTTGAGAATACATAGGTAATTTGTATATTTCTAGACTTAGGCTTAAAAACATGGCTTTAGATGGTGAAAACTAGAAACAACCCCCGAACGGCCCCGTGGGTGGCACCAACACCTCCTACAGGACCAATGTAACTCGTAGGAACTGACCACGCAGTCGCGGGTCTCCCGGTATGAGACTACGACGGTAATTCGCATATTTTTCTAGACTTAGGCTTAAAAACATGACGTTAGAGGGTGAAAACGCGAAACAGCCCCCCGAACGTCCCCGTGGGTGGCACCAACACCTCCCACGGGACCAATGTAACTCGTAGGAACTGACCCCGCAGCCGCGGGACTCCCGGTTTGAGAGTACCATGATAATTTTCATATTTCTTGACTTAGTCTTAAAAACATTGCGTTAGAGGGTGAGAACTATAAACATCCCCCGAACGTCCCCGTGGGTGGCACCAAAACCTCCCACGGGACCAATGTAACTCGTAGGAACTGACCCTGTAGCCGCGGGTCTCCCCGTTTGAGAGTACAACAGTAATTTGTATATTTCTAGACTTAAGCAAAACATGGCGTTAATGGGTGAAAACTCGAAACAGCCCCCGAACGGCCCCATGGGTGGCGCCAACACCTCCCATGGGACCAATGTAACTCGTAGGAACAGACCCCACAACCGCGGGAGTCCCGGTTTGAGAATACGACAATAATTTGCATATTTCTTGACTTAGGCTTAAAAACATGGCATTAGAGGGTGAAAACTCAAAAAATCCCTCCAACGGCCCCGTGGGTGGCACCAACACCTCCCACGGGACCAATGTAACTCGTAGGAACTGACCACGCAGCCGAGGGTCTCCCAGTTTGAGAGTACGACGGTAATTTGTATATTTTTAGACTTAGACTTAAAAACTTGACGTTAGAGGGTGGACACTAGAAACAGCCCCCGAACGGCCCCGTGGGTGGCACCAACACCTCCCACGAGACCAATTTAACTCGTAGGAACTGACCTCGCAGCCGCGGGACTCCCGATTTGAGAGTATGACGGTAATTTGCATATTTCTGCACTTAGGCTTAAAAACATGGCGTTAGAGGGTGAGAACTATAAACAGCCCCCAAACGGCCTCGTGGGTGGCACCAACACCTCCCACGGGACCAATGTAACTCGTAGGAACTGGCCCCGCAGCCGCGGGACTCTCGGTTTGAGAATATAACGGTAATTTACATATTTCTTGACATTGGCAAAACATGGCGTTTAAGGGTGAGAACTCGAAGCAGCCCCCGAACGACCCCGTGGGTGGCACCAACACCTCCCACGAGACTAATGTAACTCGTAGGAACTGACTCCGCAGCCGCGGGACTCCCGATTTGAGAATACAGCGGTAATTTGTATATTTCTAGGCTTAGGCTTAAAAAGAGGACGTTAGTGGGGAAAACCCGAAACAGCACCCGAACGGTCCCGTGGGTGGCACCAACACCTCCTACGGGACCAATGTAACTCGTAGCCGCGGGAGTCCCGGTTTGAGAATACGATGATAATTTGCATATTTCTATAATTAGGCATAAATAGAGGGCGTTAGTTGGGGAAAATCCGAAACAACTTTTGACCCTCCCCGTGGGTGGCACCAACACCTCCCACGAGACCAATGAAACTCGTAGGAACTGACCCTGCAGCAGCGGGTCTCCCGGTTTGAGAATACATAGGTAATTTGTATATTTCTAGACTTAGGCTTAAAAACGTGGCTTTAGATGGTGAAAACTCGAAACAACCCCCGAACGGCCCCGTGGGTGGCTCCAACACCTCCTACAGGACCAATGTAACTCGTAGGAACTGACCACGCAGTCGCGGGTCTCCCGGTATGAGACTACGACGGTAATTCGCATATTTCTAGACTTAGGCTTAAAAACATGATGTTAGAGGGTGAAAATGCGAAACAGCCCCCCGAACGTCCCCGTGGGTGGCACCAACACCTCCCACGGGACCAATGTAACTCGTAGGAACTGACCCCGCAGCCGCGGGACTCCCGGTTTGAGAGTACCATGATAATTTTCATATTTCTTGACTTAGTCTTAAAAATATTGCGTTAGAGGGTGAGAACTATAAACATCCCCCGAACGTCCGCGTGGGTGGCACCAAAACCTCCCACGGGACCAATGTAACTCGTAGGAACTGACCCTGTAGTTGTGGGTCTCCCCGTTTGAGAGTACTACGGTAATTTGTATATTTCTAGACTTAAGCAAAACATGGCGTTAGTGGGTGAAAACTCGAAACAGCCCTCGAACGGCCCCGTGGGTGGCGCCAACACCTCCCACGGGACCAATGTAACTCGTAGGAACTGACCCCACAGCCGCGGGAGTCCCGGTTTGAGAATACGACAATAATTTGCATATTTCTTGACTTAAGCTTAAAAACATGGCATTAGAGGATGAAAACTCAAAAAATCCCTCCAACGGCCCCGTGGGTGGCACCAACACCTCCCACGAGACCAATGTAACTTGTAGGAACTGACCACACAGCCGAGGGTCTCCCAGTTTGAGAGTATGACGGTAATTTGTATATTTTTAGACTTAGGCTTAAAAACTTGACGTTAGAGGGTGAACATTCGAAACAGCCCCCGAACGGCACCGTGGGTGGCACCAACACCTCCTACAGGACCAATGTAACTCGTAGGAACTGACCACGCAGCCGCGGGTCTCCCGGTATGAGACTACGATGTTAATTCGCATATTTCTAGACTTAGGCTTAAAAACATGACGTTAGAGGGTGAAAACGTGAAAAAGCCCCCGAACGTCCCCGTGGGTGGCACCAACACCTCACACGGGACCAATGTAACTCGTAGGAACTGACCCCGCAGCCGCGTGACTCCCGATTTGAGAGTACCATGATAATTTTCATATTTCGAGACTTAGTCTTAAAAACATTGCGTTAGAGGGTGAGAACTATAAACAACACCCGAACGTCCCCGTGGGTGGCACCTGAACCTCCCACGGGACCAATGTAACTCGTAGGAACTGACCCTGTAGCCGCGGGTCTCCCCGTTTGAGAGTACAACAGTAATTTGTATATTTCTAGACTTAAGCAAAACATGGCGTTAATGGGTGAAAACTCGAAACAGCCCCCGAACGGCCCCGTGGGTGGCGCCAACACCTCCCACGGGACCAATGTAACTCGTAGGAACAGACCCCACAGCCGCGGGAGTCCCGGTTTGAGAATACGACAATAATTTGCATATTTCTTGACTTAGGCTTAAAAACATGGCATTAGAGGGTGAAAACTCAAAAAAGCCCTCCAACGGCCCCGTGGGTGGCACCAACACCTCCCACGGGACCAATGTAACTCGTAGGAACTGACCACGCAGCCGAGGGTCTCCCAGTTTGAGAGTATGACTATAATTTGTATATTTTTAGACTTAGGCTTAAAAACTTGACGTTAGAGGGTGAACACTCGAAACAGCCGCCGAACGGCCCCGTGGGTGGCACCAACACCTCCCACGAGACCAATTTAACTCGTAGGAACTGACCTCGCAGCCGCGGGACTCCCGATTTGAGAGTACGAGGGTAATTTGCATATTTCTACACTTGGGCTTAAAAACATGGCGTTAGAGGGTGAGAACTATAAACAGCCCCCAAATGGCCTCGTGGGTGGCACCAACACCTCCTACGGGACCAATGTAACTCGTAGGAATTGGCCCCGCAGCCGCGGGACTCTCGGTTTGAGGGTATGACGGTAATTTACATATTTCTCTACATTGGCAAAACATGGCGTTTAAGGGTGAGAACTCGAAGCAGCCCCCGAACGACCCCATGGGTGGCACCAACACCTCCCACGGGACCAATGTAACTCGTAGGAACTGACCCCGCAGCTGCGGGACTCCCGGTTTGAAAATACGACGATAATTTGCATATTTTTAGGCTTAGGATTAAAAACATGGCGTTAGAGGGTGAGAACTCAAAACAGCCCTCTAACGGCACCGTGGGTGGTACCAACACCTCCAACGAGACCAATGTAACTCGTAGGAACTGACCCCGTAGTCACGGGTCTCCCGGTTTGAGAATACGACGGTAATTTGCATATTTCTAGACTTAAGCTTAAAACATGACGTTAGAGGGTGAAAACTCGAAACAGCCCCCGAATGGCCCCGTGGGTGGCACCAACACCTCCCACGGGACCAAAGTAACTCGTAGGACCTGACCCCACAACCGCGAGTCTACCGGTTTGAGGATACGATGGTAATTTGCATATTTTTAGACTTAGGTTTAAAAACCTGACGTTAGAGGGTGGAAACTCGAAAAAGCCCTCTAACGGCCCCGTGGGTGGCACCAACACCTCCCACGGGACCAATGTAACTAGTAGGAACTGAACCCGCAGCCGCGGGTCTCCCAGTTTGAGAGTGCGACGGTAATTTGTATATTTCTAGACTTAAGCAAAACATGACGTTAGAGGGTGAAAACTCGAAACAGCTCCCGAACGGCCCCGTGGCTGGTACCAACAGCTCCCACGGGTCCAATGTAACTCGTAGAAACTGTCCGCGCAGCCGCGGGTCTCCCGGTTTGAGAATACGACGATAATTTGCATATTTCTTGACTTAGGCTTAAAAAGAGGGTGTTAGTGGGGGAAAATCCGAGACAGCCCCCGAACGGTCCCGTGGGTGGCACCAACACCTCCCACGGGACCAATGTAACTCATAGGAACTCACCACGCAGTCGCGGGTCTCCGGTTTGAGACTACGACAGTAATTTGCATATTTCTAGACTTAGGCTTAAAAACATGACGTTAGAGGGTGAAAACTCGAAACAACCCCCGAACATCCCCGTGGGTGGTACCAACACCTCCCACGGGACCAATGTAACTCGTAGGAACTGTCCCCGCAGCCGCGGGACTCCCGGTTTAAGAGTACGATGGTAATTTGAATATTTCTTGACTTAAGCAAAACATGGCGTTTGAGTGTAAGAACTCGAAACAGCCCCCGAACGACCCCGTGGGTGGCACCAACACCTCCCACGGGACCAATGTAACACGTAGGAACTGACCCCGTAGCCGCGGGACTCCCGATTTGAGAATACGATGATAATTTTCATATTTTTAGACTTAGGCTTAAAAACATGGCGTTAGAGGGTGAGAACTCGAAAGAGCCCTCTAACGGCACCGCGGGTGGTACCAACACCTCCCGCGGGACCAATGTAACTCATAGGAACTGACCCCGCAGTCGCGGGTCTCCCGTTTTGAGAATACGACGATATTTTGCGTATTTCTAGACTTAGGCTTAAAAACATGACGTTAGAGGGTGAAAATTCCAAACAACCCCCGAACGGACCCGTGGGAGGCACCAACACCTCCCACGGGACCAATGTAACTCGTAGGAACTGACCCCACAACTGCGGGTCTCCCGGTTTGAGGATACGACGGTAATTTGCATATTTCTAGACTTAGGCTTAAAAACCTGACGTTAGGCTGAAAACTCGAAACAGCCCCCGAACGGCCCTGTGGGTGGCACGAACACCTCCCATGGGACCAATGCAACTCGTAGGAACTGACCCCGCAGCCGCGGGTCTCCCCGTTTGAGAGTACGACGCTAATTTGTATATTTCTAGACTTAAGCAAAACTTGACGTGAGAGGTTGAAAACTCGAAACAGCCCCCGAACGGCACCGTGGGCGATACCAACACCTCCCACGGGACCAATCTAACTCGTTGGAACTGACACCACAGCCGCGGGACTCCCGGTTTGAGAATATGACAATAATTTGCAAATTTCTTGACTTAGGCTTAAAAACATGGTGTTAGAGGGTGAAAACTCGAAAAAGCCCTCTAACGGCCCCGTGGGTGGCACCAACACCTCCCACGGGACCAATGTAATTCGTAGGAACTGACACCGCAGCCGCGGGTCTCCCAGTTTGAGAGTTCGACGGTAATTTGTATATTTCTAGACTTAAGCAAAACATGACGTTAGAGGGTGAAAACTCGAAACAGCCCCCGAACGGCCCCGTGGGTGGCACCAACACCTCCCACGGGACCAATGTAACTCGTAGAAACTGTCTGTGTAGCCGCGGGTCTCCCGGTTTGAGAATACATCGGTAATTTGCATATTTCTAGACATAGGCACAAAAAGAGGGCGTTAGTGGGGGAAAACCCGAAACAGCCCCCGAACGGTTCCGTGGGTGGCACCAACACCTCCCACGGGACTAATGTAACTCGAAGGAACTGATCGCGCAGCCGCGGGAGTCCCGGTTTGAGAATACGACGATAATTTGCATATTTCTATAATTAGGCATAAAAAGAGGGCGTTAGTGGGGGAAAATCTGAAACAGCTTCCGACCCTCCCCGTGGGTGGCATCAACACCTCCCACGGGACCAATGCAACTCGTAGGAACTGACCCCGCAGCCGCGGGTCTCCCCGTTTGAGAGTACGACGCTAATTTGTATATTTCTAGACTTAAGCAAAACTTGGCGTTAGTGGGTGAAAACTCAAAACAGTCCCCGAATGGCCCCGTGGGTGGTGTCAACACCTCCCACGAGACCAATGTAACTCGTAGGAACTGACCCCACAGTCACGGGACTCCTGGTTTGAGAATACGACAATAATTTGCATATTTCTTGACTTAGGCTTAAAAACATGATGTTAGAGGGTGAAAACTCGAAACAGCTCCCGAACGGCCCCGTGGGTGGCAACAACACCTCCCACGGGACCAATGTAACTCGTAGGAACTGACCACGCAGCCGCGGGACTCCCGGTTTAAGAGTACGACGGTAATTTGAATATTTCTTGACTTAAGCAAAACATGGCGTTTGAGTGTAAGAACTCGAAACAGCCCCCGAACGACCCCGTGGGTGGCACCAACACCTCCCACGGGACCAATGTAACACGTAGGAACTGACCCCGTAGCCGCGGGACTCCCGATTTGAGAATACGATGATAATTTTCATATTTTTAGACTTAGGCTTAAAAACATGGCGTTAGAGGGTGAGAACTCGAAACAGCCCTCTAACGGCACCGTGGGTGGTACCAACACCTCCTACGGAACTAATGTAACTCGTAGGAACTGACCCCGCAGTCGCGGGTCTCCCGATTTTAGAATACGACGGTAATTTGCATATTTCTTCACTTAGGCTTAAAAACATGACGTTAGAGAGTGAAAACTCGAAACAGCCTGCGAACGGCCCTGTGGGTGGCACCAACACCCCGCACGGGACCAATGTAACTCGTAGGAACTGACCCACAACCGTGGGTCTCCCGGTTAGAGGATACGATGGAAATTTACATATTTCTAGGGTGAAATCTCGAAACAGTCCCCAAACGGCCCTGTGGGTGGCACAAACACCTCCCACGGGACCAATGTAACTCGTAGGAACTGACCCCGCAGCCGCGGGTTTCCCGGTTTGAGAGTACGACGGTAATTTGTATATTTCTAGACTTAAGCAAAACATGGCGTTAGTGGGTGAAAACTCAAAACAGCCCCCGAATGGCCCCGTGGGTGGTGTCAACACCTCCCACGAGACCAATGTAACTCGTAGGAACTGACCCCACAGTCACGGGACTCCTGGTTTGAGAATACGACAATAATTTGCATATTTCTTGACTTAGGCTTAAAAACATGATGTTAGAGGGTGAAAACTCGAAACAGCTCCCGAACGGCCCCGTGGGTGGCAGCAACACCTCCCACGGGACCAATGTAACTCGTAGGAACTGACCACACAGCCGCGGGTCTCCCAGTTTGAGAGTAGACGATAATTTGTATATTTCTAGACATATGCAAAACATGACGTTAGAGGGTGAAAACTCGAAACAACCCCCGAACGGCCCCGTGGGTGGCACCAACACCTCCCACGGGACCTATGTAACTCGTAGAAACTGTCTGCGGAGCCGCGGGTCTCCCAGTTTGAGAATACAATGGTAATTTGTATATTTCTAGACTTAGGCATAAAAAGAGGGCGTTAGTGGGGAGAAAACCCGAAACAGCCCCCGAACGGTCCCGTGGGTGGCACCAACACCTCCCACGGGACCAATGTAACTCGTAGGAACTGACTGCGCAGCCGCGGGAGTCCCAGTTTGGGAATACGACGATAATTTGCATGTTTCTGTAATTAGGCATAAAAAGAGGGCGTTAGTGGGGGAAAATCCGAAACAACTTCCGACCCTCCCCGTGGGTGGCACTAACACCTCCCACGGGACCAATGTAACTCGTAGGAACTGACCCTGCAGCCGCGGGTCTCCCGGTTTGAGAATACGATGGTAATTTATATATTTCTAGACTTAGGCTTAAAAACATGGCGTTAGATGGTGAAAACTCGAAAAAACCCACGAACGGCCCCGTGGGTGGCACCAACACCGCCCACGGGACCAATGTAACTCATAGGAACTCACCACGCAGCCGCGGGTCTCCCGGTATGAGACTACGACGGTAATTTTCATATTTCTAGACTTAGGCTTAAAAACATGACGTTAGAGTGTGAAAACTTGAAACAGCAAGCCGAATGTCAGCGTGGGTGGCACCAACACCTCCCACGGGACCAATGTAACTCGTAGGAACTGACCCCGCAGCCGCGGGACTCCCGGTTTGAGAGTACGATGATAATTTGCATATTTCTGGACATAGGCTTAAAAACATGGAGTTAGATGGTGAGAAATATAAACAGCCCCCGAACGTCCCCGTGGGTGGCACCAACACCTCCCACGGGACCAATGTAACTGGTTGGAACTGACCCCGCAGCCGCGGGACTCCCGGTTTGAGAGTAGGATGGTAATTTGCATATTTTTTGACTTAAGCAAAACATGGCGTTCAAGGGTGAGAACTCGAAAAAACCCCCGAACGACCCCGTGGGTGGCACCAACACCTCCCATGGGACCAATGTAACACGTAGGAACTGACCCCGTAGCCGTGGGACTCCCGGTTTGAGAATACGACGATAATTTGTATATTTTTAGACTTAGGCTTAAAAACATGCCGTTAGAGGGTGAGAACTCGAAACAGCCCTCTAACGGCACCGTGGGTGGTACCAACACCTCCCACGGGACCAATGTAACTCGTAGGAACAGGCCCCGCAGTCGCGGGTCTCCCGGTTTGAGAATACGACGGTAATTTGCATATTTTTAGACTTAGGCTTAAAAACATGACGTTAGAGGGTGAAAACTCCAAAAATCCCCCGAACGGCCCCGTGGGTGGCACCAACACCTCCCACGGGACTAATGTAACTCGTAGGAACTGACCCCACAACCGCGGGTCTCCCGGTGAGAGGATACTACGGTAATTTGCATATTTCTAGGGTGAAAACTCAAAACAGTCCCCAAACGACCCTGTGGGTGGCACGAACACCTCCCACGGGACCAATGTAACTCATTGGAACTGACCCCGCAGCCGCGGGTCTCCCGGTTTGAGAGTACGACGGTAATTTGTATATTTCTAGACTTAAGCAAAACATGGCGTTAGTGGGTGAAAACTCGAAACAACCCCCGAGCGGCCCCGTGGGTGGCGCCAACACCTCCCACGGGACCAATGTAACTCGTAGGAACTGACCCCACAGCCGCGGGACTCCCGGTTTGAGAATACGACAATAATTTGCATATTTCTTAACTTAGGCTTAAAAACATGGCGTTAGAGGGTGAAAACTCAAAAAAGCCCTCCAACGGCCCCGTGGGTGGCACCAACACCTCCCACGGGACCAATGTAACTCGTAGGAACTGACCACGCCGCCGCGGGTATCTTAATTGGAGAGGACAACGGTAATTTGTATATTTCTAGACTTATGCAAAACATGACGTTAGAGGGTGAAAACTCGAAACAACCCCCGAACGGCCCCGTGGGTGGCACCAACACCTCCCACGGGTCCAATATAACTCGTAGAAACTATCCGCGCAGCCGCGGGTCTCCCGATTTGAGAATACAATGGTAATTTGCATATTTCTAGACTTAGGCATAAAAAGAGGGTGTTAGTGGGGGAAAACCCGAAACAACCCCCGAACGGTCCCGTGGGTGGCACCAACACCTCCCATGGGACCAATGTAACTCGTAGGAACTAATCGCGTAGTCGCGGGAGTCCCGAGTTGAGACTACGACAATAATTTGCATATTTCTATAATTAGGCATAAAAAGAGGGCGTTAGTGTGGGAAAATCCGAAACAGCTTCCGACCCTCCCCGTGGGTGGCACCAACACCTCCCACGGGACCAATGTAACTCGTGGGAACTGATCCTGTAGCCGCGGGTCTCCCGGTTTGAGAATACGACGGTAATTTATATATTTCTAGACTTGGGTTTAAAAACATGGCGTTAGATTGTGAAAACTCGAAACAACCCCCGAACGGCCCCGTGGGAGGCACCAACACCTCCCACGGGACCAATGTAACTCGTAGGAACTGACCACGCAGCCGCGGGTCTCCCGCTATGAGAGTACGACGATAATTTGCATATTTCTAGACTTAGGCTTAAAAACATGACGTTAGAGGGTGAAAATTTGAAATAGCACCCGAACGTCCCCATGGGGGGGCACCAACACCTCCCACGGGACCAATGTAACTCGTAGGAACTGACCCCGCAGCCGCGGGACTCCTGGTTTGAGAGTACGACGATAATTTGCATATTTCTAGACTTAGGCTTAAAAACATGGCGTTAGAGGGTCAGAACTATAAACAGCCCCCGAACACCTCCCACGGTACCAATGTGACTCGTAGGAATTGACACCGCAGCCGCGGGACTCCCGATTTGAGAGTACGACGGTAGTTTGCATATTTCTCGACTTAAGAAAAACATGGCGTTTGAGGGTGAGAACTCGAAATAGCCCTCGAACGACCCCGTGGGAGGCACCAACACCTCCCACGGGACTAATGTTACTCGTAGGAACTGACCCCGTAGCCGCGGGACTCCCGATTTGAGAATACGACGATAATTTGCATATTTTTAGACTTAGGCTTAAAAACAAGGCGTTAGAGGGTGAGAACTCGAAACAACCCTCTAACGGCACCGTGGGTGGTACCAACACCTCCCACGGGACCAATGTAACTCATAGGAACTGACCCCGCAGTCGCGGGTCTCCCGGTTTGAGAATACGACGATAATTTGCGTATTTCTAGACTTAGGCTTAAAAACATGACGTTAGAGGGTGAAAATTCCAAACAACCCCCGAACGGACCCGTGGGAGGCACCAACACCTCCCACGGGACCAATGTAACTCGTAGGAACTGACCCCACAACTGCGGGTCTCCCGGTTTGAGGATACGACGGTAATTTGCATATTTCTAGACTTAGGCTTAAAAACCTGACGTTAGGCTGAAAACTCGAAACAGCCCCCGAACGGCCCTGTGGGTGGCACGAACACCTCCCATGGGACCAATGCAACTCGTAGGAACTGACCCCGCAGCCGCGGGTCTCCCCGTTTGAGAGTACGACGCTAATTTGTATATTTCTAGACTTAAGCAAAACTTGACGTGAGAGGTTGAAAACTCGAAACAGCCCCCGAACGGCACCGTGGGCGATACCAACACCTCCCACGGGACCAATCTAACTCGTTGGAACTGACACCACAGCCGCGGGACTCCCGGTTTGAGAATATGACAATAATTTGCAAATTTCTTGACTTAGGCTTAAAAACATGGTGTTAGAGGGTGAAAACTCGAAAAAGCCCTCTAACGGCCCCGTGGGTGGCACCAACACCTCCCACGGGACCAATGTAATTCGTAGGAACTGACACCGCAGCCGCGGGTCTCCCAGTTTGAGAGTTCGACGGTAATTTGTATATTTCTAGACTTAAGCAAAACATGACGTTAGAGGGTGAAAACTCGAAACAGCCCCCGAACGGCCCCGTGGGTGGCACCAACACCTCCCACGGGACCAATGTAACTCGTAGAAACTGTCTGTGTAGCCGCGGGTCTCCCGGTTTGAGAATACATCGGTAATTTGCATATTTCTAGACATAGGCACAAAAAGAGGGCGTTAGTGGGGGAAAACCCGAAACAGCCCCCGAACGGTTCCGTGGGTGGCACCAACACCTCCCACGGGACTAATGTAACTCGAAGGAACTGATCGCGCAGCCGCGGGAGTCCCGGTTTGAGAATACGACGATAATTTGCATATTTCTATAATTAGGCATAAAAAGAGGGCGTTAGTGGGGGAAAATCTGAAACAGCTTCCGACCCTCCCCGTGGGTGGCATCAACACCTCCCACGGGACCAATGTAACTCGTAGGAATTGACCCTGCAGCCGTGGGTCTCCCGGTTTGAGAATACGACGGCAATTTATATATTTCTAGGCTTAGGCTTAAAAACATGGCGTTAGATGGGAAAAACTCGAAACAACCACCGAACGGCCCCGTGAGTGGCACCAACACCTCCCACGGGACCAATGTAACACGTAGGAACTGACCCCGCAGCCGCGGGACTCCCGGTTTGAGAGTACGACGATAATTTGGATATTTTAGACTTAGGCTTAAAAACATGGCGTTAGAGGGTGAGAAATATAAACGGCCCCCGAACGTCCCCGTGGGTGGCACCAACACCTCCCACGGGACCAATATAACTCGTAGGAACTGACCCCACAGCCGCGGGACTCCCGGTTTGAGAGTACGACGGTAATTTGCATATTTCTCGACTTAAGCAAAACATGGCGTTTGAGGGTGAGAACTCGAAACAGCCCCCGAACGACCCCATGGGTGGCACCAACACCTCCCACGGGACCAATGTAACACGTAGGAACTGACCCCGTTGCCGCAGGACTCCCGGTTTGAGAATACGGCGATAATTTGCATATTTTTAGACTTAGGCTTAAAAACATGGCATTAGAGGGTGAGAACTCAAAATAGCCCTCTGACGGCACCGTGGGTGGTACCAACACCTCCCACGGGACCAATGTAACTCGTAGGAACTGACCCCGCAGTCGCGGGTCTCCCGGTTTGAGAATACGACGGTAATTTGCATATTTCTAGACTTAGGCTTAAAAACATGACGTTAGAGGGTGAAAACTCGAAACAGTCCCCGAACGGCCCCGCGGGTGGCACCAACACCTCCCACGGGACCAATGTAACTTGTAGGAACTGACCCCACCCGCGGGTCTCCCGTTTAGAGGATACGACGATAATTTGCATATTTCTAGGGTGAAAACTCGAAACTGTCCCCAAACGGCCATGTGGGTGGTATGAACACCTCCCACGGGAGCAATGTAACTCGTAGGAACTGACCCTGCAGCCGCGGGTCTCCCGGTTTGAGAGTACGACGGTAATTTATATATTTCTAGACTTAAGCAAAACATGGCGTTAGTGGGTGAAAACTCGAAACAACCCCCGAACGGCCCCGTGGGTGGCGTCAACACCTCCCACGGGACCAATGTAACTCGTAGGAACTGACCCCACAGCCGCGGGACTCCCGGTTTGTAGAATACGACAATAATTTGCATATTTCTTGACTTAGGCTTAAAAACATGGTGTTAGAGGATGAAAACTCAAAAAAGCCCTCCAACGGCCCCGTGGGTGGCACCAACACCTTCCACGGGACCAATGTAACTCGTAGGAACTGACCACGCCACCGTGGGTCTCCCAGTTGGAGAGTACAACGGTAATTTGTATATTTCTAGACTTATGCAAAACATGACGTTAGAGGGTGAAAACTCGAAACAGCCCCCGAACGGCCCCGTGGGTGGCACCAACACCTCCCACGGGACCAATGTAACTCGTAGAAACTGTCCGCGCAGCCGCGGGTCTCCCGGTTTGAGAATACAACGGTAATTTGCATATTTCTAGACTTAGGCATAAAAAGAGGGCGTTAGTGGGGGAAAACCCGAAACAACCCCCGAACGGTCCTGTGGGTGGCACCAACACCTCCCACGGGACCCATGTAACTCGTAGGAACTGACCGCGCAGCCGTGGGAGTCCTAGTTTGAGAATACGATGAAAATTTGCATAATTCTATAATTAGGCATAAAAAGAGGGCGTTAGTGGGGGAAAATCTGAAACAGCTTCCGACCCTCCCCGTGGGTGACACCAACACCTCCCACGGGACCAATGTAACTCGTAGGAACTGACCCTGCACCCGCGGGTCTCCCGGTTTGAGAATATGATGGTAATTTATATATTTCTAGACTTAGGCTTAAAAACATGGCGTTAGATGGTAAAAACTCGAAACAATCCTCGAACGGCCCCCTGGGTGGCACCAACACCTCCCACGGGACCAATGTAACTCGTAGGAACTGACCACGTAGCCGCGGGTGTACCGCTATGAGAGTACGACGGTAATTTATATATTTCTAGACTTAGATGTAACACCCCGCCCGCCCGGGGAGAGCGAACGGAGCTCTACTGTCGATAAACTAAATTCAAATTCACAAATCACAAGCTATAGAGCATCTAAATCCCATAATAGAAAAGAAACCACTAATCTCAAATCTCTTTAAATAAATACAACAAATCTCTCGAAATAATTACAACAATCTAACTATCTCGAAAATAAAATAAATCTCCAAATGCTCTATACATCAAAATAAATACAAGTCTTCTTATCTCTTGTATTAAAAATTCTTCCCATATAATCCTCGCTAAAATCATCCCAATTGGTCCATAGCACTCAAATCCGTGCTCACCTGCCAACTAAGAAAAAGATGGAGAAGTACACAATACGACAGGAATATGCTCAACAAAGATGTTAGCGAAGAACAAAGCGCAACAATACGACTACGAATACTCAAATCAAATAATGCAAATCTCAATAGCATTTTATCAATAAATTTCTCAACAACACATTAACCGGAGTCACCAGGCCTCACCATGCCGCGCCATACTTTATCAAGTAGCCGGAAAAGGAGTCTTGGCGGGTGCCCAACATCAGTGCCATATTAAAATCTCATGACAACGTGCTCAAAACAACATGAATAATACCTCATGAATGAAAATAATTCCAACAATTATTTTTCCAGATTTCCAAGAATTTAACAATTCAAAATATGAGTTCAATTAACAAGAATTCAACGGAATAAACACTCGCGAGATTTCAAGAGCATATTGTGTAAAACCCCATACCTCAAAATCATCAAATGAATCATCGCATAATTCAGCCTCAAAATCTAATCACACCATCATGTTCCTCTCACAAAAATAATCAAATCTTGTTCTAGCCCAAACTCGAGAAAACACCAAATAAGCCTTCTAATCTAAGGTTGAAATCTTGAATAAGTTTGGGGCTATGGTTTGTATATGAAAGGGAGTAATTTTGGAGAGGTCTTTTGGTTAAAAAGCTTATGAAAAAGTGATTTGAAAAGCTAAGCCACAAATTTGTTGATATATAAAGGATTAAGTGTTTGATTAAGAAAAGAGTTCTAATCAGATACAAACACTAAAAATTTTATCCCGGACGATCAAACTGTTGGAATCACTTGAAATTTTAGTATGTTGTAGCGAACGGCGAGACATGACTGCTGACAAAAATTCAGCTTGATCGAACGGTCGGATTTCTAAAAATATTATTTTTACTAGGGAGTTTTATGTTTTGAGGACTCTTAGAGAGTTTTATATTTTGAGGACTTTCTAAATAATAAAAATTCAATTAAATCTCCATTTTAATTCCGATTTCAATACCATTTGAAATTCTCATCTCTAAAAATAAAATCCAACATATTTGAGCAATAAAAATAATTTTATCTCAAAATTTATTTTTCCTCTTTATTTCGAAAATACCCCAAAAATTACGCGGTTTGTTACATTAGGCTTAAAAACATGGCGTTAGATGGAGAAAACTCGAAACAACTCCCGAACGGCCCCGTGGGTGGCACCAACACCTCCAACGGGATCAATGTAACTCGTAGGAACTGATCACGCAGCCGCGGGTCTCCCGCTATGAGAGTACGACGATAATTTGCATATTCCTAGACTTAGGCTTAAAAACATGACGTTAGAGGGTGAAAACTCGAAACAGCCCCCGAACGTCCCCGTGGGTGGCACCAACACCTCCCACGGGACCAATGTAACTCGTAGGAATTGACCCCGGAGTCGTGGGACTCCTGGTTTGAGAGTACGACGATAATTTGCATATTTCTAGACTTAGGCTTAAAAACATGGCGTTAGAGGGTGAAAACTCGAAACAGCCCCCGAACGGCCCCATAGGTGACACCAACACCTCCCACGGGACCAATGTAAATCGTAGGAACTGACCCCACAGCGGCGGGAATCCCGGTTTGAGAATAAGACAATAATTAGCATATTTCTTGACTTAGGCTAAAAACATGGTGTTAGAGGGTGAAAACTCAAAAAAGCCCTCTAACGGCTTCGTGGGTGGCACCAACACCTCCCACGGGACCAATGTAACTCGTAGGAACTGACACCGTTGTCGCGGGTCTCCCAGTTTTTAGAGTTCGACAGTAATTTGTATTATTTTAGACTTAAGCAAAACATGACGTTAGAGGGTGAAAGCTCGAAACAGCCCCCGAACGGCCCCGTGGGTGGCACCAACACCTCCCACGGGACCAATGTAACTCGTAGAAACTGTCCGCGTAGCCGCGGGTCTCCCGGTTTGAGAATACAACAGTAATTTGCATATTTCTAGACTTAGGCATAAAAAGAGGGCGTTAGTGGGGGAAAACCCAAAACAGCGCCCGAGCGGTCCCGTGGGTGGCACCAACACCTCCCACGGGACTAATGTAACTCGTAGGAACTGACCGCGCAGCCGCGGGAGTCCTGGTTTGAGAATATGACGATGATTTGCATATTTCTTGACTTAGGTTTAAAAACATTGTGTTAGAGGGTGAAAACTCGAAAAAGCCCTCTAACGGCCCCGTGGGTGGCACCAACACCTCCCACGGGACCAATGTAACTCGTAGAAACTGACCCTACAGTTGCGGGTCTCCCGGTTTGAGAATACGACGGTAATTTATATATTTCTAGACTTAGGCTTAAAAACATGGCGTTAGATGGAGAAAACTCGAAACAACCCCAGAACGGCCCCGTGGGTGGCACCAACACCTCCAACGGGACCAATGTAACTCGTAGGAACTGATCACGCAGTCGCGGGTCTCCCGCTATGAGAGTACGACGATAATTTGCATATTTCTAGACTTTATGTAGCATGTTGTATGACTTTGTTTCTATAAAATCTAGTATGAATATACAGATATTAAAAAAATGACTTTTACACTAAGCTTAGTTGTAAGAATTATATAATTGAATTTTTCAAAAAAATGTTGCCTGAGAAATTAGACCCTTATCATTTACAAGCCTATAAAAATTTCATCATCAAAAATTCAAGATAAATATTAATGTTAAAAATATAATATGAATTTAGAAACTCCTAGATAATGAAAAATAAAAGAATATGTAGAAAAATAAATGTTTTTGTTACTGGCTTGAGTGCACCGGCTGAGGTGGCTTGTTTGTGGGAAGGAGAGAGATTTTCTTTTGTGGGTTATTTTATGTTTCTCAAATTTTTCCTTCTTTTGAAAAAAACGGTTTTTAAAACTATTTTCCAAAAATGTTTTTTTTTTGTTATAAACTCTTTTTATTGTTGAAACAATTTTTGAAGAACAATTTTTTTCCTGTTATAAGTTGGTTTAGTGTAAAAATTATATTTTTAGAAACTATTTTTTCAATAACTATTTTTTGGTAAGAATTTTTTTGGTTAAAAAACAATTTTCATATATCAATTTGTTAATAATTGAGACTTTTTTTAATATATAAGTTTAGGAAAAAACTTTGTGTCTCTTAAACATCAGAATGTCAACATCTTAAATCAGCGATCAGTTATTGTCACTGGCGTGGATCCACATCATTTAATGGATGTGGGTCCGCGCCAGCGGCACTAACAAATCGATTTTAAAACTTTTTTTATTTTGAAAAAAGTTGTTTTTTATTTTTCGGTAAAACTGTTTTTTTTTTTTTTTTGCTAAAAACTAGTTTTTGTGTTAAAACTAGTTTAAAAATGGTTTTTAATTAAAAAAAATTTTCCAAAAATTTTTTTTATTGTTAAAAACATATTTTGCTAAAAAATATTTTTTTGTTGTTAAAACTATACTAGTTTTAACACACAAGAAAAAAAGTTTTCAGCAAAAAAAAAACACTTTGACCGAAAAATAAAAAACATAAAAATACCAGTTTTTATCGAAATGAAAAAAGTGTTAACGAAGAAGAACAAGTTTTAAACATGTCAACATCAAAATTTTTGTTCATAAAATGAGATTTGATTGGAAAAAGAAAAACAATTTTGTTATGCCGACTCATGATTTTTATGTGTCGATTGCGACACTAGTTATTGTCACTGGCGCGGACCCACATTCATAAGACAATAACCAACATATCGCATCCGAGACATATGACACGACACGACAAAAACAAAAGAAAAAACATTTTGTAGCAAAATATATTTTTAACAGTAAAAAATAATTCTGACAAAAAAAAATATTTTTTTAATGAAAAAAACATTTTAAAACTAGTTTTAACACAAAAAATAGATTTTAGCAAAAGAAACAGTTTTACCGAAAAGTAAAAAACATAAAAAACAACTTTTATCGAAATAAATAAATAAATGAAGCTTTAAATAGTATTGGTGTTCATATTAGGTAATTTTTTATTATGTCATGTTCGTATTAGGTAATTTTTTTTAAAGTATTGGATTTTAATTCGGCCATGTTCGTATTGCATCAAAACGTTGGTATCTTAAATCGATGTAGTTATTTAATATATAAGACATTTTTTGGTTATTGTCGTTGGTGCAGATCCACATCATTTAATGGACGTGAGTCCACGCCAGCGGTACTGACAAATCATATGTGTCGGTCGCGACACGCTGACATGACGTGTTGTGATTGATTATTATTTTATGAATGTGGATCCACGCCAACGGCAATAACTAGTGTTGCGATCGATGCATAAAAATCTTGACTTAGCATAAAAAAATTGTTTTTATTTTTCCAATCAAATGTCATTTTATGAAAAAAAACCAAATTTGATGTTGACATGTTTAAAACTTGTTTTTCTTGGTTAAACCCTTTTTATTTTAAAAATGATAATTGCACCAGTTTTGTTTGTTAAAACTAGTTTAAAAATTGTATTTTACTAAAAAAATATTTTTCGTTATTTTTTTTGTTAAAACAGTTTTTTTTTAGTAAAATATATTCTCTTTTTTTTTGTGGAAAACAACATGTATATGTGGCCAACTCATGTGGTCACATCAGCCGGTAGGCTTATCTGGTTAACTCATCCACCATAGCACTTCCTCATGTAGAAATGCAAATTATATTTATCATCCAGAATGTATTGAAATTTTAAGTCTAAAAAAATAATTGCAGATGACACCCAATATACATGTATGCACAATATAAAATAGTTAAAATGTAATGAATCTAGTGTCAACAAGAGAAAGAGAGAATAAACAGGTGTAATGCGAGAGAGAGTATGTATTGAAGATGAGGAGAATTTGTCTTAATTGCATATTAATATTGAAGCCAATTGGCAAACCTAAAATTGGAGACACCATCCAAAATTCATCTCAGGATTTTGCCAAAATATCTTAAGTTACATGTACTCTTTCAAATGAGTGGTGTCCTTATGTCGGATACAGGTCAAGTTGTCACAGCCATGGTTGCTAGAAGTCTTAAAGTCTTATGACCTCGTCGAGTCTTCCAAGAAACATCTTAAGTCTTATTTTCAGGTCGTGAAATTTTGAAACTCAAACTTGTCTTGTGTTCAGGTCTCCAAATCTCATGGCTTAAGACTCAAACCTAGTCTTGTATTTAGATGGGGGTTATGACAAAAAGGGTTTTACTATGTGGGTTTTCCCTCTTCCCGTCCCAAGGGTTTTACTAATGGTCCTTGGCTTTTGAAATATATTTTTGGATGATGAATTAATTGGTATTTGACAGTGTTCGGCTTGAAAGATATTAGTTACCATACTTCTTCTTACTTATGTAACATTTATACCTTGTCTTATATTTTTTTTGGTATCATACCACGTGTTGTCCGTGCCAACTTTAAACGCACCTCGACTAATTCCTGCTCACGGTTTGGGACTTTCACTGACCAACCATTATTTTGATA
This sequence comes from Sambucus nigra, assembly GCA_949130495.1. Taxonomy (NCBI): domain Eukaryota; kingdom Viridiplantae; phylum Streptophyta; class Magnoliopsida; order Dipsacales; family Adoxaceae; genus Sambucus; species Sambucus nigra. Next base: position 229,757 of record CASBWL010000019.1, on the reverse strand, counting down.
GTGTCGGGGATCGAACTGGGGACCAAACCTAATCCACTCCCAAGGCTGCCCTTATACATACCACTAGGCCAAGATGCTTGGTTTACCTTGTCTTATATGTATTTATATTTTTTGTACTTAAATAACTTAGAGAGTCATATCACTTATAATTTAAGTCTCAACTTGAATTAAGTTTGTTTCGGACTAATAAGTCACACTCAGATTCAATTTGAATAAAGTAGCAGGTGATCGAAAGGATAGCTAGAAAGAAGTTTTGTATTATTGACCTCACACTTATTGTTTACATAGAGTTCCTTATAAATACACGTTCAATGGTATTTGAGTTACATAGGTCTGTCCTACTTTGGTGGATATAGTTATTCATAGTGGCATTTGAGTTTGAATAAGTCTATCCTACTTTGATGGAGATAGTTACATGCATGAGTTGTACAGTGGACCAAGTCATATGTACATGTGTTATTATTCTAATATTCCCTCTCAAGTTGATGGTGAAGAGCAGCGAACTTTCAACTTGTCACGTAAAAATTGAAATCACGTAGAAAGAAGGCCTTTTGTTAGAGCATCAATAATTCGATCATGGGCGGATATAAATTGAACCTGGAAATCATGTTTTTCCACTTTATCATAAACAAAATGAAAATCAATTTCAATATGCTTCATACGTGTGCGGAAAACAGTATTTGTCGAGAGATAAGTGGCACCAATATTATCACACCATAATATAGGAGGTTCGGGAAGAGAAACGTGTCATTCAACGAGTAGAGATTGGAGTCATGTAATTTCAGCTGCAGCATCAACAAGTGCTTTATACTCGGATTCGGTAGATGAACATGAAACTGTGCGCTATTTCCTGGAAGCCCACGATATTAAATTGGAACCAAGGTAAATTTCATACCCACCGGAGGATTTTCGATCATCAATGGAACTCACCCAATTTGAATCAGGGAAGGCCTGTAAGTTGAATGAAGATTTCTTACTGATGAATAAACCATGCATGGGAGTGTGTTTAAGATACTGAAGAATGCGTTTAACGGTGAGCTAGTGATCTTTCGATGGATTGTGCATGTATTGACACACTTTGTTAACAAAATAGGCAAGATCCGGTCTTGTTAAAGTGATGTATTGGAGTGCGCCAACAACTTGTCAAAATTTTGTGGGGACTGAAAAAGGTGTACCACCCACTTTTGACAGTTTCGAATCTTAGCAACACGGGGTGAGAATGGGTTTGCAAGAGGTCATGCCCGATTTTTTAAGAAAATTCTTGATGTATTAGTGTTTATGTAAGTACATACCATGGGGTGTTGGGATAGCCGCTATGCCTAGGAAAAAATGGAGAGGACCCAAATCTTTAATGAAAAATTGAACACCGATTTGGGTAATGAAATGTTCAATTTGATCAGGTATGTTCCTTATGATGAGGATGCCATCTACATAAATCAAAACGTAGATGGTGATGGGACTAGATAAAAATATAAATACATATGAATCTATTTTTGACAGTTGAAAGCCATGAGATGTGAGAAATTGATGTAAACAGTAGAACCACGAACGTGGGTCCTATTTCAAATCGTAAATGGAGCGGTGTAACTTGCATATAACATTTGGTCGAGATGAATCAGTGAACCCAGGTGGTTATTGCATGTAAACATCCTCTTGAATATGGCCATGTAAAAATTCATTATTTACGTCAAGTTCATGTATGGTCCATTGATGAGATACGGCTATGGAAAGGACTAACTGAATAATTGTTGGTTTTACAACTAGACTAAATGTTTCAACGTAGTCAACATCGGATTATTGATGGAATCCTTTAGCAACGAGGTGTGCCTTGTCGCAATCAATAGTACCATCGACTTTGAATTTCACACGGCACACCCATTTACATCCAATAATGTTCATCCGGGGATTTGGCGGTACAAGATACCATATTCCATTATGAAGAAAATCATTGAATTCTTCCTGCATGGCATGATGCCATTCAACTGTCTTGTTAGCACTGGAAAAGCAAGTAGGTTCAAGGAGGTGGGGGTGGATTATGGAAAGAAGTGCTAATGGATGAGTGGATTAGGAAGGAGGTTTTGTTATATGACGAAGTTGCATTAGGTTAGTACGAATAATAGATGGTGGAGGAAGATTGAGGTCAATGTGTAAGTCAAGTCTGGTTGGGATTATAATGGCAGAGGAAGGCGGGTGAATGGTTGTTGGTGGGTTAGATAAAACCATGTTGGTTTAAATTGGGTTAGCAGTAGTGGTGGGTTTGAATATGAGAGTTTTGTTCCATGTGGTTTGTGGGTAAAAGATTTTGAACATGAGATTGTTATGATGAGGTTCTAGGAAGTAATAGTGGACTATTAGAGGTGGGTGTAATGAGGAAAATATGAGTTTGGTGGCTATCACACTGAGTGGGATTCGGATACGTGAGGATGTTGGGACTTTGGAGAGGAGGTAAGGGAAAATTGGATGTTGATTTATTTAAATTTTCAAATGGAAATTGGGTCTCATTGAAACAAACATGGCGAGAAATGTATACTCGTCGAGTTTGAATGTCCATGCACCTATAGCCAACATTAGAGGGACTATAGCCAAGGAAAACATAAGGTAATGACCGAAATGACGTATTGTGATTATTATATGGACGAAGATATGGGAAATAAAGACATCCAAATATTTTTAAAACATTATAGTCGGGATTTAAAAATAATTTCAAATGGTGTTTTATGATATGAAAGATTTGAAGGCATTCTATTTGTTAAATAAATGGAGGTGTCAAAAGAGAAGTGCCAAAAATTTTTAGGTACAAAAGATTGGGCTAGTAAGGTTAATCCAGTTTCAATAATGTGACGATTACATCGTTCAACGGTAGCATTTTGTTAATGAGTGTGTGGGCATGCAAGTCGATGAAGAATACCATAATTGGTCAAAAAGGAATTTAATTTACAATATTCACCACCCCAATCTGTTTGAACCGATTTAATTTTGGAATTATATTGCCGTTCAACTAATTTTTGCCATTGAAGAAAAATAGAAAACACATCATATTTTTGTTTCATGGGATAAAACCATATGAATTTGGAGAAATGATCAATAAAAATAACAAAATATGATGTCCATCAGAAGACATAATTGGTGCAGGACCCTACACATCGCTAAAAATTAAATCTAATACATTTTGAGTACAAGTCTGAGTGGTCTTTAATGGGAGCCGAGATGACTTTCCCATTGGACAAGCATTACAAAATGAACTAGAAATGGATGAGCTGCATGGCAATTTATTTGAGCAAATTATTTGACTAAGAGTGCGTTGATGTGGATGTCCGAGACGATGATGCCATTCGTTGGAATCAATTTTGGTGGTAAATGAAACTGAAGGAGAAGTTGATTAAGTACATGATGCTAGAGAGAATGAATAGAGTCCATCTTTATTCGGGCCAGAATGGAGTGTGCGATGAATTGTTCGATCCTTGACACAAAAAAGAGTCCGGTGAAATTCAAAATAAACATTACTGTCTTGAGTAAATTTTTTCACTGAATCAAAGATTTGGAAATGGAAGGAACATGCAAAATATTAGAAAGATGAAAAGAAGCACGTGAGGTGTGTAACGTAGAGGAACCCGTATGAGAGATATGTAAACCTTTACCACTTCCAATATGAAGTTGATCATTGCCATGACATGTGTCAGAATAACTGAGATTTGTAATATCCTAAGTCACATAATGAGTCACGCGTGTGTCAAGAAACCATTGATGATGTTCAGTTGATGAGGGGTGGGTAGTAGTGGTGGTAACTGGTTGTAGGTGGTGAAATGAGCTACTGGTGATTGAGTTGGTGGAGTGTATCGTTGCGCACATGGGGTTCCGGTGTGAGTTGGGCTGTAATAAATTTGGAATTTGGCAGGAGACCGACGATAATAATCATGGAATACAGTAGGAGAGTAATGTCCATAGCGGCCTCCTCGACCACCACGATGATTGCGTGCACCACCAAGGTAGTTGCGGTTGCCACCATGAGAGGTTTTGTGGAAGGACTGACCATCACCACTATAAGAGTAATGAGCAGTAAGGGTGGAGACATTTGTATGAGTAGATTGAGAGGTGGTAATGGAGAGTTTTGCTGTAACAACCCACCTAATGGGATACCGGGCGATCACTCCTATATCAAATTAAAACAAGAGTCACATATGGATCATTCTTAGTGTTGATACCAAATTTAGTCTGCTGACATGGCTCAATTAAGTGGAGACACGTGTCAATCTACATGGCACTAACAAACATTTCTGAACAATACCTTGACTTTGAGGAACTCAATTTCCCCGACCAGCTCAGATACTCCGAGCAGTAGATGCTCTCCGAGGAACTTTACTGCACCGAGCAACTCATGGATATCGAGATACTTAGGCGGTCCGAGCAGCTTAGGCGGTCCGAGCTGCACCTCGATCAGAGCATTTATTATCAGACAATTAAGAGGATTAAATGCTCATTAAATGCTGATTATTATCATACGGATGTATACGCTTATTGAACAACAATGTATTACCCTTTCACATCTACAGCCTCATGGCTATAAATACATTGTATCATCCTCATTGTAAGGGGACTCGGAATTTATTGGTAAAAACCTGTTATCGAGAATTCCTAAACAGTCAGCAATAAGAAAAACAGTGGACGTAGACCATTATTTTAAGGCTAAACCACTTTAAAAATTCTTCTGTCTTATTTATTTTATCTGTGATTGAATAATTAGAGATAATCTAATTTTTTACATCAAAAGATTGGCGCCGTCTATGGGAAACGACTGAAATTCTCGTTTTTCACCAAAATAATTTATCACCAATGGCTGATAATCCTGAATCCAGTAATCGAAATGCTAGAAACCCCCCAAATCCATCCGCTCCTCCAAATGTCCAAGATCTGGCTAGAATTATGGCCAGTTTGGCTCAAGGCCAGACGGCTATGCAAGAAACTATTCGACAACTCATGCAAACTATCCAAGGTGGAGCGTCGACCTATTCAGGACAGAGAAGTGTTCAAAGAAATACCCGTTTAGTTTCTTCGCGCATTAGGCAAAGCGATTCATATCGCGCTGAGAAATATGATGATTTTTCTTATCAACTGGGACGATCTTCGTCAGTACGAGCCACAGATACTGAACAACATATCACTATCTCTCCAGAAAGGACTAGTGCACTGGAAAGATTAAGTAGGGTCTCTCCTTTTGATCGATTGGGCCTTAAGAAGAATAAAAGTCCTCCTAAGTCTATGTAGAGAAACTTTCGACGACCATTTGATCTAAGATAGGGTTCTGCCCAATCACAACCAGTTGCTCGACAAGATAGATCCCAGAAAGCGACTTCAACACGATCAATTGCTCGAACCAGTAGGTCCGAGGAGGGAAATGATGCGTGGAAAGGCTCTATTCAGAGGTTGGAGGATAGATTAGGGGAAATGGCTAAGGCCAAGAATCCTCTACAAAGAACTTTTGTCCAAGGGACCCCTTTTGTCCAAGCAATTGTGGATTTTACCACACCATCAAAGTTCAAAGCACTTGTTGTGACTCCTAAATATGATGGAAAAACCGACCCTATCCTTCATATAGAGTAATACCAAGCTGCTACTGACATCTATGCTGTGCCAGATGAGATGAGATGCAGGGCATTCTATAGAACTCTTACAGGATCTGCTCAAATATGGTACAATAATCTTCCTCGGGGTAAGATTTTAACTTTCTTTCAACTGACCGAGCTCTTCATTGGAAACTTTTGTTTTGGATCAAAACCGGTTAAACGAGTAGAACACTTGTTAAGTGTTAGAAAAAAAGCAGGTGAGAGCATCAGGGATTATATAACTCGTTTCAATAACGAGAAACTCGAAGTTATTGATTATGAGGAAAAGACAGCGATTACTACTCTGATGAGTGGGCTGCTGCCCAACAAGTTGTACTACACTTTGGCCAAAGATCCACCAGAACCATGTCAGAACTGATGGCAAAAGCGGCCAAGATCATGAATGCCGAGGAGGCAATGGATGCGAAGAAAAATATGGATACCAAAGAGACCAAGGTGGAGGTTGATAAGACTAAAAAGAAAGAGCATAAGAACAATGGTGGTGACAAGAACTTAAAAACAAAGCCATCATGGGAGGTATTGAAGAAATTTGAAAATTATACTCCTTTGAAGGTAGACATCAACCACGTTCTAGAAGAAATCAAGAACAGCGAGGAGTTAAACTGGCCAGAGAAAGTGAAGTCAGACCCTGACAAGAGGAATAAGGCCAAATATTGTGAGTTCCACAAAGATCATGGCCACATGACCAAAAATTGCATAGATCTTCAGAATGAGATCGAAGCACTCATTAGACAAGGAAAACTGACAAAGTATGTTGATCGTAGAAATGAAAGAAGAAGCAGCGACCGAGCAAGAGAGAGGTCTAGATCTCTTCATCGATCAGAGGAAAATAAGAAAAGAGACCATGAATATGATCCAGAAGACGACCCCGATCTTCTCAAAAGACCAAGGCAGCCAGAACGTGAGGTATTTTCAATACGTTTTGGATCATTTGATTGTAATGTTATTACAGGTTGAGATGCAGGAGGTGGAGACCTTACTGCAGAAAGAAAAGCTTACCTCAATAAGGCTCAAGCCTGTTCATATATTTAACGAATAAACTTGGCTGAAGATGATCGCCCGAGGAAGGTCAACAAAGAAAAACTGATCATCGATTTCTTAAAGAACGAACTCCCAGGTTTACTGTATCCTCATGATGACCCATTGGTGATCAAAATGAGAATGAAGGAAGTGATGATCTCGAGAGTACTGGTTGATAATGGTAGCTTGGCTGATATTATGTTCTACTCGTGCTTTGACAGCTTAAATATAAAGTTGTCTCAGTTGGAGCCTTATCATAGGCCCCTCCTCGGTTTTGCTGGCGAGAAAGTTTTTCCACTTGGGATGATCAAGTTGGATATGTTCATTGGTACATAGCCTGCTTGTCGAACAGAAAGAGTACGCTTCTTCGTGATGGATAAGAATGTTCAATCAGCCTACAATATCATCATGGGAAGGGTAGGATTAAAGAAGTTCGAAGCAGTACCATCTACAATACATCAGTGCCTAAAATTTCTAACCAATTTTGGAGTAAGAGTTCTGAAGGGTGATCAAAAAGTAGCTCGGGAATGCTACTATTCATCTGCCGAGTAGGAAGAACTGGAGGAATATAGGAAAAAGACTACTACCTATCAGGTGGATGAAGGTGTAGAAATTGAAACATTGGATCCTAGAGATGAGTCGCAACTCATGAAAGGTTAGGTGGTGGAAGCTACTGAAAACATAATTCTGGACGACGAGCACCCTGAACAAACAACTCAGATAGGTTCGTCCTTAGATGCCTCACTAAAACAGGAATTGATAGTTTTCCTAAAAAGTAGAAAACAAACTTTTGCTTGGAATCATGAGGATATGCCCGGAATAGACCCAAATTTCTTATGTCACGAGCTCAATGTGAATAAGGAGATCAAGATAGTGAAGCAGAGAAGAAGTGTGTTCAGCCCCGAGAAGAACCAAGCTATACAGGAGGAGATCGAGTAGCTCTAGAAAGCTTGCTTTATTGAAGATGTTAAATATCCAGACTGGTTAGCAAATGTAGTGATGGTGAAAAAGAAAAACAACAAATGGAGGATGTGTGTAGAATTCACCAACCTCAACAAGGCATGCCCAAAGGATCATTTTCCCTTGCCTCGAATTGATCAATTAGTGGATGCTACCTCGGGACACGAGATGTTGAGCTTCATGGATGCTTATTCTGGTTACAACCAGATTAAAATGAAACCTGAACACAGGGAGAGTACTTCTTTCATTACCCCTAGGGGAACTTATTGTTATAATGTTATGCCTTTTGGTTTGAAAAATGCAGGTGCAAATATCAGCGGCTGATGAACAAGGTGTTTGCAGAGCAAATCAGTTGCAATATCGAAGTTTATGTTGATGATATGCTGACAAAGAGCAAGAGAGCTGCTGACCATCTAGTTGACTTAGGCCAGACCTTTTATCAATTAGATAAATATCAAATGAAGTTGAACCCGACCAAGTGCATATTTAGAGTACGAGAAGGCATGTTTCTCGGGTATATTATCAATCAACGAGGCATTGAAGCAAACCCTGAAAAGATCAAAGCTCTGTTAGGGCTGTGATCAGAGCGAGTAACAGCACTTAATAGATTTGTATCGCGAGCAACTGATAGATGCCTCCCATTCTTCAAAACTCTCTAAAATACTTTTGAATGGAATGACGAATGCGAGAAAGCTTTTCAAGAATTGAAGAAATATTTGGGAGCACCTCCACTGTTGTCCAGACCAGTGATGGGAGAAAGATTGTACTTATATCTGGAAGTTTCAGAAAATACAGTTAGCTCGGCATTAATAAGAATAGAGGATGGAGTACAAAAACCAATTTATTACACTAGTAAGGCCTTCCGAGGAGCAGAGATCAGATATCCAAAACTAGAACAGTTGGCACTGGCGCTGATCGAAGCGAGTAGAAGAATGAAGCCATACTTCCACGCTCATACCATAGTCGTATATACCAATATGCCGTTGAGACAAGCTCTTCATAAACCAGAAAAATTAGGGAGATTGATGTACTGGCAATAGAACTCGGTGAATATGATATAATTTATGAGCCTAGATCGTCACTAAAAGGGCAAGCAGTTGAAGATTTTATAGCAGAGTTCACTTATCCTGATACCCCCGGGGAGCAAAAGCTGAACACCGACCAACCTGTGGATGTTACAAGATCATCAAATTTAAACCCCGATCAACTTAAGTTGGTTGGAGAGCAAGAGAAGATGGTCGACGAGCAGCGAGGTGAGGTAGAAATGAAGATAAAGGAGCAACAAATATTCCATCGAGGAACTTTATCCAATAAAAGGTTTGAGGATGAGATACCTATATGGAACCTATATGTGGATGGCTCATCATGCACCTCAGGTAGTGGAGCTGGGATTGTATTGAAAAGTCCAAACGAGGTCGATATAGAATATGCTCTGTGCTTTCAATTTCAAGATTCTAATAATGAGGCCGAATATGAAGCGATGATTATAAGTCTTAGTTTGGCAAAAACCATGAAGGCAGAACAGGTAATCATATGCAATGACTCGCAATTAATTATAAACCAAATGCTTGGTGTATATGCAGTAAAGGGAGAGTTGATGATTAAGTACCATGCAAAGGCAATAGAATTGGTATCGGAATTTGTTGCTGTTCAGCTGGCTAGAATACCAAGAATGGAGAATGCAAAAGCAGACGCCTTAGCTCGATTAGCATCATCTACTCGTATCGAGCTACGAAGAACAATCCCAATTGAAGTTCTATCTGTTCGGAGCATAGATGAAGATCTGACGATGAACTTTATTACCCTCGATTTAGAGCCATCTTGGATGGATCCCATCAAGGCATATATTGAGGAAGGGGAATTACTGATTGACAAACTCGTAACCAAGAAATTGAAATTTAAAGCTGCTCGTTATGTACTGACTAATGGTATTCTATACAGATGAGGAATTATGGAAGGTTTGCAAAGATGTGTGCATCCCTTCGAGGTGAAAGACTTGATCGAAGAGGTCTATGAAGGATCCTGTGGAGCCCATGTAGCAGGTCATACGCTTTTGCAAAGAATAATGACGCAAGGATACTACTGGCCAATGATGAGGGATGATTGTATAGCCTATGCCAAGAAATGTGACAAGTGTCAGCGCTTCTCCTCTGTCCGAAGAACTCCCCAGGCATTGCTAACACTCATTACTTCCCCTTGGCCGTTTGCCATGTGGGGAATAGATTTGGTCGGACCACTTCTAAGTACCAGGGGAAGATTTAAATATCTTGTGATCGCGGTGGATTACTTTACTAAATGGGTGGAAGCTGAGCCCCTCATTGATATGACGTACGACAAGGTGTATCAATTTATTTGGAAGAACATCATTTGTAGATATGGTCTTCCTCATGCCTTCATTACAGACCATGGAACCCAGTTCGACAATAAGGAGTTTGCTGCCTATTGTCATCAGTCAAATATCTTGAAGACCCACTCGGCACCAGGCCATCCCCAAAGCAATGGATAAACTGAAGTGACAAACAGAACGCTGCTAAATGGCTTGAAGAAAAGACTGAATGACGCGAAAGCAAACTGGATCAACGAGCTATATTCAGTACTATGGGCTTATCGTACTACTCCCCGAGCAGCAACTAGAGAATCTCCATATATGCTAGCATTTGGAAGTGAAGCTGTTATACCTTCCGGGTTAGGCCTCCCAACACACAAAGTACTGAATTTCAATCCCCCTGTCAGCGATTTAATGAGAAGGTTAGACTTGGACATGCTTGAGGAAGTTAGAGAAGAAGCAACCATCAGGAATGCTTCTTACCAGCAACGAATAACTTTGTTCTACAACAAGAGAGTGAAGAAGTGCGACCTGAAAGAAGGAGACTATGTGCTAAAGAAAGTGATTCAAAAGCACAACAAACTGGAAGCGAAATGGCATGGACCTTACTGAGTTACAGAAGTTGTTCGACCAGGAACCTACAGAATAGAAACATTAGAAGGAGACGAGTTTAAAAATGCATGGAATGCAAAGCATCTGCGCAAATATTACCTGTAATGTACATCCTCATGTAATGCAGTTTCTTCAGTATGAATAAAATGTGAATATTCTACCCAATTCTCTCCTGTTATTGAAATTTTTTTGCGGAATACTAGTGCTACACACTAAAGTTGGTCGAGGCACACTACTCAGCAAAATCCACCAACCCTGGTTGGTCAGGAATAAAAATATTTCCCAAAAATACCAACTCCGGTTGGTTGGGAAGAAAATCCACCAACTCTAGTTGTTCGGGAATAAAAAAATATTTCCCAGAAATACCAACTCTGGTTGGTTGGGAAGAAAATACAATAACTCCGGTTGGTCGGGAATAAAAAATATTTCCCAGAAATACCAACTCCGATTGGTTGGGAAGAAAATCCACCAACTCCGGTTGGTCGGGAATAAAAAATATTTCCCAGAAATACCAACTCCGGTTGGCTGGGAAGAAAATCCACCAACTCCGGTTGGTCGGGAATAAAAAATATTTCCTAGAAATACCAACTCCGGTTGGTTGGGAAGAAAATCCACCAACTCCGATTGGTCGGGAAGAAAAATCCATCCACTAGCTAAGGCTGGTCGGGAATGAAAATCTGCCAACTATGGTTGGTCGAGAACATTTCTATTAAACAAAGCAAGATTATGTGATAAAAGTCAACTAATGGCTTAGAATTAAAAAGTGATCAAGCAAAATTTTAATACTTGTAACATTTCAAATTACCACCAAGTTGGTCGAGAAACGAAATATCATGAACTCTGGTTGGTCGACAAGTGATTATCATCAATTTAAGATAGTCAACAATGAATTTTCACCAACTTTAGTTGGTCAGCAATTTAAAGTAACACAAAATATTTCTATCTTTTTAACAGATATACGTACACATTCATTAGTAAATAAAAAGAAATGTTTTATAGAATATTTCCAAGACAATCGAAATTGCAAGTAAAACTAGAAGTCTTTCATTAAATCTAGAGCAAAATACATCGAGAATGAAATACATATTAATTATTACATCAAGATTCCTACTCTATTGGTTTCTTCCCCTCTGCTTTTGAAACAGGTTCCTCGCCAGCAGGAGGATCGTCTAAGGCATAAGGGGAATTTATGAAATTAATGTCTTTGAGCATCCTGATGTTCGTCACAGATGGTCGATCGAGTAGGTGCTCTGGGCGAGATATCTCAACATTGGAATGGAGACTGTAGTCGCCAAGATATTTGGAAATCAAACACTGAGGGATTGCCCGAGCAGGAATCCATCTTATGTTGAGCTTGAATGGTGGCACTGGCAGGTAGAGCAACCTAGGATTATAGTAATCCCACAAATAGTGAAACTGTTCCAATTGCAGCACACCGAAGGCATTCAACCACCCTTATTTGTAACCCTCATTATTTGCATTTTGGATCCGATCATCTAGATGGTAGAGAGCCTCATTATAACCAACCATCCAGAACTCTCTGGGCTGCTTGTGGAATTGATAAGTCAACCTTTCCAGCTGCTCGTGAAGATTTTTTACAAAAAGTTCTTTATTCTCCAAGGCAGACTTTTGTGCAGAGAACTGCTCGTCCAGATTCCGGATCTTCCTGGACATCTCTGCCAGAGCTTTATTCTTCACAACTAACTGAACTGCTTGATTTTCTAGAGAAGCTTGAGTTCTTGCCTCTTCAATAGTAAGCCGAGCAGCCCTTGATCATCTCCGAGAACCTCTTGCTCGTCGACGAGCAGAGGTAGAAGGACCAGCTTTGTTCAAGGTTTCCAATTCATCTCTCAGATTGGCATTTTCAACCTCCAAGAAAGAGAAACCCTCGTCGTTGATAGGGACCAAAGCGTTCGAGGAAGACGATGCAGATTTCAACTGAGATACCTCTCCTCTCAGGTTATTGTTTTCCTGCTCCAGCAACTCAGCTATCTGCCTGTGCTCTTTGACCTCGACCTTCAAAGTTCTCTCCCTCACATCGTAAGTAGTGAACAACTTATCATTTCCCTTATCAACATTTAGTTGCTGATACTTCTTCTCATAGCCCTGGTGCAAAAGGGTCGTAGAATCCTTGTATTGTTGTTGAAGCTCCTCGAGAATGCCCTGGAGGTCTTCAATCATCTCATAATACGCTACATTGTTAGCCAATGCCCGGTCGAGCAAACACTTTAAGTACTGGTAGGCTTCAACTGCTTGCTCTGAAGCATCTTGACCAAGGATATCAACTATTTGAGCTTCAGTCATATCTGTATGACCATCTTTGAAGTATTCATTGCATTGTCTCAACAATTTTGTATCATGAGCAGATAACAATCCCATCCTGGCCATAAACTAGTAAAAGGAAGAGATAGCAAGAATCAATAAGAGTGCAAACAGAGCAAGAAGCAGAGAATCGACAGTATGATTCAAAATTTCAAATTTTATTGCATCATAAAAGAGAAGTACATAGTTCAGAGTTACATTTAACAAAGAAAATAAAATAGAGAGAAAAGTCCAAACAACTCTACACCTTCTCCTTGTCTCCCAAAACTTTCTCGGGAGGCTGGGACGAAGAGGAAGGTTGCTCGGATGGCACAGAAGGTAGCTCAGTGGGTGCTGGAAGCTGTTCGGCTAAAATGTTGGTTAACTGGAGCTTATCGATAGGAGTAATAGTTGGTTGGGGCTATTCGTAGCGAAGTTCAACAGTAGGTACTTGATCCCCAACCATCATAGAAGATTCCTCGGAGGCAGCTTCGTCCTCTTCTTCTTCCCCAGGAGTAGGAGGGGGGCCAGGAATGTGTCGCTGAAACAGGTCGGAGTTCTCATAGACATTCATCTCTATCAGAGCAGCCACCCAACCATCCCTGAAGTATTTGAGGCTGCCATACTCCATTTGTGCGACCATGGCAGCCAAACCCTTATTCCAACCTTTGTCCCAGCCAGCACTGAAGGACTTTTTCACAGCCAATTTTCTTTTCATTTTCTCCGAGGAAAGCTTCTCAGACAGAATTTCTTTGGTAGCCTTCAATTTATTCTCCATTTCTTCGTTCTGACGACCTACTTCACGAAGCCTGTTTAACTCTTCCTCGGCAGACTTGAGCTTACTTTCACGCTCTCCAGCATTTTGGAGCTTCCCCTCGAGCTCTTTGTTTTTCTCCTCCAAGTCTTTTATTTTCTTCTCCAACCCCTTGGAGACTTCAATAGCTTAATCCATCTCCTACTCTATGAAATTAAGTTATTTCTCCCAAGCAGCTTTATCATCGACATACTTCTGACGAGAATCTTTTAAAGATTGCGTCAGACCTACAAAAGCCTCTTCTACACCACCAGAGGAGATGGACGCCTTGATGGCTACGTCCTTCTTCAGAATTGTATTGAAACAAGTTACCAACTGGAAAAAGAAAATAACTTTAAGTCAGTGCAAGCACATAACATGGAAAATGAAAGTTTAGATTTGTAATACTTACTGAGGCAATGTGCTAAGCTGCCAAAGTGGTAACCCTATCCCGGGAAAGATTTTCTTCAATACTTTAGATCTCGGGAATGATCCACGACTTCCCCTAGCTCATGGCAGAGCTTGGGGCAACAAAAGTGGGAACACCACTTCCAGTAGTCGGGGGCTGAGAGATGGATTCAGCCAAATTGACCGAGGAACTCTTCTTCAGCTTCCTCGGAGGAGCAGCAATGGTTTCGACCAAGGATGTAGTCTTAGTCGGGGATATGACTATAACCTCGCTTGGAGCAGCGACCTTGCTCGGAGCCACTGGGGGCTTCTCGGCAACCTTCATAGTAGTAGCCGGAGGGGGTGCATCGATTTTTCTTGTCCCTTCTTCTGGGACATCATGTCTGCTTTTCTTTGCCTCTCCAGTAATAGAGGAAGATTTCTCGAAAAGGCGGGAGCTCTTCATCCTGTCACTAAGAGGAATGTGTGACTCAGGAGAAGAACCTTCAGAGGCTGGTGCTAGTTCTACTTCACCTATCACTGGATGAGCAGTAAAAGACGAGGTGTAACTCTTATACTATAACAAGTATGAAGCTGATCTGATATGCTCGTCGGTAATAGTCTGATGCAAACCCCAGATAAGTTTCAGATGTTTTAAGTTAACTTCTGTCTCTTTTAGAGACCTTCTTTTACTATCAACTGCAAATAAATAAAAATTAAAATATCAGTGACACATTTTACCAAACACAAAGAAAGCATAATTTCAAAAATAAAGTAAAGTAAAAACAACCTATCCCATTGCCATAGGGAGGGCATCTGGGACCCTGATACACATCATTTCCAATTAGTGGAGCATGTTGCCAATTTTTCATAACAACACCATGCTCGAAATAATCCCTATTGGCATCTGGGAGATTGACCACTAAAGCCCTATTTAAAAACCTAGTTTTCAAGTAAAAAGTACTGTCGCTGATAGCCCATTTATAGCAAAACATAATTTTTGGAATTCCTATACGAGTTCCATGAATCTGATTTAATCTATGAATTCCATTAACTATTCTCCATGTATTGGGGGCTATTTTTTCAGGAACCACATCAAAATATTGACAGAATTCCAGACACGGGTTTGGGGGAAAAGAAAAGCCGCATTCAGCTACAAAGAATTGGGAACCAATGTCCCTCAGCCAAATGAAAATAATCTGAAGGTTCAGAAAGTTCCTCCAAAACAACCCATGAAGGAATAGAGAAATCAGAACGAAACTTATCAAGCGACTCAACAAGGTAAACAATGGTGAATAAAGGAAATAAAAGAGAAGGAAGAAGATCTTACAGAAAAAGGATGGATCTGTTGACAACGAACGATGAAAAGGATGAACGCACAAGAGAGAGAGAGGAAATAGAAAACTCAAAGATACAAATTTGAAAAAGTAAAAGACGATAGGATTTTTCGCAACGCTTAAATACCTTACCTTGGGAAGGATTAAAAATTATGATTACAAAGAGAGACGTTTACGCTACCGGCGGCTAAAAGGACAAAAAGGGGGCGAAGACCGAAGCAGTTAGAAAATTTCGAAAAGTCTGATTTTATGAATTTGGAAAGAAAAATAAATACAAAGAAAGCACTCCTAAAATTCAGGATGACCATTTAAACCCACCATATTTCAAGAAGAATGTTCCACACTCCTCAATCTCGAACTGTGAAACATTGGGGGCTTCTGTTGATACCAAATTTAGTCTGCTGATATGGCTCAATTAAGTCGAGACACGTGTCAATCTACATGGCACTAACAAACATTTCTGAACAATACCTTAACTTCGAGGAACTCAATTTCCCCGACCAACTCAGATACTCCGAGCAGTAAATGCTCTCCGAGTAACTTTACTGCACCGAGCAACTCATGGATACCGAGATACTTAGGTGGTCCGAGCTGCACCTCGATTAGAGCATTTATTATCAGATAATTAAGAGGATTAAATGTGCATTAAATGCTTATTATTATCATACATATGTATACGTTTATTGAACAGCAATGTATTACCCTTTCACATGTACAGCCTCATGGCTATAAATACATTGTATCATCCTCATTGTAAGGGGACTCGGAATTTCTTGGTAAAAACCTGTTATCGAGAATTCCTAAACAGTCAGCAATAAGAAAAGCAGTGGGCATAGGCCATTCTTTTAAGACTGAACCACTTCAAAAATTCTTCTGTCTTATTTATTTTATCTGTGATTGAATAATTAGAGATAATCTAATTTTTTACATCAACAGATTGGCGTCATCTGTGGGAAACGACTGAAATTCTCATTTTTCACCAAAACAATTTGTCACCAATGGCTGATAATCCTGAATCCAGTAATCGAAACGCTGGAAACCCCCCAAATCCATCCGCTCCTCCAAATGTCCAAGATCTGGTTGGAATTATGGCCAGTTTGGCTCAAGGCCAGACGGCTATGCAAGAAACTATGTGATAACTCATGCAAACTATCCAAGGTGGAGCGTCGACCTATTCAGGACAACGAAGTGTTCAAAGAAATACCCGTTTAGTTTCTTCGCGCATTAGGCAAAGCGATTCATACCGCACTAAGAAATCTGATGATTTTTCTTATCAACTGGGACGAACTTCGTCAGTAAGAGCCACAGATACTGAACAACATATCACTCTCTCTCCAAAAAGGACTAGTGCACTAGAAAGATTAAGTAGGATCTCTCCTTTTGATCTATTGGGCCCTAGGAAGAATAAAGTCCTCCTAAGTCTATCTCGAGAAACTTTCGACGACCATTTGATCTAAGATAGGGTTCTGCCCAATCACAACCAGTTGCTCGACAAGATAGATCCCAGGAAGAGACTTCAACAAGATCAATTGCTCGAACCCGTAGGTCCGAGGAGGGAAATGATGCGTGGAAAGGCTCTATTCAGAGGTTGGAGGATAGATTAGGGGAAATGGCTAAGGCCAAGAATCCTCTACAAAGAACTTTTGTCCAAGAGACCACTTTTGTCCAAGAAATTGTGGATCCCTTTCGAACCCTCAACTTCAATGAGGAATTCAACTTTAGTACCGTTGTCAACTTCAGCGGTACTGTGGTACTCCTAACTACCATTCTTTAGTAGTTGCCGCCAAAATCCTTAACAATTACCATAAGGAGAGTGAACTCTACTAAGGCCCTCATCCCCAACTTCCACCAGCTGCTCCAGCTAAGCCTCACCTCCTGCTACCATCCAAGCCCCGAACACGATTCTCAAATGAGCGCGTAAAAGATTTCTATAATCTTCTAACATGGAAGGAGAACAAAATCTCACAAGAGAAATCAACAATCCTAATCCTGAGGCTCTATAACAAATGAGAGCAACGCTGAAAGCGTAGTACGTCCACACAGATTCCTAAGGACACTTGAACCTGATGCTCTGATACCATCTGTAACAACCCGCCTAATGGGATTCCGGGTGATCAATCCTATATCAAATTAAAACAGGAGTCACATATGGATCATTATTAACATCACTGTCGAAAATCCATTTCATTACTAATATCCTATTAGGCGAGCGTTAAAATTTTTACTTAACTAATCTTTTTAAACGACAATGATTAAAACATCCACATAGTTTTGCGTAAATAAAACTGAAATGAAATAAAATAACCGAACACTCGATCAAAATATACAACCATATCGAATGATGTTCTAAAAGAATAAATAAATGCAGTTGGACCATTGGCCCGAATGTTTATACAATACCTCCTATCTAGATTACAAGAATGGAAGCGTCTATCAAAAACCTGCATGCATCCACGGCTGCTGCAGCTGACGTCTGACTCGAAAGAAGTGCCATCCAGGTGTCCCTGTGTCTGGACACCTATATATATATATAATATAGAAAGAAAGGAAAAGTAGATAAACGGGTCAGAGCCCGAGTTTTTAAAATATTTAGCAAGTGCATAAATGCCTTATTTTTTGAAAAAGGTTTTATCTCATATTTAAGTTTGGTATCGCACTCCCATGAGATACCCCTCACCTCTCCACTAACAGTGCACTCCTAGCGCATCCCTCTAAACATCCTAGTCAAGCTACCCTGCTAAACTAGTCTATCATCCAACCACTATCAACCCTATATAGTCCAAGCAATGTACTAAGGGCTAAACTTCCCCCCAGTCTCAACGCTATGCCATGTTCGTACGTGGGGTGTCTCGCAAAGAGAAATCCAAACAAGGAACCCCCCGATGCACTACTACGCGGCACGGTCGATCGTCGAGATCCTCCAGTCCCTCAGTACAAAATATATATATCTATATATATTTACATCATATAATAAATATCAATATAAGATCACTAAGGATGAAACTTCTCCCTAATCTCAACACATTGCCATATTCGTACGTGGGGTGTCTCGCGAAGCAAAATCCAAACAAGGAACCCCCCCCGATACACTACTATGCGGCAAGGTCGATCGTCGGGATCCATTAGACCCTTGGTACTCGATTCATAGATATATATATATTCCTATTTTACCATAACCATCAGGATCTATCTCCCGGACTGAGAGTTCATATATCAAGTATTTATCAATACTTTTCATTTTCTCAAAACTTCCCATTTCCCTTTTTATTCTCAGGAAATTTAAATATAAAAGCCAATTTATTATCATAAATTGCTATAACAAATCATATACTTTTAAAAGCCAATTTTATTATCATAAAAATGCCTTTCCATTTTATGTCCTCCCATTTACCTTTTTACACTCAGGAAATGTATTCAAAGACATTTTCATTATCATGAAAATTCTTTGATCATATTATGCTTCCACATCCCTTCTTCCATCCGGGAGTGTTACCGAAGCCAAACCTTTATCCCATTTCCCTTTTTATACTCAGGAAATGTAAATTAAAGCTAATTTATTATCATAAATTGCTTTAATAAAACTAAGACTGCCCCTCCGGGTTTCCCCACTGGACGCCCCCTAAATGGCTATCATCTTCCAGGGCCTATCAAACAAGACAACCTGGGAACCTACCAACGTCGGGAAGCGGCCATATGCCTGCGGGAAAGTAAAGACCACACCCAGAATCCCCTAACTAGCGCAGTAAACAATAATCGCCCATATGGCCTATAGGACTATAGCCACCCTGCATTCATTAGCCAAGGGGCATCACCATAATGCACGCAACTTCCCTTATGATATCGATTTAAGGAGGTGTGTAACCATAATTTATCAATTATGAAAATCATTTACCTTTTTTCCACTTTGAAAATATTCATCAATATATTTTCAAAATCATTTATATCATATCATATATACATAATCACATAGTATATATATATACCATATATTCCTACCTGAATATATAAAAATGGCCATATTTGCCAAACCATCTATCGATGACCCTTAATCCCAAAGATTCTCTCAAGGAATCATAATCATGCATTCATATATGCATGATACTAAACCCAAAGTTTTTCTTACGTTAATAAGTAATACATACTTAAGTCCCATCTACGGATTCATTTGGATATCTCCAAATATACTAATTCACTCTAAGTGAATTTATATATATATATATATATATATATATTCCCAATTCACCAAGTCCTTTAGGATATAACCCTTTATAATACTCTAATTTAGAAGGTCCTTAAACTTTAAACTCAAAGAGGAGAAGTAATACTAATCTCCAAAATCTTCGGCTGAAAACAGGGCACCGGTCGATCGGTCCTGGACCCCCGATCGACCGCGGGTTGCAAATAAGCCTATGAAACAAAGCAGTAGGCCCTTTCTTCTTAACGCGGTCGACCGGCCTTAGGGGCGCGGTCGACCGGTCACACCAGGTCCCCAAAACTAAATTCCTCAAATCCATTATCCAATAACCCAAATTCATTATCGGGGTTTCTAAAATACCCCAAAAATCATCCAAAACATCTACACGATTAATCCTAGCCTTTATTTTTCCCATTCCCGATTTGATTTCCGAGTTGATGATTTCAACCCGGAGCTGCCATCTTGTAAAAATCATATAAAATCGAGGAAAAATCAGAAAAATACGCGGTCAGCGCCCACGTGACTGTATCGAAAAGATCTACAACTTTCGTGTTTTGGCCGAGAGCTAAATCAATTCTTTTCCTAGCCAAAATGGCCCCCTAAAGTCACGGGTTACTATTCATCGTCTTCTCCGAGACGATTTCGGCCATTAAAGGTTCTCCCAAGCTTTTGTCGCCTCACCCAATGTCCTAAAACCTCAACCAACTACAAATACACATATATTAAGGGTTATAAACATCCTAGAACCCAAAACCACCAATTAATTTCAAATAAATTTCTAGGTATCTCCAATTAGAAAATTTTAGGGGTTTTTTTGTTTTAACTTCCAAAAACCCGTTTTATCCACGATAATTCAACCCGAAATCTTTAGGGTTTGTTTATACCAAACTACGGTATGAGATATTTATGCAAAAAGTAAATAAATAAAGTAAACACTTGCCTCGTGGATAAAATCCGACGACCTCGAGTCGAATTCGACGGAGTTTGGCCCGAGATCTCCATTTCTCTCTTCTCTTTCTTCTCTGTCTTTTCTTTCTCTCTTTCTTATTTTCTCCCTATCCCCCTCTTTATTTAAGAAGAAAAAGGGTTATGCCTCTTAAAATCCAAAAATGACTCGTTTACCCAATTACGAGTTACTTTTACCTCTAAAATTACCCGAAACTCATTTTCGACAATCGGACACTCTTTTTCGACTATCTCGGCCATTCCGAGAATCATGGCGCAGTCAAAATTCCCATCCGAGGTACTTGACCACAAATCACTATTCCAACCCAAAATAAATAAATGCGGGTTTTCCAATTAAAAATCTTACCTCGTGTCCTTTACTCAACGGCGACATATAATTAAAATATTTCGACCTATATAGTGCCAAACATAATCACAACATCCTTCGAAAATCATTTAATCCTCGAAAATCCCAAAAATTACTATTTAGGGAAATTCCCCAAATTACCAATTTATAATTAATTATGGAATTTAGTCGTCTCCAAAAGGGCGGGTTGTTATATTTGCAAAAGATTCTTTGTACGTAAATTCATGGCTAAGAAGGAGTCGATGAAGTTCATTATAGGTAACAGGTTCGGGATGAGAGGAGAGTGTAGTTATGAGGTCTTTAAATTCAGGCCGAAGTCCTCAAAACACAAAGATATTAAAGTCAACAACATTAAGGGCTTGCCCAACAGCTGCTAATTCATCAGTATATTATTTTGCTCGAGTGAGATAAACGGAAACAGGTTCATTTTTTTGGTCAAGGTCATGGAGGAGATTGTGAATGCTGAGTATCCTGGTGCTTGATGGAGATGACAAGGCTTCTCAGAGAGTACACCAGAGGTCTTTTGATGTGTGACAACCAACAACTAAATGCATGACTTCAGGGCTTAGTGAAGGTATTAGTGTTCTCAGGATAAATTGGTCTTGATCGATCCATGATTAATGGTTTGGATTTTCTTACAGTTCAATTGTTCCTGCAATAGTGATTTTTGATGGGGCACACGGGTAAGTGTCGTCGACATATTTCATAAGTCTTTGACCCATTAAATAAGGCGTCATTTGAGTTTTCCATTATAGATAGTTTCCATTATTGAGCTTGATGGAAATTATATTCTGAGATTTGTTTAGAGTGTTAATAGGTGTATGGAGAGAATTTTATGATGCATTGAGATTAGAAGTGGCTAAAGAATTTTCCAGTGGCTCTGACACCATAAGAAGTCACACACGGATTCAATTTGAATAAAGTAGCAGGTGATAGAAAGGATAGCTAGAAAGAAGTATTTACATTATTAATCTCACACTTACTGTTTACATAGAGTTCCTTATAAATACACGTTCACTGGTATTTGAGTTGAATAGGTTTGTCCTACTTTGATGGAGATAGTTACATGCGTGAGCTGTACAGTAGATCAAGTCATATGTACAATTGCTATTATTCTAATCTGGACAAACTTGAGTCTTAAATCCCGCTTTGGCAACCTTTGTCATAATAATAATATATTTATTTTCAATAATCGCAATCCAAAATTATTTATTTTAAATTTTTTTGGATTAGTTTCTTTTATTTAAATTCTTTAAAATTTATGCACTATATCAATTACGTTTAGATTTTTGCAAAAACTCATGCTTAATTTATACAAATCAAATTAATAATTTTAAAATATTCGTACTCAATTTATTTCATATATACCATCATATATTGTAATCCCAAAGAAGAACAAAATTATATAATGAACTTTGAAGTAGAAATTATGATTTCAATTTAATATCCATTAAAATAGATTTAAAAAACTTGAATGTGACATAAAATTCAAATGTTTTAGTAAAGCTAAATACACCTGTAGTGTTTCGTTTATAAGAATGGAAACTATATTGAGGGTAGATTTAAACCATATGTTTATAATACATTATTGTTCTTGCTATGGTTCTTCACGGATCTATATTCTTGTCTCTGAAGATACAACAATCTACTTTTGCAATTATAGCACTCCAAAGTGGAAAAACTAGTGTATTTGGTTGATTTACGAAACCTCCCTTTGTGAATAAGAAGCCTGAATATAAAAACAACTCTTGTATATACCTACTAACTAGTTGGGTAAATAGCCGAAATAAATCTCTCTCAAGAGGACCTATTTCCCACACGGTCGGGAAAGACGAGTAGTAAATGTGTGGTTTTTTAAGGCTTTCGCACATCATGTAAGCCCTCCCTCCTTCAAAGACACCAATACATTAGGACACATCCAATGTGAGAACAAACATATCATTTAGGAGAAAAACAACTCGCAATGTATGCTTAAAGAATATAAGAATCAAGAGGATAACTTTACACTAAACCTATTGTGACACCCCGACTAATTAAATACCGGGTAGCTACTCATTTATTAAATTAATACAAAATGCCAAGTTGGTTCAGTTAATAGCATCACTGTCGAAAACATTTTAATGATTACTAACCACCTAGTATTTAAAAAGTAAGTTGTCAAATTTTAAATTAAATCTGATTAGCATGCAATAAATGAAATTATGAAAGAATAACATAACCATTCACTATGAAGAAGCAATAGAATAACCAACAAATAATAATAAGTCTGGAGGAAATACTCCTCACAACAATCCCACAACTGAAATGAACAAAATAGTGTATCCTGAATTAATTACAAACCAAAGTCTGAATAACTGAAATATAAAATGTCTCTAATAGAAATGGGCGACATGCCCTACTATGATGAAACTGAATATGGAGTCAAGACTAGAAAAGAGGCGTCTACTGTCAAGGCCCTGTAACTTCCACAACAACTACAGCTCGTCACCTGAATGGAAATACTATGCATGGTGTCCTTGTGGCTGGGCACCTAAAAGGTTTTTACAAAAAGTAGATTTGAAAGCAAATGGGTCAGAGCCCGAAAGTGGAGAGTATTTTAAAAACAGCAAGTGCTTAAATAACATTTAAAACAATGAATGCAAAATACATGTTAGGACGTGCTCTCACATGAAATTACTCACCTCTCGTCTAACTGTGCACTCCTAACGTTCTTGTACCCATTCATGTGTTTCTCATATCTATCTAGTTCAAAAGAGTTTCTAACATTTCTACTCGGTTCACGTTTTAATTCCAACCTTAACAATTAAATAGAGAGTTCTACTTTAATTCTCGAATTCCCAATTATTAACAAAACCATTTATTGGTATATGTCCCCTTTTTATCTTTTCATAACGTTACAATAACCATACCCACAATAAAAAAAATGACAATTCTTTTCAATTTACCGTATATTATTCTCGACATAAATATACAATACAAGCACCCCGAGGCTAAGCTGTGGTGCACACATACTCTGCTATCCATCCCGGTACATCACGTACATAAGGATTACAAATTCCGAATCTCTCAGGAATTGTTGGAATAAGCACCACACACAAAAATGGAGGCGAACATAATTCAACATATCCATGGTCACGTACATTCCTACGCTCCATAGTCAGCTGACTTATTAACTCACAAATAATTCGTTCTCTTGAACTATGTCCTTGAGGTACCAATCTAAATCCGGGCAACACAAAGATTAGATGGCCCTAAGCGAACGTAAACCTCCCGTGATAGTAAGTATGGTAGGTATGTCATACACATAAAATCATATACATATACTAAGCATGCACACATCTTAGATGTCTCAATATAATAAAGGTATATTCTACATCCTTATACCATTATTCCAATTTTATACATTTTAAGTCTTCCGATAGTACATAATGTAGGATGTCGACACATCTCACGTCATAGTTTCTTGTACTTAAGACTTATCTCAAAGGGATTATTAATTTTCCTATTATTCCCACATATAACATCATTATTCTTAAGGTCCTTACTTCTGCCCCAAACCTCATTTCGTCGCTTCATTCAAATTTACTCTTTTAACCCTAATATTATCTCACTCATCGAATTTCATTAGATTTTAGAATAATTCCTCAAATTGAATTCTAATTAAGGTCCAAATTTTATAACCATACCTACTGCTCTTCCTTAAGTCTAAGGATATTCATAAAGTCTCCAATGATAATTTTCTAAGGGTTACCATCATTAAAATTTAACTAGGGAAAATTTTTACTCATTCTAGGAAGGTCGATCGATCGACCTTGAACCTCGATCGATCGATGGTGGTCGATCGATCGACCGATGAATGTCGATCGATCGATCGCACCAGGTAGGCTACGGACTGCTTCATTTTGCAGTCCTCAAATCATCCCAAAACTCCATTATAATGCATGAAACTCTAATCTAACGTTATAATATCATCATACAACCATCCTACAACACTGTTAACGTTCCAAAACCAATAATTCATCAACCAAGGGCTTTATTTGGATCAAAACTTCATCAAGAACCCTAGTTTTCTATTTCTTTCAAGAACAATAATAAATCTCTTCTTAAATCCGTTTTAGATCATCAAGGGTCATATTTTGAATTCATAATTCGTCCAAAATATGTCTACATGCAATTCCTAACATAGTTCATAGTTTTAATCCTCAAATTCATGGGTCTATATAAATCTTCCAAGACAAAATTCGATAATTACACTAACATGGAAGAACACATTCATTGAATCAATTGTAACTAAATCACTTGCCTTATGTTCTTCAGATTTGTTGTTGGTTGGAGATGGTTGAATTCCTCTCTCTCTCTCTACAAGTTCTTCTCAAGATGACAATGGAGGTGGGGGTTGGTTTTTGGCAAGTTAAAAATATTTTCTTAACTTCTCCCGTAGCCCACTACTTAGATTGGGGTTGACAATGGGTTAGTGGGTTTAATCATAAGTTAGAATTAAAGTCTTATTTTCATGGGTTTTAATTACCCAATCTCCGAAATTACCAAACTACCCTTTTTGGTTACCGGTATGGCCTAAAAATGCCCCGGGACCCAAACTAAACCCTCGGCTAGTGTTTTAGACTATTTCGACCCTTCCGGACTCGTTGGTGCACTCAAAATCACCATACGGTTGATGAAAATAAAATTCACTTTTTAATTCAAATAATTACATTTCTTACGCGACTGTCACGCTCGTCCCAACAAAATTTCCAAATTGCCGTATTTCTATCTCGCGACAAATTTCAATATTTTCAATATTCATATAACAACATATGTATACACATCATAATCAAATACCAACTCACATCTCGTTAGTATTTTATCCGGATTAATTCTCAATTAATTTCTATTTAATTTAATTAATCCCATAAATAAATATCCATAAAAGTACGGGGTATTACATACTTCCCCCCTAATAACAGAATTTCGTCTCGAAATTCGGATAAGTAAGGCACACCTGGAAAAATTTAGTATCCTCCAATATTCAAAACAATAATAAGAAAAGCCCAAATCACTAAAACCCTCGCTTCACAATAAGCTTGATTAACTAACTTCATACCTTGTCAGAATAATCTTCGATAAATGCACCTCACGTTGTGCTCTTATTAAACAACATTCGAATAAAAATAGCCTATACATCATTAGCCGAATTATTTTTATTAGTATTGTGAGTCCGCACCTCACTACTAACTCCCGTGTTTATTAAAACACCAAACTCCCATCCTGGGATGAATCAATAACACATCTGACTACGCTGGTCCATTCCTTGAAATATCCCGACGTTGTGACTTTTACACAAGGTAAAACCACTTCAGCCTGTTGATGTCACACAACCCTTTATAAGCACCTTGTCCACCATAAATAGATACGGGTGCTTTTTCCCCAACTCTACCATTAGGTAATATCTCCTCCTCATGACTACAATATATCTCATTTACTTATTATTCCTGATTTGGGAAACGAAAAGATTGCAATGAGTCCCAAAATTCTTTCATACAATCCACCAGTCGTCAATCACCTTGCGCCTACACCTCGGGCTATAGGTGATACAACCCTAAGAATGAAGCGTTAATTTCACTACATCTTGCTACGCCACATTGAATGTGGATTTCGGGGATCTCATCCCAGTTCTAAATAATACCACGTTCTACCACGTTCCGGTGTGATCACTATCTGATAGTGTAACTCCTCCAAGTATATATAACAATTTCTCTCCTTCTGGACAACATGCCCCACATAATCGAAGGAACTCATTACTTATCAATAAGTTGGCTAACTCTCAAGAAAATTCTCCAACTTGACCCTCCCATTCTTGGAATCGTCGTCTTGATACAAAATTATTTGGTTGATCATCTAACCCCAATTGTTCTATTACTTACTATACCTCTTTCAATGTCGACATTCACATAAAATTTTCCCCGTTAAATGATACTTAATGATCTTATTCTCCCGACGAATACCAAAAGTTTGGACCTTTACACTTTTCACCACTTTGTGCATATCTGGACTTTATACCTGATTGACATCCTCATTTTATTTACTCTTGAGTCACCCTCAACAATCGATTGATCGAAACTCTACTCCAAATTTCTCATAATAATTTATTCGCCCTCTCAAGAGATATCCCTTTATTAAATGGCTTTCTACTGCCTTTTCCCAAAGTTTGAACGTGCTACACTGACCACATGATATTCACTTACACCTTTTCTTATGACGTTTAATCTCCTAAGTAATAATCTCACCCGTCCATGTTCCCTCTTCCTTTGATTTACACTTTAGCAAATCAAGATGTCTACGCCCCTTATAACCCAACCATATGGTTTTTAAACATTATATACGCTTCATACAAATCCCAAACTCTTTATTGTCACTGTAAATACAACGGTGCTATACAACTTGGGCATTCTCACTCACTTATGAATTAGAAATCCTAAATCCTCCTTATCCTCAATGCGTCCTTCAACGCGCCGTGACAAAACCAACATTATTAGTACTTATATCGTAATTTACTAATAACTAGCTCTAATGGTCTGACATCATAATTTACTCCTTGTAACTTCCCGTTATAACTACGTACTCCCATAACGATAGAGGTATCCAAATCATGAACGAAGGGCCACACATCTCCTTACTACCAACCTTACGCTAAGTTTCATGCGTGGGGTGTCTCGCAAAGCGAAATCCAAACAAGGAACCCCCCGATACACTACTACCTAACATTGTTGGTCATCGGAATCCGTTAAGCCCTGTCCATAATACGTACCCCTACACTCTCGTCTTTTAACAACAAAGTTTCATCTCAGTTCGCAATTATACATAAACAAAGAACTCCTTCTGAAAGACACTTTTCTCTTTACAGTGATGGAAATCACATTTCGTATACCACATGCGAGATATTTGAGACCCTCAAATTCCCGTCCCCAGACACATAACTATGAGTATAAACTTCCAAATCTCTAACGGGTGATAAAACAATGCACTCTTTTTGTTACGACCTCTCTATCGTTAATTATAAAAACCAACTAACTCTTTGTTGACTAGTAAATCAATTACATACAACTCATAATAATGAAATCCCTATGCATACTGGGATTAAATATCTGAGACCATTATACTTTGCTTTGAAATCACAACATATATATATATATATATATATATTCATATATGCACGAAAGTACAATTGCGAGCCCGACCCTCTAACAGATGGGGCCTCGCCAGAACAAAACATGCTACCCCAAGGTGGCAATCCCAATAAACTTGCAATACCAGCACACTATCGGTATAATCATATATATAAAACCATAAATAATATCATATCATACTCGTATAATACAGCACTAAAACGAGTAATTTCAATAAAGTATAAACCGCTATCGATATACCCATTCATCCTCCGCGGATGACAATAAAAGTAACCCCCACACTATCAGGGAAAAAGTTCTTATATATAATAAACTTACTGATATACTCACTAAACTCGACTCTCAAGTGAAAATACGATTGTAACAAATGTAGTAACTCATTCATGCCACAAATAACATGCATCCTCATCTGAGGATATAACTCATACTTCTATCCTAATAATCGTCCCGGCTACTCAAATGGTTTCTGGACTTACCACACATGTCTGTCCCAAACCGGATATTTCAATAACTGCTTCCCTCGCCATGCACAATACCTTGATCCCTACTCTTGTATCGGGAATTTTTTTATAACGTACGGGTTTCACTCCCCACACAAATACCTCTACACATACTTCACTTATCTTTTGTCTCACAAATCATGTTAAGGTGGTCCATCTCTCGGACGTTGGTAGTCTCGACTCAGACGACTACCCCGTTGTTCCCTTAGTTTTGACGGCCCTAAGGAACACACTACTAGTTTTCCACCTCTCTTACTGAAATTACCATCGCTCGGTAGTAATTCTGCAATCAAATTATTTTAATGGTTTCTCCATTGGGTCTTCCCATTGTGGTGTTCCTCCAACACCAGTTTTTTTTTCCAGTCTTACTTTATATAAAGTTCTCGATTCTTGTATATCCCCACCTGGGGTTGTTTACCTCCAAATTAACACTGCGACAATACCATTGCTTTAACCGTCCAAGCAGAATTCTGCCAGAAGGACTAGCAATTCTTCTATGTAAATTCTCCCTTTAATATCCCCTTCTCCGTTTCACCTACTTCACCCGGTGTAGGGTTCACTAAATAATTTTATTTCTTCTCACAAAGTGACCTCTGTCCGGACCTCTCATGTGAGTTCAGAACGACATTCGGTTTTCATCCTAAACATTTGATCAAGGAACTTATGGTCAAACCATTCGTGTACGCCTTCTCTCGATGTCACATTCCACTTATAAGTGTGGTGATTGTTTCTCCCCATTAAAACTCCGCTCTCACGAGACAAGAAAAATTTTCCTCAAATTTTCACTCTCGATTGGCCATACTCCGACACAAGTCTTCGCCTTTGGATACATTGCGTTCGTTTGGCTAGCACATGCCGTCTTCGCCTTTCGAGTATTGCTACTGCTGGTTCTCTTCAATGTTACATTTAATTCTTTCTCTCCCATTCCAACCTTGTTGGATGTGTCTAATTTGACCCCATTTCTACTATAGCCGTACCCGAAAGTCTCAAGTCGCGCCTTAGCCTTCTATATCATCCAGGACTTCCGTGCCATAATATCGGTGACTTCAACTAGGGTCGTCCTTCTTTAAATAAATCAATTAACCTCAAAATATATTTGCCTCCTGCTGTTCACCCAACTGTCTTCGCCTGACGTACTGCATTGTTCGGCACACGAATACACCCGATCGCAAATAAGATTCACTACCATATATATATATCGAAGCAGGAGAACGAAATTTCACCAAAGATATCAACAATCCTAAACATAAGGCTCTACATCAAAGAAAGCTCAGCGGAAACATAACAAGCCGTACAGATCCTAAAGGACACTAGAACCTGATGCTCTGATACCACCTGTGACACCCCGACTAATTAAATACTGGGTAGCTACTCCTTTATTAAATTAATACAAAATGCCAAGTTGGTTCAGTTAATAGCATCACTGTCGAAAACATTTTAATGATTACTAACCACCTAGTATTTAAAAAGTAAGTTGTCAAATTTTAAATTAAATCTGATTAACATGCAATAAATGAAATTATGAAAGAATAACATAACCATTCACTATGAAGAAGCAATGAAATAACCAATAAATAATAATAAGTCTGGAGGAAATACTCCTCACAACAATCCCACAACTGAAATGAACAAAATAGTGTATCCTGAATTAATTACAAACCAAAGTCTGAATAACTGAAATATAAAATGTCTCTAATAGAAATGGGCGACATGCCCTATAATGATGAAACTGAATATGGAGTCAAGACTAGAAAAGAGGCGTCTACTGTCAAGGCCTTGTAACTTCCACAACAGCTACAGCTCGTCACCTGAATGGAAATACTATGCATGGTGTCCTTGTGGCTGGGCACCTAAAAGGTTTTTACAAAAAGTAGATTTGAAAGCAAACGGGTCAGAGCCCGAAAGTGGAGAGTATTTTAAAAACAACAAGTGCTTTAATAACATTTAAAACAATGAATGAAAAATACATGTTAGGACGTGCTCTCACATGAAATTACTCACCTCTCGTCTAACTGTGCACTCCTAACGTTCCTGTACCCATTCATGTGTTTCTCATATCTATCTAGTTCAAAAGAGTTTCTAACATTTCTACTCGGTTCACGTTTTAATTCCAACCTTAACAATTAAATAGAGAGTTCTACTTTAATTCTCGGATTCCCAATTATTAACAAAACCATTTATTGGTATATGTCCCCTATTTATCTTTTCATAACGTTACAATAATCATACCCACAATAAAAAAAATGACAATTCTTTTCAATTTATCGTATATTATTCTCGACATAAATATACAATACAAGCACCCCGAGGCTAAGCTGCGGTGCACACATACTCTGCTATCCATACCGGTACATCACGTACATAAGGATTACAAATTCCGAATCTCTCAGGAATTGTTGGAATAAGCACCACACACAAAAATGGAGTCGAACATAATTCAACATATCCATGGTCACGTACATACCTACGCTCCATAGTCAGCTGACTTATTAACTCACCAATAAGTCGTTCTCTTGAACTATGTCCTCGAGGTACCAATCTAAATCCGGGCAACACAAAGATTAGATGGCCCTAAGCGAACGTAAACCTCCTGTGATAGCAAGTATGGTAAGTATGTCATACACATAAAATCATATACATATACTAAGCATGCACATATCTTAGATGTCTCAATATAATAAAGGTATATTCTACATCCTTATACCATTATTCCAATTTTATACATTTTAAGTCTTCCGATAGTACATAATGTAGGCTCTCGACACATCTCACGTCATAGTTTCTTGTACTTAAGACTTATCTCAAAGGGATTATTAATTTTCCTATTATTCCCACATATAACATCATTATTCTTAAGGTCCTTACTTCTGCCCCAAACCTCATTTCGTCGCATCATTCAAATTTACTCTTTTAACCCTAATATTATCTCACTCATCGAATTTCATTAGATTTTAGAATAATTCCTCAAATTGAATTCTAACTAAGGTCCAAATTTTATAACCATACCTACTGCTCTTCCTTAAGTCTAAGGATATTCATAAAGTCTCCAATGATAATTTTCTAAGGGTTACCATCATTAAAATTTAACTAGGGAAATTTTTTACTCATTCTGGGAAGGTCGATCGATCGACCTTGAACCTCGATCGATCGATGGTGGTCGATCGATCGACTGATGAATGTCGATCGATCGATCGCACCAGGTAGGCTACGGACTGCTTCATTTTGCAGTCCTCAAATCATCCAAAAACTCCATTATAATGCATGAAACTCTAATCTAACGTTATAATATCATCATACAACCATCCTAAAAAATTTGTTAACGTTCTAAAACCAATAATTCATCAACCAAGGGCTTTATTTGGATCAAAACTTCATCAAGAACCCTAGTTTTCTATTTCTTTCAAGAACAATAATAAATCTATTCTTAAATCCATTTTAGGTCATCAAGGGTTATATTTTGAATTCATAATTCGTCCAGAATATGTCTACATGCAATTCCTAACATAGTTCATAGTTTTAATCCTCAAATTCATGGGTCTATATCAATCTTCCAAGACAAAATTCGATAATTACACTAACATGGAAGAACACATTCATTGAATCAATTGTAACTAAATCACTTGCCTTATGTTCTTCAGATTTGTTGTTGGTTGGAGATGGTTGAATTCCTCTCTCTCTCTCTACAAGTTCTTCTCAAGATGACAATGGAGGTGGGGGTTGGTTTTTAGCAAGTTAAAAATATTTTCTTAACTTCTCCCGTAGCCCACTACTTAGATTGGGGTTGAAAATGGGTCAGTGGGTTTAATCATAAGTTAGAATTAAAGTCTGATTTTCGTGGGTTTTAATTACCCAATCTCCAAAATTACCAAACTACCCTTTTGGGTTGCCGGTATGGCCTAAAAATGCCCCGGAACCCAAACTAAACCCCGGCTAGTGTTTTCTGACTATTTCGACCCTTCCGGACTCGTTGGCACACTCAAAATGACCATACGGTTGATGAAAATAAAATTCACTTTTTAACTCAAATAATTACATTTCTGACGCGACTGTCACGCCCGTCCCAACAAAATTTCCAAATTGCCGTATTTCTATCTCGCGACAAATTTTAATATTTTCAATATTCATATCACAACATATGTATACACATCATAATCAAATACCAACTCACATCTCGTTAGTATTTTATCCGGATTAATTCTCAATTAATTCCTATTTAATTTAATTAATCCCATAAATAAATATCCATAAAAGTACGGGCTATTACACCTATCAAAACATAAGGTTGGACAACTCCACGACAATCTATAAGGAAAATATCAGGCAGGGACGTGTTTCACGCCTAGAAATCATATGGAACACACTTTCACATCTAGAAATACAGAGGAAAAACTATTTTTCACTTGCATTTTAATAAAAACAATCCAGACACAAAGCATTTTGACATCAAGAAATAAAAAAAAATCCAAACGTAAATCAATTTTGCGCCTGGAATTGTTAATTTATGAAAATATAAATGAAAAATTGTTTAGTGTATACATAAATACACAATGCATAACAACTTCCAAACATAAAATTTAAGTCGCTTATATTTAACTGCACATTGGATTGTAATACACCGTATTTTCGTGGATTATTATTATTATTATTATTATTATTATTATTATTATTATTATTATTATTATTATTATTATTATTATTATTATTATTATTATTATTATTATTATTATTATTATTATTATTATTATTATTATTATTATTATTGTTGTTGTTGTTGTTGTTGTTGTTGTTGTTGTTGTTGTTGTTATTGTTGTTGTTGTTGTTGTTGTTATTATTATTATTATTATTATTATTATTATTATTATTATTATTATTATTATTATTATTATTATTATTATTATATTATTATTATTATTATTATTATTATTATTATTATTATTATTATTATTATTATTATTATTATCATAAGTAAGAAGTAAATTAATAAATGAAATTAATTATTACTTTTCTGTCATAGTAATAATATAATGCTTAATTTACATGATAATTAAATTTTCCAAAAGATGTTATTTTTGTGACATGTATTAAAAATAATTAATTGGTGATGTTATTTATGTGATTTCGAACTATTTGTTACACGTATAATAATTCAATGTGTATTTTATTTACCTCGTGAGGTATTGTCGTGTGGTGTGAGCTATTACCATTCGCATTGGACTCTAAAGTGTCACAGATGTCCGGATATGTATTTTTGGTATTTTATATTGGGCTTATGGGGTAGATATACATTTGCACTAAGTTTTAATATAGTTCGTATAATATTTTCGGCTCATTTACAAGGCTAAAATTTGGCATTTTCGTAACCTGCATGTAAATTTATAGTTATATTATGGGTGTTAACCTCACTAATTGAACACATTACGCACATAACCAAAACCTTATTTCCCATTGAAATTGTGACACTCCACCTAACCTAATAATGGGTGGCTAATCACTTACTAAAATAAAACAAGAATCCGAGTCTTGTTCATTCTTAACATCACTATCAAAAACCAACTAATTACTAATAACATATTAAGCCCAGTGTCAAATTAAAAAAAACCTATTAGTGTGCTTTATGAAAACATCCAATCATATAAATAAACATTCACCACAATGGAATATAATGAGTACTGATGGCCTAAATAAATAAAATAACCTAATAACTCTCGCCATATCCCAAATGAAATCATCCAACTGATAAATGAAATAATATAACAAATTCTGAAAATGAAAATTGTTCAACTGTGGGAAACATGCCCAAAATAAAATATTGGAATAACATGCTAACTATATAGAATGGATAGAGGCATCTAAGCAAATCTTTCATACATCCACACCTACTGCAACATCGTCTGACTGGAAGAACAAGTTGAACCCTGGTGTCCCGGTGACTAAGCACCTAAAAGATTTTAAAATATTTTTGATATGGGTCAACGCCCAAAATATTTAAGAAATATTTGCAAGTATTTAAAATGAATCAATGAATATGTAGCAGAACTATTCATGTTCATTTGGTGTTGCACTCACATGAATTATGCTCGCTCCTCATCTATAGTGCACGCCTAATGCATATATTTTAATTTCCTAATTATGCTACCCTGACTAACTAGTCTGGTCAATCTTAACATAGTTAAATACGCTATACCTCTAGCCCAACTGTGCAAAATGCATTTTACTTTACCTTGATTATCACTTTGCTACCACATAATTTATATTATAGTAATTCTGAATTATACGCGTACCATTATATAACCAACGTAACTGCACACTAGTTATAATTTAATGTTCACACATTCATTTGAGTATAGATATAAAATAACTCTCTTTTGTACGTATATACATAACATCCCCGAGTGCACAACAAGAAAAAGTATCATTTATATCAGTTTGAAAATAGACGTTATGTCAGATAAATGTAAAATGACATAAATAATCTTTTGTAAAATATATTTATGTTAGTTTAGGACTTTATCTCAATTTTGCGAAAAATTGATATAAAAAATAAACAATTTATCTCAGCGTTATATACAATTGACATATTTGTAGTCTTTAGTAATGTTAAGACTTTGGTTAAATATAACGCTCTTTTCTTTTTTCATTCTTGCCTCTTTTGTCGAAATGTATTCATACTCCAAACCCATTATACTATCTCTCATTCACAAAAAAAAAACTCTCACAACATCTCTATCATATTCTCAACAAAGCAACTCTTATCTTACACGATCTTGGCACCCATCATTTGTAAGTAAAATCAATTTATGCTTTAGATTAATTTTTAGGCTTTGATTTCTAGCATATATTTTTCTTGGGTTTCTAAAGAAATCAGACACTGACTACAGTTTTATTTCTAGCTTTTATTTTTTAAAATTGGATCCTAATTTGTACTATCTTACTCCCAAAGTTTCATCCTTGATGCGTATAGAGCTCAATCGTCTCAAGTCGTAACTCTATTCATTTTCTGGTCAGTAGTGGTGTATTATTTTGATTTCTTGTTGGTATGTGTGTTTTTGGCTATTTAAAAATGGGTTTATGTAGAATTTTGTGTTTCCCAAGTTTGTTTTAATTTTTTCAATGTTGCAGAATGTGGTTTCATCTTAATGCTTATTCTATAATAGCTTATAAGGTAGTGGTTTTATCGGTAGAATTTAGTTTCATAATTTAATTTCAGTATACCAATTTATTTTTAAATTTTTTGTAAATTTTGATCGATGATTTGACTAAAATTTGGATCTTATAGTTCAATAAAGTTAACTATGCTATTTTTTGAGGTCTTAGTGTGTGCTCTTATGTTTATGTTTATGTTAGCTGGAACTCTTCTATTCTGATTCAATTATGGTTTTGTTATTTATCTGATCCATTTTACTTTTATACCTTGAAAATGTGTGTTCGCTAGGGCCAAGATGCCTATCAAACACATTTTCTCACTTATACTTCCATATGTCGATGCCAATAACACTTAGTTTCCTTAGTATCGGTTAGTAGTAAGTTTTTAGTTATTAATTTTTTTGGGCATGCCACATGTTTGATTGTACGTCTCAAAGTTATCAGTTTTTATGTTCTATAGTTATTAGGAAGTTTTTAGTTATTTCTTCCACCTAAAATAAGCCTTGTTCTATTTAGTTGTTAAATAATTTTGGACCTAAGTTTTTTTTTCCTTCTTTAACAATGGATCTCTCAAAATCTCTTAATCTGATTTTTATGTTTGGCATATTGCAGTTCTTGTTTTTATGGTGTAGTTAATCTGATTTCTATGTTTTGCTGACACACACATGCAATACACATACATTCTTACTAGCTTATGAATACATTGAAAACGATTTTACAGTGTTGATAATCCTTGAAATGCAAAGTGTTATCTTTCTTATCTGTATTATGTGATATTTTTACGAGAAGGTGGTACGTTTTGAAGGCAAGGAGGTTCCTTAGGTCAATCATCGGGCCATAATAGGGATCTCAGGGTTGGAAATGGAGGCGATGATACATATGATGAATAACACATGATCTGCAGTATTGTTCTAATTCATTAATAACAGTTACGTCCAGTGAGTGTTCTTTTACGATAACTGTAATTAAACTTCATGTGTCTCTATTATTGAGAATGGATTTAATTAGAGTTGACTACAAATTTATCTGTACAACTTATTTATATATTTTTATTATTAACATATTTTATACTTGATGTTTTGAAATTTAGTATTTCTACATTTCTCGAAGGGATCTCTATTGATTATTAGTAACCTAGAATTACTCTAGAGAGTTTGAGGGCATAGAAACTCCATTAACTCTACTTTCATGTGTTTGGATTTAAAAGTGGAAAGATCTCAAGTGCCCATTTAGAATGTTATTCTGATTGTTATTTTAAGATGTTTTCCATTTTACCATGACCGTAAAAGTGTCTAGTTTAAAATTTGGGTGTTCCTTTTTATGAATAGTTCAACTTGGTAACTGAATCACCAAGTCAAATATAATACTTTTTTCTTGTGATTTTTCCTCTTTTAAAAGGAAGTATCGACTTTAAAATTTAGAGAGTAATTGTGAGACATACACTTGTCTAATTCGATGACGTCATATTTATTACACGGATTTAGTATTACTGCTAAATATTCATTTCATTTCAGAGTATTTGAATAATACGATATTCATATACACTTTTTTAGTCCAGACAAACTGAGGAGCTTTTTAAGATTTGATTATTTCATTGTGCTCGCGGGTAAATGAGATTAAGTAAAGCAATGTAAGGTAATTCAAAAAGGAAACTGGAATGCCTGTTCTAAGATATGTGGATGAGTTATCAAATTTACGTATACCTTGTTATTCTTTAGTGATATTATTTCAGGATTAGTGGAGATTTATGCATTTTTAATGATGGGTTTTGAGGAAGGTGGTGGTAAAAAAACAACCAGTAAAGCATAGGAAAATTGAAGGGAAAGAAGAACGAATGAGAACAAGTTACATGTTGATTTTCGATTGGAATTTTGATGGAGTCAAAATGCATAGTTTAATTCGAGTGTAAACTAGTTACCATTACCACTGGCGTGGTGCAAAGTGTATCTCCTATAATGAGTATTAAAGGAAACTAAGCAATGAATACATCCTAAAAGGTGAAGAGAAGGTAAAGTGGCAGAACCTTTAAGGCTTCAACACTATTTCAGTTTTTTGAGAATTTTTATGAAGGAAAGAAAGGTTTTTCAAACATATTTTGATAAATGATTTTAATTGGTTTTTATAACATTTAACTACACTGTGATGTTTTTCTGGTCTGTGTGAAATAAAAACCTATGGATTTTTATGTGACACCGTGAACGAAATCCAATTTTGGACTATTGTTCTTCTTTGCATATGTTCTCATTTTGGTGCGTTATTTTAATTTGTATTTGTTAAGGATTATCTAATGTAATAGTGACAATGATAATTGGGATAACTAAGGTTTTATATATAGTTTTATTATATGTATAACTTGATGGTTATATGTTTATTTCCACAAGGGGTATAACTAGAAATATGAAGCAACCTGATCTCATAAGAATATGGTGTGGTGGCCATTCCCAATCCTCGTAGTGGGTGAGAGAGTGAGGATACTAGGTCCCACTCGTCCTTCTCGGCAGCGCTTCAGCCGACGTCATTGATGAGGTAAAAATGTAGAGAGATGGAGTCGCCAGTCTATTTTACTCAAAACAGACAAAAGAAAGGGAACCATCCCAAAGGACAGCATCCAAAGACATACTGATGCATACGAAACCAAAATGATTCGAAAAGGATTCCGAGGCTAAGTTATGAAATAGGAAGGTGTCAGGCACCCATTCCGCCCTTACGGTCTCTCACGGGTTTTTGCTATTTTCCTTTATTTCCCCGTGATATGTGTGAATGTGTATACTTAGTGGAGATAGGAATCATCGACTTGTATCATGTAAGAGATAAAGAGAGTCATATGTAGGAATGTTCCTAAAAATAATATTATAAAATAGGATTTACGCGATTATTCTTGCGTTGATCGTTACAATGGAATGATAACGTATGTGAAAAAATACGCCGTTAAGAACAAATATATATATATATATATATATATATATAGAGAGAGAGAGAGAGAGAG
Source organism: Sambucus nigra (assembly GCA_949130495.1). NCBI lineage: Eukaryota > Viridiplantae > Streptophyta > Magnoliopsida > Dipsacales > Adoxaceae > Sambucus > Sambucus nigra. The sequence goes on along the minus strand of CASBWL010000019.1, from coordinate 191,080 downwards.
AGAGAGAGAGAGAGAGCGAATCTAAGATAATTGAGTTTAGAGGAAATAGAAAATGAGAGAAAAAGTAAGAATAGGACTCGAGTCTCGGGGTTTTCCCCTAGACGCCTACGTAGCCTATAGAGGCATCAAAGTCCACGTAGTTCACATGCAAAACGGGGGGTGGGGTTTATACCATAAATCCAACCGGGGGCTTCTTCTTATGTGTGTGTGTGTAAAAAAGTGTTTTAGTTATGAAAAAAGTGTGAGAATTCCCATTTGGAATTTATGAGCAAACCCACCTTTTTTTTGGGTTTTTTATTTATATAAAAATAAGAGATGTGCAATAATACTAAATAAAAAGTATATTAGGATATGTGAGATGAGAGAATAAAATTTCTAAGTAATAAAACAAGTTAATACGAATTTATGAGAATTTGAGGAGAAAATTGGACCTTCTTGACGATCTTGAGCTTAATCTTGAATGTTGGAGAACAACCCTTGCACTTGGATGATGATGAAGGGTATTTAATTCCCCAAATTTGATGAAAGGGATGATGAAAGGTGAAGGTTGGAAAGGGATTTGGATGTGGAAATCACGATGACTTCGAGAGACGTTTTCTGGATTCTCTAAGAGTGATGTATTTCAGATCTGGGATCCCTTTGCAACGAGGTCAAGCCCTCCTTTTTATAGGCCCAGGTCATTATCGATCGGTATAGCCCTGGTCCTGCCAATCGGCATGTACATTTAGCACACTGTCGATAGGCGGGGTCTGGGACCTGTCGTTTGGTAGTCTCTTTCAGGTTCCTTCAGAAAATCGGCCGCAGAGCATAAACTGTTGATTCGAATCGCGAATGGGGAAAACCATTGGAAAGGTTATTCAGATGCCTTTAGAATTACTTGGTATTGCTTTGGGGTTTGAGAGTTGACTTTGGGTCAAATGTGGCTCGAAAGCGTTAGTCGGTCCTTTGGACGGGAAAACTTCGGACGCAAACGGATCGTTCGTCCGCATGGTAAGTCAGAATCACGCAAAGGGTGGACCATTGGAAAGGTTTGGAGATGTAATTTGACATTCCAAAGAGTTTGACCCGGTTTGGGGGGTCGACTTTGGTCAACCGGGGCTTGGAAGCATTTGGTGACCTCTAGGAGTAAAATGGATCATTCGTCCGTACCGTAAGTCAGAATCATGCACGTGGTGAATTTTTGGAAAGGGGTTTCAGTTCCCTTTAAGGATTCATTCAGTACTAGTCAAGATGAAGAGTTGACTTGGTCAAACGAAGCTCGGGAGCACCCAGTTGCCTCTTGATCAAGTTTTGAGGGAAAACAAATCGTTCGTCCGAATAGTAAGTCAGAATCGCACACGGGATGGACCATTGGAAAGGGGATTCAGTGACCTTCGAAGATTCATTCAGTATTGATCGAGCTGAAGAGTTTGACTTTTTGGTTAAACGGATCCTGAGGCGTTCGATGTCCTCTAGGTCGATACCCGAGGTATGACTTGGGTTTGTAGTGATGAAGGGAGGTGCTGGGGACCTAAGGAGAGTTTAGGGGTAATAGAATGGGGTGTCTATAGAGTCCCTCGATGGGTGAGTTTGGAACAAATGATAGACTTCGCATAAACAATGCATGATGCCTTTGGGAGACCAATTTAGAGGGTCAAGGTTGATTTTGAGGACCTAAGGAAATGAGGATGACCAATTCAGCTGGTCGAGGCCAATTTGAGGACCTAAAGAAACGAGGATGACCAATTCTACGGGTCGAAGCCAATTCTGAGGGCTTGAAGATGAGGGTGACCGATTCTTTGGGTCGAAGCCAATTTTACGAGCTTAAGTTGAGATGACCAATTCTGCGGGTCGAAGTCAATTCTGCGGGCTTAGGTGAGATGACCAATTCTGCGGGTCGAAGCCAATTCTATGGGCTTGAAGGTGAGATGACCAATTCTACGGGTCAAAGCCAATTCTGCAAACTTGAGTTGAGATTACCAATTCTGCGGGTCGAAGCTAATTTCGTGGGCTTAAGTTGAGGTGACCAATTCTACGGGTCGAAGCCAATTCTGCGGGCTTGAGTGAGATGACCAATTCTATGGGTCGAAGCCAATTCTGCGGACTAGAAGTTGAGATGACCAATTCTGCAGGTTGAAGCCAAGTCGAAGCCAATTCTGTGGGCTTAAGTTGAGATGACCAATTCTGCGGGCTTAAGTGGAGATGTTCTCAGAGAACTCTGTCGGGGAGATTACATTGTGGTTTCATTTTGGGCTGGGGAACCGATTACTGGGGAAATCATTTTGGAGATCTTGCGGAGGCAAGACAAATTTGATGCTATAAACTCCACTAGGGAAGTGATTAGGTGGTCCAGGGTTTGGACGTATTGCTCGGGGAATTTTGAGACCTTTGGGGCATAGGAGGTGATTCTTAGATATCCTCCGGGGACATTGCCGGGAGGAGATTCACTTAGCTTTTGAGAGTTTCGCTGGAGAAATAGAGGTTTCTCTTGAGGACGTGCGAAATTTTCTTGGTGAAAATGTTCTAAATCCTTCCTGGGATTTTTAAGAATTTTCTGAGGATTTTTCAGGGATTTATGGTATTTTCTAGGATTTTCTGTATGAAAATTTAAGGGGGGTGCCAGTCGGCATGGTGTAGAGGGTGCCATTTGACAGTGGCACAGACTTTTGGACTACCTTGGGAAGGTAAAGGGGCAATGCTGATCGGTAGGGTTGGGGTCAATGACGACAGGCATAAACCTTGGCAACCTATATAAAGGGGGCGAATTGCCTTCATTTTTCACAGCTTCTTGCTTTCTCTCTTTATGCGATTTTCTCCTGCGAATCATTCTAGCATTCTGATCTCTAAAAAATGGCCGCTTTTGTGAGCACTACTGTACACAGGGAGTGGTTGACTGTTAATGACCAGGCGAACGTGGAGTGGTGGTCCAGGGCACCTCTTGCTTTGTGGAGTGAGAAATCTTTTGACACATTCGAGCCGATTGCGAATGAGCGGACCTTGCTGTGGGAGTCATCGTGTCATCGTTCTTCGAGGGTGGTGAACCCCGATGGTTATGTGAGTATTCTTCTTGGTGATTTTCCTTTTTTCTTAGATTTTGACAAGGTTTTTCCTTTTCTTTGACAGTTTGATGTCTATTTATCGAACATGCATGCCCGGGGGACGACGGGGCTTAAGGATGTCTGGGAGCATCTTCCACCTGTGGTGCGTTGGGTGGTGTCATCAGCAGGCTTTGGGAGGTTGGCGTTTGCACTGGATGAGATGCCTCGTTCGACAGCAGTTTTGTGCGCTCTGGGGGAAAGATGATGGGACACTACCCACACCTTCCATTTTGGCTTCAGGGAGATGACTGTGACTCCCATATATGTGCAGTAGATGCTGGAGATGGATTACGATGGGGAGCAGATAGAGGTGGATTGCCCCCTGCGAATGAGATCGGAGGCGGTGTGTGCGGCGCTTAGTGATGTGGGGAGGATAGTATTTGGGGATTCCATTCGGTTGTCCCTTCTAAAGGATGTTTTTATGGGTAGGGTGATAGACATGGAGGATGGGCTACAGGTGAGACAGATGGCCAGGTTGTTTATCTTATTGGTGCTGGGGGGTTTTATGGTGGCGTCGAGCGGCGACGTCGTCCATTTATGGTTCTTGCCTTACTTGAGGGTGTTTTCGAACATCCATTCCTTTGATTGGGGGAGCCTGACTTTGGCAACCCTCTATTTTTATCTGGATGCATTCAGCTGGTGTTATCGGCAGACTTTTACTGGAGACATGTATCTTCTTGAGGTATTCTTTATTTTGGGCATTTCTCTTTCATGCATTCGCACTTTTCTTATGCGTCTCAATTTTTAATTGCGAGTTCTTGTGTTTGGCAGACTTGGTTCTATGAGGTGATTGGGTGTAACACCCAACTGATCTCTCTGAAAGATGAGACTATTAGGGACTTATGCCGGTTGTATCGATGGCACAAGGCAAATCGACAATCGATGGGATCACTTTCTCTGGAGGTAGTGCGTCAGGTCTTGAATGGCCTGACCAGTGATAGGGTGAGACTTTTCCTTCTTTTTAGTTATGTTCTTTGTATGCTTTGATCCTATATTGGCTTATACCTGCTGGGGATTTTTAGGTGACCTTTTACCCTTGGGGGATCTCTATTCAGGACACGGGGTTGACTGGGCTGAACGCACAGTTACGGCGCTTACTAGCGCATGAGTTTGTCCACTCTTGGTACCTCAGGGAGAGGGTGGTTCGACAGATCGTTGAGGAGGAGGTGGTGGTTCCACCTACACAGCCTCCTATGTCTATGAGGAGGGAGTGGCTGCTACCGGAGGACGCGAGGATCACGACAATGATTGGCGAGTCCTACCTATTATACACTGATACGGCTGCACCGTATGATTACATGGACTTTATGAAGAGCTGGCTAATGGCACCCAGCATATATGATGTCTTTCCCTTCCCTCCTGCGTGTTCGAGTCAGCCATTGGGATCCTCTTATAGTGGTGGTGGTCCGTCGATGTTTGCAGCGGTAGCGACTTTGGAGGTTACGTTTGTGCGGTTGCATACCCCTTCGTACAAAGTTCGGTGGGCTGATGGAGGGACGGTGCCTATGTTGCACCGTCCTCATGCGATGGATCCAGAAGATTTGGTCCTGACAGAGTAGGTTCTTCATCCTGTGGTATACCTTTCTGTTCCTCTCTTTCTTTTTTATTTCTTTGGTTTTCTCTTGATCTTTTCTGCTTGATACTGATTCTGCCTTTTCTTGCAGCAAGTTTGGGGGTTCGGGTTGCGGTCCCGATTCCTTCTTGTTTGGTGCCGTCTGCTTAGTTCGGGGAGGATTCTGGCTCGGGTAGTGGTGGTTCGTCATCTCGTCTCAGAGGAAATAGAGAGCGTCGCAGGGGTGAAGTTCAGGTTAGAGGGGGAGAGAGAGAGAGAGAGAGAGAGAGAGAGAGAGAGAGAGAGAGAGAGAGAGAGAATGTGTGTTCGGGCTGAGTGCAATTGTTTTTGTTTTTCTTCATTTCCTGCAAGATTTGATGTATCACAGAAAAATATATATGCAATGCAATGGAGTTTTTTATTATCTTCTATTAATGTTGAATGAATGCATGCACATGCGCTTTTTACTTTGCTGTTGATACCATAAAAAGAGATAATTTTTGGATTTTGAAGGAAAGTTTAAAAAAAATGAGAAATTATATAAGGGTGGAAGGGAATTTTTGAATTTCTGTTGAGAATATTAATTTATTTTTATTGAGTTTCTAATTTTGACAAAAGAGGAAAAAGGAAGATTTTCAAAAATGGGGGGTTGCCGATCGGCAAGCAACTTGTCCTACCTATTGGCAGTCAAGTCCAGTTCTATCAATTCAATGCTTTGATTGGTGCCCTCTTAAGCCTTTGGTACCTTGTGGGGCAAAATTCCCTCCGATTTCTGCAAGGATTATGTCTTTTGTGAGGGTTTTCAAGTATAAAAAGGGGGAAGGGTGGAGTGTTTTCATCACACCTTCACATTCTTACTTTCCCACATTCTCACTTGCTTACTGTTTCTTAATCTTGCAAGCTATCTCTCCCTTGTAGAATTGAGTTTGCCAATTACCTCGAAGACCTGGAAGCAATGTGCTCTTACAATGTGGACTACGATACTTTCAACATGCGTCGAGTCTCTTTGTCGCGCAACCTGCCCATAGAATGGAACATGTTGATGGCGGCGGTACAATTTTGGTACCCCGAAGACCATGTATTCCGCTTTGGGTTAGATGAGGTTTGTCCTACCTATGAGGAATTTTCTACAATGCTGGGGATAAATACCAGCGTTGACGCGTCTCTACCTGAGTTTTCCCGTTCTCCTAGAGATTTATTGGCCGGTCTTCTTCATATTTCGCCTTCGGCAGCTAGACCACTGGTTGCTAGAAGAATGATCTCCCTTTCGGCGGTGTTACAATCCGTGCATTTGCAGGAGGTTGGCAATGCTGGATACGCCGGAGCCGTTGTTCTGGGCTTGGTTTCAAAATTTTTTCTGGTGACTGGGGAAGTGTTGGTGGACCCACAAGTTGCAGCCATTACCTCATGGATGTCATACCGTCGCAATTCTACAGCAGTGATACTGGTGGAGACTTTCAACGTCCTGGATGCCTGGCGAGAAGGTCGTTCTAACTTTCTAAGGGGAAGCCATGTGATGCTGTTCATATGGTTGTCTGAAAGACTCGGCTTGGTGACTCCTCCAGAATATCCTTTGTCGGCTGTACCCAACTTCTTCTCGCGTCATTTCATCAGTGTTGGTGAAAAAACATCGTATATGCGACTGTGTGATGCTTGATTAAATTAAATTAAATAAGTTTCGCAAGTTCCCAAGTAACCCTTATTTAATTAGAGTCAACTTTTAAACCAAATAAAACCAGCCCTTAAACATGCAGCTAAATCAACCCATCAAAAATAAAGCACGCGACACAGTAAATATGCTAAGACACAAATTTCAGGAAAAAAACCCTTTCGGCTAAAACCTTTATTTCCCTATGAATATACAAATCGCAACTTACGATTACATAGAGAAATCTGTAATGGATCAACACGTAGCCAACCTATAAAGACACGCAGTCTTGAACTCAACAAGAGAATACACGCAGTACCCTCCAAGGACTCGGAGCCCAATCAACAAAGAAGAACCTCAGCACTCCTCAATGACACGCAATCATAACACTTTGTAGAGACTCCCTCAGCAATGACATGCAACCCTCAGTTGCAAAGATCTCTCCACAAAGGTTTGAACAAACACAAGGTTGTGTTCTTGGGTTACCAAAAAGATTCACAAAGGTTTGGCAATTGTGTGAATCAAAACATGAGTTTTGGGACTCAAAAATATGAAGACTAGAGGTATTTGGACTCTCAAAAACGTCTTCCAAAGTCTTACAAAACTGCTCCCCGGAAGTTGGTATTTATAAGGAAACACATGAAGAGTTTCACAAAATAAAAACTCCAAAATTCTATCCAGCGTACAGGAACCTTAAACCGGTTCGGCTACCCTGTGAACCGGTTCGTCCCCCGAACCGGTTCGGGCTGGGTTCGGGGAAACTCGCTGGAAGGGGGATACTTAGCAAAATTTCCAAGGTTTTTTTTTTGGAATTATCTCCATTTTCAACGGGCCATAACTTGTTCACCGTAGCTCGGATTGAGGTGTCGTTTCTTCCAGTATCTTTGTTACGGTAAGCTCTTAAACTTTCCAATTGACCAGTCTTCCGAAAGGTGGCTATAAAATTACTAAAATGCCCTTGAACTTCCCTATCGTGCCTTCTTGCACTATTTTGACTTCTCTTGCGTACCACTTGCATAAAGTCCCTAAAATCATGGTACGTGAAGTCGTTGAGGCAGATGTGGGACAAATTAATGGAGATGTTGAATGCTTGATTCTCGAAATTCGGATAGAGGTCGTCATGTGATATCGTGAGGTGACGTGACAAATGTAGCGGTGTACGACATATATAAATGTAACATGTTGGACATGAAAAAATGTCCTTAGAGTTGGCCTGGATATTGAGAGCTGGGAGAACTGGTTTCTGGAGCATGGGGCTCTAAATCTGTACTGGTTAGTGCCTTAGTGGGGACAGTTGTTGCCTAATCTGGAGCTGGGGGAATACCTGTACGTTCAGGTGGATGGTCTTAGACAAACCTCTTTCTATTTCTCTTGGCGGCTTCTGCGCTAATTTGGGTGGGAGCAGGTCATTCCACCTCGAACACAAAATTTATTTTTAGTAGAAGATCTGACTGAGCGTCTGTGCATGCAGCTTGGCTCTTTGTGGGAGAGTCGACGTCCGTCAACCCGTCCTTCTTAGTCTGTTGGGAGAGTTTGGCATATCCCTGGGGATTATATGAAGTGGTTGTGGAGACGAGTGGTCAGTAAGATGTTGGCAGTTGAGACTGGACAAAGGTGGCTTATCTTATCTAATACCATGGCAGGAGGGTTTGTGGTTTTTCTAAAGTTGGTTCGAACTTATCGATCCATGGAGCATTTGCAACACTCTATTCAGGCAGGGGAAGCTTGGGAACCCCATGATGTAGATGATGTTGATGGAGCAGGCTCCTCTGGTAGCTATGGGTAGGAATCTTGGAGAGTTTATTTTGTAATGGGGAATAAATGTGGGGATTTTTTTGGCTTTTTAGGAAGGTAGGGGGAAGGGAGCTATCCGTTACTTTTCTCATGTAATTTGTACCTTAATTTCTTATTAGTGAAATAAACAAGTTTTTGATCATCCAGTTGTGCCTTTTGATGAGTTTTGTGTTTTTGAATTATCTATACCTATCACTAAGGCAAACATAATCTTTTTGTTCAAGTATATGTCAGAATGAACTGTCGTTTCTCGAACAAAAGAATAGTTTTTGTGAAAAAGAAAAGGGTCGTGCTCATGTAAGATGTATGAGCTGCCTACGTACCTCTGGGTGTTTTTGAAAAATATTTAATTTGTTTGAAAATGGTTTTTGCATAGGATCAGGCCCATGTAGTTCTAGGTAGAGGGAAATGAAGATTTTTTTTTATTAATTTCTCTTTTAGAATAGAAGGGAGATGAGAAGAGTCGTAGCGCGCCGAGATTTTAGACTAGGGGTAAAATTTCTTGAGATGGTCCAGGTTGATTGCATGGCGGCACCGTCGGACAAGATCTTCTTGATGATGTATGGTTCGCTCCAATTGAGCTTGAATTTCCGCCTGGGGTCCCATATGGGTTTTATTATTTCTTTAAGGGATAAATACCCTTCTCGGACACCGCGATCCTTGACTCTCTTATTGAATGATCGCGCTATTCGGCGATGGTACCCTTGTATGTGATACAACGCTTTCAGTCTCCTTTCATCCTAGAGGGACATCTCGTCGAGACTTCTTTGATGCCAGTCCTCCTCACTGACTTGACTTTCGAGCATGACGTGAAGTGAAGGGATTTCTCTTTCCACGGGTAGGACTGATTCCATGTCGTAGACTATAGAGTAAGGGGTATGCCCAGTAGAGGTTCAGATCGAGGTCCTGTAGCCCGGGCATAAGGGATTCGGTCGACCCAATCTCGACAGCTTTCGGTCATCTTACTTGAGAAGGAGAAGGCCGCCAATTTTAAAATTTTAAAATCAATTTCCTTGTTGAGATATGCGGAAGCGTAAGATGGTTCACAAAAACACCAAATTTTAATTTCCTTTTCAAAATTAAAATTAAACCAAGTGAAATAAGATTAAACACAGACTTATTTAAATTTCACTTATACACAATTAATTAACCCAAGTCCTAGAAATTTGCCTAAGTCATATTTCTCAATTTTACCAAATTCGGCCAAACCAATTTTATCCAATTAAATTAGTTGACTTGAATTAAATTAACTAAACATTACCAAATATTTAATTTAGCATCAAATTAAACGTGTAGTGATTAAAACCAAATTTTATCCTGAATTACCTAAGCATGCGTTCTAGGTGAGTTTGCACAAGATAAAATAAACAATGAAACCACTATGCCATGATGTACGAGGAAAAACCCACAACATGAAAAAATCTTGAACGACCCTAGCCTCTAATCCACTAAGTACAGAATTTAAAAATACAAGAAAGATGACTTACAACACTCGACTTGATCCCTCTCAAGCCCCGACGCGTCTTCTTGTATCAACCTCTGCCTAGCGAATAACCACGGAGCTCCACCGCGGTCTCGAAATCCACCGATCGGACTTTATATGGTCACTGTCACCCGAACAAGGAGCCTTTCTCCAAGAGGGTAAATCAATGCAAACATCTTCTTCATTGTGGCATTTAGAAGCAAACCCAAATGTCTCTTTAAAATGGTAGAGATGAAAAACCGGTGCCAAAACTCTAAGCAATGTATATATATATATGGAACTTGGGTTAAACAAATAATTGGGTGTAAACTAGAGTGTTAAATGATTTTTTCTTTAAAACATGAACACTCAAAACCATGAACTTTTCTTGGAAGAATTTTCTCTCAAAAAGTCTCTCTAGAAGTTTGAATGGAATGAAAAGTTAAGTTAGAAAAGTTCATTTTCGCACCTATTAATTCTGCCAAAAAGTTAGTGGGAAAAATAGGTGGGAAGGTGGGTCAAAACTTCCATTTAACTATTCTCGCCAAAACTCGTTCGAATGACATTTTCGTTCGAACAAATCTCGTTCGAACAAGGATTCTAACGAAGTTCCAGCGTGAGTTAGTTAGAAATCTCGTTGGAAATCTCATTCGAACAACCATCTCATTCGAATGACATTTCGAACGAAGTTCCAATGGCCAATATGGGAACTCGTTGGCAAACTCGTTCGAACGACAATGTGGTTCGAATGACAAACTCGTTCTAATGAAATTTCGAACGAACTTCCAGAAAGTTTGAAAATTTCTATTTTTAGCCCAGAAACATTATAAACTTTATTTAAAGTTTTAATTAAATCTTTCTGAAAATAAAAAACAGTTTTAATGAAACCTACACCCATTATACTATTCCAAGCTCCTATATATATATGTAATGTATTCATACCTTGGGAGCATGGAACCACTGTTGATGACGTAGAACCGAGGCACTTAAACTCGGTATTTTAATGAAGCTTTAAACACTTGGCCGCTACGTCTTCAACAAACACGTCATAGGCTTGAAGGATGATCAATTAACTCTATCCTATGACTCAAATGATTTTTTATCCGGAATTGAGCCAAAACTATAAAGGACTCAAATGGAAATTTGTGTCCTTACCAATCTCCCCCTTTGGCTTTTCTAGGACAAAAACTAACAAAAATCCTAAAGGGATGTCAAGCTCTACTAGACTGACAAAAAGTCCCACCCAAAATAAAAATACAATGCTTGACTCAAACAACCTAAGGATCACAATCTTTGCCGGTGAAAGTTGCCACTTATAATATAATTCTTGCACACTTATGTAAACACGTTACACACATAGGGAATATCAAATAAAAATATTTAATGTAATTCAAGTAATTAGTCCCCCCTAAATTAATTAATTCTCTCCCTTTATCAACTATGATCAAATTAGAAAGACGTCTCCCCCTAAGATAAATCTCCCCTAAATTATGATACGATTACAACAGGATTAGATACCATTTCTCCCCCTATCATTCTCCCCCTTTTAGTTCAGGAATAGACAAAGGCTAAAGAATCAAAAATCAACTTATCTCCCCCAAATAAAACATATACACCCAAATAACTTATCTAAAATAAGTAAAGGATAAATAGAATGGGATAACAAGCTAAAACATGTAATTGTGCATAAAGTGATGAGAACATTAAAGCACAAAGGCAACAAAATCATAACTAATTTAATAAATACTAATGGATACCAACTCAGATGCAAGAAACAAATACCAATATGATACATAAGTATTAAGCATGTGATATCAACAAAGAATGCAACAAGATGGATACTAATTATGAATTAAAGCATATATGGACTAGAAATCAAGGCAAAGACTAAACAAAAATATCAAATATATGTATACATAAGTTAAACCTAATAGACGCAAGTACACATATATAGATATAGACACAAAAATGACACAAAATACGATAAGATTTTCACACTCGTATGGCAAAAATGTGTCATATGGAAACCGAAGTGTTGGGGTGTGAACTAGTAACAATTAAATTTAGACCCAAACACTTAAAACATGTTCACGGAGTTCTCAATTGACTAAAAACTTCATCACATGTGAATATAACCTCATGTGATAATATAGATTGAACTCAATGAACAAACATACATAATGCATACAAGCCTAGCATGTTGATGTAACTACAAACCAGTAGAGTCATGACATTGAAAGTGTAACTAGGATAAATAGACATTGTGCAAACCGTTGATATACAATCCAATCTCCCTCAATAAGCATATATTATTCTTTTCAATAATAATATCAATTAAACATAGGCCTTGGCAATTATTTTTCTTTTTAATGCCATATTTTCTTTTAGGCCTTTGGACCACGTATTTCTTTTAGGTCCATTTCAAACGGTGGCTTACAATCGAAAAGGATAATAAATCCTTTCGGAGCCCTTTCCCGTGCACATTTATATATATCATTATTTTATATCTCACACAAATCTCACATGCAACGGATTTTGACATGCACTAGTCCTCCTAGGTAACAAATATGTAGATGACAAAATTGATAGGAGAACACCTCATAAAGATAAAATATAACATATGAAGTTAAATTTGAAAAGAGCCCGTGAATGTGTGAATTGAGGCATATAAAGATAGAATCCATTTAAACAGCACAAAATCCAACTACTCCATGTAAGCATGGTAAAGAACATTTTAAGGATTGACAATCTTAACCAAAAGTTCTAGCCACATGGGAGCGTAAAAGAAGAGATTCAAACACAAGTATATGCCACATAAAGTGTGTCAAACTAAAATACACACAAAATAAAAAAATCTTTTTGAGTTTTTGAAAATTTTTAACCTAAAACAAAAAATAGTTACTTAAAATACAGACAAAATCATTTGTATTTTTCATTAAGCTTAAATTACCAAGAGATAAAAAACCAAATGATAAACCAAAAATATTTTTGTATTTTTTCATTTAATACAAACAAAATGAAGGAAATATAATATAAAAGATGAACAAGAATCATAATCCTAGCACGTGGTTACGCATGGAGCATAGACTAGAAAATGAATAAACAAGCATACATTTAGCATGAGAATATAGCATGAAATACAAAAGCTAAAGTATGCAAATAAAAACTAACACATTCAACCATTAGATTTTGCAAGGGAGGAAGCATGTGAAAGTAAATGAGAATCAAATACCCTATCTTGTAAAGCTACCAAGTCAAATCTCCTAACCCAAACTAATGAAGAGTGACTATCTCGAGGTGTAGGAATCTTGACTACCTTGGTTGCCTTACGTTGCGATTTTATAGAAAATCTTTTAAGATCAAAACAAAATTTCTTAAGATGACCTTTTCGACCACAATGTGAACACTTGAACTCATGGCGAAAATATTTACCTAAGGAGTGATCTCTAAAGGCGTTCCTACGCGATTATCCTAAAATGTTGGTTTTGACTTTATGTGTTGATTCACTACAAGTATCGAAGCCTAAAACACACAAGTCATTTTTGATTTGGACCGTTCCTAAGATCTTATCTAGTTTTTCAGACCTATACTCCAAATCAAATTTGACTTTGATAGAGTCTTTTAATTTAATTTCTAATTCTACAATTTTAGACTCTAACAAGACATTTCTCTCTTCAAACTCGAGAAGCTCCTTTTTCAAGGATTCCATTAAACCCCTAAGGCTATCTCTCTCGCCTTCTACATATTCTAGCTTTGCTCAGAGAGTCCTCTCATATGTCCTATGGTCTTCTACCAACATATTATCATTGACGACCTTGACACGCTCTTTTAAATTTGCTTCTAACTTCAAATTTTCTCTTTTTAATTTAATTGGTTCTTCATATACTTCTTGAAAAGCATTTTGAATTTCACTAACATTAACCTCTTCTTCATTTTCACTCTCTCTTTCTTCTTTACTCTCACTACCATAAAAAACAAGGGAATCATAAACAATGACCTTGGAAGTGTCATGTGATAAATTTTCATCTATAGATGAGTTCTCACTATCACTCACATGACTAGCCATGAAATCCCCAAAGTTGGGCTTAGTTGGGGAATCGGGTCCCTATTTCTTATCACTATCACTAAGGGTCGCATTATATGAAATGGGTCACTTACCCTCTCTCCTTGGTTTAGTGGGGCACTCAAAAGCCCTATGTCCATAACCCTCACAACCAAAACACCTATTTGACTCGTCCCTATTTAAATTTTCATTAATAGTTTTAGGGATCCTATCGACTTTATCATGCTTAGAAGTTTCAAATTTCTTAAAGTCATTTTTAAATTTATCTTTGTTAATTTTAAGAAACTTTCGAAATTTCCTAGCAAACAAGGCCATATCTTCCGAGTCACTATCACTCTCGCTCTCTACTACTTATTCATCCTCTTTTAGGGCTTTTAAAGCAATGCCCTTTTCTATTTTCTTTTTAGTTTTAGGGGGAAACATGTCCAGTTCATAGGTTTGTAAATCACCTACAAGCTCGTCTAATTTCGTAGAGGCTAAAGTTGGTAAAGAATTTAACACGGTCACTTTTGGAATAAATCTATTGGGTAGGAGCTTAAAATTTTCTTTACTACTCGATTGTCAAGTATTTTCTCTCCCAAATTAAAATATGCATTAACAATATCAGAAAGTCTAGCATAAAATTCATCAAAAGTTTCTTTATCATTCATTTTGATAGTTTCAAATTGAGTGGTGAAGTTTTGGAGTTTCGAAGCTTTACCGACACTAGTACCTTCATGAGTCAGTTGTAAAATATCCCACGCTTCTTTAGCGGTCTCACACGTCATAATGCGTCGGAATTCATCCGGTGTGATGGCACTAAAAAGGGTATATATACCTCGGGAATTAAAATTTGAAAGTTTAAATTCACTCTCACTCCACCTATCGACCGGTTTGGGAACACGTTCATTATCTACTAAATTAGTTAGTGGGGACCACCCGTTAACTATAGACATCCAAACCCTCTCGTCGATAGATTTAAGTGCTGATTTCATTCGCGCTTTCCAGTACGCATAATTAGAACCATCGAAAATAGGAAATTTAGAAAATGCAAAAAAAATCCATTTTAGCCAAAAATATTTAAAGGATCTTTAACGAAGTAATTTATCGTTTTGGATCCGATACCAATTTGAGAAGGAGAAGGCCCCCAATTTTAAAATTTTAAAATCAATTTCCTTGTTGAGATATGCGGAAGCGTAAGATGGTTCACTAAAACACCAAATTTTAATTTCCTTTTCAAAATTAAAATTAAACCAAGTGAAATAAGATTAAACACACACTTATTTAAATTTCACTTATACACAATCAATTAACCCAAGTCCTAGAAATTTGCCTAAGTCATAATTCTCAATTTTACCAAATTCGACCAAACCAATTTTATCCAATTAAATTAGTTGACTTGAATTAAATTAACTAAACATTACCAAATATTTAATTTAGCACCAAATTAAACATTTAGTGATTAAAACCAAATTTTATCTTGAATTACCTAAGCATACGTTCTAGGTGAGTTTGCACAAGATAAAATAAATAATGAAACCACTACTCGACGATGTACGAGGAAAAACCCACAACGGAAAAAACCTCAGACGGCCCTAGCCTCAAATCCACTAAGTACGGAATTTACAAATACAAGCAAGATGACTTACAACACTCGACTCGATCCCTCTAAAGCCCTGACGCGTCTTCTTGTATCAACCTCTGCCTAGCGAATAACCACGGAGCTCCACCGCGGTCTTGAAATCCACCGATCGGACTTTATATGGTCACGGTCACCCGAACAAGGAGCCTTTCTCCAAGTGGGTAAATCAACGCAAACATCTTCTTCTTTGTGGGATTTAGAAGAAAACCCAAACGTCTTTTCAAAACGGTAGAGATGAAAAATTGGTGCCAAAACTCCAAGCAATCTATATATATATGGAACTTGGATTAAACAAACAATTGGGTGTAAACTAGAGTGTCAAATGAATTTTTCTTTGAAAGATGAACACTCAAAACCATGAACTGTTCTTAGAAGAATTTGCTCTCAAAAAGTCTCTCTAGAAGTTTGAATGGAATGAAAAGTTAAGTTAGAAAAGTTCATTTCCGCACCTATTGAATCTGCCAAAAAGTTAATGGGAAAAACAAGTAGGAAGGTGAGTCAAAATTGCTCAAAACCGCCATTTAACTTTGCCCACCAAAACTCCTTCGAATGACATTTTCGTTCGAACGAGGCTTCTAACGAAGTTCCAGTGTGAATTCATTAGATATCTCGTTGGAAATCTCGTTCGAATGACATTTGGAATGATGTTCCAGTGGCCAATATGGGAACTCGTTGGCAAACTCGCTCGAATGACAATATGGTTCGAACGACATTTCGAACGAACTTCCAGAAATCTTGAAAATTTCTATTTTTAGCTCAGAAACATTATACACTTTATTTAAAGTTTTAATTAAATCTTTCTGAAAATAAACAACGGTTTTATTTAAACCTACACCCATTATACTGTTCCAAGCTCCTATATATATATATATATGTAATGTATTCATACCTTGGGAGCATGGCACCATTGTTGATGACGTAGAAATGAGGCACTTAAACTGGACATTTTGATGAATCTTTATACACTTGGCCGCTACGTCTTCAACAAACACGTCATAGGCTCGAAGGATGATCAATTAACTCTATCTTATGACTCAAACAATTTTTTGTCCGGAATTGAGCCAAAACTACAAAGGACTCAATTGGAAATTTGTGTCCTTACACTACTGATGATGGCTTTGAGGTTCTTATTGGCTGCTTTGACTGCACCGTTGGTCTGAGGTCGATAGGGAGAAGATTTGTGTCTCTGTATCCCATACTCGCTGATCACTTTTATAATTTCTACCTCGAAATGCAACCTGTTATCTGATACTAGCTCGTACGGGACTCAATATCAGCAGATGATGTTTTTCTTAATGAATTTGGATACTTTCTTGGCATTCAGAGTTGCATATGACACATCTTCGACCCATTTAGTAAAGTAATCAATGGCAACTAGGATGAACTCATGCCCGTTGGAGGCCTTTGGTGTAACCTTCCCTATAATGTCGATACCCCAGGTGGAGAACGGCCAAAGAGAAGTCATGTTGTATAATTCTCACGGAGGCAGATGCTGAAGGTTCGAGAACTGTTGGCATTTGAGGCATCTCCTGACATAGGCGGTGCAATCATGGGTCATGGTGGTTCAATAGTAGCCTTGTAGGATGATCTTCTTGGCAAGCATGTGACTGTTCATATGGGGCCCCATTCCCCGCTGTGGATTCTTTGCATTAACTCTTCAATGTCAGCCCCGGTGATGCAGTGTAAATGGGTCCCATCGAAGTTTTTCTTGAAAAGTACTTTATGACAGATGATGTACTGGGCAGATAGTCTTCGAAGGGTTGCTTCGTCTTTCTTATTGGAACCCTCGGGATACCTACTATATTTGAGGAGGTGCCTGATATCATGGTACCAGTAATTGGTCAGCTCGGGATCTTCTATGGTGATGAGCTCAATGTGGTAACAATGGGTTAGTTTGTCTTATTTTTTAACCAGGAAGGGGACCATTATTATTCCTTTGGTCATGTCAACCATGGAGGCCAAGGTAGCAAGGGCATCAGCTAGGTTATTCTTTGCTCAAGGTAGGTAGTTGAAGGTGATATCTTGGAATTAGGAGGCTAGTTCTTCTAAGCGGGCATGGAAGGGTGGGAGTTTCTCATCCTTGACTCTCCATTTTCTGAGCACTTGACCGATGACGAGGGAAAAATCCCCGTAGACATCTAGATATTGAATAACTTTCTTGAGAGCAACTTTTAGGTTTAACGTGCATGCTTCATATTCAGTCATGTTGTTGGGGCAAGGGAAATCTAACTTGATGGCGATAGGAGTGTGGGAGTCATCTGGGGCGATCATAAGTATCGCAATGCCATATCCCTTTTTATTGGCAGCGTCGTCAAAGAACATTTGCCATCAGAGATTGTCTTGGGCAGTGCAGAGGATGTTTTCATCTGGGAATTTGAATATCCAGACATCATCTTCATCCATGGGGTAATCGGTGAGGTAGTCAGAGATGGCTCATCCTTTTATATCTTTATGCATGACGTACATGATATCGAACTCGATTATGAGCATTAACCACCAGGCCATTCAGCAGGATAAGGCGGGTTTCTCAAGAAAATATTTGATGGGGTCCATTCGGGATACAAGTTTGATGGGGAAGGCGAGCATATAGTGTCACAACTTTTGGGTGACCCAAATAAGCGCGACACATTCCTTTTCCAAAGCACTGTAGTTGACTTCGTATCTTGCCAATTTGAGACTGGCATAATAGATGGCTCTTTCTTTGTGGAAATCTTTAAGGTATTGGGATAGAAAAGCCCCAGCTGTAGTGTTGGTTATGGTTAGGTATAGGAGCAGAGGGAGACCAGGCCATGGTGGCATGAGTACCAGGGGTTGGGTCAGATATTTTTGATTCGGTTAAAATCTTCTTGGCAGGCCTCATTCCAAACCTTGGTTGAATCCTTTCTGAGGAGTTTGAAAATGGGTTCGCAGATGGAGGTTAACTGGCTGATGAACCAGCTTATGTATTGTAATTTCCCAAGGAAACCTTGGACTTCTTTCTCTGTTCGGGGAGGTGGCATCTCAAGTATGGCTTTCATCTTGGCAGGATTTGCTTCTATCCCTTTCTCACTGGCCATGAATCCCAAGATTTTTCCCTTTGTAACGTCGAAGAAGCATTTCTGCGGATTAAGTCTCATCTGATACTGTCGCAATCGTTCAAAGAACTCTCAGAGAGCGGGAACATGTCCTTCTCTAGTTTTGGATTTGATAACCATATCATCTATATAGACCTCAACTTCCTTCTGAATCAGATCGTTCAGGATGGTTGTAGCAGCCCTCTGGTAGGTAGCCCTAGCATTCTTGAGACCAAATGGCATAATAGTGTAGCAAAAGGTTCCCCATGGGGTGATGAATGCGGTTTTTTCTTGGTGATCTGGGTGCATTCTGATTTGGTTGTAGCCGGTAAACCCGTCAATGAATGACTTAAGAGCATAATTGGTTGTGTTGTCCACGATCATGTCAATATTGGGTTACGGATAATCATCCTTTAGAGAGGCTTTGTTCAATTCTCGATAGTCTACACACATCCTAACTTTCCCTCAGGATTTCAGCACATGCACTATGTTGGCTAGCCATGAGGGATATTCGATCACACAAATGAAGCCCACGTTCAGCTGTTTGACCACTTCTTCTTTGACTTTGAGCGACCATTCGATGTAGAGGTTTCTCAACTTTTGTTTAACCGGCTTGTAATCTGGAAGAGTGGGGATCTCCTGTTGAGCTATTTCGGGATCAATGTCGGGCATATCGACATAGGGCCATGTGAAGACATCCACAAATTCCTTTAGCAATTTTTTGAGTTGTGTGCGCTCACGCTCGTCAAGGGTAGACCCTATCCTAATCTCGCGCAGTTGGCTACTAGAACCGAGGTTAATAATAATAATAATTACTTCTTCATTAACTTGAACGCGATTATATTATTTTTTAGTAACCTTACTTAGATCAGTTAAGAATTGTTCATTTGCAAAATCACCATCATCAAAAGTTTGATTAGAATCTAAACAATTAATGTAAGGCATAGCAAGATACTCAAAATCTTCGTTTATTTCATTGATAGGAAAAATAGCAGTGAGAACCTCATCAAAGGAGGTCTCGATTACATTTGAGCAAGGATAGACAAAAGAAGAAGAAATGGGGTAAAAATTAGGGTTAAGTGGGATTCCAACAGGTATAATTGGCACAGCATGCCAATTGAGGAGAGGTGTACCAATAACTTTAATCAGGTGGGATGGATCCAGTGATGTAGTGCCTGAATGAACCATGCAGAGTGTTAGCCCTAGTGTCTGTAAGTTGAACGAATCCTGGGAGTCACTCCCCTCAAAATCTTCGGTATCTTTGATGAATGGTTGTTGTAAGGACACAAATTTCCAATTGAGTTCATATTTAGTTTTGGCTCAATTCCGGACAAAAACATTTATTCATAGGATAGTATTTAATTGTAATATCCTCAAGCCTATGAAGTGTTTGTTGAAGACGTAGCGTCAAAGAGTATAAAGCTTTATCAATATGCCGGCTTGCGTGCCTCATTTCTATGTCATCAACCATAGTTCCATGCTCCCAAGGTATGAATGCAATATTATACATATAGGAGCTTGGAACAAGTTTATTGGGTGTTAGGTTTAATAAAAACTGTGTCTTATTTTCAGAAAGAATTAATTAGAACTTTAAAATAAGTTTATAAAGTTTTCTGGGCTAAAATCGAATTTTCCAAACTTTCTGGAAGTTCGTTCGATATGTCGTTCGAACCAGATGTCGTTCGAACGAGATTACCAATTACTTCCCACTAAGGCATATTGGAACTTCGTTCGAAATGTTGTTCGAATGAGATTGTCATTCTAACGACATTTCCAACGAGTTTCTAACGAGTTCATACTGGAACTTCGTTAGAAGACTCGTTCGAATGAGATTTCGTTCAAATGAAATGTCGTTCGAACGAGATGTCAGGCGGGAACAGTTTTTGACAGTTTTTGGCAGTTTTTCACCCACTTTCCCACTTGTTTCTTAACTGATTTTTTCCAGACTTTATGATGTGCGGGAAACCATGTTTCAAAGTTAACTTTTCCATTCTAGTTCACCTCTTAGAGAGAATTTGAGAGAAAAATTGTTTAAGGAAAATGTTCTTGTTTTGAGTGCTAATTTTCAAAGAGAAAATGATTTACCACTCTAGTTTGTACACCCATATTGTTTATCCAAGTTCACATATATACATATCAATTGCTTGGAGTTTGGCACCAGTTTATCTCTATCGATTTGAAGAAGAGAAGTTTCGGGCTTTCTTCTACATCCCATAAACAAAGAAGAAGTTGTTTACTTTGATTTACCCACTTGGAGAAAGGCTTCATGTTCGGGTGGCGATGACCATATAAAGTCCTATCGGTGGATTCCGAGACCGCGGTGGAGCTCTAAGGTTATCCGCTAGGAAGAGGTGTCTACAAGAAGAAGCGCCGAGGCTTGAGAGGGATCGAGTCGTGTGTTGTAAGTCTTTCTGTCTTGTATTTGTAAAATCGTATCTAGTGGATTTGTGGCTAGGGCCGTCCGAGGTTGTTTCCCGTCTTGGGTTTTTCCTCGTACATCGCGGCGTAGTGTGATTGATTTATTTTATCCTGCATAATAATTTAGAATGCATGCTTAGGATAATTCAAGATAAAATTGGGTTTAAATTATCACACTTAATTTAATTTGGTGCTAAATTAAATATTGGGTAAATTTTATTTAATTCAAGTCTTTTACTAAAACTGGTTTGACCTAACGTGGGAATATTGATAATTATGACTTAGGCAAATTCTAGGGCTTGGATGAATTAACTTGGTTTAAGTGAAAATTAATACTTTTGTGTGTTTCATTAATTCTCACTTGTGTTTAACTTTAATTTGAAAAAGAATTTAAAAATTGGTATTCGTTTGTTTTATTGAACCATCCTAACGCTTCCGCATCTCGTAATCTATATTAAAGGAAATTATAAGTTAATTTTAATTGAGAAAATTTAATAACCCGGGGATCCACTCACACACGTTCTCAAATTGGTATCAGAGCATTGAATTAGAACAACACATCGTCTTTCAAATTGTTATCGGAGCATTGAATTAGAAAAGCTCACGCCTTTTCAAATTGGTATCAGAGCCAAAGCGATAAATTATTTCGTTAAGATCCTTTAAATAATTTTTGGCTAACATGGAATTTTCCCCATTTTCAAAATTTCCTATTTTCGATGGTTCAAACTACGCGTATTGGAAAGCGCGAATGAAATCGACACTAAAATCTATCGACGAGAGAGTTTGGATGTCTGTTGTTAATGGGTGGTCCCCACCAACTTGTTTAGTTGAAAATGTACGTGTTCCCAATCCCGCCGATAGATGGACTGAAAATGAGTTTAAACTTTCTAATTTCAATTCCCGTGGTTTGAATGCCTTGTTTAGCGCTGTCACACCGGATGAATTCCAACGTATTATGACGTGTGAAACCACTAAAGAAGCTTGGGATATTTTACAATTAACTCATGAAGGAACTAGTGTCGTTAAAGCTTCGAAACTCCAAAACCTCACCACTCAATTTGAAACTATGAAAATGAATGATAATGAAACCTTTGATGAATTTTTTGATAGACTTTCTGATATTGTAAATTCATCGTTCAATTTGGGAGAGAAAATACCCGACAACCATGTTGTAAAGAAAATATTAAGGTCCCTACCCGATAGATTTATTCCAAAAGTGACCGTTTTAAATTCTTTACCATCTTTAGCCTCTACGAAATTAGAAGAGATTATAGGTGATTTACAAACCTATGAACTAGATATGTTTCCATCTAAAACTGTAAAGAAAATCGAAAAGGGTGTTGCTTTAAAAGCCCGAAAAGAGGCCAAACAAGTAGTAGAGAGCGAGAGTGATAGTGACTCGGAAGACATGGCTTTGTTTGCTCGTAAATTTAGAAAATTTCTTAAATTTAACAAAGATAAATTTAAAAATTATTTGAAGAAATTTGAAACTTCTAAGCATGATAAAGGCGAGAAGATCCCTAAAGGCGAGAAGATCCCTAAACCTAGTAATGAAAATTTAGATAGGGACGAGTCTAATAAGTGTTTTGGTTGTGATGGTTATGGCCATAGGGCGTATGAGTGCCCCACTAAACTAAGGAAAGAGGGAAAATGACCCATTGCTTATAATGCGACCCTTAGTGATAGTGATAAGGAAGAGGGACCCGATTCCCCCACTAAGCCAAATTTTGTGGCTTTATGGCAAGTCATGTGAGTGATAGTGAGAACTCATCGATTGATGAAACTTTAACACATGACACTTCCAAGGTCATTGTTTATGATTCTCTTGTTTTTGATGATAGTGAGAGTGGAGAAGAAAGAGAGAGTGAAAATGAAGAAGAGGTTAATGTGAGTGAACTTCAAAATGCTTTTCAAGAGCTTTATAAAGAATCTATTAAATTGAAAAGAGCTAATTTGAAGTTAGAAGCTAGTTTAAGAGAGAGTGTCAAGGTCATTGATGAAAATGCTTTAATAGAAGACCTTAGGACACGTGAGAGGACTCTTCAAGAGAAGCTTGAATATGTATAAGGCGAAAGAGATAGCCTTAGGGGTTTAATGGAATCCGTGAAAAAGGAGCTTCTTGCTTTTGAAGAGGGAAATGTTTTATTAGAGTCTAACATTTTAGAATTGCAAAATAAATTAAAAGACTCTAGTAATGTCAAATTTGATTTGGAGTGTCGTTCAGAAAAACTAGATAAAATCTTAGGAACGGTCCAAATTAAAAATGACACGTGTGGTTTAGGCTTCAATACTTGTAATGAATTTTCTCATAATGCCAAAACCAATGTTTTAGGAGAATCGTCTAGGAAAGATTTTAGAGATCACTCTTTAGGTAAATCTTTTCGACATGTTTTTACTTGTACACATTGTGGTCGAAAAGGTCATCTTAGGAAATTTTGTTTTGATCTTAAACGAATTCCTAGAAAATCCCATAGTAATGTGGCCACGGTAGTTAAAGTTCCAACACCCCAAGATAATCATTCTTCATTAATTTGGGTTGGGAAATTCGACTTGGTTGCCTTGCAAAATAGGGTTTTTGATTCTCATTTACTTTCACATGCATCCTCCCTTGCTAAATCTAAAGGATGAATGTGTTAGTGTTTTGCGTTCTTTAGCGTTTGTACTTCATGCTATATTCACATGCTAAATGTATGCTTGTTTAATCAATTTCTAGTCTATGCACCATGCTTATCACATGCTAGAATTATGATTTTTTGTTCATCTTTTGTATTATATTTCCTTCATTTTGGTTGCATTAAATGAAA
Organism: Sambucus nigra; assembly: GCA_949130495.1. NCBI lineage: Eukaryota > Viridiplantae > Streptophyta > Magnoliopsida > Dipsacales > Adoxaceae > Sambucus > Sambucus nigra. Next base: position 167,588 of record CASBWL010000019.1, on the reverse strand, counting down.
AATACAAAAAGATTTTTGTTTATCATTTGGGTTTTATCTCTCGATACTTTAAGCTTAATGAAAGATTCAAATGATTTGTGTTTGTTTTTTGAGTATATATTTTTTTGGTTAAAAATGTCAAAAACTCAAAAAGATTTTTGTTGTGTACTTTGGTTTGACACACTTTATGTGGCATATACTTGTGTTTGAATTCCATCTTTTATGCTCCCACGTGGCTAGAACTTTTGGTTTAGATTTTCAATCCTAATTATGCTCTTTACCATAGTTTTATGGAGTAGTTGGATTTTGTGTTGTTTAAATGAATTCTATTTTTATATGCCTTTATTCACACATGCACGAGCTCCTTTGAATTTTTAACTTCATATGTATATTTGAGCCATGTGAGGTGTTCTCCTTCCAATCTTGTCATCTACATATTTGTGACTTAGGAGGACTAGTGCATGTCAAAATCCGTTGCATGTGAGATTTGTGTGAAAAATGAAAACATGATATATATAAATATGCAGGGGGAAGGGCTCCGAAAGGACTAAGTGATACTTTGCGATAGTAAGCCACCGTTTTGAAATGGACCTAAAAGAAATACGTGGTCCAAAGGCCTAAAAACAGAAAATATGGCATTAAAAAGAAAATCGAATTGCCAAGGCCTATGTTTGATTGATATATTCATTCAAAACTAATATAAATGCTTATTGAGGGAGATTGGATGGTATATCAACGGTTTGCACAATGTCCATTTATCCTAGTTGCGTGTCATGACTCTATTGGTTTGTAGAATCATCAATATGCTAGGCTTGTATGCATTGTGTATGTTTGTTCATTGAGTTCAATCTATATTGTCAAATGAGGATATATTTAAATGTGAAGAAGTTTGCAATCAAATGAGAACTCCGTGAACGTTTATTAAGTGTTTGGGTCTAAATTTAATCATTACTAGTTCACACCCCAACACTTCCGTTTCCATATGACACATTTTTGCCATACGAGTGTGAAAGACTCCTATTATATGTTGTGAAAGATTTGTGTGTTTATATCTATATATGTGTACTTGAGTCTCTTTGATATATATTATGTCTATGAATACATATATTTGATATTTTTGTTTAGTCTTTGCTTTCCTTTCTAATCCATATATGCTTTAATTCATACTTGGTATCCATCTTATTGCATTCTTTGTTGATATCTCATTCTTAATAATTTATATATCATATTGGTATCATTTTATTGCATCCTAGTTGGTATCCGATGTTATTGTTTGGATTAGTTGAACTTTTGTTGCCCATATGCTTTAACGTTCTCATCACTATATGCACCATTACATGTTTTAGCTTGTTATCCAATTCTTTTATCCCTTGCTTAGTTTAGAGGGATTATATGCTTTATTTTGGATGAGATAAGTTACTGTTTTGATTCTTTAGCCTTTGTCTATTCCTGAACAAAAAGGGGGAGAATGATAGGGGAGAAATGGTATCTAATCCTATTATTATCGTATCTTAGTTTGGGGGATATTTATCTTAGGGGGGACGTCTTTCTAAGTATGTCATTTGTTTGATAAAGGGGAGAATTAATTTAGGGGGAGTAATTAATTAATTGCATTTAATATTTTGATATTCCCTATGCGTTTGATAGTTTGCTTAAGTGTGCAAGAATTCTTCTAAAGCGGCATCTTTCAATGGCAAAGCGTTTGATCCTTGGGTTGAGTCAAGTTTGGGTGGGTTATGTTTTGAGTCTAGTAGAGCTTGGCGGCCCTTTAGGATTTTTGTTTGGTTTTTGTCACGGAATAGCCAAAGGGGGAGATTTGTAAGGACACAAATTTCCAATTGAGTTCATATTTAGTTTTGGCTCAATTCTGAACAAAAACATTTATTCATAGGATAGTATTTAATTGTAATATTCTCAAGCCTATGAAGTGTTTGTTGAAGACGTAGCGGCAAAGAGTATAAAGCTTCATCAATATGCCGACTTGCGTGCCTCATTTCTACGTCATCAACCATAGTTCCATGCTCCCAAGGTATGAATGCAATATTATATATATAGGAGCATGGAACAAGTTTATTAGGTGTTAGGTTTAATAAAAACTGTGTTTTATTTTCAGAAAGAATTAATTAGAACTTTAAAATAAGTTTATAATGTTTTCTGGGCTAAAATCGAATTTTCCAAACTTTCTGGAAGTTCGTTCGATATGTCGTTCGAACGAGATTGTCGTTCGAACTAGATGTAGTTCGAATGAGATTACCAACGACTTCCCACTAAGGCATACTGGAACTTTGTTCGAAATGTCGTTCGAACGAGATTGTCGTTCTAATGAGATTTCCAATGAGTTTCTAACGAGTTCATACTAGAACTTCGTTAGAAGACTCATTCGAATGATATTTCGTTCGAACGAAATGTCGTTCGAACGAGATGTCAGGCGGGAACAGTTTTTGGCAGTTTTTCACCCACTTTCCCACTTGTTTCTTAACTGATTTTTTCCAGACTTTATGATGTGCGGGAAACCATTTTTCAAAGTTAACTTTTCCATTCTTGTTCATCTCTTAGAGAGAATTTGAGAGCAAAATTGTTTAAGGAAAATGTTCTTGTTTTGAGTGCTAATTTTCAAAGAGAAAATCATTTACCTCTCTAGTTTGTACACCCATATTGTTTATCCAAGTTCACATATATACATATCAATTTCTTGGAGTTTGGCACCGGTTTATCTCTACCGATTTGAAGAAGAGAAGTTTCGGGTTTTCTTCTACATCTCATAAACAAAGAAGAAGTTGTTTACTTTGATTTACCCACTTGGAGAAAGGCTTCATGTTCGGGTGACGGTGACCATATAAAGTCCTATCGGTGGATTCCGAGACCGCGGTGGAGCTCCAAGGTTATCCGCTAGGAAGAGGTGTCTACAAGAAGAAGCGTCGAGGCTTGAGAGGGATCGAGTCGTGTGTTGTAAGTCTTTCTGTCTTGTATTTGTAAAATCGTATCTAGTGGATTTGTGGCTAGGGCCGTCCGAGGTTGTTTCCCGTCTTGGGTTTTTCCTCGTACATCGCGGCGTAGTGTGATTGATTTATTTTATCCTGCATAATAATTTAGAATGCATGCTTAGGATAATTCAAGATAAAATTGGGTTTAAATTATCACACTTAATTTAATTTGGTGCTAAATTAAATATTGGGTAAATTTTATTTAATTCAAGTCTTTTACTAAAACTGGTTTGACCTAACGTGGGAATATTGATAATTATGACTTAGGCAAATTCTAGGGCTTGGATGAATTAACTTGGTTTAAGTGAAAATTAATACTTTTGTGTGTTTCATTAATTCTCACTTGTGTTTAACTTTAATTTGAAAAAGAATTTAAAAAATGGAATTCGTTTGTTTTATTGAACCATCCTAACGCTTCCGCATCTCGTGTTCTATATAAAAGGAAATTATAAGTTAATTTTAATTGAGAAAATTTAATAACCCGGGGATCCACTCACACACGTTCTCAAATTGGTATCAAAGCATTGAATTAGAACAACACATCGTCTTTCAATTGTACATGGTGTTGGGAACTTTCTGACAATGGGTAGCTGTCTTGGAAAAAGATCTTCATTCCAGGCTTCATCTTCTTGTCTGTATAGTCATACCATGGTTTCGAAAAGCCGCAAAAGGGGAAGTCTTCGCCCTCTTTGATGAATCGTCCATTCAAGGAGTCACCTAGGATATACTGGACGTAGTTTAGTCTCCTCTTTAGTCGAGATTGGTAGTTCATTCTGAGCTCTTGCTCTGATGGTAGATACCCCAAACTAAAAGAAGGGAATGCTTTCTTTAGTTCAATAGGTTCAAGTATCCCATGCTGTCTTTTCCCTAGCCCCAATACGGGCATGAAGTGCATGTTTCCGAACATTTGAATCACATTGACGTTGCCATGAGGGTCGTATTCCAGAAAAAACCTTTCTTTTAAGTCATCTCCTGTTGGGATTAGAGGTGGCACAACTCGAAATCTTGATAACAGCATATCATTTAACCCGTTTTGTATCTTAAGGATCAGACTACTGGTGCTTGCACCATCGGTATTATCGTCGCTGCCCAAAATGGTGATGGCCCATCCGTCGATGAAGAACTTTAATTTATGATGGAGTGATGAAGACACACCCTTAATACTATGAAGCTAAGGTCGTCCTAGCAACTGGTTAAAATAAGTTGGGATGTCAATAACTTAGAATTCAATGACAGGATTTATAGGGCCAGCCCCTATTACAAGTCTTATGGATCCCATCACCTCCCTACGAGTATTATCGTAGCCATGTACAATAGCGGAGGTTGGAGCGAGGTCGCTTTCTTTCAGTCCTAAGCATCTGAAGGTTCTTAGTGGTCAAACATTCAAGGCAGATCCATTATCGACAAGAGAGAATGGTACGACCTTCCCCATATCTTCGATGGAGATGTTGAGTGCATGGTTGTGGTTTGGCCCAATTCTGGGGATTTTTTCATCGAAAAAAGATAGTATTTGGGTAGAGGTCAAGGATCCGACCAAAATTATCGCTTCTTTCGGTGTGGTAGAAGGAGGAACTATGGGCCTAGTGAGCAACTTGATCAAATAATTTCTGTGTAGCTGGGAAGACATGAAAAGCCCCCATAGAGTGAGGTTAGCTTGAGTTTTCTTTAGTTGAACGAGGATCTTGCTTTCCTCGAGGGTCATTTCTGGCATAGGAAGGTTTTTAATGCCCTTCCCTTTGTCATTTACTGGTAATGATCTTGGGATCTGGTAATGCCTCCCTGATCTGGTCATGTGATTTACTGAAGAAGGGAAGAACATGAACCCTGTTTCCTCGTCGATCTCGGGTTGTTCTGCCACCTTATTTATTTCTCCGATGAGTTCTTCAAATGATATCATACCACATATATCGGCTATCGGGCCAATTTTATCGGGAAGTTACTCTTCATTCGAATCTTCCAACTCCCCCCCCATCCGGTGGCAATAATTCTGTCTTTCCTTATAAATTCAATGCATTCCACAACTTCGATGGCTTATTCGTACAGGTCTTCCCAGTCCGTGGGGATGTGTAAGGGAGAAGGGAACAAGCGACCTTGTATCTTTAGAGTATCAAGTAACTCGGTCATACTGCAAATATTATTGGTTTGCCCGAATAATTTCACCATGATCTGGACAATATCATCTAAGCTGACTTAAACGGTCGGTACTACCCATTTGTCTGATTCTCGGGCCCATTTTCGTACTTCCAAGAAAAGCGTACTGAATGTCTAGAAATCAATGATCATCTGTGAGGGCAATTTTAGCCCGAAACCAAGGAGTTGGTTTAAGACTTGTGATAATTCCATGCTTCCATTTTCAAAACGGGTACGGACAACGATCCATACTTTGGTAGGGAGTGACAGTGCCTGATCAACGAGGCTAGTTGGGTGCAGGTGGAAATATGGGCAAGTTTGGAGAGGTTTAGGAGAGTATATGGGTGTGATTTGGGTTGAGGGATCAAATTCTGGGTTCTCTTCTAGGAAGATGGCATTGGCATGATTTAGGAGTGGGTTGTGAGTAGTGTTTGGCTTAGTATTGGCAGGTGGGGCAATGGTACCCCAGTCAATTAGATCTTAGATTATGTTTCGAAGGTGAAAGCATTGGTCGGTGGTATGGCCAGTAGTTTGGTGAAAGGCACAATGGGCATCCGCCTCAAAGTTTCTTGGGAGCAGATTTGGCAATGGATAGGGATCCAAGGGTTTGATAAGGTTTCAACTTAACAGGGTTCGATAAACTTTGGAGAGGGGAGAATGGAGCTCGGTGTATTCTCTTTGTACTAGGACAGGGCAATTTTTTGGTGCCCATAATGTGGTCCGTTGATAGATGTTATTGATGGTTGAGACTGTAGCACTAACGGGCTTATCATATTTTCTGGCGGTGAGCTGTCCGGACACCTTTTTTGGTTCAACCTATATTTTAGCAAGACCTTCTTCGATTTATACTCATGCTTCTCGAAGCTCTCAAAAATGGGGATATTATTGTCCTCGCATCGTTGCTCGGACATGGGGTAAGAAGTTTTTCTTCACTATGTTGACTTGTTCTTCCTCGGATGGCCGATTGGTCATGGTAGATATTTTTTCCCTCCATCGGGCGATGTAGTTACTGACTGATTCCCCAGGGTTCTATTTGAGCAGGTCTAAATCATGGAGGATGACCTCAAGCTCTTCGTTATATTTATACTGAGACATGAATTCTTGGGTTACATCCTCCCAGCTACGGATTTTAGACTCCTCAAAAGACAAAAACCATCGGAGGGCGCTATCCTTCAAAGTTTACTAAAACAATTGGGCCATCACTTCTTCAAAAGCCCCTAGAAGAGTCATTTCATGGTGATAAATGCGAAGATGGATGATTGGGGGTCCACTTCCTTCGAATTTCTTAATATTTGGCATCTTAAACTTCTCGGGTAACCTTCCCTTAGGATAAGGAAACATGTGGGTGTAGTCCACGTAATTCCCAGAGATTCTGACTTGGTCAAACTTCTTACTTAGCATATTGAGATCATCTTTGACTTTGTTCAACTCTTCCTCTTTCAGATCAATGATTATAGGCAAATTAGTCCCAGGCTGGGCAAGGTTCGACATCGGGAGCTAGGTAGGCGGCGGCCCATTAGCAAGAGGGGCAAGTGGAGCGTGATGATACTCTTTGGGGAGCCAAATAGGATCGGGTGGAACCATAGCACGAAGGAATAGGGCCTCGGGCTCTTGAGGAATAGGAACCTGGTTTCATTTCATCTCTCAGACCTCAGTCTGGAGGTTGCCAATCTTAGACACGAGCTGAGTTAGGACTGCCGTCAGATTCGACTGCACAACGGTACTTGATCTGTGTTTTCCATGGAAAGCGGATGGATTCCAGACTCGAAAGAAGTAATATGGGAAAGGACGAAACTCTAGGGTGATTTGACTGAAGATGGAAGCCAATAAGGAGCCAGGCCAAGGGCTTGACATTTTTTTTCGAGATTCAAAGAAAAAATATTTTTGGATTTTTGATAAAGAAGGGAGAAATGTTTTTGGATTTTTGATAAAGAAAGGATAAATTTTTCTAGATTTTTGATAAAGAAAGGAGAAATGTATTTTTTTGGGGGGAGACGGATCTCAGCATGATTATTATGATTATGTAAGGACATATTTTTTATAAGTTCGTTATCAATGTATTATGTCATATACCGCTACACCGTCGAAGAGCATTTAAGAGTCATCTACATCAAAGACGGATCCGAATTAATCAAGTTCTTCACCATTTAAGACTCCGCAAAGTTTATTTTGGAAAGGTTATGTTTTAAATACCTTAACTTTACACTTAGAGCATTTGGGATATTTTTACAAAATATTTTCTAAGTGTTGGGGCGGACTTTTTCATCAAAATTTGAGAATGGGTATTTTTTCTAAGTGTTGAAGTGAACATTAAAATAATAATTTTTTGACGCAACAGTCGTTCGAGCGACAGAGCAATGTCATTCGCGTGAGAATGCCATGTCGTGCAATCTCATTCGAATGATAGTTGTCCTTCGTTCGAGCGACATGCTGATCTCATCCGAACGAGCACTATTTTCGAGGCGATGTGTTTTTCTATAAAAAGTCGTTCTGTGGTTTCGTTTTCATCAAGAAGTCCCAGCGTTTGACAGAACAGAAAAACTGCAAAAGCATAATTCTTTTGGCTTCTTCCTTTTTAAGTTTTAATTCCTTTTTGATTTTCAATTCACAAAACTCCCATATGCTTTAGTGAATTGTTTTGGTGTTCAAAAATACAACTTTTCTTTTGTTAAACCTTTGTGGAGAAGGGATCTCCAAATTTGATCGGTGGATATAGAGCGTAGTCATTATGCGCGTGGGCGAGCCAAAGATGACGAACCGACGCCTGCAGGGTATTTCACTGTCTCTCTAATCTTTGAAGATTTGTTGAAGGCACCGGGCATTACACACTTTTGGCAATTATCAGGTTGTATGTAAGTCAAAGGTATTGTGAATTCTTCAAAGTGTTTATAAAAGGTTTTTCCCAAGAGGTGTTTTTTCCTGAATCGGTCGTTTTTATTTTTTCATGCATGGGTTGAATTATTTATGATGTTTAGATGCACGTGTAAGGGATGAATTAAGTTTGTTTAAAAATAGACTCGAATTAAATAAGTGTTCCAAAGTAGAAATTTGTGAATTTAATCAATTATCACAAAGTCATGTTTTTTTTTCAAATTGGTATCAGAGCTGGTTGCGCTAATTTATCGTGTATTCCTATTTTTTCGCAAAATTGTGTGATATTGATTTTTTCTGAAAAATCGATTTTGTGAAAAATCTTAATTTTTCCTATGGAGAACTTATATAATCAGATGCCTATTTTTTACGGGTCTAATTATGCCTACTGGAAAGCTCGTATGAAATCTATTGATGAGCCTGTTTGGTTGCTTTGTGAAAATGGGTGGAATCCTCCCACAGTCACCGTTGATAATATTACCTCTTTAAAACCCATGTCGGCTTGGACTGAGATGATTATAAAATGTCTAATTTTAATTCCCATGGTTTAAGTGCTATTTCTGGAGCCGTCACTCCCGACAAGTTTTGCCGAATTATGACGTGCACCACGTTTAAAGAGGCATGGGATGCTTTGAAATTGACACATGAGGGTACGAACGCGGTTAAAGAATCAAAGTTAAAAATTTTGGCCACCCAATTTGAGACTATCACCATGTCTGAGTCTGAATGCTTTGATGATTTTTATGCACGTTTGTTGGACATTTTTAACACCAATTTTAATTTGGGTGAGGTGATTGATAACACGCGTGTCGTTAAAAAGATTTTGAGATCTCTTCCAAAATGCTTTATTTCTAAAGTCAATGTTTTGAACTCTTTGGGAAATTTGAAATCACTTAAGTTGGAAGAACTTGTAGGAGATCTTAAAACCTATGAGCTTGACATGTTTCCCAAAACAATTAAGGCTAAGGATAATGGTGTTTCTTTAAAGACTCATTTTAAGAAAAAGAAAGAAAAAGTTTGTGAGTCTGATTCTGAGGAAGATTTTGATATGGCCTTGTTTGCGAATTTTTTAAAAAAGTTTCTCAAAATGAATAAAGAAAATTCTTCCAATAAAAAGAGATCTTTTGAATCAAATAAAAAGAAAGTGAAGGCACCGTGCATTACACACTTGTGGGCGATTATCAGGTTATATGTAAGTCAAAGGTCTTGTGAATTCTTCAAAGTGTTTATAACAGGTTTTACCCAAAAGGGGTTTTTTCCTGAATCGGTCGTCTTTATTTTTCATGCATGGGTTGAATTATTTATGATGTTTAGATGCATGTGTAGGGGATTAATTTGGTTTGTTTAAAAATAGACCCAAATTAAATAAGTATTCCAGTATAGAAATTCATGAATTTAATCATTATCACACAGCCATATGTTTTTCAAATGAGGATGAGATCAGGTGCTTTGAGTGTGAGGGAAAAGGGCACATAGCTAAAGAGTGTCCTACTAGGATAATGGGAAAGGGCAAATAGACTTCTATGCCTGCCACTCTTAGTGATAATAAGGGTGATGAGGGCGATGAGGGAGATGCGTCCGATAAAGGTTTAGCACATGGGATGGTTGTCGCTTTTTCTAGCCGTGTGAGCACACCCACTTTGTCTCACGAGAGCAATGATAGTGATTTGTGTTCTTCAAGTGAGGAAGAAAGTGAGGAGGAGAGTGGAGATGAAAGTGAGCTCCAAAAATCCTTTAGAGATTTGTACACCGAGACCTTGAAAACAAAGAAGTATAATAGAGATTTAAGTCGTTGGGTTTTAGATTTGGAGAGAGAGAATGAAGTATTAAGAAAGGAGAAGTGTGATTTGACAAACACGTTCTCTAGTCTGATGACACATGTATCCCAACTCGAGAGTGATTTCGAACGTGCTAGGGAGGTCAAAGTCAATTTTAAGAATGCACCTAAGAAGGTTGAAAAGGTGGTTCTTAAGGGTAAAGGTGAGAAGTTAGGAATAAGTCATGACGGTGCTTCTACTTCCCAATTAGCACCCGAGCCGGTTCCCACTTTGGTGTTAGATTCAAGAGAGTCTCACCCTAACCCACCTAGGCGTCCCATTCCTATTAGGAGAGCGCGGCCTAGACGTTTTGAGAGAGGTGTTCCTAAGCCTATATATGTTTGTTCACATTACAAAAGGAGAGGACGTCTTAGGGGATTTCGCTTTAAGTTGGGTTATGTGTCATGTTTTGCTTCTACACATGTTTCTAACACACATGCACCCACACATGATACTTTACAGGCTACTAGATACTACATGAGAGAGTTTTCACATTTAGGTGAGCAAGTTATGTTTTTGGTCAAAACTTCACAAGATTTGATGGAGGTTTTTCATAAGTTGGCACCACCTTTGGAAAACCCCTCTGCACCTAATGATTGAGGTTTGACTAGTTTAATAGCTTAGGATGTTTTTCATGATGTCATTATTTTCCTATTGGTAGTATGTATCATTTTGTATAGATTTTTGTTTTTAGAAAATTTTTGAAAAATACAAAAAGATTTTATTTTGATAAAAAATTTCAAAAAATCCAAAAAGATTTTTGTATTTTGTTTGCACCATTTATGGATGGACACTTAGGATGACCAAGTCACAACATCATTTCATTTTTCATGTGACTATTTGATAGTGTTTTGAGACAATAGGTTAATTCATCCATGTGCTTTATAATGTTTGGAGTCATTAAGATGTAATTAAGTGTTACTTCCTACATGTTTGACTCATGTTTCCTTTATTGCACACATGCACGGATTTGTTTGATTATGGTGCTTGTTTTATCACATGTTGGTTGGGTGTTTTCACTACAATCATGTCCTTAAAACGAACTAAGCGCGATAAAACTTGATACAAAAGTTGTGCATGTAAGATCCATTTGTGAGTTTGTGTGCTTTATTTGAAACGGTGAAGGGCTATGAAAGATTATCATTTATCCTTTGCGATTAAGCCGCCGTTTAATTGGACCTAAAAAATTGAGAAATTTTATTATCCGGGGTCAAAAGAGGTTTAAGAGATCCCCAAAAAAATTTAAAGGCAATAAAAAGAAATTCATGCCAATTATGGGTCATTTAGGTTTTTGCACCAATTCTCCAAAGTTTGAGAATTTAGTTTAACACCTCTAAAATAAAGTATATATGAGGGAGTTTGGTTGGAGATTTTATAACGGGTTTGCACGTCCTTGAAAATCTTGAAAAAGTGCTAAATAGTTTTGGACGTTATTGGTGTGAAAATCTGTAACAACCCGCCCTTTTGGAGATGATTAAATTCCATAATTAAGTATAATTTGGAATTTGAAAAATTTCTCGAAATAGTAATTTTTGGGATTTTTGAGGATTTAATGATTTTCGAAGGGTGTTATAAATTATTTTGGGACTATATAGGTCGAAGTAATTTAATTATATGTCGCCGTGGAGTATAGCGACAAAAGAGGTAAGATTTTGAGTAGAAAACCCGCATTTATTTATTTTGGGTTGGAATAGTGATTTGCGGTCAAGTACCTCAGATGGAAATTTCAACTGCGCCATGAGTATCGGAATGTCCGAGATAGTCGGAAAAGAGTGTTCGATTGTTGAAATTAAGTTTCGAGAAATTTTAGAGGTAAAAGTAACTCGTAATTGGGTAAACGAGTCGTTTTTGGGTTTTAAGGGGTATAGCCCTTTTCTTTCTTTATAAAGAGAGGGAGAGGTAGAAAAAGAGAAAGGAAAGAAAGAAAAGAGAGAGAAGAGAGAGAGGAAGGAGAAAGAGGAGGAGAAAATGGAGATCTGGGGCCAACTCCGCCGGATTCGACTCGAGGTCGTCGGATTTTATCCACGAGGCAAGTGTTTACTTGCTTTATTTATCTTTTTACATAAATATCTCATACTGTAGTTTGGTATAAACAAACCCTAATGGTTTTGGGGTGGGTTATCGTGGATAAAACGGGTTTTTGGGAGTTAAAAAAATTAAACCCCAAATAATATTTCAATTTATGGAACTTAAGTTTTAACCTAAATTAATTGGTGGTTTTGGGTTCTAGGATGTTTATAACCCTTAATATATGTGTATTTGTAGTTGGTTGAGGTTGTAGGACGTTGGGTGAGGAGACAAAAGCTTGGGAGAAGCTTTAATGGCCGAAATCGTCTCGGAGAAGACGATGAATAGTAACCCGTCACTTTAGGGGGCCATTTTGGCCAGGAAAAGAATTGATTTAGCTTTCGGCCAAAATATGAAAGTTGTAGATCTTTTCGATACGGTCGCGTGGGCGCCGACGCGTATTATTCTGATTTTTCTAAGATTTGATATGATTTTTACAAGATGACAGTTCCGGGTTGAAATCATCAACTCGGAAATCAAATCGGGAATTGGAAAAATTACCGCTAGAATTATTTTCGTAGATGTTAGGGATAATTTTTGGGGTAGTGTAGAAACCCCGATAATGAATTTGGGTTGTTGGTTAAGGGAATTGAGGAAATTTAATTTTGGGAGACCTGGTGTGACCGGTCGACCGCGCCCCTGAGGCCGGTCGACCGCGTCAAGGAGAAAGGGCCTATTGCTTTGTTTCGTAGGCTTATTTACAACCCGCGGTCGACCGGGGGTCTAGGACCGGTCGACCGGTGCCCTATTTTCAGCCTAAGATTTTGGAGATTATTATTATTTCTCCTCTTTGAGATTAAAGTTTAAGGGCCTTCTAAATTAAAGTATATTAGAGGGTTATGTCCTACGGGACTTGTGGATTTGGGAGTATATTCACTTAGAGTGAATTGTTTTCTAAGTTGGCAAAGACACTTCAACAAAACCACTTTGATTTCATTTGCATCTTTTTGGGGGGGCTGTGGTGGAACAAAAATATGGCATTTTATGAAGATAAATTGTTGACAACTAGGCAAATAATGGGAATGACTGCCTCGGTGTTTTCAAAATTTTGTGAAGTTTGGTTGAAGTCAAAGCAAGAGGCATTTAAAGTCAAAGGAAGATGAAAGGCTATGGTTTCATCAAATTACAAGGTAAATTTTGATGCGACTGACTTTTGTGGATAATTTGAGTATTAGTATTGGAGCTGTAATCCGAGATTAGGAGGGAAATTTTATGGCAGGCATTTCTCAAGGAGTAGCACAACCTATTCTCGTGGAGGATGCAGAAGCTATGGCGGCAATTAGCACAACTTTTCTTCCTATGTGATCTTAGAGTACTTGCCTGCTGTTACCCACCAGGGACCCAACAATGTATTTTTATTTTTATCATTAAGGCTAAAAATCTTCTGAAAATGTTTAGGATTGAGGTCCATCATCTACCAAAGTTGGTCAAATACTCTTGAGCAGACATTCGGATCCCAAAATAGTGAACTATTATAGAAAAACCAAATAGAGTGTCTAAAACATATACAGATTTTCAAATGGTTAAATTTAAAATTTACTATTAGGATAGAAAAAAAAACATTATTTCATACCTCAAGCCCAAAATATTCATACCTCAAATCATGAATAGAAGGCAAGTTATCAACTATGGCACAAAAATGATTCCACTCGTAAAGATTAGATGCTGCTTATTGAATATAAGGCTCTATTCATTTTTTATATGGTCTTAAATCAGTTCTTATACCTTCAAAGAAATCTAATAATTAATTTTAAATTAATGTAAAAGTTATACTAATTATGTAAAACATTCCAGGGTGGAAAAACATACCCATATGGGGTAAAAAATATGGAAAATTTTGTTCTTTAGCATTACAGAAAAATTCCATTTTCTAGATTCTCATAATACTGATGTCGACCATGAATCTTACTCAGAAATGTGACAACGGTCTACAAAATTTCAAATGGTTAGTAAGATAAACAAGTACAAGAAACAATTAAAACATTAAACATCGACATAATTATTTATAGGCACCAAAATGTAGACGTAAAATCTCGTCCCATTCCGCAATACTTCACGCCTTAACCCAAATTCTCTTTTCCTAAGTCAATTGTCCAAACTATGTCTTTCCAAATATCATTCCAAGTTTCGGGCCACTTATTTATAGGCACCCGCACCCTATGCTCCATAACAACCGCTACTCTTGGGCACACCAAATCTTTTGTTATGTAATGGTAACTGCAGTTAATATCTCTGCTATGCTCTCACTTGTCAACTTGACTATGGCCCACTGTCGATTCTCATATATGAAGTAGGTTCGTACTAAATTTTTGGTTTATGTCTTTAAATTAAATAGTGATGGCTGCCTGATTAGATGTTTGATGGGGCCTTATAAATTCTAATTTTCGTGACCTTCCTGAACATTTAAATTTAAAGAAAGCTGAGTCTTTACTTCAGTGAGCCATGGAGCCCCAAAGTTGGGTGAAGGTGGTGATGGAACCCTGGGAGAATAGGGAGAGATAAATTCGGACTGGGGGTGGGACCTAAAGTTGCGCCATGGATGGGTCGTGAAGTTTTTTCCTCTATGGCTCTCTTCACTGTTTGGAAACCCAGACAATAACATAGTTCAGAATTAATTCACAAATGAAAAACCAATAAATGAATTGAAGTGCTAGCCATTTCAAAAACTAAACAAGTACGATATCTTAATAGACATATTTATATTATTCGACTGAAACTTGATGACATATTGAATTGATCACACATAATCCAATATTCAAGGTTTGGAGCAACTCTAATGTCAAAATTGCACTTAAAAATTGACATAACCTCATAAAGAAAACAACCTATGACTTAGGATGAATAATACCACAAAAAGAGTAACAACTTTCAGTCTATTTTAATTTTTAACAGGAGAAATATTAATATTGAAAGTCTAAAACCTGTGTTCAAGGTTGAACAAGTAACTAAGTTATACTTAGTCTTAAAAACATATAAAACAACACCGAGAAAAACAGTTCTCCCCATATATATAGAACTGAGCAAATAGGAGAACTAATAGAAATCTAAGGATATACATTTTGAGGGGTCTCAACTCCTTCCTTTCCTGTAGAATTGGAGGTGAGATATGGGAGCTCCATTAGATTTTGGTAGGATATCTCGAGAGGGGGTAGATTACTCAAAAGTTAGTTTGCACAATTATACCGTCTCCATTCAAATAAACACTAAACTATTTCGATTGTGGCTTCACCTAACAATGACTACGTTTTTTGGAACTTTTACAAGCAATTTTAAAGATAATAAATTGAGCAATTTGTGTTAGCAAACTCAATATGATGGAGAGAGTTATATTGCACGAGGGAGTGAGGTATGATACGATGTGGACTTTGAGCAATTTGTGTTAGCAAACTCTATTTTAAGCATATTCTTTTATCGTCCACTAATGGTGTGATTACACTGTTCAAATTTTTATGGACTAGAGAAATTCCTTAAAGAGTACATGTATATGCTTGTTAGTGTCTCATAGGAAACTTAATACACTACACCAAAATGGGCAAATTTTCACCTTTCAGCCGGCCAGCCTTGTCAATGTCATTGACCGTGACAAAAAAACACGCGTTTTATGTCACGGTCATTGACCTTGACACGACCGTGACAACTAATTGTCACGGTCAATGACCTTGACACGACCATGACAACTTTTCCAGCAAAAACCCTTTCCCCCTTCTTTTTTCGCTCCCACCGTTCCCTCCCTCTCTCTCTCTCTCGACGCTGCTCTCTCTCTCTCTCTCTCTCTCTCTCTCTCTCTCTCTCTTCCATTTATATATATATATTTGTCTGTATATTTATGTGTGTATGTGTATATATATATGTGTGTATGTGTGTGCGTGTGTGGGGTTGGGGTAGGGTGGGGGAGGGGGTGGTGGAAGGTGCAGGGGGTGGGGTGGGGTGGGGCAGGGTGGTGGAGGGGTGGCAGGGGGTGGGGCAGGGTGGGGGAGGGGGTGGGGTGGGGTGCGGGGTGTGTGTGTGTGTGGTGGTGTGTTTTGGGGGAGGGGGTGGTGGAGGGGGCGTGTGGTGTTATGGCCGAAAAACACAACCCAAACTCTCCCTAAGATTTAGAAAGGATTAAAATGTAATTTTTAAAGAGTTAAAAATGTGTATATATTCAATTAAAAATACCCCTAAATAATTTTCAGTTAAGAAAAAAATCATAAAACAAATTTTCACACATTATTATCTCAAAATATCATTTTTCATAATTTTAGCATTAGTAAACCTAGGATAAAAATATCTGATTAATTCCTAGGTTAAATTAAATTAAATTAATTTTAGTGCTTAAATATTATTAAATGGTTTTGAATTTTTTAAATATTATTAAATGGTTTTTAAGTGTGGGAATGGGTGTGTAGTGTAGTGGATTCCACCATATTCTGTTATGTCTTCTTTACTAACTAGAATCTTGTTGCAGATAGGATTCCCTTTAGGGTCTTATGTCTTGAATTAATCTGAGGGGGTGGGGGTGGGGGTGGTGGTGGGTGGGGTTTTGAATATTATTTACATTCAAAATAAATAATTGATAATAGTTGGATAATAATTGGATAATAATTGTTTTTATACCTATAGAACAGCTTAGATAGTGTGTGCGTGTGTGTGTATGTGGTCAATACAAGAATTTATTTTTGTATTTGAATTATCCCATGAATTTATTTTTGTATTTGAATTAACCCATTATATGAAACATACTTGAAATTAAATATAGTGCGCATAGATACTAGCATTCTAGTTCTTATGCGTACGCATTCAATAACCCTTAGACCCGTTCGAGAGTCATTACCCCTGTAATGAGATCTCTCGAATTGTCCCGTTTGGACAGTTTGAGACTGTATAATTTCTGTATAATATTCTTATTGGCTTAAAGTTGTTACTTTTGGAGGAAGTTCTGCAGTCGTATCTTAATGTTCTATGGGTACATACTAGATTGACAAGTGTGACTGTTATTTTAATTGACCAATTGAAATAACACTCACACCTGCCAATCTACGTCGTGTACTTGGAGAAATAAGGGGATATGCTGTCGAATTTTTTTCAAATCGTAACAATGTGCATGAGATGTTAAGTATATTACAGAAAAATGCATTCTTGAATGGGATAGGACCACATACCCTTTAATAAGATAATTAAATGATGGGATAATTAAATAAAACATACTATAAATCTAAGTTTTGTTTACCTTTAATAGGTGTTTAGTTGTGGTAGCTGTGATGGGATATCCGAAATACAAAGAGTGGATGGGTGAGACTAATAGAATGGGGGATGTGTTTCGCACAGGTGCTAACGAATTTGTGAAATATGCAAAGAGATGTCGTAATGATGAAGAGTTTCCGTGTCCGTGTGCTAGGTGTAAGAATGGTAAGGTGTTTGAGTGGAAAACAATTGAACTACATTTGTTAAGATCGGGTATGCAAGATAGTTATCGATTTTGGAGTTTTCACGGTGAATTGAAAGTTCCTTTTGTCCCTGACCAACCTTCACAACATCCTTCAACAAGTAGAATAGATGAAGAAGGGGACGACGTAGATCATAATATGTTAGAGGATTTAGTTGATGATGCGTACGGAGTTTACGAAGCTGAGGAGAATGAGGTTACTGATGATGTAGAAGATTCAAGTGCTCGTGAAGATAACACGATAAAACTTGACGATGACTACCAAAGTTTAAAATTTAAGGCGACCCAACCGTTATACTCTGGCTGTGAGAAAGATCAAACAAATTTACATGCCATGGTTGGTTTGCACAGTTTGAAGACACAGTACGGTTTGTCTGGCAATAGCGTGACGGGAATTCTGAAATGGGTGAAGGGCTTATTACCCAAGGTGAATACACTTCCAAATAGCTATCCTGTTATGAAGAACAGTTTGAAAGGTTTGGGAATGAAGTATAAATCGATTCATGATTGTGTGTATGACTGCATACTATACCGAATGGAGTATGAAAATCTCGATCGTTGTCCGGTATGCGATGAACCTAGATATGTCCAATCTACTAGTAAGGAAGGCACAAGCTCAAAAGTGCCTCAAAAAGTATTAAAATATTTTCCCATTGGGCCTAGATTAAAGCGATTTTTCACAGTACCATGGATTGCAGAGGCAATGACTTGGCATGCTAGGGAAGAAGTAGGGGGTAATATCATGCTTCATCCTATTGATTCTACTACTTGGCGGAGGATGAATTATGAGTATCCCGATTTTCCTCGAGAACAACGCAACATTCGTTTGGCTATATCAACAGATGGTTTCAATCCATTTGGAAATCTAAGCACCAATCAGAGTGTATGGCCAGTGATCCTAGCCCCACTCAACCTCCCTCCTTCACAGTGTATGAGACCTGAATTTTCGATGATGGCTTTATTGATACCTGGGCCAAAGGCACCGAGTGAAGACATTGATATCTACCTGGATCCTTTGGTAGAAGAATTAAATGAGTTGTGGGAAGAGGGTGTGCAATCATTTGACTCTTTTAGAAAAGAAGAGTTTACGCTGAAAGCTATGTTGATGTGGGCAATTCATGATTTTCCAGCTTATGGGACATTATCCGGATGTGTAGTACATGGTTATTTGGGGTGTCCTATTTTTGGAGAGGAGACTGAATCTCTTCGTCTATCCTCCAGTTTAAAAAATGTATACCATTGCCACAGGAGGTTTTTACCCCCAGCTCATAGTTTCAGATTTGAGAAAGCTTCCAATTTTTTATTGGGCGGAGTTGAACATAGGCTACCGCCGAGACAACTTTCGGGTTCAGAAATTGAAAGTAAATCTTCTGAATGTGGCCCAAATATGCCAGGTAAGAATCCCAAATTTAAGAATGTCAAGCATAAGAAGACCCCAACTGGGAATGAAACTGAGATAAGAAAGGCATGGCCTTGGAGGTCAATTTTATTTGACTTGCCTTATTGGAAGAAAAACCGGGTGAGCCATGTATTGGATGTGATGCATGCAGAGAAGAACTTCGCTGAACATATTGTGGGTACTTGCCTTGGGGGAGTCATTCGAAGGATGGAGAAAATGCACGAAAAAACCTTAAAACGTTAAAACTTAAACCACAACTATGGTCGAAAGAAGATAGTAGGGGAAGGACAATAATTCCCCCTGGTGCGTTTCCTTTGATGAGTGAGGAAAGGAAGGTGCTTCTAGACACAATATATAATTTGAAGGGCCCATCTACTTTTTCGTCCAACTTGCAAAGGATTGTGAATTATGTTACTCATGATTTACATAAGTTTAAGTCCCACGATTGGCATGTGATCATGCAATTGGTTCCTCTATTGTTTAAGCACCGTTTCTCCAAGCACAAGGATTTGCGTAGGGCTATTATGCAAATTAGTATTACCTTCTCCCTCTTGTGTGAGAAGGTAGTGAATCGAGAAAACATTGTGGCCGCCAAAATTGGATGTGAACGAAGCGATTTGTGTATTGGAGCAGTACTTTCCCCCAGCATTCTTTGACATAAGTGTTCACTTGTTGGTACACCTATGCGACGAGGCACTTCTTTGTGGTCCAGTTAGATATCGGTGGATGTATCCGTTTGAAAGATTGATGAAAGTTTTTAAAGATTACGTCAAGAATACACGATATATTGCAGGATCAATTGCAGAGGAATACATCACCGTGGAGTCATCAATATATACTCGGGAATATATGACTGACTCTACCAGCGTTGATGACACTGATGAATTCCTCGATGATGGTGGTAATGTGATGGGAAAACGAGTGAAATTAACGAGTTTGCAACATGAACAAGTAGCTCGTTATCTATTTGACACACATGAAGATGTCGAAGAATGGAAAAAGTAAGTTTCGAATGTTATAATGTTTAAAATTATTTTAGATTATTTTATACATGATTAATTTTGTAATATGCAGTAAATATGAAGCCTGCGAGAACAATAAAAGATGAAAAATAGTGGTACAATCAGACAACGAATTTAGGCTATGGTTGACACAAGAGGTAATTACAATGAAAACAGTCGTTATATAACGTTACATTACACTCAAATTTTACCACTAATACAATTAATTTATCTATATTCTCAGCTCCTAAAGATGGGTGATGCGACATCAAGGCTTGCTCGTCTAGCCACTGGACCCTTGTTCGTGGCACAAGAGTACAAAAAATATCAATTGAACGGTTACATTTTCGGCGCTAAAGTGTACGAGGAAAGTACAAATGTACAGAACTCGGGAATTTCATACAAGGCTCTTACTTTCTTTCGAGCGAGCGCAAAAGATAAAAACCTCGTTGAAGCTGAAATGACTTACTATGGTGTAATCCAAAATATATTTGAATTGGATTATATAAGCTTCAAAGAGGTTGTATTTTACTGTGAATGGGTAAGAGTTGAGGATAAAAATGCTTCTAAAGTTGATCCTGTCACCAATTTGATCATGGTTGACTTGTCCAAGTTGAAGAGCAACGACCACGTGAGCGATGAGCCGTTTGTTTGTGCATTTCAAAAGGTTAAGAAAGTGTTTTACTCGGAGTATATCAACAACGAGCCGTGGTCAATTGTCCAACACGCGCCAAGGCGTCTAAATAGTAGTGTGGATGACTTGGCTGCTCCTACCGAATATCAATCCATTTTTAATGATAACCCGAATTTGAAATAATTTTTCAATTTGTAATAAATATTTCAATTTGTACCGAAACATCCATTTTTAATGCTTTTACTTGATCTGCACTTTATCATTTTCACTCTTGTGTAGTGTGCGTGTGTGGAGAGGAGATTAATACATAAATATTCCAACTACATCTAAGTTTTGTTTATACTAATCCATGAATATACGCTTCTTACCTTTAATAGGTGATTAGTACATAGTTATTTGGGGTGTCCTATTTGTGGAGAGGAAACTGAATCTCTTCGTCTTTCCGAACACTAAGAAATGCGATAATCCTATGGAGCGATGCTCTGCAAATTCCTCCCAACCGTTATGTAGCCAAACATCACCGGTTGAAGTTGTCAATTCCACTTTCCATACCCCACCACTTTCCATACCCCATTCAAAGGTGGAGTTGACAACTTCAACTGCTGATTTTTGGCTACACAACGGTTGGAAGGAATTTGCAACGCATACCTCCATAGGATTATGGTATTTCTTAGTGTTTAGATATGAAGAGAATTATAATTGACACGATTGCCCGGGGTACATTAGTTGGAAGGAGGTGCCATATGAGCTCAAGTTAGCTGTTTGAGTGACACTGCAAGTAATGTATTTATATTTATATGTCAATTTCGATTTCGATTTCGATTTCAATTACGATTTATATTTATCTATATTTGAGGGGCGGATACTAATTTTACTTTATTTCAATTCAGGGGGCAGGGAGTGGCCCTAAGGGTAGGCCACATATGCTCTATACTTATGTGGCTATTCGGACGAGAAGGGAAGGATAAGGAGGTGTTCCCGAGCGTCGCGGTACAGAATCTCTTTTCCATGCAAATAGTTTGTAGATTTGAGACAAAATGATGGTGATGTTGTTTCTTTTTAAATAGTTTCTTATTTGAATATATATTTGCATTATCTTTAGTTTTTTCGGATATATGATGTTTGGAACAGGTACAACGTTGCTATAACAGGTACAATATACTGCTGGGCAGTGGCAGTGGCCATACTGCCCAGCAGTTTTTTTTTAATTCTGCCCAGAATTGTCACGGTCATTGACCGTGACACGTCCGTGACAAAATTGCCACGGACGTGTCATGGTCAATGACCGTGACAATTTTTTTAAAAAGGGTCACGGCTTTGTCACGGTTATAAACCGTGACAAACGTGTCACGGTCATTGACCTTGACACGACCGTGACACAAAACGCGAGTTTTGTGTCAAGGTCAATGACCGTGACATGACCGTGACAAAAAAAGTTATCTCGCCTCGAAATGTCACGGTCATTGACCTTGACAAGGTGAATTTGTCAAGGTCAATGACCTTGACAAATGGGCAGATTTGGTGTAGTGATACTAAGGCAATCATACAAGTAATAAAACCGATTTGGTACCTCTCACCATATTGGTGTGTACTATGCTACAACGAATGTGAATAGTAAGATCATTTATATATTCATTGGAAGATTTCATCATTTATGTGGACTAAGTGGTGAGGGAATTTGGTATTGAAGGTGCTCTTCCGGGACAAGCAGAAGACCTTTTCGATTTGGAACAAATTTCCAATAAATAGAAGAGGTTGTAACAATTGCTGAGATGCATTATTATGGAGGCCTTTCAGATAATTTGAAATGAGAGAAATATAAGAACCATTTTAAGGCAAGAAGCCAGAAAAGGAAGTTATTTGGGAGAGGGTCAAATTTTCGACCACATCTTGGGATTTTTTGGTCTCCTTTGGAGAACTTACTTTCTCCCCTCTGTCCTTCATCTGGAATGATTATAATCATTTATAGTACATCGTGCATAGGCCTTTTTTCGTGGACAACTTTGTACTGTTCTTGGGAACAGGCCATCTTTAATCTCTGGCGACTCCTTTTTTTGTACCATAAACGTAAGCTTTTGTTTCCAATGAGGAAATAAAACTTATTGTTATCTGGTTTAGACTCTGATCTTAGGGGGTTAAAGGATGAGATTCGCGCGAGTAAGAATGTTCTTACTGCTACTAATGGTTAATCTTGGTTATTGGATCACTTATAGAACAAGATTCTATTATGACTCTCACTATGCCCTTTACCTCAGTCTCTAGCGAAAGGGGTTTCCATTGTATTATATGGTGGTTCTCGTGATGGTCTTGGCCATGGGTAGATCTAAGAAAGACAAGGGGTGGCCTTGGCCTCCACATAATTATAAAACCAAAAATTCTAGTATTAAATGTTAGCGTTTGAAAAAGAAAAGGAAAGAAAATTGTATTTAAACAGTTATGCCCCCTAAAATATTATATATGATATGAACTTCCCTCCTCCCAATATACAAATCCTCGTTCCGCCATTAGTTGTGGAAATAGTGGTGTTGGTTGTATGGTGAACATTATGACAAGATGTGAGACCATTGTGGCTACACCAATTATACTAAACCTTCTTATTAGCAAGGTATTAAAGGGAGGTTTATATGAAGGCTAGTGTCTAGTTGCAAGCATAAAGTAAAAGGGGAGAAGATGTGTACTTCACCCTTGATGTCTACAGACCAATAATGCACTGCCTTGATTACAGTTCTCACTTATTAACTCCATTCAACTTTAGGGGATTACATCAATACTTTTGGTCTACTTAGAAAACCTAATTCTCATGAGAAAGTATACCACCCCACCAAAGAAGCTGTAAACGCTTTTTATTAAAAGACACATGATACAAATGAGGTACCGAAATTGAAAACAACGAATCCCCAATTGCACATCCTCTCAAAAGAAAATTTGAGAACTATCCCTCACATCAAACTAAACGAACCATAAGAAATGGGTCAAGTCCCTCACGATTGAATTTCCAAAACTTACAAAAAGAACTCTTCTCTATCACTTGATAAACCAGCCCATTGGCCTTTGCCCTAGATGTGCTTCTACTAATTGATCACCATAAGAAATCTTGTTCTAAAGCAAAACACCATAATCACTTCCTCTAAAAAATTACCAATACCCACGCACCCATTTTTTTTAGGTTTTGACACTAGACTCCATCTAATTAAATGATCGTTTTCCCCTCCTCTCTCCCCTCCTAAATAATGTAATGAACTTTTCAATAAAATTAGTCACTCTAAACGGAAGTTGAAGATAGTAAAAATCAATATGTACTTAAAACAACGTATTGTTAAAACGTTACAATGGTATATGTGTCGCATGTCCATTGGTAGAAGGCACCACATGAACATGCCACGTAGTGCCCTCCACGCACCTAACAATTTCTCCCTACCTTCTTTTCGGGTGAATACCCCTTCCCCTTCTCAACACGTAAAAAGCATGACAAAAGGGGAATTTAAAAAGGAAGAAAAAGAAGAACAGTAACAACTGCCCAATATCACTTGATCTTAGAAAACATCTAGCATAGTCCGTTGAATAACCAAAACCTCTGTGTCCCCCTTAGAAACTATATATACTGGCGATAAAATGAAAAAAAAAAGATGCATCACCAACATCAGAGTAAGGCCGTTAACACAACGTATTCATAGACAATTTATAAAATGGCAGCTCCCCAAATTCCAAGGCAAACTTTCATCAGCATGGACTACCAGGGTATCCTGTTCGCTTCCGATGCTTCTGTGACCACTATCACAGAGAAGCTTTTTCCCACTTTATAGTTACAAGTCTAGACCAACTTGGTCTTCCATTGCTGTTTTGTTCACTTGGCATGAAAGAGGTGCACCTCCCCCACAACACCTCCAAATTAATTAAATGAAATAAACTAAGAGGGTCTTCATAATTGTGACATTGAATGCCCCACAAAATAAATATGTATCTGAGAGAGAGAGAGAGAGAGAGAGGAGGAGGCATTGTACATCTTGGAACGTGGATTGGCATTTGGATTTGTTAGAATGACCATCTTTAATTGTAAAGTAAGTCTCAGCGTGGTTATTAAACAATATATAAACTGAAAAAAACTAGCTTATCGGGAAGTGCACAACCTGCGGCCAACAAGAACAATTGCAGTAGGAGAATCTCCATACATTGTCTTCAAAACAGCCAGAACATCACCGCATAAAGTCTACAATACGTCAAAAAACTACATCAACATAAGCTAAGAGATAGTACAACAATGTGCTCGAAAAACTTCTTTTTAAAATCCCAACAACACAAGTATTGTATAAAAATAATAATAAAATTATGATTATAATAATAATAACATTGGACAGTGTAAAAAATACATACCTCAACAGACAGATCTACCTCATTTTCTGTGGATGACTTTCCATGTCCTAGCAGATCCATGGATACTACCCTAGCTTTCCCCTTAATTAGATTTTCTTCCAAGGCAAATGAAAGCCTGGTAGAATGAAATATATTATGTGCCTAAAGTAAAGACGTCAACAGATCTTCTGGATGCAAAATGAACAAAAATACGCAGGGTTCCCTTCATATGTAACCAATTTAAACTAAGACATAACCAATAAACCATCACTAATAAGTATTAAGCTTGTGAATGTGTTGCTTCTGGAGAGGTCAATTTATAACTGACTAATGCATTATAAAGTTGACGGCTGAAATGTCAAAAGAACAAAAGATCTTAATGGAATGGTCTAAGTCCATGTTCTAATGATTTTTCTTGCAAGTATCTTTCAAGTGTTGGAAAGAATACCTAATTCTACAAGGCAACTTTTGTCCTCATTCCTCAACTATTTCGTCATAGGGATCGCCTCCAAGTTTAAAGGCCTGTTTGCATATTTTGCCAATGTTGTAATTGGTGCCTTGCGTTACTCTTCGGATTACCTTAGTTTCATAAATGGTTGCCCCCTGCTTTGGGGCTTTTGTGATTTATATAGAAATCCTTTCGTAAAAATGATTTGAAGTACTAAACGAACTCATTGGAAAAAGTTGTAGTGAAGAATATTTTGCAAAAGGAATAACAGTAAAGTTTCTGGAACTCAACTTTGATTGGAAACAAACAATCTGTTGTGATAAAAACAAAATTACATAGGGGAGTGGACAAGCAGTTCACAAATTAAAAACACAGATAAGCATCATAAAACAAACTATCTATAAAATCTTGAGACTAATAATAGAGAGAGAAAAAAAGGAAGTAACTGAATCTTCAAGCAGCGGGAGCCCCTTGATCAATATCTTCCATCACCTTGTTTTTCAAGATAAGAACCATAACAGTATCTCTTTCAATCTCTATGTGATCTCATAACCTAATACTCCCTCTATAGGATTTAAAATCTCTAGAAAACCTCCATGATTGCAACAATGGTTTATCTACATACTATCCATTATAGTAAGGCAGCATCCCAGTTGTCATTAATTACTGCAGCTTCTAATGGATGAAGCATTTTGAAGAGGAGACCCATAAGAATGCTTCAAAGTTTTAGTTTTTTCCCAAACTACTATTTTCCCAAAATAGTTTTTGAAAGAATCTCAGATTACATTCCAATCACATATACAACATTTGGGCCAAAACAATACGTCTCCACAAATTTTGACTTTCTATTTATCCCCTATCATCAAGCATTCTTTATAAAAAAAAGTTATTGGCCAATTTTGAAGAAAATCCTCCAAAGAATCAAATTATTGTAAAAGATTTCTCCATAAGAATATTGAGAAGGAAGAATGGAGTAAACATGGTAAAATGTTCTCATTACTATCTTTACACCAAATGCACCAAGAAGGTGACCAACAAGAATGGGGGTTTTTCCTTTGGAACTGGTCAATGGTCACAAGCGTTCAATTTTTTCTAGAAATTTTCAATGCAGGGCTTAGAAGAGGAATCTCATATTTGATTACTAACCCAACCTCTTATTTCATCCAACTCTCGGGCAGAGAGAGTAGTGTAGTTATTTTGTTCAACACCAAGAGTTTCTGGGGGGAATGTGTTTTGTGGATTCTTCCCACCCACTTTCCTTTAAAAGTCAACCAAAGGAAAATGGCTAAGTCCCAAGCTTTGATTTAGCATAGCTTATATCACGGTGGCCCAAGTTGGGATCTTGCATGAAGAGAGACTCCAGCAGTTAATGAAAGATTCCAGAAGTAAGTAGTAAAGTAAAGCCAAAAAGAATTAATGTTCCCTGGGAAATTACACATTACTTGGTTAATTGTAAGCTCTCATATTCATGTTGCAGGCTGGGTTGTCCAAGGGAAACTCAGGGAAGTCTGCCTGTGGGGAATTTTCAGAAACTATAGAGGATTTGTAAAATGCATTTTTGGTCAAAAAGTGGGTTTTGCCACAACTTTTTTTCCCTGAATTTTAGGCTGTCCTTATTGCTAATAATATTGCCTTTGAGAAAGGACGACATAGCCGCTGGATTGAAGTTGATTCCAAGGCTGTGCTCAGTTGCTTCTTCAATTCCTCTTAATGTTGTGGCTGAGAAAGAGGGAAGAGAGAGCTGGCCAAAATTTTGGAGATAAGGATAAAGGGAGATATTTGATATTTTAATTATCTAGTATTAGTAGGTATTGTTTAAATAAAGGTAGTAGATTTAGATTAGGAATTTATTTCGTTTTATTTTTATCTTTTTAGTTTCTTTAATTGGATAGGTTTCTCTTTCTTCAAGATTTTAGGCCTATAAATAAAGGCATTAGGCTAGGGTTTTAATTTATTAATAGATTTAGAATTTTGATTGCTCTTGTTGAGATATTGTGTGCATGTTATATTTCCGCTACATTTTACATCAAAGTGGTATCAGAGCCATTCACTCTTGGTATCCATATTTGTATTTGTACTCGCTAAATTAACTCGCCATGCCATTGAAAACAAGAGGCATGTAAAAATTCAAGGGAAGTCTTGCCAAGATGTTGGATGATTTTTGTGCCGAAACATCTCGAGTCATCACCGAAGCAACCGTTGCCAATGCCAGGGCCATCCAGGCACTGGCCTCAGCCCTATCGGGCCTGTTTCCCATGAACCAAGGCAGCGTCGAGGTGGCCCCGCAGACCTCGCCCCTGCCACCTATCGCAGACCAGTACCTGTCGAGCCTCTCGACGGCTCCCACTGAGGCTGCCCATAGCTGACAGGCAACGCAACCCATTGTTGATCCATCTAAGACTGATCCCGAGTTGTATAGAACCCAGGCTATTGCAGAACAAGTTACTAAAGATCGTGCCCTCATAGAAAAATAAAAATTTACTAGCAAATTCCCACTACTCCTGTCACAAGATGAACTCTCTATGGAGATTGAGACCCTCAAAGACAGTGATGATTCAATCGTGAGTCATGGATCGCGGTATGGTATCCCACTAGAACTAATCTCCTCTCCCCCAGGAAATCCAAAATCAATCAAGGCATGCCCCATTGATCCATGGAGCACGTGTCCAGCCGCGAGCCTAACGATGTGAACTTCAAGACACAAACAGGCCCAGAGGTGATTGGGTCTTCTAAAAGTCGTGAAGCCCACGACTATGCCCCAAATTTTGTCCCGACACAAGAACGAAGGTGACATGTTTATGGGCAGTAGGGCCATATGAAGGATGAATGCAAGTGGGCAGCTGTGAGGAAGTCCAAAAGGAAGAAGCCCAAGTCAACAAAACAGCACTGTCAGCCTTTCATCCGATTCCTCCCTCCCGTCAAGTGAAGCTTCTTAATCGGACAATAATTTTACAAACAATCATATCGTAAAATCATTTTATAGTTATTATTTAATTGTTGTCAATCCACTTGCATAGGGTGAGTGACATGTTGTGTATGTGTATATGAAATTACCTCTTATATAATGATTTTATTAGTGGTTAGATAATGCAAAGTATAAAATTCACCGGATATGTGAGCCCTAAACAAATTTGCAATACACAATGAGTGTATATACAGTCTGCAGCTCCACAACATATATTATATATACAAGCGAAATCAAATGACACACCCACACACCCCCCACCCCCCCACACCCCCACCCCACACACACATATATATATTCAAACAAAATCAAATGCCACACCAGCCTGTAACTCAACAAATCAAAATTAAATGTATAATCCCAAAATTGGACATGTGTATATTAGCAAATTACTTGTGTCTACAACATTATTGATAGTTTGTGAAATTTTATAGTATATATGATACTTTGTTTTCACGACACTATTAAGAAGTATGTAGTGTCCATACATTAGCGTATCACCTCTCTTTGTTTCTAAAAGGGAGATGGCTCGCAAGATATAATGACTTTTTGGGCTTGTAAAAGCAGCATTTCTATATAAAAGAATAGGCAAATTGAAACATATGTTGACTCAAAGGAAGTGAAGAAAGAAGACAGGATTCAACCATCAGAAGACAACCATTAGAATGCAAGGGAAGTAACCCGATTCACCGAAAACCTGATTTAGTGTAATGACTATTGAATAATTATGAGAGATTAAATGTATACATACAAAGTAAAAATAATGGGTGAAGAAGAATGTACCAGTAGAAGAAGAAGAAGAAGAGACGTCTGAGTAGTTGGGTAGGAGAAGAAGAAGTCACGAGGAGTGGGGTAGAACATACAGGAGGAGCTGATGTGACCTCCGAAGAACAACAGCTGACCTGGGTTGAATGAAAAACCTAGTTTTGGAATGATCGAGTACACTGCTGCAATCAATCCTATGATTATTATTATTATCTATGTTTGTGTGTGTGGTGCTGATGCCAACAAAATACCTATGTGTGTGTTTCCCTTTACTTTTTGCTATAACATAGTTGTTGTTGTTGTCAGTTTGATTTTTCATTTCCATAGTTCGAGGGTCTGTCTGCGTCAAACCGAAGTCTGTGTTTTTTCGATATCACTGCATTTCAGTTACAATTTTATTTTCAAAGTGATGATAAAAAAAGTTGCCTGTTTGTCTATTTTCAAGTGTGATCATTTAATTATCAAGTGTTGATGAAATATGTACATAATATTTTCATTTAATTGATAGTATCTTCTACTTACTTTTGCATGTATAACATTTACAAACCAAAAGGCATCTCTATCTACATAAGTGATTTAAACATACTCACTAATGAATTCATACCCAACATAAAAATGTTCATACCTCCTTGTACTAAACTCAACTCAATTCTATTAATCCCTATTTACTTGTCTTCTTTAGCAAAAAGGGCCAACATGTCCGGTTATGCCACACCCATAAGGCAATCGAGAAAATAGGACGAGCAATTGAGTGAACAATAAGGAGTTCATTTTGGGTTGAAGGAAAATGTTAAAGCACGAATGCAGATTTATCAATTTATGAGAACATTCTCTCAACTACACGCAGCGGAAAATTTACACACTCGCACACACAAGACAACAAATGAGGGTTCTCTCTCAATCTTCAACATACATAATATCAGAATAATGAAAAAAATCCTAAACTTTCGAGGTTCAATCATATTTGCCAAAATTTTATACCTACTAAGGTATCCACCTTTATGTGGAGACTTTTACGTGATAAGATGACAATGGTTGATGCTCTGTAGTCCAAAGTCATATTTGTTGCATCTCGATGTGTTTTGTGTAATCAAGCCTCTGAATTTAATCATCATTTGTTTAATGGCTGTAACTTTGTATAGAGACTACTTAGTTGGGTTCATAATGTGTTTAACTTTACCTCAAATTAAATTCCTTCTACTTCTGCTGTGATGGGAGTATATCACTGCATCACTTATGTCAAGGGTTGGCCTATAAATGTTGGCAAAATGATTATTGGGAGTATGAAAAAAACTATTAAAGATCTTATATTGCAAGCTTTGAAATTGCTTAGAAAGTCTCCTAACATTACCCCTGTGCACTTGAGGCTATGTTCACTATCTTAAGCAACTAGGAGATACTGATGTGATGTCCCTATTTTGTAAAAAAGCGTTCTCAAGAAATCGCGATAGGATCTATCCTCAAGAGATTGAAGACGTATCTCGGAAGCTTGTTTCAAAATGTAATGTACTACCTCTAACAATTGTGACTTTTGGTGGTTTCATGTTATCCAAAGATCGGTTTCTGTGTGGAGGAGAATTTCTGAGCAATGAGCCAATCCTAGAACAAGTTAAAAGCATTATATTTATATCATACATTCATGGTTTACCTCATGGCGCAAGAAATAATGTGTATTAAAGAATCTAACACCACCAACTTCTGTTAATATTATCCATTCATTGTTTACATCATGGTGTACGACAACAACCAAAGATAATAAAGTTCATAAGTATCCCTCCCCAACTTACATAAACTCCTAAAATTACTCATAATTATATTTAGGTGTTAATCACATCTCCATATTAGATACCATGTGTGATTTGAAAAAATATTAACTAACAGTACATATGTTGCTGTAGAAAAGATATAAGAACATATTCGAAGCACATGATCAATTCGCCCTTCCTCAGCCCCTGTCAATCTCTCCTTCATAATTGAAACATATGATCTCTCTTCTTTTGGGGGGTAATTTTCAGATGCTCGTACTAGATCTACATAAAATTAAGACATCAAAACATCAAATAGTTCCGATATGAAAGAGAGGGAAGGTGTGAGGTGCTGCTAATTGTCTATTTTGTAAGTTATAGTAGTAATTTAAAGAGACCATAAAGGAAGAAAGAAAACCGAAAGGAAATTTGATATGGTTTTCTGACTTGTGTCCAGTCTATTATTATTTAATGATTGACAGTAGGAGTACTTTAATCTGTTCAAAGAATGTACAGTGCAGAATTCATTATTTTTGTATAATCGACATTAAATTTATTCAAAACAACAATGGGACAATGAATCCAGTCAAGCGTGTAGTTGTTTCACTGATCAAATAATTACATTCAGCAGGGAACCTTGCAGCCATGAGTAAGGTCACAACTCACAAGAGAAAAGTTCCTTCCAGTTTTGGCAAGATATCCCCCTGAACTATTCATTATATTCCAAAGACTCCCCATACGTTGCTATAAACGTCACTAAACAATTTATAAAAGGGGATATATGCAAAGTAATGCATAGTTCAAGAAAATCTTTTGCATTAAAAATAGTTTAAGGGATCTTACAAAAACTGAACAGTTCAGGGATTTATTGCAGTTTTCCCTTGACAATATGTCATAGATGTCTGAATAATACAATGTACTATAAGCATCCTACCTCATGGTTCAATTCCACAATGTGATTCAAATTGCACCCTCATAGAATTGGAATGTGTGTAGAATTTCACATGGTTGTCCAAATCAAACATTCCAAGGGAATCAAGATTCAATTACAATTTAATTTAAATTATAGCTCTTTGATCAAACATTTTAAGGTGCATCTGGATTCGAAACTTCATTTCAACCACCAGAATGGATAGTCACTTAAATTGAATCGTAATGATTCAATATTAAACTCTAAAATGGATTATAATTGCTTCCATATCAAATTTCTAATCCACCTTGGAATGGATCCCTTGGTTCAATCCCTTATCCTTTTGTCGGTCCCTCCCATACCTCAATTTGTTTTATTTTGTTTCACAAATCACTGGACAGTGAAAGGCTTTGTTTTACCTAGTGACTTCATGCCATAAGTACGGCGTTATATCCACAACTCAACTCAACTCAAGGTCTTATTTAACTGTTTCAATACTAAAAATGAATGATTTTCATTTATTTTATTAAATCTGATTTTATTAAAACTGTTATTTAAAATCGTTTAATTGTATTTGGATGACATCAATGGTTCATTTCCTGTACTGGTCTCTTTGAGAGGGAGTAAAATGATAGGATATCAGGGGTCCTGGAGAGAGGGTTTGAATAGTGATGTACAACATCGTTTTAGATAGAGAGGAAACCAAACGATTATATATCCTGTCCTTGAACTGTTGATCCATGATTTGTTATTTGTTGGGGGCCTGATTGACATAAAAAAGTAAGTGAACTTTTCTTTACTTTGTTGTTAGTCAGAAATTATTTATTTATTTTGTTCCTGAATTGAAATGAACTTTTATTAGTAGCATTGTTTTGTTTTGGTTGTCAATTTGAACCTGAAGTGGAAAGTTTTTTTATCTGCATATTGTTTCCTGAACTTTTACTTTTCAAAGCTTCCAAGAAAATCAAATGATACCCAGATGTACACTATAGTAGATAATGAATCCTTTAATATTTTTGAAAATAACTAATAAAACAACTCTAATAGTCACTGATTTAAATTCTTTATTTTTCAACCAAAAATTAACCTTTCTTTTACTGCAAAGCAGCAAAAGTTGAAATACAGCAGGTGCATGCGCGCTGGCAGCTAGTTATGATGATTGATAGATAGCGTTTTTATGTTGTGAATTGCAATCTTGTTCTTACGAAATTGAGATTATAATTGGATTTGAACCCACTTTTTTTGTCAGTAAGGCAATTATCTACAGGTTTAAATATTACTTACTATTGTTTTGTACCCAATCTTAATTCAATTCACAATATGATTCACAATTCGCATTGGTTTTGCAATTCATACAAGTTAAAACGATCCTTACACAACTTTCCAGTGATTATAACGCACATTTGTATCAATTACGCCAAACCCCTTAACTATTCAGGATTACGAATCACCCCTGGAAGAAAAATACAATAAACCCCACTTTATTTTGTTTACACTTTACAAAGTTGAATTATATTTTCATCCAAAAATTAACTGGATTGGGTCAGTGCAATGCAAATTCTACTTAACTCAAATATTATGAGTAAAACCTATTTTGGAAATGAGAAATCCTGTTCCGGAAAGGACTCAAGTAAATTGTTACTTGAATTCCTATCATCAAATTCCTTCCTAAAGTATACTAGAAAACTGTATGAAGTTTAAAAGAAGATCACAATTCATTACCTTTCCTGGTAATACACTATATTGAATTCATAATCGACAAGATCAATAAACATCTTACTTTTCTTCATTATCACTCATGTAGAATTAGGTAATTTGATTGCTAGAGACAGAATTTAAAAGACTAAAGATAATGAAAATTAATCTACCTAAAATTCATGTGGTCTCGAAAACTATTCATTTAGTACTGTGAAAAAATTAGATACAATTGATATGCTTATTAAATTATGGATTCTATTTCACATAATTCAACACTTCCGACTTTAACTCGAGGTTAATTTACTCTTTCCCAACAATAATAACATATTTAGACATAACTTTAAAAGAAGTGTATACATTAAAGTTGCCCCACATAAGCAAAAATGAATTTCATTTTAAGAAATCATACATAAAAAAATCAAAATCCCAACAAGCATACATTGGAAGGAAAAACCTGAGTTTGTGTAGACAGTTGTGGATCATCCATTATTGTCATTTTACAGTGGGAAACACCTGGACCCACACAAATACACATGTGATTCAATTATTGAGTGTGAGGTACCACATAAGCAAGACATGTAGTGCCATCCATAGGTGAATCATTAAAATAGCTGTCATTTTTACTTGTATTGCAACTTGCCTGTCTCCAATTTTTACTCTTTCAAAAAATGAAGTCTCTGCTTTTTAATTATTACCTTTATTCCTTTCACACCTTAGTCAATCAGGTTTTGATGCCATCACACCTTGGTCATATGCCCAATATCATTATAATGGCTTGCTTAAATTAATTGAGTGGATTATTGCTTTATTGCTTTCGCACCATAGCTTTATTGCTTCTTTTACCAAATAACTTTATTGCTTTCACACTGCAATATCATGCATCGTTTCTGGGCCCAAGTTAAATAATAGACATATTACAACTGACCTATGGTAAAGTCAACCTTCAACTCCCTCATTTCTGCCCTTGCACACCTCTTTTGTAGTATACAAAGAAGATTCCTGATAGAGCAGTCCCCTGGAATGTTGATCAATCAACAAATTGTGTTTGGACAGCTAATCTGAAACTGGTAAGTCTGATTAAATTGCAGGAGTATTAAGTCAGAGTTCCTTATATGAAATTTTTATAGCATATAGTTCAATTAAAAAATTTTGTTTTGCCAAAACTATATTAGTAAAATAATTTGGAGCACAATCCACAATTATAGGCAAGAAAAGAAAATCTGGGCAGGTTTCAGTTTTGAGTTTCTAAATGACTGTGGCATTTTACACGTAATAGCCCTCATCTACTATATACCAATTTGTTTTAGGGTAAAATAATATATTTGTAAGAACTTTTATGCTTTCTAAGCATATTTAAACTCTAAAAACATTGATGCTTTCTTTTTAGCTCAGCTTCTTTCTGATTTTGAGTTTCTGTGTGCAGCAATCCGGTTAAATAATTATCTGCCAACAAATTGTGTTTGGACATAAAACATTGAGTAATACTACATGTACCCTTGTTTGGTACCCTCATTTGGTACCCTCTAATAAGACAAGGCAACAAAAGCTTGTACTTATTGCCCTGGTGGGACCCACAATAATAAGTATAAGTTCTTGCTGCCTTGTCTTATTAGAGGGTACCAATGAGGGTACCAAACATGGGTACACATAAGTTTATTCTAAAAACTTTGTTCTGTTAATATTCAATTTTATGTAGTGTTAATATTCGTTCAAGTGTTAAATCCAAACAACTTAATTTCTTTTCTTTTCTCAGGTTCTATCGCGGTGTGAGTTACCTTTTACAGCTAAAGAGCTATGGCAAACATGGGACCTTTTCAATTTGACTTGGGGTTCTTGATTGGAAAAATCATCACGCTCATTAAGAATGAAGCATCAACTTTACGAGGAGTGAGTGATGAACTTGATAAAATCAAACTAGAGTTGGTGACTCGGTGAGTATGAAATCCTTTCTCATTGACAATGAAATGAACATAGCCCTTGAGGAAGGAGATAAAACCTGGGTGGCAAACGTGAGGGACTTGGCTCACCAGATTGAAGATATCACTGAAGAGCAAGCGTATCATAAAAATAGGTCAAAATTTGAAGGGGGTAAATACACCACGAATTTCTATCTAACCATCCGGCTAGCCACCAAGTTACAAGAGATCCACAAAAAGGCCAAATCCATTTCAAAAATAAGGCATCGCTACCGTGTTGATCGTGTTAAAGGCATAAATTCCTTAGATAATAAAAAACACGTACGTAATCATAGAGAGTCACCTCTCTTTGTTAAAAATGAAGATTTAGTGGGCATCCAAGATGATACACATTTACTGATTGAGTGGCTAACATCCGTGGAACCAAAATGCATGGAAATATCGGTGGTGGGGATGGGTGGTTCAGGAAAGACCACCCTAGTCACCAAGGTCTATGATACTATAAAATAGTGTCATTCATTGATCACCGTCTCCCAGTCGTATGATCAAAAAGACTTAATTAAAAGCATCATCAAGGAATTCTTCTTCAGTGTTAAGGAATCAGGCCCGACGGGCTTGAGCACCATGAGCTTTACCGAGTTGAGTCGGACAATTATGAGATTTTTGATGCCAAAGAGGTGTGTTCTTATCTTAGATGATGTATGGGTTGCTAACACATGGAGTGAGTTACATGCATTACTTCTAGATGAAGGTTGTGGAAGTCGGATGGTGCTCACGACTCGAATTGAAAATGTAGCTAAATCTTATTTTGGAGTGAAACGCTATGTTCACTACCTTAAGCAACTGGGAGAGATTGATGCATGGTCCCTCTTTTGCAAAAAAGCGTTCTCAATCCATCCCAATAATAGTTATCCACAAGAGCTTGAAGAAGTAGCCCATCATCTTGTTTCAAAATGTAACGAACTACCTCTAGCAATTATGACTTTAGGTGGTGTCATGTTCTCCAAAGAATCGGTATCTAAATGGAGGAGAATTTATGATAGCTTGAGTTGGGAGTTAAGCAATGAGACAATGCGAGAGCAAGTGAAAACTATTATATTGGTTAGATTTAGTGAACTCCCTTTCCCGCTAAAGTGTTGCTTCTTGTATTGTTGTCTTTTCCCGGAAAATTATCTTTTCAGAAGACCGCACATTATTAGATTGTAGATGGCTAAGGGGTTGGAAATGGTTGCAGGCAGAACTCCAGAAGAGGAGGGAAAGAGATACTTAATGGAAATCGTCGATTGGAGTATGCTTCAATGTGAGAGTACTGCACTAAAGGGATTCATCAAATTTCGTTGTAAGATGCATGATCTTATGCGTGATGTTTCCCTCTCGACAGCAGTAATTGAGAGATTCTGTCTAATGTATGATTCGTAGAAAGACGGCCACCTAGAGAGTGGAATGCGCTTTCTATCCATTCAAGCACATGACAGAGAATTTGAACCATGAAGGGGGATATCGCAACTTCGCTCCCTCCTTATATTGCCCACCAGTGAGATCTCTCGTTTTATAAAAATATTACCATTAGGATTACGGCTTTTAAGAGTCTTGGATCTAAGCGGTGTTCAGATTGTGAAATTGCCCAATGAATTAGTTGAGTTTTTCAATTTAACATACTTGAACTTGAGCAGCCTGAATGTGCGAGAGCTTCCAAAATCCATAGGAAGACTCTAGAACTTGCAAACATGAAATATATATGGGACAAAAATTAGAGTGCTTCCAACCGGAATCACAAAGTTACAAAATTTGTGGCATTTGGAAACCTGGAAACGTAATCCAGGTAAAGATGAGTTTTTTTCTTTTGAAGGTATACGAGAATCGTCAACTATATGGAATATAAAGAAGTTGAAATTTTTAAATGGTGTTGAAGCAGAACCGAAGTTGTTGAAGAATCTCATAAACATGACCCAACTTAAGTAGTTGACAATTTCTGAAGTGAGAGACAGAAATGAGAATGACGAATTATGTACCTCAATACATAATATGGTTCTCCTTCGTAAGTTAATTGTGCAGGCAACTGATGGTGAGGAGTACCTACAATTTGATGCAATGTCCTCACCTCCCCCCAACCTGAAGGATCTTCGTTTAGTCGGGAAATTGAAAACGGTACCGCTATGGTTTCAATTACTTCAACATCTCACTGTTTTGGACTTGCCTTGGTGCCGATTGATGGAGGTCCCACTTCCTCACCTTCAATCACTCCCTAATTTGAAACATCTTCGGCTTATTAATGCATATGTAAGTTATCAGTTACACTTTTGTGGTGGATTCCAAAATCTTATAAAAGTGTATATAGATTATTTCCCGCAATTGAATGGGATAATAATAGAGAAGGGAGTGATGCCATGACTTGAGTGTCTAATCATACATAGATGTGTACAATTGAAGAGAGTGCCTCATGGTATAGAATATCTCACGACTCTTAAACTATTGGAATTTTCTTATGTTTCAAGTGAGTTGGTTGATAGAATTCGTGGAGATGGTAGTGAAGATCGCCCAAGAGTTCAACACATCCTCAAAATCGATCATTTCTACCTTACACCATCTCGGCGAAAATATGAAAGGCTATCTTGATTCCTTTCACTCACGGTGAGTGATTGGGCATAAATATGGTATATTTAGTCCCCTAATTTTAGTATATTTGTGAACCCGAGTGATGTAACATATATAGATTTGATGCACAATTATGCTACTAACCTTCGTTGGCGCGTATTTCGTGTTTCGTGCTTCTCTTATTGGTTTTATAGGTTAATTATGCAAACAGTGCAAAAGAGGAAGCAAGACAGTGCTAGAAAAGCTAAAAAGGGAAGTTCAAGGGCAATTTAGTAATTTTTCATCCCGATTCGGAAGGAGAAGTCAACTGGAAAGTTGAATAGATCGGAAGAACGAGAACACTGGAAGAAACGACACCCAAATCCGAGCTACGGTTGATGAGTCATGCCCAGTTGAAGTTGAAGAAAAATCCAAGAAAGGAAGAAAAGAAAGCAAGAAAAAAATCTAAGTGTAGCACTCCAGGCCAGCACACATTCGCGAACCCAGGCCGAACCGGTTTGGGGGGCAAACCGGTTCGGGGTACATGCGAACCGGTTCAGGATCCCTGATGCGCGAATTTTCTCTCCAAATCTGATTGGTTCCCAAGACTCCTTTTAGGTTAAAACTCTAAAAAATAGTAGGGAACATAGGCAACAACCTAGGGGCAGCCATTAGGGATATTTTTAGTCAGTTTTTGATAGAGAGAAAAAGAGAAGAACATCTAGGAACATCAAGGGAATTAATTTCTTCAAGATTTAATCATTACGGGTTTGTTTTTCAAGTTTTAATTCAAAGTTCAAAATTCTTGTCATTATTCTTGCATGTTTATTTTCTATATTCGATTCAACTTATTGCTGCGTTCATAATACGTATTTACATGCTTCAATCTAGTTTCATCATGAATTCTTCCACATGCAACGTTACTATTTCATGCGTTAGTCAGTTTAACATGTCCGGCTAGGGTTTAAAGGTTGGGATGCATGAACCCAACCTGATGTGTTAGTGCATGTGCATAACTTTAATCCGATGAATTTAACGATTGATTTTGATCGTATCGCGTAATTACATAATAATTGTAGATCTTTATATCTCGTTTACCTTTGGGTACTCGTGATGATTTAGAGTACAATTTGAGTGCAATTACCGCGATATCGATTTACTCATCCTCAGATTAGGTATGACGCGGGCTTGAACCTCGTATACATAATGCTTGGGAGTCCTAAATTCCGGGTCTGATTAATCGGATAAATTTATGATTGACATTGTTACTTCACTACACTAGGGTAGGGGGATTGCATTCCCGTCCTATTTTCTCATCATTTAAGTTTAAAAAGTTTTGACTCAATTTTTCATTCATAATTTAGGTACTTTAGTTAGTTGCATTTTTCATCATAATTTCATAATTGCAGTTAGCTTAGTCAATCCCAAAAACCAAATCAATTTTTCCTTTTCTTCTTAGAGTCGAAGTTAGGATTCCTCCGTCTTGTCCCGTCATCACAACTCCGTTGTCCTTTTTTCCTGAGGATCGATACCCGACTTGTCGGATTATTACTTGAGCGACAGGCTTGCACTTGAGCCTAGAGAGTATGCACTTTAGAGACACATTCTGAGTCGCGTCAAGTTTTTGGCGCCGTTGCCGGGGAATTAGGTAGACTTAGGATTAGATCGAGCCAATCCAAAGCTTTGACCAAAAATTCAAAAAAATAATAATAAATAATAAAAAAAAAAAGCACAAAAAGATTCATAATCATCCTCTCTCCTTAGCTTAATGCAAAATTCTGAAACTCCTTCCACACCTCATAATACTCCAACTAATATTCACGAAAATCCTATAGTGGAGTATAACCCAGACAGTCCCCACACTCCAAACGCCCCACAGTTCTGGATCCCCCCTCCCACACCGTTACACTTAATCTTGAGTAACACTCCCTTCTCCTTCGTAGGACACACTTCGAGCACACCTAGTGAGAGCGCCGAGTCGTCAAGTGAGAGAGAGATGTCGCAAAATAGTAATGCACCTACCGGTGAGGAAGAGCCTCCGTATCGCCCGTTGAGAGAATTCTTATATCCCGAGCGCACTGTCACTCCGGGATGCATTATACTCCCGTATAATGCCGGGCAGTTCCGTTTCAAAAATGGAATGATCCAGATGCTACCACATTACCACGATACGGATTCTGAAAAGCCATACCTCCATATAAGGGAATTTGAGGACGTGTGTATTACTCTCAACAATCAAACCTGCACACAAGAGGTAATCCGCCTCAAACTCTTCCCCTTCTCACTCAAAGATAAAGCTAAAGCCTGGCTATGGTCGTTACCTCCAAGCTCGATTCCATCCTGGAATGAGCTCCAGTCGAAATTTCTCAAGAAAATCTTCCCACCACATTGAACAATCTCTATCAAGGCTCAAATTCAAGCGTTTAGGCAACATGAAAATGAGCCATTCCATCGATGTTATGAACGTTTCAACGAGTTAGTTGCCTCATTCCCTCATCATGGACTTGATCCATCGCAAATCATCTCCTTTATCTATAATGGGTTGAATCTTAACTCTAAACAACTTGTTGAAACTATGGGAAGTGGTCCGTTTGTCGATTTAGATGCCCACGATGCTGATCTTCACATGAGGTATGTCACCGAGACTACCCAATCCTGGGATACCTCCGATCCGAACGCTCAAAATAGAAATCGACAATCCACCACCGCTCCGTCGGCGTCCGGCCTATTCCACATAGATAAGAATTCTATGACGGATAGTCGATTGGACACCCTTGAGAAAGGATTGCGAGATCTATGCGAGATATATGGAAAAGGACTAGCTAGACCCATTCCGAACCCTGTCGTGAAGGTGTGTGCGATTTGTGAGGCGTGACATTCAACTGAGGAATGTCCTACGATACCCGCCTACAAAGTAATGTTGCAGGAGCAAGTTAGTGGTATATGAGGCTTTAAGGGTAATTTCGGTGCCCCGCACGGGAATTCATACAACCCTTCGTGGAAAAATCATCCCGGTTTTAGCTACGGGCAACAACATGCCGCAATGAACCCTCCTTCGCATGTTGCCCCCCCTCCACCACAACAATTTCAACAAGCTCCACACATGCAAGGACATGTGCAAGCACCACTACCTCACGGAAATTATATCCCGCCACAGCGGAGAACTCTCGAGGATACAATGAATCAATTCATTGCAAGCCAAACTGCAACCAATGCCAAATATGATCGTCTGATCGACGATATAAATGAAAATCTGTCAAAGATACAATCCTCGTTGAGTGTTCAAGAGAAGGGCAAGTTCCCTGCCCAAGGCCAACGACCTCCCCAAGGTCAAACTAGTGTTAGATCCACATCCACTGAACATCAGGAGCAATGTCAAGAAGTGACCACTCTTCGTAGTGGAAGACTCATTGATTTATCACCTCCTCCACACGCCACAACAAAAGACAAGGAGATTTCGCCCTGCACGAAAGAGGCCGAAGATGTCCCCTTGAACGAGAGTGACAAGGAAGACACTAGTGAGCCTGAGGTGGTAGTGAAACCACCCTCCGCAGCACCATTTCCTCGAAGGTTGATTCCCGCTCAAAAATGGAATCCACGTGATGAAGTTCTAGAAGTACTTAAGCAAGTAAAGCTGAATTTACCCTTCCTTGATGCCATCAAGCAAATTCCAGCGTATGGCAAAGTTATCAAAGATTTGTTGACGGTGAAAAGGAAAATGAAGGTCAAAAAGAATGTCTTTCTAGCCCAGAACGTGAGCTCCATTCTACTAAATGATTTCCCGCCTAAATTCAAAGATCCCGGTGCACCCACTATATCCTGCATCAGTGGAGATAATAAAATTGAGAAAGCCTTACTTGACCTGGGAGCAAGTGTAAACATACTCCCTTACTCCATCTATAGGAAACTTGATTTGGGCGACCTCAAGCCCACAAAGGTCACTCTCCAATTAGCGGATCGATCAGTGAAGATCCCACGAGGCATAGTCGAGGACGTGATCGTCCAAGTTGACACTTTCTACTTTTCGATAGATTTTGTCATTTGGGACACGGAGCCCTCTTTCAACTCGAGCAATCATGTTCCCATCATCCTTGGGTGCCCTTTCTTAGCTACAGCTAATGCAATCATCAACACAAGGAATGGGCGAATGCAACTCACCTTTAGGAACATAACCTTGGAAACTAACATCTTCCACATAGCCCAAAATGCAGGAGAGGAAGATGATCTTCACGCGGTGAGCCTCATAGACGAGGTAGTAGAAGAGTACTTTGAGGAAAATTTCTGTGGCGACGCTTTAGAGTCCCGTTTAGAGACGAGCTATGAGTGTGAGGGGACGTATACCCACTTCGAGAGGGAGGTTGGAAAGTTGAGAGAATTACTCGATGAGAGTACGTCGGACGAGGACGTGAGAGAGGTTAATTGGGTTTCTAGATTCGAGGAATTACCTCTGAGGGATACACACATGGCTCCCTCCAGTGAAAAATTTCCAACCCTCGAATTAAAGAAACTCCCCTCCCATATTAAATATGCATACCTAGGAGAGGATGAGACATTTCCTGTTGTTATCTCCTCTAGCCTAGGTGAAGGGCAGGAGGGTAAATTATTGAGAATTCTGAGGAAGCACCAAAGTGATTTTGGTTGGTGCATCGCTGATTTGAAGGGGATAAGTCCTTTGATTTGCACTCACAAGATTCATCTCGAAGAGGATGTCAAGCCCTTTAGAGAAATGCAAAGAAGACTGAACCCCAACATGAAAGAAGTTGTGAGAACCGAGATCATCAAATTATTGGATGTCGGGATTATCTACCCAATCTCGGATAGCAAATGGGTGAGCCCTATTCAAGTCATCCCGAAGAAGTCGGGTATGACTGTGATTGAGAATGCTAAGGGAGAGCTTGTTCCCCAACGCACCACCACCGGTTGGCGCGTTTGCATTGACTACCGAAAACTCAATGCGGGAACTAGGAAAGACCATTTCCCCTTGCCATTCATTGATCAAATGCTTGAGAGAGTTGCGGGCCACCCTTATTATTGCTTACTTGATGGTTATTTCGGATATAACCAAATTGAGGTGAATGTAATTGACCAAGAGAAGACGACCTTCACTTGCCCTTTTGGTACGTTTTCCTACAAACGTATGCCATTTGGCTTGTGTAATGCACCCGCGACTTTTCAAAGGTGCATGTTGAGCTTATTTAGCGACATGGTCGAGAGAGGACTCGAAGTGTTCATGGACGATTTCAGCGTTTTTGGCACCTCTTTCGATCATTGTTTGGACAAGTTGGAAAAAGTACTTACCCGATGTGTGGACAAAAACTTAGTGCTGAATTGGGAGAAGTGCCATTTCATGGTCACCGAGGGAATAGTTCTTGGCCACATTGTATCATCCAAAGGCATAGAGGTTGATAGGGCTAAAATAGATGTCATATCTGATCTTCCCCCACCGAGATCGCTTAAGGACGTGTGCTCATTCTTGGGCCACGTCGGGTTTTATCGAAGGTTCATTAAGGACTTTAGCGCCATCGCTAGACCCTTAAGCAACCTGCTCATGAAGGACAACCCATTTGAGTGGACAGAGGCATGCCAAAGCTCCTTTGACAAATTAAAGAACATGCTCGTGTCTGCTCCCATCATGCAAGTTCCGGATTGGTCCTTACCATTCGAACTTATGTGTGACGCAAGCGATTACGTGATTGGGGCCGTTTTGGGCCAACTTAAAGATAAGCAAGATCATGTCATCTACTACGCTAGCCGGACCCTTACCGGACCTCAACTCAACTACTCTACCACGGAGAAGGAGTTGCTAGCGGTAGTCTTTGCCCTTGATAAATTCAGGGCGTATCTCATTGGTTCTCCTATTACTGTCTTCACCGACCACGTGGCTTTGAAATATCTACTTGCGAAGAAAGACGCCAAGCAGCGCCTCATAAAGTGGATCCTACTCCTACAAGAGTTCAATCTCTCCATCAAACATAAGAAAGGAGTAGAAAACGTTGTTGCCGACCATTTATCTCGGCTTTCGTCCGACGTACCTAGTGATCCCATACCCATAGACGAGCACTTTCCGGATGAGCAACTATTTGCTACTTCTTCATATCCTTAGTTTGCGGACATAGTGAACTATCTTGTCACGGGAGCCGTCCCTCCCGATTGGACACCGCAAGATAAGAAGAGGTTTCTTAATTGGTCGCGCATGTTCTTTTACGATGATCCCTTCCTTTTTAATTATTGCGCCGACCAAATCATCCGACGATGTGTACCGGATGAAGAGATCCCGAAAGTCATCCAGTTTTGTCATTCAGAAGCG
Organism: Sambucus nigra; assembly: GCA_949130495.1. Lineage (NCBI taxonomy): Eukaryota > Viridiplantae > Streptophyta > Magnoliopsida > Dipsacales > Adoxaceae > Sambucus > Sambucus nigra. Next base: position 123,603 of record CASBWL010000019.1, on the reverse strand, counting down.
TGTGGGGGCCACTTCTCGACGAAAAAGATGGCCGCTAAGATTCTGCAATGCGGCCTCTATTGTCCCACAATCTTCCGGGAAGCAAATGACGCTTGCAAGTCATGCAACAGGTGCCAACGGATGGGAGCCATCACTTGACGAGACATGATGTCTCTTACCCCTATACTCATCATTGAGATATTCGACTGTTGGGGTATTGACTTCATGGGTCCTTTTCCCCCGTCCTTTGGTTTCCTATACATCCTAGTCATGGTAGACTACATTTCTAAATGAGTGGAATCTATAGCTACCAAGACCAATGACAACAAAGTGGTGATAAAGTTCCTACAGGAACACATACTTTCTTTCTCGCTTCGGTGCACCGAAGGCGATAATTAGCGATAATGGCACGCACTTTTGCAATAGGCCATTCGAGAAGCTCATGAGAAAGTATGGTGTCGTCCACAAGGTTGGGACGACATATCACCCGCAAACGAATGGGCAGGCCGAGCTAGCGAATCGGGAGATCAAGAACATTCTTGAAATGACCGTCAATCCTACCCGAAAAGATTGGTCCCTTAGATTGACCGATGCACTATGGGCCTATCGTACCGCATTTAAGAATCAACTTGGCATGTCTCCTTTCCGTTTTGTGTATGGAAAACCTTTCCATCTTCCTGTTGAGCTCGAGCACAAATCGTATTGGGCAATTAAGCAATTGAACTATGCCTTGGACAAAGCCGGTGAAGCCCGTAAGCTTCAATTGAATGAGCTAGAAGAACTACGCAATGATGCGTATGAGAATGCCAAAATTCCAAAAGAAAGGATGAAACTCGCTCATGATAGCATCATTCGACGAAAAGAGTTTCATCACAGGCAAACAATTTCTTCTCTACAACTCTCGGCTTCATCTCTTTCCGGGCAAGTTGCGGTCACGATGGTCTGGCCCATTCGTCGTGAAGAACGTTTTTTGCCAGGGAGCTGTTGAACTTGATGATTTAAAAGGGGAAAACACGTTCAAGGTAAATGGACAACGCCTAAAGCCATATCTAGAGGCGTGTGAGTATGAGGTCGACACAATTTGGTTGTCGGACCCCGTTTACGGGGTCAATTGAGCTGAGAACGTAAGGTCGTTGCACCCCCGACGCGTATGGCGTGAGTTTGTGTGTATAGTAGTCGTGTGTGAATAGGTTAGTTAGGAGTCAGGATCCTGAGTTACAAAAGAGATCGGTTAGCACGCACTTCGAAGGAGCTAGTACGCAGTACGAGGTTGAATTCGAGGAAGTTTTAGGGAGCCCGAGGGCCTAGAAAGTTTTTAGGGGCCTTATGCACAAGTTAGAGGATGAGAGAGCACCTTGAAGCGGAGAGAAGAGTGAATTCTAGCGTTCGGACCAGCATGTCACCCCGAACCCCATCCAGAACCGGTTTGGGGGGCGAACCGGTTCGCGGTACACCTCGAATCGGTTCGGGGTACCTGGCAGGTTCTTCTCCCCTTAATTCCAAATTCTTCCCCTTCCCTCCATTATTTTCCCCCTTCTCCCTCCTTCGTTTTTCCGCCCTCCAAATACTTCCCTCCTTCCCAAATTCACCCAATTCACTCCCTCCCTCCTCTCCTTCCCATTCCCCACCAAAACCTCACCCCTTCACACCTATAAATACCCCCCCACCCTTCCTCCATTTCTCACACCAAAACAATCTCCCTCACTCTCTTCTCTCCCATATCCTTTTCCCTCTCCCTCTCTCTTTCCTTCAAAATGCCGCGCCCTCGCCGCACCAATCCCCGCCCCAAGAAATATGATGATACCACCGTCCTTGATGATGCGGGTAAGGGGGTCTTTCGAAGTGTCCAAGAATGTCATTGGGCCGAGCAATACATCTTGGCTATGCGCCCCATTCACATCGAACGCTTCGTTGATTGGGGCCAACTTCCGGGCGATGTCACCGCCCTATTCGACCGCCGCGGGTGGTGCTCTTTCCTCGCCCCAACGAGCACTAACGTGTTTGACGCCGCCATTCACCAATTTTATGCGACCTTGGTTTGCAAATCCTCCACGCTTCACGAGGCATACCTTGACGGTATCACTATTCCCTTCTCGGTGGCCATCATCACACGCAAAATGCGTGCCAAAGGGGTGATCCTCCCCGTGCCCTTCCAATACCCCAACAATGGTACCCCCCACACCAAAGAAGAATGCATTGCACGCATGGCACCCGGGGTGGAATGGGTGCGCGAATCCTTTCCTATTGGTGGTTTGGCTGCTACGGTGCGCTTCACGCACCTCATTGCTTGTGGGGCCATCCACCAAACCACTAATGACTCAGTGGTCCGGTTACGTCACGCTAATTTCCTCTATTACTTTTTGGACCCCGAGAGCACCATCAACCTTGCCCACCTCTTCTAAGCGGATATCCTCAATGCTGCCTACGATGAATGGGGCAAAACTGCCCTACCTTACGCCTATTTCATCACGGAGCTATTGATGGAAGCTGGAGTGGATGACCCCGGACAATAAATTCGACTTCCTCGCCCCATTGGCGTCACGTCTACCACTCGAAGCGAACGCCAAATGCGCGTAGCTCACCCTGACCATCCCATTCTCGATGAGGATGTGGACGAGGAAGCTCATGATGCCCCGATGAGGGACGTCGACAAGGACGAGTTTGATGATGATGAGGAGGATTCCGATTTCGAGCCCCCGGGGGCAAACTTCGAGAGTCGCCTTTCGACGGTTGAATCCCGTCTCGACGGGTTCATCAACCAATACAATCAAGATCAAGCGGCTTACCGAAGGGACACCCGGATGATGTACCAACTCCAAGTCCACCTTCACCAACTCAACTTCGGCGGTCCTCTACCCCCCTTCTTTTATGACCCGTATGATCCAAATGCACCCGACACCTCCCACCCACCTCCACCATGACCTATGATTGTTTTTATATTTTGGTGTGGATGTCAGTTGTTGTAGGAATTTCACATTGCTCTCCCATTTCTTATGTAACACAGGCTTCTCATTGTTATTATACAAGCTTGCATTTTATCATATTTGTTTGTTTTATTTTTCCGCACTTATTAGTCGCTTTGAGTTAGATTTTCGTCCTTTTTGCTTGAGGACAATGCAAAAGTCTAAGTTAGGGGGGGTCACAAGTGCGTATTTCTAAAACTTCACAAATCTTCAAAATGCCCAAAATTTCCAAAAAAATCATAAAATTTTGAAAAATCCAAAAAATTTTTTTGTTCAAAATAAATAAAAATTGGAATTCAAATTTTTCAAAAATATCATTAAAAGTCAAATTGGAGTCTCAAATTGTAAACATCCAACATACACAAAGCCTAAATTGACCAAAGATGGAAATTGAGCGAAAATTGACGACTTAACGAATAAATGTGGAGATTAACAAACCCGGTGAGATTCGAGCCTATCACGTTTTGCGAGTTTTTAAATCAATCCGAGTTAATTGTTAACTCAAAGTTCTTTTTAGCGCTTAATAAGTTGTCAAGGATCTCAATCCTTTCATTTTGATCGATTTTGAAAAATGTGTGCAATATTGCCTTGAAAAACGTGCCAAATTAGTCTCTAAACCTAAATTCACCTCGAAACGCATATGATAACGCAATTGGCATTTTGGACAATGAAGTAGGCCCTCGTTTGTCACCCCAAAAATATTGGCCATAAAAACTCATGAAAAATCACTCTTTTTGCAACCCAATTTGAGCCGAATAATTTTCCTTTTCGTTTGACAACCTGAAAAACCCAAAATAACCGGAATTGCAAAAAAAAACGAGAGAATTTAGAATTTAAGTCCGAAAAATGCTCAACAAAAATAGCAAGAAAAGAAAAAAAAAATGAGCAATAGCCCGGAAAAAAGCACAAATGGACATCCTAAATAACTTTTCCAATTCCGAATTTCCCGACCATTTCCATGTTACCCAATATACCTTAAACCCCGAAAAAGTCCTAACCGAGTCCAAATTGCGAAATTGATTACTGCGTGGAGAGTTAAGACACCAAAAGATAATATAAGAGGCTAAGTGCGCAAAATAGAGGCAATGTTCCCGTTTTTAAAATCGTAATCCATTGATGAGATCCTATCACCATGAAATTTTCGTCTTTCTATTGTATGCGTGAATTTATTTCCCTTACATTTACTCTTTATATCACGCATACCGAGAGAATAGCCATAATCCGAGAGATTCGTTTGTGAGAGCGTTCCGTGAGAAATTTAAATCAAAACGAATTTTCGGATAAGTAACGTAATGATCAATCGGTGGAAATTGGCGGTTATATTTTCGGCTTCGCACACACAGTACGGTTTGAGACTCGTAAATATGACTTGATGATGACTATTTTCCAGAAAAGTTTGAATTGCACAATTTTTGCGTATTTTGAATTTTCTTTGAGTCGAATTTTGTGGGTATATTCACTGCAAACCCTCACGAGACACAACTCGTCCTACTAGGGTAACCTAAAGGTTTAAAGGCTTGTTGCATGCGCTAAATGCAATCGCTTGCCCGCGAAAGAGGTGCTCTATCCCAATAAAGTCTTTGAAGGATCCTTAACTCATACTTTCATTCTTTTACATTGCTCGGGATGGGCAAATTTCTAAGTTAGGGGGGTTTGATTGGGCATAAATATTGTATATTTAGTCCCCTAATTTCAGTATATTTGTGAACCCGAGTGATGTAACATATATATATTTGATGGAAATTATGCTACTAACCTTCGTTGGAGAGTATTTCGTGTTTCGTACTTCTCTTATTGGTTTTACAGGTTAATTATGCAAACAGTGCAAAAGAGGAAGCAAGACAATGCTAGAAAAGCTAAGAAGGCAAGTTCAAGGGCAATTTAGTAATTTTTCATCCCAATTCGGAAGGAGGAGTCAACTGGAAAGTTGAATAGATCGGAATAACGAGAACACTGGAAGAAACGACACCCAAATCCGAGCTACGGTTGATGAGTCATGCCCAGTTAAAGTTGAAGAAAAATCCAAGAAAGGAAGAAAAGAAAGCAAGAAAAAAATCTAAGTGTAGCACTCCAGGCCAGCACACATTCGCGAACCCAGGCCGAACCGGTTTGGGGGGAGAACCGGTTCGGGGTACATGCGAACCGATTCGGGGTCCCTGATGCACGAATTTGCTCCCCAAATCTGATTGGTTCCCAAGACTCCTTTTAGGTTAAAACTCTAAAAAATAGTAGGGAACGTATGCAACAACCTAGGGGCAGCCATTAGGGATATTTTTAGTCCGTTTTTGATAGAGGGAAAAAGAGAAGAACATCTAGGAACATCAAGGGAATTAATTTCTTCAAGATTTAATCATTACGGGTTTGTTTTTCAAGTTTTAATTCAAAGTTCAGAATTCTTGTCATTATTCTTGCATGTTTATTTTCTGTATTCGATTCAACTTATTATTGCGTTCATAATACGTATTTACATGCTTCAATCTAGTTTCATCATGAATTCTTCCACATGCAACGTTACTATTTCATGCGTTAGTCAGTTTAACATGTCCGGCTAGGGTTTAAAGGTTGGGATGCATGAACCCAACCTGATGTGTTAGTGCATGTGCATAACGTTAATCCGATGAATTTAACGATTGATTTTGATCGTATCGCGTAATTACATAATAATTTTCGATCTTTATATCTCGTTTACCTTTGGGTACGCGTGATGATTTAGAGTACAATTTGAGTGCAATTACCGCGATACCGATTTACTCATCCTCAGATTAGGTATGACGCGGGCTTGAACCTCGTATACATAATGCTTGGGAGTCCTAAATTCCGGGTCTGATTAATCGGATAAATTTATGATTGACATTGTTACTTCACTACACTAGGGTAGGGGGATTGCATTCCTATCCTGTTTTCTCATCATTTAAGTTTAAAAAGTTTTGATTCAATTTTTCATTCATAATTTAGGTACTTTAGTTAGTTGCATTTTTCATCATAATTTCATAATTGCAGTTAGCTTAGTCAATCCCAAAAACCAAATCAATTTTTCCTTTTCTTCTTAGAGTCGAAGTTAGGATTCCTCCGTCTTGTCCCGTCGTCACAACTCCGTTGTCCTTTTTCCCTGAGGATCGATACCCGACTTGTCGGATTATTACTTGAGCGGCAGGCTTGCACTTGAGCCTAGAGAGTACGCACTTTAGAGACACATTCTGAGTCGCGTCAGTGAGATTATTTTATATTTACAATTTCTACCAAATTTAAAATTGAATGTCCTCATCCTTTTGATGTTATATTTTTTTTTTATACATCATCATAATTTATGTAATATGAACTGAAACAATCCATCAAATTCATTTGAAATGTATATATATATATATATATATATATATATATATATATATATATATATATATATAGAGAGAGAGAGAGAGAGAGAGAGAGAGAGAGAGAGAGAGACACACATACTGAAGAAATCTCCGACGGGTGCTCATGACGGACCATTTTTTTAAATATAAAAAAAGTTTATTTTTTCTAAAATATATGTGTTATTTAAACATTTGAGGGACTTATAAAATATTTTTGACTCAAAATATACTTTTTTCCTATTTTAAAAAAAAATGGTCAATTATTAAAAATTCACATATAGTTGACCCATTTTTTAAAATAATAAAAAAAATACATTTTGAGTCAATTTTTTTACAAGACCACTTACATCTTTAAAAACACAAAAAAATATAATATTTTTTTGATATTTAAAAAAAAATTCTTCGTCACGGACACCTGTAAGAGTTCCTTTCTCTCTTTCCCTTTCTCTACAGAGAGAGGATCTCCAACATACCTCAAATAGAGGACAAAAAAAGGACCATATTATAAAAATAGTAAAAAAGAATATTTTGAGTTGATTTTACTTTGTATGGTGTTTAAACATTTCAACGAACCTACAAAAAAAATCAACTCAAAATGACTTTTTTTTGCTATTTTAAAAAATCGGTCAAATATATATCAGTTTTTAAGCTAATAAAAACATACATATATGGAGCAATTTTTTTAAAATAGAAAAAAAATCATTTTTACCTGATTGAGACTATTTTCTCATTGTCGTTTCACGAACGTATGGGTACCCATGACTCTCTCTCACACACACACAAACGCATACAAACAATGTCCTAACAAAGGCACCTGCATAAGTTTTATAGCATCTTTTCTCTATTTCATATTTCATACGATGATTTTACTTTATAAAAATACAAAAAATCATAACGATGTTTGTTGTTATTCTAAAATATTTTACGTATTATTGCTGGAGTATTTATAATTATTATTTCTTGTCAAGAGTTTGAATTTATGTATTTGCATGAGGATGGGGAAAATAACAGGCATGACACTATGAAATTGTATGATGGATCGGGCTGGACTACAACAGATCACGATTTTACATGCCTTTCTTTTGTCATTTATTATTTTTCGATTGCTCGGAGGTCTTCATTTAATTTGAATCTGTATTTTTTTATTATGTTTGATTATTAGACAACATTGTTATGATGTTAAGAGCATTAATGCAGGTGAATTTAATATTATTTTGTGTGAACTTTAGTTTAAGTGATTTATATATAATGGAGGGTAAAATTGCTGAAATTTGTGCTTCTTAGGCTCATTTATCAATTGTTATTTGATTATGGGTTGTGTCGTCAGTTGATTTCAATTCAAATTGTTACATGTATCTGATTAAAAGGTTGTGTAGTTTCATTTACTTATTTCATAAATAGAACTCTATATTTTGGATATGTTTTTTTTCCATAAAATTTTGTTCCGTTGGGAAATACAAGGTTTTAAAACCAACGATTTCCAGTCATTTTTCAATTTCTGAAATTTATAATCCTTTTCTTTAGCATCCTACATTTTCATCCACCATATACCGCAATTAGTAGAAAAAAATAAAGAGTAAGTGCTTTGTGAGAAATAATTAAAAGTTATTGTAAAAAAATTAAGCAACATATACAGAAGCTCTGGATAAATTTGTCCAAATTATTAGATCCCTAATATGGTCCACAAATAGGCTGAATCACTTCAATGTGGCATACTCAATGTAGCTTCCTTTGTCACCCTACGTACAAATTTGTAAAGCGTGCCCATTTCACTAACATATTTTGTGGGGTAAAATGTAAACAAAGGAAGCTAGATTGAATATAAAAAAACTAAACTACATAAAGTTTATCTAACGTTCTCTAAATTGTTCATTTGGTACAGAGAAACAACAAAAAAAAGGTCACACACACTTCATTTCTTGCTCCCTAAATTTCATGTGATTCAGTCCCACATACAAATTTGGTATGCACAAAACTACCTAAATTACCCTTTTGTGAAGTTCTTATAGACTACACTCTTATTTGCCTTCTTTCTATATACAGAGTGCCAAAAAAGGTCAAAAGCTACTAATGTCAATTTTAACTGTTGAGTAACTTTTTTGCTCCTTAATGAGCATATATCGGGCCCAGGTGGTGTACCACTAGCTGCATCATTATCTTCAAATTTCATATTAATTTTGCAGGTTACCTTTGGACTTGACCTTTCTGATGAAATAAAGAAATAATTTAGGACAAAGTGCATTGGTGCCAAGATTACTTTAGAATTTTGTAGGATGAAATTGATAATATAAAACTAATCGCAATGAAATAGTACTTATTACCAATAACACCACTTAAACTTTGCATAACATAGGAAAAGGAAAGACAGTGTCGTTCTGTGTTTTTTTATGAACTTATTAGCTTTTCATGAAAAATTTATTAGAAGAGACTATCAGAAAATTTTAAAGGGAGTTCTTCACCTACCACCTCTCTTTTACCAGACTAGCCTTCCAAGACACTCTCAAGTTTTGAGTTGCTTCCCTCTTTGGTTGCTTCAAGTGAACTGGGTTTGTCTGGTGTATCCCATTACAAGTGCTTCAGGATAAAAAGTACGGTACCATAATCTCTCCAATAGTTTCTGTAATGAAAAAAAAGTTAAAAGTAGAATGGATTATAATCTATTGATGATGTACGATAAAAAGAAGTTAATTTTTTTTAGCAACATTATTTGGCTGAAGTTATCAGAATATTAATATATGATTTACTGATGATGTATTATAATCTTTGGGTACCATTATGAGATTTATGAGCACTATCTATTAATAAGAAGTTTGTATAAGAAATTGTTTGAATATATTCAAACGATTGTTGGTCATATTTCTCTTTTTTGAGAAATCAAAGAATTCCATACAGGGGTTTCGTTAGGCTTGTTCATATGGTCCCTTATCATATAATGAACAACACAAATCAGAAGTAACTAGCTCAAGGTCATGAGAGCATGATGGCAGGTCAAAAGGTACATTGACTTGAAATCATGAAATCAATCCAACATTCACATGGCCTAGATGCTCATATGACCATGAACTAGCTTCTCATGTCACAAGACAACAGAAAATAGTATGGAGGATATTATCATCCATCTGGTAAGCCGTGTAACACCAACATTTTGAAAATAAAGACAAAAGAAGTAAAGGTTGTCTCATTGGACACCAATGTACAAAAACTTTGGATGGCTGAGGGGTTAGAAAAGGTTAAAGGCATAATCTATATAATGGTAATCGTAGGCTGCAGTATGTTTCAAGATGAGAGGACTAAAATAAATGGATAGAGCTAATTCCATTGTAAGATGCATGATATTATACAAAGGGTTTCCCTCTTGACAACAGCAATAGAGATAGTGTTCAATGCATTATGAACATGATCAGAGCCATCTTGGAAATGGAACACATTTTTTTTTTCCATTTCAGACACGTGGCAGAGAATGTGAACCATTGAAGGGGATCTTGCTACTTCGTTTGCTATATATTTCTCCTGTTCGAAATGTATTTCCTTCTGTAAGCATATTGCCCTCAGGATTTAGGCTTTTACGAGTCTTGGATCTAGATCATGTTCCAATTGCAAAATTTCCCGATGAATTTACCAAGTTTTTCAATTTAACGTACTTGAATAAGAGTTCTTTCACCTTTGAGATTAGTTTTTCAATTTAAGAAATAAAACCACCATTTACTATATGTAATTTGAAGAACTTGCAAAATTTATATTGTGGTGCACGATAAATAGATTTGTTGAAATTTTTTACAAATATGATCCAACTTAAGGAGTTGGGAATTTATAATGTGAGTGGAAGAAATGAGTATGACTTGTGCATCTCATTTCAAAGTATGAATCTTCTTTACAAGTTGTATGTATTGATTATGAGTACCCGAATTGATACAATCTCATCACCTCCGTCCAATGTGAAGGATCACTTTTAGTTGGAAAAGTGGAAAGGGTGCCATGGTGGTTTCAATTACTTTAATATCTCATTCGTTTGCAACTGCATGCTTGTAGATTGACAGATGATTCCCTTTCATACATCCAATTATTCCTACTTTGAAACATTTATGGCTTCATAATGCACATTTTGGCATTCAGTTACACTTTTATGAGGGCTTTAAGAGGCCTAAAATACTGACTATCAAAAGTTTTCCCCAATTTAATATGCTTATAATAGAAAGCAAAGTATTTCCACGAGTCAAGTTATTGCCTTCTCGGATGCATGGAATAGAAGAGGGTGCCTATTGGTATATACTATCTCACTGATCTGAAGGAATTGTAATTGGTTTTCGTTTCAAAAGAGCTGGTAGATAGAATACGTGGAAATGGGAGTGTAAATATCCTAAGAGTTCAACACATCCCTAATATCACCATCTATGATATGTTATGAAAGGTTGTCAAGATTCCTTATTTTCCTATTGTTTATGGTTTGAGAAATTTTTTATTCCCTTTTCAAAATCACCCATATGCAACAAGATGGACTCATATCAAATTTCTTAAATCACGACTTTCAATTCACAGTGTAGGTACTCGTCGCTCTCTCTCATACATGTTGTCCGCACAAAACACAGAAACATAAAACCCCCCTCACCCTAAGACACTGCGTAGCATCCTTTTCTTTATTTCATGTCACATACTTTCTTTTTTTGGGTTTGAGAAGATTGTTTTAATTTAAAATATAGAAAATTTTTGAAACATTGCTTGTTGTCGTTTTAAAATATCCGAGTCTCTGTTGCTAGAGGCTTCATAATAAGTATATTGTAATCAAGAAATTCACTTTATGTTTTACGTATTTGTCGGGGGTAGGAAAAATGAAAGGCGTGACGCTTGAAGCTTTGTAAAAGTATGATGATTCAGGTTAGATGCCTTTTTTTATCATTTATGTTTTGATGGCTTGGAGGACTTCATTTTGAATTTGCATATGTAATATCTTTGATAATTAGAGAACCCTGTTTAGATGCTAAAAATATTATTTCTCGTGAATTATGTTTCCTAGGCCCATTTATCAATTGTTAGATGAATGTGAGTTGATTGTTATTTATTTCAAAGGGTGTTATTTCTTGCAACTAATTCATCATTGGCGAAGAATTTGTTATTTTATTTACTTATTCCACATCAGAATGCATATTGAGAACACAATGCTTTAGTGGGAATGCCGCGTGGGTAGTCTTTTAACCTCGACAATTATTATTGCTTTCTGAAAAGCACTGAAGACCTGATCGAGTGGACAAGAACTCGACGTCGAGATATAGAGAGCTAAAATATAAAGAGATAGATATTTTTTTGCTTTAAGTAAAATTTTATGTTTGTTTGCAAATACATGATAGGAAAATGAAAAGAAATACGAATTTATGTGTATAGACTTGATGATGAGTGCAACTCTTGATAGGTGTCGTCCTTCACAATTTTTATTAGCCCTTAATGCCTGTGCACCTTATTGGGAACAACTTTATGACTGGATCATATTAACATATTCTAATTCTTATTAGTACATGTACTATTATCAAATAAATAAAAATAACTATGCTTTCAGGTCTTTATAGGTATTTACTCAAACTCTGGTATGTTAGTCTAGCCTATGCAGTCGGCTTATCCATTGAAATACTTTGACCACTCAATTATTGATGATTTAGTCCATTTCTCTTTCATTATACCCTGTGGGGCAATGACCTTTTCCTTTTAATTATGAAAATGAAAAAGGGAAAAAAGAACAAAATTTTAAAGGCCAAGAATAGTAAAAAAATAATTAGTCATAATTTATAATTTGGAATATTCAATCTATATAGGCTACAAATTCATCTTTTGTCCTAATATACTCTATAATAGTTCTCCGCCTATCGTCTTTGAAATGTGTTTGTTGATACATATTTATCTTCCATTGAGTTCATACGATTGCGTAGAGTGGAATGAATACCATGGAATTAAAGTAAAAAAGTTCATTGAATGAACATAATGAGTTCCATTACTCACATGAGGTTGTTAAGACATTCAGTTCTGATTTCTCATATGAGCATAATGGGTTCTGAATTCATGCTTGGGTCCCGTGTTTGTTAGATGGGAAGTATAATTTGAACCTATGAAGCACAGACACTTCGTTGGAGGTGACGTACCCGCATCTGACACTCTCGCGAGCACAACACCTGTACGACACTCCCCCGACACGTGTCCAACACGCCATGTGGAGTGTCGAATGGATTTAACATTTTTAAAAGTTGGGCACTTCACGTGTGTGTTGGTTGGAAAATTTATTCTTGAGAACCAAATGAAATTAAAGAGAATGTAAAATAAAGTAATGAATATAATTATGAAAAAATGGAGAAACTGATGTGAATAAGGGCTTTTTCGTCATTTTTATCATTTTTTAGTATTTCTTCTATTTTTAGTATTCATTGTATTTTTTCTTTTGTTTAGTATTTAGAGGAAGGAAGGTTAATTGGCACTTAAGGGGATAATTGTAATTAGACACTTAGCTTAGAGACCAAGCAACCTCCTTCCTATAAATACCCATATGTAGCCTCATTTGAGGCATTCTACAATTTTTGAGATATTGATATTAGAGAGAGTTTAGACGAGAGTTATTTTCTTCTTACTTCCATTTGATGTTTTTTTACGTCAATTGGTATCAGAGCCTCGTTGGTTCTACCCGTTGTTGTTGTTGTGTAGACAAAAAAAATTGTAAAGAACGCCAAATGGGACTGAGAAGAAGATACGCACCCATGGAGACTCATACCGATCATTTTGAGGAGGTTCTCAATCGGCTAATGGCTCAGATTGATGCCATTGGTGCTCCTCTACCACCATCAGAAACCACCATCGACCGCCCTCGCACCACCCCTACACCATCTCAAAACCCTAACCCTAGTTCTCCAATTTCTACCCACTCCACCCCCCTTCTTAAAAAAAATTAATCCAACAAACCCTAATGCCATATCTATCCCACCCAAGGCAGCCGATGGTGCCAACAGAGGTGGCGGACCTCCGGCTAGCCATCTTGAGAAAAATACGGCACCAGAAGATGGGTTTATAGGTAATACCGCTTCATCCCAAGGTCGGACCATCTTGGTGGTGGCCAAAGAAGGCCCATATGCCCCAATTGTAATCCCTCGGCAATCAAACAACCCCTCCAGCAGTCGCCAAGTGCAGATCATTACCGTCTAGTAGTTTTCAGCGATAAACGAACCCAACCAATTTCCAACCCATCAGATATGCTCCACCAGAGGTCGTACAACATCGATTGGAACTCCAAACCCTTCGCAGGTGCAAAACGCTCCAATCCGGAGCCCCAGTCTTCAGATTTGCTCTGCCGGAGCTCGTCCAGTACTGGCCGGCCAACCCCGCCCTTCTTCGAGTCAATCCGATCCTATAATGGCCGAAATGCACTCCCCAATGATCGCGAAAATCATCCGTAACCTCTGGCGTCCAATGAGGGCAGATCCAACTGTGACACCCCGCCTAATTAATCCCGGGTGATCAGTCCTAAATCAAGTTAGAAAAGGTTTCTCAGTTGGTCCATTCTTAGCATCACTGTCGTCTTTTTAAATTACTAACCACCTAAGTGAGAAAAGTAGACTGGTGCTAATTTTTATCTTTCAATTAATTAAATAAGCTCATGCGGAATATACAACAATACACAATCGCAGTAAATTAAAATGACCATCCACAATTAAAACACCTAACCGAATAAACCATCGGTCCAAATATCCAATACAAGTAAATATCAGAAAAACATCTCAACAAGTCTACTACTGATAAATGAACTGTGAGCGACAAGATCAGATAACTACTAGAGAGTCCCTACAAGAATGGAAGAAGGAGGCGTCTAGCAAAACCCCGCAACATCCACATGTGCTGCAGCAATGGATACCTGGAATAGAGTCAAGCTTGGCGCCCTTGTGGTTGGACACCTAAAAGGTTTTTAAATTTTTTATAGCAAGGGTTAGTACCCCAAAACATTTGAAAACATTTAACAAATGATTAACTTGCAGTAATAAATAAATATGCATGCTCTTCATATTTTAGTTAGTGCCGCACTCTCTTGAGGACTTCCTCACCCCTCCTCTAATGTGCACTACTAACGCTTCCATTTAATTTACTAGGTCCTATGCTCCTGACCCAATGATTATTTTTCTTTTTTAAAGCTTGAATATTACTTACTCTAACCGAGTATGCCTTAATTCATGATTTTTAAGTTATTATAAACGTCAACTTAATTGAATCATTACTCCTTTTAATTTAATATAACATTCACACCGGTTATACACCTAATACATTTTTCACTATGTATTAATTATCCCCTATATAATTATTTACCTAATTATATATTTAATCATATTACAGTATTCACAAACATACTGAAATAACATTTAAATACAAACTTTCGGCCGAGTAAGAATACTCACAAAATATAAGTTTTCCCAAGTGCTATCTCACTAGGTGTATTCACGTAACCTAGTTATCCAAATTAGATTCGCTCACTAACTTAGTTTAACATACGAATTGGAGGCGGTCATATTCCTTGCCTGAAAGTGAGATGCCCCTCACCCATATAACGGACGATATGACCTGGGATTATACTCGCCCTACTCCTCAAGCTAGGGGATTCATCCACTACGCACAACCTCCCCCTATAGAACTAGAGTATATAATAGTAATATTCAATCTCTAATATTAATGCACACACACTATATATATATACTATCACATACCGTATATATATATAAAAATAAAACGTCCCGGCTACACCATGTACTAAATCCGTAACACCAGCCTATTTAATTTATTAAGATTTTATGGTCCAACCCTGATTATTAATTAATTTTCACATTAATTAATTTAGTTACCTTTGGTGTCGCCCCCACCATAAATTTGGACTTACTCTCGTAGCCCGAAATAACCTGACTCGAGTTTAAATTCCCGACTCTCGAATTTAAAATCATGACGTGCCACCCAAAAATTTCCTCAAATCCTAATTAACTTTACTCATTATTAATTAGGTTTAGACTCATGTATTAATTTCCCATAATTAATAACATAAGGATTTATTATATAAATTTTTCTTTTATACACATAACTGGGCAGAATCGCCGAAATCTGCCGACCTTCGATCGATCGACCCCAGACCTTCGATCGATCGATCGAACAGGTCTTCGTCTTCTTCGCGAAGACAGAATCAGCCATGGACGGAAATTCTCAAACCCTAATTCCTTCTACCAGTAACCTCAAGCCCTCTTAGCATTAATACATGTTAGAAAGCTTATTAGGGTCCTCCAGAATGTCCACTAACATCATTAATTCGTCCATTAACTACAGTTTCTGGATTTGGGGAAAAATTCATCGTTAACCCTTAACCCATTTACATCCCAAATCCCTTCACCAAATTTGTTTCTAATTATCCAGATATCATCCTACCAGATACGTATCAGTTCATAATATCAGATTTCTACCAGAATTTTCATTAAAATTCGTAAATCAGATTATCACTTTTCAAAACCTCATGTTTATGCCATGAACACCCAAAATGAATTTTTGATCAAACACATCACATGAATATGAATTTCAAAACAGATTTAATACTATTGCAAGTTATCCACTTGCCTTAGGTTTCGTAGTGTCTGATTCGGAGATGAATTCCAAGGTTGAAGATGATCCTTGTTGGCTCTCTAGTGATCCCAAAATTGCCTTTAACTGCTATTAGGGTTCCTTAATCCAATTAGCCTTTTTCTAAAACTCTATCAGCCGTTATATCATTCCTCCAAATTCCTTAATTTACCTAAATCCCTTTTTTTGCCTAATGGGCCAAGCCCAAGTGACCCAAGTGACCCAAATGCCCCCGTATGGGCCCGGCTATGTCTAAAAACGCCCCGTGACCCGTTTACTACTCCGGGGTACACTTTTCCGACTATCTCGGCCCATTTGGACTCAACCGTACACTCAGAATTGGCATCCGAATTAATTTATAAAAATGTTAATCCCCTCACCCCTTTAGTCTATACCGATTCCCGATTGAGATAAGTGTCTACCCTGTCATTAATACTCGAAATGACTTAATTAAATAATTACTATTCACTTAGCAAATAACTTCTCGTAAATATTAACCATTTATTCCTCGATTAATATTTAAATAATATTTCCCTAATTAATTCAATTAAATTACGATTCACAAGTAATTTTAAATTCCCAAATTAATTAAATATTTAATGCATGAAAATGCGGGGTGTTACACCAACCCAGTTACAACCAACCGAAGGTGTTCAATGGTGTTCCGACCTTAATACGATGTTATATGTCTCCATAAAGGCCATTGATAAAGAGTTTGCACAAGAAACCCCAGGGTTTCAACTCCCCCACATCCAAGAAAGCATAAACACAAACCCTAGTCTCCACCAACGTACCCCTGCCCTCTAAAATCTTAAAAAATCACTCAAAAACCAACCATACCCACCCAACATATCAACACATCACCATGTATCCTCACCGCATCTTCCTCTACCCCGAATCCTTATTTCCTCTCACCCACCACCACAAAACCCCCATGACTACCCCTTACCTCCTATCTATATTTACCCTCGGCATCACACCCCCAAAACACCTCCAATCTCCCCATCTTCCCCCCATACCCCCTGCTCCATCCGATACCACACAACCTCACCTACCCCATTTTACCTTCCCTTCGGCCCCCACTTGTTCTCCACACTTCACCACCACCCGGTCACCTGACACATATACCCCACCATCATTCTACATGTGATGCCCGTTATGTTCATTCCGCATCTGTTGACTCCCATGAGTGGGTACGGGAGTGGGTTAGTCTTCCTCCACCTGTTGGACCACTCTCACCCCGACCCTACTCTCTCCCAGACATTGAGCCCCCTCCACCCACTGAGTGGCACACTGATATGTACCCTTTTGTCTCATTGAATCCGAAGGTCACTCCATAGGTGCCTATCACTGAGAGGCATTTCTTTTTGTGCTACCAAAGAGGGCACCTGATGGACCACTACCCTTACCGACAGCCTACGGTTCCTGCTCCACCTCATTCCCCACGTAAGGAGGGGCTGGGAATTTTTGAAACGATAACATGTTTATGGTAATAACCCGAAATGACCCGAAATGACACAATTAACTTGTATAGATTTAAGAGTACCCAAAACTTATACTTAAATCAAAACCAACACGACCCGAAAATAACACGACTAACCCGAATTGCCACCCTACTACCACCTTATATTACTCTGCCTCCATATGTACCTCTAGAGACACCACCACCAGCTCCTGATCCTCCTCATCCACCACTTCGGAGACCGCAACAGAGAGCCTAGATTGTTGAGCCTCCGCCAAGCGATGATGAGATTGATAAGGATGCCCTGGCCCTACAGGGAGGAGATGCGATCACACAGTTAGCCCTCTAGTTACTATCGAGGAGTATCCAGGGTGATATTCGGGTGGATGTCCCGATGTTCGATGGCCACCTTCATCCCTACGCTGTTATTGATTGGATTTTTATGATGGAGCGGATTTTTGAGTATAAATGGTTGACGGGTCGTCGATGTGTTCTGCTAGAAGCGACCAAGTTTTAGGGCTATGCCAGTGTTTAGTGGAAGGATTTGGAGCAGCAGCGTGTTCTTGAGGGCCTACCACTTGTCCAGTCCTGGGATGAGCTTCGAGCATAGTTGATGACTACTTTTCTTCCCGCAACCTGAGAGCGCGACCTCTTCCTCCGGGTACAGTCTCTTCGACAGGACACTTCAGTTTTAGACTACACGGAGTGCTTTCAAATTTTGTGTACTCGTGCCCATCTCGGTGAGAAAGAGGAGCAGAGGATTAGTCGTCATATCCATGGGCTGGAGAGTTATATTTAGTGGGATCTCACTTTATGTGATGTCACCTCCTTTGTGAAGGCGATCGAGTATGCCACTAAAGTATAGTCCTTCCATTAGACTGTCCGTCCACCTCGTGGACGCATAATTCCATCCACTCTCGCCCATTCAGGGTTTCTAGTTCTCCTATGGCCCTACAAACTTCATTTTCTCCGGCATCGATTGTTCCATCTCCTACACCCTCTCACCCGGTAACATTCAAATGTTACGATTGTGGAGTGATTGTCCATAGAGCTTCGGATTGTTACCTTCCCCATCGTCGTAATCTCCTAGCTTCGGGCGATCCTGAGTATCTTGAGGAGATGACAAAGATTCCACCCAATCCATCTCTCATTACGATCTCGATGGGGGCTTGGAAGGGCGTTCCTCTGAGTTCGAGGACGAAGTCTTTTGGGGGTAAAGTGATGTGAATAAGAGCATTTTCGTCATTTTTCTCAATTTTTAGTATTTCTTCTATTTTTAGTATTCATTGTATTTTTCCTTTTGTTTAGTATTTAGAGGAAGGAAGGTTAATTGGCACTTAAGAGCATAATTGTAATTAGATGCTTAGCTTGGAGGCCAAGAAAACCTCCTTCCTATAAATACCAATATGCAGCCTCATTTTTTAGATAGTGATATTAGAGAGAGTTTAGATGAGAGTTATTTTCTTCTTGATTCCATTTGACTTTTTTTTACGTCAAAAATGTTGTAGAAAGTGTGGTAATCTTGAAGTAAAAAACGGTTTGATCAAGTTAGCAGTTTAGTATATTTCTGCAAAGCTTGACGGTTGCATCCTCTACTATTTCTATGAACTCTTATTGCTTATACGAAACTTGTTACGAACAAATTTGCAACTGGTTCATATTATATATATATATATATATATATATATATATATATATTAAGATTCTTATTAGTAAAAAATACTAATAAATAGGAAAAAAAACTTTGTTTCAGGTGTTTCTAGGTATTTTGTCAAGCTTTAGGAGTGCAGTCTAATCTGATCCAGTTTGGCTTATGTGTTTAAATAATTTTTCATTATACCCTTTGGGATGATGACCTATTTCCATGAATGAGAAGATGAAAAAGGGATACAAAAGTTTAGAAGGATAAGAATAGTAGATTAGTATCTTTTGAAATAGTGTTCTCTGTAACAGTGCTATGCCTAAATCGTCTTTGAAATGTGTTTAGATCGTCAATATGTTTCTTACTAAACTCCACGGGATTGAGAAAAATATAATGAATTATCCAAATGTAAAAGAGTTCCATTGAGTAAATAGAATATCCATGACATAACAGTACAAAAAAATTGAAGTCCTATTTCTTATATTAAACTTTGAAGACGTACAGTTCTGATTTTCCTCTACATATAACTTTGTATTTTCTTTACATATTCCATTTTTCATATGTGCTATTGATGTCGGTGCCCAGGTCTAAGAATATTACTTAGGCGAAAACCCCACTATTATCATTGAATTAATTTTTATTGAAATGTTTGTGAAACAATAGGTTTCCTGTACAAACTCCAGAATGTTAGGCACTTAATTAGGTAAGGAGTACTATAGTAATACTCATTGTTTTGTAGAAAAAATAAATCAATACTCATTATTGTAATCTATTGGCTGAAGTACATATTTATTGATTTAGCTATAAGACCTTAAATTTTTGACACATTTAATTATGTTTTGTATTAATTAAAATATATTTAGATTAAAAAAACATTTTTGGAAACTTTACTAATGATAGTATTAATAGCTATTAGCCCTCTAATGACCTTTTCTAACTACATTAGTTGGTTTAAAAAAATCAAGATTCATATTGTGGTGAACTGTATTTAAAAAAATTAAAAATATATGAAGACAATCACTTTTGACTTTAGGAAATATTACATTTTCAATCATAAGTTAAAATTGGCATTCATCACTTATCCACCAAATTATATGTAATGGAGCTATTCCATAATAACACCCGGTATATGGTCTTCATCTAATTAATGAATAGAATTTTAAATTGATCATTTTCTCTTACCGATTGTATGTGTTAGAGGCATGTTTTTGGATTTCTTGGTCAAACCTTCTATTTTTAGTATCTTAAAATTGGTAAGAGGGAGAGGGATAATCCTATACAATTTAATTCTCTGTTTGATTTTTTATTGCCTACTTTAGAATTCTAGTTATAGCACCTATATTTATATACCCATGGAGAAAGAAAATCTTCAGGCAACCATTCTAACACCAAGAGATAGCAGGAGGAGGAGATAAAATCCTAAGTGAGAGATGTAAGTATAGACGAGGAAAAAGATATTAATATAAGCTAATGCATGCACATAAGCTATATTACTGTAAATAACTACGTCAAGCATCTTTGAGTGGAATCCTTTTGTTTTGTGGTACTATGCAATTTGAGGTAGGAGAGTTCTCTTGTTGAATTTATGTGTTCTCATATTCATCTTTGCTTATAATATATGTATTTTGTGATAATGTTCTTATGTGCCATTTGCATTATTTAAATATTTATATTCAAATGTGATCTCTTGATATACACATCCTTGTCATTGTGTACCGTGCATGCCCTTAGAAGTGGGACATTTCTAGAAATTCTGATTATTAGATTATAATTGGGATTATAAGCTTGGGTAGAGATGCGTGAAAATCGTGGTAGAATTTGATTAATACTATGGAATTTAGTATTATGAGAATTGATTTGTCGGATGTGAGGTAGATGCTAGGCATCCCTTAGCTGATCTCCCACTGGACAGAGTTGGCTTACCATGCTACGCATTGGTTTTGAGCCTTCGCGTATATGTATTTTGAATTATGTGTGCCGTTTGTGGAGACGGGAGGTACTCGCACAAGGGTCTCAACACCGAGACGCGAGGAGGTGATGCTGGTACCAGGGGTGAACACCGTGAACTAGTGGTTGGCTCTCACATTAAAGGATTAGGGTGGAGTTCTCACACTGTCCAACTAGGGTGAAGTGGGGATTTGGTTTTTGGTTTTTGGTTCTTGGTAAGTGTAGAAAAGCATGGTGAACTTATTTTAAGAATTGGATTATATGATATTTGTGGGATTTTAGTACAAGTGTCATATTGCATACAATTTATGTATTATGCACGCACGAATATATAAATTATTTTCTAGAAATTTTAATTCTTTATAATTGTTTAGTTGCAATTTTATAAATTATTTTGATTGGGACGATTTAGTTGCTATCGCCAATATTTTGGAAAAATGATTGCAACTTTATCCTAGTGTAATATTAATAGTTTTTATTTAGTTGCTCATAAATTTTGGGTCACTACATTAGCTGTAATACTGATATGTTTATTTGTATTTCCATAAATTTTATATGGCTAGAACATTTCCAGACATGTATTAAGAGTGGCAATGAACTGACATCACCTAATTTGGTTGTCATCACCAGAGTGTAAAGAAAAATGACAAGTTAAAACTATTGGTTCAATTCAGAGTGTATTACTCTCTTTTTTTACACTGAAAACCAACAAAACTAAACATCAATAGAGACAAATGACCCAAAGTCACAGATTACATAGTTTATATTTATCTTGTTAAAAAATAACTACAACAACCTTTCACTAAATATGTACTAGGGGACCATCAGAATCTCAGGCCCGACCTTTTTTTTATGAAAAACGAGCTTCATATATTGTATTAATAAAAAACTCAAATTAAGGGTGATAAAAGTACGCATATGGAGAGGATACCATATTAATTATTCATATCCCTTTAAAAATGCATAATTCATACCCTTATCCATATCTGCCCAGATGATAACTATCATTGTAAATTAACCTCCCGAATTCTTGAATTTTAAAAATATCCTTATGTGTTTACACATTGTAATATACTATGATGACCCTATCTATGGATGGGGGTAGCATTACAAAGTCCCACATCGCATGGGAAAGGGAAATAGGAGTGATATATATATATATATATATATATATATATATATATATATATATATATATATATGTAAGTACTGAAGTCTTACTAGTAACAAGGCATTTTAGTGCATTACGATCCATTAATAATAGAGACGTGAGGGCATGGGATGCGGTCCATTTGGCCCAAAGAGGATAATATTGTTAGTTTTGAGACTCGATTCGTTACATATACATATATTGTGTTCATTTAGTACTCATTTAATATTTAGTTAAATTGAAAAAAAAGGGTCCACATAATATTCTAAGTAAGATAAATTATATATTTTACTATAACTGACCACAAAAAATAGATAACCAAACTTCAAGAGAATATGCGAAAAATTGTAATCTCAAAGATAATATTTGGAATGAAAGCATATCCCCCCATCACGATCCACAATCGCAACATAATATCCTCAATAATATTCCTGTATATATCTCATGTTTTGTATTGCTTTTCTAGTCTTTAGGATCTAAACAATTTGTTTCCTTTTATGTGTATGTACAGTTTGTATAAATAGGTATATTAAATATCAATTCTGAGTGGTCCTCACACTTATTGTATCTCACCGATGGTTCATACGTTAGTTGGATGTCAACAATTCCTTATAGTATTTTGAGCATCTTTGAGCTCAAATTTAAGTGGGACCCACACCATGATAATTATGGGACCATATACGAACGCGTTCTCCTTCGCAAGGAGATTAACATATTATATTCACATGTCAAATTCCATTAAGTTATGAATGATAAATATGCCCCCAAAGTGACTCATAAAGTAATTAAAGTTAATGAATTGGGCATGTTTTTACTCTTGTCCCATATTGGAAGAGTAGTGGAAAATTAATGAGTTAATAAAACCCAAATGATGGACTAAGGCTTGGATGCCTTAAGGTATTCCAACTCTTTGAAGAGGAAATGACATTCACTAGGTATTGGTCCAAAAGCCCCGTGCCGTCCGTTCGTCCGTTACCACACAACCTCACCCACCCATAACCCCTGCTCCATCCGTTACCACACAACCTCACCCACCCCATTTTACCTTCCCCATGCTTCTGTCCCCACCTATTCTCCTCACTTCACCACCACCCGGTCACCCGACACATATACCCCACCATCATTCTACATGGGATACCCTTTCCGTTCATTCCGCACCTGTTGACTCCCATGAGCGGGTACGGGAGTGGGTTAGTCTTCCTCCACCCGACGGACCACTCTCACCCCGACCCCACTCTCTCCCAGACATTGAGCCCCTCTCCACCCACTGAGTGGCGCACCGATATGTCCCCTTTTGTCTCATTGAATCCGAAGGTCACTCCATAGGTACCTATCACTGAGAGGCATTTCTTTTTGTGCTTCCAGAGAGGGCACCTGATGGACCACTTCCCTTATCGACAGCCTACGATTCCTGCTCCACCTCATTCCCCACGTAGGGAGGCCATACCACCTTATATTCCTCCGCCTCCATCTGTCCCTCTAGAGACACCACCACCAGCTCCTGATCCTCCTCATCCACCACTTTGGAGACCGCGATAGAGTGCCCAGATTGTTTAGCCTCCGCCAGGTAATGATGAGCTTGATGAGGATGCCCTATCCCTATAGAGAGGAGATTCCATCACACAATTAGCCTTCCAGTTACTATCGAGGAGTATGTAAGGTGATATTTGGTTGGATGTCCCAATGTTCAATGGCCACCTTCAGCCCAACCCTGTTATTGTTTGACTTTCCGTAATGGAGCGGATTTTTTAGTATAAATGGCTGACGGGTCATCAATGTGTTCTGCTAGAAGCGACCAAGTTTCAGGGCTATGCCAGTTTTTGGTGGTATGATTTGGAGAAACGACGTGTTCTTGAGGGCCTACCATTTATCTAATCCCAGGCCGAGATCCGAGAACAGTTGGTGGCTATTTTTGTTCCCGCTACCTACAAGCACGGCCTCTTCCTCTGAGTACAGTCTCTCCGATAGGACACTTCAGTTTTTGACCACACGAAGCGCTTTCAACTTTTGTGTACTCGTGCCCATATCAGCGAGAGAGAGGAGTAGTGAATTAGTCGTTATATCCACGGACTAAAGAGTTATATTCAGTGGGATAAACCGGACATATGATTTGTGTGACATTAAAAGTTGGTATGAGATTGAGAAGTATACCGCTAATAAATTATGGTAATTACTAAGATGTGTGCATGTTTGGTATATATGATCTTATGTGTATGACATACCTACCATACTTGCTATCACGGGAGGTTTGCGTTCATTTAGGTCCATCTAATCTTTGTGTGCCTACGGGGGGATATAGATTGGTACCTCGAGAACATAGGTCAGAGAAGGACTTATTGGTAAGTTAATAAGTCTGCTGATCATGGGAGTGTAGGTATGTGCGTGACCCATGTGATGTGACTGTGTTCGCCTCCATTGTTTGTGATTTGCTATTATTTGATAACGATTCCTGAGATATTCGGAATGCATAATCCTTATGTACGTGATGTACCGGGATGGGATAGCAGAGTATGTGTGCACCACAGCTTAGTCTCGGGGTGCTTGTATTGTATATTCATGATGTGAATAATATACGGTTAAATGAAAAGACTTGTCATGTTTAATTGTGAGAATAATTATGGTAACGCATTGAGAAGATAAATAGGGGGATAACCTCTAGTAAATTTGTATTGCTAATAAAGGGGGATTCGAGAATTAAAGTAAAGCTCTCTATTTATTTGATTACGTTGGAACTTATAGTACGAATCGAGTAGAAAGGTTAGAAGTTATTTTGGTCTAGATAGGTATGAGAATCACTTGAATGGGTACGGTACGTTAGGAGTGCATAATTAGCCGAGAGGTGAGTATTTCATGTGAGTGTACGTCCTAACATGTATTTTGCATTCATTGTTTTAATGTTATTAAAGCACTTGCTATTTTTAAAATAATCTCCACTTTCGGGCTCTGACCCGTTTTCTTTCAAATCTATTTTTTTGTAAAAACCTTTTTAAGTGCCCAGCCACAAGGACACCATGCATAGGATTTCCATTCAGGTGACGAGCTGTAGCTGTTGTGGAAGTTACAGGGCCTTGATAATAGACGCCTCCTTTTCTAGTCTTGACTCCATATGCAGTTTCATCATTTGTAGGGCATGTCGCCCATTTCTTTTAGAGACATTTTATGTTCAGTCATTTAAACTTTGGTTTGTAATTAATACAGGACGCAGACTTGTTTCTTTTATTTCCGTATTTGGAATTGTTGTGAGGAGTATTTCCTCCAGACTCATTATTATTTGTTGATTACACTGTTGCTACTTTAGTGTAGTTCGTTATGTTATTCTTTTATATTTCACTTATTGCATGTTAATCAGATTTAATTTAAAATTTGACAACTTACTTTTTAAATACTAGGTGGTTAGTAATTATTAAAATGTTTTCGCCAGTGATGCTATTAACTGAACCAACTTGACATTTTGTATTAATTTAATAAAGGAGTAGCTACCCGGTATTTAATTAGTCGGGGTGTCACAGGTGGTATCAGAGCATCAGGTTCTAGTGTCCTTTAGGATCTGTACGGCTTATTATGTTTCCGCTGAGCTTTCTTTGATGTAGAGCCCTATATTTTAGGACTGTTGTATTCTTTTGTGTATGCTTCGCTCTTTAGCTATTTTGAGTTTATAACTGTGAACTTATAGACTTTAATTTTATTTCATATGCCTCCACGACGTGCACCACGGGTTCCTAGGAATGCACAGCCAGAGCCCCATCCAGCACCAGTACAGGGAACCATGAATGCCGCCGAGGTTGCAGCCATTGTGGCCCAAGCGGTAAATACCGCTCTAGCAGTTGTACAACAAGCACCACCCCAGGCGCCAGTAGCCATGCCAATTTAGGAACATGCATTCCCGTCTGCTTGGGAACGCGTACGTGATGCTTTTCAGAAAGCACATCCTCCGGAGTTCACAGGTAGCTCCGATGTTGTGGTTTCAAGTCAGTGGAGGAAAGATATTCAGAGGCACTTGAGGATGTATGAGTGCACCGATGTTCAGAAGCAGATACTAGCTACTTTCAATCTAGTTGGATCTGCATTGCAGTGGTGGGAGTCTATTACCACAGCAGAGGAGAGGGATACTCTCACGATACAGGAGTTTTAGGTGATGTTCGATCGCAAGTATTTTCCGTCAGCTGTTCACACGGAAATGAGGAGAAAGTTGATGAATCTCAGATAGGAGGGAAAGACCGTGGCCGAGTATGAGGCCGAATTCACTAATCTACTGAACATTGTTCCGGATGAAATACCGACAGAGGAGAAGAAGATCCAGAAGTTCACCGATGGATTGACTTGGAGGATCCGTCAGCATTTATTAGGGAATCTCTCGTTGGCCACTTATTCTGATGTGGTTAACACTGCACTACTACACTGCCAGGATCACCGCTTTCACATGTCTGAGAGCAAGAGGTCAGGAGAGTCTAGCCATCAGGGCAGGACTGGGGGAAACGGTGCTAGTGGGGCATAATCTGCTCAGGGAAAGAGGCAGGGTGACCAGGGTTCCCAGCAGGGGGATCATAAGAGATTCAGATCTGGAGGTTTTAGGAGTGGACAGGGAGGCTTCAGGCAGGGCCATCAGGGTCCGAACCACCATCAGGGCCAGCAGGGTCAGAATGGTCAACAGTAGTTTCAGCAGGGCCAGCATAGCCAGGGGAGGAATGGTAACGGCCACCAGGGCCGAGGGCAGTAGGGACAGCGAGGGGGAAACTTCTCGGGGAAGTGTTATGTGTGTGGAAAGACTGACCACAAATGCCAGGATTGTCCTGATAGGGGCAGGGCCCCACAGCAGCAGCAACAGGGTGCCCGACAGGAGCCGCAGAGGCCTATGTTTCCCGCCGCCCTCCCAGCACCGCCACAGATGGCAGCATTACCACCCATTCTAGCGGTCCCAGTTCAGCAGGGACAGCTTCAGTATGGGCGAGTGTATCAGCTCCAGCATGCCGCAGCCCTGCAGGATTCACCAGCCATTGAGGGTATGTTCTTTATTCAGGGGACTATGGGGGCGTATTTTATTTGACACGGGGGCTACACATTGTTTCATTGCTATGAGATTTGCACGTACCATTGGGTTGTTAGACACCATCGAGAGTACGGTTACTTATGTAGATTCACCGTTGAGTAGGGGTTACGTGATTTCCCTTGTATGTAGAGGTATGGGTATAGAGATCGGGAGGCTTACTTTACCCGCGGATATGTTAGTATTAGAGATGACCGAGTATGATGCCATTATTGGTATGGATTGGCTAGTTGCGTGCTGAGCCATGATTGACTGTTTTAATAGGAGTATTATCTTTGCCATTCTCGGGTAGGAGATGTT
Source organism: Sambucus nigra (assembly GCA_949130495.1). Lineage (NCBI taxonomy): Eukaryota > Viridiplantae > Streptophyta > Magnoliopsida > Dipsacales > Adoxaceae > Sambucus > Sambucus nigra. The sequence continues at coordinate 96,151 of CASBWL010000019.1, read as the reverse complement.
TTTAGTGGCGATGCCTCGCCCTGAGGGAGGATGGTCCACTGACTTGTACTATATAGAGGAGGAGACCTCTAAGGAAGTGGTGATACCACTTGATGCGATTTCGGTTGTCCGAGAGTTTGTCGATGTATTTGAGGATATACCTGGACTACCTCCGAGTAGAGAGATAGATTTTGTGATCGACTTGACGCCGGGCACTCGGCCTATTGCCCGCGCACCTTACCGTATGGCTCTAGCTGAGATGAGAGAGTTACGGGATCAGATTGAGCATTTGTTGGGTCAGAGGTTTATCCGGAGGAGTACTTCATCGTGGGGAGATCCCGTGTTATTCGTAAAGAAGAGGGATGGATAGTTGAGGTTGTGTGTACATTATCGGGAGTTGAATAAGGTCACGATACAGAATAAGTATCCGTTGCCCCGAATCGATGACCTATTCGACCAGCTGAGAGGAGCTTCTTTCTTCTCAAAGATTGATTTGCGGTCAGGATACCATCAGTTGCGTATCAGGGAGGAGGACGTCTCGAAGACTGCTTTCTTAACGAGATATGGTTACTACGAGTTTCGGGTTATGCCTTTTGGTTTGACCAATGCTCCAGCCGTGTTTATGGACTTGATGAATAGGGTGTTCAGAGAGTTCCTAGATCAGTTCGTCATTGTCTTCATTAATGACATTCTGGTCTACTCCCAGACAGAAGAGGAGCACGCCGAGCATTTAAGGCAGGTTTTACAGACACTACCTCAAAACAAGTTGTATGGAAAGTATGAGAAGTGCGGGTTTTGGCTGAAGGAGGTTAAGTTTTTGGGGCATATTATTTCTGACAGGAGGATATCTGTTGATCCGAGGAAGGTATCCGTGGTGAGGGAGTGGGGACAGCCCACGACACCGACTGAGATCCGTAGTTTCTTGGGCCTAGCAGGATACTACGGGAGGTTTATTCGGGGTTTCTAAAAAATAGTGGGTCCTTTGACACATCTGACTCGTAAAGGGGTGCCGTTAATTTGGAGTGATGCCTGTCAGTTGGCATTCAATAAGTTGAAGGACAAGTTAACCTCAGCACCTGTGTTAGCATTGCCGAGACCGGGAGTTGAGTATCTAGTTTACACCGATGCGTCCTTACAAGGACTTGGAGGTGTACTGCAGCAGGAGAATCAGGCCGTAGCTTATGCTTCCCGTAAGCTTAAGCCTCACTAGAAGAATTACCCCACCCATGACATGGAGTTAGCGGCAGTTGTATTTGCCCTTCGGATTTGGAGACATTATCTTCTTGGGGAGAAGTTTCGATTGTTCACGGACCACAAGTCCCTACAGTACCTATTCACGCAGAAGGAGTTGAATATGCGGCAATGGAGGTGGCTTGAGTTTGTGAAGGATTATCAGTTTGATATCCAATATCACCCGGGGAAGGCTAACGTGGTAGCAGACGCGTTAAGCTGTAGGCCAGTAGATGAGGTGGCAGGGGTGTGGAAGGCAAAGTGGAAGGAGTTGGGACACCAGGATGCAGTGGCCCGATCGTTCATGTCTGTGATGACTGTTACACCGCAGATTGTCATGAAGGTGGTAAAGGCACAGGCAAATGACTCGTTCTGTCAGGAGCAGATAGTTCGATTACTAGCAGAGGGAGCCGAGTCCTATACCGTTAGCTTAGACGGGGGATTACGCTTCAATAGGATACTGGTAGTTTCGGAAGGGGAGGAATTGAGACACAAGGTGATGGCAGAGTCGCACGGCTCACGGTTTGCGGTACATCCCGGTTGGGACAAAATGTACCAAGACATGAGACGTCAGTATTGGTGGAGTGGGATGAAGAGAGATATTGCCGTGTTTGTTTCTAAATGCGCCACTTGTCAGCTGGTAAAAGTGGATCATCAGAGACCGGCAGGACTTCTACAGCCATTTGAGGTCCCGATGTGGATATGGGAGAGCATATCCATGGACTTTATCACGGGGTTACCTACGTCACAGAGGGGTCACTACTCTATTTGGGTAATTGTGAACAGGTTGACCAAAGTCGCTCATTTTCTACCCGTAAGGACAGACTACACTATGGGACAGTATGCCCAGATTTTTATTGCAGAAATAGTGAGACTTCACGGTGTGCCCCTAAATATCGTGTCTGACCGAGACAAGATATTTATTTCGCGGTTTTGGGAGAGTTTTCAGGAGGCCATGGGCACGAAATTGCAGTTGAGTATGGCTTATCATCCGCATACCGATGGGCAAACCGAGCGTACAAATCAGATGTTGGAGGACATGTTGCGTATGTGCATCATTGATTTTGCGGGTGGATGGGAGCAGTATCTTCCACTGGTAGAGTTTGCTTACAACAACTCCTACCAGTTCACCATTGGCATGGATCCATTTGAGGCGTTGTATGGTAGACCTTGTCGTTCCCCAGCATGTTGGTTGGAGGTAGGGGACAATAAACTACTTGGGTCGGAAGTGATTCAGGATACTTCGGCACTGATAGAATTGATACGGAGTCGCATTCGGGTAGCTCAGGATTGGCAGAAGAGCTAAGCTGATGCGAAGAGGTTCTTCAGGGAGTTCCAAGTGGGGGTCCAGGTTTTACTCAGAGTATCTCCTATGAAGGGGATTATGCGATTTGGGAAGAAGGGGAAGTTGGCACCGAGATATGTGGGGCCATTTCCTATCATCGAGCGGATTGGGTCTGTTGCATATAGACTTGGGTTACCAGAGCATTTACATCGGATTCATGATGTGTTTCATATTTCCTCGCTAAGTAAATATCTTAGAGACGATTTGTCTCATTCTCACATTGCTTTGGAGGACATCGATCTCCAGCCTGATAGCTCCTACGAGGAGGGGCCGATTGCTATTTTGAACCGAAGTGAGCGAAAACTGCGGTCAAAGATAGTCCTGTTAGTACATGTTCAGTGGCGGCATCATAATGCCGAGGAGTCCACATGGGAGCGCGAGGATGAGATGCGAGAACGTTATCCAGAGTTGTTTTTACCCGGTAGTTTTTTAGTTTCGAATTTCGGGACGAAATTCTGTTATTAGGGGGGAAGTATGTAATACCCCGTACTTTTATTGATATTTATTTATGGAATTAATTAAATTAAATGTGAATTAATTGAGAATTAATCCGGATAATATACTGACGAGATGTGAGTTGGTATTTGATTATAATGTGTGTATATGGCAGTATATGAATATTGAGGATATTAAAATTGTCGCGAGATTGAAGTACGACAATTTGGGAAATTTTGTTGGGACGCGCGTGACAGTCGCGTCTGGAACGTAATTATTTTAATTAAAAAATGAATTTTATTTTTATCAACCGTATGGTCATTTTGAGTGCGCCAACGTGTCCGGAAGGGTCGAAATAGTCAGAAAACACTAGTCGGGGGTTTAGTTTGGGTCCCGGTGCATTTTTAGGCCATACCGGCAACTTAAAAGGGTATTTTGGTAATTTTGGAATTAAAAATAGGGAATTTAATAACCCACTAACCCATTTCCAGCACTTAAGGGATTAGAGGGCAATGGGAGTTAGAGGAGGAAGTTAGAAAAGTTTCTAAAGAGAAAACCTTAACCTCCATCTTCAACCTTCAACCTTGGGAAAGAAAGAGAGAGAGCAACCTTCATCAATTCAACAGCAAATTCAGAGAATAATCTGAGGCAAGTGGTTTAATTACGTTAATTTCAAGCGAATGCTTCTTTCATGCTTAGAAATTGATATAATTGCATTGTATTGGGAGACTTATAAAAACCCATGAAATTGGAGTTATAAATTCAGATTTTGATATAGGGATGCATGTAGAATTGTTATTGGGTGATTATCCTAAAAGAATTACGACTTTTGATGTTACAAAAATGGATTTATTTATGGAAATTGATGACTTTAAATTTCTAGGGTTCATGTTCATAAGGTTTGGGAAAAATTAGGGAGTTATGATCATTAGATGATGTTTAGGAAGATTTGGTCTATATAAATGTTAAATTATGACCTACGAATGTTTAGTGATGATTAGAAACCTTAATATACTATTGGGACAATTTTTAGATGAGATTAGAGGTGAAGAAAATTGAGAAAAACGAGATAGGAAATTCTGGGCTCGAAACTGGCATCTCGTTAGAAGACCTGCCCAGGTCATTCGAACGAGCTCGTTCGAACGAGCTTCTAATGAGGTGACAGTTTGCCTTCTAACGAGTTGGATGTTTGTTCGATGCCTTTCGTTCGAACGAGACTTCTAACGAGTTGACAGAATGGCCTTTTTGGCCTGATTTGATCTTTGGAGATTCGAAACCTTGTATAATTGATGAGATAACATTCCCTTGTTAACTAATTGTTATAGTTGAGAGATTTGGGTTATATTGATGAATAAAATATATAAGAGTGGTTCGAACCAAATAGTAATTGTGGATTAGGACGTGAGTGACTAATCACGATGCGAGAATAAATGATGACTTAAATACATATAAACCGGACATATGATTAGTGTGCCATTAAAAGTTGGTATGAGAATGAGAAGTATACCGCTAATAAATTATGGTAATTACTAAGATGTGTGCATGCTTGGTATATATGATCTTATCTGTATGACATACCTACCATACTTGCTATCACGGGAGGTTTGCGTTCGTTTAGGTCCATCTAATCTTTGTGTGCCTACGGGGGGGATATAGATTGGTACCTCGAGAACATAGGTCAGAGAAGGACTTATTGGGAAGTTAATAAGTCTGCTGATCATGGGAGCGTAGGTATGTGCGTGACCCATGTGATGTGACTGTGTTCGCCTCCATTGTTTATGATTTGCTATTATCTGATAACGATTCTTGAGAGATTCGGAATGCGTAATCCTTATGTACGTGATGTACCGGGATGGGATAGCAGAGTATGTGTGCACCGCAGCTTAGTCTCGGGGTGCTTGTATTGTATATTCATGATGTGAATAATATACGGTTAAATGAAAAAACTTTTCATGTTTAATTGTGAGAATAATTATGGTAACGCATTGAGAAGATAAATAGGGGGATAACCTCCAGTAAATTTATATTGCTAATAAAGGGGAATTTGAGAATTAAAGTAAAGCTCTCTATTTATTTGATAACGTTGGAACTTATAGTACGAATCGAGTAGAAAGGTTAGAAGTTATTTTGGTCTAGATAGGTATGAGAATCACTTGAATGGGTACGGTACGTTAGGAGTGCACAATTAGCCGAGAGGTGAGTATTTCATGTGAGTGTACGTCCTAACATGTATTTTGCATTCATTGTTTTAATGTTATTAAAGCACTTGTTGTTTTTAAAATAATCTCCACTTTCGGGCTCTGACCCGTTTGCTTTCAAATCTATTTTTTTGTAAAAGCCTTTTTAGGTGCCCAGCCACAAGGACACCATGCATAGGATTTCCATTCAGGTGACGAGCTGTAGCTGTTGTGGAAGTCACAGGGCCTTGATAATAGACGCCTCCTTTTCTAGTCTTGACTCCATATGCAGTTTCATCATTTGTAGGGCATGTCGCCCATTTCTTTTAGAGACATTTTATGTTCAGTCATTTAGACTTTGGTTTGTAATTAATACATGACGCAAACTTGTTTCTTTTATTTCCGTATTTGGAATTGTTGTGAGGAGTATTTCCTCCAGACTCATTATTATTTGTTGATTACACTGTTGCTACTTTATTGTAGTTGGTTATGTCATTCTTTTATATTTCACTTATTGCATGTTAATCAGATTTAATTTAAAATTTGACAACTTACTTTTTAAATACTAGGTGGTTAGTAATTATTAAAATGTTTTCGCCAGTGATGCTATTAACTGAACCAACTTGACATTTTGTATTAATTTAATAAAGGAGTAGCTACCCGGTATTTAATTAGTCGGGGTGTCACATAGAGTAGCATTTGTGTGTGACATATCACCTGCAGACTGATGGGAAAATGGAGAGGGTGAATAATATATTAAAGGATATGTTGAGTATATGTATTATAGATTTCAAAGGTAATTAGGAGTAGTACTCGTCATTGGTAGAGTTTGTTTATAATAAGTTGTGCCAGTTTACTGTTGGCATGGCACCTTTCGAGGCTTTGTATGGGAGACCTTGTCATTGCCCCGCATAATGGTTAAAGGTGGGGGATAACAAGCTTCTCGGGTCAGACTTGATTCAGTACACTTTGGTAAATATTGAGTTGATCAAGAGCTATATTTGGGTAGCTAGAGACCATTAGAAGAGTTACGTCGATGCAAATCGGAGACCTTTGGAGTTTGACGTGGGTGATCAGGCGTTATTGTGGTTATATGAAGGTAATGATGGGGTTCAAAAAGAAGGGGAAGTTGGCACTTAGTTCCATATAGGCTTGTCTTACCAGAGCCTTTACGATGAATTCATGATGTTTTTCATGTGTTGTCATTGAGGAGGTACCTTAGGGACGAGTTGGCATGTTTTCATATCATGCTAGAGGAGATAGAGTTACAGCTTAATATTACTTATGAGGAGAGGCCTATTACCATCTTGGATCGTAAGGAGCGAAAGTATCCGGAGCTTGAGGATGACATGCGAAAAAAGTATTTGGAGCTTTTTATATCAGTTACGTTCGAATTTTGGAGAAGAACTCCATTATTAGGGGGAGAATGTAATAGCCCAAACTTTTAAGGGAATATTAATTCCACATGTGCATTAAATTATAAATTTGATTGTGAAATTAAATTGGTGTTGATAAATATCAATTCGCAAGTTTTAGATTAATATTTATGAATAAAAATATTTACTTGTGTGTAATAAGTAAATAGTAATGTGATAATTTTTATTACGTCATTAGTGAGTAAAAGAGATGGATTTATTGACGACACATTCGAGACACACATGTAAGGTATGATTGCATTTTTTAGTTCGGTAATTCGGATGACCTTTTTGAATGCACCGGGGATCCAAAACGGGTAAAAATAGTCCAGAATAGGTAACCGGGTGCCATCGACTTGGGGCGAGGGCGTCATTGTACCCTCTAGGGCATCTATCCGAACCCTCCAGTGCAGAAATTTTCTTCTTCACATGAAGAGCTATCTGCGAATCTCTCCCTAAGTTTTAGGGACATCCCCATTAAAATTTATACCAAAATATAGCTATGTAGTCTTATATCCTATTAGCATTTCCATCTTCCATTTTCTTTCTCTTTGAAGAAATTGGAATATTACTTGATGATGATGAAGAAACAACACCATAAATAATTTCATCAGGCTTTTGCAATAAAAGCAATGACTTTGTTGACTCTATAACCTGGATATACATGAAAATTCAGTTTGAGCATTCGAAAACTTGATCAGAAGGTGCATAAATGAGTAAGGCAAAAAAGATAATGCTGAGGCCCGGTTTGGTCCAAAGGTGAAATATTATTTAGCTGAGTGAAAAGTAAAACGGTGAAACTATTTTTAACTATTTGGAGTTATAATTTAGTCATATAAAATCATTAATAGTGTACATGCCATAATTTTGATAACGAAATTCAGCTAATACTTTTCAACATTTACTGCGCCGATACGAAAATCATTTCACTCCAAACTAATAGAACTTGAAAATACTTTTACCTGATACAAAATGATGTTTATAGCAGCTGAAAACTGATTGTCAAGTATTTTTTAGCCTACCAAAAGTGTCAACTCCTATATATACTTGATATTGTCTTTAGAAAAACCATTTCTGTCATTCATATCATATAAAAGGCTAAAAAGGCATTTCATAGGAACAACCTGATCCAAGTTAAAACTGTGGGGTATCAATACACTTCGCATCATTTAAAAGACTTGTGAAAATAACTTCTCATATTAGTAAAAAAAATACAGCATGGAAATAAGGTCGGTAATGAACAAACAAAACATTAAATACGGTCATTTACAAAGTAATCATATCTAAATAATATCACTTATGACGGCATGATAACTGATGAACAACAAATCAACGTTAAATATAGATAGAGATGGTAGTGAAAATGTTTGAAAAGAGGTTGACGTTTCATAAAATCTTATTACTGTTACAAATCACTTTGAGTAGCCTTCATATATATTGTATATCTAAATTGATTATTCTCGCATTGATGACAAAGAGAATAGAGAAAATTCAAACAAGCATTTTCTTTGGGTTGAGTAGAATGAAGTGTGTGTGTGTTGGGGGGGGGGGGGGGTATTGCTTAGTGAACATTTTCAACACAAGTTACACACTATAGTGGGGTTTCAATTAAAAGTTTATATAGGATTCATGACATATCATGAACCTGTGTGAAGAAATTTTATGCTAACAATGCATGGGATTACAAAAGAGGTGAATTCCACATTGGTCGTTTAAAAGGCATATAGAAAGTATGGTCATTGTTAAGGATTGAAATGTAAAATTAACACAATTGTAAGTAAGAATTGTCTTCTCTTTTCTTTTTTTGTGAGGGTCGGGCGGGGATGGGGGGATGGATAATCACACCTTCAAGCTCGAAAGAGGTATTTTAATGAGAAACCTAAAATAAGGATAACCACAAAAGCCAAACATGATGAATTCAAATTGTGATTCACATTATAAAAAATATAAGATTCTTAAACTACACAGACATGCATAAAATATTGACTTTTTCCCATCCATGGAAAAGTGAAAAGCACATGATGCCAAGGGACTAATAATTTCAATGGAACATAATTGGGGAACATCCTATGACTCAATATAGCAAACAAGGTTGCTTCTTCCATTGAAATGTTTTACTAGTGAGAACATCAATTCATATATACTCTCAGATCCAAAGCTCTCAATACCAGAAGATTAAAAATTCAAAAATATGGATAACAATGCATTATTATTCAAAGCGAATAGACAAGATTAATTATCTTCCAACTGGTAAAAACTATAAGAAAAAAATTAAGCATGAATATTTATATCCAAATCAACAAAAGATAAGAAACATACACATTAATTTTAATGATTACTTAGGTGCCTTTTTTTATTTTTTTAAGAATTGACTAAATTCACTCTGAATGTTTAAAGTTGTGAGTAAAATTTAGCTACAAAAAGTCTAAAGTCTTACAAAATTGAAAAGACAACTTGGTTTATATACAATAATTAGCAATGTACTCTCATAAAAATGACCTTAAAATAATATATAAGAATGTAACATAAATTTTTCATATCCATAATCATTAAGTAGAACTTGAGATCAAATAGTTCCACAAAATTGGAATTTGAAAACCTAGACAATATATTTAGTGTGTAGTGAATATCTCAAACATTCTTTTCTATTGAAACTGAGAAGATAGGAGGCTTGTTGGCTGAATTATAGCCTACCATAATGAGTATAATCATCAGTAAGATAGTTAACCCACCTGTCAAAATAATGTTCCCATGCATTGTTAGTAACTAGCAATGGGTTTTTAGAAATAGAACCATCTATAGATAAATTGATATATATATATATATATATATATATATATATATATATATATATATATATATATATATATATATATATATATATATATATATATATATAATAAAGGAGGAGGGGGGTTTTAGCTCCCTCAACTAACGACTAAGATTACATCTTGGAGGATTTGGTCTTTATCAACTGATGGCTGAGATTGAATCTGATGACATTTGATCTCCCCAAATTAACGGTTAAGATATGCCCAAACGCATCTGTTCAATTTGACACTTTGTCCTCGAGCCTCTCAATATGTTCCATCTCACCCACTACCTTACACGATGCTACTACACTCTTCAATATCTCACCCACTCCCTATACCTTCTTCTTTCTCAAGTCCATCACACAACCACTCAAAGGGTTTCTTTTTCAAGCCCCTCCCCTGTCGTCCCCCCTCCCCCCACCGGACCAACCCCCTCCTATCGTCCCCACAACCCCTATTGTCCCCCTTACCCCCCACCGGACCAACAACTCCTGTCGTCCCCCCTTCCCCCCACCGGTCCAACCCCTCTGTCGTCCTCAAAACCCCTGTCATCCCCCTTCCCCCCACCGGACCAACCCCATGGTCAAAGCTAGGATTTATACTGGTCACCATCGGAGGCATGGAGAAGGAACCCCTCCCCCAACTCCTGATCATTATACCGGTCACCACCGGAGGCACGAAGAAGGAACCCCTCCCCCCTATGTAAGAGAGAGAGAACTGCTGGTCAAAGCTGCCGATCAAAACTGCCGGTCAAAGCTGTCATCCTCCCTTCTCCCTTACCTTTATCCTCGAAACACGCAAACTCTCTCTTTCTCTCTCCCCACTTTTCCATCGTTAACGAGCTTTTGTTTTGGTTCTCTCCCTCTTTCTCAATTCAATACCCTGTTAAAAAGAAAAAAATATTAATATTTGTTTTGGTTCTCTCCCTCTTTCTCAATTCGTTGGCCTTCTCTTTCTCTGTTAGTTTTGTGCAAAGAAAATTCTATGTATGGCTTCCAATCTAAGGGTCGACCCGTTAACTCTAATCAACATAAGAAATTACCCGGGGCATCGAATAGGATAGACGAGGTGTCACTGCCCCTTCCCTGTCTCGGAGTAAGTTAGGGTTTGTTTATTGGTCGTATTTATGAAGTTGGGGTTTTTTTTGTTTGTTTTAATTTTTTGTTTTTGTCATTTTCAGTTCTGGATTTTTATGTGGACTCCGGTGAGGATATTTTTTTTTGGGTTTTCCACAGGTAATTTTGCATATTTTTGTATGAGTTTGATATAGTATTTTTGTATGAGTTCTGGGCTATATCGACTCTGATGTAGTTTCAAATTTTTTGGGTTTTTTGTCCATTCCTGGGAGGACTCAAAATTTCTAGGTTTTTTTACAGGGTTGTGGCTGCAGTTTGCACTGTTACTCTCTAGCACTGTTACTAATTTAAAGGGACTTTGTTTGTATGTGGATTGATTTGTATGTTTCTTTAGTAACTAATGTTTAAAGTGTCTTTCTTTGTACAGGTTTTACCTAAGGCTGAATTAGTTGGTGTTAGCTTCATCAACATCATGTGAATTGAGTTCTACAGGAAGAACGGAAGAAAGAAAACACCCTATGTGAGTGCATTTGTATCTGTAATGTATGTGTAGTTCTCTGTTTTCTTATTTTCTTTCGGGGGACCTAAGTATGTATTTATACCAATACAAAAGAAACACTTTGGGCTTTGTGTAAATCTCCAGATTGAGGTATAAGAACTCTTGACTGTGAGCAGATGCTTTGCGCTCGACACTGAGAAAAATAATTAGACTTTTGTGGTTTTCAAAAGTTTTATTTATTTATTTATTGAGGTAATAAATAATAATTTTTTGTTTGACCATCTTATTGATTTGTTTGATTTTACAAACACAAGCAAGTGTTTTTTAAAGCTAATTATTCACGTTTCTGGTGGTTCTCAAGTGCAGCAAGCTTTATACATCAACAGTTCGTCCTGCAAGCTTTTTACATCAGTTTTCGGTATTTTGCTTGCTTTGTAAAAAAATTCATTCATGTGGTCGATGTAACTTATTTTTCAAATATTTTTATACAATTACAATTAAATAAATATCATTGATGTGCTATTATTTTTTATTTTTTTAATGTACAGTCCAATTTTTGTTGTTTAATATTCTTTTCCTTATTTTTTTCAGTTTTTTGATTTTTTTAAATGTGTACCAAACTCAAAACTCAAACCGGTATTTATTATGTTTAATTTTATTCAAAAATTAGTTGTAAAATGAACTTTTTACCTTATTTACTTGGGAGATATTGTTGATGATCTTATCGAAAGTAGTATGACAGTATCATTGTCAAATTAATTTAAGGATGAAAGCGCATTACCATTGTTTGACGTCAAAGGTGCAATAGGACAAAAGGTTGAATGGACATCAATTCAAAAGTAATTAGAAGAGTGTTAAAAGGGTTGAAGACATTTTTTTGGTCTTTCTTTACATTTACAGTTCAGATGGTAATTACTCATTTAAAAAAAAGTTTTGTTCTAAATGATTGGATATCAATATCTGAGGTTTTAATGTGTACTTTTAGTTAATATTTTTTTGATATAACAGTTTACCAATAATGCCCTAAATAATAATTTTTTTGTTAAAATAAATTATACTTTTGTTTTACCGATAATACCCTAAACATTTGTTTTAGTCAAATACTAAAATGTTTTTAAGCCATTTTCACACAATACACATTGGATGTTTGACTCGACCAATTGTGAATAATTTTTGCTTTTTTGATAAAATATAACATTCATTTAAGTGCGTATTAAATGAAATAAATTGTAAAGTAGTGGAGAGAGAAACCGGAGTTGGTGGGAACGGAAATGACAAGTTGATAACCCATGCAAGGACCAAAGATCGTTGGGCTTAATAAGCTTACCACGTCAGGTCTCATTTTTTAAACAAATGAAAGGACAAATTTTATTGTTTGTGGAACACGTGCAAAATCATTATCTCAAAATGCTTATTTGAATAGACCAATAAAATAAGATTCATGTCTTAAATGATGTGGTTCACATTTGGTTAATAGAATGATTATTCATTCACATCATGCGTGTATAAAATGTGCATGATTGAAGAGTTGGGTATTATTGTTAATATATTTTAAAATTGTTAAATTAATATTAACTTATCGTTGTTAATATTTGAAAATTGAGTTTCAAAATTTATAGATTTTGTGTAAAAAGTTGAAAATGTTATTTATCTCCTAATCATTATACCGGTTTGTGGTTTCAAAAATTTCAAATAAACATTGGTATCTACATAATACACCCAAGTGTAAGTGCATTGGATAAAGCATATTAGATATGGCGGTGAGGTGTTATATTCTCTAAAACTTTGAAAGCGAAATCGTCATGCTAAAATTGATATTATGAATTTTTTTATATATAATTCAACATAACATGTGGTGATTTGGTATTTGAAATATGTCACTTTTTATGGGAATGGAAGAAAATATAAATATGCGTGGAGTTAAAAATTGATATTTTAATGAATTTTAACAAAACCTTTATTATCAACATGACATGACAACTATTTTTATTAGTGGGAGACAATAAATTTTTGCCATGTATTTATACATGGGATGACCAATAGTATTTATAGTTGCATTATTGACGATGCATTTAAAATAAAAAATATCACGGGAACAAATTTATCGTTGTGTCACCAGCATGGGTACAAAATATAACGGGAATAAATTTATTGCCGTGCCATCGGCACGGGTAAACCCTAGTATATATATATACCTTTATTTCATCGGTGGACGAGAATTGTAATTATAATTGCTAATTCACTTTGTTGCAGGTTCATTCTAGGTTGTTTGTCTTACTCATCCTTCAAAGCCAACCAACCACTGTACGACCACTCTTAGGACTGACCTAATATATAAGCTTCATATAAAAAGAAGTATGAAACCAAAATACTAATTCATCAGATGAAATTCTCAACAAATAAGAAGTTTACATGGACAACGAACATTAAAGAATACAAAAGAAAGTACATCTCGAGCACCTAAGGGACTCCATATGTGTTAATTGTCCTCACACTTGGATTCAGACCAATTATCCCATAAAAGAGGGAAATATATTAAGCATGTTTATGCTCCTTGTCAGATTTAACTTCCACCACTTACTCAACAAATAGTTTGAAAGGTTGTTGGCAAAAAATTTGGGTTTAAGATTTATAGTTTAAGGCAACTCTTTCCATCTTCATTCCGACTTAACACTGTCTCAAAAGAAGTAAACCCAACCAGACTAAAATTTATTTATTAAAATATGAATAATTGTCAAGAGCATTGCATTATAGCAATTAAAACAGAGTCAGGTCATCCTAAAAACCCTATAAAGGCTAGAGAACTAAAATTATCTCAAGCGAATATTTCCTTCTAGAATATGCCTAAAAAGAAAAATTGTTGATTTTTATTAAAAGGAAGGGGAATATGGGAACGGGACAAAAGATAAATACGTAGCCCCCTTATTCATATCGAGAGTTCGCTTCCAATCTTTAAGTCGAATGCAATATTTCCCTGGATGGACAATGTGAGTGCACTGCAGCAAGTTCAATACTTTATATATATATATATATATATACAGAGAGAGAGAGAGAGAGAGAGAGAGAGAGAGAGAGAGAGACTCACTTATATCAAGCTCAATACATCACACCTAGTTCTAGGCCCTAAAAAATATTTTTTTTTCAAATTTCTTATTTTTCTCTTGAAATTAACCTTCGAATCAACCCGCGGGCAAAAAATTAGGTCAAAATAAATTTTGTAGTGATTTTTAAAAAATCCACAAAATTTATCTAGCGTTGACCCTTAAATAAGATATTTTTAGCAGTTTCTTATTGGATTTTTTAAAAATATATAAAAATGTATTTTAATCTAATTTTTTGAGTACGGGTTAATTGAAAGGTTAATTTCAAGAGAATTTAAAAAAAAATTAGTACTTAAAACTAGATTTGATGTATAGATGATGTATCAAATAAGATGTAGGTGAGCCTTCTTATATATATATATATACACACACACACACACACACACACACACACACACGCACACACATACATACCATAAAATTGACTACCTTCGCAGCCTATAAGTTTCGATTCTAAACCCAACTCTGAAATACATATGTAATCACTTAGTTATTTTCATTTCGCAATTACATATATTATGGACAGTATCTCAATTCAGTCCGTGTCCGGATCGACCCGAAATTTCCATCTGAATTCACTTAATAACTTCCCGAGTGTCGTTCATACTAAACACTCTAAATTTTATAACCCAGACTTAAACCCGACTAATCCAAGGCAATGTAATAACCCTCTTAATTTTTAGAAGTCACGAACTTATATATGGACTCACTTTGTTCACTAAAACCCTAAACTGTTCCCATATTTAAAAAAAAACACGACTATTTCTCACAGCAGGTCCAAATCTATTCGGCTTCCAGGCCCAATCGATTTGATTATGGGAAAAATCCATGTTATTCTTCTTGACGAGATTTGTCAATTTCCCCCTTAATCATCTCAACATCAACCTCAGTAGGAACACCCCGCCTAATAAGATACCGGGCGATCACTCCAATATTAAATTAAAACAGGAGTTTCATATGGATCATTCTTAGCATCACTGTCGAAAATCCATTTAATTACTAATATCCTATTAGGTGAGCGTTAAAAACTTTTATCTAACTACTCTTTTTAGCGACCAATTAAAAACATCCACAATTAAATGCGAAATTGAACTGAAATGAAAATGAAATAAATTAAAATAACCCAACACTCGGTCCAAATATACAACCATATCGAATGCTGTACTGAAAGAATAAATAAATGAAATTGAGCCATTGGCTCGAATGTTTATACAATATCTCCTATCTAGAGTACAAGGAGAGAAACGTCTACCGATAACCTGCAAGCATCCACAGCTGCTGCAGCAGACGTCAGACTCGAAAGAATTTCCATCCAGGCGTCCCTGTGTCTGGACACCTATATATATATAGTATAGAGAAAGAAAGGAGAGTAGACAAACGGGTCAGGGCCCGAATGTTTTGAAAATATTTTGCAAGTGCATAAATGCTTTATTTTTAGAAAAATAGTTTTATCTCATATTTAAATTGGTATCGCACTCTCATGAGATACCCCTCACCTCTCCTCTAACAGTCACACCTAGCGCATCCCTATAAACATCCTAGTCAAGCTACCCTGCTAAACTAGTCTAATACCCAACCACTATCTAACCTAGATAGTCAAACAGATGTACTAAGGGCTAAACTTCACTCTAATCTCGACGATATGCCATGTTCGTGCGTGGGGTGTCTCGCGAAGCGAAATCCAAACAAGGAACCCCCCCGATACACTACTATGCAGCAAGGTCGATCTTTGAGATCCGCCAGTCCCTCAGTACAGAAAGATATATATAATATATATACCATAAACATTTAATAATATTAGAGCACTAAGGATTAAACTTCTCCCCAGTCTCAACACAATGCCATATTCGTGCGTGGGGTGTCTCGCGAAGCGAAATCCAAACAAGGAACCCCCCCGATACACTACTATGCAGCACGGTCGATCGTCGGGATCCATTAGACCCTCGGCACTTGATTTATACATATACGTACATCTACAATATACGTCCGGATAATATCTCCCGGACTGAGGATTACTTGATACATATAGTATTTATAAATACTTATCCTTTTCATTTCAAAAACTTCCATTTCCCTTCTCATATCCAAGAAATGTATTTATAGAAGCCAATTCATTATCATGAATTGCTTTAACAAATCATATACTTTTTGAAAGCCAATTTTATTAACATAAAAATGCTTTTCCTTTATCAATTATCCCATTTCCCTTTTTATACTCAGGAAATGTATTCAAAGACATTTTCATTATCATAAAAATGCTTTGATCATAACATATGCTTCCACATCCCTTCTTCCATCCGGGAAGTGTTACCGAAGCCAAATAATATAACCCATTTCCCTTCCTATATCCAGGAAATGTAATTAAAGCAAATCCATTATTATGAACTGCTTTAATAAACGCGTTCTAAGACCGCCCGTCCGGATTTCTCCACTGTGCGCGCCCCTAAATGGCTATCATCTTCCAGGGCCTCCAAGACAACCTGGGATCCTATATCGAAAGACGTCGGGAAGCGACCATGTGCCTGCGGGATAGTCAAGACCACACCCGGAATCTCCTAACCAGCGCAGAAAATATAAAAAACAAACGCTCACATGGCCTATAGGACTATATCCACCCTGCATCATTAGCCAGGGGGCTTCACCATACGAACGCAACTTCCCTTATGATAGCGATTTAGAGAGGTGTGTATCCTCATTTTTATTATTTATGAAAATCATTTGTCTTTCCATTTTGAAAACATTTATATTTTATTTTCAAAATCATTTACATCATATCATATATACTTTAATCACATAGTATATACATATACCATATATTCATCCTTGAATATACATAAATGGCCATATTTGCCAACTATATATAGCGATGACCATTAATCCCAAAGATTCCCTCGAGGAATCATAATCATGCTTTCATATAAGCATGATACTAAACCCAAAGTATTTCCTTACTTTGTTCAATACTAATTACATCAATCATCTCTTAAAGGTTTATTTATCCTCAAAACCCTTATTTAGGAATCCCCATAAAAATCCCAAATGGTAATTCAACTCCCCATACTCTTAAAGGGAGAAAACTAGAAATTCTGGCCTAAGCGAATCGATTCGGATGGGCGAATCGATTCGGTTCCCAATCCGAATCGATTCGGAAAGTATTCTGCAAACAGGTCTGTAAATGGAGAATCGATTCGGTCTGTACCCGAATCGATTCGGCCCATTGCAGAAACCCAATTCCCCTTATGCGAATCGATTCGGCCTGTACCCGAATCGATTCGGCCTGTTCGAGGGTCACAGTTTGGGCGATTTTTCAATCTCCAAAATACCCAAAATTCAATCCAATATCCATTTAAATACTAACTTGGTTTTATTACTACAAACCCAAAGTTTTTATATCTCCTCAAATTCTTTAGAGGTCCTAACAATTCTTTTGAGAACCCCTAATATCTATCTCCAATAAGTTCTAACTAATGATTTCAGTCTCGGACAGCTTTCCGTAGAAAAATCACTATAAATCCAAAAAAAATCAGAAAAATACGCGGTCAGCGCCCACGCGACCGCGTCGAAAATATCTACAATTTTTATTTTTTGACCAAGAGGCGAATCGATTCTCCTCTAGGACGAATCGATTCGGTAAGCACGCTGCCTACACTATTCATCGTCTTCTCCGAGACGGTTTCGGCCATTAAAGCTTCTCCCAAGCTTTTGTCGCCTCACCCAACGTCCTACAACCTCAACCAACTACAAATACCCATATATTAAGGGTTCTAAACATCCTAGAACCCTAAACCACCAATTAATTTTTCATAAAACCTAAGTTTCTCCAATTAACCAATTTTAGGGGTTTATTCGTTTTATCTCCCGAAAACCCGTTTTATCCACGAATACCCAACCCAAAATCATTAGGGTTTGTTATACCAACTATGATATGAGATATTTATGCTCAAAAATAAATAAAGCAAGTAAACACTTGCCTCGTGGATAAAATCCAACGACCTCGAGTCGAATCCGGCGGAGTTGGCCCGAGATCTCCCATTTCTTCTCCTCTTTCTCCTTCCTCTCTCTCTTCTCTCTCTTTTCTTTCTTTCTTTCTCTTTTATTTCCCTTTCTTCCTCCTTTTATAAGGAGAAAAGGGTTTTAAACCCTTAAAACCCAAAAACGACTCGTTTACCCAATTATGAGTTACTTTTACCTCTAAAATTACCCGAAACTCATTTTCGACAATCGGACACTCTTTTCCGACTATCTCGGACATTCCGAGACTTGTGGCGCAGTCGAAATTTCCATCCGAGGTACTTGACCGCAAATCACTATTCTAACCCAAAATAATTAAATGCGGTAGTCTTACTCAAAATCTTACCTCTTTTGTCGCTATACTCCACGGCGACATATAATTAAATTACTTCGACCTATATAGTCCCAAAATAATTTATAACACCCTTTGAAAATATTTAAATCCTCGAAAATCCCAAAAATCACTATTTCGAGAAATTCTCCAAATTCCAAATTATACTTAATTATGGAATCTAATCATCTCCAAAAGGGCGGGTTATTACATACTCCCCCCCTTACAACAGAATTTCGTCCTCGAAATTCAGATGCAAGTTACACCCGCTAACTAGGATTACTACAAATCCTAAAGCTGAAGGGAAGGATACTAACCTAATGGTTCCTAACCGTACACTATGCGGCTATCGCAATCATAAAGTGACTCTAATACGTCACTTAATACCCATCCTCTAAAATGCCTCTTGGCATGGATAGCAATCTTGCGTACTACTCCTATCTTAACTAGGCGGTATACCAAACCACCTTACCAAGGTGCCATACACCTTCCTAACTTGTGCACATCTGCACATTCGTAGCGAACGTCTGACACGTAACACTCTCTCCCAATAAGGGTCTCCTTTCCTCGGTGTAATACTCACCTATGGGTCCTTCCAACCCGGGAAATTCTAACTCCTAACCTCGGCGCTGCTAACTCTAGCGAACCTACATCCTAACAAGGCTATAATCTATGTGTCACCCTACCTACGCGAAACTAATATAATCCTAAGTATGTCCCTAGTGCCCAAGGCCTCTCTCAACTCCCGACATTTGCTTGGTTTCGTGCGTGGGACGTCTCGCAGAGCGAAATCCAAACAAGGAACCCTCCCGTTACACTACTCCCTATAACGGCCCAAGGCACACCAGCGGGACGTCCTAAATCCTACTTCGCTAACCTACGAACGCATTCCTATTATCTTATCCTTCCGCCCATACGAAAGGAATCCTAACTAATCAAAGTGCCTACTCTCTGTAGGAACACTACTAACATCACACCGATCAAAGATTTTCTCCAAATTTGCCTTCTTATTAAGGCTTTCCTATTATCTTATCCTTCCGCCCATACGAAAGGAATCCTAACTAATCAAAGTGCCTACTCTCTGTAGGAACACTACTAACATCACACCGATAAAAGATTTTCTCCAAATTTGCCTTCTTATTAAGGCTTGGCTAACATCCTCGAATCAATTTCTCTAAGTCCTACTCCACCTAACTATTTGTGGTGAGAGGACCACTTTAGTGCTTTTCCATAGCACAATATTTCCATAAGTGTATCATCATCACAGGGCTCATAGTCTATAGTGGTTCATCCACACTAATAGACTAACCCACATCCTTGCATCCTATAACAGCTCTCCACTCCCGACGCCGTTAAGAGTCATGTGTGGAGTGTCTCGCAAAGCGAAATCCAAACAAGGAACCCCTCCACACATTAACCCTTGACTTCGTTGGTTATGGAGTTCTATCATTTAAACATGCAACCGGGATATCCCTATCCCCTAATCCAACAAAAAGGTGATCTGAACTCCTATCTCTAACTAAGAGTCATACCACCCTGCGCTCGCACTCATTTTTAAGTCCTTGCGCAAACAATAATGAGCTTTATGTTCAGCTTAACGAAAATCCCGCGGCATTAAATCATATATATAAGGTCGTCATAAACCCAAATCACGATAAGGAAACCTCTTTTCACTGAAGTTCCATTAACCCATAACAAATAAGGTGAACTCAACCTATATCTAGGTGAGACACCACAACAATAACCTGTTCCCTCCAGGAACCATGGACACGATAGACTTGTCATTTTTAGCCTGCTATCGCTCCGCAATTACACCATAATGTATTAGGCTCCTCATACCACCATGCTCGTATAGACATATAAAATGAGCATCACTAACCAGATATGTATATATATACCATATATCAGCACCCGCCTCTATGGCGAATGAAGAAAAATAAAACTCCGCTACTGCGGACAACACATAGGCATACATGATATAATGTTATCGATACCGTCATAACTCAAATTACCCACACGATTCTAGGGCTAACTAATACCGCGACTTCATCTAGTCACGCCTAATATACCTCCTCAATTGAGGTAAAACTCATAACCACAATTTCATTATAACGATTTCCCCGAGTGGATGTCCAACCATGGGGTCCTCGAACATACCCATTCTTTAGTGAGCCCATCCTCCTTGGAAAGGACTCAATATTCATTGCACCTAACTCACTTAGTTACAAGGTTCACTTAACCATAATACTCTTTATTCACCATCGGCCTCTGGCTGAACCTTAGGCAAATAATTCCCAAAATAGCATTCTTCTCATCCTGCTGATTCATGGGGACTCACGGTTAAAACCATCCATAAGATCCCTTTCGAACCCTTATCTCCACGGGGTAATTCAATCTTAGGTACCACTTTCTACCATAGTAGTACTTGGTTGACCATAACTACCATACTTTAGTAGTCGTTGCAACTATCCTTAATAGTTGCCTTAAGGAGAGTGGCCTCTACTAAGGTCCTCGTCCCCAACTTCTACCAGATTCCCCAGCTAAGCTCCAACTCCTGCTGACCTCCGAGCTCCGCACACGATTCTCAACGAGCGCGTAAACGATTTCTATAATCTCATAATATGGCAGGAGAACGAAATCTCACAATAGAAATCAACAATCCTAGTCCTGAGGCTCTATAACAAATGAGAGCAACGCTGAAAGCGTAGTACGTCCGCACGGATTCCTAAGGACACTAGAACCTGATGCTCTGATACCATCTGTAACACCCCGCCTAATAAGATACCGGGCAATCACTCCAATATTAAATTAAAACAGGAGTTTCATATGGATCATTCTTAGCATCACTGTCGAAAATCCATTTAATTACTAATATCCTATTAGGTGAGCTTTAAAAACTTTTATCTAACTACTCTTTTTAGCGACCAATTAAAAACATCCACAATTAAATGCGAAATTGAACTGAAATGAAAATGAAATAAATTAAAATAACCGAACACTCGGTACAAATATACAACCATATCGAATGTTGTACTGAAAGAATAAATAAATGCAATTGAGCCATTGGCTCGAATGTTTATACAATATCTCCTATCTAGAGTACAAGGAGAGAAACGTCTACCGATAACCTGCAAGCATCCACAGCTGCTGCAGCAGATGTCTGACTCGAAAGAATTTCCATCCAGGCGTCCCTGTGTCTGGACACCTATATATATATATATAGTATAGAGAAAGAAAGGAGAGTAGACAAACGGGTCAGGGCCCGAATGTTTTGAAAATATTTTGCAAGTGCATAAATGCTTTATTTTTAGAAAAATAGTTTTATCTCATATTTAAATTGGTATCGCACTCTCATGAGATACCCCTCACCTCTCCTCTAACAGTGCACACCTAGCGCATCCCTATAAACATCCTAGTCAAGCTACCCTGCTAAACTAGTCTAATACCCAACCACTATCTAACCTAGATAGTCAAACAGATGTACTAAGGGCTAAACTTCACTCTAATCTCGACGCTATGCCATGTTCGTGCGTGGGGTGTCTCGCGAAGCAAAATCCAAACAAGGAACCCCCCCGATACACTACTATGCAGCAAGGTCGATCTTTGAGATCCGCCAGTCCCTCAGTACAGAAAGATATATATAATATATATACCATAAACATTTAATAATATTAGAGCACTAAGGATTAAACTTCTCCCCAGTCTCAACACAATGCCATATTCGTGCGTGGGGTGTCTCGCGAAGCGAAATCCAAACAAGGAACCCCCCCGATACACTACTATGCAGCACGGTCGATCGTCGGGATCCATTAGACCCTCGGCACTCGATTTATACATATACGTACATCTACAATATACGTCCGGATAATATCTCCCGGACTGAGGATTACTTGATACATATAGTATTTATAAATACTTATCCTTTTCATTTCAAAAACTTCCATTTCCCTTCTCATATCCAGGAAGTGTATTTATAGAAGCCAATTCATTATCATGAATTGCTTTAACAAATCATATACTTTTTGAAAGCCAATTTTATTAACATAAAAATGCTTTTCCTTTATCAATTATCCCATTTCCCTTTTTATACTCAGGAAATGTATTCAAAGACATTTTCATTATCATAAAAATGCTTTGATCATAACATATGCTTCCACATCCCTTCTTCCATCCGGGAAGTGTTACCGAAGCCAAATAATATAACCCATTTCCCTTCCTATATCCAGGAAATGTAATTAAAGCAAATCCATTATTATGAACTGCTTTAATAAACGCGTTCTAAGACCGCCCGTCCGGATTTCTCCACTGTGCGCGCCCCTAAATGGCTATCATCTTCCAGGGCCTCCAAGACAACCTGGGATCCTATATCAAAAGACGTCGGGAAGCGACCATGTGCCTGCGGGATAGTCAAGACCACACCCGGAATCTCCTAACCAGCGCAGAAAATATAAAAAACAAACGCTCACATGGCCTATAGGACTATATCCACCCTGCATCATTAGCCAGGGGGCTTCACCATACGAACACAACTTCCCTTATGATAGCGATTTAGAGAGGTGTGTATCCTCATTTTTATTATTTATGAAAATCATTTGTCTTTCCATTTTGAAAACATTTATATTTTATTTTCAAAATCATTTACATCATATCATATATACTTTAATCACATAGTATATACATATACCATATATTCATCCTTGAATATACATAAATGGCCATATTTGCCAACTATATATAGCGATGACCATTAATCCCAAAGATTCCCTCGAGGAATCATAATCATGCTTTCATATAAGCATGATACTAAACCCAAAGTATTTCCTTACTTTGTTCAATACTAATTACCTCAATCATCTCTTAAAGGTTTATTTATCCTCAAAACCCTTATTTAGGAATCCCCATAAAAATCCCAAATGGTAATTCAACTCCCCATACTCTTAAAGGGAGAAAACTAGAAATTCTGGCCTAAGCGAATCGATTCGGATGGGCGAATCGATTCGGTTCCCAATCCGAATCGATTCGGAAAGTATTCTGCAAACAGGTCTGTAAATGGAGAATCGATTCGGTCTGTACCCGAATCGATTCGGCCCATTGCAGAAACCCAATTCCCCTTATGCGAATCGATTCGACCTGTACCCGAATCGATTCGGCCTGTTCGAGGGTCACAGTTTGGGCGATTTTTCAATCTCCAAAATACCCAAAATTCAATCCAATATCCATTTAAATACTAACTTGGTTTTATTACTACAAACCCAAAGTTTTTATATCTCCTCAAATTCTTTAGAGGTCCTAACAATTCTTTTGAGAACCCCTAATATCTATCTCCAATAAGTTCTAACTAATGATTTCAGTCTCGGACAGCTTTCCGTAGAAAAATCACTATAAATCCAAAAAAAATCAGAAAAATATGCGGTCGGCGCCCACGCGACCGCGTCGAAAATATCTACAATTTTTATTTTTTGACCAAGAGGCGAATCGATTCGCCTCTAGGTCGAATCGATTCGGTAAGCACGCTGCCTACACTATTCATCGTCTTCTCCGAGACGGTTTCGGCCATTAAAGCTTCTCCCAAGCTTTTGCGCCTCACCCAACGTCCTACAACCTCAACCAACTACAAATACCCATATATTAAGGGTTCTAAACATCCTAGAACCCTAAACCACCAATTAATTTTTCATAAAACCTAAGTTTCTCCAATTAACCAATTTTAGGGGTTTATTCGTTTTATCTCCCGAAAACCCGTTTTATCCACGAATACCCAACCCAAAATCATTAGGGTTTGTTATACCAACTATGATATGAGATATTTATGCTCAAAAATAAATAAATCAAGTAAACACTTGCCTCGTGGATAAAATCCGACGACCTCGAGTCGAATCCGGCGGAGTTGGCCCGAGATCTCCCATTTCTTCTCCTCTTTCTCCTTCCTCTCTCTCTTCTCTCTCTTTTCTTTCTTTCTTTCTCTTTTCTTTCCCTCTCTTCCTCCTTTTATAAGGAGAAAAGGGTTTTAAACCCTTAAAACCCAAAAACGACTCGTTTACCCAATTACGAGTTACTTTTACCTCTAAAATTACCCGAAACTCATTTTCGACAATCGGACACTCTTTTCCGACTATCTCGGACATTCCGAGACTTGTGGCGCAGTCGAAATTTCCATCCGAGGTACTTGACCGCAAATCACTATTCTAACCCAAAATAATTAAATGCGGTAGTCTTACTCAAAATCTTACCTCTTTTGTCGCTATACTCCACGGCGACATATAATTAAATTACTTCGACCTATATAGTCCCAAAATAATTTATAACACCCTTCGAAAATATTTAAATCCTCGAAAATCTCAAAAATCACTATTTCGAGAAATTCTCCAAATTCCAAATTATACTTAATTATGGAATCTAATCATCTCCAAAAGGGCGGGTTATTACATCAGTCAACCTAGATTTTAATCCTATTATTGGTCGTAAACGTAATGACACTCATTTTATGTTTCATTCCATCCAATAACAAACTAATACATGGGATTCAACCTATTTTATCAAGAATCATACACTTCATAATTTTATAATAAGGTTTTAGCACTTTCTTGTCTTAACCCCTAAAGATCACATCTTTTGAACATGAATCTCATATTTATTATGGAATCATAAAAAAATTTATTTTTATATAATTCATTCCCCAAATCCCATTTTTACATGTGAATCCTATCCCAAAATTCCCTTTTTATCTTTAAGATTTCACCAACTTTGATATGAAATATTGAACAACATAAGGCATCAAGCAAGATAAAAACTTGCCTTTAGATTTTTAGCGATTCTGATTTTGCCCAGAATTTCTCTGATTTTTCCCCGGAATGATTATCTATACCTCCTCTTTGGTTCCCACTTCTCTTCTCTCCCATCTCTATATAGTTTTAGGTATTGTAATGGTGGAATGGCAGCCCAAATCATCCACCATTCCCATGTATAACCCCAAATACTGAAATTAGACTAAGTGTTAAGTGGAAAATGACCCAAACGCCCTATACGAGTCCTAATTGGTCTAAAAAATCCCTGAACCCAATTATCATCCCGGGTACTTAATTTTGACTCTCTCAACCCATCGCGGATCATCATTTCGCTCGAAATCACCTTTTGAGTCACCCAACTTAAATTTCCCATCTTATTCCAAGCACGCCCCCGCATGCGCGTCCCGAATGAGATGTCATCAACTCGTCAATTTTACCCACTTATGACGTAATATAAAATAAGACATTTCCATTTATTTATCAAACAAGTAAATATAATAATACACAAATATTAATCCAATATTCGCTAAATAATATTTATTTAATTATCTAATTTTTCAAAATAATTCAATTATGAGCACGCGTGCAATATAAAATATTCCCAAAAATATGAGGTCTTACATGCGTGCATATCTTCGTATTCTCATATGTGTTTCGTGACTCATAAGATTTATATGTTGAATTTTATATGCGGTCTCGGAGGAGAGTTCATTAGGCCAGAGAACCAGCGCGATTGGTTGAGCCTACAAGCCCTGCACTGTATTTTCCCTTTATGCTTAGGATTCGAGACCCCTTTTGCTAGGCATAGTACCCCTTTGGGGTACAACTATTGTTAGACTTGATTAGATAGGTGGTCCAGGTTGTCTTGGTTGCAGGGAGACAAAAGATGCCTCATGTAGGGCCTTGGTCGAAACTACCGATCGCATTAGGATTAGATAAGTCATGGAGATAGAGATAACA
The DNA here is from genome assembly GCA_949130495.1 of Sambucus nigra. Taxonomy (NCBI): domain Eukaryota; kingdom Viridiplantae; phylum Streptophyta; class Magnoliopsida; order Dipsacales; family Adoxaceae; genus Sambucus; species Sambucus nigra. The sequence continues at coordinate 69,994 of CASBWL010000019.1, read as the reverse complement.
ATTTAACCCGATCCGACCCTAATAGAGAAAGTTATAAAACCCGATTAAAATAATTGGGTCGGGTTTGGGTTTGAAAAATAAACCCGTTTATTAAATGGGGCGGGTTCGGGTTTCATAAAAATATACTCACCTCGCCCCACCCCATATAATACTTAATTTTACTTATTCACAATTTTTATTTTAACTTATTAACACTCCAACCACATGTATATATAAAGTTATAAAACCCTAATTTCATTTACTCTCCCACCCTCTTTCTCTCTCTAAATTTGAGAACAAAAACTCACTACCCTCTCCATTTCGTCCCTTCGGTGGCCGGCTCTGTTCATCGTCGGTTCAACTCTCCTTTATTTGTCGCCATTTGAGATCTCTTTCTGCTCTAGTGGTTCATCTCATGTGTTCATCTCCTCTGTTCCATACGGCCATGGAAGTCTTGTGGTTCATCTCATGGTTCATCGATACTGATTTTTCTTACCACATCGTCGGCAGTTTAGCTTACCACATTGCTTGTACTCATTTTTCTAATATGGGTTTAGATCCTTTATTTTTTTCGAATATACATATAAAATGATTTTGTTAATATGAATACACAAAGACTACATTTGGAATGTTGTTTGATTGTTGTCGTTGCGCGACTAAAAAAAGTTGGATTATTCTTGTTTTTTTTTTCTAAATACGCAACTTAACACAATTAGATTATTGTTTTTGCACTAATTTATTTTTTTGTAAATGCACATCTGAACCTCATTTTTTTTTGTAAATACGCATCTAAACCGGATTTTTTTTTCATAAATACGCATCTAAAACACTATTGGATTATTGTTGGGTGGTGTGGTTCCTTTTACTGAATGTTTCTTGAAAATATTGGGGAAAAAGGGTATACGTTATTAAAAATAATATTTAAATTTTGAAATTCCTTTTAGTCGCATTTTTAAAATGGAATGATTTTTTAAGTTAGATCACCTACTTACATTCTTATAGATTACTGTTTTTTGTTTTTATTTTTGTGTTATATCTGATAATGTAATAAAAATAGTTATTAACTTATATTTATTTGAAAAATGAACGAATTAATTCAAGGCGAAAAAAACAATTGTGATGCACAAACTCAATCCATACAAACACCTAGTTCCACCCCATCCACACAAACACACGGTGTTAATCCAATTGCTCCATCTTCTCCTAAAAAAAACTCACATCTTCTATTTGGAATGATTTTGAAAGGGATAAAGATAATTGAGGGAAATTTGCAATATGCCATCGTCGTCATTAAAAACTTAAGGTTGAAAGTAGAAATGGAACCAAGCATTTATGTATCACTTAACTAGGTATAAGAAATATTAAAATGTTGGTATTCGTGATCAATTTCAGATTCATACTCAAAAAAATTATGATGGAAAAGTGCACTCTGGTAATTTTACATTTGATGAAGACGTGTCAAGAAAAGAACTTGCAAGTGCAATTGTTTTACATGAATATCCCCTTAGAATTTTCGAGCATGCCGGATTTAGGAAGTTTGTTAGGAGCCTAGAACATTTTTTTTTAAATGTATCTTGAAACACCATTAAAAGCGACATATTAAAAATGTATCAATCGGAGAAAGAAAAAGTTTACAGGTTACTTGATAAGCTTTCTCGTCGCATTGCAATCACCACGGATATGTGGTCTTCGAGACAAAAGAGAGGGTACATGTCTATAACGACACATTTTGTTGATGAACGTTGGTGCTTGAGAAATTTGATAATAGGGTATGTTTTCTTCTTTTCACATGATAATTTAATTAATTATGTTTATCCAAAATTCAATATTTTGATATAATTATTCGTTCATAGGTTTGCTTACGTGCCTGCTCCACATACGAAAGATGTTCTTTGTGATCTGTTGATGAAATATTTATTAGATTGGAATTTGGATAGGAAAGTGTCTACTATTACAGTAGATAATTATTCCACTAATGATGCATTGATAGGTAGTCTTGTGGACAAGTTTGTCATTAATGATTCCATTTTATTACGCGTCGGGGGGGGGGGGGGGGGGGGGGGGGATTTCTTCACATGCGGTGTGTCGGACATATATTAAATCTTGTGGTAAAGGATGGTTTAGACATAAAAGTAGTATCCGTGGGTAAAATTCGAGTTAATGTAGCATTTTGGACAGCCACTAAAAGTCCATTTTTTTTGTTTTAAATTCTCTTTAAAATTTGATAGTTTTATATTTTAAAAATTGGGCTTTTTTTACAGGTTTGAGTTGATGATGATGATGATATGTAAAATGATGATAGTCGAGCTATTTGAGACTTATGTGTAATAGTTGTAGATTGGGGAAATATTTTATAGTAATTGATGTTTTTTAAGACTTAGTATTGTTTGAAACCTATTTTGTGGTAGTTGATGTTATATGGGACTTATTTTGTAAGAGTTGATCTTGTTTGAGACTTAGAAGTTTGACGTTTTAAATCCTCTTATTTGAGACATTTTAATATTTTGAGACTTTTTAAGTTGACACTGAAGTTTTAGACTTAGGAATTGATGTTAAGGCATTGGTATTCACTAATATATTTCATTTTCTTATAAAGTCAATATTTTATTTATTATATACTAAAATCAGTTTTTAAAAATAAATTTAAAATTTTGGGTTTTAACATACGGGTTGGGGCGGGTCATGACCTGTTTAATTTAAGCGGGGCGGGGCGGGGCGGGGATAGGTTTGAAGAGGTTATACTTAAATCGGTTTGGGGCTTAAAATCTTTGCCCATCGCGGGTCGTGGGGTAGGTGATTACGCGTGAAGAGTGTGCGCGTGTAAGGTGCACAGTCGTTGTTTTCATTTCACCGCGATAATACAAAAACCTAAGTTACTACTACACTTGCGAGGCAAGCACAGCGGTAAGTCGGGTATCGAAAGATCCACTGGGATGAGATTCTAGAATTTATATGATTTAATACTCCAAAATAAAAGTGTAAAAGATGATTACAAAATAAAAAGGAAAAAGATGCATAAAGGGAAAAGATTATTATAGGCGAGGGTATTGAAACTAGATTAACAAAGCGAGTAAAACTAAAGGTTGTGTCGAATATCTCTCACCCGAGTTAATTTGTATAAAATGGATACATGGGTCGACGAGTAATTTAGAATGCGTCTCGTTTCGATAGTTATTTGAATTAAGGATTGCCACGCCCCTAAATCCGCATAAAAGCCTAATAAGATTTTGGCGTCAACAAATATCCCGAAAATTGTGCATGCAAGGTCGTAAGCACGGGACATACATGATATGCCCCGTCAAATCTCCTAGCCGAAATAACTAGGACAATGCACCCGAAATAGACCCGTAAACGCCATCACCAAAGCAAAGCAACGCATCAACTCGAGTGAGTTCAATTCAAACACAACCTAATTTAAATTAGCTAGAAAGCATATTAAAAACGCGATAAATGGAAAGCGGTAAATAAAGGCGATAAATTTATACTATAAAGTGATAAAATTAAATCGTGTAAATAAATCATGGAAATTAAACTAGAAAGCAAGAAATAAAGGAAAACAATCTATATTAAATGGTAGGGAAGATGAATAGTGCACACTTACAACCCAAATGGGTGTCAAACCAAGAGAGGAAGAAGAATGAGCTCTCAACCTCCAAACCCTAACCTAAGTTATCTTCTAAAACCTAATATATGAATGTATCTCAAAAATAGAAACCAAAATTGGTTTATATAGTAAGTTACAAAAGAATTAAAGGAAAAAGAAAAGAAAAAGGAAAGATCTCAAAATATCTGGCATAACCGGTCGACTGGTCGTAGGGGCGCGGTGGACCGGTCCTTCAGGCAAAAGCCTACGATCTCCTTCCCACGGCAAAATGGCAAACCGCGGTCAATCGGTACTCTGTTTCCTGAAATCCTTTGGTCATCACATGGAAGGAAAGTTCAATAACGGAAACGGGCATAACTTCTTCGCTCGAACTCCAAACGACGCACCGTTTGCGACCACGCGATGATAACTCAATGAACTATGCATCCATGGAATTTCCAAGAGTTGGAGAATAAATGTGAATTGATTAAAATGCCCTTGAAGTAGCGTCCGACGACGGAACTTCTCCAAAATGCAACTGATCCTCACTTTTAGCGTTCTAATACCTACAAAAGCACAATTAACCCCTGCAAAACATGTATATATCCAAATCCAAGGTTATCTGGTTAATGAGCATAAATATAGGCATTAGGACTATAAAAGTGCTAGAATGCATAAAGATAACGGGTAAAAATATGCAATATTTGATGAGGATCACCCCCCTAACTTAAACATTGCTAGTCCCTAGTAATGAAACAAATAAAACCGGTCCACAGAAGGCAGTACAAGACGTACATATGCATCGAAATACAAATGCCACTTTCGTAGGGAGCACGATTGCATTTAGCATATGCAATAAGCCGTTAAATTCATAGGTTACCCTAGTGGACGAGTGTCGTCTGGTGAGGGTTTTTAGGGATGATACCTATAAACATCACATGGTTTCCTCAAAATATTCCCAAACCAACATGCGACAAGCCCAACAATGGTGAAAAGGATTTCATACGCATTATTAGCAAAGTGAATGAATTCACACAAAAGTCCGAAAACATTAACATTATAGAATGCACCTCATAGAATTGAAACCTTAAAATGTGGGAGGGGGAGCGGGCACATGCAAAGTGTGATTTGGCAAAAACTTATTGGACTTGGAGAATTACCAATTTGTGCCTCTCGTTACCATATGCAAGTAAACATGTGATCTACAAACAATATATAAACAAATTCGTTATATATAAAGATAAGAATATGAAAGGTTGTATACCTATTAGAACTAATTTATAGTGGAAAAAAAATGAAGAGTCGTTTTAATTGGAAAAAAATGCAAAATATAGAAAAAAAATAATAATATTGTAATTAATATAATTACAAACAACCCATTTGAGAGTTTATTGATAATTTTCAAATGTACAATTTTTTACCTAAAAATGTCCCATTTGTAGGGGAAAAAAATATAAGATAGGTGGTGTGGATGACAAAATATATGTATGATAAGATAGGTGATGTTGACGACAAAATATAAGTATGATATTTTCAATTTTTTATGCATGATATTTCATGCCTTCCATGGATGCATGAAATATCATGCTAAAAGATAAAATATCATACATGTTAAATCTATACTATTGTATATATTATACTACTATTATACTATTATACTACTAATATACTATTATACTATTATTTTTTAAATACATGCTAATAAATTATTTTTCTTATTAAATTATTTTTAATTTTTTTTTAAAAAACAAGTTTATTTTTTTATTTTTTTTAATGGCGCGTAATTATGGATTGAGTTTTATTACGGGGGAAAATTTATCCCTCGGCACGGGCATACGCTAATATATATATATATATATATAGAGAGAGAGAGAGAGAGAGAATGAATTACCTTATCTTTGATGAAGAAATGTGAGAACTTAGTTTGAAGGAAAATGATGGAGAATAAGGACGGTAAAGAAGAGAATGAAAGGAGAGCCAATATAGTGTAATGTAACGTGCAATCTAATTCTACTACAAATAATATATATAGATATTTCATTTAAGGTGGAACACCAAAAAGACCAACATTTAAACCTTTCACTTTTCAGCTTCTAATTTAGTGTATCAATGAAAAGTTTCTTTCATTATTATATTTTTACTTTGGTTTTTCTAGTACTAATGATTTTAAAATTTAAATTTGTTGTATTAATTATTAAGAATTTATTTTTTGTGAATAGTTTCACAACCCTTAATACCCGTTTGTATACCTTCATTAACTTTGACCACTCATTTCCATGAATGCACATATTGTTTATGTTAATTTATGTGTAATGTTTTTTTTAAATTATAGTTGTTTAGAAATTCTTCCCCGTTATGTGTGTATATTAGCTTAACATGATCAATGTCCATTAATATTTTTTTATAACACGAATAAAAACGACTTATACGAGTCAAAATTTGATACGAACACGACATGACTTCGCTCAAATGACTTTAATTATAAGAATACGCATGACTTTGAGTCTTTAAAATATTTGAAAAGAATTGTTTACTAAGGCATAAAACCTGCTAAAATTTATTTTTATATTTTACTCTCGTATCGACTGTTTGGATTTATATTATTGCACGTTGATTCAATATCTCACAACTTCAAGTCTTACTCCAACTCAACATGTAATAATATAGATCCGAGAGAGACATAAAATATTAGTTGTGTCGCTTATCTTTTTGGGTCATGTTTTAACATGACAAGAGAAACATCTTTAGAAATGAACACAACACAACTTGAAATTGTAATTTTTTACTTAACGCGAACACGGTCTACTTAAAATACGATGCGGTACAACTAACACGAATAGTTTTTTCACACCATAATACACTAAAATACGAGTAAAAAGATAAATAATACGATTATACGGCTAACACAAATCATAACTTTGACATGAACAATACACGAAATGACTTTGTGTCATAAGACTCCGACAAAAGCACGATATTTCAGGTCAACTTCATATTCTCTTATCGATTCATGTCTAAAATTGACACTCCTAGTAAGTCTCGGTCTCAAATGTGAAAATATATTAGAGAAAAAAATAATTTTTTTTTACACTCTAGAATGTGATCGTTCACGCAAATATATTATAGTCAAAGAAATGTTTTATCAAAGATATTTTAGTATTTGCACCAGTATTTATTTGGCATCACAAAGATATTTCAGCAATGACCTTACATTAAAATATGAAAAAATACATACGTTGCTGATTTAATTTTGAAAGCTTGAATTTGTTGTTATTGGATAGGTCCCAGGTATCTAAATCTAAATTTCTATCATTTTACAAATATTACGCAATCATCTCAAGTTATAATATTACCTCATAATTTTATATAATTTTTTTGCATGCCGTTTTTTCAATCAAGGAAGCTTATAAGTCATATTTATATATGATATTCTGTAATTGATCCTTTCAAAACATATTTTCTCAATAGGTCATATATATATAGATATATACACAGTACTGCTCTTATGCAGACCAGTCCGTATTTAAAAAGTTGGACCGGACATGTATCACCAGGTGATTAGCCTAGAAAGGGGGGAGAATGTGCTTATAATGTTGCCGATATTTTTTATGCTTACCGCCAAGTGACACATGTATTAGAGTTTTATTTAGCATTAAGGGTACTTTAGTATTTTTCCTTTCATTTTGTTATTAGGGGGTTGTAGTAGGATATATATATATATATATATATATATATATATATATATATATATATATATATATATATATATATATATATATATATATAGAGAGAGAGAGAGAGAGAGAGAGAGAGAGAGAGAGAATCTTTTGGAACCAAAAAAAAAATATTGTAGCACTTATTTAACGACATATTTAGTAAACGAGATAAATTAATAAAACGATTTTATTAATATAGAAATTTGAGATGTTAACCGGTTTTCATATCCCGAAATGGATGTGGGGATTAATTGAAGATTTTTTTTAACATTATCTCATGTTGATGATGATAAATTTTAATACACCTTCCACACAAAGGGATAACTCAAATAAAATGAAACGAATGTACAACAAATTTCAAACTATTGACGATATTAAGTTTAAAACATCCAAAAACGATAGTTAGAAAACTGCTAATAATATGCTCCTTCAATGAATTTAGTATTCTAGAAAGAAAAGGAGAAATCATTTAACTAGTTATTGTTTATTCTTTGTTGGAATGGAGTTGAAAAAATGCTACGATAGAGACTTAAATTGATTAATTTGACTACCCCATCAAATCTATGACCAATAACATTTACCAAGGTTCCTACTCCATCGTCATCCTTACAACAAGGCAACATAAAATAAAATTAAGTAAAGAAAATTAAACTCTTTGGGAAAAAAAAGGGAAGAATAAACAATAACTAGTTAGGTGCATTTTAAAAAATAATTAAAATTAAGCTCTTTGGGTCTTAAGTTATAAAAAAAAGAATTAAAGTGTATTGGTATTAACTCCATTTTAATACTCTAGCGGTGCGTTTGATTATAAACACAGACACTGCGTGAAAAAAAATTCAATTGGACGAGAAGTTGGAAAATGAATGGAAAAAAATATGAATTTTTAGTCTTAATTTTTCTATTTTTCATGAAAATCAGTTCTTTGGCGGGTGAATAAGAAATATTTTACACTAAAAATGAGATTTGAAATGGAACACTTATTATGTGAATGACTGTTCTTCTTATAAAAAGTATTCGCAATCAAATTACCATAAAGGTAAAACATGAGTCAAAATAACTATTTTTCATGGAAAACTTTTCATTGTCAATCAAACACACACTAAAAGTATAAATTTATTTTTTGTTACTTGAAAGCATATTCGGACACTTTTGAGATTGTTTGATGACCTCTGGGCCGAAAGAGTAACAAAGTAAAATACTAATAACTGTACTCATAAATAAAAGGTTTAATCGGGAAGATTTATTTAATTTAAACCTACATCATTTCGAAAGTACTGAAAAATTTGTAGTGATTTATAAAAAGTAGTGAACTTGGATTCCTCCAACGTTGACATTCTCTGGCAGTATTGTCTTGGGGCCTAAGCATTTAATTTAAATGGTTGGACATAAGCTCCCAAAAATCTAAAGACAATGTACTAAAACATATAAATTAAGTTTGATCCAATCAAATTATTTACTTTATACAATAATAATAGGGTCATTCGATGAAAAGTCTCTCGATAATTTTTTAAATAACGATTAGTCCAAATATTTTATTTGTTCCGAAAATTCCCTCATCGTACAAAACACAAAATCCTAAGAAATTTTTTATAAAAAAAATATACAAGGGTATTTTTGTAAATTAAAAAAATAAGGTGGACAAAGTGCAAAATATACTCAGCTTCTAGGGACCAAACATTAATTTTCCCATAATAATAATAATAATAATAATAATAATAATAATAATGAACAGAAAATAACAGAATTAGCTAGATGCCCTATTAAAATCTAGTTTTAGTTAAAGTAATAAAATATATTCGTAACACACACACACACACACACACACACACACACACACATATATATATATATATATATATATATATATATATATATATATATATATATATATATATATATATATGTATGTATATTCTAGGGATTGGTTGTATATAGGTTTCCAACCCAAATTTGCTAGTGCTGGTTGAGGTCACTTTAGGCAAAAGGGTCTACATAAATGACACAGAAGTCAATGTAAAAAGTTAAATACAAGAATTCAAATAAAATTAGAAAAAACCACTAGAGAAAGATTAAGAAAGGCGAGTTTCACTTATTAGATAACCAAAATTTTGCAACAAAACACCTGTGAGAACTAAAATCTAGTGTACCCAAGTCCGTAAATGAGCCTAGAACACCTTTAAGCATAGAAAATATAAGTAGAAAAGTTGGTATAGAAAAACACTTTGTAACAAACATCAAATGCACATTATAATTCCACTTAGCCGAAGCAGCTAAATTAGCGGCTGAAATTTGCAAATGCAACCGAGCCACGTCTCGAGACCAATTCGCCTCATTCCTACACGGGAGTTTAACCACAATTAAATCAACTCGTTGTTCAGGAACTTCGATTTTTGGCAAATACGGACACGTGGGAACTTCGTCTTCTTCTTCTTCGTCGATTGCCCAAGCTATGGAAAAGATAGAAATCATGAAACTGCTAACAGGTGAAGACAGATGGTATACTACATACCATATGGCAGATGATCCATTTAATGGAATACTTAAAAAAGAAGCTAAAGAAATGGTAGAGATCTCCTTGCCAGCCAGCCTTAGAGTGGTAGGCCTCATTGATGAATTTTTCAATAATAATGCTCTCCTAGGCAAGGATATGACAGAAGAAGACACAGATATAACAAGACAACAGACTTATGGGCCATCAAAATCGCGCCCCTCAGTAGTGGAAGAATTATTGAGGACTCAAGACTCAATTGTTTAGACTTTTCTTCCTTAAAGCAAAAGATCCCTGCCCCAAGTGGGCCACCGGACTAATAAAAAGACGAAGACATTGGTTGTTTGATTCTCTTATATTATCACAAGACGACAGACTTATGGGCCATCAGACGGTCCCATTCAGACAAAGACCTGCCATAAGAAGACGAATTACTTTATGAAGAGATAAAACTTTAGAATTTAAATATTTGTATTTTTTCTTTAATCGGTTAACTGTTAGCCTCCGGTAACAAGTCATATGTAATCTCCCTTGTGCTATAAAAGGGACGTAAGGGTTGTATTGAGAGACATCGGTTGTAAGACTTCCAGTATCAAAGTTTAGAAGTTAGAAAGAGTGTGTAAGCTTGTAGAGAGTAATATGTATATGAATGAGTAATTCCCATATAGTTAGGGGAATGGTGAGAGTTATAATTACTAATGCAATGCAATAAAATTATTTTCTTTTCCAGAAATCTCTCATGCTGAGTTGTTATTATTTTTCAAATTGTCTCCAACTTTCTGTTCATAGAGGACTATTGTGTGGAGGCTTTGGTGTAGCACACAATGTTTTATACTGTTTTTTTTAAGAGGGACTGAACCCCCTAGATATTATTAAAATGAGGAGAAAAAGCCTCTCCCAGGTGGCAACTAAGCAAGCTTAGATACAAGAGAGATAATGGAAACTTAAAATACAAAAAATATGGGGCTTTATAGAAGTCCCATTACAAGAAAAAATAGAGATCATTTGAAAGAAGATCTAATGTAGCAACATCCCATCTTGTCCATCTTGTAAGATCCTCGAGTTATCTTTGGAAGGTCCGAGAAATTATTGAAGATTGAAGATGAATGAATATTAGCCCCATAATTTTCCAGGCTATCTGCAACCATATTTGATTCCCTGAAGGAGTGAACTAATGAACTTTTGGTATTGATGAGATTCTCTTTGATTTCTTCCACACATTTAATAAGATTCCAAGGCGGTTTCCAGTTTCTATTTATCATATTCACCACATAAGAAGAATCTGATTCAATCACTACTTCCTTAAAGTTGTATTCCAAGCAAAGATTTGACCCCATTCAGAGACTTTTGATTTCCACAAATGAATTAGAAGCATATCCCTCAGGCTGAGCATACGCAAATATGATGTCTCCTTTTTGATTTCTTAAAATACCACCAATTCCACTTCTTCCAGGATTACCTTTAGAGGCCCCATCAATGTTTAATTTGAATTTATGTGGGTAGGGGGAGATCCATTTGATAGGGATAGACAATTTAATATATTGTTTGATGTTGAGATAGAAAGTGGATTTAATCCCAATATCAAAGCAAGATATACTATGTCTAAATTGAATCCCTTTGCAAATACTAGAAATCAAATTAATGGACTGAGAAATAAGATATTTTTCATCAAATGAGGAATTATCAAAAAACTTTATTTCTGCATTTCCATATCTCCCAACACATAATAATGGGGATGCATTTACCAAGAAATTTGGAATAATCCTTTGGGCCACTTTTGATCCACCAACTTAAGAGCATAGAGGGAATACTGATTGTGCTCATATCAATTCCCATGAGATTATAGAAAAACTTCCAAACTGGAGTTATACTTGGGCATTGAAGGAATAAATGGTCAACTGTCTCAACATCTTTCTTACAAAGGCAACATCTGGAGCATAATTTAATACCAATGCCTTGAATGATATCATATAAAGGAATGCTTTTGTTGATAATTTTCCACATATTAATAGAGCATTTTTTTTGGAATATTAGTATCCCAAATAATGCTATAAACAGTGGAAGAAGGATGATTATCAAGGCAAGAGGCATAGGCAGAAGAGATTGAGAATTCACCTGAAGTTTCAGAAGTCCAGAGCCATTTCCCATCAATACATTGCATTTGAAGGAGACAGATTTCTTTCACCCTCATTAAGATTTTCCATGTATGAGAACCATTAGAAAACCGGACATCGTGTCTCATATATTTATTAGACATGTACATGGCCCAGAGAGACTTTTATACTGTTGAACCGCCGTCAGGTGCCAATTTTCCGTGAGCTGTTAGCTAGGTGGACGTTAGGCGTGAAGGCGTACAGGCAGGAAACAGGTACAACGCAAAAATAGTGGATTGAGGTGCGACACATAAAGAGAGAGTTGTAGAGGCCGAGATCGGAGAAGAATAGTAGCAAAAATCTAAAGACAATGTACTAAAGCATATAAATTAAGTTTGATCCAACCAAATTATTTACTTTATACAATAATAATAGGGTCATTCGATGAAAACTCTCTCGATAATTTTTTAAATAACGATTAGTCCAAATATTTTATTTGTTCCGAAAAGTACCGCATCGTACAAAACACAAAAACCTAAGAAATTTTTTATAAAAAAAATATACAAGGGTATTTTTGTAAATTAAAAAATAAGGTGGACAAAGTGCAAAATATACTCAACTTCTAGGGACCAAACATTAATTGTCCCATAATAATAATAATAATAATAATAATAATAATAATAATAATAATAATAATAATAATAATAATAATAATAATAATAATAATAATAATAATAATAATAATAATAATAATAATAATAATAATAATAATAATAATAATAATAATGAACAGAAAATAACAGAATTAGCTAGATGCCCTATTAAAATCTAGTTTTAGTTAAAGCAATAACATATATTCGTAACACACACACACACACACACACACACACACACATATATATATATATATATATATATATATATATATATATATATATTCTAGGGATTGGTTGTATATAGGTTTCTAACCCAAATTTGCTAGTGCTGGTTGAGGTCACTTTAGGCAAAAGGGTCTACATAAATGACACAGAAGTCAATGTAAAAAGTTAAGTACAAGAATTCAAATAAAATTAGAAAAAATCACTAGAGAAAGATTAAGAAAGGCGAGTTTCACTTATTAGATAACCAAAATTTTGCAACAAAACACCTGTGAGAACTAAAATCTAGTGTACCCAAGTCCGTTAATGAGCCTAGAACACCTTTAAGCATAGAAAATATAAGTAGATATTAAGTCATCCCATTTACACTTGAACTCAATGGCTAGAGAGTGATTTTATAGTAATGGCAGGTGGTGTGGGATTAAAACTTTTATCATTGGCCCAATTCTTCTCGCCCCAATGCTGCCACATATTTTTCCACGCGCACGATTTGTCGATGCATATATCCAAACGTGGATCCTGAATCGACATGTTCCAATGCGCGTCCGTGTAGTTCAGCTTCTCGGCTTGCCTCCGGTCGAACTCGAGTTGCGCCTTTTGCTTCGATCAGAGTAAGCAAAATTGTTGAAGTTGTTTCGGCATCGCGTCGTGGACCCTCCACCACCGCTCGTGTGCGACGTCACTGGCAAACTCGCATAAAATATCCACATTGTAGTTGCAATCATAGTCGCGAAAACACAACCATGGTTTTAATCCCAAGTAGTGGAGGACGTAAAGCAACGGTGGGTCCGCCCCAAAAAGACGCGTTTTTTTTAGTTTCACTTTTTCCTTGTCACCAATCCAAAAGTTCTTCAAAAAGTTCATGTGCTTGGGAATCCTATGCCACCATGTGAATATCTCATTTAAGTACCCTTGGTCCCCACCATTGTAGGACTTAATCTCATTGATGTGACCCATTAAAAATTGGAACGTACAATTCGACGGCTCAATCACCATCACGCCTGAGTTGAAAAGCGTGCCGCCATTGCCTGTTGCGGATATTTGTGGCATCTCGAATAGGAAATCGATGTTTCGCAGTATGAGTAAGTCCGCGTCGATGAAAATGATCTTGTCGTAGTCCGTTAGTTGCCATAGCCGAAACTTGCTATAATTCCATTCGTTGTACGCGTCTTTTTCGGCCTTTGGGTTTCGTATCCGTTGGATGGTTCGGATTTTCCACCCTGCTACCTTGAGCCCACTTTTGTGGTACTCGCTGATGGTCTCGTCAACGAGTATCACAAGGTCTCTTGTGGACCCCGCCATGCGGATGCTCTGGGCTGCTACTATGGCTCCACAAACATAGACGTCGGTGGAATGAAGGATTGTTACAAATGCTTCTCGACGCAAATTTCCCGAATGATCTCCATCTGCGTTCAAATAAATGAGTAGAAAAATGATTTAAATTTAGGTAATACTTTGAAATAAAAATAAAAAATAAATCTTTTTTATTTATGAAGGGAGAAATTATGAAAATATCTCATGACTGCTAATATCACGTATAAATAATATATTTAACCTACAACAGAACAGAACAACCAATACTGCTCAATATAAACAAATACATAAAAAAAAAAAGCCTTATTTTGAATTTGGCACCAATTATATTTACTTACATGGTTTGATCCCCGACGTTTTCACTACTTGACATTTAAACACCAAATTGACTTCTGGGTACATACTTGTTAATACTTTCTCAACATTTTTTGGGAATCGCAAAAAGGTCCCTTTTACGTCCAAAGGCGAACAAGTGAAAACTTTTGGGGCTAAACTAAGTAGATTAAAATAAGTTTTTTTTACATAACCCTCGTGACAATAGAAGATTCAGATATAACCCCCTTAGAAGTTCAAGAAATAGACTTCTTTATCCCCTATTCATAAATCCAACACTTTTTGAGAATCTCCAAAACGTCCCTTTTGCGTCCAAAGGTGAACAAGCGAAAACTTTGGGGGCTAAATCACGTAAATAAAAGTAAGATTTTTTTATTTAACCCCATTAATACAATAGAAAATTTAGACATAACCCCCTAGAAGTTCAAAAATTAAACTTAAAATAAATGAATTTCACTTTATACAATCATAAAATGCAAAATAAAAAGCCTATACTTCTGTCAGCATGGGGTAAATCCAACTTTAGAATTTCCAACAGTGTGGCTAAACGTGCTCTTATCGCAAGGGGGTAAGAAAAAATCAACAACACTTTTTGAGAATCGCAAATAAGTGCCTTTTGCATCCAAAGGCGAACAAGTTAAAACTTTTGGGGCTAAACTAATTTGATTAAAATAAGTTTTTACAATACATAACCCTTGTGACAATAGCATATTTAGAGATAACCCCATTAGAAGTTCAAAAATTAGACTTCTCTATCCTCTATTGATAAATTCGACATTTTTGAGAATCTGAAAAAAGTCCCTTGTGCGTCCGAAGAAGTAAAACAGAAAACTTTGGGGACTAAAGCATGTAAATAAAAATAACGGTTATTATTTAACCCCCCCTGTGGCAATAGCAGATTTAGACATAACCCCCCCCCCCCCCCCCCCCCTAGAAGTTCAAAAAGTAAACTTAACAAATGAATTTTCTTTATACAATCATAAAATACAAAATAAAAACCCATATTTCGGTCAGCAGGGGGTAAATACAACTTTTGAAATAACAGTGGTTTGTCTAAACATGCTATTATTGCAAGGGGGTAAGTACAAAAAAAACTAATAATAAATCCTACACAATTTGAGAATCGTAAAAAAGTGCCTTTTGCGTCCAAAGGCGAACACGTGAAAACTTTTGGTGCTAAACTAAATAGATTAAAATAAGTTTTTTACATAATCCCTATGGCAATAGCAGATTTAGACATAACCCCCCTAGAAGTTCAAAAATTAGACTTCTTTATCCCCCATTGATAAATTCGACATTTT
This sequence comes from Sambucus nigra, assembly GCA_949130495.1. Lineage (NCBI taxonomy): Eukaryota > Viridiplantae > Streptophyta > Magnoliopsida > Dipsacales > Adoxaceae > Sambucus > Sambucus nigra. The sequence continues at coordinate 54,309 of CASBWL010000019.1, read as the reverse complement.
TGGAGAATCTCAAAAAAGTCTCTTTTGAGTCTAAAGGCGACCAAATGAAAACTTTGGGGCTAAACCATGTAAATAAAAATATGGGTTTTTTATTTAACCCCATGACAATAGCAGATTTAAACATAACCCCCGTAGAAGTTTAAAAATTATACTTAATTGCCCCCTAATTTCATTTTCAACAAGGGTAAATCTAACTATTGAAATTCCAAGAGTGTGTCCAAAAGTGTTACTATCAAAGGGAGTGGTAAATAAGGGTTTTTGATTTAACCCCGTGACAACAATAGATTTAGACATAACTCCCCTAGAAGTTAAAAAATTAGACTTATTTTCCCCCTAATTTCACTTTCAACAAGGGGCTAAATCTAACTTTCGAAATTCGAGGGGTGCATCTAAATGTGTTATTATCAAAGAGGGTGGGTAAAAAAAATAGCCGTTTTTTATTTAACTCCCCAATGGCAATAGCAGATTTAGGCATAACCCCCTAGAAGTTCAAAAATTAGACTTATTTTCCCCCTAATTTCACTTTCAACGAGGGGGTAAATCTAACTTTCGAAATTCCAGGGGTGTGTCTAAATGTGTTATCAAAGGGGGTGGGTAAAAAAACTAAAAATAAATACGGGTCAAAAGTCAAAATTACCCTTAAAAAGCATTAAAACTAACCTTAACTTTGAGTGGCAATGCAAGCTCACATGAACCAATAGGCACCCTAACTTTCTCCCTTAACACATCCAAATTTGGCTTATACTACCAGAAATTACCCTCCTTCGCAACTAGCTCCTTGCAAGTGAACAAATTTGGTATAGGAAAATACTTTGTAACAAACATCAAATGAACATTATAATTCCTCTTAGCCGAAGTAGCTAATTTAGCGGCTGAAATTTGCAAATGCAACTGAGCCACGTCTCGAGACCGATTCGCCTCGTTCCTACACGGGAGTTTAACCACAATTAAATCAACTCGTTCTTCAGGAACTTCGATTTTTGGCAAATACGGACACGTGGGAACTTCGTGTTCTTCTTCTTCGTCGATCCACTCGGGGTACAGAGTGTCCCATGTCACATTTTTTTTGGCGTAGTCTATTTGGAGAACAATGTGATTGGCATGAGGCAAAATATTTTTCCAATTGTTGATTTCATTCTCATTGAAGTTTAATAATCCGATGCTTTGGATTTTGTTTATGTCGGGTATTTTAGACATGACGGTTGGAACTTTGTCCCACTCGACGATTATTTCGGATGCGTAACGCGAGTCTGATTCGCCCCATATCCACCTGTTCACAAAATGTTGCCTGCATTAAGGTATGAATAATTAATAGTCATTTTTTACGAGTTGGTATTCGCAAAAACGTTGTTGTCCGTATTTCTTTGGATAATGTTTAACTACTTAGACGTGGGACATAGGCTTAAGTGCGCCAAGGCCTAGTGATAATTTTTGCAAAAAAACCCCTAAAGTTGATTTGATGCAAGAAACTCCCTCGAAAACAATGTTGCGAATTCGCTTAAAAGTCCTTAAAATGGGATATTTATGACAAAATGCATAGTTCTGGGGGAGAGTTTCAAAATAACTCCCCTGAAACAATGTCAGTGTGAAAGCATCATATCCCCCCCCCGTGTTATTAAAGTGTCGCTGAAAAGTCCCTGTACCAAGGTATTGGCGACAAAACACAAATCTCAAGAAGGAGGTGAGGGCATTCATGGGGTTATTTTAAATATATTATATTGCCAGAAACCCCCTGAATATTTTTATGCAAGATTATCCCCCCTAAATAAAGCATTTTATTACAAAATTCCTTCTGTGTTGCAAAAAACGTCGCTGAATAGTCTTCAAAACAGGGTATTTGCAACAAAATGTGGACATACGGGGGGTTATTTGAAAAATATTATTTTGCCAGACTATTTTATGGAAGAAAATACCCCTGAAACAATGGATTTTGTTACATATTCCCCCTACGTTGCTAAAAAGCGTCGCTGAAAAGTCCTTAAACAGGATATTTGTAACAAAATGCATAGTTCAAGGCGAAGATTTGGACATCCAAGGGGTTATTTGCGTAGAATTTCTTTGCAAGAAACCCCTTGAACTATTTTTATACAAGAACCTCCCCTGAAACAATGCATTTGTCACAAATTACCCCTCTCTGTTACTAAAAATATTCCTTAAAACAAGGCATTTGAGATAAAATGCCTAGTTCAAGGAGGAGATGTGGACATTGAGGGGGTTATTTGCAAAATTTAAAATTTTTGGGGTTCTTTGCACTTTAGCCAATAGAATGCAGTTTCAAGAATAGTTTCATACTGAACATACCTACCCACCCCCCACTAAGAAATTAAATAAATAAACATGTAATAACCTAAAAAAAAAATTAAATAAATAAACAGGTAATATCTTACCTAAAATGTGGGCCATATCAATACCAAACCATACATTATAAAATGTGGTCCAATTAGGATTAGCACAAAAGTTCATATTAGTTGAACAACTTCTTAATAGTAGAGTAACTAATCAAAAGATTTAACTACTCAGATCTTATAATGCTGCTAAGATAGGGATATTTATATTAATTTTATTTATTTATGCACACAAAAATACGTAAACATGCGTACCTATACGTAAATTGCTAAATTGCTAGGATATTAGCTTTTTTTAGAAACTATATATGTGAATATAGAATGAGTCTTTCTAACATGCCTAAACAACAGATATATGCCAAAACAACAAATTTTTTCAAAGAAATTCGATGACCCACAAAATATTATTATAAAATTCTACAATATATAATGGGTGAATTGCGATTGAACATATATGTGCGTTTTGGCCATCAAATTTTTTTAACGTTTGAATATATTGATGAAGTGTGTGAATAATCTTCATCAATAAATCTCTTACTTACTTTTAAAAAGTAAATATATGTTTATACTGACTCAAGATTTCAACACTTTTTGTGACACCGTGTTTGCATTGCCTGGCATATGCATCTATTCAATGATTATCATTTTGGACACCAATCAATGCAGAAATCACACATCATTACGTCGTACAAAGTGTGTCGAAAATATGTGTCAGCGTAAAATACATAACGTGCAATAAGGAGTAAAACTTACCTAGAAATAGCTTGCAAAACACGGTCATGGTGACGACCAGCTGGGGAGTAGAAAAGGGTTGTGAAAGTGACAAGAATTATGGTAAGTAAAACAAATTTCAAAGGTTGAAGCTTGCATTTTGAGGTTTTCTCATGGTCATGGCTTAGGATATCAAAGGGTTTCTCCACATCTTTAATTCTACTCCTTTGAAGCTTCCTTTGGTGCACATCTTCACTGAAAAAAGTCAAAAGGGGGGTCAAAGCAACATTAGTATTAGTAATTTAAGTAAAATCAAGATTTGAAGCATATAATTTTTATCATCTTTTACGTGATGCAAACAAAATAATTACGTAAGTAATTTTAGGGGAACACAGTTTGCGAACACGGTTTGACTGACACAATCATGTGCAGAATTGGATTGGTTATTCTGACTTCTTAGCAATAAGAACCTATCAATGCAAATAGAAAATTGTGTCCCTATAGAATTACTATATAGAGAATGAAGGGTTACAATATTTTCATATTAATATTTTCATTATTGGTAAAATGTCACCTCTAACAAATCATAAAATTACATGGAAGTGGATCCAAAAAAAATTAAAGACTTAAGACAAACTAAAAAAATATCATGATCCATAGATGACGTTGATAAAAATATATATATTTTTCTAAATTTGCCCTTTTGAGATAATGTTGTCTATATCCATGTTGGGCATCATCTCGTTTGTACCTTATGCATCGACGCGCTTGTACCTTACGCATACAGGGTAGGTCTAATTTGTAAACATCTAAGACGGTATCTCGATATACATTTATCTCGGGTGGTAAAGAAAACAATTAGAAAATGGAATTCAACAAACAAAAATAAAGTAAAAAATAAAATTAAGTTAGTATGACTAAATATAAAAATAAAAATAAATAAACTTACATTGATCTTTGTCTAGTCGCCATGGGACTTGGAGAATCACCAATTTGTGCCTCTCGTTACCATATCCAAGTAAACATGTGATCTACAAACAATATATAAACAAATTCGTAATATATAAAGATAAGAACATGAAAGGTTGTTTTTCTAGAGGTACTAATTTATAGTGGGAAAAATAATAATTTGTAATTAATATAATTACGAACAACCCATTTGAGAGTTTAATCATAATTTTCAAATTTATAATTTTTTACCTAAAAAATGTCACATTTATAGGGAAAAAAAATATAAGATAGGTGATGTTGATGACAAAGTATGATATTTTCACTTTTTTATGCATGATATTTCATGCCTTTCATGGATGCATGAAATATCACGCTAAAAGGTAAAATATCATACATATTAAATCTATACTATTGTATACACTATTATACTACTAATATACTATTATTTTTTAAATACATGCTATTAAATTATTATTTTTTTACCAAAATATTTTTTTTTATTATTATTATTATTTTAAACGGCGGGTAATTATGGATTGAGTTTTATTACGGGGGCAAATTTATCCCTCGACACGGGCATCCGCTAATATATAGTGTAATGTAACATGCAATCTAATTCTTCTACAAATAATATATACAGATATTTCATTTAAGGTGGAACACCAAAAACACCAACATTTAAACCTTTCACTTTTCAGCTTCTAATTTAGTGTATCAACGAAAAGTTTCTTTCATTATTATATTTTTACTTTGTTTTTTCTAGTAGTAATGATTTTAAAATTTAAATTTGTTGTATTAATTATTAAGAATTTATTTTTTTGTGAATAGTTTCACAACCCTTAATACCCGTTTGTATACCTTCATTAACTTTGGCCTCTCATTTCCATGAATGCACATATTGTTTATGTTAATTTATGTGTAATGTTTTTTTTTAAATTATAGTTGTTTAGAAATTCTTCCCCGTTATGTGCGTATATTAGCTTAACATGATCAATGTCCACAAATATTTTTTTATGACACGAATAAAAACGACTTATACGAGTCAAAATTTGATACGAACACGACATGACTTCTCTCAAATGACTATAATTATAAGAATACGCATGACTTTGAGTCTTTAAAATATTTGAAAAGAATTGTTTACTAAGGCATAAAACCTGCTAAAATTTATTTTTATATTTTACTCTCGTATCGACTATTTGGATTTATATTATTGCACGTTGATTCAATATCTCACAGCTTCAAGTCTTACTCCAACTCAACATGTAATAATATAGATCCGAGAGAGACATAAAATATTAGTTGTGTCGCTTATCTTTTTGGGTCATGTTTTAACATGACAAGAGAAACATCTTTAGAAATGAACACAACACAACTTGAAATTGTAATTTTTTACTTAACGCGAACACGGTCTATTTAAAATACGATGCGGTACAACTAACACGAATAATTTTTTCACTCCATAATACACTAAAATACGAGTAAAAAGATAAATAAGACGATTATACGGCTAACACAAATCATAACTTTGACATGAACAATACACGAAATGACTTTGTGTCAAAAGGCTCCGACAAAAGCACGATATTTCAGGTCAACTTCATATTCTCTTATCGATTCATGTCTAAAATTGACACTCGTAGTAAGTCTCGGTCTCAAATGTGAAAATATATTAGAGAAAAAAATTATATTTTTTACACTCTAGAATGTGATCGTTCACGCAAATATATTATAGTCAAAGAAATGTTTTATCAAAGATATTTTAGTATTTGCACCGGTATTTATTTGGCATCGCAAAGATATTTCAGCAATGGCCTTACATAAAAATATGAAAAAATACATACGTTGCTGATTTAATTTTGAAAGCTTGAATTTGTTGTTATTGGATACGTCCCAGGTGTCTAAATCTAAATTTCTATCATTTTACAAATATTACGCAATCATCTCAAGTTATAATATTACCTCATAATTTTATATAATTTTTTTGCATGTCGTTTTTTAAATCAAGGAAGCTTATAAGTCCTATTTATATATGATATTCTATAATTGATCCTTTCAAAACATATTTTCTCAATAGGTCATATATATATATATATATATAGATAGATATACACACAGTACTGCTCTTATGCGGACTAGTCTGTATTTAAAAATGCGGACCGGACATGTATCACCAGGTGATTATCCTAGAAAGGGGGGAGAATGTGCCTATAATGTAGCCGATATTTTCTACGCTTACCGCCAGGTGACACATGTATTAGAGTTTTATTTAGCATTAAGGGTACTTTAGTATTTTTCCTTTCATTTTGTTATTAGGGGGTTGTAGTAGGACATATATATATATATATATATATATATATATATATATATATATATATATATATATATATATATATATATATATATATATATATATATATATATATATATATATATTGAGAGAGAGAGAGAGAGAGAGAGAGAGAGAGAGAGAGAGAGAATCTTTTGGAACCAAAAAAAAATATTGGAACACTTATTTAACGACATATTTAGTAAACGAGATAAATTAATAAAACGATTTTATTAATATAGAAATTTGAGATGTTAACCGGTTTTCATATCCCGAAATGGATGTGGGGATTAATTGAAGATTTTTTTAAACATTATCTCATGTTGATGATGATAAATTTTAATACACCTTCTACACAAAGGGATAACTCAAATAAAATGAAACGAATGTACAACAAATTTCATACTATTGACGATATTAAGTTTAAAACATCCAAAAACGATAGTTAGAAAACTGCTAATAATATGCTCCTTCAATGAATTTAGTATTCTAGAAAGAAAAGGAGAAATCATTTAACTAGTTATTGTTTATTCTTTGTTGGAATGGAGTTGAAAAAAGGCTACGATAGAGACTTTAATTGATTAATTTGACTACCCCATCAAATCTATGACCAATAACTTTTACCAAGGTTCCTACTCCATCGTCATCCTTACAACAAGGCAACGTAAAATAAAATTAAGTAAAGAAAATTATACTCTTTGGGAAAAAAAGGGAAGAATAAACAATAACTAGTTAGGTGCATTTTAAAAAATAATTAAAATTAAGCTCTTTGGGTCGTAAGTTATAAAAAAAAGAATTAAAGTGTATTGGTATTAACTCCATTTTAATACTCTAGCGGTGCATTTGATTATAAACACAGACACTGCGTGAAAAAAAAATTCCATTGGACGAGAAGTTTGAAAATGAATGGAAAAATATATGAATTTTTAGTCTTAATTTTTCTATTTTTCATGAAAATCAGTTCTTTGGCGGGTGAATAAGAAATATTTTCCACTAAAAATGAGATTTGAAATGGAACACTTTGTAACAACCCGCCTTTTTGGAAACAATTAAATTCCATAATTAAATATAAATTGGATATTTGAGGAATTTCCCGAAATAGTGATTTTTGGGATTTTTGAGGATTTAATGATTTTCGATGGAAGTTGTGATCACTTTTGGACTATATAGGTCGCAATAATTTAACTTATGTCGTTGTGGAGAAAATTGACAAAAAGGTCAGATTTTAAATTGGAAAACCCGCATTTACTTTTATGGGTTAGAATAGTGATTTGCGGTCAAGTACCTCGGATGGAAATTTCGACTGCGCCATGAGTCTCGAAATGTCCGAGATAGTCGGAAAAGAGTGTCCGATTGTCGAAATTGACTTTCGAATAATTTTAGAGGTAAAAGTAACTCGTAATTGGGTAAACGAGTCGTTTTTGGGTTTTAAGGGTTAAAACCCTTTTCTTCCTATTTAAAGAGGGAGAGGGGAAGAGAATAGAAAGAAAAGAAAGAAAAGAGAGAGAAGAGAGAGAGGAGGAGAGAAAAAGAGGAGAACGGGGAGATTCCGGCCAAACTCCGCGGGATTCGCCTCGAGGTCGTCGGATTATATCCACGAGGCAAGTGTTTACTTGCTTTATTTCCTTTTTGCATAAATATCTCATACCGTAGTTTGGTATAAACAAACCCTAACGATTTTGGGTTGGGTTTTCGTGGATAAAACGGGTTTTCGGGAGATAAAACGAATAAACCCCTAAAATTTGTTAATTGGAGAAACTTAGGTTTTAACCCAAATTAATTGATGGTTTAAGGTTCTAGGATGTTTAGAACCCTAAATTTATGTGTATTTGTAGTTGGTTGAGGTTGTAGGACGTTGGGTTAGGCGACAAAAGCTTGGGAGAAGCTTTAATGGCCGAAATCGTCTCGGAGAAGATGATGAATAGTAGAGGCAACGTGCTTGCCAAATCGATTCGGCCTAGAGGTGAATCGATTCGGCTCTTGGTCAAAAAATGAAATTTGTAGATCTCTTCGACGCGGTCACGTGGGCGCCAACTGCGTATTTTTATGATTTTTTTTGGATTTATAGTGATTTTTCTACGGAAAGTTGTCCGAGATTGAAATCATTAGTTAGAACTTATTGGAGATAGATATTAGGGGTTCTCAAAAGAATTGTTAGGACCTCTAAAGAATTTGAGAAGATATAAAAACTTTGGGTTGGTAGTAATAAAACCAAGTTAGTATTTAAATGGATATTGGATTGAATTTTGGGTATTTTGGAGATTGAAAAATCGCCCAAACTGTAGCCCTCGAACTGGCCGAATCGATTCGGGTACAGGCCGAATCGATTCGCCTAAAGGAAATTGGGTTTCTGCAATGGGCCGAATCGATTCGGGTACAGACCGAATCGATTCACCATTTACAGACCTGTTTTCATAATACTTTCCGAATCGATTCGGATTGGGAACCGAATCGATTCGCCCACCCGAATTGATTCGCTAAAGGGGCGAATCGATTCGCTTAGGTCAGAATTTCTAGTTTTCTCCCTTTAAGAGTATGGGGAGTTGAATTACCATTTGGTATTTTTATGGGGACTCCTAAATAAGGGTTTTGAGGATAAATAAACCTTTAAGAGATGATTGAGGTAATTAGTATAGAACAAGTAAGGAAATACTTTGGGTTTAGTATCATGCTTATATGAAAGCATGGTTATGATTCCTCGAGGGAATCTTTGGGATTAATGGTCATCGTTATATATCGTTGGAAAATATGGCCATTTATGTACATTCGAGGATGAATATACGGTATATGTATATACTATGTGATTAAAGTATATATGATATGATGTAAATGATTTTGAGAATAAAATATGAATGTTTTCAAAATAGAAAGAAAAATGATTTTCATAAATAATAAAAACGAGGATACACACCTCTCTAAATCGCTATCATAAGGGAAGTTGTGTGCGTATGGTGAAGCCCCCTGAAAAATTAATGCAGGGTGGATATAGTCCTATAGGCCATGTGAGCGCTTGTTGATATATATTTTTCTGCGATGGGTAGGAGATTCCGGGTGTGGTCTTGACTACCCCGCAGGCACATGGCCGCTTCCCGACGTCTTGCATTGTAGGATCCCAGGTTGTCTTTATGATAGGCCCTGGAAGATGATAGCCATTTAGGGGCGCGCACAGTGGGGAAACCCGGACGGGCGGTCTTAGAACGCGTTATATATTAAAGCAATTCATGGTAATGGATTGGCTATAATTACATTTCCTGGATATAGTAAGGGAAATGGGTTATATGGATTGGCTTCGGTAACACTTCCCGGATGGAAGAAGGGATGTGGAAGCATATGATATGATCAAAGCATTTTTATGATAATAAAAATGGCTTTGAATACATTTCCTGAATATAAAAAGGGAAATGGGATATTTTGAAAAGGAAAAGCATTTTTATGATAATAAAATTGGCTTTTAAAAGTATATGATTTGTTAAAGCAATTCATAATAATGAATTGGCTTTTATATTTACATTTCCTGAGTATAAAAAGGGAAATGGGAAGTTTTGAGAAAATGAAAAGTATTGATAAATACTTGATATATGAACTCTCAGTCCGGGAGATAGATCCGGATGTATATGGATATATGTATATATAAATGGATGAATCTAGTACCGAGGGTCTAATGGATCCCGATGATCGACCTTGCTGCATAGTAGTGTATCGGGGGGGTTCCTTGTTTGGATTTCGCTTTGTGAGACACCCCACGCACGAATATGGCAATGTGTTGAGACTGGGGAGAAGTTTAATCCTTAGTGCTCTAATATTATAAATGCTTATGGTATATATTTATATTTATATCTTTCTGTACTGAGGGACTGGCGAATCTCGACGATCGACCTTGCTGCATAGTAGTGTATCGGGGGGGTTCCTTGTTTGGATTTCGCTTTGCGAGACACCCCACGCACGAACATGGCATAGCGTTGAGACTAGGGTGAAGTTTAGCCCTTAGTACATTTCTTGGACTATCTAGGGTAGATAGTGGTTGGGTGATAGACTAGTTTAGCACGATAGCTTGACTAGGATGTTTAGAGGGATGCGTTAGGAGTGCACTATTAGTGGAGAGGTGAGGGGTATCTCATGGGAGTGCGATACCAAACTTAAATATGAGATAAAAACCTTTTCTAAAATAATAAGGCATTTATGCACTTTCTAAATATTTTCAAAACTCGGGCTCTGACCCGTTTATCTACTCTTCCTTTCTTGCTATATATTATATATTATATAGGTGTCCAGACACAGGGACGCCTGGATGACACTTCTTTCGAGTCAGACGTCAGCTGCAGCAGCTGTGGATGCGTGCAGAATTTTCAGTAGACGCTTCCATTCTTGTACTCTAGATAGGAGGTACTGTATAAATATTCGGGCCAATGGTCCAATTTCATTTATTTATTCTTTTAGTACATCATTCGATATGGTTGTATATTTTGACCGAGTGTTCGGTTACTTTATTTCATTTCAGTTTCATTTCCGCAAAATTGTGTGGATGTTTTACTTATTGTTGTTAAAAAGAGTAGCAAAGTTAAAATTTTAACACTGGCCTAATAGGTTATTAGTAATTAAATGGATTTTCGACAGTGATGCTAAGAATGATCCATATGAGACTCTTGTTTTAATTTAATATTGGAGTGATCGCCCGGTATCTTATTAGGCGGGGTGTTACACACTTATTATGCGAATGACTGTTCTTCTTATATAAAGTATTCGCAATCAAATTACCATAAAGGTAAAACATGAGTCAAAATAACTATTTTTCATGGAAAACTTTTCATTGTCAATCAAACACACACTAAAAGTATAAATTTATTTTTTGTTACTTGAAAGCATATTCGGACACTTTTGAGATTTTTTGATGACATGTGGGCCGAAAGAGTAACAAAGTAAAATACTAATAACTGTACTCATAAATAAAAGGTTTAATCGGGAAGATTTATTTAATTTAAACCTACATCATTTCGAAAGTACTGAAAAATTTGTAGTGATTTATAAAAAGTAGTGAACTTGGATTCCTCCAACGTTGACATTCTCTGGCAGTATTGTCTTGGGGCCTAAGCATTTAATTTAAATGGTTGGACATAAGCTCCCAAAAATCTAAAGACAATGTACTAAAGCATATAAATTAAGTTTGATCCAACCAAATTATTTACTTTATACAATAATAATAGGGTGATTCGATGAAAAGTCTCTCGATAATTTTTTAAATAACGATTAGTCCAAATATTTTATTTGTTCTGAAAAGTCCCTCATCGTACAAAACACAAAATCCTAAGAAATTTTTTATAAAAAAAATATACAAGGGTATTTTTGTAAATTAAAAAATAAGGTGGACAAAGTGCAAAATATACTCAGCTTCTAGGGACCAAACATTAATTGTCCCATAATAATAATAATAATAATAATAATAATAATAATAATAATAATAATAATAATAATAATAATAATAATAATGAACAGAAAATAACAGAATTAGCTAGATGCCCTATTAAAATCTAGTTTTAGTTAAAGCAATAAAATATATTAGTAACACACACACACACACATACACACACACACACACACACACACACACACACACATATATATATATATATATATATTCTAGGTATTGGTTGTATATAGGTTTCCAACCCAAATTTGCTAGTGTTGGTTGAGGTCACTTTAGGCAAAAGGGTCTACATAAATGACACAGAAGTCAATGAAAAAAGTTAAATACATGAATTCAAATAAAATTAGAAAAAACCACTAGAGAAAGATTAAGAAAGTCGAGTTTCACTTATTAGATAACCAAAATTTTGCAACAAAACACCTGTGAGAACTAAAATCTAGTGTACCGAAGTCCGTAAATGAACCTAGAACACCTTTAAGCATAGAAAATATAAGTAGATATTAAGTCATCCCATTAACACTTGAACTCAATGGCTAGAGAGAGATTTTATAGAAATGGCAGGTGGTGTGGGATTAAAACTTTTATCATTGGCCCAATTCTTCTCGCCCCAATGTTGCAACATATTTTTCCACGCGCACGATTTGTCGATGCATATATCCAAACGTGGATCATGAATCGACATGTTCCAATGCGCGTCCGTGTAGTTCAGCTTCTCGGCTTCCCTCCGATCGAACTCGAGTTGCGCCTTTTGCTTCGATCGGAGTAAGCAAAATTGTTGAAGTTGATTCGGCATCGCGTCGTGGATCCTCCACCACCGCTCGTGCGCGACGTCACTGGCAAACTCACGTAAAATATCCACATTGTAGTTGCAATCGTAGTCGCGAAAACACAGCCATGGTTTTAATCCCAAGTAGTGGAGGACATAAAGCAACGGTGGGTCCGCCCCAAAAAGATGCGTTTTTTTTAGTTTCACTTTTTCCTTGTCACCAATCCAAAAGTTCTTCAAAAAGTTCATGTGCTTGGGAATCCTATGCCACCATGTGAATATCTCATTTAAGTACCCTTGGTCCCCACCATTGTAGGACTTAATCTCATTAATGTGACCCATTAAAAGCTGGAACGTACAATTCGACGGCTCAATCACCATCACGCCCGAGTTGAAAAGCGTGCCGTCATTGCCTGTTGCGGATATTTGTGGCATCTCAAATAGGAAATCGATGTTTCGCAGTATAAGTAAGTCCGCGTCGATGAAAATGATCTTGTCGTAGTCCGTCAGTTGCCATAGCCGAAACTTGCTATAATTCCATTCGTTGTACGCGTCTTTTTCGGCCTTTGGGTTTCGTATCCGTTGGATAGTTCGGATTTTCCACCCTGCTACCTCGATCCCACTCTTGTGGTACTCGTTGATGGTCTCGTCAACGAGTATCACAAGGTCTCTTGTGGACCCCGCCATGCGGATGCTCTGGGCTGCTACTATGGCTCCACAAACATAGACGTCGGCGGAATGAAGGATTGTTACAAATGCTTCTCGACGCAAATTTCTCGAATGATCTCCATCTGCGTTCAAATAAATGAGTATAAAAATGATTTAAATTTAGGTAATACTTTGAAATAAAAATAAAAAATAAATCTTTTTTATTTATGAAGGGAGAAATTACGAAAATATCTCCTGACTGCTAATATCACGTATAAATAATATATTTAGCCTACAACAGAACAGAACAACCAATACTGCTCAATATAAACAAATACATAAAAAAAAAGACTTATTTTGAATTTGGCACCAATTATATTTACTTACATGGTTTGATCCCCGACGTTTTCACTACTTGACATTTAACCCCCAAATTGACTTCTGGGTACATACTTGTTAATACTTTCTCAACATTTTTTGGGAATCGCAAAAAGGTCCCTTTTACGTCCAAAGGAGAACAAGTGAAAACTTTTGGGGCTACACTAAGTAGATTAAAATAAGTTTTTTTTACATAACCCCCGTGACAATAGAAGATTCAGATATAACCCCCTTAGAAGTTCAAGAAATAGACTTCTTCATCCCCTATTCATAAATCCGACACTTTTTGAGAATCTCCAAAACGTCCCTTTTGCGTCCAAAGGTGAACAAGCGAAAACTTTGGGGGCTAAATCACGTAAATAAAAGTAAGATTTTTTTGTTTAACCCCATTAATACAATAGAAAATTTAGACATAACCCCCTAGAAGTTCAAAAATTAAACTTAAAATAAATGAATTTCACTTTATACAATCATAAAATGCAAAATAAAAAGCCTATACTTCTGTCAGCATGGGGTAAATCCAACTTTAGAATTTCCAACAATGTGGCTAAACGTGCTCTTATCGCAAGGGGGTAAGAAAAAATCAACAACACTTTTTGAGAATCGCAAATAAGTGCCTTTTGCATCCAAAGGCGAACAAGTTAAAACTTTTGGGGCTAAACTAATTTGATTAAAATAAGTTTTTACAATACATAACCCTTGTGACAATAGCAGATTTAGAGATAACCCCATTAGAAGTTCAAAAATTAGACTTCTCTATCCTCTATTGATAAATTCGACATTTTTGAGAATCTGAAAAAAGTCCCTTGTGCGTCCGAAGAAGTAAAACAGAAAACTTTGGGGACTAAAGCATGTAAATAAAAATAACGGTTTTTATTTAACCCCCCTGTGGCAATAGCAGATTTAGACATAACCCCCCCCCCCCCCCCTAGAAGTTCAAAAAGTAAACTTAACAAATGAATTTTCTTTATACAATCATAAAATACAAAATAAAAACCCATATTTCGGTCAGCAGGGGGTAAATCCAACTTTTGAAATAACAGTGGTTTGTCTAAACATGCTATAATTGCAAGGGGGTAAGTACAAAAAAAAAACTAACAATAAATCCTACACTATTTGAGAATCGTAAAAAAGTGCCTTTTGCGTCCAAAGGCGAACACGTGAAAACTTTTGGTGCTAAACTAAATAGATTAAAATAAGTTTTTTACATAATCCCTATGGCAATAGCAGATTTAGACATAACACCCCTAGAAGTTCAAAAATTAGACTTCTTTATCCCCCATTGATAAATTCGACATTTTTGGAGAATCTCAAAAAAGTCTCTTTTGAGTCTAAAGGCGACCAAATGAAAACTTTGGGGCTAAACCATGTAAATAAAAATAAGGGTTTTTTATTTAACCCCATGATAAGAGCAGATTTAAACATAACCCCCATAGAAGTTCAAAAATTATACTTAATTGCCCCCTAATTTCATTTTCAACAAGGGTAAATCTGACTATTGAAATTCCAAGAGTGTGTCCAAAAGTGTTACTATCAAAGGGGGTGGTAAATAAGGATTTTTGATTTAACCCCGTGACAACAATAGATTTAGACATAACTCCCCTAGAAGTTAAAAAATTAGACTTATTTGCCCCCTAATTTCACTTTCAACAAGGGGCTAAATCTAACTTTCGAAATTCGAGGGGTGCATCTAAATGTGCTATTGTCAAAGGGGGTGGGTAAAAAAAATAGGCTTTTTTTATTTAACTCCCCACTGGCAATAGCAGATTTAGACAGAACCCCCTAGAAGTTCAAAAATTAGACTTATTTTCCCCCCAATTTCACTTTCAACGAGGGGGTAAATCTAACTTTCGAAATTCCAGGGGTGTGTCTAAATGTGTTATCAAAGGGGGTGGGTAAAAAAACTAAAAATAAATACGGGTCAAAAGTCAAAATTACCCTTAAAAAGCATTAAAACTAACCTTTAACTTTGAGTGGCAATGCAAGCTCACATGAACCAATAGGCACCCTAACTTTCTCCCTCAACACATCCAAATTTGGCTTATACAACCAAAAATTACCCTCCTTCGCAACTAGCTCCTTGCAAGTGAACAAATTTGGTATAGGAAAATACTTTGTAACAAACATCAAATGAACATTATAATTCATCTTAGCCGATGTAGCTAATTTAGCGGCTGAAATTTGCAAATGCAACCGAGCCACGTCTCGAGACCAATTCGCCTCGTTCCTACACGGGAGTTTAACCACAATTAAATCAACTCGTTCTTCAGGAACTTCGATTTTCGGCAAATACGGACACGTGGGAACTTCGTGTTCTTCTTCTTCGTCGATCCACTCGGGGTACAGAGTGTCCCATGTCACATTTTTTTTGGCGTAGTCTATTTGGAGAACAATGTGATTGGCATGAGGCAAAATATTTTTCCAATTGTTGATTTCGTTCTCATTGAAGTTTAATAATCCGATGCTTTGGATTTTGTTTATGTCGGGTATTTTAGACATGACGGTTGGAACTTTGTCCCACTCGACGATTATTTCGGATGCGTAACGCGGGTCTGATTCGCCCCATATCCACCTGTTCACAAAATGTTGTCTGCATTAAGGTATGAATAATTAATAGTCATTTTTTACGAGTTGGTATTCGCAAAAATGTTGTTGTCCGTATTTGTTTGGATAATGTTTAACTACTTACACGTGGGACGTAGGCTTAAGTGCGCCAAAGCCTAGTGATAATTTTTGCAAAAAACCCCCTAAAGTTGATTTGATGCAAGAAACTCCCTCGAAAACAATGTTGCGAATTCGCTTAAAAGTCCTTAAAACGGGATATTTGTGACAAAATGCATAGTTTTGGGGGAGAGTTTCAAAACAACTCCCCTGAAACAATGTCAGTGTGAAAGGATCATATCCCCCCCCCCCTCCCCATGTTATTAAAGTGTCGCTGAAAAGTCCCTGTAACAAGGTATTGGCGACAAAACGCAAATCTCAAGAAGGAGATGAGGGCATTCATGGGGTTATTTTAAATATATTATATTGCAAGAAACCCCCTGAATATTTTTATGCAAGATTATCCCTCCCAAATAAAGCATTTTATTACAAAATTCCTTCTGTGTTGCAAAAAACGTCGCTGAATAGTCTTCAAAACAGGGTATTTGCAACAAAATGTGGACATACGGGGGGTTATTTGAAAAATATTATTTTGCCGGAAACCCACTGAACTATTTTATGGAAGAAAATACCCCTGAAACAATGGATTTTGTTACATATTCCCCCTACGTTGCTAAAAAGCGTCGCTGAAAAGTCCTTAAACAGGATATTTATAACAAAATGCATAGTTCAAGGCGGAGATGTGGACATTCAAGGGGTTATTTGCGTAATATTTCTTTGCAAGAAACCCCTTGAACTATTTTTATACAAGAAGCTCCCCTGAAACAATGCATTTGTTACAAATTACCCCTCTCTGTTACTAAAAATATTCCTTAAAACAAGGCATTTGAGATCAATGCCTAGTTCAAGGAGGAGATGTGGACATTGAGGGGGTTATTTGCAAAATTTAAATTTTTGGGGGTTCTTTGCACTTTAGCCAATAGAATGCAGTTTTAAGAATAGTTTCATACTGAACATACCTACCCACCCCCCACTTAGAAATTAAATAAATAAACATGTAATAACCTAAAAAAAAATTAAATAAATAAACAGGTAATATGTTACCTAAAATGTGGGCCATATCAATACCAAACCATACATTATAAAATGTGGTCCAATTAGGATTAGCACAAAAGTTCATATTAGTTGAACAACTTCTTAATAGTAGAGTAACTAATCAAAAGATTTAACTACTCAGATCTTATAATGCTGCTAAGATAGGGATATTTATATTAATTTTATTTATTTATGCACACAAAAATACGTAAACATGCGTACCTATACGTAAATTGCTAAATTGCTAGGATATTAGTTGTTTTTAGAAACTATATATGTGAATATAGAATGAGTCTTTTTAACATGCCTAAACAACAGATATATGCCAAAACAACAAATTTTTTCAAAGAAATTCGACGACCCACAAAATATTATTATAAAATCTACAATATATAATGGATGAATTGCGATTGAACATATATGTGCGTTTTGGCCATCAAATTTTTTTAACGTTTAAATATATTGATGAAGTGTGTGAATAATCTTCATCAATAAATCTCTTACTTACTTTTAAAAAGTAAATATATGTTTATACTGACGCAAGATTTCGACGCATTTTTTGACACCGTGTTTGCATTGCCTGGCATATGCATCTATTCAATGATTATCATTCTGGACACCAATCAATGCAGAAATCACACATCATTACGTCGTACAAAGTGTGTCGAAAATTTGTGTCAGCGTAAAATACATAATGTGCAATAAGGAGTAAAACTTACCTAGAAATAGCTTGCAAAACATGGTTATGGTGACGACCAGCTGGGGAGTAGAAAAGGGTTATGAAAGTGACAAGAATTATGGTAAGTAGAACAAATTTCAAAGGTTGAAGCTTGCATTTTGAGGTTTTCTCATGGCCATGGTTTAGGATATCAAAGGGTTTCTCCACATCTTTAATTCTACTCCTTTGAAGCTTCCTTTGGTGCACATCTTCACTGAAAAAAGTCAAAAGGGGGGTCAAAGCAACATTAGTATTAGTAATTTAAGTAAAATCAAGATTCGAAGCATATAATTTTTATCATCTTTTACGTGATGCAAACACAATAATTACGTAAGTAATTTTAGGGGAACACAGTTTGCGAACACGGTTTGACTGACACAATCATGTGCAGAATTGGATTGGTTATTCTGACTTCTTAGCAATAAGAACCTATCAATGCAAATAGAAAATTGTGTCCCTATAGAATTACTATATAGAGAATGAAGGGTTACAATATTTTCATAGTAATATTTTCATTATTGGTAAAATGTCACCTCCAACAAATCATCAAATTACTTGGAAGTGGATCCAAAAAAAATTAAAGACTTAAGACAAACTAAAAAAATATCATGATCCATAGATGACGTTGATAAAAATATATATATTTTTCTAAATTTTCCCTTTTGAGATAATGTCGTCTATATCCCTGTTGGGCATCATCTCGTTTGTACCTTACGCATACAGGGTAGGTCTAATTTGTAAACATCTAAGACGATATCTCGATATACATTTATCTCGGGTGGTAAAGAAAACAATTAGAAAATGGAATTCAACACACAAAAATAAAGTAAAAAATAAAATTAAGTAGTATGACTAAATATAAAAATAAAAATAAATAAACTTACTTCGATCTTTGTCTAGTCGCCATGGGACTTGGAGAATCACCAGTTTGTGCCTCTCGTTACCATATGCAAGTAAACATGTGATCTACAAACAATATATAAACAAATTCGTAATATATAAAGATAAGAACATGAAAGGTTGTTTTTCTAGAGGTACTAATTTATAGTGGAAAAAAATAATAATATTGTAATTAATATAATTACGAACAACCCATTTGAGAGTTTAATCATAATTTTAAAATTTATAATTTATAATTTTTTACCTAAAAAATGTCACATTTATAGGGGAAAAAATATAAGATAGGTGATGTTGATGACAAAATATATGTATGATATTTTCACTTTTTTATGCATGATATTTCATGCCTTCCATGGATGCATGAAATATCACGCTAAAAGGTAAAATATCATACATATTAAATCTATACTATTGTATACACTATTATACTATTATACTACTAATATACTATTATTTTTTAAATACATGCTATTAAATTATTATTTTTTTACAAAAATATATATTTATTATTATTATTATTATTATTTTAAACGACGGGTAATTATGGATTGAGTTTTATTACGGGGGCAAATTTATCCCTCGACACGGGCATCCGCTAATATATATATATATATATATATATATATATATATATATATATATATATAGAGAGAGAGAGAGAGAGAGAGAGAGAGAGAGAGAGAGAGAGAGAGAGAGAGAGAATGAATTACCTTATCTTTGATGAAGAAATGTGGGAACTTAGTTTGAAGGAAAATGATGGAGAATAAGGACGGTAGAGAAGAGAAGGAAAGGAGAGCCAATATAGTGCTAATTCTTCTACAAATAATATATATAGATATTTCATTTTAGGTGGAACACCAAAAACACCAAAATTTAAACCTTTCACTTTTCAGCTTCTGATTTTGTGTATCAACGAAAAGTTTCTTTCATTATTATATTTTTATGTTGTTTTTTCTAGTAGTAATGATTTTAAAATTTAAATTTGTTGTATTAATTATTAAGAATTTATTTTTTTGTGAATAGTTTCACAACCCTTAATACCCGTTTGTATACCTTCATTAACTTTGGCCTCTCATTTCCATGAATGCACATATTGTTTATGTTAATTTATGTGTAATGTTACGTTTTTTAAATTATAGTTGTTTAGAAATTCTTCCTCTTTATGTGCGTATATTTTCTTAACATGATCAATGTCCATTAATATTTTTTATAACACGAATAAAAACGACTTATACGAGTCAAAATTTTGATACGAACACGACATGACTTCACTCAAATGACTTTAATTATAAGAATGCGCATGACTTTGAGTCTTTAAAATATTTGAAAACAATTGTTTTCTACGGCATAAAACCTGCTAAAATTTATTTTTATATTTTACTCTCGTATCGACTGTTTGGATTTATATTATTGCACGTTGATTCAATATCTCACAACTTCAAGTCTTACTCCAACTCAACTTGCAATAATATAGATCTGAGAGAAACATAAAATATTAGTTGTGTCGTTTCTCTTTTTGGGTCGTGTTTTCACATGACAAGAGAAACATCTTTAGACATGAACACAACATAACTCGAAATTGTAATTTTTTACTTAACGCGAACACGGTCCATTTAAAATACGATACGGTACAACTAACACGAATAATTTATTCACACCATAACACTAAATTACGAGTAAAAAGATAAATAATACGATTATACGGCTAACACAAGTCATAACTTTGATATGAACAATACACGAAATGACTTTGTGTCATAAGACTCCGACAAAAGCACGATATTTCGGGTCAACTTCATATTCTCTTATCGATTCATGTCTAAAATTGACACTCCTAGTAAATCTTTGTCTCAAATGTGAAAATATATTAGAGAAAAAAATAATGTTTTTTACACTCTAGAATGTGATCGTTCACGCTAATATATTATAGTCAAATAAATGTTTTTCCAAAAATATTTTAGTATTTGCACCGGTATTTATTTTGCATCGCAAAGATATTTCAGCAATGACCTTACATAAACTTACATTGATTTTTGTCTAGTCGCTATTGGACTTGGAGAATTACCAATTTGTGCCTCTCGTTACCATATGCAAGTAAACATGTGATTTACAAACAATATATAAACAAATTCGTTATATATTAAGATAAGAATATGAAAGGTTGTATACCTAGTAGAACTAATTTATAGTGGAAAAAAAATGAAGAGTCGTTTTAATTGGAAAAAAATGCAAAATCTAGAAAAAAATAATAATATTGTAATTAATATAATTACGAACAACCCATTTGAGAGTTTATTGATAATTTTCAAATGTACAATTTTTTACCTAAAAATGTCCCATTTATAGGGGGGAAAAATATAAGATAGGTGGTGTTGATGACAAAATATATGTATGATAAGATAGGTGATGTTGACGACAAAATATATGTATGATATTTTCAATTTTTTATGCATGATATTTCATGCCTTCCATGGATTCATGAAATATCATGCTAAAAGCTAAAATATCACACATATTAAATCTATACTATTGTATATATTATACTACTATTATACTATTATACTACTAATATACTAATATACTAATATACTATTATTTTTTAAATACATGCTAATAAATTATTTTTCTTATTAAATTATTTTTAATTTTTTTTAGAAAAACTAGATTTTTTTATTATTATTTTTTTTAATGGCGTGTAATTATGGATTGAGTTTTATTACGGGGGGAAATTTATCCTCGGCACGGGCATACGCTAATATATATATATATATATATATATATATATATAGAAAGAGAGAGAGAGAGAGAGAGAGAGAGAGAGAGAGAGAGAATGAATTACCTTATCTTTGATGAAGAAATGGGAGAACTTAGTTTGAAGGAAAATGATGGAGAATAAGGACGGTAAAGAAGAGAACGAAAGGAGAGCCAATATAGTGTAATGTAACGTGCAGTCTAATTCTTCTACAAATAATATATATAGATATTTCATTTAAGGTGGAACACCAAAAACACCAACATTTAAACCTTTCACTTTTCAACTTCTAATTTAGTGTATCAACGAAAAGTTTCTTTCATTATTATATTTTTACTTTGTTTTTTCTAGTACTAATGATTTTAAAATTTAAATTTATTGTATTAATTATTAAGAATTTATTTTTTGTGAATAGTTTCACAACCCTTAATACCCGTTTGTATACCTTCATTAACTTTGACCTCTCATTTCCATGAATGCACATATTGTTTATGTTAATTTATGTGTAATATTTTTTTTAAAATTATAGTTGTTTAGAAATTCTTCCCCGTTATGTGCGTATATTAGCTTAACATGATCAATGTCCATTAATATTTTTTTATAACACGAATAAAAATGACTTATACGAGTCAAAATTTGATACGAACACGACATGACTTCTCTCAAATGACTTTAATTATAAGAATACGCATGACTTTGAGTCTTTAAAATATTTGAAAAGAATTGTTTACTAAGGCATAAAACCTGCTAAAATTTATTTTTATATTTTACTATCGTATCGACTGTTTGGATTTATATTATTGCACGTTGATTCAATATCTCACAACTTCATGTCTTACTCCAACTCAACATGTAATAATATAGATCCGAGAGAGACATAAAATATTAATTGTGTCGCTTATCTTTTTGGGTCATGTTTTAACATGACAAGAGAAACATCTTTAGAAATGAACACAACACAACTCGAAATTGTAATTTTTTACTTAACGCGAACACCGTCTATTTAAAATACGATGCGGTACAACTAACACGAATAATTTTTTCACACCATAATACACTAAAATACGAGTAAAAAGATAAATGAGACGATTATACGGCTAACACAAATCATAACTTTGACATGAACAATACACGAAATGACTTTGTGTCATAAGACTCCGACAAAATCACGATATTTCAGGTCAACTTCATATTCTCTTATCGATTCATGTCTAAAATTGACACTCCTAGTAAGTCTCGATCTCAAATGTGAAAATATATTAGAGAAAAAAATAATGTTTTTTACACTCTAGAATGTGATCGTTCACGCAAATATATTATAGTCAAAGAAATGTTTTATCAAAGATATTTTAGTATTTGCACCGGTATTTATTTGGCATCGCAAAGATATTTCAGCAATGACCTTACATTAAAATATGAAAAATACATACGTTGCTGATTTAATTTTGAAAGCTTGAATTTGTTGTTATTGGATAGGTCCCAGGTAACTAAATCTAAATTTCTATCATTTTACAAATATTACGCAATCATCTCAAGTTATAATATTACCTCATAATTTTATATAATTTTTTTGCATGCCGTTTTTTCAATCAAGGAAGCTTATAAGTCCTATTTATATATGATATTCTGTAATTGATCCTTTCAAAACATATTTTCTCAATAGTTCATATATATAAAGATATATACACAGTACTGCTCTTATGCGGACCAGTCCGTTTTTAAAAATGTGGACCGGACATGTATCACCAGGTGACTAGCCTAGAAAGGGGGGAGAATGTGCCTATAATGTAGCCGATATTTTCTACGATTACCGCCAGGTGACACATGTATTAGAGTTTTATTTAGCATTAAGGGTACTTTAGTATTTTTCCTTTCATTTTGTTATTAGGTGGTTGTAGTAGGACATATATATATATATATATATATATATATATATATATAGAGAGAGAGAGAGAGAGAGAGAGAGAGAGAGAGAGAGAGAATCTTTTGGAACCCAAAAAAAATATTGTAGCACTTATTTAACGACATATTTAGTAAACGAGATAAATTAATAAAACGATTTTATTAATATAGAAATTTGAGATGTTAACCGGTTTTCATATCCCGAAATGGATGTGGGGATTAATTGAAGATTTTTTTTAACATTATCTCATGTTGATGATGATAAATTTTAATACACCTTCTACACAAAGGGATAACTCAAATAAAATGAAACGAATGTACAACAAATTTCATACTATTGACGATATTAAGTTTAAAACATCCAAAAACGATAGTTAGAAAACTGCTAATTATATGCTCCTTCAATGAATTTAGTATTCTAGAAAGAAAAGGAGAAATCATTTAACTAGTTATTGTTTATTCTTTGTTGGAATGGAGTTGAAAAAAGGCTACGACATAGACTTTAATTGATTAATTTGATTACCCCATCAAATCTATGACCAATAACTTTTACCAAGGTTCCTACTCCATCGTCATCCTTACAACAAGGCAACATAAAATAAAATTAAGTAAAGAAAATTAAACTCTTTGGGAAAAAAAAGGGAAGAATAAACAATAACTAGTTAGGTGCATTTTAAAAAATAATTAAAATTAAGCTCTTTGGGTCTTAAGTTATAAAAAAAAGAATTAAAGTGTATTGGTATTAACTCCATTTTAATACTCTAGCGGTGCGTTTGATTATAAACACAGACACTGCGTGAAAAAAAAATTCAATTGGACGAGAAGTTGGAAAATGAATGGAAAAATATATGAATTTTTAGTCTTAATTTTTCTATTTTTCATGAAAATCAGTTCTTTGGCGGGTGAATAAGAAATATTTTCCACTAAAAATGAGATTTGAAATGGAACACTTATTATGTGAATGACTGTTCTTCTTATATAAAGTATTCGCAATCAAATTACCATAAAGGTAAAACATGAGTCAAAATAACTATTTTTCATGGAAAACTTTTCATTGTCAATCAAACACACACTGAAAGTATAAATTTATTTTTTGTTATTTGAAAGCATATTCGGACACTTTTGAGATTTTTTGATGACATGTGGGCCGAAAGAGTAACAAAGTAAAATACTAATAACTGTACTCATAAATAAAAGGTTTAATCGAGAAGATTTATTTAATTTAAACCTACATCATTTCGAAAGTACTGAAAAATTTGTAGTGATTTATAAAAATTAGTGAACTTGGATTCCTCCAACGTTGACATTCTCTGGCAGTATTGTCTTGGGGCCTAAGCATTTAATTTAAATGGTTGAACATAAGCTCCCAAAAATCTAAAGACAATGTACTAAAGCATATAAATTAAGTTTGATCCAACCAAATTATTTACTTTATACAATAATAATAGGGTCATTCGATGAAATGCCTCTCGATAATTTTTTAAATAACGATTAGTCCAAATATTTTATTTGTTCCGAAAAGTCCCTCATCGTACAAAACACAAAATCCTAAGAATTTTTTTATAAAAAAAATATACAAGGGTATTTTTGTAAATTAAAAAAATAAGGTGGACAAAGTGAAAATATACTCAGCTTCTAGGGACCAAACATTAATTTTCCCATAATAATAATAATAATAATAATAATAATAATAATAATAATAATAATAATAATAATAATAATAATAATAATAATAATAATAATAATAATAATAATGAACAGAAAATAACAGAATTAGCTAGATGCCCTATTAAAATCTAGAGTTAGTTAAAGCAATAAAATATATTCGTAACACACACACACACACACACACACACATACATACATATATATATATATATATATATATATATATATATATATATATATATATATATATTCTAGGGATTGGTTGTATATAGGTTTCCAACCCAAATTTGCTAGTGCTGGTTGAGGTCACTTTAGGCAAAAGGGTCTACATAAATGACACAGAAGTCAATGTAAAAAGTTAAATACAAGAATTCAAATAAAATTAGAAAAAACCACTAGAGAAAGATTAAGAAAGGGGAGTTTCACTAATTAGATAACCAAAATTTTGCAACAAAACACCTGTGAGAACTAAAATCTAGTGTACCCAAGTCCGTAAATGAGCCCAGAACACCTTTAAGCATAGAAAATATAAGTAGAAAATTTGGTATATGAAAACACTTTGTAACAAACATCAAATGCACATTATAATTCCACTTAGCCGAAGCAGCTAAATTAGCGGCTGAAATTTGCAAATGCAATCGAGCCACGTCTCGAGACCAATCCGCCTCATTCCTACACGGGAGTTTAACCACAATTAAATCAACTTGTCGTTCAGGAACTTCGATTTTTGGCAAATACGGACACGTGGGAACTTCGTCTTCTTCTTCGTCGATTGCCCAAGCTATGGAAAAGATAGAAATCATGAAACTGCTAACAGGTGAAGACAGATGGTATACTACATACCAAATGGCAGATGATCCATTTAATGGAATACTTAAAAAAGAAGCTAAAGAAATGGTAGAGATCTCGTTGCCAGCGAGCCTTAGAGTGGTAGGCCTCATTGATGAATTTTTTAACAATAATGCTCTCCTAGGCAAGGATATGACAGAAGAAGACACAGATATAACAAGACAACAGACTTATGGGCCATCAAAATCGCGCCCCTCAGTAGTGGAAGAATTATTGAGGACTGAAGACTCAATTGTTTAGACTTTTCTTCCTTAAAGCAAAAGATCCCTGCCCCAAGTGGGCCACCGGACTAATAAGAAGACGAAGACATTGGCTGTTTGATTCTCTTATATTATCACAAAACGACAGACTTATGGGCCATCAGACGGTCCCATTCAGACAAAGACCCTGCCATAAGAAGACGAATTACTTTATGAAGAGATAAAACTTTAGACTTTAAATATTTGTATTTTTTCTTTAACAGGTTAACTGTTAGCCTCCGGTAACAAGTCATATGTAAGCCCCCTTGTGCTATAAAAGGGACGTAAGGGTTGTATTGAGAGACATCGGTTGTAAGACTTCCAGTATCAAAGTTTAGAAGTTAGAAAGAGTGTGTAAGCTTGTAGAGAGTAATATGTATATGAATGAGTAATTCCCATATAGTTAGGGGAATGGTGAGAGTTATAATTACTAATGCAATGCAATAAAATTATTTTCTTTTCCAGAAATCTCTCATGCTGAGTTGTTATTATTTTTCAAATTGTCTCCAACTTTCTGTTCATAGAGGACTATTGTGTGGAGGCTTTGGTGTAGCACACAATGTTTTATACTGTTTTTTTTAAGAGGGACTGAACCCCCTAGATATTATTAAAATGAGGAGAAAAAGCCTCTCCCAGGTGGCAACTAAGCAAGCTTAGATACAAGAGAGATACAGGAAACTTAAAAAACAAAAAATATGGGGCTTTATAGAAGTCCCATTACAAGAAAAAAGAGAGATCATTTGAAAGAAGATCTAATGTAGAAACATCCCATCTTGTCCATCTTGTAAGCTCCTCGAGTTATCTTTGGAAGGTCCGAGAAATTATTGAGGATTGAAGATGAATGAATATTAACCCCATAATTTTCGAGGCTATCTACAACCATATTTGATTCCCTGAAGCAGTGAACTAATGAACTTTTGGTATTGATGAGATTCTCTTTGATTTCTTCCACACATTTAATAAGATTCCAAGGCGGTTTCCAGTTTCTATTTATCATATTCACCACATAAGAAGAATCTGATTCAATCACTACTTCCTTAAAGTTGTATTCCAAGAAAAGATTTGACCCCATCCAGAGACTTTTGATTTCCACAAATGAATTAGAAGCATATCCCTCAGGCTGAGCATAGGCAAATATGATGTCTCCTTTTTGATTTCTTAAAATGCCACCAATTCCACTTCTTCCAGGATTACCTTTAGAGGCCCCATCAATGTTTAATTTGAATTTATGTGGGTAGGGGGAGATCCATTTGATAGGGATAGACAATTTAATATATTGTTTGATGTTGAGATAGAAAGTAGATTTAATCCCAATATCAAAGCAAGATATACTATGTCTAAATTGAACCCCTTTGCAAATACTAGAAATCAAATTAATGGACTAAGAAATAAGATATTTTTCATCAAATGAGGAATTATCAAAAAAACTTTATTTCTGCATTTCCATATCTCCCAACACACAATAATGGGGATGCATTTACCAAGAAATTTGGAATAATCCTTTGGGCCACTTTTGATCCACCAACTTAAGAGCATAGAGGGAATATTGATTGTGCTCATATCAATTCCCATGAGATTATAGAAAAACTTCCAAACTGGAGTTATACTTGGGCATTGAAGGAATAAATGGTCAACTGTCTCAACATCTTTCTTACAAAGGCAACATCTGGAGCATAATTTAATACCAATGCCTTGAATGATATCATCTAAAGGAATGCTTTTGTTGATAATTTTCCACATATTAATAGAGCATTTTTTTGGAATATTACTATCCCAAATAATGCTATAAATAGTGGAAGAAGGATGATTATCAAGGCAAGAGGCATAGGCAGAAGAGAATGAGAATTCGACTGAAGTTTCAGAAGTCCAGAGCCATTTCCCATCAATACATTGCATTTGAAGGAGACAGATTTCTTTCACCCTCATCAAGCTTTTCCATGTATGAGAACCACTAGAAAATTGGACATTGTGTCTCATATATTTATTAGACATGTACATGGCCCAGAGAGACTTTTATACTGTTGAACCGCCGACAGGTGCCAATTTGACGTGAGCTGTTAGCTAGGTGGACGTTAGGCGTGAAGGCGTACAGGCAAGAAACGGGTACAATGAAAAAATAGTGGATTGAGGTGCGACACATAAAGAGAGAGTTGTAGAGGCCGAGATCGGAGAAGAATAGTAGCAAAAATCTAAAGACAATGTACTAAAGCATATAAATTAAGTTTGATCCAACCAAATTATTTACTTTATATAATAATAATAGGGTCATTTGATGAAAAGTCTCTCGATAATTTTTTAAATAATGATTAGTCCATATATTTTATTTGTTCCAAAAAGTTCCTCATCGTACAAAACACAAAATCCTAAGAAATTTTTTATAAAAAAAATATACAAGGGTATTTTTGTAAATTAAAAAAATAAGGTGGACAAAGTGAAAAATATACTCAGCTTCTAGGGACCAAACATTAATTGTCCCATAATAATAATAATATTTACCGTTATGAGAAGGTAAATAACATTATATTGTGTTTTATTGCGTCGTTGTATGTTAAACGACGGTTATGACTTATATTAAAATTTGAACATAATAAATGAATTTAAACATGATATGGGGACATAAAATAGTTCACGATACTCCGGATGCCAATTTAGGGGGTGCGGTTAGTTTTAGAATAGTCGAGATAGTCAAAATAAGTGCCAAGTTGTATTTTTGGAGTTTCATGCACTTTTGATGGGTTATGACTCAATTAAGTAGTTACGAGTCATTTTAATGGTTTATCAACATTTTAAAAGAGGGGAATTAATGTTTAGAACCCGGTTAAGTCTCCCAAACCCCTTTTATTCCTTATTTCGTGTTATAATCCAAGAGAGAGAGAGAAAAGAGAGAGTTGGGAGAAAATGCAGAAAAGAGAGAGAAATGGAAGATTGGAGCTGAAAATTGTTGCTACCGGAGGAGAATTCGAGACTACGGACTTGAGGCAAGTTTCTTACTTGCTAGATCATGATTTAATGTGATAAATTGCATGTATAGTTAGTTTTCGGGATTTAAACCATAAATGAGTTTTTGGTGATTTTGGTGTTTAAACCCTTAATTTTGTAGTTTAACTTGATTTGAGTTGGGAAATTAGTTAGTTATAGTGTAGAAGTAATTTAATAGAATTAATTGTTGTTGATGTTGGAGAAAATTGGAGATTTGGAGTTTTTGGGATTTTAGGGTTCATACAACCAGTAGCCCAAATTGGGCAATTCTGCAGGACCGAATCGATTCAGTTATGGGGAAGGATACAGGTCTGGGAAACCGAATCAATTCAGGTTGGGGCCGAATCGATTCGGCTGAGACGAAATGTTGGTCTTACTCACCGAATCTATTCGTTTTTGGGCGAATCAATTCGCAATCAGGGGCGAATCGATTCGGCCCTAGGCGAATCGATTAGGATGCCCTGTTTTTGTGATATTTTTCTAGTTTTATTTTTTATCCCTTTTCTTTTAGGTTCGAGGTTTAAGAACCTTACTTTGGGAAGTAATAAAGAGTTTTAGAGGGTGGTATTGGGTAGAAAAATGTCCTAGGCTAGCATGGGGATAAATGGGCTTATCCTAAGGTTAGATTAGAGAGGTTAATGTTCCGTTTGATATAGGAAGTTAACCTAAAATGTATAGAAGGTGAAAATGATAACATTGGGACTTTTGGGAGACTATTATTGAGGGAGACTCACTTTGTTGATTGATGGTATTGTTTCGGACTCTTAGAGACTAGTGTGAGGATATTGGCACTTCGAGTCTTAGGACATTAATAAAATATGACTTTAAGAATAAGAAATGCATATTTTAAAATTGGTATTTAATCATTAAGAATAAATTATTTTGAGAATGAACAATGTGGATGTTTTCAAAATGGAAAAAGAAATGATTTTCGTAAATGATAATTTATGCAAACACACCTCTCTAAATTGCTATCATAAGGGAAGTTGCGTGCGTGAGGTGAAGTCCCCTGGCTAATGAATGCAGGGAGAATATAGTCCTCGGCCATATGACCGGTTATTATATGTTTATTTTGCACTAGTGAGGTAATTCCAGGTGTGATTATGACTCACTCGCAAGGTATATGGCTGCTTCCTGACGTCTCGCGTTGTAGGATCCCAGGTTGTCTTGTTTGATAGGCCCTGGAAGATGAGAGCCATTTAGGGGCACGCACAGTGGGGAAATCCGGACGGGCGGTCTTAGAAACGTTATATGATATGAAATATAACTATTCTTAATAATGTGGGACATTATTGATGTTAAAGCATTTTATGATAATAAAATGGCTTTAAATACATATCCTGGATGGAAGAAGGGAAATTGAGAAATTATGATATGTAAAAGCATTTTATGATAATAAAACTTGCTTTAAATACACTTCCTGGATATAAGAAGGGAAATAAAATTGGTAGTGAAAGCTATGAGATAAAATGGTATTGGTAAACATTTGATAAAATGAATTGCCATATATGTATCTCCTAAAGAGAAAAAGTAACTATGTATGTAGAATTATGAATAGTTGATTTTGGATGTCTCCTTGAGTAATGTAGTTGAGTTCTCCCATGCTTATATGAATATCGAGCATCATCATTGATATTGCGCTAGGTTGTGCTTTTAGAATTGAGAGGTGAGAAATTTTATGTTAATTGCGAGTGAAAGTTACACACTTAAATGTCATGCATTTTAGTCACATGGTAATCATATCAAACTGGACCCTAACCCGTATCTATATCTCTTTGTTTTGAATGCAACTCCTTGTCCGTTCAGGTGCTCTACCGCAAGGACGCCCGTATTGACCTTTCCATTCCAGTTGTCCTGGAGCTATAGCATTTTGCGGATGCTGTGGGATATTTGCTATAGACACTTTTATCTTTTGTACTCTAGCTATGTCCCGTTTATTTATTCGAGCGTGTTGCCCATGCTTTGTACTCATTTATTATAATGTGATATTAAATTGTAATACTCGGTGTAACCTGTATGTATTTGTCTGTTAACCGACAACTTATTCGGTTATTACTTTACGCATAATGTATTCTATTACCCGTTGATTTTTCGTATCCACCATTTTTGCAAGTTGGATTGTCTAAGTGTTTTTCTTTTAACTTACAAAATTTTAATTTGACAGTCCATTTTTTAAATTGATTGGTGGTTATCTCGTACTCTTATTTTAACGATTGTAATGCTAAGAATGGTCCATCTATGATTCCTGTGATTATTAGAGTATTGGGCTGGCCACCTCTTATTTTAGTAGGCGGGTTGTCACAGATGGTATCAGAGCCAGGTTCTAGTGTCCTTAGGAATATGTGTAGACGTATTACGCTTTCGGCATTACTTTTGATTTGATGTAGAGCCTTAGGACTAAGATCCTTGATTTCTCTTGTGAGATTTCGTTCTCCTGCCATGATGTAAAAAAATATTTTGCTCGTTCGTGTGAGATTCATAGGTCGAATGAAGAAGGGCATCAGGATAGGTCATTGTGGAGGCATCATGAGACGGATTACTAAGAACTGTGAGTTGTAGTCGGGATGAGGGCAGCTTTGGAGATCTCTCCCTTCGTAGCATTATCTTATATTGCTACCACGACTACTGAGTACAGTAGATATAGTTTTCCAAGTACCGCTGCAAGTAGAGAGTGGTACTAAGATTGGGATTCCAAGCGACGCTGTATTTGAGGTTGAAAAGTCCTTGATAAGGGCCATATGTTGAAGTTAAGTCAAATGGAGGAAGTGTAATTTCATTTGGTGGAAATATAAGTCCCGGGAGCTTTGACCTAGATAGGGGTATAGATGTACCCAGATGCAAAGAATGGAGGAAAATCTTTCACCCGTTGGAGTAATGTTGAAATGGTGGGAACGTAGTCGCCGTATTTGGTGGAATAGGAAGCTTCGCTCATAGAGAAACCCGGTACATATTTTCAACGATGATTTTCTCTGGGAAATTAGGAACGATGAGAAAGTAGATTCCCAAATATTCATATGAGGTTCGGTCAGAGGCCGACAGTGAATAAAGAGTTACAGGGTTAAGGAAACTTTGCATTGAAGTGGGTAGATACAAGGGAGAAAGAGCCCTTTAGTGAAATGATAGGCTCACAAGTAAGTGTTGCTAACACTTCTGGAGAAGTAGTATTCATGAAACCCCATTGGTGGACATCCGCCCGGGGAAGACCTTTGAAATAAGGCAGGGGAGGCCTGTAGCATGTTCTCTTTTATTGAGGAAGTTAAGGGAACTACAAGGGAAATCGTCAGGGTAGCAAGATATGGAGAAACGGTTATGACGTGGAATATAGAACCACGCATTTTGATCTTGTTGATTAAAGAAAAGGGGAAAGAATAGGATACGTAGCATAGTTGGGGCATTAATGGAAGTAGTTTGGTTCAGATAAGAATAGAGTACGGTGTCTGACAACCATTGGTAGTGGCCAAAAAAATTGGCAAGAATATTGGCGGGAGTTCCACCTTAGTTAAAAGGGTGGTGCATTTTGTATGATAAGATGGAGTAGTATTTTACTAACCCTAGATTCGGGTGTGTAAATTGAGCTTATGGTATTATTGATGTTATTATAGTGAGTATATCTATATGACTTCCATGGTAGGGAAGTTCTATATCTTCCTTCACTCGTTATAAGGCGAGTGATGATATTTTAAATGTATATGTGTGGTATGTGCTACTTGTATTATATGTGTTATACGAGTGAGAGTATTCTTGGTTTAGTTGGGGTGATAGCAAGCGAATAGATTGCGAGGCTATCCTACTTCTAGTTTCAGAGCGGAACTAGTTGTTCTATGATACCTCCCCTGGATACAGGATTGAGACTTTATAGAGGTAGTTTTAAGTATGCGAGAAATTTCCATTATTTTTTTATTTGTTTGTTGTCTGTTTGCCTTGATTGTATGGTGTTGCCTTATCTCCACGACTAACAAAGTTAAGTAGTAATGTATCGGAGGGGTTCCTTGTTTGGATTTCGCTTTGCGAGACGCTCCACGCATGAACCTTAACGACGTTGGGAGTGGAGAGATGCTTTTCTTTCTTCTTTAATTTTATTTAATTTTATTGTTAAGATGTCGGGTTGGAAGGTTTAGCTGAGAATCACGTGAATGAGTGATTAAAGGGCTATTAAAGTGCGATATAGAAGCATTGTAAATGGTTCTCTCCTTTGATCGATGTGAGGGAGACCTAGATAAGAAAGTCGGATTTAGACTTATGGTTATGCCTTGATGAGAAGGCCATTTAAAAACATGTATGTATATATAGGGGGTGAAGTATTTGTAAGACTTTACATAAAGTAAACGTCCGACTAGTTAAATTTCCAATTATTTGAAATAATAGGACATAGAAGTAGAAGTACATTAGTAGGGTTACGAATTAGAATTTTATCGGTCCCGATCATGTGTCTTAGACCGTTACCTCTTGATGACCGACGATACGAGGTAGTAGTGTAATGGGAGGGTTCCTTATTTTGGATTTCGCTTTTGTGAGACGTCCCACGCATGAAATCGAGCGAATGTCAGAAGTTGAGAAAGGTCTTGGGAACTAGGGATATAATTAGCATAATATTTATACGACTTGATTAGGGTATATATCGACCTTAGGATTCTTAAGACGTAAGGCCCTTAGGGCATGTGATGCGGTTTTAGGAAGGCGGTAGGGAGTTAACCACGAGTAGGTTGTGGGTTAACTCTAAGAAGGATTAGGTCCCTAGAAATAGAAGTATGGGATCTCGAGAAATTTAGGACGCTAGGCCAAGGTGAGGCCTCTCTTAGAAAGAACATTACGTCGGTAACCTAACTTTCAGGGAGTCAAAAGGATGAGCTGACTTTTACTCCTGTACTCGTGTTGTTAAGATCGAGAGTGGATTTAACGAACGAGTCTCTGCCAGGAACGGGAAGTATTAATACTGAAGCATGGACCCATTATTTATGCGTCTTACAAACTTAAAATCTGTGAGAAGTATTATCCCACGCTTGATTTAAAGTTCGTAAAGGACTATCAATTGGATATTCCCTTTCGCTAAGGAAATACGAATGGTGTAGCGGATGCGTCGAGTAAAAAACCCGTGGGGGTGACTAGTGAAGGCATGGGAAGCCAGGTGGAATGAGCTTAACCAAGAGGACGCTATATCAAGATCATTCATATCTTTGATTTAGCAATTCACCTACTAGTGTGAAGAGAGTAGTGTGGAATGAGGAAGGGTATATCCATGGACATTTTCACCGAATTACCGGTATCGCAATGGTCATGATCCTATTTGAGAAAATTATGGATCATTTGACCAAATCGTTGCTTTTCCAACCGATATGGGCGGACTATTTGCAGAGGAGTACACCCCGCTCTTTATGGTGGAGTGTAGAACTGTATGAGGTTCCTATCATAATAGCATTGGATCGAGACTAGATTTTCGTGTCAAAATATTGGTAAAGTTTCCAGGAAGAAATGGGAACCAAATTGATGTTGGATACAACCTACCACCCGTAAGTGGATGAATGAACAGAGAAAGTTAACCTAATGCCGAAAGGCATACCTCGAATGTGCGCCTTAGGCTTAAAGAAAGGATGGGAGCAGTATCTTTTATGAATCGAATTTTCGTACAATAATTCGTATCGTTTTTATAAAGGATGGCACCGTGGGTGCCCCTGTTTAGCCGGCTGGGTAATTCGCCTGCTCGTTGGGAGGAGCCAGCGGACAACATATTCCTTGGTCTTAGAGTGGTCCAGGAATATTTTTTTCTATGATTGGGCTCATTGAGCCGCATACTTTAAAGGGCTACGCCAGCACGAATAGAAGTTAAGTAGTGTTGGGGTTCAGCAATTAAGTGTTAGTGTAGATATTCCCCAGGAAGGGTATGACGTGATTAAGGAGGAGAGGCAACTTGTGCCGAGTTATGTAGGCATTTTCTTCCGTTGTTGAGGATAGGATCGATAGTTCATTAGGAACGACTAGGTGCAATTTTGGAGCACGAAGAGTGTAAACTAAGATTTAAAGTGGTATCGTTAGACCGAGTCTCGTAAGGGACACCGTAATGCCTAGAAAGTTTTAAAGATGGAAGAACGATAGTTTATAATAGTACACCCTTATTATGGTTATGCTGTGTGCCTGAATTTTGAGGGCAAAATTTCCTTCTAGGGGGGGGGGGGAGTATGTAACAACCCAGACTTTTGAGCAACTATTTTATATTATTTCGCCTGGTGGGCTAATTTTATAAAATAGAGAAAGTTGGAGTAAATATCATTTCCCATGAGTTAAGGGATAATATTTACTATGTTTTTCCTATTTACCGTTATGAGAAGGTAAATAGCATTATATTGTGTCTTATTGCGTCGTTGTATGTTAAACGACGGTTATGACTTATATTAAAATTTGAGCATAATAAATGAATTTAAAAATGATATGGGGACATAAAATAGTTCATGATACTTCGGATGCCAATTTAGGGGGTGCAGTTAGTTTTAGAATAGTCGAGATAGTCAAAATAAGTGCCAAGTTGTATTTTTGGAGTTTCGGGCACTTTTGACGGGTTATGACTCAATTAAGTAGTTGCAAGTCATTTTAATGGTGTATCAACATTTTAAAAGAGGGGAATTAATGTTTAGAACCCGGTTAAGTCTCCCAAACCCCTTTTATTCCTTATTTCATGTTATAAGCCAAGAGAGAGAGAAAGAAGAGAGAGTTGGGAGAAAATGGAGAAAAGAGAGAGAAATGGAAGATTGGAGCTGGAAATTGTTGCTACCGGAGGAGAATGTAATACCCCGTATTTTTATGGCTTTTAAATTTAGGGATTTATTAAACTTAATTGAGATAAATTAATTTAATTTTTAATCCGAAATATTATTTTAAATATTTACTAGCGTGACGAGAGTTAGTAATTATTGAAAATTTGTTGAATGTTACTGGATGAGTATAGTAATATATGAGATTTATTTTATAAAAATTGTCACGTGTGAATAAAATGGCAATTATGGAAATTTAAGTCGGGACGTGCCCGTGTCGTGTCAGGACTAAATGTTGATTAATAAAAAGTGAATAAATTATAAGTTGCTCATATGGTCGTTTTGAGTGCGCCAAAGTGTCCGGAAGGGTCGAGATAGTCAGAAAAGTGTACCCGGGGGTTTAGTGGGTCTCGGGGCATTTTTAGGCCTATTTAGTACCCCGGGAGGGCGTTTTGGACATTTCATAATTATGGGTAATTAAACCCACGAATTTGCTAGGGTTATATCAGTTGGTAAGTGTTGTCTTCTAGGGTTAAGATAACCAAAAACTAATGATGACCATTGGAGAGGAAGAGGAGAACTTTTCCAAAGAGTTTTAGGCCAAGAACTCCTCCGGTTGCACCGCCGTCACCGCCAAATCGTAGATCGCGCGAAGGGGATCACAACCACACCTTTTTCTCCCATAAATCAGAGACTAAATTTCCAGGCAAGTATCTATCTTTCTTTAATCAAGTTAATACATCCTTTTATATTAGTCTAAGGTTGATTAGAATTAGAGCTTGAAGAAAAACATTAATTAGAGATTAAAAAAAAATTTACATGTTGTAAAGGTAAAGATTATATTCTGGAAATCCATTTCACATGTAGAAGTTGAACCAAGAATTTACATGGTGTTAGTGATAGAAAATCTAGAAAAAGAATGAAAGAAACTAAGATAAATAAAGTATTAGGGTTCTTGAGGTTTATATAGATTTTACCCTCTTATGTTGTTATAATCGATGAAAACTCGCATGTTTTTTGTAGGATATTGTTTACATGGGTATACAACACTTGTAGTATAAGTTGTTTGGAGTTTGGGACTGATATATGATAATTTGGATGAGTTTGGTGTGAGATTTCTGTAGTTGGGTTTTCTGCAGTTTCGCCATAACTGCTTGATCGATCGATCGAGCCCAGAGCATCGATTGATTGATAGATCGATCGACCCCTCCTAGAAAATTGCATTTTTGTTCGTGTTCGCTTAATCTGATTTTATACATAGTAAAACTTGATTAGGGTTGCTAGAACATAATGGGACATAAGAAGAACCAGTAGGGTCAAGATAAACCTCTTTAAGTGGAACTTTAATGTGAAGGGAAATAAAGAGTAAACGGGGAGACATTCATACTTAAAAAATCATACGTGCGTTGATTAAATAATCGAAACATCTAGGAAGTTGGATTAGAAGGTGAGTGAGGGCCTACTGAAATTGTACTTAGGTAAAGAGAATACTTCGAGAGACGAGAAGTGGGTTTAGAATAACTTAATTATGAGAATAAAAGGAATGAGTCCATTATACGAGATAATTGAGTAAAATGTGTAATAACGGATAATTATAATTATGGGTCATGAGCGCGCCTGATTTAATAATGTGTATGTGAATACATATATATTATATATGACAGTGTGATTGTGCATATATTATTTCTGTGTAAAAAAAATCGTACTCGGGCAACTTGCTATCACGGGGGTTTTCCGTGTCGGGATAGTCTTATCTTGATGGGACCTTTATGGGGGATATTGACTTGTACCCTGGAACATAGAATTCCCTGGTACAAGCTATCTGATTGATAGTCAGACGGTCCTAAGAGACGTGTGGGTATGTGCTGACCTCTTAGGACTGGGAACTATGCTTCGCCTCCATTTGTATGTGTTTGTGTTAATGCAGTTCGAGAGTGATTCCGAACTAGCATTTCCCTATATATGTGTGATATAGGGACTTGATAGCAGAGTATGCCAGCACCATAGTTTTTATATGGGGTGCCGTTAGTAAATATGTATTATATAGGTGATTGGTATATATATATACTTATTTATGGAAACTTTGCACCATAGATATTATGTGGGGTGTCGTATGTATATATATTATGTGTAACTAATATATATACGTGTATCTATATGAGAACTTTCTACTGAGTGAAATAGTAGTTAAGTAATGTATAAATTCTTCAACTTCACTTTAAGTATTCGAAAACATTATAACGATACGGAATTATTCTAAATTACGTAAGAAATCTTGAAAAGACAGATTTTTCTAAAGTGAATACCATAACCTAAATTTTACATGTTAAAACTTATGGAGAATAAGTTAGAGAGATATATGGGATTCATTAGTACGGTAGACGTGCACACTAGATGAGAGGTGATAATTCTCAAGAGAGTGTCGCATACTAATATGACTGTTGCATTAGACGGTAAGCATTTTAAATACTTGCTAAACTATTTTTAAAACTATTTTACATTCGGGCTCTGACCCGTTTGCTACTACCTCCGATCTCTTATATATATATATATATATATATATATATATATATATATGTATATGTATTATAGGTGCCCAGCCGCAGGGGCGTCATGCTTAAGATCCTTTGGATGGAACGCGCTATAGCTTTTGTGGGAGTTGCAGGCCATTGCTTAGACGCCCTCATTGTTGACTCTACTTCTAGTTCAGTTTTATCCAGTGGGGCATGTGTCGCCTTTTCCATTATTTAGTTGGTTTTGTCAGAGATTGTAATTCTTTCACTTTCAGTATCTTTATTACGGGATTTATTATTGTCATGATGTTTTTCTTTAGTTGTTTTAAAGTTGGGATTTATTATTGATGGTTAAACTCTTAAATGTTCATTTCTATTCTTATACTTAATGTGTGACTCTTAAAATGTTAATGGTTAAAGGTTTTATAATTGGATTTAATAAAATGGAAATAAGGTTTTAAATGGTTTTGACACTTAGCTTAATTAATCAGGGTGTTTAAATTTGGAAATTTTAATTTGCGATAGTGATGCTAAGAATGAACCAACTGTTCACCTTGATTTTAATTTAATAAAGGATTGATCGCCTGGTATTTAATTAGGCAGGGTGTCACAGGTGGTATCAGAGCATCAGGTTATAGTGTCCTTTAGGATCTGTGAGGCTTATTATGCTTTCAGCGTTGCTTTGTTTGATACAGAGCCCTATGTTTAGGATTGTCGATTTCTTTGATGAGATTTTGTTCTCCTGCTATGACGTATATACATTAGTGAATTCTAATTTCATTCGTATGTGTGCGTGTACCGAGCGATGACGGATGCCAGAAGAGGACCGTTAAGCGTACATTTGGAAGTAGGGCCCAGTTGAGGTTGAATAATATATCCGATGATGATGACCGTAGTCGAGGTCACCTCCATTATGATAGGAGAAGCCAAGACTAGAAAGGCGACTAAGGCGCAACAATGATTTCCAAATGCTGCTATAGTCAAATGAGGTGCGAGAGTAAACTCACCCAACGTGTTACAAAACGTGTAGTGAACTCAGTGAGAATTCTAGAAATGCGAGAATTGTATGAGTTTACCACAGGAGGTAAAGTATCCAAAGGTTTAGATATAGGACGGAGTGTGGCTAACTGAAAGTGAAAATTTAGAGAAAATTTTCTTGGTTGTCGGAACGAAGTTATAAGGATGGGAGTCAACCACCAATTTAGAAGTGGAACCTATGTCTATAGGAGAACCTTAGGTACGGTGTTGACCATATGTTCCTTCATCAGATGTTCAGGTTAGAAGTGAACTTTGTCCTGAACTCATCACAAGAGGACGTGACAGAGGTCCAATTGTGAATATGAATCTTAACCGTTAGCGAAATTTTGTATCGGGAGATGTAGATACGAGTGGAGGAAATGACTCTAAGTAGGAGATCGACTCGTAATAATAGTTGATAACACTTAAAGAGGAAATTCTGATGAACGACTGAATCAGGGGTTGAAAATGTCGTATTTTGTCAATAAGGATGGTAATGCTCCTTGTGTGGGGAGCTAAAAGAATCGAAGAATTTAGTCGAGAATAAGACTGAATACAACGATGGTGGTGTAGCACCACAAAAGGGTGTGGATACACATCAGGGAACCCATTTAAATGATTCAGATAGTTAAATTCTTACCAAGTAATGGTAAATTCAGTAAGGACTATTATAGACAGTGACATGTTCTTTAGAGCTTAAAAGGCTAAGGGAATAACCGGGATAGCCAATAGGAATCGAGTCTACTAAAGTCCGAGAGAAGGACAATCCTAACATGGTTAGTAGGACAGATGATAAGTAGATTACGTGTTGAGGTATTTTGTGGGGAGTGAGATCGCACGCGATAATATTTTCCGAAGTGAGTAAAGGGACAAGAATACGGTGCCTAGTAAAATACAAGGATTAAAGTAGTTTTATTTTGGTTTGGGCAGACGTGTTACGTTCGGAAACCATTTGTGCAGTCAAGACGATTGCCCCAGGTGGAAGTACAAGTTGTATCCTCAGAGGATGAGGCGTGTTTATGTGGCACGAACGAGTCACTATATTTTGTTCATTGCTAGATTGGCATGTGAGACGAGTTTAAAGCATATAATTATAAACGTTATTATTATGTGAATATTTTTCCCTAGTGTAGCAGGATTTTTCTTTAGTGCTATCGGCGGAGGATGAATGAGTATATTAACAGTGTTATGTACTTTATTGAGGTTACTCGTTGTAGTGATGCGATATGAGAGTATGATATTATATTTGTTAAACAAGGGCATCTACCGTTGGTGTCTAATTCGTGATTTATCGGAAAGTTCAAATAAATCCCTTATCCTAAGCGGACAACACAATCACACACAAATTGGGGGTGGTCCCTACGTAGGACACTTGTACTCGGCCCATACCCAGCGATGATACAGGAACGGTCAGTGTCAACCCTACCTCTAGTGGGTGGAGACTCCACGTAGTACCTATATAGCCTACACACCTTAAACCCACCTGTGCCAACGTGTGGTATGCGGACCGACCGCGCGAACCCCCGAGCCGATAAGACGATCCACTGGTATGTCCACACACAAATATATAGAATTGTACATATTATTCTCCCATATAATATGCAAGGTAATTACTCTATAATTGACATAAAAGTCCATCCAAAGTTTCAGCACATTCCATTAATTAATAATTTACCATCTAATAAATTATTAAATCCATTCCCGAAAAATAATTATTTAACCATCCAATTTATTGTAATTATTATTAATAATTAAAGTGTGGGTATAACATTACTCCATGTATTTATTAACCCACCATAAATTCTTTTATCCCCAAATACATATATGTTCCTTATTAAATTCCTCACATTAATAAATCGTCTAAGCCTCGCTGCTTTTGAAGTTTAAAAGAATCAAACTAAGGCAAAGGGAATAAAATGTCGCATCATCCCATATGTCGCTCGAACGAAATGCATGGTCATTTGAACGACCTCATCGTCCCCACGCTCCTTCATTTCCTGCTTTTCCCAGATCAGTTCCAACCCTAAATTCTCAACTTCGACGCCCAGAAAACATGAATACCAGTCCATACAAAAATAAATCCACATTTACCATTCCCACTGATGTAAAACCAAGTTCCTTAGTTCAAAATCAACCCGACATCCATATTTTGTAAGGGTTCAAAATTGATAACGAATTTCTATGAATTTAAGTCCTAACTTTCTCTAATTTTAAATATTTATCATGGGGTTCATAACTAGATTTAGTCCACAAATTCACAATGACTTCTCCTACATTAGTTCATTTTATTATTCCAAAACAATCATCAAATCTTAAAGAATATATCAACTATTTCCAGATTTACATAGTCTAAATTCCTAGAATAATTTCTACATAATTGTCCATCCTCTACATGCATTTGTTCATAATTAATTCAGTCAATTTAAACCTAATTCTCAGGGATTGAAAGGGAATAATTATATGCATTAAGAAATAAATTATAGATCATAAATCAAACAAGAAAATTCTTGCCTTTCACTTTGTAGAGGAGATGCCCTTTGATTTTCTTCTTTGGATCCGTTTTGTTTAAGCCTTTTTCTCCCTTCTTTGGTGTTTCTCCCAATTCCTCCCATAACTGTAACTTTTAGGTTTGTGGAATGTTAGTGGGGGATTGGTTTACCCCTACTTAAACTATAATCATTTGCTTAATCCCGTGTTGGACCCTAAGCCCAACTTTTGGACCCCCAAATGAGCCCTAATCCATAATCTAATTGGCCCGATACTTCCTCAACTTATATATTATTGACCCAGGACCATTTTTAAACGCCTAAATCATCTAAACAAGTTTATATGAGTCCCAAAATGTGTTCTGAATTATTTATGCCAATAATAATTACTTTTAA
Source organism: Sambucus nigra (assembly GCA_949130495.1). Lineage (NCBI taxonomy): Eukaryota > Viridiplantae > Streptophyta > Magnoliopsida > Dipsacales > Adoxaceae > Sambucus > Sambucus nigra. The sequence continues at coordinate 11,901 of CASBWL010000019.1, read as the reverse complement.
TTTGTGTCGCACATAAATTATGTCTTTTATTTTATTATATGCAAATATCATATTCATGCACATAAAAAGAAATGAATCACACACAAGTATACTAAACAACAAATTTCCACTTAACATTTTTGTATGAAAACATTTATTTAGGTCTAATTTTCAAAATTAATTATTTATTCCAAAAATAATATTTCATTATTTATTTATAAAAAAAATACGGGGTATTACATTTTCCCCCTCTAATAACGGGATTCTGCCCTCAGAATTAAGAAAGTACATACATAGTTAGAAGAGTTCGGGATAATTTGTGCACATGTCGTCCTCCCTCTCCCAAGTCGACTCGTCCTCCCGGTGGTGCCCCCACTGCACCCTAACCAAAGGAACAATCTTGGACTGCAGTCGGTGTTCCCGTCTATCCAAAATGGCTACCGGTCTCTCCTCATAAATAGCGTATGGATGGAGCTCAATCTCATCTATATTAATATGTTGGTACGCCACATTATCTCTAAGGAATATCCGTAGTGAATATATATGAAATATATCGTGCATCCACTGCAAGTGATCTAGTAATCCCAATCAGTACGCTAGGGCACAATCCTCTCCAAAATAGGGAATGGTCCCACCTATCGAGGAGCCAACTTCCCTTTCTTACCAAATCTCATAACCCATTTCATGGGAGATACTTTGATCAACACCTGGTCTCCAACATCATAATCTAAGTGTCTTCGACCCGCATCCACGTAGCTTTTCTGCCTATCCTAGGCAATCCCTATCTTGGCCCGAATCATCTCTACCTTCTCTGAGGTGTCCTGAATGAAGTCTGGTAAAGTAATTTGTTCTCCCCCACCTCTAACCAATATGAGGGTGAACGACAAGGTCTCGTGTAGAGTGCCTTAAACGGTGTCATCCCTATCATGAACTGGTAGCTGTTATTGTAGACAAACTCTACTAAAGGCAAATATGGCACCCAGATCCCCTTAAATCTAAGATATACATCCGTAGCATGTCCTCCAGTATCAGATTCACCCTCTCCGTCTACCTATGGATCTGAAGATGATATGATGTGCTCAGTCTCAACTCTACCCCCAAAGCTTATTGGAAGCTCCTCCAAAAGTGGTACATAAACGTCCTGTCCATGTCTAACACTATATTGAGTGGTACCTAATGTAGCTTAATAATATCTGCAAGAAAGATCCTGGCATACTGCTCAGAGCTATAGTATGTCCTGACCGGTAAGAAATGAGCCACCTTCATCAATCTGTCGACAATCACCCATATCGAATCATGCCCCCTCTGCGAAGTAGGTAGCCCTGTAATAAAGTCTATAGATATGCTTTCTTATTTCCATCCCGGAATATCCAAAGACTGGAAGCTGATGATCCACCTTCACCAACTGACATGTAGCACATTTGGTCACAGACTCGGCTATATACCTCTTCATACTAGCCCCCTAATATTGATGGCGCATATCGTGGTACATCTTATTCCCACCGGGATATAGCATAAATAGTGAACTGTGAGCCTCTGACATGCTGGCTCACCTCAACTCCTCATCATCTGAAACAACCAGTCTCCCCTGGTATCTCAAACCGCTATCAGACCCAATTGAAAAATGCTCCGCCCCCTCGGTTAGCAACTGTCACACCCTCTCCTGATAAATGCTCCACTTGAATAATGATCTCGGGGGCGATGATGAGAACATACATAAATGCTCAGGTTAAGTCATCATCCCCACAAAGTAACCTCCATTTCTCTTTCCACACTACTGCCAGCTCCAGAAACGGTTTATGGCTCAATGCATCCGCTACGACATTCGCCTTTCCCAAGTGTTACTGAATGTCAAACTGATAGTCTTTCACAAACTCTAGCCACCTCCTCTATTGCATGTTCAACTTGCATTGTGTGAACAAATACTGCAGGCTCTTATGGTCTGTGAAAAGATGAAACTTCTCCCCTAGGGGGTAATATCTCCACACTCGTATGGTAAAAAAACATGGATACCAACTTTAAGTATTGGGTTGGGTAATGTCCCTCATGAGGCTTAAGCTTTTGGGAAGCATAAGATATTGGCCTCTCCTCCTGCATAAGAACTCTGTCAAGTCCCATTAGGGATGCATTAGTGTAAACTTTATAATTAATCCCTGACCGAGGCAACACTAAAACTGGTGTTGTATTCAGGATAGTCTTCATCTCCTTAAACGCCTACTTGCATAACTCATCCCAAATAAAAGGTACCCCCTTCCTTGTCAAATTTGTTAAGGGCTCGGCTATCTTGGAGAACCCTTGAATGAATCGACGATAGTACCTGGCCAATCCCAAAAAGCTACGTACCTCGGTGGGTGTAGTGGGCTACCCCCACTCCATCATGGAAGAAACTTTCCCTAATTCCACGGATATCCCCTACTGCGGACACAATGAGGACCAAGAATTATACTTTCCTCAACCAAAACCCGCATTTCTCGAACTTCGCATATAACTGATGATCCCGAAGCGTATGTAAGACCATTCGTAGATGCTCTGCATTCTCCTCCACAGTCCAGAATATATCAGAATATCATCTATGAATACGATAAAAAAACCAGTCCAAAAAGTACCTGAACACTCGGTTCATCAATCTATGAATACCACTGGTGCATTGGTTAGCTCGAATGGCAACACCAAAAACTCATACGACCCATTACAAGTAAGAAAGGTTGTCTTTGAGACGTCCTACTCATTGACTCTCAATTGATGGTACCTCGACCTCAAATCAAGGATACACATCACCCCTCAGTTGGTCAAACAAATCATCTATACGCGACAACGGGTATTTGTTTTGAATCGTGACTTTCTTCAACTCCTTATAGTCGACACAAAGCCGTAAGGATCCGTCCCTCTTCTTGACAAAGAATAATGGAGTACCCCAAGGCAAAGTACTCCTCATGATAAACCCCTGCCCTAACAAATTCTCAATCTTCTCTCGTAGCTCCCTCATCTCCAACGGAGCCATCCGATACGATGTACGGGAAATAGGTCTCGTGCTCGGGATTAGGTCTATCACAAAATCAATCTCCCAACTATGTGGTAACCACAAAATCTCTCCAAAGACATTAGAAAAGTATCTAACCACTGGAATGGAATATAGCGTCACCAAAACCTCCAAAGAGGTATCCTCCTTAATGTAATACAAATGCGTGCTCGATCCACCCCTGGGGTGTGACATCGCAACTAGGTATATCTGCTACCCCGGAATGGAGAAGACGATGCACCTTCCATAGCAATCCACACATGCCCTAAAGTAGCTAGCCAGTCCATCCCCAAAATGACGTCATACTCAAGCATGTCAAGTACTAGTAAATCGACAACAAAAGTAATTCGACATATCTCAATACCGATACCCCGACACACTAACCATATGGGTTCCCCTCTACACACTGGTGAGTCTATGTGCAAAAATATATCTGAAGCAAAGTCTATCATACCCTTCTCCCATGTAAACCCCATGCTAATAAAAGATTGTGATGCACCTGTATAAAAAAGTATGCGACCAACATGACCAAAAATGGAAAACATACCCTGAACTGCCTGTTTATATATACTACTTTTATTACTCTCGTATTATTGCACTTGGTTCGTTTTAAGGACATAATTGAGATGAAAACATCCAACCAACATGTGATAAGATAAGCACAATAATCAAACAAACCCATACACGTGTGCAATAAAGGAAATCACGAGTCAAATATATTGGAAGTGACAATAAATTACATCTCAATGACTCCAAACATTGTAAAGCACGTGGATGACATGACGTATTGTCTCAAAATACTATCAAACTGTCACATGGATATGGAATGAAGTTGTGGCATGGTCATCCTAAGTGTTGAACCATAAAAGGTGTAAACAAAATACAAAACGCTTTTTGGTTTTTTCAAAATTTTATAAAAATAAAATCTTTTGGGATTTTTCAAAATATTTCGAAAAAATGGAAAACATACATGGTACACACTAGAAATAGGAAAATAATATCATCATGCAAATAAACCTATGCTAGCAAAAAAGTCAAACCTCAATCGTTAGGTGCAGAGGAGTTTTCCAAAGGTGGTGACATCTTATGAAAAACATCCATTAAGTCATGTGAAGTTTTGACTAAAAACTTAACTTGCTCACTAAGATGTGCAAATTCTCTCATGTAGTCTCCAGGAGCTTGTAAAGTATCATGTGTGGATGCGTGTGTGTGAACACGTGTAGTAGAAAAACATGGAAAACCTCGATGTAACACAAGACCCAACTTAAAACAAAATTCCCTTAGGTGTCCTCTCCTTTTACAATGGGAACACACATAAATGGGCCTAGGAACACCTTTATCATAAAATTTAGGACGTGATATCCTATGGGGAACTGAACGCCTAGGTGGGGTGGGGTGAGATCCATGTGAATCTAACACTAAAGTGGGAACCGACTTGGGTGCAACTTGAGACGTTGACGCACCGTCATGACTTATTCCTAAACTCTCACCACTACCCAAAATGGGATTGAGAACTATCTTTCCAGTCTTCTTAGATGCATTCTCTAAAGGTACTTTGACCTCTCGGTCACGTTCGAGATCACTCTCGAGTTGGGATACACGTGTCGTCAGACTAGACACTGTGTTAGTCAAATGGCACTTTTCCCGACGTAAAGTTATGAACTATTCACTCAAAGTCACTTTCACCTTCTCAAGTTGACTTGATTTTGCCTAAAACCCCCTCAAATCCTCAATCTCTCTCTCCAAATATTTCACCCTAAGATTTAGCTATTTATTCATTTTTTTTGTCTTTAAAGTCTCAGCATATAAATCTCGAAAGGCAATTTGGAGCTCACTTTCATATCCACTTTCACACTCACCTTCTCCCTCACTCGAAATACACAAATCCTCCTCCTCGGGGGTCTCACGTGTACTAGTTCCCTCACCATCGTGCAAACTAGGTGTGCTAACCCGACTAGCTAAAATACGACACACATACCGTTCTATTTTTCATCACCCGAATCATAAACCTTGATATCACTATCACTAAGTGTGGAAAGCATGGCTACTTTCTTTTTGCCCTCTCTCCTAAGCCTAGTGGGACACTCACAAGCCTTATGCCCTCTACCCTCACACTCAAAATAAGTTAATTTTTCAAAATCCCCCTCACTCTCCTTTTCTTTTTCTCTCTCTATCTCTTTCTCACCGCTTTCTTTGACCTTTTCTTTCCTTTTATTTTTCTCAAAAGAATTTTTATTGAAAGAATTATTTTTTTTCATATTGAGAAACTTTTTAAAAAATTTCGCAAACAAGGCCATATCAATAAATTCAAAATCTCCCTCAGACTTGAAATCACAAACTCTTTCTTTATTTTTCTTAAAATGAGTCTTTAAAGCAACACCTTTATCATTAGCCTTAATGGTTTGTGAAAACATGTCAATCTCATAGGTTTGAAGATCTCCTACAAGTTCTTCCAACTTAAGTAATTTCAAATTTTCTAATGAGTTGAAAATAATGACCTTAGGAATAAAACATTTTGGGAGCGATCTCAAAATCTTTTTAACGACACGCGTGTTATCAATTACCTCACCCAAATTAAAACTAGTGTTGCCAATTTTGACAGACGTGCATAAAACTCATCAAAGCATTCAGACTCAGTCATGGTGATAGTCTCAAACTGGGTGGCCAAATTTTATAACTTTGGTTTTTTAACCGTGTTCGTACCCTCATGTGTCAATTTGAGGACATCCCAAGCCTCTTTAGACGTGGTGCACGTCATAATTCGGTGGAACTCCTCAGGAGTGACGACCCCAGAAATATCACTAAGTCCATGGAAGTTAAAATTAGACATTTTAAAATTGTCCTTAGTCCAGTTCGACACGGGTTTTAAAGAGGTGATATTATTTGCAATGATGTGGGAGGATTGCACCCATTTTCACAAAGCAACCAAACACGCTCGTCAATAGCTTTTAATTATGATTTCATACGAGCTTTCCTGTATGTACAATTAGACCCGTCAAAAATAGGCATCCTATTAAATGAGTGCTCCATTGGAAACATTGCGATTTTTCACAAAACTGATTTTTTTAAAAATTAATATCACAGAATTTTGCGAAAAATAGAAATACGCGAGAAATTAGCGTAACCGGATTTGATACCAATTTAAGAATGATGTTATGTGTGATAATTGATTAAAAATAACTCATTCAAAAATTCCCAATTTAACCTTATTTAATTGGAGTCTATTTTTAAACCAAATTAAATGAGCCCCAAAACATGCAACTACGTGGATAAATCAAGCCAACGTAAATAATTTGTAACTCGCAGAATTTAGGAAAAATCCCCGAAGGGCAAAACCTTTTATTTCATTTTAATTTGTAAATCAACTTAAATGGATTACCATGAAATCTGCAATGGATTAACCTCAGAAAATCCACATAGACACGCAGTCTAGAGTCAGCAATGGATCCCACGCAGCGAACCCACATAACTGCAGTCCCAATGAACAAGTCACACCCTCGAGTGTTCCCAATGATGCTCAGTCATAGTCACCCGAGTACCTCCCTCAAGCGGCACCTAAATCAGCGGTAAAGATCTTCTCTATAAGAAAACTTGAACAAAGATGTGTTCTTGGGTTTCAAAACAATTCACATAATCTATTGGGATGTTGTGAATTGAAAGCTAAAGGGTTTAAAGCCCTAAAAGTGAGTAGACAAAGTATTCTGCCAAAGTAGTTTCATAGAAGTTCAAAATCACAGGTTTTCTTCTGAAAAACGGAGTTGCAGCCTTTTACAAGAAAAGTTAAGTCGCCGCATTGCTCAAACGATATAGGTACGTCTCTCGAACAAGAAGGCTAAGTCGCTTGAACGACTTCGCCCGAAAGGCGCATCTCGCGAGAAACTTCGCGCGACAACATGATGTCGCTCGAACGAGAATTAAAAAAACATTTTTTATTTAAAAAATTCGCCTACAGGTCTGAAAAAATTATTGTGATGAAAAACGTAAAAATTGTGCTCCAACACAGAAAATATTTTGTAAAACATATCCCAACACCTTAAGTGAAATGCTAAGGTACTTAAACATAACCTTACTAAAATTAATCTCGCGGAGGCTTTTCTTGTTGAAGAACTTGATATTCGGATCCGTCTTGATTCATGAATGTTCTTGAATATTTCTTCGACGGTGTAGCGGTATACGACATACGTAAATGATAACAGATAATAAAATATGTCCCTACAAATCAATATGAATGGGAGGTAATACACGGGACATGCGGGCATAAAGAGTAAATGTAAATAGAAACAAGGCCGCGCACATATCATAATTGAAGAACGCTATATATAAAATGAAAAACAAGTAATCTCAATGAAAGATACCATCATTAAAGGAGGAGAAATTTATTTTCAGAGATTATCACAACTATTTAAACTTTTGAATTGAATCACTATGGGGTAACATATGACTTTATAGGGTTGTATTGTAGGTCATTCTCGTGTTATGAAACGAAGGAAATATGTACAAATTCATAGTATTCGGAGATGAAAACTCGGGATAATGGAAAATGTGGGTAAATGCAAAATTGGAATATGATTCCATAACAAGCACTATATATGAATTTGAAGAGAGTAAACAAAGCTTATTGAACACTATACACAACGTATACAATTTTTTCTTTCTTTTCTTTTCTTATTTTCTCTCGTTTTCTTTTCTTTTGTTTTGTTTTCTTTCTTTTCTTTTTCACTTCTTTCTTTTCTTTACTTTTCTCACTCTCACATGCTTAATTGCAGCCACATAATGCGAACATCATTCAATACAAGTATCATTCCAAACAAAGGGACAAAAGGTGATATATATGGTTTATAACTCCAATATGGAGTCGACCATGGGAATTGCGGTTATGAAACGAAAGGCTATATTAAGGATCAAAGGGGTTGACGAGGGAAAACATTTAAAGTGAGGTCAAGGTCAATATGGGTGATATAAAAAAGATGGTGTATGATCATTTCCTAAAGTTTACGCAATTCTCGAGTCAAAACAAACTTTGAAAATCATGCTAAAGTAACAAATTTCATATATGAACTCAAATAATGAACGATCAATGAACGAATAGTGAGATTACCAATGAGTGTAAAGTTTTCAAAGAGGAAATAGAAGTGTACAACACTCGCAAATGAAGAAAATCCCAAAGCTCACTAGGTGTATGTATATAAAATGCAATAAAAGATTACGAGTTATAAAAATCTTAAACCAAATCAATAAAGTAAGAAAAGTGCATGTGCCCATGGGATTAAAATTTAATTCATGAAGTTATTCATAATATCAATCACTGAGGACCAAAGTCTAATAACTTCTAAATTCGAGAAGATGCATCATTGAATTGTCTATTGGATCGGGCATTTATTAAAATTTATCATCGAAAACAAAGGAAAAATGTGCAACAAATGAGAAAAAAGAAAGAAAATCATTTTGAAATTTTTAATTTTTTACAAGAAAAGCATGCTTGGAAAGAACATATAATCAAATAAAAGAAACTACCAATAAATGGATAAAATATCCCACACCCCTAACTTAAAACCTCACATTGTCCTCAATGTGAATTAAGAACTAAGTTAAAGAGAATGATTCTACAAAACATATTAGTACCAAGCATAACGAAAAACACATAACATAAACTTAACTAATTACACTAGACAATAAGTAAGAACAAAGAAAAAATAAGAAAAATAAAATAAAACTAACTATTTACAACCTACAATTTTAACTTCTAACTAAGTGTACACTAGAAGTTGAAATTTTTTAGGGTCCACCCAAAATACGATTTCACTTTGGAGGATCAAAGGGGGACCCTCCCTTTCATGCACACCTTCCGGAAAATATACCCAATAGATATAGGTATGCAGTATAAGTTATGAAACGGTCTGTGCAGTATGTGTGTGTGGAACTATATGTCCAATCTGTATATATGAAAGCGTGTTCATGTGTGCAATGTGGGAACTCTAGATATAATGTGTGTGTGAAACTATGTTGTTGTTTGAATTATTTTAGTAGTTCATGCGTGAACTAGTCTAGTAGTCTAGTGGCCAACATATAAAAAATTCATACTACCATACAAAATTGCTAACATATAAAAAATATAAAAAAATTCCTACAAAACAAAATTAGTAGCACGAGATCTCACAGTGGGCAAAAGATCGAGAGGCGAGAACAGACATGGGTAGTGAAGTGCGCGTACCCAGTTTTAAGATGCTCTTTACCAGCCATTTCCGTAGATGGGAAAGCTCCTTTACGATGTTCCCTACTCTCCTCGGCTCCTTATTCAGGTACCTAATTGTCTTCTTTCATTTTTTTGTTTTCATCATATGATGTTAAGTGTCATCTTTTTTATTGTGGCAAACTAAAGAATGAGAATGTTCTATTTTGTTAAATGTTTTTTTATTTGGATAGAAGGATAACTCTTCAAATAACCTCAAAATACTATACTTGTATGAAAATGAAAAAAACTCATACAAAGTCGCTAATGATTTTAACACTTTAGGACAACTTTTAGTAGTATACCAACTATATAACCTAATAGATCTAGGCATAAACATAAAAAATGATACAAAAAGTAAATGACCTTTATTAACAGGAATTATTTATACATGAATTAAGTACTTTATGAAACCTAATTTCAGAATTTCTTGTAATCAAACGTATTATTATTCTTAGTTGTGTGAAAAAATTTCAAAGACTTAAACCGTTCAAGTTTTCGAAATGCTTTTAGAAATGGGTATTACCTCAATATATGCATTCTGATTTTTTTGGGTCCTGGACCATATAACTAAACCAAGTTTATATATAAATGAACACGTCTATGGTGATGGCACGTACAAAGTGATAAATGAACGACACACAATTTTCTCATGCTTAGTTGCACTCGGATTGACAACATTTGAAGAAACTCTACAAAAATATCAATATGGGATGATAAATGGTTTATTATAGGTTATATGTACTTTACAATTAATGTCGTGGCTCAATTTTATTTAATGGACAATCACAACTTTTATCTTCCTTACGTCTTACTTTATTTCGCAACTAGTGAAATTTATTACAATTTATTTTTACCATCATAAAAGTTGAACGAACCAAAATTCTTTCCATACGGATTCCAGACTTAAGAAGGACATACGAATATCCTGTTTTTGGGTTTGGTGTACAAATCCCATATTTGTAAGTCATTAATATATTCACTAGAACCATTTTACAAACATTACATTCAACTTATATTATAAATTTAAAGTAACAATTGGTTTTGTTTTTATTTAAACTCAGATGAATCTGTTTGTAGCACACTATGCGGGGTGCTTTAATTATTTGATTGAAGAAAAATACCTAAATCAAAAGAGAACTTAGATCGGATATGCTTATCCAAATTGCGAAGAACATAACCTTTGGGATACTAGTCTATTATAACACTCACTACGACTAGTTATGGAGACTTGCATGCTGAGAACACGAGAAAGATATTGTTTGATATATTTTACATTTTATTTACTTGTGATCGACTTCTTACCTCATTGGTAGCATGAAAAATATTGTAGTTTAAGAAGATTGCCTATAATTTTATCAATGTTGTAACGGTGAAGAATGTAGAAAAAAGTTCAAGAAAGAAAATTCTAATGTGAAGGCATTCTTTGCTGTGAGTAATTCATAGGCATTGGCTTTTATTTTTATATTATGTATTTTCCATTATTACAATATGATTTATGAGGAATGCATCTATTTTCTCTTTAAATATTTCACTTAAAGGTTGGGAAAGTGGGTGGAGAGAATTGGAAATCTACGTCTCCCGCTGTAAGTACTTTAGTCCTATCCTATAGTACATGAATTTACCTTGAATGAATTAGAGTTGTACTCTATTTTTTTTCATTTATGCAATAATAATGCGGTCTTATTTAATGTCTTATGGAATTACATATAGTTTAGAAGCTTTCTAATGAACTATTTGAACGATTTATATATTTGGAAAGATTGATTTATGAAGTTGAGAATATGCACCAGTCCATTGAAATACAAGTCACATTTCACTAACATTTATTTACAGACTAAGGTCCTTATGCAATGTATGTTGTCTTGGGTGAAAAAAGGACAATTGCGGTGCTATCACTGATTAATGTGATCTATCTTTTTTGGCAGGAAAAAGATCCATATGAATCCAAAGCTGCAAAAAGGAAGGTTGATCATAAAAAGCTTATGAAGGCTTAAAACAAAAACCAGGTGGCCACAAACTACTAGTATCTTAACTTGATCTAATGTTCCTAAAATTGATTATTTGTGTATCATTTGTTGTGTTTAAAAAGTGACATGCATATTGATGATGCCAAGTTGGGTGCCACTCGTTAACAAAAGTTTTTGTTTAATTGTTTCAACTGAGAGCTTTGTATTCTAACTTTACGTTTTTCTTTTCTTTTCTTGAATTCATTTTGAGAATATTTTATTGCTCTGTTTAGAAGGTTACCGATAGAAGTCAATAACATAAGTTAGTTCACACGACACCTAGATAGGTATATTATCTACTGCTGGAAGCCCCTTGATTTATATTTACACGTACTTTTTTTTGTTAGCACAGTAATTACAATATTTCAAATAATAACGGAAACGATTTTAGTTAACAAGGGAACAAAAGGAGGTCGTTGCTTCTCATGAGCTACATGTACAACTGGGCTTCTACAACAGGCTGTCCTTTCGAAGAAAAATCAACACCTTAATACTGCCTAAGAATAATATTCTTAAATAGTGGAGGAGGCCGAGAAATAGATTCGCAAACCTAGCGCTTGAAGTCACCTTCAACATCCCGCGCATCAAAGGGGGATGAAATTGTAAAACGAGAATCGAGGGGAAAGTGGGATATCTTTAATGGGTTAGATAATTAAGAAGAAAAC